>CP093832.1:10819922-12187508 GCA_033064975.1 Smittia sp. YW1114-2 | reverse complement strand
ACCTCAAAGATCCGATCAACCAGAATTCCTGTGTCAATGTAGTCGCTGTAAATTTAATATTTAAGAGTAAAATATTTCGGGACTGTCAAGTAACTCACGGTTCACTAGTAGCAACATGAAGTAAAATCACGAACACAATTGTCAGAATCATCAAAACCATTCCACCTATCGATCCATGAAAATATTTTGTAAACTTTTTATACACAAAAAAACTTTTTCAAACTTTCTCTTACCGAACAATCCTCTGCTCGATGCATGACAGTCTGCATGAACGACTATGTTGCTCTTGTATTCGTTATCATGCTCGTGTAAGTGATTGCAATGTTCTGAAGGAGCTTCACTCGGCGCTGAATGATGAACTCCACCGTTTGCTGGTAAATGAATTCCTTCCTCAGGAATTGATCCCAAACTTGTGAATGGAGTTGAGTGGCCTCCGTTTCCGTGATGACTTGTTGATCCACTTCCATGGCCATGTCCATGATCATGACCTGAAGCTGACAATTTTTTTGGACAGTGATTTATGTTTGCCCAGATCATATAGAAGATCCTATGAAAATAAAGTTTCTTATTTCGTGAGTAAACTTGTTATTTTTACGAACGACTTCAAGTTTTATCGATTAATTTAAGCGATACTCACCCAACAATTAAAATGCAAAATTCAATGATGAACGGATAAAGATATGGGGCAAAGTTTCGGTAAATTGTGTTCAAGTCTGCTGGGCCCTGGACAGTCAAGAGTGAAGAGTTGTTTCTCATCAAATCTCTTCATAGGAACTGACGAAACATCGTCGATTGCTGTGAAATCTAATTACAAACAATCTATGAACGAAATTATATTTTAATTAACTTCAAACTTACTCGCTTTTTCTTTGCTTGCATACTTCATGTTAATGGCGTCTTGCGTCTCTCTTACGATCGTGTAAATCCAAAATGCGAGAGAAGTTCCAATGGCGTGCATGAGCATTAGGCGAGCAAATCCTCGGTAAGCATTGATTACAATGTTGCAGTATTTGAAGATAAAGAAGAGAATGAAAATCGAGTACAAAGGGAACATGATTTCAACAGTTAATTGAAGAGGATTCGAACATGCATCGTCTTGGGCGAAGTAAATGATTTGATACGTGAGCGTTAGTATTGAGTGTGTTAATAAGCCGAAGGCAAACCACGCAGCGCCCAGTTTCAAATAAAGAAACTCGCCATGCCTGCCAGACCTGCCAAATCAACAGGAGCATTAGATACTTTATTTCTATATTCATTTATTGAAATTCAAGCTTGCATATGAAACTTACATGAAACAATAGCTGTGAGAAACTGGTTGAATGGGAGAGGCCGATAAGTGCGGCAATGGAATTTGAAGGCTTAAGTTGTTGCTGTTTGCATGCGAGAAGTCCAACGAGTTTTGAAGATGTTCCTGATTGATCAGAAAATAATTAGAACATTTCAATGTTAAACGTTAATCTCTTGTTGTTTACTTGTGTCTGAGCCAATTGCTCTTCAAACATTCTCATTCGTTCCTCTTTGTCTTTGACTGCTTTCTTCGCTTTCTTGATATGCACTCGAATGTCGATGTAGAGGAAGATAAAGTAACAAAAGCCAACGGAGAGCATGAAGATGGAGAAAATCTGAGGAAATTCAATTTATGACGAGAATGATTTTAATTAGAATTGTTAACTCACCTCAGCGACAATCAAATATTCTTCTTTGACAGCACTTCCAACGTAAACAATCGCGCCGAAGATGACAAGGAAAATAGCGTAGCAAATGGCAACTACCGATGCGAAGTAACGTCTGCGAATGAGAATTTATCTAAGTCAACAAGTAATTCACTAAAGTGTTTAGTTTGCCTCGTCGTTTTTGATTTTTCCTTCTCCGATGATGGTGGCGGAATATTCTCAGGTTCAGGATGATACTGCGAGCCAGCGTAGCCGACCGAAGGTTGATAGGAAATCCCTCGGTTGTAGTTGACCAGTCTCGTGTTTACAAAGCCAGGCGATTTCGATTCGAGGATGCTTCCATTTCGTGAAACTGGCCTAGAGCGACGATATTGAACGCCTCCATTATCTGTCGACAAACGAAGTTAAGCGTGAACCTTATTCAACAAGTCGAATTATTTACTGTAATCACCGCTTGGGTCATCGCCGTTTGGGTTCGGCAGAACAAGCTGCAGCGTCATTTTTTGTCCCACTCCATTAGGTATCTGCGAGAAATATTTAAACATGTTTTAATTGAATATTTTGTCCGACATCAAAGCGGTAATGAACGGAGGAGAGAACTCATTCATGAATTTTAGTTAGTTCACGAACTAAATCTACCGGAAACTATACTTGATAATCATCAAAGATATGCGCACACATGATTCAAAGCAATTGATAGATATTCATTTTGTGTCGCTAATTCTGAATCCACTTTTTTTCATGTATCACTAATTTTCGTTCGTTTGAAATGTTTCTACTTCAATGGCTCGTGATCGGGTGCTTACATGTGAAAACTCATGTGAACGGTTGTTGAGACGAAAGGGGTGAAATTAAAAAAATTATTTCCGATGAGACATTATGTAAATTATGCTTTGCCAAACTCTCATCGATTAAGCAGTAAATTGGGGAACGTCAATCATCGCCGTCAAACGGTGAGAGAGACTGCAATCTACTTCGTCTTCTTGTAGGTTTTTATTTTTAATTGAATTTCAGTGATTTTCAGTTCCCTATATGAGTGACGAGACTGAATCATTCACGTCATCAGGAAATGAACATTTTTTCTTTCGTTGAACACAACACATTCACACGGAAGCAAATTCTTTTTTCAATCAGTAACGACGTAGATTGTCTTTGTTTTTACTTAATTCTTGAGATTTTAAATTGAAATCGCCACGAGATAAGAGATAATCTTGTCTGATACAAGAGAATCTAATCGCTAAGCTAAAATCAAATTAAATCACAAGACCTGACGCCTTTCGACAGACTGTTTGTTCACAAACATGTGGAATTCACTTTGCTTACATCTAAATCAAAGTCGAGTGATCGTAATGAAACACTAGATGACTCTCGACTAATCACCATCGTTCACTTTTGCAACAATCGATGCGCGAAAAAATGAAATGAAGGAATTGGTGTGAAGGCGACGGCTTCCACCAAGACTCTGATGTTTTTCTTCGCTATTGAATCACAAAATTCGCTTGTCAATTAATCAATTTTTAAATCAGCCTAATTGTTCGTCATTTTATGTCATAAAGGGATTTTTAACTGAATTTCGCTCATTACTGATAACGAAAATCAGTGGAACTCTGTCTGTTTGTATCTTATTTGCTTTGCGTTTCTTGAGAACGTAAATAAGTGAAGAAACTCTTACGCGTGATCGAGTTGAATCGACATTCTCCAAATTCACGGAAGCATTGTCGTCTTTAATCACTTTTTCACTTTCCGCTTGAACCTGTCAAAATATTTTTTTCTTAAAGGATTTTTTTTCCTTCTCATCTTCAACTGTAACTTCAAACCTCTTTCCTTTTTGTGTCATCGCTCGACTCATTGTTGTTCGTTGATGTTTCCGCGGAACTCATTTCTCGCGATTGTTAGCAGTGCTTTCAAACGACTGCCTTGAGCAACGGTCAAAATCGATTTGATTTCACGTTTCTTCACCGTAAACGTGCGAAAAGAGACCGCAAGCTTTAATCTTTTAATTATGTTCAAGATGGCGATAACCTTATCAGTGCATCGATAGTCTTTATCTCAATTAAAGTTCGCTCAATTCTTTTCCAATACATTGTTCCTTTTGTTTTGATATGTTAGAGCGATAGAGTTGCTCTGAAGAATTTGTTTTATTCTCAGATAAGTCAATTTGTAGTTATCGAAGGGACCAACATTGTCTGTGGGAAACTGCTTTGTCTTAAACAAATCATTTGTCGTAAATTCTTTAAAAATAAATTTTGAGAGGAGTCCAATTCAAAATAGCTCTGAATCAACAAGCAAGTGGAAGTTCAATCGCTGGACCATTCTTCACATCTGAATAAAAATCCCTAAATCACTTTCTATCAAACGTTCACAGAAAATATAAATTTTATTGCACACGATTTCGAGAAGATGTCGTTTGGTGATTTGCCATCTGTCGGACGAAAGCGTTAACTTTGAGTAGATTTTAACTGAATTACATGATTTTGATAATCGTTCGCATTATCTGAAGTTTAAGAAGACATTTCTGCAGAACTAAACGGAAGAGAAAAGTTTAATGAAAGAATCTCATATCAGTCGGAATCTGACATTGAAGAATTCTGGGTTCGAATCCCAATAAAATAAAATTTCGTTATATCTTAAAAAAAAATCTTTTTTATTTTTTGAGACTTGAGAGTTTATTCTTGAAAGTTACTTACTTTATACAATCTCGCATCAAAACTGTAATAAAATAATTTTTGAATTCCACTGAGAGATTATTTGCGTCGTCAGTTTAAGAAAACATTGTTGAGGAATTTGACAATAGATATTTTACTAAGCTTTGTCTCGAGAGTTTAAATTCAGGCTTAAAAACTTTTTTTTTATTTTTTGAGTTTATTAGGAAGTTACAATCTCGCATCAAATCTGTAATAAAATAATTTTTGAATTCCACTGAGAGATTATTTGCGTCGTCAGTTTAAGAAAACATTTCTGCGAAATTAGTAAAATAAGGAATTTGAGTGAAAGAATTTCATGTCGTGAATTTACAATCTCACATTGAGAAGGTCCCTGGGTTCAAATCCCAAAGAGAAACATGGTTTTGGTAGCCTCCGAAAATTTTTTTTTCTTTAATTCTGATTTTTTTTCTTGTATGATTAATTATTTCATTTGTCTCGCGAATCTATTTTTCACATCAAAAGTTGCATTATGAGATTTTTCAAGTCAGCAGCTTAAGAAGACTTTTCTGCAAAATAAATGAAAGAGGAAATTTCACGAAATAAACTTCAATCGAGAACATTTTGTGTCTCGCAATGTGAAGTCACTAGGTTCGAATCCCAGAGATAAACTAATTTATAGAGGATCATTGTTTTCATATTTTTTCTTTCAAAATAAACTTTATTTTTACTTTTACATCTTCAAACTTAATTCATAAGATTTTTTTAAGTAAAATTTTTAAATTCAATTTTCTCATTTTGTTTCTTAATTAATTAAAGAAAATTGCGATTCATAAGAAAAAATATTGTGAGAAATTTTATGAACTTTGCATCGCCGAATACTTGTCTAGCGCCAACTTGAATAAATCAGCTGCACGCTTGATTCTATCGGTTGTCACTTCTGAGCCAATCTTTTCAACCAGTTCCTTAGTTTCCTGGCGCAGCAAGGCTAGTGGTCGACCGAAGAATGTGATGGTACAGAGAGGCGTAAATGCACAGACGAACGAGGTCATGACGCCTCCGAATGCCACAATACCGATTGCCGAAGCTGTCAAAGCGACAATTTTTGCGAGGATGGCCAAGATAAGCTTTGGTCCCGGAAGAAGTGTTTTAACTAGCGAGAGGAAGGTTGGCGATAATGTCTCGGTTTGCTTTAGCGTTGGTAGAAGAAATCCCTCTAAAACCTGTCCTGAGTATCCGCCTGCCTGAACTCCGTATTGATTAGCGTATTGTTGCACCACATCTTGTGGAACGGCGTAGGTTTGATAAAGCGTTGGATCAAAATTTGCCGGGTTGTTCAAAACCTGCATTAATTTGAAATGAATTTGAAAATTATTTCGTCTGCAAACATTTGAGTGTGAAGTACGAACCGAAATACTGTCACTGTTCTGATAAGTCGAGGCAGCTGGCACGAACGTTTGTGGCGAATCACTGCCAACTTGAGACGTCTGACTTGTTGGCGGATATGTCGCATCTGCTTTTATGGACAAAATGAACCCAAACAGCGAGAGAACTGATAAAACTTTATGCATTTTCGGATTTACGGCTTGAAGAACTTTTATTTATATAGTTGCAAAACAGTTCTGAACCACTTGACACGCTCTCGATCACTGAACAATTTTCTGCCAAATACTTCTCGAGTCAGTCCTAAAGACACTTTTATAGCCTTCGAAGGCACTCATTACTCCCTCCAAGTTAGTTTCCCCTTTTACTCCGTTTCATTTTCAAAGAAAGATTCTTGAAAAACAATTTCACTGGAAACACTTGGCCTTATCTCGATAGACAAATCAGTTTGTAACCTTTTCTTTTTGCATCGAATTAGCTAGAAATTCTTAAACTTCTTTTGACCTGAGAATTGCATTCGTAACCGGTAACAATATTCACATGAAGAGAATACAGGAAAAAGGGTCTCATGTTCACTGTGACTACATTGAATGGCTTTGGCATGCCAAACTCTCCAACATCGCAACGCTCTCCTGGAAGGGTGAAGACACATTTGAATAATTGCATTTTTATGACTACATTTGTCAGGTAGTTGCAGAAATCTACCTGTCTACATCCACTTAGAATATGTAGACTGACATTCCCGCCAATCAATACTCGTACGGGGAAAGTAAACGAGTTTAATTTCAATTCGGGTGATGTCATTATGGTAATTGTTCTCTTTTCCGACAAATATCCGACAAATTGGCGTTTAATTTATGATCCTTGGCTTTATTTATGTCTTCTACATAAAATAAAATTACTTTCTAAGCTATTTCTGCAGATAAAACGATTCACCTCCTTCGCATGCCGCTTTTTTATCCGAAATTAATTTCTCACATAATAGGAAGCTATTGTTGAGTTCCAGCACAGAGAGAATTTCGCGGAGTGAAAGGAGCTGGCTGATTTATAACGGGCACATAAATAAACGTCAAAAGAATAACCGGTAGTGCTTGGAAACTATGAGGGATGGCGAAAGAATTATCCTCGACAATGCTGAAAGCCAAAAGCGATTGTACTCAACACTCGCCGTCGAGTCCATGTGATTAAGGATGAAATATTTATGATTTGTTTTGAAAACTCAGCCTTTCGTGGTTGATTGTAGTTTATTATCATGACAGTAATAGAGTGTAAAAAGTGGAGATATGCAAAGGGTTCATTGCTTTATTTATGGCTGGTTTAGTTCACATCGTACACATAGTTCCACGATGATGACGAAGGGACGATGGATGATGTCAAAATTATTCATGAATGAATGCGCGGTTGGAAAGCAAAGCAAATATCCTGCCAATGTGAATAGAAATCGGAAATCAATTTTAAAGCACGCTCAACAGGTTAATGATCCACTCAAATGAGCAATAATTTCGGCTTGAAATTTTGATTTTTGGTTCACTTGCGCAAAATCGCATGAAGTTTTAGTCCTCATGCTACAGCTATCGCTTTAGACAACATAAGGACACATCTGAATTAATTTATTTTGTAGTTTCCTCCAATCTTTAAATCATTTTAAATCCTCAGAAAAACTCGAGTTTTGCTTGGTTAGATTGGAATGATTTTAATCTCAGAGGCGGCTTCCCAATGTATTTCAAATTAATTCATATTTTGCATGCGGAATTTTAAATCTCGAAATTTAATTAAAACATAACAAAAATTGTATCAAACACGTTTTAGCTTTCCGAAAATAATCTTTACAAAAACTAAAACGTTTCTCATCTAATCGTTACCAGAAGTTTTCCTGTTACAGTTTTGTTTCTCTAATCTTATTTTTCCGAAGAAACTAATACTTGGCAGACGTTGAGAAACGTGACACCATTTCGTTTCCAAATTCTTGATATATTTCTGTCACAATTCTTGTGACATTTGGTTTGTGAGCAAAATAAATATCTGAGCTCATGATGGAATGAGATTTTGATTACGAAAAGCTTTACCCAAGGAAATATTTCGTGAAATATAAATGAGAAAGTTTTGATTAAAACTATGAATAATTGAAAGTGATTACAAGCGTTTTAGAAATCACCGACAGTTCAGTCGATTAGGCTTCTCGATTTCATCGAAAACTTTCTACAAATGTCACAACGTTTAAGAATTTTTCTTTGAATGTCTGCTCATTAAAATGTTTTTTAAACGAACCTTTCGGGACAAAGGTCTTTCTCTCTCTCTCTGAAAAAAAAATCATTCGAGCTCTAACGATGCGGTTTGCGCTCTGTGCATTCTAATTTGCACTGCAATTATTTCTTTCAAACGGAACATTTTTGTTTTCATAAACAACTCGCTGGTTGACAATGGGAAAAAGGGGAAAGAAACTCTGCCCTTTAACGTTGCGATCCACACAGCTTGGCATTGAAAATAATTTTCCTTTCTGCTCGTTTCTCTTTCGGCGTTTACTGCTCGGTGGTGAACTGCAACGGATCCTAAAAGGCGCAAACTTGTGTGAGTAGACGTTATTTAAATTCCTGTCTATGCATATCCTTTTGAACCGATTTTCATTGAAAAACCTTTTGATTCTTTGTAGCAGTGAAATATTCATTGTAAGACTGAAAAAGCTATGTGTATTTTGCATATTTAAATATTTGCTCTAAGGTCGGAAGTGCACAACGTCTAAAGAGTCTAAAGCGAACTAAAATCAATCGATAAATCTTAAAGTCGTCATTTAGGCAAATTGACTTCGTTTAAAATTACACGTTTCCCTCACATAACTCACACGAGTGCAACTATCATAAGAAAGTTTGTGATAACTTTGATCATAAGTTTTCAAGTTGCTCGTTCAAACTTTGCAGCTTCTCTTTGAGAACTTAATGAACTTGTTTCTCATTCGAGCAGATGCTTCTAACGTGATTGTCTTTCGTTTCCAGTCTCCAAAAGTTCTTCCTTAAAATGCTATTTTATCAAAAGACAAAACGTTTGGTCCTTTCACAACTTTATCTTTAAGTTTTTGCAACTCAACAAGACGGTGTGAGACCACGCCAAACCTTTGCATAAATCGTATGTGCAACTTGAAACGCAGCAGAACAGAGAATATTAGTGAAGAGTTATTGTTTGAAATAGAAATGGAAGGTTTGTTGTTGGAGTTACTTTCTAAATAAATAAAAAATTCTGATCAATTTTCGGCTGGAAAGATCAATGTGTAAGTTCATCATAATCACAGGTTGATGTGCAGACGCCGGAAGCAAGATTTATTACTGAGCTCTTGTGCTGAATGAAGATACGAATGCTTGCTTTAATTGAATATTTATCGAACAATAAGCACCAAATCTATTGGGAATTGAGACGTGATTGCTTTTGTAACTTGTTGTGTTTCTATATTGATTTGACTCCATTTAACAGAGATCAGAGAGCACATAAAAACGGAAGAAAGCACAACTCAACCTTCTTGAAAAAGCCAACATAAATCCATCAAAATTCTTCGGGTGCACAACGACACAAGAGAGATGAATACATTATTCAGCGAGTAATTTCATTTCGAACCTGGTTCGTGTACGTTGTCTGCTTGTACATACGAACGCAAAAGAGAATCAATTCAATCTTCCGACATCACTATTGTCGTATATTTTTCGGATGTTGAGTGTGCGGAAAATTGATAAAGCAATCACCGAGAAATAACGGTAAAGATAGTAAATCAACAGGGTCAATTTTTCAAGATCCGTGGCTCCGTGACGTTGAATATTTTAAGGTTTTCTTCCTTTTCGAGAATAATTATCATTTTTATCATTTTAGCTGTTAAGGGTGAGCATGCCAAATAATTTAGAAACGCATGATCATGCTTAACGCATGCTAAAAATTTACATTCATCAGAAACCCTTTTTGACTCGTCAACAAAAAATGGTAAGAATATGTAAACATCATCACTTTGAACTCTCGAAGGAAACTGAGAGCAAGAGTCCAGTGCAAGTCTGTTATATTGTGGGGTTCATTGGAAGATTCTGTTATAGAGCGCATGATCGATGGAAAGAAGTTATATATTATGATACAAGCACGTGGTTTCTAAATAAAAGGTTTAAGTAAATTTTTTCGATGAGTTTTCATGATTGGGTTGATATTTTAATAAATGATGAGTTAAATGCATATGTGAGTTAGTGAGAGATTTTTCATGAAGCTTCCAGTCCGTCAAGATATTGCTTCAGTTTTTAATTTACTGTAAGAGCCGAGTACATCATTATCAAGGCAGCTCCTTAAAGTTTCATTAGCTAAATTGAACCGCAACAAGAAAGCAAGTGGAATGTGGGGACAGCAACGAAATAAGGGGCGACGATTATCTTTTCCATTTCTTATATTGTAAGCCGAAATAAGATTATATATTATCACAAGCCAAAGAGATTATGTGGCATTTACGGATGTTTCTATTAATGGCTCCCCAGTATTTTCCCGAAAGGAAAAATTTATTGTTTGTTTCTTTGTCAATCGAGCCTGAAAATGAAAACGAATCTGCTCATACGTTCTGACTAAAAGTGATATGATAGGTTTAATCCATTACAATGACTGCTTTTCGGGTCGTAGGGCTATTCTCAATTAAGTAATTGATTTTGTTGAGGAGTATTGTCAAGTTTCGTAAGTACCGTCGTTAAAGTAAACGCCACATTAAACTAGGGTACGACTTAAAACTATCCCAGCAATTAGTAAAGACAAAGAAACACTTATCAAAGTTTGAAAATCCGAATTCAAACGAAATTTATTTTGATTACTCAACATGATTCGTTATTCTTTAATGATGATGATATTTTGACTGATTCACAGATTTCCGTCATTAAGACAGCGGGGATAATGGAAAAGGTTTCAATTTTGATATCGTTCTAATTCAAGACAGATTTCGCGCTCGTTTTGTAATTAAAAAAATTCAAGTCAGAAAGTTTCACTTAATGAAATCCGTCTCATCACGTTTGTAAATTTCATTGCTAAGTGTCACATTGTAAAATTCATTTCTTCAAGTTTGTCAAAGAATGTTCCGCTTTTACTTAAAGCTTATGCTGAGGAACTCCAAAAATCTTTCTTTTTACCTATTACGTTTTGTTGAAATTTTTTCATAAATTACTGCAGTGTTAAGCAGCCAAAAGGCTAGAAAGGAGATACTTGTCTTCATTATTTATGGTTCATAATTATAGAACACAAATCGTTAGGCTGTTGCTCGAAGAAGATTTCGCTTTCGAGGTAGTTTTTGTTGTCCTCTATGCAACGAATATCAGATGGCTAAACCGTAGAAACTTTAAAGTCGAAAAACGTTTCCACTCGCTCGTTTTTCCTGAATCGATTCGTAAAGGTTTCGCTGATAGAGAAGTCTGAAACGTGGCTGAGCTCATCTGCTATTGATAGCAGGTTCAACCACACAAAGTAATTTGTTTTTCATTGAGTCCTTTTCTGTTGTACTTCACAAAGAAGCCTGACGTGGTGTGAAGTGGTGTTGAATAGATTTTTTGAAGAATTTATTGTTTTATCGATTTTTGCTACGTCCAGAAATCGTAAAAAATTATCACGCTGAAGGAGAAACATGAATAATTAAGTTGATTTCATTCTCGTTTGCAAATCAAACACCGGTCATTCAATCAATTTCCCTCTCGTTTCCACTGCTCATCGAATTTGTTTGACGTGCCAACGAAAAATCGCAATGGATTTCTGCATCAATTTTTTCATGAGGGATTTTCAGCACCACGCAATGAGTTTGTGTATCCTCAACAAACCTAGATAAATGAATCGTAAAGTGGATTTTCAGTCAAGTGGAATTATCATGAAATGGCATTTCAATTAATTGATATGAAAACTTTGCGGTTGGCAACGTTGCATTAAGGATTGAGGCCGCGCTCATCAGCTACGTATCCATTTCGAGTTAATTACTTTGAAAAATGTGAACAACTATTTTCATGAAAATATGTTTCAAAATTAGCAAACCGCGGGTTCGCAGTCGCACTTTCATAAAAATACTTTGTGGTCTGGCGTAATATTGGAGATATTAAATGTTTCGATAGCACATTGAATATTCGACTAAAATTCACTGAAATAATGAAACCGAAAAATGTCGTTTGGTTCAACTTGGTTGATTTATTTCCAAACGTTCTTTCCAACACTTATGGTTGAGAATGAGTAGTAATTTCCTCCCATTAACTGCTTCCTGAGCTCATAAAATATCTTTGAGATAATAAGCTGAACATAATTAAATGGAATCCGAACGAATTTATCACACGACTGGCTGCTGACGTTTTGATGGATTTTGACTCATAAGCGATGTCGTTCTCGATGCTATTTTCTTCATCATCGTGGTTGTTTCTGTACTTCTTGGTAGCTTAAATCATTATAAGTTTGTTGTATTTATATTTCTTAATTTGATTCTCACAATACTCACTCTTTGGGCTTCTAGTAGAAGTTAAAGTATTTAAGTCAACATTATTGTTCCCATCATCAAAGACTGTTTCGTAAGTAATTGAACTATCTTTGTGCTCTGTTCTCTCGATAAGTTCTTCGTCATAGGATTTTCCAGTTTGGCACGTTTCTTGAAATTCACGATAAATTAATAAAAAATCTGCGATTACGATTATTTTCTATGTTTTACCAGTCTGATTCATTTCCATTCCATAGCTTTGTATGTCAAGGCCTTTGAAACAGTTTTCCCCTTCAAAATAGTTTGGAAAATGATTTCTGATTTTCTTTAATTTCTTATTTTCTCCTTACCAGCTTCTCTGATGATGATTTGCTTTTCAGAGCCGGCCATCAACCCCACAAAGCATTCGTAAGTGTTTACAACATCGTCGATCCGTTCGGTGAAAGTGTAAACCTTTGAGCTTTTGGGATCAGACCACTCTCCCAGGCACTTATATATTCTCTTTTCATATATATCTTTAGTTTCACATGGACCAACTTGGAAACGCATTACATCAGAGTTGCAGCTTGACTCCATCACAGCACATAATTCCAGATCGTCAGGAAGTTGTCCCTGGTATTTTCCGTTGATTGGACAAGGACTTTTCTGGACAGTCTTTCCAACTCCTGAGAAATGTAAGAAAATTATAATGTACGAAAAATTTAGTTTAAAAGCTCCCTTCTTACTAGATTGCGTCAACCATTCAGTGTTGTGGAAGTTGTTATCCCCGCAGATTTCAGAGCTTGTTGTATTCATTCCTGGACTTGCTTGAAACTCTAAAATATTCTTATCCAACTGGCGAATCCACAAGCATTTGAAGCTTTCTTCGCCACATTGAGAACGACTGAGAACTACAAACTTCTCATCGCTGAGCTGATTTATGAGCGTCATGCGATAAGATTTGAGACTCTGTTGGTCTCTAAACGTCATGATCTGATGTTTGTCAACATTCAAAAATTGCCACTATAAATAAAATTATGAGAATTAATTTAACTACTGTTTTTAACAAAATAGCTAGGGAAAGCTATTTACATGTCCTTGCAGCCAGCTAGGATATGCAACTTTTTTTGAATCCGTTCTCCCTACAGAAGTCTTTTCAATTTTGAAGGTTTGTCGATTTTTGCTCTTTGGAGAAAAACCATTTCTCCCTGAAAGTGAGCTACAATCGGCGTTCATATTCAATGTGATTTTTGTTTGATTTTCGTTATCGTAATGATACGTCTAGTGGAAACAAAAGCTTTAATTTAATGATTGCATTGTTTGGTAAGGATTTAAACTCACGCCACACTTATAACTCGGTCTCGTTCCGTTTATCCAATCTATTACATAAAATAGGTAGTAATTATCAAACGCGTGCCAATGTCCAATGCACTCGAAGTTAGCAGACTGTTGCGGATAATTGCAGCCTTTGAAACGAACGTTGAGCGAGGATCCAGAGGGACATTGTGAAAGCGTCGACTCGTATCCACTGCAAACTTTCTCATCGTCCAAGTAGTAATCAAATTTTATTTCGCCATCAAAAAAATCAAATGGGCAAAATTCATTGCGACGGATCTGACGGGGACCATCTCGCTCGGCCGTGCCTAGGAACATAGATTAATATTTTATTAGATGCAGACAGTAGCAATAAATGTAACTCACGATATAATATGATGGAACGGAAATCATCTCCCAACTTCTTCTCCTCATCGAGTTCACTCGGGCATTTTACAGTCTCGGGTGAAGATGAACATTTTGAGTTGATATCGACTTCGTTGTGAATGAGTAATATAACGTTCTTCGAAACCATTTTCAAATTAAAACAGCGAAAGCAAGAGCTGAAAGAGTTCTCTTCGGAACTAAGAAGAAAGTTAAGAGGAAAGAAAGTTATTCATTCAATTGTATGTTCAAAAGATGAACAAAACGTTTACCCCATTGACACGATAACGTTGCTTTTGTTTCTAGAGTAGCATTGTCCATAGGGCGAGATCGAATCAGCTGAGATCTTTATGTTGCTATATTGCAAGACGTCGCTGTTGCTGGCGGCATTCTGAATAATGTATTCTCCCTCGAACTCCGGTGGAAACAGACAAATTGATGAAGCTAAAGTGAAGAGAGACGAGAGAAAAATTCCCAAAAAAATGTGTTTATTGTTGAAAATGTTTTTGTACACCGGAAACGAATTATTCTTGTATTTACTTAAGAAAGTAAATGTGTATAAAAGTGTTTCTTGAAACAAGTTCAATACTTGAAAATATGACGAACGAAATATTCTCTCCGATGATTTTTTATGAATGAATGATTTCCAGTTATGCACATCTCAGCGAAGATGAGTCAGAATGGTTTCATCCAACTTCAACCTCAATTACCTTGGTTCCTAAGAAATATAATGACCAAAGCAAAAAGCTTCAACATGTTCTGACTAAACTCTTTCATGTTTTAAATTCACTCTAGTGCACAAATAACGAAGTCACTATATCGTTATCTTCTGAAATGTTTCAAACGTTCCTCAATCAGTTGGTTCTCATAAGATTCACGTAAGTTTCTACTGTTTCTAACTGAAAGTTGTGCACTTTCAGCAAAATATCTATAAAAGCGGATGAAGTATAAAAACTTGAACGGCTTCACTTGATTTTCGAGCTTGACTCTTCCATGCAGCGCGCGTTTTCAATGTGAACTGAAACTGATCAAAACAGAATCGAAGAATTATTTATTTTCTTCTTTGTTTTTTCTAGAGTCTCCTCAGGTAAAATTTTCTGGTAACCACATGCGTTCTTTCACACAAGCGAAGAAACTTATATTTGCTGCTCTGATTATAGAGAACTGATTTTCAAATGTTAGGCGCTGAAATATTAAACTCTTCACTAAAACAACGAAAACTGTACGCAAAGAAGAAGTCACTCACGTGCAAATCTTTCTTGTAAAAACTGTTGAATGAGAAAAGGCAGAGAAATATTTTACGAAAGAAACTTAAAGGGAACAGAGCTTATGTGTGTTTGTACTCTTTCGGTTCGAATATCTTAAAAGCAAAGAAAAAGTAAAGTTTTAAAAGTGTTAGAGCAACAATGAATCAAAGTTGTTAAACTTTTACGCAATAACGTGAAAATTCATTCGTGTATTTACAACAGAGACATAAGAATCGACTTGACATTATAGGAGTCATATCATAAATATCCATCGTGACTAAAATATGATCTGGAAAATGTTTTCCTTCCGCTCCTTCGTCAGAATGATTTACGAATGGCATGTAAATCATCGACACCTCTATCGATCAGGGTAGATTGAGGAAATGAAGATTTCTGACTTGCAAAACGGATATTTGCTGATTTCCGAATTTTTATGAGTAATTCATTCGCTTTCGATGAAGAACATTTTTTATTTATCTGTTTAGGCTTCACAGTGCAGCTTGGAAGGACTCGGAATTTTTAATGGGTTTTTTTAGTATTTTATTTGATGCAATTCGTTTATTTTGCTTAGTTTGCATTTTTTGGTGGTTTGTCGTTCAAATATCAATCCTCGGTTAGCTTAGAAACAATCGTGTCGTTGCAGAAAAACTCAGTGATAAAAACGAAACAGTTTGAATAAACAAATGGACAATGCTACCCGGAAAGGCATCGCAAGATTAAAGCAAACAGGAAAAATTTACGAGCTTGACGAGATGATTGATGATTGTAGACAGTATCGATGTTTCGGACGATGATTTTGAGAGTTGATTCTATTTTGAAACATAAAAACAAAATTTCGCTATTGTACCTCTGGAAAAACTAATGAAATCCTCTGAATCTCATTCCATTTGTATTAGGCCAGTATAAGGCTCGGCTTTTTTCACTTTAGGAAAGTAACAAATTTCTTGACGGATGTTTTTGTATGCACATGAGATTGATAATGAGATGAAAATAAGTTTTGGCACGACAAAAAATTTTATTATTTAGTTGTCGCTCAATGAACTATCTGAGAAGGGGGTTGTGAACTCTGTTGAATTATTTATTCATTCAGCTAATCACAATTAAAGCGAAGTCAAGCAAATATCTAATGATGTATGTTTAAACGAATGTTTACAATTGCTGTGAGGCCAGCAACAAAAACATTTATTAACGATAATTGTGTGGAAAGCAACATTTGAACAATTTTTATTCTCCCAATCATTGTTTGTCCACAAATTCCTCCTATCATTAGTATGCATTTTCATGGCTTTTGATTTCTAACATTATATTGACTAACTTTCAAAAAGCGATCCTTCTTTTTCTCTATTTGTACCTGTGAAATTTCAAGTGGTCAGTTCATAAAGCTAACAAATTATCTTTGAATAGATTAATCCAAATTTTTGAGGCTGAGACAGATAAACTCGGAGCAGAAATTCAATCTCATGAAGTGAAAGACAACTTTTTTTTTTGAAACCGAATGTGAATAAAAATACAATAAATAACATAATTCAAGTTGTAGGAAATCTTTCATGTTAAGTCAAAATATTTTTGTATATTACGTTTTTCTTAGGAATATCGAAAAAAAAACGTCTGGTTCTGAAGACAGTTACTAACCAACTAGTGAAATATTTTCTGTGCTGAGAGTTTTTTGTGCGCATGGGTGTTGGAACGTACTGTTAGACACATAATGAATGAGATTCCAAAAAAGAACTTAAGAAGTGAACGGCATATGCTTTGCTTGATTATAAATCACATCAAGTGTTGAAGCCAGTCACCCTTAAAACCAAAATCAAACCCTATTAACCACCTGATTTCTATCAATAAAGATTACCGCAAATGTGAAAACTTTACAGCTTTCAAGGGACCAAGGGATGTTGTGTTGATTCGAATTAATGTTTTCCAACTTGTGGAAAACTTCCTCAACTTGAAAATATCAATCGTTTTCACGTCTTATTGAACAGAATCTACTCTTTCTTTTCTTTCGTTGATTTCACTCTATGGAATCGAAGAAAAAACTTCGTAGCTTTGTTAATCTCACTGAATGTAAATGAAGATTTTCAACCTGCGAAGACTAGAGAAGATTTATTTACACTCCTTCGCATTCTGCTAAATCGTATAGAAAGTTGAAATATCGAAAGTTTCAGTAGTTTCAGAAGCAGTTTGTTTCGAATTTGTCAAAGACTTTATAACCGTAGGTCCTATAACGTAGGAGAATATCCCTGTTGAAAGCGTGGAGAACCGTGAAACACCTTAAGTCTAAAATTATATTCTATTATCCTCTCATTTTCGAGATTTCACCAGGGAAAGAACAGATGCTGGTGTAAAAGCAAATGAGTATAAAAGAAGGAAAATTAAATTATTTTATGCATGAATTTTTAGAGATGAGACTTCGTAAGCTCCCCCAGATTACGAAGCGCGTTGAAATTTCCACCTTTTGTATGAGAGCAAACTGTGAACTGGAAAAAGCAAACACAACAGATTTTATTTCCTCAAGCAGACGTCATTGTTAGCTTTGTTGCTGGTCCTGTTTCCAGCACTTCATTAAATCTTTTGTACTAATTAAATATTCAAAATGTCACTGAGAGCTATCAAACTGAGCTAATGTCACTGAGCTAATGATTTTTTAATGAATCCGTGGGTTAAATAAAACTCGGAGCAAGCTATAGAACTCTTTAATGATTTTAGCTACTATTTTTTTGCGTAGACACCGGGTGAACTATTTTGTCATCTACGTCTCTCATACAATTCTTTTCATACAACTTTCCGCTTCATTTGTCTCCATTAGAACCGTGAAATGCGACGAACTCTTTTAATGTTTGTGTCTCTTTTCTAATGATTTTCATGTGAAAAATTCGTCTCGTCTGAACTTTCAAATGAAGAGCAATGTTTACGTTTTACGACTTCTCAACGATCAGGGTTGAGATCATCAATTAAAAGACCGAAATTTAATGCGATTAAAGGGTTGAAGATAGTTTAGGCAGAAGGAAATGAGCAGGAAATTAAATAGTAAATTCAAATTGAAGCGAGGGTGGTAAAATGCTCATAACTTACAAACTCAGCATGAGTACAAGCTTAAATCGATTCTTTCAAAGCAGCTCCTTCTCAAGCTCTACTACAACTTTTGAATGCAATATTTTGCCAGGAAATAAATCATTTTATTTTCTCCCAATGAGCAAGGTTTGAGAGCTTATGAGGCTGCTTCCAACTAGCAAGTGAACAATTAATTAACTATCGTTGAAAAGATATAAGAATGCACAGAGCTGGCAATAAATAATGTTTGATCACGCAAAGGAATAAATCATGGATTGCTGAGAAAAGAAAGAAACTGGCGCACATATAAAGGAAAAGTTTTTAATTGAAAGTTTAATTAAACCTAAATCATGTACTTGCTTTCTTACCCTTCGCATAAGGAAATTTTCCATTCAATAAAATCGTCGATATCGTCGACATTCAATTAAATGAAAGCGAAGACGGCAACCTTTCTCATGTTTTTAGAGCTACCTTTCAAGCTATCAGCGTTCAATTTTGATTCTGAATAAAATTAATTTTCAGTTTCCAAAGAAAAGAGCAAATAAAATTTTGCATTTAAAGAACATTTCGCGAGCAAAAACACTTATTTTGCTTTTAGCTTGAAGTTTATTGAATATTTATGACCTAGAATTTCAAAAAGTAATTATTCGCATGCTCGTATCAACAGATCAAGCCTTGCCAACAGTATTAAATGGAAACCAATATTGTCTACCTGTCAAAATAAATCAATCAAACTCTTTTGTCGTCCACATGGGAAATACAATTTTCTTCTGGATACAATCATTCTGTTTCTTGACATCGCATTTCCTTTTTCAAGTATTTCATGTGATTTTCAGTAGATCCCATCCCTAGGTATGAGGATTTGTCAAGGGAATTTGAGGTTGCAAGTTGATGTTATGATTTCTTAAGGCGTTTGATCTGAACATTTGTTTACTGTGCAGGAACTGAACTTCAAACTATGGATCAATGCTGTTTGTGATTGATGTTTTAATTCACATCACGTTGTTCAATGATATCATTCGATATTTCTAAAGCATTACAGCACAATTCGAGGTCGATTCGATTCATTTCTCTTCCAGTATTAGCGTGCGAGTCAACATGTTTCTCAAGGAACACGTAAAATTTTCATCCGTCTTCCTAGCGCTAACTCACTTTTAACATCTGCACGTGATTCATTAGTTCTTGGTTCCGATTCCTCTTTTGAGCGACGAAATTTTGCTTTAAACTCGCAGATTCGTAGAGGAAAGAACAAGCATAATTCAAATGTATTGTGTCAGCTTCGTAGCCGCTACGATGCATCAAGACCTAAGGACGACGAAAAGATGAAAACGTCGTCTGAAAAAAGGAGATAAGAAGATTATTTCGTGTATATAAGTGGTGAAAAATGCTATCAAAGACCAGTGCAGAGAGAATTATTTTTCTTGTTTCGTTATTAATGTCTCAAAATATCTGGTGAGACAAAATATTTCTGACATCGGCTTTAGAATATTTTTGCTATGGAACTTTAAAATTTTAATACAAGATATCTGTCATATCATTTACGGTCATGCATGTTGTATACTCATTTATTTGATTGATAATTTTCACGTCTTGTCAGCAACAGCTAACTGATTGATGGTTTCGGATGCCCAAATGCTTACAAAGATCAAGCCACGTGCGTTGAAAATATTTGCTTTGCTGAGAGCTGATATATAAACTTTCCAAGAGAGAGTTCATGTTTTCCACGACTGGAAAGCATCGGCGTTTCACCAAGGAAAACAAGTGAGGAAACTGTTCACAACATGTCTTAAACTGCAATCAAAACGCCTCAGTTCAAATTAAAACGTTGGCTCAACCGGAACAAAAATCTGGAATCAATGCCAAGCTTCGGTGAAAAAAAATTTAATTACAAATCGAGGAGAAATATTATAAAACCTTGATCAAGCAGTGTTTACTCATTGGCCAGAACGGTTTCGGTTTACGTGTGAAAATGTTTGTTTATTGAATAATTCAAAGTTTTAACCCAAAATCACTTTCCGCGTTAATAATTTTATTTCTTATGATAGTTTTTCAAATTCTATAATATTTTCCTCTGATTTCAATCTTTTGTCAAGTAAATTAAACATGTAAATTTTTTTGATTGAAGTTGTTACATAAATCCATTTGCGATATTTGCATTTTTAAAACGTTTTATCCCAAAACATTCATAATAAGCATGATCATCATATTTAATTCAAACATTAATTCTCTCTCATAATGATGTCTTTCCATAAATTATTCATCAGCATCAGAAGTCTTGAAAACAAGCAAAAAGCAAAAGAAAATCTTAATGCCACAAAGTGAATAAAACGTTCTATGATTAAGAAGTTTCCAAACTTGAGATTTAATGGAAACTAATGACACAAATAACAACGTCAACAAATCAGATTATCAGAAAGTCTTGCGTCCAACTTCAATCGAGAGGGACAGTTGTGTTTATCAAGGAACAAAAAGAATATTAAATCATCATTGGAAGTTTTCATCAATTCATGAGAGTTCGTACTTGAATTTTGACGACGTCAATTGTGAAAGTTTTGAAGAGGTGAGATTTAGTGACTTCGTGATCAAAGGGGCAGACATAAACAAATCAATGATGAGTTTCTTTAAAAAAAATCTTTGTTTCTAAAAATACTTAAGTAAAAGCGAGCGCGTATGAAAACTATCTGTAAGCGTTTTTCCTTGTGTATAATAAACTGAAGTAGCTTCGAAGCTAGTTGAGTGGTTTAAAAATATATTTTTTCTCTATTACGTCACAGTTTTCAAATTGAGAAATTTTCCTCGTCGGAACAATTTCACTGAGCAGATTTCTCAGTTTCTCGTTGAATGCGTTAACTTGTAGTTGAAATTTTTCGGAGAAAAAATTCGTTTTAGGATGAAATCTTGTGTTGATTAGCAAGTGATATCTTCACAGCTCTAAACATTTACAATTTTCAACTGGATTTCAGAAAAACAGATGCAGCGATGAAATCGACTTCGAGGAAATGTCAAAATTTATGAGGTAAAATTTCCACTTGACTCGTAAATATTATAGTTTAATAAAGAGTGAAGTTTAATGACAAAAAATATTAATCCCAGCTTCAATCAGACTGAGACTTAATATCTAAGCTTACCCATATCATATATGTGTCTTGCCGCAAATGATGATGGTGTGTGCTTCGTTATTAAGGTCGAACCTGTCTTCCAACTAGGATTATTTACACTGACACAGAATTTTAAAAATGTAAACATAAATAAAATATTACTCACTTGGGACATTGAGAGGATCATATCAGTAGATATCTCCAGGCTCCGCTTTTATGTTTAAAGTTTTTACAGGCTTTTAATTATTCGTAACACAAAATATGAATTAAGTTCAGTTTTGCCTAAATATAACTTCGACTTTAACTAACCAACCAGCAACCCCAACATTGTCACACTTTGCTTTAAAACATGTTTTACTGTCATTTCGTTAGGGGTAAATGTTTGGCTTTGCGGCATCATGTACAAAAATGTCGAGGTGTGAAACAGAACATTAAACGAGTCCATTTTCAACATGAAATCTCACAAGATAACAAACATTTCACATTAACAGTTTGTGTTGTGTGAAAATCAACAAAATCTGTTGAAGCACGTTGTGAACGTAACTTTCATACTCTCGTCGGGAAGTTCACCTTTCATACTGATTAATATTCATCACAATCTTTCGTTCTTTTTCCTCATTCATAATACGCGCATTAAGAAATTAACTCTGAATTTCAGCGAAAATCCATCAACATCCATGTCAGAAAGACACGTTCTCAAAAAGGAAGCTATGGGAAAACGAGGGTTTGAACCAAACAACAATCAAGTGTCAGGCCACAACAATAATCAACAAGCGGCAGTTCAACGGGGAGATGGAGCAAACATTATTTATGGCTGGAGGAAGCAGTGTCTCTTCGTTATTATTTTTCTCCTGATGATTTTGATTTCGGTTAACTTGGCACTTACTCTCTGGATAATTTCGATACTGGAAATATCGTCTGTAAGAAAACCGAATAACTTGATTCGAACATTTTTTAATTTGGGATTATTTTGGGAAATTAGGACGGAATTGGCCAACTGAAAGTAATTGAAGGTGGAGTGCAACTGGATGGTCAAGCGATTATTCTGGGTTAGAACCCTGAATTGTTTCCTCTAAAAATTTAAATACGGAATTTTCTAGATGAATTGAGAACCTCGTCCATCAAAAGCCGAGTGGGCCAGCCCATCACATTTGGTACGTTCTGAAAGAAAAAGCAATGAAACGACCGGATAATTATATTCGTTCCATAGAGTCGTCGAGGAATATATCGTTCAGAACAAGAGATGCCGACGGAGCGCTGGAGAATCAACTTTTTCTGGGCCATGACAAGCTCGAAGTGCAAACGAACAAATTTCGAGTGTCCGATACCCACGGAAATAGTCTATTTTTTGTAGATCGAGACGGAGTCGAGATTCACGGTAATTGTAGAAACACATCCAGTCATAAGTACATATATCATGACGCTGTGTTTTTAAGGTTCTCTGAGAATAGAGGGCGAAGGAGGAGTAACTTTTAAAGACTCTGTTCAAACAAATCTTCTTAAGGCCGAACCTGGAAAAGATTTGAAGTGAGTCAAATGATTCAGATCTCGCTAGAATTTTACTATTTTAAATTGTTTCTCTTTGTACATACGCTGCCTTCATCTTAGATTGGAATCTCCAACAAGATCATTGGAAATGCAGGCTTCTCAAGAGATTTTCATTCAATCAAGAGCTGGGTCAATTGAAGCGTCATCATTGAATGACATCAAGCTAAGAAGTATTTCAGGAAGTGTGAGTAAACCTGGATATAACGTGTCACAAGTAAATTAATGCATTTAATATTTATTGACATTAGATTCGCTTCGATGCGGACAATATAATTTTGTCCAATTTGAAAACCACACAACCGAGCAACACTCACGAGAGGCCGAGAGTAGATCACCTAGCAATGCATAAAATCTATCAGGTTTGTGTTTGCGACAACGGGAAACTCTTTTTGGCATCATCTCATGGCCAATGCGCTAGCGACGATATCAGCGTTTGCCGTTAATTGTTATACTCTATCTAGTGCACTAATAAAATTTTATAAACAGAGTCAGTCATATGTTTTGCTTGAATTAGACAGAAAACGTGTAAGAAACAGTGCTGCCTTTTTCTTTAGTTTAATTAAAGACTTCATTTCCAACACGATGTAATCGTAAATCGTTAAGTAATTTCACGATCACAATCAAGTCCATCAGGTGCTCATCAGGAATACCTGAAGTTCTTCGAATAGAGTATTTCTGTCCCCGCACAGCACAGCAAAATATTTTTTAATAGCGCTATTAATTTCGTCTTTGGGAATAATAGAAAATGGAACGAAAAAGAATCTCTGAGCGGAAGATATACGATGTCATTAGGAACATTTGCCAGCCGACGATAATCGTTGCTGCTTTGCATGTAATTTCGCATTTCTCGACATTTGAAGCTTACATCTCACTGAAAACGTGTTCCGCTCTCGCCTTCCGAAACGTTTATTAAAATTCATGTTTTATTTTGTTTTGTGGATTGCAGGATATCTTCGTCGCACGAACAATTTAATAAATCGATTCGCAGATCACAATTGCTTTTCTAGATTCTATTGGGAAGACTGCTTTTGAGTCATTTGAGTGGTCTGGTGGAACATTTTCACATCCGAGAGCAAACCTTCAAGATAAGAAACTCGTGATAAGAGAAATCTTAACAGCAAAGAAGGAGGTGGAACTTGAGTGTTCCATTGATCATGCGTTTTGATTTAATGTGCTTCTACTTGATTCTAATGCAATGAATGTATCAAATTTCATTGTTTTCAATTTGAAGGCTTGGTGTTCACGATAAAATCCAATATTGCGGGATTATCTCGATAATAAAAAGTCGAATGCAATGAAATACAAAAGTTTATGGTGCGAAAAATTGGAAAATCCGCTACTGAATTAGTTCAGATTTGAATGCGGCGTCAAGAAATCAAAGCAGAAAATTTATTCCATGGCTCACGCTTGTCCATAACATTTTGAATTCATTCACACTAACCAATAATTTGTCAAGCCGCGATGAAAATATCTAAATATTTAGATAATGTCAGGTAATAAAGCTTGTGAAGCTCATAAAGCTACGATTCAATGCCCAATTTGTCGTTGAAATAACTTTCGAGCTTGCCAAATGAGCGCTTACCCCCACGTAGTTATTTTGGAAACAGATTTTATTTACAGCATTAATGAACAGCCCGGACACATTCAGATTCGCCTTAGTCTGGATGATTTAGCAAAACTCACGAGCATGTGAATCTCTCCGTGCTCTTGCATGCGTTAGATAGCGTTAGAATTGAATTAATTCTCTAAATGTTTGCAAATGATTTCGCTTGCAGATCGAACTGGAACTGGAAATTTCATAAATGGAAATTAAATTTCTACACAAATCCATACAAATATCTCTGTTTGCTCACGTTGCTTGGTACACGGTATTTTGTAAAGCACTTGAGGTTCGAGTCAAGTGCTACACCCTAAATGCGTTCAAATCATATTCCAGCAGAATTCATCATTCAATCATCACCAATTGTTCTACATGTATCAGGCGAGACTGCGAAAACTCGACTCGATCAATGAATAATCTTGAATTACCGTCGAGGAAAAAGATACTGTTATTAGTTAGACATCGTACCTGAAAGTGTTGACGATAAAAAATAATGAGATTAAAATATCCTTACTTCCTTTGCCACCGACAAGGCCAAATTCTAATTAAAGAAATTAAATATTTCATTAAGTCAAATTTTCTCTTATTTATTAGGGGCAATTCAGAGCAATTAACGTCAAACATATTTATGATTGCACAACCTCCTTGTAGACTTCTTCGTGAAAGAATCCAATAAATTATTTTAAGGCGATGATGATGAGAACTGACTAATTTTTGTTACGAAAGTCTGCAGAGGGTGTTTTCTACGTGCACCACCGTTATTTATGTGATCATTTTGGAAAGACTTTCGAAATGGTAGCAGAAGGCAATGTGTTTGTTTCCGCTCACTCGACTTCCTTTCAATTTCCTGATTATGCTTTTCAAGCCAAAAAGCGTTTTGATCAAAATCTCACACCTGCTCGTTATGCAATAAAAATTTACTAATTATGAAACTTTAAATTCCGTGATGTAAACGGCTCGATGACACCATCAAGATATGAAGTTCAGTTGCCAACAGCAATGTGAGGAAAACGGCATGAATGTTTAAGCAAATTTAAAGCGAAAAGTTAACACATGATAAATTTATAACAGTTAGCGGAACTTTCATCATAACGCCTGGAAATTAAAATTTTGTTTCCTATGGAGAAATTGTAGAATTTTTAATTGTTCCGTAGCATTTCAAACTACGTGCTTTCACATAATTCTCGAGGATTTTCTATTTTTTACGTAGCGATTATATTGATAAAATTAAACGAATAAATTCTAGGGCAAAGTGGCATCATGATAGCGAAATGTTGCAGAACGAGTGAAATAGCGACAATGAGATGTTTGTATCTCACGCATTCCAAAGATGTCTTTAAATAAAGTTTAAAGTTAAAATATTTCTTCACTTAAGCCTCCTAATTTACGAGCTTTTACAATCTCGTTTCATTTCATTTTCACCAAAATGTGTTTTCTTCGTTAAAATAACGCTGAAATAGCTTTGTCTCTGGAGTCTAATTCTTTAAATAACAATTTCATGAATTTATTTTATTATTTTACACGAGCGAAAGCGAACGAGCGACGAGCAATTTAGATGGATTTTTCATTTCACCAATCTCTCGTTTTTCCCGCTTTCCGCACCAGTTCAATGAAACTTGGAACAATTTTCATATTTCCACTTCAAAAATTGCGCGTAAGAACAAATTGAGACTTCTTGTGAGTATGACTATTAAGAGGGGAGACAAGCCATATGGATTTTCTTAAAAGTCATTTCAAATTAAACCCAATATGAGCTTTTATTGAAAACGTAAGATTTTCAGATTGTTCAACCATTTAATAGATCGCGACATCAAATTTCAGGTCGAATGCTTCAGGAAACTAAATCCCGGTTTAAAATCCTTTGTTTGAAACCTCTGAATGCATTCGAATTTCTTGACTTCTTTCAACTGTCTTCCCTATTTATTTTTTTATTTTCAAAGGGGTCCGCACACATAATTAATTCTTTAGACAGTCGTTTTTATGCAAATTGCTGCCTTTGGGGGAAGGGAAATTCATTAAAAAGTTTTACCTTTCGAGGAGACAAAGCTCTCATATGTTTGAAAAACAACAGATGCTGCGGAACCTACGATTATTGAAATGAAAAAGTTCATGTGAGTTCGTAATACTTTAGATTCTGAGTTAGAAATGACGATGACATTTACGAAAATGAAAGATTCAGTAGACACTCGAGACAATAATTTTGTTAAGATCGCTTCCTGGACTGAATAACCGCTGCAGTCAATGTTGGTTAAGGGACTCGTTTCGAAAAGCTAACCAGTATTTATGTTTTTGCTTTCTCTTGTTTCCCACAAACAAGTTTGCACTAATGGAAAAGTTCTGTTTGCTCTTCCTTGCATCATTTCTTATGAGAAATATTTTTTCATATCTTGTTTTATTAGGAATAAACGTAAATTGAAATCAACGAAGTGTTTGACGCATGAGAAACCACAAGAACATTTCAGTTTTCCTTATCGCATTTTGGTTCACTTGATTGCCTTTGATTGTAATCTGATTATTCCTGCCAATCATTTGTTTCATTGAAACAAACATAAACATAAATATTTGCTGTTTTCACTTTCGCTGTCAATCAATTATTGCGTTGAGCAAATGAGGTTGAACAGATATTAAATAAAAGATTAACAATTGTGATATTTATGGATTCGTTGCATTTCTCCCCTTTTGGCAGAGGGGTAGGTTTTAGTTAGATAGCACTTTGATTGAATCCAAGTTCTTCTCAAGGCCTGACATAAGAAATTTTGGTTCTTGCTAAAAGATAATTACTATTTAAACAAAAAATTTCTGTGAGTATCAGTCAGCAAAGTTTTGAAAGTCTACTGCACTTTATTGCTACTTTGCAGTGAAATGACTCCGTTTGAGATTATCTTGACCACTGTGAGTATAGTGGAATTAAATAATGCATGTTAGACTTCTTATTGTCAAAGTCACTGATACAGCTTGAATTTTTAATAAATTGTTCAGATTAAAAGTCAAACATAAAAAGAAAATTGAATTTCTCTGAGAACGATTTCCCTTCGACTTCAAAACTCAAGGATAAAAGGAAACGGCTGAAGGTAAATTGCAGATATTGCCATTATGATACCATGCAAAAACCAATATTTGGCCTTTCCTTTCTGCCTTTGCAAACATTTTTTAACCTTTTCAATTTCAAGTGTTTTCTACTGACATTCACGAAAACTGAAAACTTCGTTATTGAAATTTCAAACAATCTAAGATGTCGAACCGGTGGAAAGGTTTCCCTTTGAACGATGGTGAGCTATGAAAATACTTTCGCCAAAGCTTCTTTTCTTATTAAATTCCTGAGACGGAAATCTTAAAAATGAAGTGCATTACCAAAAATTTCATGAAACACATGGCTCTGTATCCGCTTGCGAATTTCGAAACTAAATCGAGTTTATGTCGATGTGGCGGAAAAAGATTGAATCTGAAATCAGCATATTCATCATGTTTAATGCTCTCTCAATAAGACAATGAAAAATGCAGACTGAGACAAACGATAAGACCGAGTTTTAAAATAAATTTCATTTATTTATATATTTTATTTGTCTAAGCGTGTATCGGTAATCTCAAAAATATTTTCCTTATAGTTTATGTTCGAATGATTTTTTCTACACTTTTTTCATTGTATAGAGTTTTCTATTCTAATGCAAAATGTTCTCTAAGTTTATTGCTAACACGGTACGTAAAAAATATTTCAACGAAAACTTTATGACTGTCTCCGCCGGAGTATTGAGCTTGACTGAAAATATCTAGAAAGTGTTAAACATTGCCGGTTTGGAACATCAAGCGCATGACTAGTGGAAGGAAAGTCTACTCCTCCTTCTCGTTGACACTCTGTAAACATTTATTCTTTCTTATCACCACGTGATTTCTTCTGTTTCATATGAGTTATTTCATTTTTCTATAACTCAATGATTCGCAAGAAAAATTGTGCAGACAGACAATAAAAATATGAAGTGCTGAGTAAATACATCCTCGAAAATTTCCAAGGTAATGACCAAACAAAATCCTATCAAGAAATTCAAAGTGGAAGTTCTCTCAACCGTATGAACTTCACCTCAAATATAAAAAGTTTACAAGATCTTTCAGTAAAGATTGCAGAAGGGACAAAAAGATGTTGTGTAAAGCATTAAGTTGGAAGATTGCGATCTCAAGGGAGAAACTTTTCAATTGGAAAATATCAATCGCTTTAATGTCTTGACTTGATTCGAGTTTGGGAATTTCTCTTTAATTTAACTCGATTCTTTCTGATTTCATCCACAAGGAAAAAAAGTTTTCATTCAACTGAGAAACCTCGGATTATCACGGCTCATTACCTTCTTAAATGCCAATTCAGGAGTTAAGGGAAGTGTCTGTTGTTGGCGGTGAAAATGATATCACCGGTGGAACTTTTTCTCCCTTTATTGAAGTTGATTTTCAGCGAATAAGTCAGAAGCTTTAACATTCTCCTAATGTGAAAAGTTGTGCAGTTGAGCGATTACAAAGGTGGCAAGGGAGAAGATCTCGAAATTTACAAACCCCAACGTAATTAGTTCATCTTCGCACCTTTCTTCCGTCGAGTTGTGAAATCCCAAAGCAAACAACATTTCATCTCCCGTTGAAAATGATAAATTTAATTGAATGTGATGGTGATTCATTCATGTTGAGGATGCTTGAACACAAGAGCCAAGTGCTCAACGAGCAATTCACTCGAAAGCATTCTACAGGTTGCAAAATGCTTTCGGAATATTTTAAATATTTTTATGCGGAGCGGAGATTCAAGTTTTTTTTGCTGACTGAGGATGACTCCCTTGTAGAATCTGAACTTCTCGAAAATTGTTGAACGAGAGCTGAAATTTGTTCAAGAGAGCTATGTTCATTTAAATTTCTTGAAAGTTAAGCACTCTCATCCGCTTACAACTGAAAGCTGATTTTATGCTAATTTTACAAACTTAGGTGTTGACTAAGAAGGATTATTTTGTAGGAATAGACTGGTAAGATTATAAATAGAGTTGTTCAAAACCTGAAGAAAAACCAGAGAATCTTAGTCGTGTAATATGATTTATGTTACATTGAGTTGAAGTTGGAAGTGAAAAAAAAAAATTATTTCACGATATAGTGAGATAGATTCTATTTCCAATGAATCTTTATTGAATGAACTCAAAGATTGTTAGTACAAATTGATTGTAAATTGTTATGCAAAATAATACCTTAAAAGGGAAAAATATCGGAAAAATATTTCTGATCTTTCAATTCTCAACTGAAGCTAAACTTAACCATTATATCAATAAGAAAGATGCGCCGCCACTGGTTCTGCAAAATATTCCTTAACGTAACATATTTTCAAAGGCACACTTGTTTGAAACAATATATCTGTAAAAATGTTACTGTCAGCTATTCCGGCGATTTACTGCCATCCTACATCAAACGATTTGGAATTAATTTCAATTTTTTAAATTTCTGGAAAATTCGTAAAAACGTTCTCCCAAATCTGTAATAAAAATGCAGCCAATTTAATCAATTTGTTCCATTTGATATGATTTTGTTGCAGAACAGTTGCATTCGAACGAAACACGAAGAATGTTTAAACAGAACGCGGGATTTAGCTTTTATATTGAAGTTCGTAATTATTCATGCTGCTTGTCTCGTTGGTGTGATGATTTTCGTTCATTCCGAAATTTCAATTGGAATCGAAGTTGTAAAGCTCGGATTTTCCAGTTCTTCATGTTTTTTCATTTTAAGCATCTGAAACAAAAGAGTTAGAAATTTTTAAATTAAAATGTTTTCAAGCAAATCGAAAGTCTGATGAAACTTTTACATGACAGAGAATTCTCGACTTCTATGAGAAACTCTTCAAAGCCGATGCGATAGGAAAACTCATCATGAACAAAACTTAGCTAGCAGACACAAAAAGAAATTTCGAGTGAAAAATTATCATAAGAAAGGAAGCCCATCAATTCCATCTGCTGTACCTTCTGTTTTCATTCTCTCTCCGTATTTGAAGAGCGAATGAGAAATGGAAATCTTGACAAATCGCTCAATAAAATTCTAATTTGAAAATAATATTGCTCATTGATAGAACTATTTCAATTCAATTTTGTGCCTTCTTGAATGGTCTCGTAACTAAGAAGATGCAAAAATAATGATTTCTGTTCTTGTTTACCTGTTGCAGTTTGTAATGGTTTATGATGTCTTGATCGGCCGGACAGCTCTGAGTGAAAGCGTCTAGCTGGTACATGTGATACATATACCGCCACAATGCTGTTAGGTTTGTCTGTAAGGTTTTGCAACCGTAGAAATCATAACTTTGTCAACAACTAAGATCAAGATGTCAATGCTCACCGGAATTTCAAAGTCACTGAAATACTTGCCAGCGACGCGAATATGTTGTAAGCGAGGCCTGTAATCAGTCAATCAATTACAACTTGTCATAAAAGTTTTACAAAATGATTAACTCACATCAATTCGCAGTCGAAACAGCACATGGTGTCGCCTGTCAAGAAGCGACTATTGCGTTGCTGCAGGTGGTCATTGATTCTTCTCAAGTGAGCTAGCAATGTATTGTTTTTCTGCTCGTCCTTTTTCACAAGCACAAGCTTCAACTTGGAGTAAAGATTCTCGATGAGGGTAGCAACCTCCTTGTCTTGCACAAATAAGTTGTGACCTCCAGGGACACTTTTCATTATATGGCGCTCAATTTTATCATTCTCCAAGATTGCCAAACCACCATCGATCAAGATTGGAGGATGAGTTGCTTCGAAGTTTGTACGGAAATCTGGTGGCGGCTTTTGCATGTCCACGGTCGTCACCTTAAAACAATTTGGAGTTGAAATTTTTGCTCATGTTATGATAGGCAGTGTCTCACCTTCAGGCTTATAGTTTTCAACTCTGCCAAGAGATATAAATCCATGAAGTACTCTTGACAGAACAAACAAGCTCCCTTTCGTCTGCCATCAATCGTCGATGCCTGAAATGAGGCATGGAGTTAGTTGAAAAATCATTTCAGTGTGCAAGCCAATTATTTTTAGCGAGTTTTTGCCATCTGTTTTGATGTATTCCACGGAACTAAGTCAAGATATCTTTCCATAATTGATACATGATAGTCGAAGCGAACGAGTGTGATGAAAAGGTTGGATAGCGCGCGCAAAGACATCAAGCTTAATGAGAAATACTCTTTTTCAACTTCATTGAACCACACCTTTAAGTTCATGAGCTCATATATTCAAAGCTATATGCGGCCATTCAGACACATTGCGTCAACAGAAAACAAAATGTGTTCAAGAGGTTGAATTTTACTTTTCATATTTTATCTAACCGCAGAGACGAAGCAAGCACTCACACAGACGAGTGGGCGCGGAACTGTGCGTTATCAGCTAACACGAAAGTCTAATTAATAGTTGAACAACAGCGAACGCCGAGATACTTTAATAAACAAACCGCTTTTTTATTGTTTTTATCGTCTTTTAATAGATAAGAGTGATTCGTGTATGCTCAGCGCGGTTCATGCTTATGGACTTTTCAATAGATGACATAATTTTGCAAAGAAGTTAAAAATAAACTATTGTCTAATTCACTTGCATGTATTCGAGAACTTGGCTAGCAAGAATTTCTATTTGCTCATTTTAGGTTTTTTCCTGCCAGATGAAACTTCGGTAGTTTCCTCTTGTCTCGTCAATGAGTCATGTGACAACAACAGACAAATAGATAGACGAACCGAGCAGTCAGAAGTTTATTCATTCACAATTTATCACTAGAAAGTCTCGACTTTCGCAAGCAACATCAATCTAAGTTAAAGAAAAATAAACACTTTTCAAAGTGCGAACATAAGTATTGATGTTGTGCAAGCGCCAAGTAACTTTTATTCTTTCAACGAAAACTTACTTTTATGATTAATTCGATCTCCGGAACTTCTCCGGAAGACCCATTTTCTTGCTGCTGTTGCTCTTCAGACATCACCGATTGTTTTTAAAGTATAATGTTACACAGAGTAAGGCGCTGAGGTCTTATATTATAAATGCTGATGGAAATGACTACAGAGTCTAATTTTGCGTAAAAACTTAGTCAGCAGCGACGCTGAATTCAGCAAACTTCTGCCTCTCGACAGCAAATAGTAAGCCTGGTCTGTCCCGCTGAATGTTCTGTGTATGAAAGTCAAGAAAAACATCAGATTTTACCTCCTTTATAGAGCGTATACAAAATAATATGTACTGATTGAATGCATCGATTGTCGGAATCTGTAAGCTAGTCAATTTTGAAGAGAGGCGAAGGAGTTCAAACTTACCATCTAGTCGTTAGAAAGTTTCCATGTTGACGGGAGGGGTTTATCTAACTTGTAGCGCCGTGTGGTCCATGTTGTTGAAATATTAAACTGTGTGCTATTAATGAAATTATAATTCGTGTGCTCTTGGATTTAAAGACTTTTTAAAAGAAAGATCAAATCCGGTGTTTCAGCTTCTCAGCTTCTTTCACGCACACATGAAACATTGAAACAAGATTATTTCTGATCACTCTCAGTCGTAAACAAACCTCTGAAAATATTGCACTTTTCATAGTTTCTGTGGTGATACCTATTCTGCATTGTTAACTAAACTAGTTTGATAGGTTTAACCGGATCGACGGTATCAAGTACGATCGAAAATCATTTGTGAATCCAAGTTGCTTTAAATTGTGATCGTGACATTTGAAAGATGAAATTTGATAAGAGTTTAAACCTGTTGTTTGGACTTTATCTCTCATATTTTTGGGTATTTACAACTGCTTTGGAAGGTATTTCTCGAAATTTATTTGCTGTATGCATCTTACTTCATTTAATATTTCAGAAGGAAGTTCTTGCCTAAATTTTGATGGGAGTTCTGGTGTTTGCAAAATAGACAGGTCTGTGATTTTTTTAAAGAATCAGGTGCATGCATATCTTGGTTACTTTTACTATCTTTATTAATTTTATTAAAACGACCAAATTTTTAAATGCAGTCAGCTGGACAGGTTAAACATTCCATCATTTTATGTTAAAGTTGCTTACGCAATGTTTTACACAACGTTTTGAAAACGACGCTTTTTGTTAAAGCTGCGAACAAAATGAACTTATCAATTCTTAAATCAATCGGCGTTTCTGCAGATCGTGTAAATGGGCGATTGATAAGTTGCAGTCGAAAGAAATTACTGCTAGGCAACTTGTGCGTTGTGGCTTAAAAGGAACAAACTCGATAATATGTTGTAAGGACGAAGTTAAAGTTATCACGGCTAAGACACCCACAAGAGGAGTGAATGATTTTGTATTCAGGTATTTCTTTTTATACAATTCTTTTATTCTAATCGGAAATTGTTAAATTTCTTAATTGGAAATTATTGTTGTTGATTTAGTGATGAAGACAATGGAAATCCCCAGCCAGTTCAGCCTCGACAACCCTCGTCAACTCTCAGAAAATGTGAAGAGGCATGTGAAATCATTAAGAAAATTAAAGTTCCAGACCTGAGCTTTCACATTATCAACGGCATTGGTGCCGATGTCGGCGAGTTTCCTCACATGGCAGCTATAGGGTACAGAGATGAAGTAGATGACACTTCCGTTACTTATGATTGCGGCGGAAGTTTAATCAGCAAGGTAGGGAAATAACTAATAAGAGTCAAAGCTTTACGGATTCTGCGGTGTTATGAGTTCCTAAAAACATAAACTTACTTATTGAATTGCACCTCATGTGAATTGTGGGTGATCAGTCCTCCAATGCACTGATATTATTTTTAGGTCTGCCATGATCTGAGCACAAGGTGTCACTGATAATTTCTTTTGATCTATCTTATTATTTATTTAAAACATATGCTCCTAAAAAACATGTTTTTATCCAATTTATATCGTGATTGTTCCTGAAATGTCATAAAAATATATAATCATTTCTTTTTACAGAATTTTGTGTTGACTGCGGGTAAATTAAGATGTTATATTGTAATTGCTTAAAATCTCTAATCAACGTAATATGTCCTCCTAATCCTACCTTAAGGGCATTGCGTTAACAACAGAAATCGACAGCCAAAAATCATTAAACTTGGCAGGGTCTCATTAGTTGAGGATGAAGGCGATCCGAACCAAGCACAAGATTTGATTGTAAAAAAAGTCCATTTGCATCCAAATTACAGCAGCAGGAAAAAATATAACGATATCGCTTTGATAGAAATGGAAGGAGTGATAAATATCGAAAAAACTGTTAAGCCAGGTAAGAACCTGTAAAGTTATTGTAATGATAAAATTATTTATTTTTGAATCAAGCTTGTCTGTACACTAAAAGCTCATCCTTCGACAACACACAGACTCTTGAAATAACGTAAGTTTATCCACTACATATATGTCATAGTAAGATTTGCTAAAATCTCAAAATTTTCAAAGAGGTTGGGGTCGAATCAGTACAGACACGAATGAGAAATCAAACTGGTTAATGAAAGCAAACATCACAGAGCTTCCGCTAGCAAAATGTAGAGAGATCTACAGAGGAATTAATCTGTCTCAGTTACCAGATGACTTACAGCAATCTCAACTGTGCGCATCACATGCTACTTCTGATGGGAAAATTATTGATGCCTGTCAAGGTTCATATGCCTTAAAATTAACAAAATATTTTAATATTGCATTTTCGTTTCAAAAAGGTGACTCTGGAGGGCCGATATCGATAAGAACACGTGTTTCACATGAAGATGTCTTTTACATAGTCGGCGTAACATCTTTTGGTGCAAGCTGTGGATCAGACATTCCTGGCGTATATACGAGAGTCTCAGAATATCTTGATTGGATAGAACAAACTGTTTGGCCTACGACTGTCACAATATCATGAAGCACTACTCAGAAAAACCAAGAAACGTGTACTCGCAAGTGAATGTTTATTGTGTCCATTGTTTTACTGAATTAACGAATCAGCTGACAAAATGAATAAAGTGAAAGTTAAATTAAATAATAAAGCAAGTTACGACATCGGTAACAAACTTATCGAGCAAAATAGTTTGCTTACGAGGCCGAAAATTTCTATCGAAGAGCAAGTAAATACTTGCCCATCTTCGTCGACCTGGAACAACAAACGAGCTCAATGAACTCTGCAGCTCGCATTGTCACGTTCCTTAAATTTCTTTTATTTATTGTGTGCACTGAATTCAATCGAATACCTAGTGGGAGAAGCTACTATTTAATGAAGCATTTTCGATTTCTTTGTTCACTATCAATTCAGAAATCACAAAAGATCTTCGAAATGTTTAGCAGCCAATATTTAATTGTTCTCGTAAGTTGTGTTGCAATTTTCTACATAAAAATGACATGTGGACAGATCGTTGTGCAAAACGATGCAAACAGCAATTATTATTCGGTTCTCTCCCCATCTTCTCGTATTTCCTTTTATCGGACGTTACAACCAAACGTGAGTGGTTTTTTTTCTACCATGAAGAAATATTTCAATTCGGAGATATTTTTGTTAGGGCCTGGTCAATGCACCGTTAACAGCTCCAGCGCCGATAAGATTTCAACCGCCAGTACCACAGCCGATGTTCAACCAAGCCTATTATCAAACCCCTCAATCGATTCCTATTAATCAAAATGAGGTTTCGCAGCCTCAACGAGTGATCAACTATTCGTTATCGTCGGATGTGTCATCTGTGAAATATTCTTCTGATGGCTTGAATTATAGTTTTTAAAGTGTCGTCAATAAATGTAAGGCAAACAATTAGGAAAAATACAAGCAGAATACACAAACACAAATTTATTTTATTTCCTCAAACTCACGAAAAAAAAGTTATTAATTGTTCTCGTTTCATTTAGAAGTTTGAATTTGGTCATATTTAGTGGTAGATTGCTGCGCCCAAAGGAGCCCTGTTGAAGAAAAATGTTAAATGGGGAGTCGATAAATTTTAGTTCGTTTGATATTTACTTGTAGGCACCGTAGGGAGCGTAAGGGTAAGGGGCAGCATGGTAGGCAGCTGGTGCGTGGTAAGCAGCGATTGGTGCATGGTAAGCTGGAGCTACATACAGAAAACAAATTTAAGCTACCCCATTTTTTTCAATTGGAGAAGTAAAGTTACCAGCTGCGATAACTGGAGCGATTGGGTGGGCGATGAGTCCTGGGTTGCTTGTGTAATCAGTGCGTGATACGTACGATTGGCTGTGAGCTGTGTTGACAGCCTTGCTGTAAGAGGAAAGCGTGTTCAGTCCTCCCTAAAGATAACGAGAGTGATGTTGAGAGATATCTAAATAATGTCACTATGCTTTACTTACGCGGACGGTTTGTTCGCCTTGAACACCCTATAAGAAAAAATATTAGAAAATATTAAAATATGCTTGTAACTTAAGAAATTTCACGATCTAAGTAAGTCAAAATTTAGAAATAAATTCACAATTTACCACCGAATGGAAATCACCCGAGACGACGGCGTATGAGACAGCAAAGATTGCTGAGAGAACAACGATCAGTTTAAGAGACATTTTGATTTCTGTTGCGTGTTCACGTTATGAGCAAAAAGTAAACTAAATCATACGACCCGAGTCATAGCCGTTTTATACAATTTTTAGAATCTATGCCACGGCTGTGTTGCACTTCGTTTGATTAAGATTCGTTTTCTTAAGGTTCGAACATTCACTCTGTGTAATAATTAAGCGCGGCGTCGTTCGATATGTATAAGTTGCGTGAAGTGATTGCAACTTGCAAAGTTATGCTATTTAGGTTGATTTATCTACTTAGTTGTTTTTCTTTAGATCTTAGGGTGCAGCTAGAGAAATGCGTGGTGAGTGAAAGACATGTCTGGTCTCAATATTTATTTACTTTATTTTCATCATTTGCAATACAAAAATGTATAAAAATTGGAGTAGAAAACTTCACACTCAATAATCTCGAAACGATATTAAATCCTTTCAAACAAATCATTCGAGTTTCATATCAAATTTGATTGGAAATCGTCGGAATCATCTCGAAGATTAGTCAGCCTGCACGCTAAGCAAATCAACCGGCTTCATGAAATATGGCATCACTCATAAATTTATTTAGCCACTTGATCTAAACTTTAAATATTAAGAGTCACAGTTGAATGCTCTACAGATGACCATTCCTTGATGACTAGTTTGAAATATTAAAACATTATTTTGGCGACTCATTATTATTTAATCCGGAGACGATTGATTCAATACTTCACATTTGAAAGCTAGATACGGAAGTTTAAGTCTTTAACCGATTGAATCTGTCCTAAGAAGCTTAATACAGACAGGTGACAAACTCAATCGCTGCAAATGTTCATGGCAATGGCCTTCATGTTGATTATTCTTATCTTGTCATTGATTGATATTAAGCAATACTGTAAATGAGTGGAATATCTTGAAAAAGCTTTTTTAGTAGTTTGCGTTGGAAAGTATTGAACGTTAAGAAAGGAATGATATCATCTTAAATACTTTCTAAACTTTTTGGTTTGAATATCAATAATATCTGCGTTATAATTAAAACGTGTAAGGTCAAAGCTAAGCAGCAATAGATCGAGAATGAAAAGCAAAACTAAACATTGAGCATTAGGAAAAATGTGAGCTGGAAAGTTTACTCGTCCCATTCGTTAGAATCAACACCTTCCATTGTGTCTTGCTCCAGATCGAGATTCAATTGCACGCGCTCGCTAACAGATTTCTTCAAAGCATCTTGCTGGGATTTGATGTGTTCTGGGGACATTTGTGACACGATTGGGACATTAACATCTTGACAATCGGTTTTTGTAGCGGCAGGTGCAGATGCTACGATGGCTGCAGATAAGCAATCCATGCCTGATGGTTGAAGATTCGTCTTCAAAGGTTTCTTGTTTATGTTTGCAAACCAATCAGAGGATGTCAATGTTGGCGACCAAGTTACACGAGTCGGCGGGAACAGATCGTCTTGGAATAACTCAGTCTGAAATTCATTCATAGAATTGATATTTTTAAAGTAGCGTTCAAAATCGTTACCTTCAAACGTGGAACAGTAAAGCTCAAAGGTTCGATTGAGTTGCTTGTAAGTCGAAAACATTTTGCAAATTCTACGCTGCGCACATCGCATTGGTTTTTCGGTAGAAAGCTTAGCCCCTGATGCAATGACGAGCACCGGTGATGCGAAAGAGGGCAGAAATAAGGAGCTTCATCTGTAACTTCATAGGCGTAGATTGTCGTGTCACCTCGACCAGTTAAAAAGAGTGTAGAACTGTCTTCGTCGTAGAATGGAACAAGAATAGCAGGCGAGACGTCCAGGCCAACCATTCCAAGATGACGATCCAAGTTATCGATCTTCATGATGTAAATCTGCCGTTCGCTTACTCTGCAAGATAAAATAACTAAGTTCATCTACGTATACTTCGTTAATTCATTTGTCTTACTTGTCAAATCCTGTCACGACCAAATATTCGTCCTCTAAGACATAAGTGATGCGAGCACCTCTCGTCCCAACAGGCCCACCAATGCCTTCTCTAATGGGAAATTCGGACTTGCGAACATCGTAAACTCTGATTTTTCCATCCTTGCAAACTGTTGCGCCAAACGTTCCGCAAGAACTGAACGAGAAACTGAAAATTTGATCGGTGTGACCTTTTAAGCAATTCTTTTGTTCCAAAGTTTTCAAGTCCCAAATCTTGATAGTCATATCATAACTAGCGGTCAGTAAAACATCTTTCGCCAACGGATGGAACTTGATGAAGTGAATCTTTTCCAAATGAGCGTTAAGTTCACGCGTCGGAGTATTTGTTGACTCTTTCAAACCGCCCTCGGGAATCACCCAGATTTTGATTGTCCCGTCATCACAAGCAATGACGAGTTCTCTGTTATCAAATGGATTCCACTGGAAATCCATAATGTTTGACCCGTTGACCAGTGACGGTATTACGCCATCAGGTAAACGACCTGGTGTTTTTAACTCAAACACGGCGATTTTACCTCCACTTCCAGACAGCGGAACAGCGACTCGTTCAGGATTAGCTAAAATATATTTTCTTGAAAATCTTTTTAAAATAAATGAATATACTGATGTCATACCGTGAAATCCATCGCACTCTCCAGAAATTTGCCTGTTGATGTTCTTCACGTTCTCAATATGAGTTGACTTGTGACCAGTTGTTCCTTTGAGGTGCCGGAACTTCGAAACTTTTCCAAACACTGTTGAAGTTCTCTTCGACAAAGCATTCGCTTTTTGTGATGAGCCATTCTGAATCGAGATCTTCGAGTCAACGCGATCTTTCCTCGGTTCTTCGGGCTCTTTGAACGATTCTCCGCGAGCAATTGTAATAGTTTTTTTCTTCTCATCAATTTGGCTCAATGAACGATTCTCATACAGCTTTCGTCGGTCAGCAATACTCGCGCGCTTTACGTCAATCTCATCTGAATTCGGTTCTGATGTGTATTCTTCACTTGGTCCGTCTTCAGCAACATTGTCTTCAATCTGCACAAGAAGAAAACGTCAAAAAAAAATTGCCAAAAGTGTTTCACGAAATTTACTTTCTCACTCGGAGCTGGCTCATCTTGAACCGGATCATCAAGCATGATAGGAGCAACTTCTTCAAGATTTTCTTTATGAGACGAATCAACTTCAGTTGTTGGTGCCAAAGGAACCGCGAAGACTTTATCAAATGATATTTCTGCTGCATCCGCAGAAAATGGCTTCGGACCAAGACGTGTCTGCAAATCATATCATAATGTCAAATTGAATATTGTCGAAGTAGCTAAGTAACTCGGACAAATAATGTTAAAACAACGCAAACATACGAAACCAAAAATCTAGACCAAGAATTAATTCAAACATCGAACACGCTTTTGAAATGTGTGTTAATATATGACACACGTTAACGAAAGCTGTAACATAAGAAAGAAAATCTACTAAGTGAATGTGAACTAAAAGTTGGACAAGAAAAACGCAACGCGTGAGTAGAGGAATAGAAAACCTTGTAACTTAAAGCTGGGCAAGCTGTTCGCGGGCGAGGCTTCGGAACGAGAGAAGAATTTTCATCGAAACTGCCTTGATCTGAGATCGATTTTCTCGGTAATGGCTTTGGCGGTACATCGTTTGACTTGCCATTTTTCAAAGCAATAATATCTTCTCCTGGCTCCTCCTGTCCGTTAGCGTCTTGATGACCATTTCCGTTATTCTCTTCTTCTGGCTCTTCAGAAATCTTCGGTTCATCGTCAAAATTTTCAATCAACTTCTGAGCCATGATCGTCTTATGTTTCTGCATGAACTCCTCTGTTTCGATTTTGCTTTTTTCTTGATCTTTTTCCATCAGCTGAATCTTGCTTTTAACCGGCATGAACGTAGGCTTCACAATCTGCTTTGGTTTGATATCCATGTCTAATTTACTTTTCGACGAGTTGTTAATGTTGCTCACAACTTCCTTTAAATTCCCTCTTAAAATCTGAAGAAATAGCAGCGATGTGGTATAGAAAGAGTTTTTAGAGAATTCGACTGGTATTTTAAACCCTATTCCATAATATCAGAATGCTGTTTAAGTTTATCATACAAACAGGGAGACTTTTTCCACTCAGTGAGAACTATCGTTACTTTCACCATAACGTCTCAAGTCGAGAATTACATCAGAAATGTTGTGATTCTTGCTCATCTATATGCACGTTATCACGATATGATAAACTTAAGCCCCGAATTATAGCTTTGAATGTTTAAAACTTACGATTATCGGCTTGTCTCCCTCTGGTCGTTTTGCGGGATCCAACGATATTTTCGGAACTGCAGCATTTTTCCCAGCAATCCAATCTTTTGGAGTCAAGTCACTTCTGTAACCATTGGTTTCTGGAAAGATGTCACTGTGGAAGTCACGATAAGTTTTTCTTGGAACCTGGTACATTATTGGTATAACCGAGGACGAAGTCAGTTGTAGAACTCGATTAACTTCGCCTTCCATTACGCGAAGTGCTCTCTTGGGTAGAAGGCAAGCTCCCTTGGTTTGTTCACCAGAATGACGAATGCCTAAAAGCGAAATATTGAGTTCACTTCCCTATTAAGTTTAAAATATATCTACCTTCGACAAGGTGAGGATCTTTCTCTGTCACCTCTAGGAACGAGATGGTGGTATCACCTTTTCCGCAAACGAACAACATATTTGTGTCCATGTCAAATAACGGCATCAAGATTCCAGTTGAACAGTCGAGATCCAAGACTTTTTCGGGCGAGCCAAAATTCCTAACATCACGAATCATTATTTGTCGAATGCGATTGGCATCAAAACCGGTTGTTAAAACGCGATCCTGAGTTCCCAACCAAACAACTCGCGAATCCTTGATGCTTTGGTGACTTTCCGCTTGCAGAGCTATCGGATTATTGCTACGCGGATCCACAATTCGTACTTTTTTGTCTTTGGTGTTAGTTGCAAGTGTTGTTCCATCCTGTTTCCAGCTCAAGCTTTGAATAGTATCCGGATGCTCATTATTGCAGAAAATCTCCTTTTCTGCCGTCAAATCGTGAAGGAATATAGAGCCTCCTGATGTGGAATGCAAAAGGCAATCAGCTGTAGGATGGAACCCAACAGTCTCGACGCGTTTTTGGCGGTGAGAGAACGTACACTCTGCGTCGAGTAGAGATTCCTTCAAGCCGCCCTCAGGAATGTGCCCTGAAAATGATTGTGTTCATTGAATTCAAGAAATTCTTTTCCATTGATTTTTTGAACTTACAGATCTTCACCAAGCAATCCTGAGAAGCGGTAGCAAGTAGTCCATCGTGGAATGGAGAGAAGCCCAGATCGGTTACAGTATCTGTATGAGCATGCAAGAGGGGCATGGTCTTAGACTTTCTACCACAATCATCGATCGGCAAAACGGCAACCGAAGATCCAACATGTTCCCAGTTGAAAGCCATAAAACTCGCCGAAGATGCAATGTTGTTGCCAAAGGTCTGATAAGACCCTACAACAATATCTCGAATACATAGCTGGGAGAAAAAATTATATTGAGTAAAATGATCTACTCTCAATTCAGATTTAAACTACCTCCGGTTTGGGCACAATGGGAGTCGAGTTCTTGTATTTCGATGCCTTGAATCTCCAAGCCATGTTTCTTCGTCACAGGAACTAAAAACAGAAAAACTTCAATTAATCACTTGTATGTACTCAGTAATTGGTATGACTCAGGACAATCGTTTTGCACAAAAAAGAACACTCTTCGACCGTCACACCCTGTTTTATTTTCAAAAGGAGTGTGAAAATAGTGAAATCATTTCAAATAAGCTGCTTCATCCAATGGACAAGAGTTTCGATCATCTCGATTTAAAAAGTTTGATCTATAAATTCAGCTCGATGAATGCTGATTTCTCAAGAAACAACAATTCACTTGAAAACTTTTCTCAGGTCGATTTTCGGCTGTTTATTTTTCACTTAAAACACAAACCGGCAACTTACTGGTAATAATTTTAAACTTGCTGCTAGTAATATTGATTCTTCGTTATGTTATAAGCACTAATTGGATTTAAAAAGTGAAGAAAATCTATTTTTTCCTATCCGGCATCTGTCTGAAAATTGTACGTACAGCAAGATGGTTGAAAATATATGTTTACGAAAATGTAAGGTTTTCTTTCTTCTTGTTATCCAGCATATGAGTATGATCCGAGAAAAAACTTCATGTGTTCAGTAAAACTCTAAAAGTTTCTATTGAGCAGGAAAATATGATTTCTTGCAATTTTTTTAGTCACCCATGAAATCATAAAGAAATTAAAAGTTAAATTACTAGATAAGTAACATAAATATTTCCTCCTGGTCGAATCTTCATAAAATGTGAGACGAAATGAGCACAAAAAGTAAGAAATCAGTTTTCCCCGAGAAAAGTTTGTTGTTTTTGTAGAATATTCTTCAGGGCAGCAATTGCCTTGCGAGAAAAATCTAGTTGAAATATCGGAAGTGTCAATTTGATTCGTGTAAATGATACTTCATGTTTTGATATCATCAGTTAAGCCTTCAGCAATATGCAATTGTACAAACAAAACTTGCAATCAGTTTAATAAAAACATCTGCTAAGTTAAAATTCAATGAGATGCAAAATCTATTTTAGATATCGAAACTACATCGACTTTAGAAACGAACCATGATTTAACGCCAATGAACAGTGGAGATTCACCCGAGTCCACCGAACAACGAAACAATTTCCGTGGAACAAAGATTGCGCGAAGAGCTCGATCTTTCAAAGACGATTTCTTCGAGAAAATATATCAAATGAGAACACCAACAAACACCATATCAAGGTAAGCACGATCAATTGTCCATTGCTATATTGGGAAAACAAAATTTTGATTTCAGATCACACTCGCCCAAAGCGAAAAATACTCAAATTCTTATACGGGATGACGCCGCTTCAAAGCCATCATATGATTTAAACTGGCATTTTAGACAAGTGAAACATGCACTGACACATTTTAAAGATGTTGTAGGCAAGAATAAGCTAGAGATGCTCCATGGAAACGGTAAGTTTGACTATCAGAATATGATTAAGAAAATATGGAAAGTGCTTTCGTTTTAGGAACAATCGTTCTAGAGTCGATCGCTAATATTCATTCGGCATTGAAAGCACAAAAACTTAATGAACACAATAGTGCCATAATATCAGCAAAGCAAAGCACGCACCAATCCTTGGGAAATCTAATTAAACTGTGCGATGACGCTTTGATTTCGGACAATGAAGAAAACTTCATAGCGTTGAACAGGGAGACTGTCAAAGAAATCATTGAAAATCTTGATACTGCAGTTACCGTAAGTGTAATGATCGTATTTGTATCAGTACTTCATTATATAATTTTTTTCAGAATCTTGTTAATCTTGCTAATGAAAAAGCAGATAACTCAGCGAGTTCTAAAAAGAGTCAAGAAAATGAGGGCGAGCAAAGGTCATCTCTTCCAGATATCCCGCTCACAAAAAGAGAGAAAGCAGACCTTGAGAATTCGATGCTCATGCAAGGTTCTCAAAGCAGCGAAAGTATTTTGCAGATTGTTCCGCCTCCGAAACCATCGAAAGATCGAAAACCAACCGCACCTCCGCTGCCACCAAAGAAAAAAACATTTTCAAGTGATGAAATGCCTGACGAGGTCGACAATATAAGGCAATTGTCTGCTCCCTCGGATACATTATTCGGTCGAAAGATTGACTTTGAAGATGATGACTTCAATAATTTTGAGTCAGGAAGAAGTCGAAGCGCTACCGAGAAGTCTTTTGCAGCTAATAGGTATTTTGATGATACAGGATCCAGACAAATAATATCAACGAAACAAAAGCAATTCAATGAACTCAACTTCTCTTCTGTGGACATGAAGGAATGTAAAATCCATATCAGTCAAGAAATGAACAGCCGAGCTTTTTCAGCAATGTCTTCGAATGTTCAGGACGTTGACAGTAGCTTTGGTTTCATGGCACTGAATCAAAGTGATTTGATGGCGGAACAAACCTTATCCAATGAAAGTTTTTGTTTGCTGGATACTAGCGATGAAAATCCTCCCCCGCTACCAATTAAGACCAGAAGTAGAAGTTTGCGTCTAGAGCATCATAAGTCTGTCTATGACAATGTTGAAGAGATGAACAGAAACTCATTAGACACTAACAAAGCATCAACAACCTCGTCAAATTCTTCTTTGACTTCAACGTTATCCGCTCGAACGGAAAATCCTTCCGATCACAACCATCTGCAAGCGATAGTGAAAAACAAATACAAAAGTTGCATTGAATCAAGCAGCGGCTTCAACATCGAGAGAATTAATGATAACAACGAGAACCCACCGCCATTGCCATTAAAAAAGAAACACAGTAAGTATTCGGCGTTTTTTTTTAATTTCAACCTAGAGTAGAAATTTTGTATTTAAATGGAGACCACTAGAAGAGATTAATTTTTTAAAATCTCCCCTTAATCTAAATTTCAATTAGTGTTTCAAAGTGTTGCGTATTCAGGTGAGATGGCTTGACGCTTCTACAAGATTTTAAACTTTTGTCTATATTTTAATGAATACGCACGATGCATAATCAAACGGAATCTAATTTATTCCTTTTTTTATTAAATCTAGTTATGGCCTACATGGAAATATTCGGCAACGCATCTCATTCTACTCATATTACACACGAAGATGCAACTTTGCTTCGACACTCAATGCACTCTTTTACACAATCAACGAAAATTCAAAGGTAAGTCGAATTATTGATACTAAACTTTTGCTTACGAAAATATTTTTCAGCCACGGTTCGAGTTTTCAAAATTCTTTAATGCCAAAGAATAGTCAATTTGACCCCCCTGCGCTGCCACCCAAAAAACAAAGAACTTCTTCATCGAATGCTTCACTCAATGTAACTGTTACTCCCCCGGTTAGCCCAAAGATTATGAACGATCCTTCTTTCGCTCAAGATAAAAATGAAGAAGAGATCGAGACAAGAAACTCGTTACCATTGAAATTAAATGAAACCCACACAACGCACAATTCTACTCAAGATAACATAGAAGACACCGTGGTCCTGCGTAAAAAGCCTAGCGAAACCGTAAGAATCGTCTCTTGCACGCAGAGAATTTTACTTGATTTGTCTTTTCCCAGCACAAAGCAATGAATCTTATGGAAGAATTGGAAGTCAACGATTATCTTGTGTTCAAAAGAGATGGCGATGGCGGACCATTAACTTTAGTCGGAGGACGACCTGAAGCTCTCATCATCCATGCGACTAGGGCACAAAAAATTTTGGAAGGTAAGCGTGAATTGAAAGCTTAAAAAATACTTCCCTCTCAAATATATTGATTTTAGCTTTTGGTGAAGCTTTCCTACTGACATTCAGGACTTTTATTTCACCGTCGGATTTGATTGAAAAGCTTATCTACCGATATGTTTTCTTCAACCGGCAAAACACTGATGTTAAGAAGCGAGCGGCGAAGGAATCTTTTTCTCTTCTTGTACGGGTAGTGAACGATTTGACGTCACCTGATCTCTCAACTGTTCTTTTGGAGAAACTAAGTAATTTTGTCTACGACCTTGTGTGTAGTGGAGAACTTTTGATGGCAAAGCTGTTGCGAGTAAAAATTATCGAGAAGACGCTTCTATTGAGGCAAAAGAATATTCTGGGTCCAAACTATTTACCTTCAAGGCCTGTTATGTCTAACCCTCCTTCACTCATCGATCTTAAGTCAACTGATATCGGTTTGTTCACATTTTAAAAATCGAGTAAAACTTGAAACCCTAACTTTATTATTTCCGTAGCTGAACAAATGACAATCCTTGATGCGGAGCTTTTCCAAAAGATTGAAATACCGGAAGTCTTGACCTGGGCAAATGAGCAATGCGAAGAAAGGTCACCTAATCTAACTCTGTTTACTGCGCATTTTAATAAATTGTCTTATTGGTAAGAGCTTAGTAACCGAAATCGTCAACTCCAACATTTCCTTTCCATTTTAGGGCAAGAACTCAAATATTAAAACAGCAAGATGCCCGGGATCGAGAAAAACATGTCATGAAATTCATTAAAATCATGAAGCATTTACGAAAGATCAACAACTTCAACTCCTATTTGGCTTTACTGTCAGCATTAGACTCAGCACCTATTAGAAGACTAGAATGGCAAAAAAACATCACGGAAGGACTGAAGGAATACTGTGCTTTGATAGACTCGAGCTCAAGCTTTCGAGCATATCGCCAGGCTTTGAGTGAAACTAATCCACCCTGCATACCGTACATGTGAGAACTCATTGAAGATAAGTCAAGACATGAGTCATTATGTTTTTTCAGAGGTTTGGTGCTACAAGACTTGACATTTGTCCACATTGGAAATGCAGACTTTTTACCGGATGTACCGGAGGGTTTCATCAATTTCTCTAAACGATGGCAGCAGTACAATATCGTAATCAATATGAAACGGTTTCGAAATTGGTGAGCTTTTTTCTGAGTCTGATAGTAACAGCAACTTATTGATTAACACTGTTTTAGTGCTTACACATTTAAAAAGAATGAGCGAATTATTGGATTCTTCGACAACTTTGATGAGTATTTCGACGAGGATGCAATGTGGCAAATATCGGAGAAGATTAAACCTAGAGGGGGGAAGAAAAACTTGAGTAATTGAAACAACTTGTAATGTTCCTTGCTTTAATTTATTATAACGATAAAAATAAAAAATAATTAAAATAAAATTTACGCGAGTTTCCACTGCATCACAAATTGATCATATGTCGTCGGTTCAGCAGACTTAACATGCACAATGCAACAAGATATATGCTTTGGAAATGTAGGGTTTTATCTTCATTTTGCTCAACTCGCTGAGCGAATCTGGAAACATTTACAATATAACGACAGTTGAGTCTGATATATCGAGAAGGAAACCACGCTCGCTGTTACTCATAGCAAAAATTATTATTTTATAGAGTTTTGTGAAATAATTAATGAGAAAAGGGTTCAGAGACTACTTCTGGTTCACTTTTCGTAGTTTTAAGTGTAGAAACTAAGCAAGTTCCACTCGAAAATGCTTTTATTTTATAACTCAAGAATTAAAAATGTCCGACATCAGAAGAAGAAAAAATGAAGAAATGGAAGACGGACTCAGAGGTTTTTCATAGTGTTGAACATGGTGACTTTTTAGAAATGTTTATGGAATAAGAAAAGATAAAGCACTAAGAGCATATTGTGAATGATTGCATTCTAAGGTTTAACAGACTGTTATTTGATTAGTTTGAATCTTGCGAAAGTCTGCGATAGTGAATAGTTATAATGTGGTTAACGCATAAGAAGAAAGCCCTGTGGATTAATTTCTTCGTAATATTTATAACATCATTTGGATTAATTGATTCCGCTTCAGGTAAGCATCGTTTTGGCGTTTCATTAAAGTCTCAACGGAAATTCTATGTTTAATTAAGTAATTGATCTTGAAAGAAGTCTTTGAAGCATCGTCAATTGTGCTTTGATCGTCATTTTTATGCTGTTCATTCTGCAACATTAAGTCAATTCAGAGTCAAACAATTCTGAATGAAAAGTTTTTCGTTCAGTTTTCCCTTAGTTTTTCCTCAAAAATGAAAAACTTAAATGCAGGTGGCTGTTGTGCGAATAAAGAAAAGCGACGAACCCGAACCAAAAGGGTCTTTATTGTTGAAGGATACCATGCAAGCGTATGTCGCTCGATTTATGCTAGTATATGTAGCGATCTCATCTCTTGAACAAATTTTTTCGTCTGCAGCATTTCTGATTCTCCTCTTTTACAACGTTTCTTTCTGATCTTAAGATGTATAAGAAACAAAATCTCTTCAGCAGAGCCCGGAGCAATTTGACCGATTTCAATTCTCTTCTCGTTGAACAAACTTCGTTTTTGCGTGTGCTTTTGTTTTTAACCAAAATTCCGCTCCAATAGATTATTTCTCCTTCAGAACAAGAATCACAAAATCAGATAATTTTGAAAAATCGAATTCATAAAATTATATGACATGTGCATTTGGGATTTTTAATGTGGTTTATGATAAAATTGTATCGCACTTACACATTCATCAGCACCCATATTGGAACCTTTTTTTTGAAAAGCCAACAGATGTCTTTTTCCTGTGCGAGCTCTAACAGTTTTTTACCACTATTTACTTTTCCAGCAAATTTTAGTCGACAAACTATAAATGAGCACGGATATTGATAAATTGTATCGAGATTATCTAGCAGAGTAATTAGATTTTTAAGTTCTTGCAATGATGCATTTTATGGTTTTCCTCATTACTGCTTGCATGAAGTCTGCAAAGAGTAACTTGTTTTCATACCATTAAAGAAGCTGCTAAGTTCTGCTGAAACCTGAGTTTGAATACCGAGACTTTCAGACATTTCAAATATATTTTGGAATTACCGTTTGCGATTATGATCTTAATATCACAATTTCAATTCTTAATTTCTTCGAACAAAAAATTCTGCTTCATTTGGATATCCGGATTTCTTCAAAATCTGTATTCAAAAAATTATTTTATGAAGAGAAATTCTTAAACCTGTTTTCTGTCAATATATTTTTATTGAAGGATAATTTATGCGAAACCTTCATTGTTAAATTTTAATATTTTATCAAATCGCACCCCCGTCTGTGCACGAGAGAAATATCTTTGGTTTTAAGGAACGGCTTGTTCTTTTTTCCTTTAACTACCTGCACGTTGCGAAGTCAAGAGAACACGGAAAGAATGACAAATCAGATCGGCAGAAAAATAAGTTTGAGACTGAAATATGACGAGTTATGAATAAGTTTTCTAATTTAATAGAGCGGGATTGTGCGCACAAAATAAATTATATCGTCTATATTCCTGTTTTTAATCTCCGAAATTCACGTTCAAAAATAATCTCGACCGCAAAGGCTTAACGTATTGTTTATGAGGCTTGGTTGCTCATGGTGCGGTTTTAAGATGTCGATTGAAACTTGGGAGCAGAACTTAGCCTTTTGAATGTTTGTCAAGGTTCTCCCACTTTAATAAGTAAAAGAAATGGTAAAACATCTCATATTTCAGAAGCCGATGAAATCGCGCGTTTTTCTTTTTTTTTCGGTTGATACTGCATTAGCGAAAAAACTTTGGAGAAACTATTGTTCTTGGACATGACGCAATTTCAAGTGGCTGTCAATTAAAGAAATCAATATTTTGTTAGCATTAGCAAAATCAAGCTCGTTAATGATTTGTTCACCTCATTTTCGTGCAAGTGTCGATGTGTTTTCAAACAATATTCATTCTTGTTCTGAGAGATGCCGAAATTTTCAGTATTTGACGGCGACCCTCCGTTGCTACCTTTTTATTCTCCTTTCTTCTTCTTTCGCAATCTTTAATAAATTTTTCCATATATCAAAACAAGTTTTGTGTATCTCCAATAATACAAATAATCGGAAATAACACAAGACTTACGCATACAAGCGAGAGGAAAAATGTTTGTTGGTTTAAACGGCGAGATCTCATTTGAAACTGTTTTATCGGTCTTTGCTTTGCTGCAGCGACGAATCTGAGTAGAGGAGAAATCATGTGAACCGCCAATTTATTATTATTATTATTTGAAATTTTCCCTGTGTATTTCACAAACACCAGAGCCGAGTTTCTTCATACTGTTTTTATCTTTTTTCTTTTTGCTTTCGTTCATAATTTTTGTTTATTATGTTTTATTTTCTTTGTTGAGCGAAGAAAATAAGATCTTCAAGCAATCTAGAAAAATGTTCGTCACCAATACCTAAAGCCAGGACAGCGAAGTAAAAAAAGCGCCTCAAGAAATATTTCATAAAACGAGAGATTCATCTGAGTGTTGGTTCAGCCAGCAAAAACTTAAAGCGGTGCAGACAAAGTTATGAGCCGCGCGCTTTAGCAGACAAGTTCAGAGACATTTTTTCCATTCATATTCGCGATACTTAATTTTCTCAGCGTTCATTACCGTCATACTTAATTTTCTCAAGATTAACTGTCTCTAATTGCATCATTTTTTTAAACAATTAGCGAACGATTACGACTGAATCAGATCATCTCTAAATGATAAGTTGATCTTCTTAAAGAGACTTTCCTCCCAATTGTTCCTACTTTTCTTAAGAAACATTCCTTAACGTTCTTGATTTCAGGTTTTCTATCATGTAATCCATCCCCGTGCAGAAACAATGGAGCCTGCATATCATCAAATTCCGGTCCGATGTGCAAGTAAGTTTCGCAAGCAGTTATTAAAATCCTTAATGTCAAACGACTAAATTTTCAGCTGCACGTCTCGCTATGTTGGAGAATTTTGCGAATATGCAAACCCATGTCTAACAGCTCCACGATGTCAGAACGGTGGAACCTGTGAGACTCTCATCAAAGATGGACAAGCAAGCTTTCAGTGCAAGTGCCCAGTAGGTTTTTCTGCAAGCCTTTGTGAAATCGCAGAAGAAACCGCTTGTAGCTCGGCACCGTGTCGAAACAACGGAAAGTGTTTCCTTAAATCGCTGAGGGAGTATGAATGCAAATGTCCTGAAGGTTTCTCAGGTAAATATAATTGCTTTATTAATGTGCACGGAGTGATAACATTTTTCCTTTACAATATACACAGGCAAGAACTGCGAGAAGTCTAATTTGTGTGCAACATCTCCTTGCAAGAACGGAGGGACCTGCTCGATATTGTCGAACGGAAATAAGTTCAAATGCGCCTGTCCCCTTGGGTTTAAAGGAACAACGTGTAACGAAGACGTTCAAGAATGCGCCAACAACCCGTGCAAGCATGGCGGGACATGTTTAAATACACATGGCTCTTATCAGTAAGTATTTTGTTCGAGTAAATATTTTGAATCTTGACTCTCGACTCAGAGATTTGCCACTTTGATTGGACTTTCATTCGCAATGTAATTGAACGGAATCAAAGTTAGGCAGAAAACAACGTAAATAATTGTTATGAGCAGGAGCGAAGCCTTATCTGCAAGAGAGCAGAGATTGCGCCACATTTGGTTGTTGGATGAGTTCTTAATCTCCCTTCCTTCTATCAAGATGTTCTCATCGTTATTCTCTTTATCTTCTGTTCGTTCGAGAAACATGAAACCAAACTGCTTGCTTCGGATAAACAAAATGAAGTTCTTCATGCTCTCAGGCGGTGTGCGTTCGCTTGATGAAATTGTTTTGAGTGATAGAGATTGAAGAATTAGCAAGCACGAAATTATCAACGAGTTTCTATAAAAGACCAGTGTTCTCGGTACTGAGTCTCCTCCATGTGGCAACATCCATGAGATCTGATGAATGACTTGAAAGTGCAAGAGAATGTTAATAGCAATCATCGACATTCTCTCTTTCAAACCTGTGTCGATAAATATGGCCAGAATGTTTATGCTAATCAAAAGTGCACAGGAAGCTAAAAAAATTAAACGAAACATTTTCGAGTGAAGTCTCAAGTTCAATCAGATCAGCTTACATCCAATGATTTTAGTTATTTGACTCGCATGACGCTCAATGATGAACGAGTAGATCAAGTTAGGGAATTTCGTGTTAAGCTTTTTGTCTTTCGACACAATGTTGAAAACTTTCTTGCTGACGATTCCGCTTATCAGTTTCCACTGAGTGTGCTCAGCTGCCGCTTCCAACGACAATTCCGATTTTTGACTAACATAGTCAATGTCATCTTCACTATTCATCCAAGGCCCGAAAATCATCTGCGATCGACAAAAATATAACAGAACTTAATATGTATGTTTTTAAAAAAGTATTTAGAAGTATTTCTCATCTGGTAATTACTGAGCAATTCTGTCGATCATATGGCCAAAGTGTGAAATCGGTCTTGCAATGTGCAACATACGAGCACGGCTCAATGCACGATATCTGGCCAGTGCTCTCTATCAAACAACTTGTTTCATGACAAGAACCAATACCATAAGAAATATCGCTGAAAAGAACCATAAACAAAATTGAATTAATTAACGACGACAGAACAGAATTTTAAACTTACGCATTGTACAAAGCAAAGTCTGGTCGCCAGATAGTACTCGAGCTAACATCGATCGACTTGATGTTATTGTACTCAAGCGGATCCCAATTTAAATGTTCGTCTTTCCATCCCTGGAAATATAAATGTTCGTAAATCAATGCTTTTGTATTTTTGAGTGGCTTACATTCACCATCCACGAATTGATAGTCAAAGTTGAATAATGGTCGCTCTTTGTGTGAAATTAAGTGACATTAAATAAAGGCAGATTCATTTGAGTAGAAATTAACACATGACTTACGAAATCGTATGATTTTATTATCATCTTCACGGAAACACTTGTGTTGGTCTTATGATTTTTCACGGGTCTCACTGCACTATCGTATCCGTGGCAAAACAAGGCACGCTTTATGCGACTTTCAACATTTTGGTCGTCCGAGTCGCAATCGATGCAAACTAGAAAGTTAATAGTATCTTCAGGTTGCTCAGCAAACTTAAAATCGATCTACATTACATGCCAAATTTCTTAAAGTTAGAACTAGGAAAGTGAATTTTAATAAAACTCCCATTATTCGACCGATCCGACAGATTCAAAGACCCCAAATGAACGCTTGAAACACGAAAACTCCCCCAAAAGCAGAATTTTTGTGATAAATCTCTCGCTCTCTGCAAACCCAACAGGCGATATATTATCGTTTCGTATTACATTTGATCAGTCTGTTTTCAATTGCTGCAATCGCAAATGAGTTCGAGAAAGTTCTTGGACAGAGACTGTTTGATGCCTATTTCTTATTTCTCTTCATCTCATTTCACCATCTAGATGTGTTTGTGAGCCAAAGTACACAGGAAAGAATTGTGAATCACCATACATTCCATGCTTGCCTTCTCCTTGCCAAAACGGTGGAACGTGTAAACCATCCTTCAATTCGTACGAATGCAGATGCCCCCCAGGTAAGAACCTAATTAATGTATTACAATGAAATGCATATCCTTGATGCTAAGCTCTAGGCTAGTTTCAATGCTCTGTTTAAAAAGCAGAGGGAATAGAGTATCCATCATAAAAGTATGAATTTGGAATGAGCTGAACTGACCACAATGAGAATTTCTCCGAATTGAATTGAAAAATCATCAGTGGCGTCGTTCCTCAAGCGACATATCAACAGAGCTGAGGTTTCATAAAAATATTTATTAGTTATTTCCTTTCTTTTAAAACTATACTCGCACATGTTCTGACGCGATTTGAATGTGTTGCAAAGAATTAGGGAAATCAGCTCTGAAACAAACCGCAACGTTTTATTAATGAAAGCAAAAAATCCCTTGGAAAAAAATCATAAAACGAATTCATGAAACTCATATGTAGCCACTTCAAATTTCCTTTTAAAGAAGGCTTCCACTACAATTCCCAAACAAATACAAGCAACGTGCAATAGTATTCGGTGATGTAGAACCGTGGGAACAATTTAAAAGTAGACTGGCTGTGTTGGTTGGTTCGTTATAAACATTTCTTCAACTTTATTCATGCTTCAGTTTTACAGCATAAAGTACTGAGCGTATGTTTGAAAAATATCCATGTGCATGTTTTACATATCGGTGACTGGCTAGTTCCCATTCGTTTCTTACTTGAGAGATCGTCATACGAATGTTGCGTTACGAACGTTAATAGTCATCGCAAAAGAAATGTTTTATGAATCTGCGACTATAAAATTGCACCATTTTTCCTCTTACAGGGTTCCAAGGTAAAAACTGTGAAGATAACGTTGACGATTGCCCTGGCCACTTGTGTCAGAATGGTGGAACATGCATTGATGGAGTCAACACCTATCGCTGCCGCTGCCCGCCAAACTTCACTGGCGATTACTGTGAAATCGATGTTGACGAATGCGCCACAAGGTAAGATTTTCCCTTGTCTCCTCTTAGCTCTCTATTTACAATCGCAACCATTTTTAGACCTTCCGTTTGTCAAAACGGGGCGACTTGCACAAATTCTCACGGGAGCTACGCATGTATCTGCGTAAACGGATGGAATGGTGATGATTGCAGCGAAAATATAGACGATTGCGTCGATGCTGCGTGTTTCAACGGTGCGACGTGCATTGACGGAGTCGGCAGTTTCAGTTGTCGCTGCACACCCGGAAAGACTGGATTATTGTGCCATTTGGACGATGCTTGCACTTCAAACCCTTGCCACGCTGATGCCATATGTGAGACAAGTCCCATCGACGGTTCGTTTACTTGCTCGTGCGCTCAAGGGTACAAAGGGCCTAATTGTTCTGAGGACATCGATGAATGCTTTCAAGGTAAGCTCGACAAATATCAAATATAAAATATTGGCCTCACATTTGTTAATTTGATAAACAGGATCACCTTGCGAACATAATGGAATTTGTGTAAATATTCCTGGCTCGTTCGCTTGTAACTGCAGTCAAGGCTTTACGGGACCTCGTTGTGAAACGAACATAAATGAATGCGAATCTCATCCATGCCAGAACGAAGGGAGCTGCTTGGATGATCCCGGCACATTCCGATGTGTCTGTATGCCAGGTAAAATATTCGAATCATATATGTTTCAACTTAAATATTTATAACATATTTTCTCTGTTTAGGATTTACTGGGACCCAATGCGAAATAGATATCGACGAATGCTCAACGGCTCCATGTCTGAACGGAGGAACATGTCATGATCACATTAACTCGTTTAAGTGTTCTTGTGCCATCGGTTTTTCTGGAGTACGTTGTCAAACAAATGTCGACGACTGTGACTCTCAGCCATGCAAAAACGGAGGAATCTGCCACGACGCAATTGCTGGATATTCTTGCGAATGTCCACCAGGTTATACCGGTAAATAAAATGAGGTAAAAAAGGGAACTCGAAAAATTAAATATTCATTTCTTTAGGTCTATCGTGCGAAATCAACATCAATGATTGTCTGTCGAATCCTTGTCATAGAGGTGTCTGCATAGATGGCGATAATTCGTTCAGTTGTCAATGCAATCCTGGCTACACAGGGTTCTTGTGTCAAACTCAGATCAATGAGTGTGAGTCGAATCCTTGTCAATACAACGGGCACTGCGAGGACCTCATCGGAAGTTATCGATGTCGTTGTCTGCCGGGAACATCCGGAATAAATTGTGAGATTAATGTCAACGAGTGCCATAGCAATCCTTGTCGAAACGGAGCATCTTGCATCGATGGTATCAACAAATATACATGTCAATGTATGCCTGGTTTCACCGGAATCCATTGCGAGACAAACATTAATGAATGCGCATCAGACCCTTGTGCTAATGGTGGAGTTTGCATTGATCTCATCAATGGATTTAAATGCGAATGCCCCCGAGGATATTATGACGCACGCTGCTTAAGTGATGTTGACGAATGTGCAACAAATCCCTGTGTCAACGGAAGGTGTGAAGATGGTGTTAATCAGTTCATTTGCCACTGTTCACCCGGCTATGGAGGCAAACGATGTGAAGTTGAAATCGACGAATGTGGATCCAACCCTTGTCAACATGGTGGTTTGTGTAATGACTTGCTAAACGCATACTCTTGTTTCTGTATGCCTGGCTATACTGGGAAAAACTGTGAAACGAACATCGATGACTGCTCGAATAACCCTTGCGCTAACGGTGGATCATGCATTGATTTAGTAAACAGCTACAAGTGCGTCTGTCGAATTCCATTCACTGGACGTGATTGTGACTCAAAAATGGATCCATGCGCTCCCAATCGCTGTCGAAATGGAGCCCGATGCACACCAAGTTCAAATTATCAAGATTTCTACTGTTCATGTCCGATTGGATACGCCGGAAGATTGTGCGACGAAGACATCAACGAATGCGAGCTTTCATCTTCGCCTTGTCGAAACGGCGCCACTTGTAAGAACACCAACGGATCATATCAGTGCTTGTGTGCTAAAGGCTACGAAGGAAAAGATTGTACCATAAATACCGACGACTGCGCTTCCTTCCCTTGTCAGAATGGCGGAACTTGTCTCGACGGCATCGGAGATTACACTTGCATGTGCAACGAGGGTTTTGAAGGAAAACACTGCGAAACAGACATCAATGAATGTCTCTCACAACCCTGTCAAAATGGAGCTACTTGCAACCAATATGTGAACTCTTACACATGTACATGTCCACTTGGATTCTCTGGCATGAATTGTCAGACGAATGACGAAGATTGCTCGGCAACTTCATGCATGAATGGAGGAACCTGTATCGATGGCATTAATAGCTATAACTGTTCCTGCAAATCTGGCTTCACAGGCTCCAACTGTCAATACAAGGTGAACAAATGCGACTCTTCCCCATGCAAAAATGGTGCGACTTGCATCGAACAGAATAACGAGTATGAGTGCCATTGCGCTTACGGCTTTCAAGGAAAACAATGCCAATCATTCGTTGACTGGTGTGGACAAAGCCCTTGCGAGAATGGAGCCACATGCATCCAACAAAAGAACGAATTCAGGTGCGATTGTGCTATTGGTTGGGCTGGAAAAATGTGTGACGTTGAAATGGTTTCTTGCAAGGATGCATCGCTTCGAAAGAAAGTCGACCTAAAGCATTTATGTAACAACGGAACATGTGAGAACTTCGGAAACTCGCATAAATGTCACTGCCAGCAAGGATACAGTGGATCATACTGTCAAAAAGAGATCGACGAGTGCGAATCAGCGCCATGCTTAAACGGAGGAATTTGCCGCGATCTGGTTGGAGCATATAAATGTATTTGCAAGAAAGGTTTCCAAGGACAAAACTGTGAACTAAATATTGACGATTGCAAGCCCAATCCATGTCAGAACGGTGGCACTTGTCATGATTTAGTCGGAGGTTTTAGCTGTTCATGCCCGCCAGGAACGATCGGTTTGATATGTGAAGTGAATAAAGATGATTGTGAGCCGGGAGCCTGTCACAACAATGGCTCCTGCATCGACAAAGTTGGTGGATTTGAATGTCGCTGTCCGCCGGGATTTGTCGGCAACCGCTGCGAGGGAGACATCAATGAATGTTTATCCAATCCTTGTTCAAACGCTGGAACTTTGGATTGTGTGCAAATGGTCAACGACTTCCATTGCAACTGCAAACCAGGCTTCATGGGACGTCATTGCGAAGTTAAGGTCAACTTTTGTGCAAACTCTCCCTGTCTCAACGGAGGTTTTTGTTCAGCACTTCAAATCGGACATCAATGCTCTTGTACCGAAGGATTTTATGGAAAGAACTGCGAGTTCAGCGGTCATGATTGCGATTCAAACCCATGCAGCTCTGGAGAATGCTTGTCAGTAGATGCGGGAGGCTATACGTGTCAATGTCCTTTCGGGACTGAAGGCCGATACTGCGAAATCGACACAATTGATGAATGCATATCTGGTCCCTGTAAACAAAATTCACGTTGCATCAACAAACTTGGCGACTTTGAATGCATTTGCCCACAAAGGTGGAAGGGTAAAACTTGCGAAGTCTATGATAAGAACTACAATAAAAACTTCTTCGGATCCGAGTTAGACTATCAGCAAGAACAATGCTTGAAGAAAGGCTGCCAAGCTAAGCAAGGTAATGGACGTTGTGATGAAGAGTGCAACACACTTGCTTGTGATTTCGATGGAAACGATTGTTCACTAGGTGAAACGCCTTGGAAGAACTGCTCAGCGATCATTGATTGCTGGAAAGTATTTGCTGATGGCGTCTGCAACGAAGAATGTAACACACCTGAGTGCTTGTTCGATGGAAGAGATTGTGAGAAAAAACTGCTGCCCTGCAACCCAGCATTTGATTCATATTGCCAGAAACATTATGCAAACGGGTTTTGCGATTACGGTTGTAATAATGCCGAATGTGACTGGGACGGTCTCGATTGTGAAGAGAAGGAACCACCAAACCTAGCTGACGGCGTCATATCGATCGTTCTTCTCATGGAAATGCAAGAGTTTAAGCGCAGCATTGTTCCATTCTTGAGAGACGTTGGACATCAGTTAAGAACAACCGTCAGAATAAAGAAAGATGGTTTCGGCAACGACATGATTTTCCCCTGGAAAGGTAAAAGCAACGTACCCGATTTGGAAGGATCCGAGTTTGCTTCCAAACATAAAGTCCACATAGCTGAGCGCGTTGGTCAAAGTGGAGTTCATGTTTACTTGGAAATTGACAATCGAAAATGTGTTGGAACCATCGGTTCTGAATGCTTTTCAACTGCATCTGGCGCTGCACAGTATCTCGCAGCAACTGCCGTCAAGCACAACTTAACACTCAATTACCCGATTCAATCAGTTCGAGGAGTTCTTTCAACCGATCCTGTGACCGATCCAACTGAACCAACATTTGTGCTTTCTGGTGTTGTCTTTGTTCTCTTGTTCGGAGCCGTTATAGCAGTTTTAGTTTCCGCAAAAAGGAAGCGATACAAAGGTGTGACTTGGGTCCCAGAAGGATTCTTAACCACTAGCAGTGCTCGAAGACCAGGACCTCGAGGACCTGATGGTCAAGAGATGCGGAACATGAACATCAACTCATCCCAGCAATGGTCGGACGACGAGTCCCTCAGAAGCGTTGACAACAAGCGAAGAAAGTACGACAGTGACCACACAATTATCACTGACTACGAGGAACCAGACACGCGTGTCTGGTCACATCAACATATGGAGGCAGCAGAAATAAGAGTCCCACCAGCAATGATGACGCCACCGAATCATCACGATGGAAATAACGAAATTGATATTCGAGGACCATGCGGCATGACACCACTGATGGTTGCTTCTATTCGAGGTGGAGGAATAGACAATGGAGAAGACATTGATGCTGCGGATGAATCCACTGCTCAAGCTATTTTCGATTTGGTTGGACAAGGCGCTGACATCAACGCTCGATTGGATCATTCAGAGGAAACGTCTCTGCATTTAGCAGCCCGATATCAAAGGGCTGATGCCGCTAAGCGACTTATGGATTTGGGAGCAGAAGTAAATCTCCAAGACAGCACTGGTCGAACACCATTGCATGCTGCCGTTGCTGCAGACGCAATGGGAGTTTTCACAATTTTACTGCGCAACCGAGCGACAAACTTGAATGCTCGAACTAACGACGGAACCACACCTTTGATACTTGCTTCGCGTTTGGCTAATGAAGGTATGGTTGAAGCACTTATAACCGCAGACTCAGACATCAACGCTTCTGATAATGCTGGCAAGACTGCGCTCCATTGGGCTGCAGCAGTTGACAACGTTGATGCTGTGAACACTCTTTTGCTGCACGGAGCTAATCGGGATGCACAAGATGACAAGGATGAGACGCCCCTGTTTCTGGCTGCTCGCGAAGGAGCTTTCCACGCCTGCAAAGCTCTTCTTGACCACTTTGCAAATCGAGAACTACCAGACTGCATGGACAGATTGCCAAGGGATATCGCTTTTGATAAGTCTCACACAGATATCGTAAAACTGCTTGATAATCACGTGCCGAGAAGCCCACAGATGGCCACTGTGATCCCTAATAACATAACAGCATCGCCAATGACACATCAACTGATCTCACAGCCAACCGTCATTCCATCAACGAAGCAGTCGAAGAATAAGAAACGACAAATAAAGGCAACGGGCTCACAGAACACTCCGCTAAGCCCAGAGCCTGTGGCTGACGGTTGCATCAAGCGAAAAGTTAGCGTGAAAAAACAGAGTAAGAAGCAGCAGATAAGCTCCGAGCCAACGAATTTGACTGAAAATGTATCGTGTAACAATGTTAAGAATAGTACAAATGCATGTAACAGCCATAGCAACGTGATTCCCCAAGGAGATCAACTTCAGGAGATCGAAGACTTGTTGAGTTCGGTTGAATCGCCAGTGACCAACATTCCCAGTCCTTACGACACAACTAGTCTTTACTCGAATGCAATGGCAGCATTCGACATAGACTTTCTCCCAACGATCAACAACAATAACATCAGTAACAATATAAGAAAAAAGCCACCAAGCTATGAAGAATGCATAAAAGTAAGAACCCAAGATCGTTAAATAAGGAATTCTATTTAAATATACTTTTATTACTCAGAACTCGCAACCTTCAACTCAGAGCAACGCTGAAAGCTATGGATACTCGCTGAACAATCCATTTCCTGATCACGCAATTCAACAGGGTGGACCCCGAAGTGTGATTTCAAGCGAACAAGGACTGTCGCCACCTTACTCCAATCAATCTCCGTACTCAATTCAAAGCAGCATGGCACTTTCACCTCATGGATATATCAGTGAGTGGCAGTAAATTATGTTAGGAACAACAAATAACCGATTTATTTAACAGGTTCGCCATCTCCGTCGAAGACAATGTCGAACATGTCTGCGTCTCCAGCTCACATACAATCAATGCGACATCCGGTATTACAGAATCAAGCGATGGACAATGCTGCGACTAACAGATTAGCGAATAGTGCAATTTATAATCAAATGCAAATGAACTTTGACTACAGTCAGAACTCGAACCAACAAAACGGGTTAGAGTTGGCCGGATTCTGCAGTCCATCAGGTTAATTTTAACTTCGGCTAAACTTTGAATCAGATTCTTACCAATTGAAGTTATTTCAGGTCCAGCTTCGGTCGCGTCAATGTCGCAATGCAGTAGTATTCAATCACCGCAACACCAGCAGTCACCCATACACCAATCAAACTATCAACAGTTGAATCCCAATCAACAGATTATTGCGGCAGGGTCATCGAAGTCTTTCTATCAGTATTTGACGCCACCAAGTCATAACGACAGTGGAAGCCACACGCCGCCTCAACATCTTGTGCAAACGCTAGATAGCTATCCAACACCTTCTCCCGAATCTCCCGGACATTGGTCGAGCTCTCAATCGCCACACTCTATCTCTGACTGGTCCGAAAGTCAATCGCCAGCAAATCAAAATCATTATACATCGAGCAACCATCAGCAAACGAACAAGGGCTCGGAAGCTATCTATATTTAATGAGACTTGAGTCAAAGATTAACAGCTGAAAGATGGAAATGTAAATATGATGATCTTTCAAGATTCAATCAAAAAGGAAAGTTTAAAGTTGAATTTTTTAGTTTTAGATGAAAACTTATTTCATAAATGCCTTAAAAAAATGTCTCAAGTTTATGTAAAATAATTTCGCGGATATACTAGACTTAAACAATTAGCATTAGGACGTAAAGTTGAATAAAATTTTATTTTAAAATTTAAATCCTTCTAAGTGTCAAATATTCTGGTTTCAGACTCTTGAAATATTGTGAGTTCTTCAAACTAAAGAGAAAAGACAGATTTGCTGTAAAACTATTTTTATTCAGTTGATAACGAGGAAAAGTGTCGTATAATGCATGTAACTTTCTTAAACAACTTTTGATTATCCCCTACAAATTCAAGTCTTTCTTGACACTTGAACTGCTCGCCCCATAGTTCGGTGTATCCCAGTCTAACAGAAACTGCTCCTTTCCATCCGGAGTAATTCTTTTAGCTAAAATTGTGAACTTTTCGCCATTTTCAATTCGATTGAAAGCTCCAAAGTACAAATTGATAGCTTCGTTCTTAACCGGAGAGTTTATCACGGCTTCAGTAATGTTGATACCAGAGGAAGTTTTTTCCTCTAATTTTACTTTTACAACCGAGTTTCTAACTCTGTCGACGATCTCTCGCGAGTATCGCCGTTCCTGTACTGACATGGACTCACAAGAATCTCTTCTATTCTGTTGTGAACGATAAGGCTTGCCAGACTCTTTTTGATCCCCGTTATGGACGGGCGGATATGACGGCAAAGGCATTGTAATAGGCTGTAAGACTTCGCTGATGATCTCAACATCAGACGACTTCCGGCGCTTCATAACTTTGCGTCGCTTCATATCTCTGTTTGACGCTAGTGCAATGTCCTTAGCACTCAATCGGCGCTTGATTGTCCGCACAATTCTAATTTCGGGCAATTTCTCGAATACTGTTAGCTGCCCTTTCTTTGACTTTCTTTCGGAGGCCTTGAATTTAGCGCTTGGTTTGTACTGGCTGTGGAAAGGATTGTTTCGTCCGTGAAAGTTAGATGGTGGGGGAATAATCCGGTCAAGCGTGCTCTTGCTAGAGTTTTCGTCCGATGAATCGTCGTTGAATGATTGAGAACTTTTATCCGGTTGAGGTTCTTGGCAGTATTTCTTTGACGACTTTCTTCCTCGTTTCGTTTTAAACAACACGCCAGGCGTTTTCTGAACCAATTTTTCTTCTTGGTTTTCCGTGTCTTCTTGTTTTAAAATTTCGTTCAGCGGCAGTGTTTTGATGTTCAATTTTTTCAGTGATTTTTCGCTGACAATTGTCTCAACAGGAACAATTACTTTGGGGCAATTGGGCGGAACCTTACGGCGTAAGCAGACCAAGTCATTCTTCTGCTTTCCCACCCCAAAACATTTAAATTCGACTTCTTGTTTGAATGTCTGTAGCAGCTTCTTCACCAGCTTGTCTTTGGAATGATATTTCTGTGAACAGATTTTGATATAACAAAATATTTCAATCATAAACATGCTTGAACTTACAGCAAAAGGCAAGTGAAGTTGTTCCCATAAATTCCAGAGTAATGGTGCAACTTCCTTTGAAATACTGTAGGACTTTTGTGGCCGGACAATCGTCAGCTCATATAAAATCAAATGAGCGGCAGTTTTCCAGCTAAAGTTTAGACGTTGAAGGAATTCTCCGTTGCTTGCATTACAAATCTATGTGATGAATTCATTAGGTTGAAAGCATACATTTGGTAGTATCTAATTATTTTACCTTGCAACAAAATATGAACATCGTGTCGCCATGAGCTAGGTAGCCTCTCCAACTGCTGATGCATTTCTCGTGGAACCATTGTTGGCACTTACAGCACTGAAGCATTTTCAGTTTCCACGATCCTGTTTTTCCGCAATAACAATAAATGTTCTCCTCATTTTCTCGATGATGCAAATCCCACTTCAGAGATTTTACCTTCGGAATGAAAAGTAGTTAGTTTATTCTGAACAGATTGAATTAGAGATGAGCTTACATCATATGAAAGCAACTTGTTTATGACGACATCAGAGTCATTGTCCTCTGAATCGCTGATGCTGATTATTTCACTGGCCGTACATCTGTCGCAGCACCAAGGTGAGGAGAAGTTCGAAGAATCTTTTTTTATGCAATATCGATGATAACCGCGGCAGCATTTATTGCAAACCTCGACAAGATCCGTCTCATTCCTCTCCTTGCAAATCACACAGAGCGGCTCGTCATCAGTATCATTTGCACAAACCGAGCTGTTCAATTTCTTCAGTCCTCGCTCGCATGACCACTTTTCGGTGTTGTCGTCGAATTTAACTAAATACTTTCCGTTCTGTATCTTTACAACTGTTCCAAGATAGAACACATCGTCGCTTCTCAACAACACATCTTCGTTGATCGTGTACGCCTCTCCTTTACTCTTTGAATCCTTGAAAGAATTTAGCGGCTCTGCTGCATTGGTTCTCACTTCGAAATCCTCTTCCTGTTCGATCTTCTTGATTTTCTTGTCGTCTGCGAAATTGTTTTTAATGCGGATGTGGTACTCAGGTATCCCCGAAGTCAAGATTGTAATTGAAGAGGTATTCTTGGGCTCGATAAGCTTGTCGTCTGGGTCATTCACTACTTCGTCGGCTGAGTTATAAATATAGATTTTGTTGGCTTGATTTCTATAAATTATGTTTGCCATTTTGATTTGTGCAAACTGAAAAGAAAAATTTGTCTTGACAGAGCTGTGATTTTAAGTGAATTTCAAAAGCACAGACAGGAGTACAAGCCAGCGCATCGAAGTTAAATAACTACTTACAATAAGAACAAGTCAATACAAATTGCCCCGGCTTATTTTGTGGCACAGCCGATCGAAGTGTTGTGTTCGGATTAAACGACAGGAGATCAACGGCCGCAATATTTCGTAGATCTTTTTAAACAAAAGATAAACCGTTACAACAATCTAAATTTATTTTATTCCAATTAAAATCATAATTACTTTCAAATCCCCGATCATTGTGCTGCTAATGATACTTCACCTTATCATATATGAAATTCATATTATGAATAAAACCATGAATTTCATATCGTGAATAATTTCGCCCAATAAAAGTCAAATAAATTCTTCTTGGACTGTTTTACTGTCCGCGGATTCTCATTTATTTCAGATTGTTGTGATTAAATGACGCTCCTCGAATGTTAATTTACTTTCGTTGGTTCTGCTGCTGGCGAACAGGGAAAGCGCGAGCTGGAGGTGTACGAATGCGACGCAACTCACGGCTTCTATTGCGGACAACTTTGCTGTGAATGGCGCATGAGACACAGTAGTGAAGCTTGGCGTACAACTTGGGCAGAACGTAAGCTAAAAGTATAAGAATTGTTAGTTGTAGAAAGCGAATGGGCTCGCGAGATTAAAACTTACAAGTATAAACGCTGGCGACTGTAATGTCACGAACGGCTGCAGCTTCAACAATGTTACGGATGACAAACTTCTTGATTGCCTTGTCCTTTGGAACGCATCGGGCACAGTTTGTGCAACGAACAGCCTTTACGTGTCCGCGGTTGTGCTTGCAGCGTCCTCCATTGCGACGTTTCTTGGTCTGCGGAAAGAGAAGAGATGAAGGTTAGAATTTTTGTTTTTATCGTTCCGATTTTCGCTTAAACAGGTTGTTAATTCACTGCTTTTAGTTCCGTTCAGGAGATAAGTTTGGAATGTATTGTTTGATTGTCTGATCTAACACAGAATTATTAGAAACGTGCGATATCGCATTGAATTTATTTTCCGACAATTTTATAACTGTTTCACATTTTCCTAGATAGAACTTGATGTGTTTGAATTCGCACTTGTGTTATGCCAGTTTTAAAGTTAATTTTGGTGTGAAAAGAGCTTTCGTTCCCATTTATTTTACCATTTTTCTGAATTTGACTTGCGATCGATTCTGGTCGAAATCACGGAAAGAAAGAATTAAGGAAATCAAGCGTCGAAAAGCGCTTTCGACTTCTGTTTGAAAAATTTCAGAACGTTAAAACATAAGAAACGGAGGATGGGAAAACCGTTTTTTAATTGGAGAAAATTGAAAATGCTGTGAAAAGAAATAGGCGGAAAATTAGTAAATTGTCTATCGCTGTTGTGTAAGGGCACAAATCGCTTATTCTTAACTTTTGGTTGTTCGGTCGCGCTCTTTCTCTGCTCTCTCTTGATCCTTCGGCTCTTTTCACTACGAGAGCGTCTTTCATTACCGCGTAAACACTTGAACAGTGAAGTTGTATAAAAAACACGACGCAATATCAAAATGGCAAAACCAAGAACCGAAAGCAAGACGACAACGAGCGTCACTAAGCCAATCTCGCAACAAAAAGCTCATCATCTGAGCATCAAGGAAATGATTTTGGAAAGTAATGCGTAAACGAAAGCTGTAAAGCTGTGGAATCTTTCATAACCTAAAACACGTTATGGCTTTCTCTCCTCTAGCACTTGAAACATCGGTCACGGGACGCAAAGCAGTTTCTTTCCAATTCATCAAGCATTACCTCGCTGGGAAATACAATGTTGACACTGACAGACAGCTTCATCATATCAAAAAGAGTTTAAAATCAGCTATTGACCAGGGCCAAATCATTCAAGTCACTGGCGTGGGTGCTTCGGGATCATTCAAAATATCAGCCCAATTTAAGAAGGAAGGGTCAAAGACAAAAGCTGTCAAAAAGATGATCGAAAGCAAAAAGAAACCCGTTGAAACTGCTGATCCGAATAAGGTTAAGAAGACCGCTAAGCTGCCATTGTCGCCTGTTCAGGACAACAAGAAAGTCGTAACAAAGTCTGGGACGAAGGAGAAAGAAACAAAGGTCGCAAAAAAACCGAAGGCAAAGATGGCGACTGTCGAGGACAAAGAAAACGCAGCCAGCTTGAAGCGCGGCAAAGGAAAGTTGCAGGACTCCAACCAAGATGTTGAACAACCTATTGTAAAGATGAAAAAGCTGGCTGATCTTGAACAGGAATCTGATGACGCCAACTCAAGCGATGACGGCGGAAGCAAGAAGAAAGTCACAAAGCGCGGCGGTGAAAAGATAAAGGAATCCGAACAGGCAAAGGAAAAGCCAATTGCCTCGAAAAAATTGAAGCAACAAGCTGCTGTTGATCTTTCTGAGTCTGACGAAGCTGGCGAAGGAGAAGATAAGGTCGAAGAGGCTAAACAAGAATCGGAAATCTTCGACGAAACCATTGCTGAAGGAGCTGAGGAAATGTTCGAAAAGTTGAAAAACGATAAGGAAGCAGCCAAGAACAAGCCGACTGCCAAAGCTCGCAAAGCAGCAGAACCGCAGAAGTCATCGGATTCCGAGAACACAGTCGGAAAGCGTACTCGTCAAGGCTCCGTCATCAAGGAAGAACAGCCAGTCAAACAAAAGACTCGCAAGGTCGCTGACAGCAAGAAGTAAAGCCGCGCCTTTTCTACTCTCTTTTACAAAATGTAGGAAACGAAAGCTTAGCTTTAAAAAATCATTCTTCACTTTCCATTAGACAAGCTCTAATGCATTGTTGTAATATATGAAACTAATCCTGCAATAAATATTTTCAAGATTGTCTTTCGATAGCTTTAAATATTTTTATTTCTTATAAAAACAGGTCATAGATGTTGAACCTAGAGAGTTTTCCTTTAAATCCCTTCTGTTCCAGGGGCAGCTTTCTTGTTTCGTCGTGACATCTGATCTGTTAATGGAATCACTTGATACTGCTCGTGTTCTTTTCGATCAAAGTCGAATTCCTGTAATTGTAGAAACTTGCAGATCGACTTTGGTTATAAGTTTTATAAGGACATACGTTGAGTGTAATACAGCTCGACTGAAGTTTCAGGTGGCTCATCGATGAGATTGTGGAAGGAGTCAAAGACGCGTTGCTACCAAAAGGAGATGCGATGTTTCTCTTCCTCGACGGCGTTTTGTTGAATGAAAAAGCGCGAGTGACCCGAGATCCCGTGCGGGTAGCAAATTTGAAGGCTTTTCCAAGCGTTCCTAAATTCGTTTCACGGAGATCGATGCCAATTTCTTGAGACTGAACACTAATGACAAATTTTTCCTGTGAAAACGTTTTATCAAGGTTGAGCTTTTAAATAAGTTTCATTTTGTGCTTACGGAATCAGTGCGGCATGCGTTTTCTGCCAGTTGCTTGCAGAAATTCTTGATGTAGATTGTTTTGTCGACCTCCTCGTCGGAAATGCTGAACGAGCAAAGAAGATCCTTTCTCTGATCTTGAATATTTGTGCTGTTTCTAAGCAACAGAGCGAAAGCCCTCGGACTATCACTGATGTCAACAAGCGTTCTTATCGATGTTAATGGAATCAGTTTCAGATGCTTGTAAGCTTTGACTCCCGAAGGACCAGCTTTGGAGCTGTTATTGTACGGCGGCGATTTGGAATTATTGAACCGCGATCGTTTCTTGCAAATTTCGAGTGTATCATTGAAAAGGAAAAGCTGAAGCGAGTCACCTCGACGGCCAATTGTTTCTGTAAACTCGCTGACCTCGCAGCGCGAAACAAAACTGCGATGTGACGAAAGAAGCTCTGATGGACAATTTTCAATCTCGTAGTAAATGTTAAACATTTGTGTCTGCCCTTCTGTCTTGCGTTTGTCTTCATTTATGTAGGTCATTACTTCCTTAATTGTTGTAAGTGCTTCAGTCAAGAGATCATGATCACGATTTGTTTTCGGCGTGTGCTTTTTGATGTCATCGAGAAGAAGACTAATACTTGGAAGACGTTGTACTGGTCGGATCATCAGTTCTTGAAGTGACTGACGACCGCATTCAGGTTTTGCTTGGTTGATCTTCAAAAAAGCCTGAAACCGGGGCTTCAAATTTGCGCATTGTGTCAGCGATACTCTCATTTGTTCGAAAAAGTTAATGTAGGGTGGATACGCTTTCAACAAACTATCGCGATTCTCAATGATAATTTGTCCAATAGCACAATCCTCTTTCCACTTCCCATTGATCTCTTGAAGACTGTTCAACATTTTTGTATGAACTTGATAGATAGGAAGAAAGTTGCTGAAGATTGCTTTCACTTCTGATTTGTTTAGCAGATCGGGTTGATCAGGATTCTCTTCAGCTAATTTCTCCAGCGGACCTTTGAAGAGCTTGACAATAGTTTCGAGAATGCCAACGTAGTTAGACTCTGTGTTGTAGAAGTCATTAAAATGATTGCGTCGCATCGAGAACTTTTTTGCAGAATTTGTAATGTCATCGCTTAGCTTGACACTATCGTTTTTCTCAGGGCTGGCAGTGTAATCAATAAGACTTTCAGAAAGGATTCCTAGAAAACGAAATAAGAAAACAGTTTTTGGAAAAAAAAGAAATATTACCCGCATCCGATATTGACGATCGTCTCTTTCCTGTGCTTACAGGAGTTCCATCGAGAACAATACGCGACTGGCGCTTCCGCTTTCTCTGAGCCTTTGCGCTGTAGTTGATAAAGGAATCTCTACGCTCGTGATGTTCAGCTTGTTCATCTTTCACGCTTTGCATGTACTACAAGGAAATAAAACAATTTATGCGACTGGTAACGGTAATATTGAGAAGCTCTTACATCCTTGTACAGAAAATCATCTTCAGGAGCGTAGCCTAAACACAGAAAACACATTTCTAATACCGAAAACGAAAGTTATTCTGTAAACTCACCCTCGGCAATTCGCGTCCAGAACCATTCAGCTTTTACGACGAAATACTTCGGATCATCAAGTCCTCCGTTGTCAATTCTCATCGAAGTTTCTTCAACCACCTGTAAACGATGTCTTACGTTAATGCAATGCTTAAGCGACCACATGATTCAAAACGTTCCCTCGGTGTTGTCATCCAAGTTTTGCAATTTTTCATTTGGATTAAATTCTTCTTAAGCTAGAAATCATCCCATTGTATTACTACTATCGACTATGAGTAATGTTCATGCAGAGTGCGAAAAATTAGTGCAACATTGAATGTGTTGGAAAGTTTAGAAAGGACAGCATGGAGATGAAGCGAGAGTATGGTGGGATCCACACTTAATTGCATTAATTTTTGGGCGTTGTACTAAAGCGATAAATACCGATTTGGCGTTGTCAACGATGTCGATGAATGAAGTAGATGGGTCCTCGACCATCAAACGGCTTCTGATCGTTTTAGATGCTGACGAAGCGGTGATAGTAGAGAGCGGTGCTTTCGGCGTTTTGAATTCAGTTGGCAGAAAATCAATTCCTTTCTCAGGAGTTTTAACTGTACAGACGTCTTTTAAATTTGACATGTTGGCAGTGGCCATACGTATTTTTGACAACTTTGATTTGGGTGTTGTGAGATCCTTTTTGCTTGGTTTGCAGACTTTATCTTTGATCTGACGAAACTTTTCCTTGATCGGTTCTTTGATCGATTCATTGAAAGTTGTTTCAAAGTTCGAGTATGTACTGTTATCGGCATCAACTGTGCTTCGGCGAGGTCTGAACAAACTGTTGATCGGTTTGACAATAGTCATGCTCATTCGACGGCGAAGATTCTTTGTAAGCGACCCAGCGCGTGTCAACTTCGGCTTCTTAGTCGATTCAACTGACATGAATGAAATGTTATCAAGGCTGTCGTCTTCTGGTCGCTTTCGTTTGTTTGCCTCTCGAATGACGTCCTCGTAAATAGATTCGTTGGGAAAAGCATCATATCTCTCTTCGTCATTATCTTTCAAAATTGGCGAAATGTTCTGTGTGGTGGAGAAGGCATCATCTTCATTGCTCAATATTGCCCCATCGCTGCTTTTCTGCAGTGTATTTTGATTGGATGTATCCAGGTGGCCCGATTTTGCGTTTTCATCCTCCTCGACCAAAACTGGCAAGTCGTTTCCACCAATCTCGTTCTGCTCCAGATGCCACAAAAGTGATTCGTGCTTTCGTTGAATGAGTTGACAAGCGTAGTCGTATTTATCATCGCCGTTTTCATTTTCCACACCATCTTCGTCATTGAAAGCGACGCTATTTTCGAACGTTATATTATTCGGCTCGTTAGCAAACACTGGGCAATCGGAGATGATCTGAAAATTGTTTTAATTATCAGGAAATGCGTAAGGATGAAATGGATCAGTAGGTGTGTGATTAGTGACGGTTGGTTAAGAAAATATAGGGAAACATTTTGAATGATGCTTTGATCGCCTTGGTGCCTTAGTTTATCCATATCCGTATGTTAGAAACATTTCGATACACTTACTTTATGAGTGCATGTCTCATCGTCACTTGTCGTTTCGATACCGTTGAACGACCGCAGCAGTTCGATCATGTTTGCCTTCTCATTATCGGGGAAACCAATGAAGGCCACTCGGCAACCTTCGAAGATCTTCAGACGATGCTCAGCAGTGAAAGTCTCGTTCTTCGCAGAGAACTCGACGGCGTCTCGATTTCTCCAAGCATCCATAACCCACGAAGAGCGGACAACGTTCAAACGGAAAGTGAGGGCATATCGGTATTTATCGCCGTATGCATTCGAGCAGATCAGATGTGTGGCTTTGCTGTTCATTTCTTTTCGTATCGAGCCTCCCATGAAGTGGATTAAGTGGACCAGTTGAGTCTAAAAAAGACATAAAGTTCCATTTTTTAAATTAATCAGAACATTATCTTTAGGCACTCACAAGCTCATCTCGTTTCCTGATTCCTGTAAAAGCAGTCACGACTCCTCGCATGCTGTAATTGTAGATGGGACGGTTGTGAGACGGTAGGCCATCGCCAGAAGTCGATGCGGCAATCAAAGCGGGCGGACCCAGAATTCTAAAAGGAGAATGAGTTACAATTGCGATTGAATACAGAACTCCTGACTACATACTTGTGCTTCACTTCAGCTTTGTAAATTTTATTGAAAATCGGCCCTTCAAACTCTGGCAGAATGAAATATGTGTTCCATGTGTCATCTGGAATAAACTCGGCGCCGGTTTCTGAGGTCAGTACAGGAACATTGAAGCTTCTGGCTGCAGCAAGTGCATCTTGGTTCTCAGACACTGAGCCGACGAGGCAAATTCGCTTTTTGTTTTGGTTCTTCACTCGTTCATTGATCGTCTCGTTGTTGAACAAATCCTGGTGATGCTCAGTTATAGTTTGATGTGCTAGCCGCTCGGACGAAGGCTCAACTGCGTCAAAGGAGAAACATAAATATTTTGTACGAAAGGGAAGAAGAGGAGAAGTGCAATTAAAGCAATTCTACCTGAAGATTAAAACGGTCATATTTATGCAAATGAAACAAAATGACGAAGAGGGCTTTGCGTAAAACAACGACACGTGAATCGTACTTTTGGACGGCTTCCAAACAAACCGAACACAACTTACCATCATTGTCTAAATATTCTTGATTCATTTGAATGATTTTTTTTTCCGTTGAGCACTAATACATTGGCGCCTTTGCACAAATCTCTCTGCGGTTTAGCAAAGCTGATCTTTCAACTCGTTTTTTTGGATTTGTGAACTTGCAATTCGCTATCCTCGATGCTATTTGCGCTTCGCTTTTTGTTCACAACACTTCTAACAACTCAAGATCGCTCGGGATCATTTACTTCCACTCAAATGTCGCGATCAAGCTTTCCGTTTCCACAAATTGCGAATCACATCCAACTTCGTAACCTTCGTATGTGAATTCCCCGTTGCCAAACGAATTGCAAAGCGACCACAAAAGCGCTGCAAGAAATCGATTTTGTGAAACAGTTTTCTTGAGCAATTTCGAGCAGTTTTAAGAGAGAAATCGATAATAAAAGAAGTGAAAGATGGCAATGGCAGTGGTAAGAGCATCGCTTCTAGTAAATGAGATAGCTTTTCGCCTTCAATTCTCTCGGCATTTGAAGGAATTTAATTTTGTTATTTTTATTTTTCCTGTTCGTCATCAAAGCGAATGAAAGCAGGCAAATGTCCCACCGATGAGCTGTCACTCATGAATCGAGCCATCGTCAATCCCTCAGATTGCATGCATGATGACAAATACATCGACTGCTGCACAGGACCAGGCCAGCACTTTATTTTTGCCATTGAAAGGAGCCCCGAGATTCCTTCAAGGATGATTGGCTTCTCACTGTTGCAGAGGAAATGGGCAACGCTCTCAATCAACCAGGTATGATCTTGCAACAACCTTGATCAATCCATAAATTATTGAGACTGTCATTACTAGGACATCGATGTCAAACCATTCCGTTTCGAAGGATCTCCAGCTGGCAACGATGTTGTTTGCACCGTCGTGTTGGAAGTTGATTTTCTTCAGAAGAAAACGTAAGTGGGAAAATTCAAATTTCAAATAATCAATAAACCATGAAAACCCTTTTTGCACCTTCAGCGTTACAACGGAGCCGTATGACAGTGATTTGATGGCGAAGGATTTTCTTCTACAATTCGCAGGACTAGCTATCACCGTTGGTCAACCACTAGTGTTTAGCTTTGCTGACAAGAAACTGCTCGGTCTGAATATCAGATCGATTGACGCAATCGATGCAAACTCAATCCGAGATAACAAAAATGTTGAACCGAAGAAGATCACATTTGGACGGCTGACAGGAAATGCCGTAATTCAATTCGAGAAAGCTGAAAATTCGTCCATCAACCTTGGTAAGCTGTGTTAGATACGTCGAGAGAGGAAGAATAACTTATTTTATTGCATTCATTTCATCACCTTCTAAAAGTTGGAAAAGCTAAAGGGTGAGTTCTTACTACAGTTTTCACAAATTGATAACTGAACAAATATTCCGATTGCAGCAAAGTCGTTCGACAATCTATTATCAACCCGGATTGGGACTTTGGAAAGATGGGCATCGGTGGTTTAGATAAGGAGTTCAATGCTATCTTCCGTCGTGCGTTTGCATCGCGCGTCTTTCCTCCAGAGCTCATCGAGCAGTTGGGATGCAAACATGTGAAAGGAATTTTGCTGTATGGACCTCCGGGAACTGGTACGCCCGACATATTCACAGTCAACTAAGTCATAACATTATACCTTTAGGTAAAACATTGATGGCTCGGCAAATCGGCAACATGTTGAATGCCAGAGAACCAAAAATTGTCAATGGTCCTCAGATTCTTGACAAATACGTTGGAGAATCGGAAGCGAATATCCGACGACTATTCGCCGAAGCCGAGGAGGAAGAAAAGCGTCTTGGACCCAACAGTGGTTTGCATATCATTATTTTCGACGAAATTGACGCTATTTGTAAGAGTCGTGGCTCCGTTGGAGGATCAGCAGGTGTCCACGACACTGTGGTTAACCAGCTGCTCGCTAAAATCGATGGCGTCGAACAATTGAACAACATTTTGATCATCGGAATGACTAATCGTCGTGACATGATTGATGAAGGTTTGAAAATTGAGTTAAGCGTTCAAGTAGTGTCATCAAATTATTGTAATTTTAGCTCTTCTTCGTCCCGGCCGATTGGAAGTGCAAATGGAGATCAGCTTGCCAAACGAATCAGGAAGAGTTCAAATTCTCAACATTCATACAAGACGTATGCGCGAGTTCAAAAAGATTGACAAGGATGTAAATGCTAACGAGCTTGCCGCTATGACAAAGAACTTCAGTGGCGCTGAATTGGAAGGTCTGGTTCGTGCTGCTCAGTCAACTGCTATGAATCGATTGATCAAAGCCGCTTCGAAAGTTGAAGTTGACCCTGAAGCGATGGAAAAGCTTTTGGTTTGTCGTGACGATTTCCTTAATGCTTTGGAGAATGATATAAAGCCGGCATTTGGAGCTGCAGCTGAAATGTTGGAGAACTTGTTAGCTCGTGGAATTATTAACTGGGGCTCGCCGGTCAGTCAAATTTTGGAAGATGGAGGGCTTTATACAGAGCAAGTAAGAGCATCGGAGAAAAATGGATTGGTTTCGATTCTTCTCGAAGGTCCACCCAATGCGGGCAAGAGCGCCCTTGCAGCAAAACTCGCGAAACTGTCCGACTTCCCATTCGTGAAAATCTGCTCGCCCGAAGACATGATTGCCTACACCGAATCAGCAAAATGTCAACAAATCCGAAAAGTATTCGACGATGCGTATCGTTCATCTTTGAGCGTTGTCGTGGTTGATAACATTGAACGCTTGTTGGACTACGGACCTATCGGTCCGCGCTACTCGAATCTCACCTTGCAAACACTCCTTGTTCTTCTGAAGAAACAGCCGCCCAAGGGACGCAAACTCTTGATTTTGTGCACCAGTTCTCGTCGACAGGTTCTTGAAGAGATGGAAATGCTCTCTGGGTTCACAGCGGTTCTGCATGTTCCCAATCTATCAACGGCTGATCACTTGATGAAAGTTCTGGAGGATAGCAACGTGTTCTCAGACAGCGAGCTCAAATCTATCAGAAAGAAGATTCAGGGTTACAAGTATAAAATTATTCATTTCATTTTATTTCTATTTGTTCACTTGAAAATTTTTTAGGGTTTTTGTGGGCATCAAGAAGCTTTTGGACTTGATTGACATGGCTCGTTACACCGAACCGCAACACCGCGTTCACAAGTTCTTAACAAAGATGGAAGACGAAGGCGGACTTGACAATGGCTCCAGCGCTCAGCATTAACTTATAACTAACAAGCTTGGGATCTTGAAATGCTCTTGGTTGAAGCCGTGTTTAATCAGCGAAACGTTCTGAGGCGATAAATTTTGAATTCCGTCATTACAGCTGAAAGTCAATTTTAGCTTTTAAGCTTAACGTAGAACCGTAGTTGGCGTACATTCTGCTCTAATTTGACAAAAGGATATATTGATTCGCTTAGTTGAAAGTTCTATATTATCAATTACACAATCATTAACAAGTTAAATATTTGCATCGAGCACTCGATTTATGCATAAGAAGCAGTTGAATTTCTGCTTGTAAGAAGTTGTGCAGTGGGCAACGATAAAGTGACAGTTCTAGTCTTAAACTAAATGAATGTAAATTTAAATACCCCACGAGCAAATTGTTAGAACATTCTTCGTTAACAAAGCACGATTACTTAGCTATATCTAAATGTGTATTTATTCTACATTCCGAATGAACTTCGCTAGAAAAATTGTTGAGTTTAAATCTCTGAAATCATTGACTATTAATTATTGTCGTTAAACTATCTTAGCAGACAACAACTGCTTGGAAAATCTATAATAAAAGTATGCCGAAATATTTCCTTTAGTTGGAGAGGCTAGACAAATTGTTTTTGTGTCTACAAATATTTAACGGCTACTTCCGATTCAAACACTCCCTCCCCCTCCACACCACCCAACGAAACTAACGAAAAAAATAAGAAGAACTTGACGGCGAATAGATCACGAAAATCTTAAATATCAGGCTAATAAGAATAAGGTGAGACTCTCTGACTAAAATTGTATAACCATCAGCTACCACGAGCTCTGCTCCACATAAAATCATTAGACTATCTAGTCAATATTGCTGTAAATTGAATAGTTAACCTGTCACCAATTTAATCTAATTTTGTCATTTTAGGAAAATGAAGTTAAGTTTAATTCTGCTAGTTCTTGCTGGAACTTTTCTGGGAACAACGTTGATAAAAGCCCAAGAAGACAATGATTTCGCTGATTTTGAGTTCGAAGGAGATGAAGACGTTGATGTGAAGGAACAAGCAACAAATGATAAATTCGAGGAGGATGATGGAGTTCAGATTGAAGAAGAGTTTGACCACTTTTCCGATAATGATGAATTTGAAGGTTTTGGGGGAGCTGAGAGCGACGCTCCAGAGACTCCCGACATCAAGAAAACTGAGCCAAAGTTGACCATTGCAACAGTGCCGCTACATTTCGTAAACAACTGGAATTCATACTGGGTACGAAATAACTTTCACACACTGGAAGTCAACAGATCATGTGAAATCGTTACTTTAATTCTAGGTCGAACTGATTTTCATTGCTGGACTTCTTGTCTATTTCTCCAACTACGCCATGGGTAAAAACAAGAACATCAAAATCGCCAACTCTTGGCTTGCAGCTCACAAAAGCTTCCTTGAGGACAATTTTGCATTGGTCGGGGACGACGGAAAAAAGGAAACCGAGCTTTCTGAGAGTGGAGGGTTGATGTTAAAAGAATCGGACTCTGTTTTCACTCTTTGGTGCTCCGGCAGGGTCTGTGTCGAGGGAATGCTCGTTGAACTGAAACTGATAAAAAGACAAGATTTGCTGTCACGTAAGTACTGAAACAAGTTTTACAACTACGATTGCATTTTAAGAGCGCCAATGATCCTTTAGTTACAATGGGACTTCTAAACTCAAAAATTCAAGACCAAGTTGTCGTCAAAGCTGAAATTAGCAAAGATTCGATGGATACCTTCGTATTTGCTGTTTGTTCGAAGCGTGTTGCAACTAAAATGTTTAAAGACACATCTGACTTGGTAAAAATGAGTTCACTGTTTATTGCCTTTAGACTCACAATCAATATATCTTTCCTTGTCAGAAACAATATTGCGTGTCGGTAGCTAAACCGGATGAGAAATATGGAATCCCCACTGGCTTCTCGGTTCTTTCGGAGCTCGCTGAAGCTTCGTCTGCTATTCTCGACGCTCGCGTGGTAGCGATGCTACACAAATTCAGCGACGTGATTGAATCCATCCACATTTCTGATTCGTACAGCCCGGCAATCCCCAACGAAGGCGAACCTCAAGTTACCAAACCAGAAACAAAGAAAATGTTGGTGGTTTCGTTCGCGTTGAAGACTGACCCCGAAGAAATGAAGCCACTTTTGCAACTAGTCATCTATTTAATCGGTGAGTGCCAAAAGATCAAGTTCAATGATTTACCTCACAATTATGCTTCTTTCAGATAAATTAAAGAGATTCAAGCTTTCGCGTGAGGGAAAAGCAAAAGCTGATAAAAACCGTCTCGCTGTTGAACAGGAGTACTTGAAGTCCTTGCATTCAGTCAGAATGGAAGCAGCCGCTCAGAAGAATTCGGAGAAACGCAAGCAGGAAAAGGAAAAGCTTATGAGCGAAGAAAATGTCGAAAAGCAGATTAGGCTCGAGCGCAAGATGAAGCGAAAGGATGCTAAAAAAGCGATGCCAAAAATGAAGTCAATGAGTATTCATTTGTAAGAAACATCGAACATCGTTTGGTTTTTGAAGAAAATTTGTGAAATTGATCAAATTTTTATCTAATAAAAGGGAACCTAGGAAAAATATGTAGAACCGTGTTGCAATGTAAAACGAAGACGATTCATTGTCTCAGTTTCAGTAGACAGTTAATCTTTATTAAAAATAAAATCACGATGAATCAACTTTTTACAAATTTTTCTGCGGTCAGATTACAGCGAAGGCTTTTCGCAACACCAGACCCAACGATTCTTCAAACTTAAACTTATGACTTGCGAAGAAATTAGATATTTTTCTCCACTTTTAAATTTTCAACAACTTTCTTCAATCAACAAATTTTTGCAGAAAAATATTTTTGTGATGTCTATTCTGGTCGACATTTCGTGTCTTGTGTGATGTCGAAGTGACAAAATGAAAAGCAGTCTTTGTTTTCAACAAATTTGCGTCCAGACCTTTTGCGATCGCCCCTATTCTTGAGTGCTGGTTCCCGCGCCTCTATGTCTTAAATCGGATGAGGTTGATGGGAAAGAAGGAACATTCAATTCACTTTTCGATTTTTCCAGGTACCTACAAAACAAAATTTTTGATCAGTCACTAATCTTTACCATCCGAAAAGTTACAAACCTTTTTCGCGCCATTATTAGCATTTGCTCTTTCCGTCGCTGCAACAGCTTTTCTCGGTCCTGCGAACTTTTCGAGAAACACTCTTCAAGCGTCTCCTTTCCCCTATTTGCACCTCCAATATTGCTCCAAGGATCGCAAACCTGTCCTTCGGGGCTGTCGTCTCGAAGCAAATCTGCTCTGTTTCCAAACATGCTATCACTTCCATGCTGCTCGATTTCGTACTGATCAGTCGAGCTAGATGATGAACTGGTTGGGATGTCGTCCGCTCCAATGTAATAGTCATTCGCTGAAGGATATGGCTGCGATGTCGAGGGAGTGTCGCTAGCAAGATTTCTCGGCAATGGCAATCTACCCTCCAAAATATTGTCGATTGTGTGTTCGATAGAGTGCGTAACTTGAAGGTCTGCCATTACTGAATTGATGCCATAACTAGGGAACATTTCCTGAACATTTCGTGCCATATTCCGCAACTGTGAAGTCTGCTGTTGAGGAGGCATGATAGTTGCTGTCAAGTGACCGTTTCTGAGGACAGAGTTGATGTTCGAAACTTCGACACTAAAGTTCGGCAGCCAGGAAATATAGCGCTGCCCATTGAAGTGGAAAAAATGATTGTTACGTCCAAGAACGTTTCCAACGCCAGCTCCTGCGTTCGGACCCGCTCCAGTCAACTGTTCCAGCTCATCAAAGTCGATATTAGGCTGACGACTTGGCTGCAATCGAGCACTGCTGCTCTGTACGCTAAGAGCTAGACGACATGTTGGACAACTTGTATCTTGCTCAAGCCATGATTGTAAGCAAGAATTGTGGAAAAGGTGCGAGCAGGGTAGTTTTCTCGCTGTGTCCATTTTCTCCCAGCAAATAGCACAATTGTCACAGTTATGCTGAAGATCCTCTGCTGTTGCAAGAGGGTAATTTTTTTCCATGTGATTAAGTACCCACAAATAGTTTCTATGCTTCTTGAACTTTCTCTGGATCTCGTTGGTAAGGTACCGAAGTTGCATGATGATTACTAAGCTTGCCATAGAAAGAAAGATGTTTGACCAGAGGAGCATATGTAGGTGATGAGCGAGGTCAACCAGCAATGCTCCCAAATCAAAACCAAACTCTGTATAATATGACACCGGTCCACGTTTGTCCCAAGAAATCGCTGAAATGAAAGAAACCTCAGAGTGCTGCTTTCAATCTTGAGCTCTTAACTTACAATCGTTGTTTATGGCACCCTGACGCATATCGTATAAGAACATGCCGTACCGAATAAGGACATGGAGGACATTTATCATCAAAATGAGGCACTGTAAACAGGAAGTAACTTTTCGTAAACAAGTCCATAAAGCGTCGAAGGTACTCACCTCTGCTCCCATGAAAGCAAACATGTTTATGCCACTAAAAAGTCCGAAAACGATCGAAACGATGATCATCACTACCGAAATGGAGAAAATCGACGATAAAAGCGCGATGAGACGAATGTGAGACCAGCCAGGAGTCGTGGGAGAAAACGATAGCTGCAAGAAAGAAATATAAAATTAGAGATTTAGGTTCCTGGTCGATAAGTTTGCGATGACTCGTTTGTTGTCTCAAACTTTTGCATCAGATGACTCTTGATAAAGCATGACGTTTTCAGTCGTAATTTGGCAGAATTTCAGAGATAAAATATAACATCGATCTGGTTTTAAAAGCCGACTCAGCATTTTCTCTATAAATACCATAACCGGTTGTGGGTTGCTGTTTTTGAAATCACGAGCCAAGTTCTTGGCACACTGGAGAATAAGCGACGACCTTGTGCTGTTTCATTGAACTTAAATCTTCTATGAAGTGTAGTAAAGAACTTAACAACTGACAGACGTTCGTATTTTTGCTTTTTAACGATGTGTACGGAAATAATCGGGCTTTCCCGGACCTTCCTAAAAGTAATAAGTCATTGAACTTACATATTCGAATCGATCCTTACACAGCTGTGCCATGATGTGCAGAAAGCCTAACGCTGAGAACCATCCAACCCACAACACAATCTCATGAAGGTATTGTACGTTGACGATCCCAAACACGAAGATGAATTTGTAGAAGATAAAGTTCCAAAACTTGTCTTTCATATGCTGCAAACGAAACAAATGACGAAAACATGAAATTAGAATCATTTCTTGTTTGACGTCACCCCAAGGGCATGACTCATTCACCTGTTGCTCAGAGATTCGCAACTCCCCGAAGACAATCTTCTGGATAGATTTTCCAAGTAGAATCAGACAGCAATAGGCCATGTTGATGAGAGTCTGTAATATGGAGAAGCTTTATTATTCGAGAGATTTTTCGTTTGAACTCGTTCGCGATCCGGTCGGCTAACATTTATTCTAGTTCCTTAAAAAATATCATTACGACAGAATCTCTGACTGGTTATTTGTTCTTGAAATTCGTAGAAATTGATCCTTGTAAATTATTGCAAAGCTCACGCTCATTCGACTCATGCGCTCAAAGTTTCTTTTCAGCTATTGTGGAAATGTGTTTCTTGTTGCGACAACTCCTTGCCCGTCAAAGAGACTTGCGAGCTTGTTATATGATATTTCACAAGAGACACGATTTCTTTCTTTAGAATGATAGTCTCCTTAAAAACTGTTCACAAGCACTCGCTTGGCAACATTTGTTTCTGATTATTTGTTGATATAGCCTGGGAAATTGACGTCACTCTCTGCTCTCTCAAATAAGTTGCACATTCAGTTTGCATTCGCGTGCAGTAGTGGAAAGTTTTCTATTCGAGAGGGTTTAGTTAAAATCTTTCTCACATTTCATCATGGCTGCGACCTACAAACCAGTTACTACGGTCCTTTTCGACATGGATGGGCTTTTATTAAGTGAGAACATAAAAATGAAGATTTCTCGATTTGAACAAATTAACATCTTACGCAACATTTTTAGACACGGAACCGATTTACGAAAAGGCTTTTGGAGAGCTATGTGAAAAATATGGCAAGAAGCTAACACCGGAAGCTCGGGTAAAGCTTCTTGGGTCAACTGAAAGACGGTCTTGTGAAGTCTGTGTAAGGGATCTGCAACTGAACGTGACCTTAGAGCAATTTATCAGCGAGTTTCGAAAAATATCGCAAGAGCGCTTGGTTAATGTTGAGTTCATGCCCGGCGCTGAGAAATTGATTAAACATTTCCAAGCAAACGGCGTTCCAATTTGTGTGGCAACTAGCAGTGGCAACGAAAGTGTGGCGGTGAAAACTAAGAATCATCAGGCGGTATTTGGTCTTTTTCACCATGTCACCAAGGGCACTGACCCTGAACTTAAGGAGGGCAAACCAGCTCCCGACATTTTCTTACTCGCTGCAAGCCGGTTCGATACGAAAGCTGATCCTAACAACGTTAGTGGTCTCCATTTTCTATATAACTTTATCTCATTTTTCTCACATAGTGTTTGGTGTTTGAGGACTCTCCAAATGGAGTTCAGGGAGCGATTGCAGCGAATATGCAAGTTGTTATGGTTCCAGCCGAATATATTTCGGACGAGCAAAAAAGCAAAGCGACTCTGGCCATCAAATCGCTCGAAGACTTCAAACCCGAGATGTTCGGCCTCCCACCATTCCCAAAATAGTTCTTGGACATTCGTTCTTGGACTACGCGAGCGAGTTTCTTTAAAATTCTATGTTGACGTGCTGTGGTTCAATTATTAAATAAAGTTATCTATTTTTGATGTACAGCGATATAAGAAGTTCAGAAAATATCCATGGAAAAAGGGTTGATATCGCACACTAGAGTGGAAGTATCTACAATACATTTTTACTTGACATTGAAAGTTATTTGTATCACGCTGTTGCTGTTTTGTATCTTTCCGACACCGCCAAAAAATAAAAAGTCTATCGTGTGATGTTAATTAAAGTTGGCATCTTGGAAATTTTCCAAAATGTTCTCTCAATCAATTAGAACCGCAATAACTCGTTGCGGAAACCGCTGTGCTAATTTATAGTCGGAACCCCATGATTAGATGAGAATCATCACAACAACGATTCTTCTTCGCTGTCATCTGTTTCTTGTTGTCTAAAAATATCCGGTTTGATCTTAGTATGTTGACGCCGAGTTTGTCAATACGAATTTCAAACTTGGGTACCTTTTCAAAATCTAGCAGATCATTATGCGATACTGACTCATCGCTTTGATGATTAGTACATTGAAGAATAACAAAATATTTGCCAATCAAATTCAATTCATCGTTTTTGTTTTTTCTACATTCTTCATCGTATGATGGCGAGGAAAGCAAACAAACAGACAGACACGAACGTGAGAGAATTAGCTCACAAAAATCACTCGATCACACTTGTACGAGCTAGCTTAGTTGGCGAAACTTGTTGAAAAGAAAATCGTGGGTTCGAGCAGCGCTTCGAAAGCGTTCATACTCGCCAATGAAAATTTTGTCACTGTTTATTCTAGCGATCTATAAATAATCTTATTCGCCACAATCATTATCAAAATCAAAATATAAAATGCCTGACGCAAAATACTGATGTCGACTGATCTTCGAAGGCACAATACATATGCCGATCGGCGATCGCATTGACTACGATACTTTGCATAACGGTGAAGATTGTAAATAAACTTTTCACCGTTTGTTTTCTTTTGTGATTGTAAGATGTGTGAAGCAAAAAAACTTGGGAAGTCTCGAAGTCTTGGAGCAATCTTATCACTATAAACAATTGGACTTCACAGATAATGACAATGTAATTGCGCAACACCAGTGAAAATAATTGACTCACCCAAATACAGACTGGTTCATGGGTCATAAAGCTTGCAACGTCTTTCAGCTGGTTTGTGAACGAGCTTGTGTCATTCGAATTCGCTTCGTCGAAGACGCTGTCTTGTCGATCCATCTTCTCGTCTTGTTTCTTATCGTCTGACGACGTCAGAGACGACGTTAGAGACGAAAGCAGCTCGCTATTTGTCAACACTGCAATGGCATCGTTTGAAGACTTGAGTAGCGATGCAGGACGTGACGAGTGGTGTGATGTGTTGTGGTGAAGCTTCCATTGAGGATCCGTTCGGACAACATCGAATGCATAGTAGAGGCAACCCGAAACTAGTAGCAAACTGATAGTCGTATAGACTTTCAGATTGGGCAAAGAGATAGAACGCACTAATGCGATTGGCATGGTTTGATCTATTTACACAATTTTGACACCTTTATCTCTTTTCTAATAGATTGGTTTCTCTCGGCGACAACTCTTTGTTTGTTATTTCTTTCAATTTTCACTAATTCATTGAAGCACAAAGTTCATTTTCATTTGTTAGATGATGTTCAGGAAATCTGCAAAGAGAATGTGGTCTGATGAAATCGAATGAAAGGCCATCAAATAAAACTATTTAGCGAGAGTTTTCTTGATTGTCTCCGGGTTAACTCAAGTTGAAGAATTGAAACTTTATATTAGGTCGACTCGAGGGAGCTTCGTGATAACAGAATCGAACTGTAGTTATTTGTTCCAAACAGAATGAATAAACGAAAAGAGCAGAACCAGCGAAACGTCGTTCAGCGGTGTGTGAAAAGTGGGTCTTTGAGATTAAAGTTATTAATATGCTTCAAATCGAATGATCTGCATCGTTTGTAGAAAATTTTGTTGGAAATATTCCGTGATTTGATGCTCCGGCTCTCGGCGACATCTCATAAATCTAGGTCATAAACTGAAAGGGGAGAGAGGCAACTCTCCAGATGATGACGACAAACTTCGCGAGACAAGAAAATTATATAGTTTTTTTTAGCGAGAGTTCAATTCGAAGGAAAACTTTGCTAAATATCAAATCAGAATGTTTCAAGGTTGTTTTGCTAAACTGCTCACCTGACTCTGCGTTTGACTTTGATAGAGCACTACTTATTCGATTATTGCCGATTTGCTTAGGTGCTTGCTACAAGCAGTAGAATTTCGCAGCTTGTAAATAAGTTTTTCTTGTAGGAATATTGCAAATAATGTATTTTCTTATTTTTTCGCGAGACACAGCGAGCGAAAGTTTTACTCGATTGACGCGTTTCTTTGCACCGCGACGGGCTCTTATTTTGCCTTCGTTAGCAACGAGAGCTTTACGACTGACGGATTTTTTTCTGTTTTCTGTCTGGAGTGTAGTTGCGCAGCCCTGAAAATGGGACCAAAGCTGCGCCCAAAGTTACCGTCGAAAACTACGCGGAAAAGTGTCGAAAATATTTCATCAGAAAGTTGAGTCTGGAATCATCTGCCGCCGCCGGAAAAAACGTATTCAAAGTGTAAGCAGAAACTATCGTCTAAGTGATAAGCATAAACTCGATTAGTTGGAGTAGTTTTTAAGTCGATCACACTAGATTTGGATTGAGAAACTTCAATTTTGTGAACCAGCGTGTCAAATATTTTCTCGTCTGATTTATGAGTGAATTACGACGAAAATAGTTAGACCACGATTGAGTGTGCACTGATTGAGATTCAAACAACAAGTTTTCAAATGGAAACTTATTCACAACAGCCTCACTTAATAATATGAATTTCCAGATTGTTGTACTGTTTAACCTGATTTAGCAACAAGACGAAAACAGCTAAAAAATGGTGCTCACGTGTCGCTTCTACAAGCCAAAATATCCTGAGGTGAGAAAATCATGAAAGGACCAGTAGAACCATATTCTAAAAACTCTTTTTAAGGTGGAAGATGTCGTTATGGTTAATGTCCGCTCGATCGCCGAAATGGGAGCTTACGTTCATCTCCTAGAATACAACAATATCGAAGGCATGATTCTGCTATCAGAATTGTCGCGACGTCGCATCCGTTCCATCAATAAACTCATCCGCGTTGGTAAAACGGAGCCTGTTGTAGTTATTCGTGTCGACAAAGATAAAGGTAAGCTCCATCGATTCGGAAATGCATTGAAACTAACTGATAATTGCTTTAGGCTACATTGATCTTTCCAAACGTCGAGTGTCGCCAGAAGATGTTGAAATATGCACGGAGAGGTTCAGCAAAGCAAAAGCTGTCAGTTCTATCTTGCGTCACGTTGCTGAGCTTCTGAAATATGAGACGGACGAGCAGTTGGAAGAACTTTACTCAAAGACTGCATGGCACTTCGAAGAGAAGCATAAAAACAAGACGGCATCGTACGATATATTCAAGCAAGCCGTATTGGAACCGTCACTTCTGGACGAATGTCAACTAGATGAAAACACAAAGAATGTGTTGTTGACCAACATCAAGAGAAAGTTGACATCTCAAGCAATGAAGATCCGTGCTGACATCGAATGTGCTTGCTATGGATACGAAGGAATCGACGCTGTAAAAAAAGCACTTTTCGCTGGTCTCGAAGCATCGACCGAAGAAATTCCTATTAAGATCAATCTAATTGCTCCGCCATTGTATGGTAAGACTGGTGATTCTATCTGTTTATAGTACTGTTGCCAATATAATCTGATTACAGTTATTACAACCTCGACTCCTGAGAAAGCCGACGGACTCAAGGCTCTAGAGAATGCTATCGAGAAAATTGAAACTACAATCAAATCACTCGATGGACACTTTGCAATCCAAATGGCTGTAAGTAAATTTATAGCGTAACATTGTTCGTGATTTGATTATAATGTCATTTTAGCCTAAAGTAGTCACGGCCGTTGACGAGGCTGACCTTGCTCGTCGCATTGAACGTGCTGAACTGGAGAACGCAGAAGTATCTGGCGACGAAGGCTCCGATGACAATGAAGAAGGCATGAAATTTGATGGTGAGGGACAGGAAAAAGATAAGAACTCACAAACGGACTCCGACGACGAATAAACCGAACAACAACTCAACCACAAGCATCAGTTTGAAATCGATTTAGATTCTCTAAGAGCGTTCTCCTTTTTATATTTGCATTATCTAAATTAAAAATAACTAAAAGAGGTGGTAAAGTAACTGTGAATTGTACATGAAAACAAGAGTTCACATGGAAGCTAGAAATAAAATGAGAAACTTCAAAATGAAATTTCAATCTTTTCACATTTTATTTTTGTGTATAATTTTTAGTTGTCATCAAGTTCAACTTTCTCTTCTCAAAAGTCTTTTTCAATACGAAAGCTTTTAAAATAATCTGAATTGTTCCAATGCAACATTATCCAAATCCTGCACTTTCTGTATAACTTTCCAACTTTAGAATTCTTGATTCGTTCAATTTTAGGCCTTCTTCATAGTCTCACGTTTTCATCTTTTTTTTTTCGCTACGTCACTTGCTAATCGGTATAAAAATATTCATCAATATAAAATCCGTCACAAAGCTCCGCATCGGCCTTCCACAATATCTTTCTCCTCTGGTCTGTTAATTTCTTACTAAATTAGCTACTCATAAACTTTACAAAATTTACAATATTGATTGCGAGTCGATTTAACTAAACAAATAGATTTAACACAAAATCAAATTGCATATAAAATTGATTGGAGAACCACACAGCGCTGATGGAAGCACCGGAAATAATCTGAATCTTCCAGATGACTTTAATGTTTTCTAGCATAACAATATTCCTTCTAAACAAAAGAGAACTTATATGATGATGTTCCCTGAGCATTCTAATCAAACTATAAACACATTACGTTCCGAAAAGTATTTGCAGTATCTTGGGGAAATTGAGATTAACATTTTTAACATTTTTTCCTAACTCTCGCTCAATATCTTTCCCACGCGACAAAGCTTTCATGTTGATTCTTACTATCACAGTTGATTAACGTCTACGTTTCAAATATTCATTTCTCTCGTAAAAATGGTTAATTTAATTAAGTAGCGTGTTGCTTCACATGAATGCTTCCTCGGCGATGCAAATCAATCACATGTTCATCCGAATCGTTTGCACTCCCAAAAGCTTTTGGACACTGTTATTGTATCGGACGAGGGACACTTTTGATGCACGTACGTTCAGCTTTTCTCCAGCACAGAACAGCTGCAGGCAAATCGCTTTTTCCAGAAAATCTGACATCTTCAGTTCCCGAATAAGTTCTTTGTTAACAGAAGGAGGACTGGAAGGACAAATCTGTGGAGAAATTTTATTAAAACTTTTGCAAACTTTAATTTTCTAAGCCCTCGGACCTGTTTCAAAACGGCATCTTTTGATTTCACTTTAAGAAGATTGCACAGGTCAGTCAGAAGAATCCATTTGTCGGATCCTTCATCTCTTAGGAGATAGAGCGGCGGCAAAGGAGCATCCGACTCTTCTAGCTCGAGAAACTCGCTGTCCGACTCAGCATCTTCAACCATCATGTCATCGTAGTCTTCTTTGTGAGAAATTTCCTCGAACTTCTGAATTTGTTCTGTGATCCTTGGCGTTGCTAGTTGTTCCTGCTTTGCAACCGCCGGCAGTTTCTTGATTTTCTTCATACACTCTAACTGGTTGAGTACAATACTGCAGCTCTTCGTCTTTTTCTTACTGTTTTCTTGACTACTGACGTCAGAAACAACCAAGTTATTTGAGTTGGTGTCACACTTTTTCATCTTATGTTGGTATTTTATAAGATCCTGACTTGGCGCCTTCATAGGAGTTTCGGGAACTTTGATTGACATGGAGTTTGTCTCACTTGCAACGGTTTCATTGTCAGACATTTGAGTAGTCGCTGTGACAAGAGAAGTCAACGACGTTGAGAAAACAGATGCAATTGATGAGCCCACTTTGCAGATGGGGATGTCGTTGAACACTTCATAGCCTTGTTCAGACGGATCTAAAACGAAGGTTTCATTAAAGTTTTGCAAAGATATTTCTTATCAGCTCACACTCACCTTCAATATTAAATGGACCTTCGAAGAACCAACTTTTCGTTGGGCCTTTCTTGTTGTCAATGTCGGTGAGATATTCACCGAGGAAGTTTTCCATTTCCTTATCTTCGGCCATTGCTATCGGAAGTTGACCACTGTAAGTGGCTAGACATGGGTCAGCGCCATATGAAACTAATAGTCTAACGATTTCGATGTGTCCGTTCTCAATGGCCTCGTGAAGTGGCCGTATACCCGACAAAGCGGTCTCCGAGTGATTTGCTCCAAATTGCAGCAAAATCCTTGCGATGTCAAGATGACCACGAGAACATGCTTCATGGAGTGGCGTGTAACCTGCGTTGTCCTTGGGGTCTGGGTTCATGTTTAATCGGTCGAGGCAATAGGCGATGACATCCTAAAAACAAACGCATAAGTAAATTTATATTGTATCAGCTCATTGGCAAGCTAAACCTACCGCATAATCTAAACGGGATGCTTTGTGAAGAACACTTTCTCCAACGCCCTTGTTCAGTACCCATCCCTTGATTTCCTTCCGAATGTCACTCTCGTCCTTGTTTTCTAAGTTCTCCATAGCCGCCAAACGTTTTTTAATGATGTTACTCACGCTCATCGGATTTTCGCTCGCGTTCGGCGTCGGCTTCTTCTTCTTGCGGATATAATCAAAACCTGTATCGAAAGGTGGATGTTGTGTTACTTTCACAAAGTCATTTTGAATTGATGAAAGTGAACCAACCCGAACTGTTTTTGCAGCGGCGACCTCTTCCTTTCTTCACTTTCCCTTTTGCGATCCGCGTCGTCAAATCGTTCTCGGCGATAACTGTCTCGTTGTCATCCTCATCGTCATCCTCGTCTTTCATCGACGTGTCAGCAGTTTTGCAATCGTCTTTTGAAGTGTCATTGGTCTTGTTGAGGAAGTCAACGTTCATTTTTTCAAGATACTCTCGATATTTCTGGTCGTAGCTAATGCTTTTGTCATTATCCGTTAGAGTTATCTCGGTTGGAGGTGCTGATCTTGGCCTTAGATCGTCTGCGCCGAAAACTTCTTTCAGAATTTCTTTCTTTCGCAGCGCGTTGTTTTCAGTTCGAGTTCGTGATGTGATGATTGAAGTCTCAAAAATGTTTTTCTTGATCCCGAAGATTTTTTCACTCTCCTTCTCCGGCGTTGCTAGTAAATCTTCGTCGTTCGCTGTCAGCGCTGCTACACCGGAAGTATTTGCTGATTTCTTTGCTCTGAATTTTTTTCTTGGTTGAACGAATCTTTGGTGCAACAAATCAATGATGGAGCTAGCTTTTTGCGAGTTTGACTTTTGATCTTTAGACAACTCTTCTTTGCCTATTGAATCAACAACACTCTTAGAACCATTTTTATCCTTCGACTTCACGAACTCTGAGAAGATTTCAGATGTATCGCTGGTCTGTGGGTCTAAATCAGGTAAAGAATGTGAGATGCCATGTTGAGGGGGACGACCAATAGTTATCAGACCTGCAGGGATCTTGAGAGATCGCTTGAAGTTGTAGGTGTCAGCTTCCCACCCGGCTGTAAATTTTGATGTCTGTTACGAAAAGAATTTTGATTAGAATTTCATTACTTTGTTTCGCGTAATAAATGTTACTTTTTCATCTCTCAGTGCAAACATCCCAGTAAATGGAACGCGGCACTGAGTTGACGGCTTAACGCTAGCTTCTGTTTGATTTTCTTCCGTAGGTTTAGACTGAGCTTTTTCGTCGCACTTCTTTTTCGCCGGTTCTTTCGAAACTTTTGAAGGAGATTCCGGTTCTTGTTTGCTTTTTCTCGGGCGCAGTCTGAAAATATTGCTTGAAGAAAAGTCATAGATAATATAAATGGTTTTGTTTACCTATCAGCTTTGTTCTGCTGCTCAGCATGAGACTCTTCACTCGATGATGAGCTTTCGATTTTTGACACGCTTCTTAGTCTCTTCTTGCCTTTGTTGGCAGTATCGCTGTCACTTTCATTCTTGCGTTTGGGGTCATCAATCTTCGTTGAATCTTTGCGCTTCGGAGTTACTTTCTTGCTTGGTGTCGTTTCCGTCCGAGCTCTTTTGTCGGGGGAAATATTTTGCACAACTTTCTCGTTACGAAGGACTTTACTGTTCAATTGCTTTTTCTCAATTTCCAGCTTGCGCTTCGATCTCGTCATAGTTTCCTCTTCGAGAAGAGTTTTGCCCGAGTTCGATTCGTTTCCGCGATCTTTTGCTTTTTTTCCTCCTTTGGCTGATGTCTGCTTCGAGCTTTTAGCCGTCGACTTTTCATCAGACTCAGAAGAATTTTCCTGTTTTTTCGGCTCGTGCTTCGGCGTGGCGGTTCTCTTACCAGTCGTTGACTGCTTCAGGTCACATTTTTTGTCATCCAGTTTTTTCTTCTTTTTTTCGTCTTCAGAGCTGGTTATATCGTCAGGTTTTTTATGGCGTCGCTTCTGTGTCAGCTCTTCTTCGGTCTCTTCTTCTTCAACCGAAGGTTCTTCATCAGTTTTCTTGATTCCTAATGCCGCCCGCTTGCGTAAACGTCTCACTCGTATCGCAACCCTTGCCGGACGACGAATTTCTGTTTCGTTTTCGGAACTACTTGGCTCACCCAGTCGAGCGGCGTGCTTTTGCTCTAACTGAAGGCGCTGCTTCTCACGCATATTTCGCGATATTTTCTCAGATATTTTCTCAACAACCGACGTGTGACTTTTCTTAAGGTCAACGCCATTATTTTGAGTGTTTACCAACTCAAGCAGCGGCTTGTCTTCGTCGCTTGAAGAATTCTCTCCGTTTTCGTTGATTGATTTTATGGTTTCCTTCGGAACTTCAGACAGCGGAGTGTGGTTCGTTGTACCGTGATTATCACTAGTCAGCTTCTCTTCTGATTTCTTATCATTTACCATAGAGTTCGACAGTCGTTTCTTTGTAGAACGTTTCTTTCCTGTTTCTAGTTGCTGAACAAAATCGTTACAAGCGCTACCCCAATCTAACATGTCAAAAGCTGAAGTGCCTGGTTGTTGTACAGGTGATGATGTAGCCAAAGCAGCTTTTGCATCGATGTTCATTGGAAGGGGAATAAAACCTTTTAATTCGCCTTTTGTGCGAAATTGTCGTGGAGAAAGATCCTTTTTCCGAGCTTGTTCGAGATCATCAATCTGTTCACATTTGTTAAGTTTCTTCTGTTCTTTGAGCTCAAGATTCGTTTTAAGCTTAAGAATTGTGCTTTGATCAGCACCTCGAGCGATGTTTCCATTGCTTCCACTTGTAACCAAAGGCATAATTCCGTTGATAGATCGTGCAGATTCACCTGAAGTTCCCGGTAATGGCCCAGCTTGTTGATGTTCATTTTTGATAACGCTCTCCTGCTGGATCGGGTGAAGGATCCGTGGGTAAGGTTGGAGTGCGATACCTTCTGGGCTTTGCGGAAAATTCTGGTTCGTGAAATGAGATTTCTCCATTTTGTAGTTGCTCGACGCATCAGATCGTTGAATCATTTCGGCTTTGGGATTTGGATACTGATTGCTGGGATACTGACCAACTGATGGAATTGCTGTTGCTTGTTTGCTTCGATCATCTCTATGATTCAAATCGTATGAATTTAAACTTTTCTGATATACATCGGTTTTTAAAAGAGCGGGTGGTTGGCCTATAGCTGATAAAGATTTTACGTGGTTCTCGACTTTCTGGCATCTCTGCTGTTCGTAATACTGATAACGATTCGCATGTGTCATCGGCATTGTATTGTGTAAATTGATTCTTGGCTCCGCAATGGACCTTGACGGCTCTTCAATTTTTCCTATCTTGGAAGGGATTGAATTATTCATGTCGTGGTGCTCAATGGGCCTTTTGCGAGGCGGTGAAACGATTGGTTGGAACTGCCTTACATCTGACTGCTGTGGCAAAGTTTCTTTTCTGTTTCTACGATACAAAATTTCTTCCACGTATTTCCTGTCACGCTCTCTTTCATAGTAAAGCGGATCACGAGAGTTTGAAGCATGATTTGATGGCCTTGCTGCGTCGATTACTGATGAAGAGTGGTGCAAGTTTTTGTTTGACGGTGTTGTGTAAGGAACAGATGCAGGCGCTTGTTGCGGCTGAATATAATATTGATCCTGCCTTCTTACATCAACATGGCGTTGTTCGGTCGGTCTAGAAATATCTTTCTGGACATAAGAAGAGTTTACACTTTGCGGAGACCTGTGCTGTTCCATAAGGATTTGTGGCTTAACTTCATAACTTGCACGCTCTGATGGATGGGAGCTATGAGATAATTCCGAAGCGCGTGGTCTTTCGATATCTTTCGTATGTTGTAAACGTTGATCATGATAGTAATTTCGATTACTTAAAACATGAGGCATTTGTGGTGGCGTTCTGCTGTTCTCTGATGATTTTTCGGGCATACTGCTTGAGGCTTTGGCCGTAAGGTAATCTTGTGGGCCTGTCCGTGCTTGCTGTCGGCAATCGTTCTTCGAAACGTTTGCAAAATTAGGAGTGAACTCAACTTTAAGACCGCTTGGCTCTGGCCTTTGACGAGAAATATCTTGATCGCAACCGGTGGAATCTGCTTTCGTCTTGACAGTTTTCACAGACAAGTCGAGAGGCGACTCTCGTTTGACTTCAGCGAAAATTGATTTTGCAGATTTAATAATGCTTGACGGCATTGGCACTGCTCTCAAAGGAACAGGTGACGGTTCAATTTTAACTTTTGCGACAACAGAAACATCTGTTGGTTCAGGTCTCCTTAACGGCAAGTTAGAAGGACCTGCTTGAATCTTCGGGGGCTCTTCCATTCGTCTTTCAACTTTCAAAGGCTGACTAATTCGCGATTTGTCCAAGGATTCTTCATGATGCCGCCGCTGAGCTTCTGGATGCCTGATAGGTTCTGCCATTCGCAGCGGATATTCCTTGACTCTAGCAGACTCCCTCGAATAATACGAAGGCCCCGCTTCAATTCGATATTGCGCTTGCTCTCGTAGTTCATTCTGCTGTGGATATCTTTGATAGTTAATTTCAGCTGCCTGGCGTTGATCCATTAGATATTTTGCATTTTGTTCGTTAGGTGGAAATTGTTTTCCAGGATCAAAGTGCCTTGAAAAATCTGGATATTTCTGGTGGTAATAGTTTTGTCCTGGCCCCGAACTTGTCGGCGGCTGATAATGCCTATTGGCTATTTCTTTAACTTCAAGATTTCTGTAAGGTTCAGAACTTTTGTATGATTGAAAGCTTTGAGATACTTTCACCGCACTGGGTCCAACAGGTGCTGGAATTGGATAAGAATATCCATAGTTGATGTGTGGACTTTGCGTAGAACTTGAATGTTGATAGCTCGAAGAAGGCATGCCAGGATGTCCAGAGTTAGATAAGTGTCTTGACATAGACTGAGGGACAAGAGGCGGTGGCCAGTTTTGAGGTGGATTCATTAACGATGGGCCCGGTGGAACTGTGAGAGGACTCTTTGGCTGATGATATGCAAGTGGCGATCTACTTTGAAATGTTCGGTTACCCGATGACGTCATCTGTGGTCGTTCATGCGGATAAGCTAGCGGTGGAGCTTGGCTCTGCTTAATAGAGCCTCCAATAGTTGCCGGATTATTATATTTCGTAAAGTTTGTACCAAAGTCTGGGTAAGCCTGATGATAAGCTAAAGTGCTGGTATCAGAAGCACGGCGGGATGAATCAGGAGACTCCTTTGGCTGTTTCAGCTTGTAATCACGGAACAGGTCAGCGGAGCGTCTTTCGACAATATCTCGCGTCGGAGTTTTCACTGGTTCATTCTTTACGGTGATGATGGTGCCTTCCTGTCGCAATTGATGCTCTTTCTGCTTCAATGAAAATTCATGTGACAGCTGACTATCTTGAGAATTGTTATTCAGCTCTTTCGCGTGTGTCGGGTAATAGGCTGGGTGAGTTCGGCGAAGATCCTCGCTCGAGTTTTGAAATTGATGTGATGAGTTAGGAACTTGAGACTTGTTTTCGACCTCCATTGCATGTTTTGAAAGCTCGCTAGAGCACGGCTGTTCGTTTCTTTCACCCCAGCTACTAACACGTATCTGCTCGCCTGTGTTGGGCAGGAATTGATTTTTATGAATTATGTGGGCCATAGGCTCATCGATAATCAATTGCTGATGGTAAGCATTTATCCCCTCTTTCTTCATGTTAGGATAAACAGTTTGCGATACAGAAAATTGTTCTGGCTTTGACTCTGGCACGAGCTTTTGAGAAATTGCTGTCGACGTGCGGAAATCGATTTTATACGATGACGATGTTGGAGGGGGCGAACTCAGACTTTCTGTTAACGAAGAAGACGATGGGGGTTTCAATTGTAAATCGCTGATGTAATTATTTTTTCGAACAATCTCAGGAAAGTTCGAAGGCGTAATTGCCGGCGGCGGAGTTGAAGACGCTTCGAGCTTTGAGAAACTCTTAGAAAAGTCGGGTTGTCGCATCTGCATGTCTGCGACGGGTCGATGGGCATTCGAAAAGTTTGGGTTTTTGCTTTTCGGCGCACCCATCAGAGAATTGCTTGGCTGATTTGTAGAAGAACTTGCTGGCCGACTTATTGAAGGCGCTGTGAATATTTGCTTTGAAAAGTCGGGCAAACCCACATACAACGCGTGGTTTCTTTTAATCGGTGGAACTGTTTTCTCATCACGATGTGGAATGGAAAGATCGAGCATTTCTGGCGGGGATCTCTTAGAAATCTCATTCTCACGAGCTTCCGTCATATTCCTATCTCTAAAGTCAAGCCCACCGTTCTCTAGAATCGGTTTTTGAGAGGCGACTTCATGTATTTTCAAGTAGTTTTCTACCCGTTCTCGTGGTTCAACTTGAACTTCACCTTTAGACACCTTTTCTACTTCCACCTGGCTATCGTCCCTCAAAGATTCATCTTCTATTGGAATTTTATTGCTAGCATTAGAAGTCACTTCAGCCCCGATTGATGATTCAATACTAATATCACTCTTGAGCTCAGCTTTCGTTAGATCGCTTGGGGAATTCTCATTAATTGACCTTGAGCTGCTGCCTTTAAACTCTTCAATAAGTTTTTCTACAGATTTGCTTGACGAATTACTATCACTTCCATTGCTGTTGCTGCTAAAATTTGAAGTTATGTTACCCTTGTTCAACATGTACTTGTTCTTGGCTGCATCTAAGCGACTATTGTCAACCACCGTGTTTTTTAGTGAATAAAGAATAACACGATCAAGTAGACTGTTGCTATTAATTTCAATTTGGACGTCGTTAGATCCAGGGACGGATTTCGTGACTGTGCCCGGGAACGACGGTAGATTGGAATTTTCTCCAGCACTTTCTTCAACCGATTTTGTCTGCTCACTGTCATCATGTTTCTGGCTAATTTCTTGTTCGACTGCTTTGCATTCGCTTTCTGATATTTTTTTTTCAACTATATCAATAATTTTTCCTTCTGAGCTTTCAGTCGCTTCTTCTGCAGATGTTTCAGGGAGGCTTAGCTTTGATGCTTCTTTTATTGAGGAATCTGATGTCGAGGAAGCTTCCGGAAGTATTGGCTCTTCCGATATGTTTGAGTCATTTGTTGCGGCAGCTTCTTTCGACTCTATTTCATCGTCTAACTCTGAGAGTTTTTCTGGATCATTTAGCTCATTGGAAAGTTGCTGATCAGGCTCCATTCTAGGGATTCTGCAATAGAAAAGATAAATATTTGAAAATCTATGTTGTACAAGAAGTTTGAAAGAGCTTGTCGCAATAAAAAAATTGCGTGAGGTCAAGAGACGAAAAAGGTTCCGATGAACATATTATTTTAGTTACTGTTACAAATTTGACTTCACTTTCCTCTATTTTTTTAAGTGTTACAGATTTAAGTTTACGTATAACTATGAACTAGAATTTAACGTCAAGCTTTCAAAGTATTTTTCAGAATGCATTTCTAGAGCAAAATGACCTTGATTATCACAAGAAAATACACAGAAATATCTTGAAAACTTTATCCATTTTATTTGCTTTGTAGTTCAACATTTTATTCTATCCATTTGTTTTGTTTTGACAGAGATATCTGATGAAATCAAATTATGGCCTGAAGTCAAAGCTCAGACATTTCAGCGTTAAACCAGACGACGACTGTGCATAGAGAAAAACAAAGAGCTTTGACCTCTTTTCGTGCCCTAACACTAGCAAATTCACCCCCAGATGTAAAGTTGCTTTCGACATCAAGTCTTCTTCCTTGCGTGACTGGAAGTTTTCTATACTGCTTGAAAACTCAGTTTGTTTTCTTTTTCCTTGCGAGGTATATACATGTTTTCCGTCTTGGAGTGAAGAGAAACGATTAATTGTGTCTACGCCAGTTTTTCACAAAATTACTTTCCCCTGAGAGCTCCATTAAATAATGTTTCATTAACCTTCTGCCAAATTTGAAGTCTCCACATTTTTTGCGACGAGTAAATTCTAGTAGACGCCGAAAACGATTTGTTAGAAGCCATTACCACGAAGCATAAAAAATAAGAAAACTTTCGCACGAATTTTTTTAAAAGGACGAAGTGAACTTAAACTTGCTATATCATGTCAACGATTCATGCAGTTTAGTAAATTTGAATAGATGAATTCATAATTTAAGTCGTGTCAACGACGAAACTAAAAAGTTTAGTTCAGTTTAATTCGAGTCGTCTCCATCTATCAGAATTGGAACGACTTGCTTTTCGAATAATAAGAGCATGAAAGAGAAGAGAAAACTTTCTAGGTCAGTTATGAAATGTGCCGATTTATGTGAATTTCAGCAACAAGAAAAGCTATGGAAAAGTCACAAACTCGTAAGCTCAGCTCCATTTCTATTTGAAAAATATAGTTTCGATACTTTAATTTTAATCAGATGTAAAATCACAAGATGTGAAATTTATAATTGATCTAGAAATTGAAGTTTCTCCATTCTTTGGTAACCTGGAACAAAATTCGAACATGTTTGGTTGTTTGCTTTCATTAAAAATGACGAAAACAATTTTAAGCAAATTAAATCGATAGACTCCTCTTTCCAGCTAACACTCCACTTTGCCGCATTATGTTGCAAATCATGGAAAGTTAAGATTCGTAGCATTATTCTCACTCCTGGTTAGATTTATCAAGGGCGAGCAAGTTACACTCACTAATGGAGGCTCTGATAAATTCGTGGAGTTTTTTATTTGCTGCTCAGCGCTTACTTTTGGTTATATGTATTAGGTGCACATGATAGATTTTGAAAAATCTTCGAGATAACCTTGGATAGAGAAATTTGTCAATTGCAATTTTATGTTTGTGTCGCTCTCTTTGTGACTTATTTGCCCGTAACGTACTGGGCGATGAAACTTGCAGACACTTGCCACTTAATCACCCCGCAGGCAAATTGATGCCAAACGGTTTTATGGAAATCCACCCACACACTACAACACAGCTCGACGTGGAACGTGATGAGATTTTCGTATGGTTCAGAATTTTCTCATTTGCGGCTTTTTCGAGACGCGACACGAGGACGCTTTTAGCACACGCAGCAAAATTTGTTCAAAGCAATTTACAATATTAACGAGAAAATCCGTTTGGCATTCGGAAGCTCGTGAACCAGAACAAGGACAACTTGGTTTCGAACTTATTTGTGAAATAAATTAAGAAAACAGTTCACGGACTATTCGTTTGCGGAGGAATCGGTTAGGTTGGCAAATGAATTGAGAGCGAGGTCTTTTGCGCGTCTCCAGAGACCTTTCATTCCTGCGAGACATCTCTCTATCGCAATCTTCAGTCAACAAGAGCAAATTTCTCGGAAAACCTTGAAGCGAGGATACTCTTCGAAAGAAATGTGCTCGTGTCTAACTCGTCAAGGCTTACAAATCAAGTAATTTACAAAGTCAATTAAAGAATCAGCTTAACAAGATCCAGCATCGCGTTCAAATCCTTTTCAGAGTTAGTGGAGTGAAGAAACGTAGAGAGGTCCTTTCAATCTTAGATTTTCTTTTCACTTGGCACCGCTTAAGAGTAAAACTTTCGCAGACAGTAAAACAAAGGTTTTGTGCAGATTTTAGACAAAAATTCTCGAGATGAGAGCGAGGTTACCGTTGCAAAGTTCATGAGATAACTGAGAGGAAATTTCTGTCGCCGGAGAAAATAATGTGTTCAACTTTTCAACAAGCGCAAGCGCCATAAATGCGAATTGCCAGAAGCGGTAGAGAGAGCAAATCCTTGAACCAAATTGCGAAAGCAAAAAGGCGAGAATGCAATTTCAAACTTCCCACACGAGCTATAAGGCACACCGACACTCATGATACTAATTTCTGTTTTCCCTTTAAACTCTGAGAAAGCAGGAGCGATGCAAACACGTTGTTTCAGTTGATTCCAGCGGAAGTAGGAAAGTATCAAGTTTCGCATCAACGATTTCCAACATTCATAAATTTCAAGAGCTGCTTCAGTGTTTGCTGTCTTGCTTGAGAAAGCTCAATATTGAAGTGCAACAGTAAATAGTTTAAAAAAAATCCTTTACGACCTTGAGTGCTCCGTTGTGATTTTTCTTTCACTGCGATGCCGTATTGTCAACAATAAAATCATGTCGTACTCGTTAATTCACTCTCGTCGTTCTATTTTTAAAAGCTACTAAAGATTTGCTTCGCATGTGCAACATTTTAAGGACAGGAATGAGTGAGTTCAAGGAGTTGAGTAGCCGACCTTGAAAGCAACCGCTGAATGAATAATTTTGTCAATGATTAATGGCCTTGTGTTCGGTGGTTCCGCTCATGTCTCGTCATCTGAATATTTCCAGGACGATAAAGAAAGAAATGACTAGAACTGAGTGTCGTGAAAAGGTTTTTCTTCTTCGTCCTAAATGTTAGTGTAACAGAGGTGTCAACCACATTTCTCTAGTCAAACTAAATGACGATAAAATAATGTTACGCTTTTAAAGCAGACAGTTGGCTCCTCTTCTAAAATGTATCACATGGTAAAATGCGGTCCCTCAGTGGCTCTCAGAACTATTCTTTTATCGATAAAACAATAACGAAGTCGTAAAGTTTGAAGTGTGGAAAATAAGCTGGGAAACCGCAAAACGAATCTATAGCGATGACCATGAGCCGTCACGACCGCATGTGGCACATTTTTTAGTCGAATAACCGAGTGGTTGGGGTGTCTGCTGTCAAATTGAAATGTTGAACCCTTTTAAATGAGCCGCACGCTCGTGTTCTTATCGCGATTCTTGAACAGACGATTCATTTCAACAAGACGTAATATTGAATCTAAGGTCAATGATCTCGCGTCGTCTCACTCGCGCGCCTGCACATCCATCAAGTATTCTCTCTCTGTATTCTTTCTTCCTTCCTCGTGCGCTCGAAAAAAGAAAATTATTAGTTTCGCTTTTCCCGCTCTCGCTCGAAAATGTGTTTTATTTTTAGAATAAAGCTTTGTGTATCACTGGCTGCGATTGCAAAAGAATTTCAGGCATTTAAATAGTCAGCCGCTCGCTCTAACTTTGCTAGAAATGGAATGATTTAGGTTAAGAAATGTGAATAAGTTTAATGAAAGATTAAATAATTTTGTGTTGTAATTAAACAAACACCGAGCTTAAAAATGCCTCACGTTCATTCAAGCGTCCTTTGTAAATCAAATAAAGATTCGAATGTATTCTGCAACATGCTTGAACTCATGAACGCAATTGGGTTTGATAGAGTTTCTTTCAGTTTCGGTGCCGTGGCTGTGATACCGGATTGAGGTTGAAAATTATGTCGTCATTTTCGGAAAGCTAACGACCCGACGATAATTTTCATTTCGTTTGCAGAGAACTTTCCTAACGAAGAAAACCTTTCAACTCCTCCTCGAAGTGAAAATTCGATGTGGTTCTGCTTTGCTATTGGGAGTGAAATAATCAATCACGAGTATTGTAGCGGAAAGGGGAGACAAATGAATTTATTGACCTCGCTCTCTATTTTTCGGCGAAAATGTTTGTATCGCTTTATCGCGGTCGGATCAACAACCTCTTTTTCATAAACTCATGTTTCCTACTCCGTTCCTTGGCGAAATCTGACTTTCAATATTCGAACTATTTAGGCCGTCGCAAAGACAGTCTCATGGGCACCCTTTTAAGGACTAAGCAATCTCGGATTGTATCATTCGTTATAAAACTTAAATTACCTCACAATTAATTTGTCATTACGATTGACTTCGAGTGCAACAAATTTGACATTAAAACTCGATACAGGATTTTGTATAAAAATTTCGTATGTTGGTGCAAAGTTCAAGGTTTCTCATGACGTAGCAGCAAGAAGTCAAACGGGTGCCATGGCTTCTTGGCTGAGTAAATTGCGCAGGAATCAAGAAATAACAGAAAATTCAAATTGATCGAGATAACGTCGCAACAGCTCGTTGACATAGCAATGATGAAAGCTTCGAAGCAAATGTTCAACCATTGCTCATTTTTATGCTCGCATGAGTTTCTGTTTATTTTGCTTGAAGGAGTTTCTCGGGAATAGAGGGAATTCAAATTGTTTACATATTTTTCACGACTCGCAGAACAATAAGTCAACAACAATGCTGCACTGTGCATCGAATTTAAAAGCTCGAGGGTAGTTCGCCTTAGAGGGCTGGGAGAAAAGCGGAACGCATAAGAGAAATTGCTTAATGAATGTGCACTGGAATTAATTTATGGTTTAACTACAGTGGTTGGCAAGAATGAAAGGCAGACAAAATATCATATGACATGAGAATTAAACCAAATGGAAACTCATCGCGTTACATAAAATCGCTTCGCTTTGACCTTGAGCGCTACACTGAAAAAATGACGATGCATCGTCAACACGAAACTCGAATTCATTGACCTTTCGGAATGATTTCATCGGAATAAATCTTTTTGAGCTTTGTAAAAGGTTTTGTGCAATAAATATTTTCCGCTCAGGTTTATTTGAAGTTTTTTTTAGTTATCGCCAAATATTTAGACAAAACTTGAAAATAAACTTTATTGAACCGCTTAAAATAGATATGGTAACTCAAACCACTTGAAAACATCACTCTGATATGTTGAAATTTATTTTGACGCCCGAATGGAGAGTGTAACAGACGGCAACCCTTGAACCTTCGATGAGAAACCATTTAGCGTGATTCAAGCAGAAATCGATTTCACTTCGAGTGGAAAGGAACAAACAAGCACACCTCGTGCTCTCAATTAAAATGCAGCTATTTTCTGTCGCTGAAGAATGGGCTCTTGTAAAAATGAGTGGATTCTTTGGAAATTCAGCGAAATTTAAATTTAATATGGCTGAGTGGCACGAAAATATTAATAAATTACAAGGGACGTAGAAAAGTGGATGAGAAAAAAATTCTGTGTCAATGACCTTGACGCGTTTCTACGACTCTACATGAGAGAATTGAGTTGACTCTTCTATATAAGCGGAGCACGGTCACACCACCACAAGGAGTGATAAAGAAAAAATTCATGCGCTCAAAGCAACGCTCTTCCTTCTTCTTAAACTAAGTCTGTTCCCTCGATGCAAAAATTTGTTTTTGGCTTCCAGACTTCTGAGCACACAAGGCCAGCCGATGAAACTACGAAACTTGTGCATTCGGAAAATTATTACGATTCTCAACTTCGCTGGAATAGAGATCAAACTTGTGGCGCCGTCCGTATTTGCTTTATAGAAAATTTTATGAATCATAGTGTAGAGGGAAACTCGTCCATCAAGGAAGGAGTTTGAACAAGCTGCTACCAGATTGCGCAATTAATTTTGATTCTGGCCTGTCAATGTTCTCGCCGCTTTCCATGCCCACGAAGTTTAATAACATGATGTGAATTAGACCGTTTGGGGCCTTTTCAAGAGGAATCGAACTCAACATCATTAACATTCGAATCACGAGAAACAATTATTTCCTTATTCAGCTTTTGAGTTTTTAGCAAATTGTGAGAATTTTCCGAAACAACTTCAAGAGAAGACTTGAAAGTGCTTCGTCAACCTTGAATATCTGTATTTCTCATAGCTGCAGCCGAATTACTTCATTATTTTTATGTTCCAAGTGCGCGCACGACGAGGAAAATTAGCACGTTTTTCTTATAACTAGCACGACTGAATCTTAATGCTCATTTTGCTCTTCTTCTTTAGACGGAAGCCAAGCGAAATAGAATGAAAATCGAATTGCTTCAGAAAATCCGCGTAGGCGATGTTTCGAAACACCCGTCTGTCTGTGCTGATTGAGTTGTCGCTGAGATGATATTCGATAGGAATAATGGAAGTTGACTTGTTCAAGGTCTTCTTACTTTTTGTCGAAAAGAAAAATGACGAGAGCATTGCACTAATAATGGGCTGAGTTGGCTAAGCTATTGTGTATGGGGAGGTAAATCAACTTTGAAAATAGAACAAAAGCACGCAGGTTTCGAACAACTCAGCTTGTGGTGATGTTGCCCGAAAATAGCCATGTCAAATGATTTGACAGAAAGGCAAGAAAGCGAAGCAAAAGCTCTTCCGTCGGGGGAAAATCGATAAACTAACTACACGTTTTTCAACACAATTGGCGTTGAATTACGTTTTCCTTTAACGTAGGTAAGAGTTGATTAAACAGACTGAGCAAAAAGTCTACACGAAAGCGTTCACGCGTCAGCTTTTCAAACGCGAACATCATTTTGATAAGGTTCACTGATCTTTCTGGATTGGAAATAATATTATCAGCTTGTTGACATGCGTTTAGCAAAAACTCAGAGAGTATTCGTGAAAACTTTTTGTTTTCAATGAATAATTGAGGTCATACCAGGATTTTTGTTGAAGCTTCTACGTAATTTTAGCTTCATTATAATGTCTAAATATTAGAAAATATCACCGATTGCCTTTCTGAACGTATGCAAAAACTTTCAGATGGCTAAATTTTCCACAGCTTAAGCGTAATTTGCGTGGCCATCGCTGCTGAGTACAGTTTTTTCTTCATACCAATTACCAGAGCACAACTCACTTAGTCCATGCGCAGCAGCGTTGCCAGATTTTGACCTTTATCATCAGGTCGTAAACGTTAGGCTTCCCCATTCCAGGCCTACTAAAATCACAAAACTATTTCTTTCGTTCTGCATTCTTTCTGTTGATATGTCGAGCTTGAAAACGTCAACATGTGCCCGATCGTTGTTCTATTTACATATCGTTGGCTCACAACACGATCGCATTGTGTGGCTTGTTTTGGAAAGAGAAACGGTCCCTGTTCATCGCTAATGACGCTCGTCCAGTTTTGAAATCTTTAATCCGATATACTAAGCTTCAAAAATTTCCAGCTCGTATGCCTGACGCTAGGAATTCAGACATGCCTGCAAAGCCTGACGTCATCTGAATACATATACAAATTGCCCAACGAAAATCTCGCCCTCGGCATGGAAATTAATGGCACTAAAAATGGTGGAAAATCAACAGCAGCGGGCCTTGCGGCGAGACTTTAATTTGGGTTCGCAGCAGCATATACTTGGTTCATTTGATGAAACAATTTTAATTCACGAGTCACAATTTTCGCTATGGTTTCGAGTGATTTAATCAACTTTTTCTATGAAAAAACATTTTTATAATGTCAATTAATGTCTATCATGACCTTTCTGATATGGGAGATACACGAGTTACTTCCGCGTGAATGTTCAATTGATATTGACGGTTTCCCAACTCAGGCTACTGCAAACTCACATTTGAACAGCTTGTGACATTGTGCATAACGATTCGTGAAAATAAATATAAAAGACAACGGCAACGTTGCCAGAGCAGTTGGAGACAGAAATTAAATTTCCTCTCAGAAGAAAATGACACAGAGGCTCTGTGACGGGCCTAGGAAAATTTACAGCTACAATTTCCGCACGACTCGTTGATCATCAGACGTGTCGTTGTGAAACATCGTCCACTGCATTTTCAGTATTTATCGCATCAGTTTTAGTTTGATAATTCCACACATCGCAAATGAGCAGCACAAAGTTTCTTCAACCATGTGTGCCGCAACCAGCGTGACGGTATGTGTAAGTGTGCGGGAGAGCAACGCGATAAAAATTAATTCACGAGAAATTTTCCAACAGTTTGTTGATGTTTTGTTAATTCGCGTTGATAACTCAGTGTGATGTGCTTTTGTGCTGCCTATTAAAGTTTATTTTCTCTTTTCTGTGCACATTTCGCGATCTTTTTCTCTGGCAACGCTGCAAACTTTAGTCTGACCTTCGACGATCTCGCTCGCAAGCCGTAGATGTTTCGGAATAAAATATCCCAAGTGAGAGACAAATTCTTGATTAAATCTTCGGTTGACGCTTTGTAGACGGCGCTGTAACGGACGCAAGAATTAATTTCTTCATTATGCGAAGCGCTCACTTGAACAACGCTTTGATTATTCGAGTCTGAAACCCGCGCGCGTTAATTGGTGTTAAGTCTGTTGCCAGATTTCCGCTATTTTTCGTCGCTCTCATAGAACAGAGCTAACCGCCACTCGAAACGATATTTTTCTCCTCGAACGAGCACCGAGAAACCAGAACATGAAAGCGAGCCGAGAGGAAAACAATAGCAACATAAATTGCCACACAGAGGAGCATTATATCCACATAAAATCTCATTAAAACGTGGGCTTTTCGCGTCCATTTGTCTTGCTATTTCGGAATATGGATGCGCCGCAGAATTTCTAAAAACTCTTCCTCGTAATAGCTTTTGCCCTTACAAATATCTCTACTTCCAGACGATTTCCCAATTGATCGAGTGTATTTACTACCGTATTAAAATTGAAGGTCATTGAAAATTAGCGTGATGGAAATGTGCAAATTTGCTGTCAGCATCGCATTCTAATTGGTGAACGATATCAAGGCCCCGGATGATACTCTTCTGCAGTAGTGAAGAAATCGCCGTTCGATATGTTTCAAATGAACGTTATATCCGTAGCTTTGAAAAAGTTTTATTTTTCAAAAGAACTGTATAGCGATGCCCAAAGTTTATTAAAATGATCAGTATCCGTTTAAAACACAAATGATGACACACAGGCTGCTGTCGCTGACCCCACATCGCTGTCGTAGACTCGAGTCTACGTGGGGTGAGCGCTTATGGCTGTGCCATGAATGCACGAAATCACAGGAATTGCTTCTCACCCTTTATTTGCCCCGCATGTTGTGCCAGTTCCCTGTTATTATACTACCCGATGCTGAAAGATTGAATCGGCTCCCATCCAACAATTAATCGCACCATTAAGAAAAAAAACAGTCTGTCGGTCAAACATACATCTTATCGCTCATAAAATCTCTCCAGCAATGTTCGCTCGGAAAGCAGAGAAGCTCAAAAGATTATTGGAACGAGAAATGAAAGCTGGAAATGCGACATTATGGTAAATTTGTCACACACAAACACCAGGCGCACAGGAAAGCAGAGAGCAACACATTGACGACATCATCTTCATCATGTCTCAGCAAGAGGTTCTTTTACTTGTTCTCAATCTTTCACTTTCAAGAAAGTGTGTGTGTGACATCTTGTCTATAATAGTTTTTCCCTTCACGCCGAAAGAAATAAAGAGTCATCTGTTTATGATGGAACGAACCGAAAGAAGAAAGAAGCAACTAACAAAAAGTGACCTGCTTCGTTGTTGTGCAAAATGACTGAACCTTCCTGCATCGAGCACTCAAGACCATCTTGCGTTAAACCTTATCAGCTTTACGATTTTAATGAATTTCTCTACACTCGTATGTCTCAGAGTAGAGTTTTGGAAAAACTGAAAATGAAATGTTCTGTCATCAAAAATTAAGTTAGGCTAGCCAGCTCCAGCTCTTACACGTGCTCGTTTGGTAACCACCATCTTAAAATATTTCCTACAAAACGAGAATAAATCCTTAAGCAACGAGTGACAGACAGCACAATAATGAAGATTTTTTTGTTTGGGTATCATGTGCTTGCGTCTCTCGAAAGCTTTTATCACAATTGCTCGGTTTGGATTGGAAAGAAGAAGTTTGGGTTTCCTTGGAGTTCAGAAACGACCAAGAAACCTGAGTTTGAGCGAAGAAACGAGCAACTGATGATGAAACTGTTGATTGCGACGAAGGAAAGTTTTTACCCTCGAGGGATTTTCTCCTTCACTAGTAAAGAGATTATCGCAATAAATTTCCAATTAAGAAGCGAGTTGAGCCAGAGAAGTCGAAGTGCATTTCTTCCCGCTTCACAATCTCACTCTTGCTTACGAATACACTCATCTGTATCTCATCCGTAATGTGAAACGAGGTCAAATACATTTTTTTAAATTTAAAATTTCGGCTGAAGCCGCGCGCGCGATGTGCCTCGAATTTTTTCTTCTCCTTTTGCTTTAAACTCGTTTTTCTTCTTTTCCATCACGATTCGAGTGTGATGCTTTCGAGATCTTTTTTGTTTCTGTCCATATTTTTATTGATGCCGAAAAGTTTCTTTCTCTTGACGAACCAAGAGGAATTTTTTTGCTCTGACTCGTTAAAAGTCTTGACTGTTGACTGTTCTTGGCAGTGAGACCTGGCATTGGGTTCTTAGTCATCGAATGTGTTGAAAAACTTGGCAACGACGCTCACAAATCAGCAACAAAGTAACACGAAATCACTTTAGTCATTCATTCAATTTTAAAATAAACTCGACAGGCTGGATCGCGAAAAGAATCACTGAACCCGATAGCGAGGATGCATTTCATTGAAAAAAAAAAAGTTTTTCAGCCAATCTGAAGTATCCAACGTCATAGCTTTACTTTGTATATTGTTGGGCATTCGAAATCTGATAATGTCTTGATCGAATAAATACTTTCGTTTCTCGACTTAGTGGCTCTTGGCCTTCGAAAGAAATTAGCTCCAGCTTAGTAGGAACGTCTCCTAATCTAGAGAAATATCTATGACACAACTCTTTTTAAGCAGACAATTTGACACTTGCGATAGACAAAACTAATCGATAACCCATTGAAATAACGTGACCGAAAATTCTAACCGTTTGTGTTGAACCATCCGAAAAGATTTATTGACGTTTTCAGCGAACATTCCGCCGCCTAAATGTCATGGAAGTTTATTAAACGCAACAAACGACGATCGAAGTTGCATGACATCACAACAACAATATTTTGTGGGACGCGATAAAATTGATCGTCTCTGTTTTGAGCCCGTACAATCTCTTGAAATATCGTCAGATTTCGCAGCAGAAGGATTCTAAAATTACAAGAATGAGACGATTTGAAACAAGTTTTCTTCGCTGTCTACGCTTTGGAGATGTTTAGACAAACATTAATATTGACTGTCGTTATCTGTGAAGCAAGTTTTAAAGACATTGACCAATCTCACGAGACAATTTTCCAAAATTCCTCATATGTAATTCAACCACTCAGCGAGGCAAACTTAGGTGTTTATTTTGAAATTGTTCGTTGTTTCTGTGTAGGATCGTGAGTTACAAAACGCGACCATAAGAATCTTAATCTTATCAGGCGGAGCAGGTGAAGTGGAACGCGATAAGACAATCGCCCGGACGCAAAAGTGAAACGAAGAGGAAACAAATGAAATCATCTGCTGCGACATTAAAACGCGTGCTTATCTTTGCGGTTGGAGAATATTGAACTCGTGTGCGAAAAGAAGAAGATGCAGACGAAGAAAATTCGTTCGGAAATTTTTCATGAAATCTCGACGGAATCGTCTGAGAACTTTCTTTTCTGCGCAAGTTTTCGAAGCATCGGCTGGGGTCGGAGAATAATAATTTATCATAATTTTCATACTGTCGAATCGAGTCGAATCGTAAGTCGTTCGGCGAAGAGATGACACGAGGGGAGAACATCGAAGCGAAAAATCAGGTGCATTTGAGTGATGTCTTAGTTGCAACTACTACGTGCATAACCTTTCGCAATGAATTTTTCCTTGAGGTAGTAACAAAAAGCAAAACACAAGGAATAGATTTTGGCAATTTGAAAAATGTAATGCGAACTTTGTTGAACTGTATACCACAGAGATGAAAGGATTCCCAACTCTTTTGAAGAGGCAATTACGATTTCTCTTTTCCGCTTTGTCTCGCCTCTATTCTTCTTTTGTTTTATCACCCCTTCGTGCTACACATTTCGATGTGACATTATTACCACGTCGGAGGAAATGAGAATGAAGGAACGTCTGAGTGCCGTAAGTATTTGCGCTTTGAGTCATTGAACTTGTCGTGAAACGGTTTCACTCCCACAATTAGATATTTCATTCATTAATTTTAAATTCATAGAAATGACCTCTCAACATTTGATGCCCTCATTCAGTGAAAGTCAACGGTGTAGTGAAACAACAGTTAAAACAGCTTGTTCATCGCTCACCTTGTAGGTTTGAATAAATTTTTTCTCTGCTTCGTCGTAAAACGCTATTTGCAAATGGAAATGACTTCGAAACGACTGAATAGTGTTAGTTTGCCTCAGTAACGCGTAACGTCCAAGACCTCAGAGTTGCATAATCCGTTTTGATTGACGTTGATAATTTCATTGCACCTTCCTAATTGATTTGTTTCGACGGCACTTCTAATTCCACCGTAAATGTTAAACGATACTCTTTAAACGGTAATAACTATATTTCTAATCACTGATAGACACTACAAAGATGTCTACATTAACTATTATTCTAAAGGACGCGTTTCTTCAAATATTTTACGACGAATTCACTTTTATCGCCCGATGCAACTTTACTATCGCTCGCGACACAAATTTTTGGCTCACTGACTCGGGTCTATTTTTATCTCTAATTTTCGTTTCACATTTTTACAGTTCTTTCTTGCTTTGAATTAGTTTCTTTTTCTCTCCTATGAAACACGCAACACTTCCACTTTCTGTTTCTGCTGTATATTGCGATCTTTTTGCGAGAAGTTTTGAGTCTAAAAATAGCTTTCTGTTTGTTTTTTTCAACAAATACGCGTATAAGTTGAATGATCAGGACTCAAGAGGAAATTTATAACTAAAACAGCAAAACGGTTTCCTTTCTTCGTGTTAATCGAACCCTGAAATGACAATGGCGATGTGCTAATCAAAGTGAATAGAAAAATAAAAGCTTTAAGCAAATGATACTCGTTACGCTACTCGTGTGTGAGTAGAATCATTCATTCATCTCACTCTGACCTCAAAACAAGCTAGCCTCGCAATTTATACAAAACATGGAGAAGAAAACAGCATTTTGTGACAGCAAAGGTTCAAGCTGACCCAATTCAGTGTTTTGTAATCGATGAGAAAATTTCGACGAGTTTTCATTCTAATCTATTAAAGTTTAAGCATGCTTGAAAAGCTCTCATAATTTCAACAGGTTATTCTGATTACATGTTTGAGAATTTTCCGTTAAAAAATCTGATGATGTTGAAAGCGTTCAACCCGACTGGAATATTTCCCTTTGAAAACCAGAACAAGTTGTGTAAATGCGTCTGACTCGGTTAGGAACGAGAATTTTTCCTCCTATTCGTTCCTCAGAATTGGAATAGAAAACCTTGCGCAGCAGCGTGCAGTGGGTTTCTCTGGGACAAACGTTTAGAGTCGTATCTCGTTGAAAGTTTTTTTTTTCAAGTACTTGAGATGGCAACAGCTTTAAAAGCCATTATAAAATAGATTCTATCTTTTTGCTGAACCCAATTTTCCTTGCAAGCTTCCGCTGTATTTGAAACCATAAATTTTCTCTGTTTATGTATTTCCTCGACATAAAAGAAAAGTTCTCTTATACGTAGAGCCAATGAATTGCATTGAGCATGTTTCCTCCTTCAGATTCTGTCAATGTTTTCGTCTAAGCTCCAATATGGCAATTTAGAGTTAACATGCAGCTTCCAAGGAACTTGATGTTTTCGACTTTGACGTTAGATGAAAAACACGTATAGTGCCATAATGATTCAATTAAGTTTATTTTTCTGAATTCAAAACTTCGCAGTTTCTATCGCTATTTAGGTCAACTATGCTAGACTTTTCACATTTTTGCAATTTCTGTTCTAAATCTTTTGATGCAACTGAGTACTCAAAAATATTTCCCTTCATGAAGGCACCGAGTTTGTTCATTGATTGATTACAATAAACTTTAGAGTTATTCAGTTCTGCAGAACGTAAATTTTATGTTTATAACGTTGGTGTGTCTGTGCGTCTGACAAAGTAGCTATTGCAATAAACACCGATCGACGGAATCCATTCTTTAGGCTTTTGGATTTGCCAACAATATTCATCGATTGTTTTTGTTTTGCGCTTTCTGTCTTTGACCTAATTTGAAGTCGACTGTAAAAACTCAGTTTATCGTTTTTTTGCCGACAGCGCTTTCAAAGTGGAATCGTTTGGAGTTCTCCCTTTCAGTTGTTTGTCTTATCGTTTGTCTTATCGCTACTTAAATATTGATTTAGTCAATGCTGTCGTCTATTCAAGCAGATATGCAAGCCATTGTTAGTCGCAATGAGCAAAATACCACAAAAATTTCTTTTAATGCCCTAACGTGCAATTAGTAAAGTCTCGTGACGAGACTCTCGTCATATTTCTTTCAAGCGGCTATTAAAATCAAATTTCCATCGTCATTATAGTCGCATCAATTCGATATACGTATGCTCTTTTTAACTTCGTCTTCATACACATGCACGGTTATGGCCTCTCTTAAGCATGACCTTCATTACAAAAATAAATTCGCGAGAAAAGTCATTCGCTATACGCTGCGCGCAAATGTCTGTGTGTCTGGTTGAGACTTGAATGCAGAGAAAGAAATTTCAATTTTAAATTCAAGTTTCTCGACTCTTTCTTCTGGCCGAACATTTTTGGATGTTTTATCGCCAACGCCAATGCAATCACAAAAATATAATAAATTTGCCTGTTTAATTTGGAAACTTTCCAGTTCATTTGAAAATTGATTGTCCGTTTTCTTATGATTTAATGCCTTAAGGCATCTCGGTGATGAACTCAGATCTAAAGGATCATTAATACAATAGTGTTACGTTTCCTCTTCTCTCTGTTGCACGCAGACAACAAACAAAAGCAGCGTTAAGAAGAGGACGTCTTTAAATCTATTCGAGGCATCATCGTAAGGTGATTAATGAGCGTTTCGTTCCTTTGGAGGTGTAACGATACTTTGCGAAATACATATTTCGAAAGAGTCTCACAGTTTTCTTCTCATTGCTGGTAGCTTCTCAGTTGTAGAGACATTTCAATTTCCAGCTCTTGAAGCGCATCGATTACTTGTAATCCTAATAAATGGGAATTTTAAGAAAAGTCTGACCGTATCATTTGGCATATCGCACGTTAGATGCAAAATTTCATTATCTATTTCAATATTTCTTTGTACGCTTCAAAAACCTGGCTAAGACACAGAAATGAATCCAAGGGTAAATTGATTTTCCGGTTGAAAAATATTTATGGTCGAGCTCATCAATTTCTTAGTTTTCTTCATTGAATCTATTAAATCTGCTCGGGAACTAGAATTTCTTGTGGCAGAAACTTTCATTTCCATAAAGATTTACCATTGAGATTTCCTTTACTTGCATGGCTAGACGATTTCTGATCGGGGTTCAAAAAATAAGGGTGAAGGAACTGTATTGAAGGTCGTCATCTCGTCAACCCCAGTGGCCTTGAACTGAAGCTGAACGTGAAATTATCATTTATAACGAACCCGGCTCCCTTTCAAAAGCCCTGTACAGACATAAAGCATAAACTCAAGTATTTTTGTGAACTCCCCCGAAAAGAAACGACAAAAAGAGACAAATAAGAAGACAATTTATTTTGAGGGTGGCAGATAAACGTAACCCGAAGTTCACTGAAATCAGTGTGAATACGGTGACAATAATGGGATGAGTCTCTGATCTTTTTTGTCTGTTTGCCTTACGCGAGCTAAAATTTTGGGGCTAAGGTTCACATTGTCAATTGTCGAACTTGTCGAATTAAATTTTCGATGGGAGTTTCATCTTATGCAAAAGGTTCACGACATTTAAAACAATTTTGCAGTTCTTTCAGTAATATTATATAGATTATTGTTTTCATAGCAAGCGAAATTCGATAAATGCGGGTGCTGTTCTCTCAGAATTCATAATGTCTCATAACTTATCGCATCGAAAATCCTTGAATTTTAAATAAGCTAGGAATATGTATAATAATAGATAAAACACATAACTTAAAATATTTTTAGAGACAGTTTCGAGTCCAAACTGTAGGGTTAAACTGTATATAACTGAACTAGTTTCAACAATCGATTGACTTTGGCTGACAGGCTGCGACTGTTTCTTTTTTAACAGAAAAATCGCTTGAGATTTCCAGCAACAAAGAGTGTACCGTTAAGAATTCAGATAAATGTCATGGCTTTTTTGTTTCCTTTATTTTTTCTTCAATGATTGTTAGAGAACAAAAACTTCGGAAAATTTCTTTAAAGAAGAACGGCCCAAGAAAACAAAAAGAGAAGACAGTCGCTGAGTTTAAGGATTGGAACGTGTCATGGCTTCCTCACCTAATCGTTTATGCAGACAGTATTTATAGGTCAAGAACCTTCAAGTCTCCCGCCTCGAAACGACAAAGTCAGCATGATGAGTCGACAGGAATTTTGCTTATGCAACTGTCAACATTTTATCTTAGCCTCTCCACTCGTTCAGTTTAAACAGTTCCAACAGACATCGTAAATCACAATTGATAATATGCGACGAAAATTGCGACAGAAATGACATTCTTTTATGATTTCATTCATCCAGGGCGAAAGATGGCTTTCTCATTCCGACAAAATCAAATTTCATTTTGCTTGTAGATGTAGATGTAGATTTCACAAAAACCAGTTTCGCGTTTTCTTTTTCTTCTCTTCTCGATTACAAGTGGCTCGACTCGGTTCAAGATAGCCATTAAATACGGTCTTGATTTGCTTACACACAGAAAAATATTTGCCATATGAGATACGGCCTACCTCGCATCAGACACTTAAAAAACGCGGCTTCGAACCTGACTTTGCACTTGCAATTTTTTAAAACAACCCGAATCGAAATCGTTCATCGTTGCAGCAGCGCTCGCGTAGCCGCGTGTTCATCATGTCTGGAACCGCATAAAGCTCATAAATGTCAGACAACGATCAAGAAAACTCTCGTTGGAGTTCCGCATTGTTAATGTTTTAATTAGCAAATTTGTTCCTGTTATTTGTAAGAGTCGTAAACATGTCATTCTTTGATGATTGAACGAAAGTTTTGAGTCAATTTGTCAGCTTCATTCCGTTCTTGAACCGCATTTTTGTTTCCCATTGAAATTTTTCATAGCATTCAAAACGGCGGGTTCGGAATTTTATGCCCAAAATAGATTTAAACAGCAAACTTTTCTTCTTCCTTTCGCATTTTTTCATTAGCTTAATGTTTCTGGCTTTACGTTCGCGCTCATGCTGCTGAGTTTTTACATAACCGATCAGTCTTCATGTAACCGAAGACAAGAAACGCAGAGAAAACGATCGTAAACTTCACATTATGTGAAACGAGGGACTTTATTTCGCTCTCTTTTTCTTGAGAACATTTTTTTTCTTTTATCATCTCACGACTTGATTGACTAAAAAATATTAGCAGTGTTCTTATTCGACCTATTGATTTAAGGACAGTGCGACTAGCGTAGTTGTAGAAACTTGCAACTCAATAACACTAGCAGTACAACAATTGTTGGTGCGGATCGAGGCATGACTGTTGTAGTGGAAGGTAACGCAGCATTATCTCTCTACATTTTCCCACTAAGTACCAGCTTACTTATCAAGACTCGTGGGTATTTTAAAGTCTCTCTAATCTCAAAACTGCAACTGAAGAATAGTTGCATCAGTATGATGAAAAGTTTAAGTGGCGACTAAAATTCCGGACAGTATCTTGAAGCCTACGCTCGTTGATTGAACGCGAAGCGAAAAGAAAGTTGTACGTTGTCGGGAAAAGTCGAACAATATTTCGTTTTTGTTTCAAAGCTGATACAGAAGAGAAAGTGCAACGAAATACCAGCCAAACAACAATTCATCGCCGTGTGAATGTAGATGATTTTCCAGGCTAATTAATTGTTTCCAAGCTAAGCATTCATCACGACATAAAGCCCAAATTGTTCAACACCGAAAACCGAAAGTTCGTAGCCTCGCGCGTGCTAGTGTCGGCTGACAAATAAAGCTCACGCAGCAAAGGCACGAGGGAAAAAGAAATTCTTGAGTGTTTAATCGAATCCAACCCTCCATATGTCTTCGTCTGGGTGTACATCTGTGCTTGGTCTCGAAAGGCAAATTTATTTATTTTTTCTGACAAGGAAAATAGATCATTCAACCCCGATGTTTCATGTCTATCGCAGAAATAGAGTAGGAAGAAGAAAAATCCTTGAACTTCTCAGCGTTTCGTTTCTTTAACGACTGAAGAAAACGAGAAACGAAATAATGGAAGCAGTCTTCTTATTTGTAACTGCTTACATTTGAAAACATTTCACCGTCGGTTTTCCTAGCGAGAGTTTAAGGAAAATTGGCAAATAAAAGTGAGCGAAATATTTTTCCGTCTGTTCTTAGGATTGGAAATCAGCATGTGTAAAGTGATTTCTAGCTCGTTTCTCTTTGGTCTCATTCGTTTGCTGCGGGCCTAACAGGGGAAACGTTGCAAGCTTGACATCAATCTGATATGTTCTTTAATAAGATTGAAAGAACCGACTCTACTTAGTTTCTAAGTGTTGTCTCTCGGACTTGTGAAGCATTGTCAGTGCATCAGAAGTCTTTGACCCACGGCTCCAGTCAGGTGCAATCCTGATTTCTCAGGTTTACCTCCCGACCCTGAACATTCCGGGAATATGTTCTTTAATTTTCTGAGTTATCAATTATTATCACCTTTTGCACTAGGACAGGAAAATAAAAGCCCGAATGGGAATTTAATCTTTTCACTGATTTTAATAGAACAAATAAATTGTGAATTCATAGGCATATTTCATCACACCATGTCCAACCTCAACGTTTGCTGATTACTTTTTTGTTGAGCAATTAGATTTAAAATACTCGAAATTATAGAAACAACCGCAGTCTGCTGAGAGCAAGTTTCAAAAACTGCTGCGTCTGTTTCATGCACTTTTGCACCCGATACACTTATTTTTGATCGCGGCAAGCGTAGCATCTTGTAAGTACAGTTCCCAATAAGAAAATAAACAGCAACGGTAATTATTTATCGAAGAATAGCAGTTAAGTTTTCACAGCGTTTTGCCCTCGCAATAATTTTCTAAATACCGATTCACTCACTCCACCTAGCAAAATTATCTATGAGCAACTTCAGCTTAACTTAAATAATCAATGTGCATTGTTTTAAGCCGTGGTCATATCTAGAGAAATATCCCAAACAATAAATCTTGCGTCATCCTCAGCAACGAAAATATATGTTTCGACACAAAACAAAAATATTTTCTCAACTCCGAAAATAACCAATGCTGCTCTCTCTATCTCTTGGCTCTTGCCTTTGTTTCAAATTTACGGCTAATTTTCTCATTTAACTTTTCATTTTATATTTATCACCCACATACAGTCATGCACATTCACATTCTCACTCTCTTCAGATCACTTGAATTAATTTTATTTCATCGTAAGAAAATTACCTGATGAGTATGCAGTAGTTTTTAAATCCAATAATATCCCAAAGGTTAAAGGTTCTTCTCAATTGCTGGCTCTATGCTTTCTTTTTCCACTTTAAATGCACACTTTGAACGTTTCAAAATCAAACTCCACGTCACTGATTCCACATTCTTTTTACAGCCTTTTCGTAAGTATTTCTTGTTATACTTTCTTAGCCTTTTCTTTTACACAATAAAGTCTTCTTTCCTCTTTTCTTTATTTCACTGTATTTTTTGCAACGGTAAATTTTTAAGTCTTCAGTTATTTTCCTCAAACACAAAGAGAATTGAATTTAAAAAATTTTGATTTAATTTTTTGTATCCGTCGAATCTAAAACCCGTGCTTGGACACTTTTACTTGATTCAAGCTGAATTTAAAAAATCACTGACGGATATAGCATCAAGGGTCAGAGGTTATTCTATGAATGGCTCCAGCACTTTAACGCACAGTTAAAATCTTTAAGACTTTACCAGTCGACGATTCACTCCAGACTGAGCGCAAAGTACTCACAAAACTTAATAAATCGCTCTGGCTAGAAGGAGACGAACATATTTTCTTTCGACACATTATTGTGAGCATGAGAAAATAATGTTGAGCTCTCTTAGAGCGCCAATGAGGGTTGATCGTCATTTGTGGAGCATATCATAGCAACTACACTTCAATTTTATTTTTCAAATAGTAAGAGCTTCTTTAGAATTCGCTTATTCGCACGTATCTCGACTGTTTAGATAAAAACTAGCTCGATTTTTTCCTTGTACCTTGATATCGGAACCGTTACGCATATTAAAAAATTATTACACTTTACAATTTAATGATTGACTAGGATATACATATTGCCGCGTTTTAGCCCAGGAAACTATGAGACATTAGCTGTCATTGCACATAAGTACATTTTAGTCACTACGTTCCGCTGAAACAACTTGAAGAGGAAAATATATCTTTTGAAAAAGACTTGAAGTAGAAGGTAATTAGCAATAAGACTAAGTAGATATTAAAAAGAATTTTTGTTACGAGCATTTTACTCTTGCTTGGATCTTGAGCACTTTTACCGGTGAAAGTTTGTCTTTTCTTCCGCAAACGAAACTGGTTTCACTCATCTCGGTTATATAAAATTGAATCGACTCCGACTGCAAAAGTTGAAGTTCAAGAATTGAGGTTTCACTAAGCAAACAAATAAGACAGTAAAATGAAAGTAGGTTGCAAACGTTCTCAACTTTTTCTTTTCGCGGCTTTTCCGCTCTTTTTATTTCTCGTATTTTTACCTGCATCTTGCTAACTTTTTTAGCGGCGATAAAAAAATTCGGCTGAAGTGAAAATCTTGCAGCTCAAAACTGTAACCAAAAATGATAGTTTTGATTAAAGTACATTTTTTGCACAGAGTTTTCTTTTTAAAGCTGTGTTCATATAAATCGAAATGTAAAGATCCATCGCAGCGGTTAGCACATAGCAGCAGCAACAAGAGAAAAAGCAGGAAACCTTGACACAGATTTCATTCAAACATTTCTCCTTCTTTGCCGAAGCTCGAATCGGAATGACGAAACCTCTTATTTTACTTTTCTATCTTCATTGTCGTTTCTGTTTTGCTATTACTCTCGTCACGTAATTTTTCTGACAAAGTCCATAAATCTGCAAAGAAAAAAAGTAAAGCTAACGCGAAGTTGAAGAAAGCTAACGGTTTCTTGTGCCATTTTCTTGCAATATTTCTGAAAGTGGAAAACAAACATCAACAACTTTTAGTTTTCTTTGTTAGCAATATTTATATCTTCTTCAAATACTACAAATTTCGACCATACGTATATGAAAATTTCAAAATTGAATGCGATATTTATTTTCGCCTCCAGAACCGCTGTTACTTCGGCCACTGCTGGCTCTCTGATGTTGCTTCCAATCACCAGTATTAGCTTGCGCCTGGTGATAAAGAACACTCGAACTTGGCAAGTTTTGCTTGGTTGGCGAATTGTTGTTGCTATTACTGATGAAATTGACCTGATTGAGTTTACTTCCTTGCATGGGACTCAAACTCAAATATTTTGGCGGCGTTATGGTTCTAGATCTAGCCAGTTGCTGATACTGAACTTCATTTGGCTTGGGACTTGATCTTGAGTTCGAACCACTTGATGCTGAACCCTCGCGGAACTGCTGCTGTGCTCCTGGGGAGGATCTAATCAAATTAATCTTCTTATTGCTCGAGCTATTAGCAAATCTCTTCATAGAGTCGGAAGAAGATGGCGATTCTGGAAGCCGCTGATAAGTTTTGCTCGATAAATAATCGGGTTTGTTAGAGTAATAAATCTTCGTAATATTATTGGCCGTATCGGTTTTTAGTGTTCCATAGCTTTTCGGATTATTTTTTGTCGGAGTGAGTGCCATTTGTAGCTCGCTTTTGATATCGACAAAATTTTTCGAACCCGTTGAGGTCACTGGTGATTGCTGACGCTTGAGACTTGACGTCTTCATTTCGTATTCGCATTTGCTATTCAACTTGTTCGAGTCGGTTTCACTCAACCTCCCGTATTCAATTTTTCGTGGAGGTTTCAAAGAGCGAGGAGGTCGTGGGAGAGCAGATGGCGGAGCTGACGACTGACGATCCTTTCGTGGTGGTAGAACTATCTTTGGAAGCTAGACGAGACGAAAAAATCATTTTTATCTTTAAAAGGCTTATGATGGAATAATTTCATCATTTACCTTCGTTGATCCCGAAATATTGCTTATGTCCGTCATGTTTGATCCAATCGTCGATGACACTTGTGCCAAATTGCTCCTCAATTTCTGTGAAAATTTTCCTTGCTTCTCTAACAAGTTTATTTCCTCGTTTCGTCCAATGTTGTTTGAGTTCGTTGGCGTATTATCTCGCTGATTTCTCAATGTTGACAAGTTTTGAAGAAATGCATCACTGTTATTCGAAGTCAGTTTTGCCATTTCTTCAGAAAGAACGGCTTTTTTTCCCAGAAGATTACTCGGAAAACAGCAAATCTGCAAAACCATTTATGAAGGCTAGAGATCATTACCATTTATTCAAATTTTTGTGTAATTTAAAGTATTCATAATAAAAGTTCATTTACATACCTTTATCGTTGATAGCGGCATCCTTTCTCTGAACCCACACACAAGCACAAAAATTGGTTTAGAAAGGAAAATATTTCAGCTGAACATTAATCGCAAAAAAGGAGTTTTTGATTCGGTTTTTTTCGGCACACATATTTTTTCGGAATCGGAGAAGCTTCTTAGGGACTGGATAATTCACACTTAGCATTTCTATGAAGCTGAAAATCTATAAACTAAACTAAATTCTTCAATGATCACTTTTTATTTGACAACCCTAATTTTATTTCTCATAAATCAAAAAATAAAAGGAGAATATTCTTAAAATTTCATTATTTGTTATTAAAAGCTTTCAAACCGATCCTAGATCGTTTAGTAAAAAAGCTTTCGATTTACGTTAATTTGTTAATTGGCTGGGTTTATTGTCAGATCTCACGATTATTGACACGTGCAAGCAATTATTACGATAATACAAACTTTTCTTGTCCAATTGTTAAAAAACGTTTTAACAACTTTCAGTCTTTCTGTGGTTAATTAGAACGAACGTTTTCTGAAATCTTGGCTGAATGTGGAATTCAATAAAATATTTCTTGGTCCTCTTCTTCGCTCCCATTTTCATAGCCTCTTGAAAGTGATTGCATGGAATTCGACATATTGTTTTGAGCTTTAAGATTGTTAGTTACATCAACGTGAATACTGCCTCGATTCAAAGCTGCTCCAGGATTTGTACACAAGCTTAGTGAGCTGGCTCTTGAGTTGTGAATCAATGCAGCATTTTTCGTTTTCAGATTGCGATTTTGTTGCTGCTGAAGTTGGATATGATGCTGCTGCATTAAAGTCAATTCACTTACTTTAGAAAGCAATTGAGTATCCAATGACTTAATTCTGTCGTCAATTGATTTGCGTTGCTCATCTAATGATTGATCATAGTTCATGTAGTTTGAAGTATTCGATGATGTTGTCGATGGCTGCTGATGTTGGTGCTGTTGCATGGTTGAATTTGATGAACAGGATGTGTTAGGCGATATTCCACTAGAGTTTGGTGGAACTGACGATAGCTTCTGCCCATAATTTTGTTGATACAATCCACTGTAAGCACTTGCCAATAAAGCATCGAAGGAAGCATTTGAATTCGAAGGTGCTATATTTTGTGGCATCAAATTTTCATAGTTTGATGCATTGTAAATCAGAGGAGTTGTCGGAGCTGATGACACTGCTGAAGAAGAGGATGGGTAACACTCATTGTTGTTCAACAGACCATAAGAGTTTCCGATTGAACCTGCGTACACTTTTGACAATATGTTATGTAAGACATAGTATCATTACAGGTATTTGATGTTAGACTTACTTTTCTGCTCCTGATAATGTCTGAGAATATCATCTTTCTCCTTCTCTGCTAATCGGTTCTCAACTAACTTCAAGCGAGTCTGTAACTCGTTGACTTTCCTCTGCGCTAAATGAGCTTCTGATATAATTCTGTCGGCGTCTTGGGCCTGCAGTCCCATTTTTCGTGGATCTTCCAACGTAGAGCGCTCAGCTTCTAATCGCATAATCTGATTGTCTTTTTCACGTAACTGCCACTTTAAGTGAGTTTCTGATGTTGGCGTTCGGCTAAGATCATTCGAGAGTTCATTTTCAAATTCGATGCGTAATTTATCTCTGCGCTCATTTGCTCCCAAAATTGATTGCAGCTGCTTCTGTTGTTTCTCCTCCAAGCGCTTCAACGCTGAGTCGAGAACATTTATGTGAATTCGTTGTTCTTCAAGTGTAGCACTTTGAGCTGAAATCTCCATATACTGACGCTTGTTAGCATCAACAAGTTCTTTGTTCTGTTGAATAAGCTGAGTTATTAAAAGATCTTGCTGTGTGCGACCTGCTGGCATTTGTTGATGTTGTTGAGTTGTTGCGGCGATCAGCTGTTGCTGCAAAACCTCGACCTGTTCCCTCAAAGACCTGTTGAGCTCTTGCAACCTTCGGCAATCGCTCTGCAGACGAGTACGAGCTGTGCGTTCCAACCTTTCTCGCCTTTCGCAAGATTGAACTAGTTCTTCGTGAACTCTGTATATGTTTGTTACTTCTTGCTCCAACTGTAACATTTAAACATGTTTGTAATTATCACTCGCAACAAGAAAAATACTTTTACTCACTTTTTGAGATTTTGCAACTTTCAATAAGCAATCGTTTAACTGTTCTCTCAGTTTAGTGTTTTCAATTTCAAGCTGTTCGAAATCGCTAAGGTTCAACGTGTTTGTAGTTGAATCGTTTAGAACTACTTGATTCTCGTCTCCAGCTAACTTTGTTAAATCAGGCTGTGATTTACTTTTATTTCTGCCACCAGATGTACTATCGTTCGACCAGTTCTGATTATTGGATGATGAATTATTTTCAGAAACTCCAGAGTCGCGGGTTGATTCTATTGCTGTTGAAGGGTTGTTCATTTTAACCTCTTTAGCTAAATGCTTCAAGACATAACTTTGATTCAAGTACTGTTGTTCATTTTCTGTTATTGGGGCCATCGTGCTTGTTTCGCCTTGCACGTGAGATGTGAAGTTTCCAAAAGAACGAGTTGATGGCTTTTCCTTTTTCATTCCATAGTTTGGTGGAGATGGCGATGAGTTGATAAAGTACAAATCGTGTTTCATCAAACCAGATGGATTTGAAGGCGCAGAGAACAATGGCTGCGCTTCGTTATTGTCGTGAATGATGAGAGTGTTATAAGAAGACTGGGAAACATCGAGTGACGATCGGTTCGACTGCGTATGATCCATGGAGTTTCTGTTTGAATGTTGCTGCAATATCATAGAATTCCGTTGGCTTCCGTTATTATCGGGATGATTGCGCAAATCAACAGAAACGCTTCGATTGCTTGGCGGGTTACTATATCGAATATGTTGGTTTGTTGAATCGGAAGATGATTGGCGTATCTTAGTTGGTGGCGTCAATGAAACTTTTTCGTAAATGTTCAATGCTAAAAATATTCGAAATAAGTGTGAAAATATTAATCGCCGCTTGATTTTTGAAAATACTCACGCTGACTATCATTCACTGGTGTAACATTTCCTGATAAGTTTTCCTGGCCCTGTGGCTCCGCCCTTGGTTGAAGCAACACATAGCGCTCTTCTCTCGATAAATTGGCGTCTGAGTCGTTATCAAAATAATCTTGCTCATCGTCATCAGTATCAGAAAAACTTGGACTCTTTGTTTCCTTCATGGCTTTTGTTTCTCTGATGGCCGTTTTTGGAGTTGGGACAGGGATGTTAGTTGGGGTGCCGGATTTTCTATGTTGCCTCATTGTTACATTTTGGGGAATTGGCGTTTGTTGTTGCGGTTGCTGCTGGGCCGATAAGATGACGTTTTTGCCAGCCGAGGAAAACGGAGAAAATCTCATTCCATGAGGATGCGAAGACATTTTATGTTCCAGAGCAAGGCTGTTTCAGATATTTTTTCACGTTTCTTATAACTGTCAGGCACTTGAATTATTTTGAAAAGGCACAAAGTTGACTTCGTAGTTCAAAGTTCAGAATCCATAGCAGTTATGTTTCCATCTAAAAACATAATAAAAGTGTCAAATTCAGTCCAAGAAAACTACAAAACCAATTGTGAGATATTAGTAACACATTGAAGAGATTTAACTGTTAATTCATGCATGTTTCATCGACGGCATGTGTTTGTTTTGTTTATGAATGGAATGTGGTTTTCAGAAAATCTTTACGCACACATTGAAGAGTTCTAGATATCAAAGCTCTGTGAAAGTATGAAAATTCAATTTTTTCATAAAAGCAAACTTCTTTACTTGTGAAAATAAAAGTATTTTCAAGATATATAAGAAACTCGATGCAAATGACTAGGATTAAGCAAGGAAGAAACTATTCACTCGATTTTACGAAGAAATTCCTCAGTGACTTCTCACTTTGATGATCGCACGAATATGGGGCGACACAATGGTTCAACTTAATATTTTTCAAATCAACATTACTAACAGATCATCATACGTAAACCGGACACGACTTACAATTGGTAGGATATGATATAAATTAGAAATAAAAACTTCTAAATTAAGCGAAAAATATTTTAACTTCACAAACGAAAACTTTATAAAATATTAATGCTGGCTGACTTACAAAATAATCATATGCGGACAGCGCTTCAGATTGCATGTTTTTCGCTACGACCCTTCGTAATATTTTCCAACTTTTGCTATTACATTCCTCACCGGCGGCAGTAGTCACAAACCTTTGTTTTACAATTAAGCTGTAAACAAATATCTAAGGACATAACGCAGCAAAGTATTTTTGAAAAACTCGTTTAAAAGTTGGGTAACTCCACATGGATCAGCGAATTGAATGAATTCGTTAATATTTTAGCTACAAAAAATGTATCAGAAATTTAGTTAGTGTATTAGAAAACGAAACTGTGAAATCAAGCTGAGCAAGGTAAGAATCAATTCAGAATAGCGATGAACATATAAAATTTGGTTTGCACACTCATTTTGATTTGGTGAAAAATCCTGGTTGAAATAAAATTTGTAAAAGGAGGTTAATATAACAAGAGTAGATCAGTGTCGACCTACAGATTAAGTAAGTACGTTACAGCCAAATAAACAATACAAAATTTAGTTTTGTCAAAAATAGTCCACACAACGTTAGATCCTCTTCCAGTATAAATTTGAATTTACGAAAGTTTCCAAGAGTAAAAGCTCTAAGAGGGATGTGAAAAGTTTAAATTTATGTTTTCGTGGTGAAAGCTCTCCTGCAAAGGTAAAAGTGGGATTATTCATAATATTAACAATTGAAGACTCAAAGTAATATGAAATCTCGTCAAGATTCGTCAAACCAAACGTGATATCACAAGAAGTTTATTGTGAAAGTCAAATATTGAAAATTTTCTTAATACATGCGCACTCTGAAATTTTCCAGTGCTGTCGTTCGATTCGATCTGTTTGTGTACTTGATAACACATTTGGGAATTACAAATCGTTTGTTGTCTTTCTGTGCGAAGTCCTTTCTTTCAAATATTACTGTTTTGCAAGGTGAACGATATGAAGTTTATACATTAAGCTTCAGAAATTTCGAAGGCTCGTTCTATGCCCGTATCACAGCTAGAACACAGCAGCTTTCACACGGATAAATGAATCTCATACTGAAAAAAATAGACCAGATAAGTGACGCAATTTATGCTATTGTGGTGATAAAAATACAGATGACATTCGCAACGAATAATTCACAATGTTCGGGTTAGTGAGAACATTCTACATAGCAAAAAAACTCCCGCAAATATTAAGCTGAGGAAACCATAAAGAAAATCGTTTCAGTGAAAGCAAACAGAAAAATCGATAGAAATGCTCTTCGTCAAATCGTATGATTCGTTGACAGAAAGCGATTGAAGGTTGAAAAATGCATGATTCATTGCTGTGTAACGAATTTAAAGTAGGCACATTTATCTGTTTTGATTTCACGATGAATCATTAGTCAAACTCTGAGTGTTTCATATTTCTTGATTATTAATGATAATTCTTTTGTTTAAGGGTTAACAACTCGCCAGACACCCAATCCATTAAGGCAAAAGCGATAAGTCGAAACTAAACTTTGAAAATGCCGATTTCCAGTATTCTTAAAAGAGCAACAAGCTATATTTTGGGCAGCGGAGAAGAAGAAAATGAAGTGGATGGCTTCAACTACGAGGACAACGAAATATTATTTTGCAAAAATAATGTTTGTGTCCACCCGCCGGCACTTGTTCGAGAAGAATCGGATGTCCAACATTACTCGGGCTACCTGACGCTTTGTACGAAAACTTTCATTGACCAGCATAATCTAGCAAAGCGACCGACACTGTTTTTGACATGGATTCCAAATTCGACTCTTCGCAAATGTCCTGCTGCTCTGGAAAATTCTTCACCAATGCATCACAAAACAGCAATTGCTTTGCAGAAAAAGAATGTCTTGAGAGAAGACGACGAGATCTCGCAGCAAAGAATGAACCAAAACAACATAAATAACAATATCCAGATTCAGAGAGTGAACACAACAAATCCGTTTTTGGATAATTATGTTGATCCCGAAGAAATCGCTCTTCAGCAGCAGCAACAACAGAATGCTCAGCCGGCTGACAGTAAATCTATGAATTTCTCCGACTATTCAGAAACTATTAGTATTTCATCGAGCTCTGATCGAGTCAGTGTCAATGACTATTGTTATACAAACTCAGTTGCTACTGGGCACGCTGCTTCTTACATTGAAGAAGACGAAGGAATTATTGATTCAAGTCATGAAGATCCAGCGAACGATGATGAAAACAATTCTAAAAACGAAGCTGACGATGAAGAAGTTCGCGAATTGAAAGCAGAATTGGAACCTCTGCTTGACGAAGACGAGCTCACCGAGAGAAAAGTCCTAGCTCGACAGGCATCAGCGCCGATAGCCCGTGCAGCAGCTGCTAATATGTTAAAGAATCTCAAGCAACATCAATCCATGACATCCGTCAACATTACCATCGCAAATCCGCAAATTGAGAATCACGAAGTTCCCACTAATGATGAGGCAACAACGAAGCAGCTGATGCGTTCGCTCTCTATTACTTCGGCTGATGAGAATAATCCTAACTGGATGACTGCGGAAATGTACGCGTACAAGCACAATCTGACTTTTCCTGACAGTGTCACTGCCTCACCTGTCGTCAATCGGAAGCAAAATCAGCCAATGAAGTGTCGTCGATTTTCCGTTGACTTGAGTCAAATGAGAGCGCTTAGATTATTCTTCAACGATGAGCAATGCACTTCTGGTCAACTTGTAATTGCAAGTCGTGAATCTCAATACAAAATTTTGCACTTCCATCACGGTGGACTTGATCATTTGGCGCAAGTTCTGCATCAATGGCACTGTTTGTTGCACAACATAAAAGTTACACCTGGCCAAGATGAGATTAACGTGCCAAACGTTCGGCAATTCATGGTCTGCCGACCTGAAGTACGGAAAAATGAACTGCATCCAGAAGAAAATAAAGTTCCCAAAATTACCACCGAATTCTTCTACGGGCAAATGCTAAATGAGAAAGGTCAAATTGAGGATGACTTGCAATTACGCAAATGTGTTTTCTTCGGTGGACTCGAGAAAAACTTACGAAAAACCGTATGGCCGTTCCTACTCCATTGCTATTCAACAAGTTCTACTTTCAACGACCGTGTAGCCCTTGCCGAGTTACGCAAGCAAGAGTACGAGGAAATTACAAGGCGACGGCTGTATTCAATGTCACCCGAGCAGCAAGCGCAATTTTGGAAAACTGTGCAATGTGTAATTGAAAAAGATGTAGTTCGTACGGATCGCGGTAATCCTTACTTTGCTGGAGAAGGAAACGTGAATATAGAAACGATGAAAAACATTCTGTTGAATTACGCCTTCTACAACCCTGGAATGAGGTGAGTGACTTGCATTTGCGGCCACACTTGATGATTCAATTTATATTTCAATTAGCTACACTCAAGGAATGAGTGATCTACTTGCACCCGTCCTCTGTGAATTGAAAAATGAATCGGAAACTTTCTGGTGCTTCGTCGGACTCATGCAACGCGCAATTTTTGTTTGCACTCCTACCGACAACGACATTGATAAGAACTTGCAGTTCTTGAGAGAGCTAATGCGTCTAATGGTTCCGAAATTTTACGAGCACTTGCAAAAGCACAACGACGCTATGGAACTGCTGTTTTGTCACCGGTGGATTCTATTGTGAGTTAAAGATATCTCCGACGAATCAACATCTTATTTCCAATTTATATAGATGCTTTAAGCGAGAGTTTACCGAAGCTGTGGCAATTCGAATTTGGGAAGCATGGTTTGTTCTATTGACATGTCAAATGACACAGTGGCCCAAGATTCTTAATATTTTTCAGCTGGGCTAATTACCTCACAGATTATTTTCATCTCTTCGTGTGTTTGGCAATTATTTCTGCGTACGCTGATGATGTCATTGCTCAGGATTTGAGAACTGACGAAATGTTGCTTCACTTCAGTTCCTTAGGTTTGTAAAAACAAAAATCTTCGAACTTTCTATTTAACTTAACTTATGAACTTTATTTTCAAAAGCAATGTACATGGATGGACAGTTAATCTTAAGGAAAGCTCGTGGCTTGCTGCACCAGTTTAGACAATTTCCTAAAATCCCTTGCACTCTCACGAGTCTCTGCCGTCGCTGTGGGCCCGGAATTTGGGATTCGGGTCACCATCCCGCTGTGGAATGCATTGGTCATGATGAGGTTGAAAGATGTGCTTTAGCAGACAATTAAACTACACTACAAAGTATTCTATGAACGTTTGAAAAGACAACCAACTCTTGAGTTCTATAATCAAAAACAAACAAATTATCGCCAATTCATAAACCATCAAGTAAACTTAACCAGTAAAAACTAAAACGTTATCCTTGCAATGTTATGATTTGATCGTACTAAACTGCAATTGGAAATGAATAAGAAAATCTTTCAAAAGTTCTCATGTAACTTAAAATATTTAAGTGTGGACGAACTTATGATTGGTTTTCCAGAGATATATTAAATAAATAAAAAATAAATGAAGCTTATGAACTACAAAAACAAATCTTTTTTGTCAAAGCTTCCGTTTCTTAACGTCGCTCTTTGAGTCAACTGTTTTCCGATTTGCCAGCGACCTCAGCTTCTTGAATGAGAACTTGTTTCGACTTGAAGTTTCTTTTAGTTCTTTGGAGTTTTCTTTCTGATACTGACATTGAATCTCAGCGAGTAGGTTCAGCATCGTATTTCTCTCAGTTGCATTTGATGGCACGACGTTCAAATAAACGTTCTTGGGTTTAAGGAAATGTAGAAAATCCCGTATCTCGTTGAGACTATTATGCGTCGCATAACAAACACGATAAGCGTTATCAGATGTTTTCTCAACGAACGATCCACCTCTCCAATACTTCCAAAACATTGCAGACAGATGGATGCTGAGAAAAACATCGCTCTCGTTAGCTTCTTCCGTTTCAGTGATGTAAGTTTGTCTTAAAGAGATCCTCGTGGTTCGGTTAGAGTTTGTTATACAAGAATCCATATGAGAGATTAACGAATACTGCTCAAAAAGCTCTGGCTCCACAATGCTAATTTTTTCTCCCAATTTCTTGCTTAATTCCATTAAAAGATATTCGTATCCATATCGTGCTGGCACTTTGAGAAGAACTGCAATATATTTAAACTTAACGTGTCAGGAATCAACAGGTGACTAAAAAAATACCTTTGTGACTTTTCGACTTTTGCAGAAAATCGTTTACAATTTCGACTACTTTCCGGACGCTTTCCGTTTGCGTTGGAAAACTAGCAAAGGAACTCTTCATGAAAGTAGAATCGAGATAAACCGAGAGATTAGAATGATTTCGAATCTCCTCTAACTGCTTTATATTCCGCACATGTCTCAAGGCCATCCGGAAGTCTCCTGTGTATAAAATATCGCATCCTTCGATTTGAAAGAGAAGCTGACATGCTCCAGCACAGTGACCAGCCGACATGGCAGTCACAAGAAAGTTCCTTGGTGTTCCATCTGTATGGTCGTCATCAGGCTGAAGCTCAACTGAATTCAGAACTCCATTCTCAAGAATTCGAATGTTTTCCTCAAGATGCGGACATTTGCGACGGATGATGAGCGCCGATATTGGTGTCGCGTAGATTGGAGCTTTTGTCTGGAGTTTCGACAATCCTTTTGTGTGATCAGCATGACAATGAGATAGAAAGTATGCCTTTTGATTGCTGTTCTCGAAGAAATCTACAGAAATGCCCGAGATTTCGCTTATCTCGCCGTTGAATGTGCTCATGCCACTAGCTTTATCAGAGTTTTGTAAATTTGCAAAAGCTTCCTTGTAAATGAATTAAATAACTCGACAAACTGATAAGGTCAATGCTAGACAAATACTCGTAAGAACAATTGTAAATTCTCTTAATCTCGGGTTGTAAACAAAACAAACTGAGATATGTACACACTGAGATCGACTGAAACTGAAACAGAAATTAATGCTCGAAAACAAAAATGTTTTAAATCATTTGTCGGCTACAAAAAATTTTGGATTTATAAATATTTTTAAAGAAAGTTTAGATATTTTTTGAACTTCAGATCTCTTCATTTGGTTTAAAATATGAGCTTTTGCTCGCGATCTTGCGCGGAAAACGCTTACAACATGTATCTTCGAATTATTTTCCATCGTGTTTCAGATCACGCTTTGTTCCATTCTACCTACACATCAAATAAGTTTCACTCGTCATTCGTTAGCGAGCTTTTAAAGTCGACGGACCTACATCTTAACCCGGCGAAAAACGAGTCTTTTAAAAAGTTTATTCTAATTTCGTGGCGAAACCAAAAGAATCGTTGCATATAAATTGCTGATTGCAGCGCAGTGTTTTTGTCTTTAGAAGGGAAACACAATTTGAAACGAAGCAACAGTAAAGTGACTCACACACCTTATTTTAGGCTTTTCGGCAAGAAGAAGAAATGTGTTAAAGTTTCTCTCGCGCAATATTAATTGTAAAGTCGTAAAGTTAGTGAACGAAACTCAATTATAGTTTTATCAACTTCGCCGAAAATTACCATAAACATTTCAAACACAATGTTGGACAAACGAAAATCCTCCGCTTTCGTGATAGCAGCTTTCGTAGGTAAGTGTAGGTCTAATGCTCGTGGATACCTGTGGAATGAAGGCTGGAAAGAGATAGCAAACTTGACGCTTTTCTCTTTTTTCTCCATCCTCATGGAGCATTGAACAAAAAAGAAGAATCTCTGGCCAGACAAAGAATAGTGAAAGGGATTCATTAGCCAATGCTAGGGCATCGATTATGATTGATCGAAATTCATCCTAAATTTTGTCGTTCCATCAAATAATTGTTTCCTTCAAACACAAAAATTGCGTAAAAAGTTCCCACTGAAACAAGCGAATGAGAGAATGAGGGTCGCATGAAATGTACTTAACAAAACAAAGCGAAGGAATTATTAAACACAGTGAAGAGTTATAATGTTCCCGGAATAAAAGCACATTGCAATTTTGTCTGCAAAATAATCAACAAACGTAAAACGCAAGAGAGCGAAAACAGTCAGCGAATATCAGCCATCATCTGAACCCAGCCCAAAAACCAGTTTTCATGAGAAACTCTTTCGTCCGCTGTGTGTGAAGTCATATGAGTCCACGGCTCGTTGTTTTTTTCGCGCTATCCGAATTTTTCTCCGTCTTCATAAATCGTAGAGAATTTATTCAATTAATTAACACATCAAAATATAATTGTCGGTTGCTGCGTCTTTACTCTGTATCATGCCTAATGGAAACACCTTCATCTCATCACATCGATTTTACACACTTTTTAATTTTCTTGACTCTACTTACGCGCTACCTGCTTACTCAGCAGTGTTCTCGGATTACAATTGCCATTTACAGGTACAATTGAAGTTTTCAATTACCTGCCTTGTACCCATTTTACGCATTTATAAGAGAAAAACTGTTTCTGGTGGCAACGACTTGCAAGCACAATGTCTTGCATATTTAATAATCTTCACTCCTTTCTCGAAAACCGATGATCCGAAAGCGAACGCCTAAGCATGGAGTGGCAAAGAACGGGCCGTCCTGGATCCACTGTGTTGCTATATTTATTGACACGAGCTAACCATAAGTTGAAGCTTTGAAGTGACGAATGGGGATCGGTAGACGGTGAGCATTAAAATTATTCAGGACGCTCCTATTCTTCATAGCTCCTGTAACTGCTAGGCACCATGCGAAACATTATGTATGGGCGTATCGCGATTATCATAACTTTACCTCCGCTTCTCGACGCTCAGATCTAACGAAATGTGTCGAGTTTATGTTAATAAATGCTTCTCGCTGGTGCTTTGTATCTGACCACTCATGCATGTTTTGTGTTTTTTGTTGGTTTGAAGCAATCTTTTGCTCTCTCTTGGTGTTGGTGTTTCACCTTTCACATTACGGACAATGGGATAACCGTTAATATGAAAATGACCACGCCGATGCCATTTTTTCTCCGACCGTTCGCTCTCTCCGGCTCCCTCAAAGCTCACAATTTACAGCAACATTGACCGGTGACGTCGACTAATCCATCATTTATTTCTTCTTGTTCTCTCGTGCTGCTCACTGCTCGTTTGTTGTGAAACTATTTTCTCTTTTCTTCAAATCTTTAATTCCCAAGTTTATAGCCGATCGCACGGTGACGCGCAACGCAAGCATTCGAGCAGATCAAATTTATATTTCTCGTCGCCTGAGACTCTTTGCGTCGAGGCTTACTTACAGACTTTTACTGTTTACACTTGTGCTATCTCGAGCAAGATAGGAGAGCGCTCATCTTAAGAAAATACAATAAAGCAACTTACGATCCCTTAGAAAGCAAATAGAACGTTGAACGGTCATGAGATCTTGAACATTGAATTTTCCTTTCATAAAATATTTCAGTCGGAAGTTTCGTTCTCGATTTTGAAGAGCGGTTCGTTGTTTCGCTGATTTCTGCGAAATAGAATCTTAGTTCGAGAAATCTCAAATTCGTCATGGATTTTTCTGCGAAGCTGGCGCATCCAGACTTACATATTGAGTCATTCGAAGTTCTGATTAATCATGAACCGTTGACAATTGAGAAAATGAAACCGCCTTTGAGTAACAATTGAAGATGAAACATGTGGCAACGATCTCTCGCTATACAATTACAAAGTCTATAAATTTTTAAAACCTAGAACCACTTGACCCGGTAGGCGATCAAAAATTTGTGAAGCCCAAAATATTTGCGTCATGGCTGAAATTGATGGAAGTATCAAAACCATAACTGCGGAAACGCCCGAATATTCAAGTTTACAACAGCCACTTGCTAAGATAGCTATTTAGATATTTTTTATCTTCTCCACGAGGAAGGAAGAGGTTGAAGAAACTCAAACAACAAGAAGAGAAGAAAATTTCTAACTTGTTAGCTTAGAAAGGGATGGAGCGATGCTCGCTGTAAAAAAATACAAACTTGTTGATATTTGAAAAGCATGAACGGGTTTTCTCTGTTCTCCACTACTCGATCTTTCGCCATCATAGACGAGGCCAAGAATACTTTAAACAGAACCACCCATACATTCAAAGCTAGCTGGATCAACGTCACAATTTACCTTCTTGTTCCTTGCACGCTTCAACCGTCATTTCAGACTATTTCTCTTTTCTTTTGTGCTGTTTTTTGATCTTAAGTTAAATTTGGAACCTTTTGCCGTTTGGAGGCTAAGCCGATCTTTCACTCCTTCGCTCGCTCTCTATCTCTTCGTCTTCGCTCGCGAACACATTTTATTGTTTCTTTACAATTTGAACAACATGAAAACGAAAAAATAATATAACGAAAGTTAAATGGCATGAGGAAATTCAAAATAACATGTAACATGAGAAACGCAAGCGAGAGAAATAATGAAGAAACCTGAAATGTCCCATGTGGAACACACCCAAACGTCACCCAGACGTGCACGAGGAGATTTTCATTAGCGTGCTTATTTTGTTTCCATATTGGACGCGATTGCGATCAAAATGAGCAAAGAAAATTGAAATGAAAATTGAATGTTGCGATCTGGTTTAGTGGCCTGCAATGCGGCGAGTGCGCTCAACTTCCAGGAAAGGCAAAAGTGAGAAAGTGTAAAATTATGGAAGCTCAATAATAATGATTTTCTTGGTCCGCTTTTGGAGCGAGGATCGTCCAAAGCATGTTTCAAACGAATTAATTATAGTTTCTTTCTCTCTTGCTTTTTCTCTGGATGGGCTGGTGCGGATTTGACCAATCACCAGCTCACCATCCGCAGAATTTTGCTTCAGAAGGAAACCGATAAATTGAATTCACTTCTGCATGGTCGTTGGGCTATTTCCGACATGTCTGTCACTCCCTTGCGAACAAAACCGCGAGAAAAGAAATCAATAGATGACGTAATTTCCATCCACGAAATTACTTCATAGGAATATTAATCAAGAAAAAATGCAATGCCAAACTTCAATGCTTCAACCGAACACCGCAAACGGCATATCTCACTTGTGTTTGAAAAATGCTTTTATATTTCACTTCTTTGCAATGAATCAAAGAGAAGTAATGATTCAGCTTAATGCTGGCACAACAGCAACAACGCCGGTTAAAGTCGAGTGAGAAAAATCATAAAGCAAGAGAACAACCGAAAACGATTGAGAAATCACCGAGCGAAAATCGGGTAATTGGCATCAAAGCGCATAATGTCGAGATCAGAAACTGCTCGAGTTGAACTGAGCAGAGAGCTGAATAAGCGAGAAACCGTTGCGCAAACAGCTGCCGTGGCGTTGAATCGGCGATGGGAAAAAGACTAAGACATTGAATTTGTTGACGGCGAGCAGGGTTGACAATCAAAAAGTTTTTACACAATTTTCACATTTATTGTTTTCAAACGAAACCGCAATTAGGAAGAAATCGGCGTGATAGCTATTTTCACCTGATCTCCACCCTCCGTTTAATCTGATTGCTGCTCAAATTACCATCGATTGTTTGCCACACTAAAGCATAAAGCATAATGATGTTGCGCCGAATGGAACATGAGCTTAATAGTCTCTTAATTCACCATTTCGCGTGAAGGTTTTCTTTTCGGAAATTCGATTCGCGGCTCAGACGCTTTTTCTTCTCGCAACAGACTCTCAGGCTTACGTTTGTGTAAACATTGATTCGAATTTGATTCGAACTTCATGCTGATCTATCCGTGATTTGGCTGACGCGACTACCACTCTCACATGTTCTCGCATGAATTATCGTATTGCACGAGTGGCAGCATCGCTTAAATGCACAACTTGACACCATTCTCGTACAACGCTCTTCTATTATGTCAAATTATGTTTCCATTGCTTATCGTGATTTGTAGATTTTGCATTCTTTCGCATTGCCTCACAGCGACTACATAAATTACCCAGCGTGTCGTTGCAAATTAATGTCTTTGAGTTCTGACACTCAATTGTCGTTTATTTCTATCGTTTCAGCGCTCGTGGCATCTGTCAGTGGTCAACAAGCAACTCGTGTTGCAGACGCAGATCCAAAATACGTTGCAACACAAGCAGGCCAAACAATTAATTTGATGTGCCGCGTCGCTCAGCCTGTCAGCACCTGCAGATTCCAAATCCCAGGAGAGCTAAACGATATTAAACTCAATCCAACGTGGCCTGCAAGAACTGACAACTTCCAATATTATGGTAATGGATTGGATCAAGGTCAGTGCGGAGTTACAATCAAGACCGTTCGTGAAGAATATCATGGCAATGCAACTTGCATTTTGGATCCGAATGATGGCGGAACTGATGCCGTGGGGATTATTGAAATCGTAATTGCAAAAGCGCCTCAAGCACCTCAAATTGCCCTATCTAATCAAGAGCAGCTTGAAGCTGGCGAATATCTTGACGCTGAGTGTTCTTCAGTGGATGGCCGACCTGCTGCCAACATCACATGGTACCTTAACGACCAACCTCTTGGACCCGGCCAAAGCGAAATTGTTGACAGCTCAAACGCCGGAACAGTCTACTACACAGTTTACTCAAAGCTTCGATACCAACTCAAGCCACAAGATCACACCCAAAATCTCATTTGCCGCGCTTACCACCCAGGATATCCTGAAGGATTCTCTGATACAAGACTGAATTTGAATATCAACTTCAGACCGGTCGCTTTAGCCGAAACAGTCATCTCGGGACTCGAACTTGGTAGTTCTGCAAACATTGGTCCAATCACAATTCAAGCTAACCCACGTCCATCTGTGAAGTGGACCGTCGATGGTACCGTCGTCAATCAAGGCGAGCAAACGCAAAGATTTGTAGCTAACGAGCCTGTTCAAGTTGGAATCGGAATGTGGAATGTGTCCCTGACTGTCATTGAGTTGACTCTTCAAGACACAACGAGAACTTACAAACTCCGTGCAACCAACGCTTTCGGAACCACTGACTACTCGATCAGAATCGGTGGATCTCAAGACGTTGCAGGTAAATTACTAGTCAAATTTAGTAACAACTCAGTAGTTAAATTAAAAACCTTCATTTTAGGATCAGGCCTAGGGATCGTCACAATTGTTGCCATTTCGATCGTTGCACTTTTCGTTCTGGTTATTGTTGCGTTGATTGTGGTCGCGAAAGTTACAAAACGCTGGTGTTTTGCAGGTAAGAAAAGCACAACCGTTTAATTCTGATCACACAGCTTCGATCGGCACCACATTCGGCTCACTCAAAATTCGCACAAACTCATTCCAAACTCAATCATCACTAACTAACCATATTAACCACATGAAATCATTGATTCGGACCCAATTTGTTCAAAGACTTTGCGTTGTAGGAGACTCAACCACAATCAACGGCCCCGATTCTGAAGCTCAAATCGCGCCCGAAGACGATAAGATTCACGAGCATTACGAGCCCGCCGAGAAGGTGGCCGACGAAGAGCCACAAACTCCCGTTGGGGACGCCGTGAAAACTACCAATGGAAAAGCGAAAGGCAATACATCTGTCTGAGTTGGGGTAACAAGTGTGGGTGATAAACAAAAGTTCTGATAAGGGTTACTTAAAATAAAATTAAGTAAATTAAACCATAATCATCAAAATTTCTACCGAAAGACGAAAAGAATCTTTTTAAAAGTATTGAATCAGCATTGTTTGCTTTCTCGTAGTCAAACCTTTTTAGTTGATAAGAACATCGGAGCTTGGGCACTGCCTCGGCTTATACAAGAACGAAGAACGAGTTTATCAAAAAACATTCAGGACCAGATGAAAAGAAATATTCGAATATTTTAATAAATGCTAATAAAATGGAAGAGAAGATTTTTTTACAGCAAGAGAAGCATCAATTTTTAAGGTTCAATATCTCGATGTATAATACACGAAGCCATAGAGTAATTGTAGAAGACAAAAGTTTTATTTTCCTTATCGAAATGCGAGGTCATTGATAGCGAGAAGTAGATAGGAAAATTATAAAAAAGTATCTTCGAGTAGATTTAAGCGAAATAAATATAGTTTTCCACAACTCATGTCTTCGGAAGATTTTCTAATCAAACATTCCACGATCAAACAGAAAATGTCTTCGGAAATGTTTACCTCTGCCTGCAGCAAAGTTTACGAAATGAAAGAAAACTTCTGTAAAATGTAAAACAAACTTCACAAATATGAGGAAATGTTAAATAAATAAATTTAAAATATTAGGAAACGTCTTTGTCTCTGTTCTAATCGATTGCCTGATCGTGAAGAAGATAATTCTCGTCTGGACACCTGCTCAAACATTTTCGTAACGAAACCTTTTCTCATTCCAGAAGTACATTCCCCAATTCCCCAAGAGCTGCTAAAATTTTTTGATTAATACATTTTATTCTCGAACATTTGTCTGATTTTCGTTTTGTTACATAATTTACATTTTCTGTAAAAATATTACCTCGTTGGGCTTTCTTCATTCTAGACTCTCGAGACATTCGGGTCAATTTATTAATTTCGTTTAAATGGTCAAGAGTATCGTAAAATTTCAATTTACTCTTCGTTCAAGTTTGTAAATCGCGCTGTTTATTGATGGCTTTGAAATCAATTGAATGGAAATCGCAAATTTTACATTTACATGAGTTTCATGTTGTTCTTGTATAAAATTCATGGAATTTATGTCATGAAATTTCATGCAGGACTTCAATAATCCTAAACGCTATGTCCAGTAGCTTCTATGAGTTTCTTCACGTTGTACATCGTGCGAATTTGGGGAAGAACTGCCAAAGCGTCTCGTCGTATAAAACGTTCATCGTATAAAAAGTTGCTCGTATAAAAACTGTTTGTCCAATGAGTTTTCTTTTGAAAGGCACCGAAAAATGATTTTCAAGTCTTTTAAGTTTTCAAATATCAAGAGAAAATGTCGTCGATTCAATTGAGTGAGCAAGTTAGTTGCCATAAAATTATAAACTATTTCTTTTTCCAGTCACAAAGAACGTTGTAAAAAACAATAAAAATAAATTGATTGTACTCTGAAAATCTTTGAAGTTTTAATAACTGAATAACTAATTAGCTGCAAACTACAGAGTTTCGATTTCCTTTGAGTGCTGTTTTTACGACATATTATGGAGAAGTCATACCGAGAAAGAGTGTGTGGCGACTGCAAAAATCTCGACATCAACACTCAATGAGCTCTTGTGACAAAACAGATAACAGTTTGTTAGACGAGTAAACATTATTTTAATGAAATTCAAGCTCTAGGTGGAAAGAGATTCTCTATCGATTGGCTACTGAGGATTCTTCAAATGGATTCAGCTCAGCTCAATTTTCTTGCAGAAGAATATTTTGTCTATTTACACATGAACCTACTTTTCGCATAGATATGAATTCATCATTCATTTCAGCTTGTCACAATCATGTCTTCACTTCACAACGAAAATCTTTCTTGAGTTCTCAACCGTTCAAATGCATTGCTTTCGAACTTTTCTGTTCACTAAGTTTTCCAACGAAGCGAGAACGAACGTGGAGAAACAAAGAGATTTGAAATTAAATAAATAACAGTAATCGACGCGAAGTAATTCTTGATGAACCAGCACTTGTTTCATTGCAACATGAGTGAGGCGAGATTCCGTTGCAGTATCGTATCCTTGACAGAATTGAACACATGCTGGATGTTCTGCGTATCAACAGCGTTCGTGAAGTGATGATATATAGGCTGGGGAGGTTTTAGGCTTTGATGATGATGACTGTTATTGCGACGAACTCTTAGAAACATTTGCAGAATAAATGTGTGGACGTCGGTGAGCGAATGGGGGTTTCCTGTGAATTGTGGATAATACCAGCGAATGTCAGTCTCAGGGTTTTTCACTTTTAGTGCCAACAGATCGTATTTGTTGAGAAAGAGAATAATGGAGATGCTTTGAAACGCTGTGTTGTTGACTATCGTGTCAAAAATGTTTTTCGACTCTTCAAGACGATTTGTTTTCCTACAACGAAATTTAATTTAACGATGTGCACCGATATGGAAGCGATTGAAACTCACCTATCTTCAGCAAGCACCTGATCAAATTCTGACGTTGACACCAGAAATAATATCGATGTCACGGAGCCGTCGAAACATTTGGTCCACTTTTGGCGCTGCGTCCGTTGTCCTCCAACATCAACGAAGACAAATGGAATGTTCTAAAGTAACCAGAAAATAAATACATGTCACAAAAATACGACAATATACTCACTTGTATCCTAATTGTAAACTCGAAGACACCCTTCGTGGCTTTGCGGCAATGAAGAATGTCCTTCTGTGAAGGTGTGTAGTCGTTTCTTGATATTCGCTCGAGCTCCTCGAAGAAATAGCTGACGGAATCACTCTGAAAGGGACTGGCTGGAACCATATCTTTAAACTTCTACCGCAAAACTTACCAGTTGAAACTCTCGTCGTCTGTCGTATGCTTTCTTGATTGCTCGGTCCTGCCATAAGTGTTCAATGACGGGCACGTATTGGCGAAATGTGTCTACGTCTAATTCGTTACTACTATGAAATAATATGGCTTGATTGGCGGCCAGATGAGTATTTGGATGCTCCCACGGTATTTCTAGTTTCTCTCTCGCGTCAACCAACACTTGCATACCTAAAAAAGCATAATCGGTAAGTAAGCAAAGCTGATCTGATTATCGACAATTGGACAACAATGACAAGAGGTTGTGCAATTTGTTATCACATTTATCTCACCTTTAACAATGTTCTGATATATGACATGATGATATTCTCGCATCAGCTCGGGCTCGAACTTGATCCCGTGGATGATTCGCATTTGCTTCAAGAATGTTGATTTTCCCGACTCGCCAGCTCCAAGGAGAAGTAATTTCACCTAGAATAACAAAATTGGCAAACATGCCACACAAGACCATAGTGCTGAGTATTAAAAAATGTGTAAACAATAAACAATTGAGGCTCGCGAGCTATGGAGCGCTCAGTTGCGACGATAATAAAAGTGAATACTGAAAAGTGATTCATCGTGAGGGAGAAAATGGGGAAAGTTGTGGACATTACCTGTCGTCGAAACGAATTCTTGTCTTTCTCCAGGAATTTGTCAATTTTTCGCGACTTATCTCGCTGCTCGAGCTCCTCGGGCGTGAAACGGAGCCTCAGCAAATGTGTCAAGACATCCGAACAACAATTTTTTCTGTAAGAATTTCTTCGGTGTGACATTTTATCACTCTGTTCTCGGAAGGTTTCGCAGCTTGCTCAATCACTCAACATGCAATCACATTACTTATTGTCTTAGTTCCGACCAATATGCCTTGAATAACTGAAGAATTTATAACACTTAAATCGGAACGAGATCGGATTCCAGGCGATCCGAGACACGAACTCACCGAGCAGAGATCTCTCCTATTAAAGACGTGAACTCCGGCTTCAATTTTAATGTAGCAGAGAAATTTATTAACCTCGGGGTTTGATGCGATCTGTCAATCGTTGGTGAACAATTAATTGACAGTTTTCAAAATATCTACACCGATTTGAAGGATATAAGGTATAAATTGCACGTCTAGTTTTGTTGAATTCACCGCTCAACATTTGTTTGCGTCTTGCATTGCGTCTTTACTGTAAACTTTTGCTGAAGTTTTGCTTTTCTTCTTGAATGAGTGAAGTGCGTTGCTCGTGCTCGTTATAAGCTATTCGTAACTATCCAAAGTGCCAGCTTGCTCGAGAGATAAAGTGAGATATCGAGAAAAGTTTAGACGCCGATTAATCTTCGCTTTCAAAGGTTTGTTATGATTTCAATATCAAGTCTTCTGATCAGTTTCCGCTGTGGTTTCGACGATCATCCTACCGTTACAATTAAAAGGGTTTAAAAATCATTTACCTGCGCCGGGATCGTTACCGAACGAAAGATCTGTAAAGGGAATCTCAAAATGAACAAGTCTTGTCATAAAACCAAATCTCTTTAATTTTCATATCTCAGAATATTAAGTACATGAAATGTCAATACTTTTCACGAAGTCGTGAGTGAGGTTCTTAAGAGCAATCGTGCGTCTCGCGTTGTGGATCGATCAATTGCAACAACATCTAGCTTAAATGCTTATCGACGACCACAGAGTCCTTCGACTTATTCAGTTGCCGGATGTGCTGTATCATATTTTGTATCGTCGGTTGCTTCGTACGTCTCGTTGTACGTGTGATCACCAAAGTCTAGAAAGTCATTGGTCTCACTTTCATCAGTGTTCTGAAAAACAAAAGCAAATCATAAACATTTCAATACCGCCAAAAACTATTCGTTAGTTCCAAACCGAAAATCTATAGTTAACAGACAGTTTCTCTAACATGGTTAGTTTGTGCAAACTCTCTCTAAGTTAGTTGAATTAAAAAACCAATTCCGAACAGAAAGCAATCGACACAGTACAGTTGTCGGATACTTACACTGCCGTCAAAACAGAGATTAAACTAATAGTTTGAATAATTTTATTTTATTAGCCAGTCTAGAATGAAGAAAAATATTTTCCATCAATTTTAGCGGCGAAATGGGGAAAGCATGCAAGCGATGAATCCTAATCTACTCCCTCAAAATGATTGTGCAAATAAAAATAAAGTTTGTTATTGAAAATATTCACTTACTGGTTGACAAGAACACGAGCTTTGATCAAATTCAAGGCCTGCGGCACAATTCCTCGTGTCTCGACATACGCAGGCACAGTTTGTAGGGTCGAAAAGTTTTTGCGGATCCTGAAACGGTTTTATTGATTAGAGAACCCAATATCCTTTGGTTTCTCACCTTAGCACATTCGTCTGCCTCATGAATGTTGGAACATTCACATCTGCATTGGTTCGCTATAAACCTTTGCAGACTGTTACAATCAGAAGCTGATTTCTTACATTGGCACTTGCACCTGTTGTGCTCTTTCACTTTTACGGTCACGTCCCCCATAGCTTGTAACTTTGAACCTCCCACGAATTTCGTCTTCTTTATTGTGATTTCCTTTTCTGACTCATCTGTCGGAGTACAACTTGTGCCGGTATGTGCACAACATCCTCCGCATTGTTTGATAAGCACGCATGATGGAAAATAGAAAACAGTTGGATCATTTTCGTTGGGAGGTACAAGACTGACGATGGAATCGATGGGTTTACAGGTAGCTTGTCTCAATTGTTCTTTAGCGGCACGACCTAAAATGTACGAATTATAATATAAACACCATTTAATATGAATTTCTTTTCTTTTTTTTTTTTGTAGATAATGGCAAATCACAATTTGGCGGTTGACACGCTGCTCAACTACGGTCTTCGTCAAAACAACTTGGATAATGTTCTAGCATCAAATTGCGTTATGGACTGGTTTGGTCGGACTTTTATAGGACAACGAAAGATTATTGACTTTTATCAGAATTCAAATGCCACACACGAGCATTCAATGTCTGCTATCACAACGTCTGAAGCTTTTGAGGACCGACCCTACCATCTTCTCACGTATAAGACTCATCGCCATTATTTGGACTTTGAAAAATCTCAATAATTCCGTTTATTTTAGACGTGAACAACCGCTGGAAAATATGAAAAGCACACCAGACCTTTTAACTGGTGATGAACAGTGGTTTGACTGTGAAACGCATTCACCGGTGGACTTAAAAGAAGGTCAACGCACGCCATTGAACAAATCGACTCCATCCATTAGTTGTCCGCCAGCTCCTTGCCGCTACGGAATGAAGTTTGAAATCAGTGATGATGAGCTTGAGCCCGACGATGCATCTGACGACTTAAATGAATCTGGAATTCGTCCTCTGGACTCTTCAAAGCTAGAGTTCATGAAAGAAAAGACTGAGAAGTCACCAAACTGTAAGAGAATTCGAAGAGAAGAGACTCAGGTAGAGCAAAGCGAAGTTATCGAGAGTAGATTCTCCGAGCTAAATTACTTAGAAGCGACTGGAACAGTTACCATTAAGCGCCAAGCAATGTCAAGCGATGAACCCGAGAAGCGTGAGTGCAAGATGTTGATATCATATCGTTTTGCCAAAGAAGATCCGACAGCTATTCAAGTCGCTCTGATTGTCTACAAGTCTAACTCGAGGAATCCAAAGACTCGTCGGAATTTAATGTCCGAATTCGATCTCAAGTCTGACGAACTAACTTCACAACCAAGCACTCCGTCAACATCCCGTTCACGAACGACGGTCAAAGATCAGAAAAAGTTTGAAGACGAGACTAGCAGAGAATCCTTATCAGCACCAACGGGTAGTAAATTCTCAAGAGCAACGAAACGACCAATTTCAAAGACCTCACTGCGGTTCTAGAGAGTCGGCTTATTTTGCAATAACTAGCATGTTGTACAATACAAACGATCTAAACTTTTATATTTCAGAATTGTTCTTTAAAAAATAAATTGTTCAAACTTACGCCTTCTGTTTACTGGATGCTGCGCAATCGATGAAAAGTTGGATAGCGAGTTTGTATCATCAACAAAGTCATGAATAAACACGTCCACATCATTGATCTCGTTAATTTTGTCAGCAAGCTCCATTGGCATCTAGAAATATATCAGAAGTGTGAGAAGTAAGTATGTACGAAAATGATGACGCACTTTCTTAATTGCTACGATAAAAGTATGTTTACTTAGTGGTGAACAAGGGAGGAAGACGATAACAAAGCTTGTTGGTTTTCATTATCACCTCGCGCAAAATGAAAAGAAACATTGTCTCACGATTCGTTGCGAGGTTCAAACATGTCGCGTCTACTTCTCAATAATACGAATAATTTATGAACTTCTTAGATGTCGAAGCCTCTATAACCGCAAACCATTCATATTAAGTAAACAAATAGATTAGAAATTAAAATATTCTAATCGATTCAATCAGACGGCCACACGCTTACATCGTTACTGATTTTTCTCTTCCAAGCACACAACAGGCAATTAAAATTCCGCGACACATTAGAGAGTCGTTGCTGAACAAACAAATTCATTGTTTGATCAGAAACGAGTGACATCACAGTGCACATGATTTAATGTCAAACGAGAAATTTCTTACTTTCAGTATTTCTAAGAACCATCGATGCATAAAATACCTTTCCGATGAAGCATCATTTGAGCGATTATGCATTCAATGTTTCTTTCATAAACTTATGACGAAACTGAGTCTGGAATTTAAATCCGAAGACAGTGACGCGATGAATTTTCAGAAGGAATTTTTAATTTCGGGTTGGGTATCATTCCGACCGTGCAAATCTTTTTGCCTTTGAGTGTATTTCGCCGAAATTTGGAGGAAATTAGCAAGAAATCTATGTTGAGACCAGTTCGACGAGTTTCTTGAAATTGAAGTCTGATAAAAGAAGAGACAACCGCAAGTCAGAAAAAGTCAGAGGAATCAAGAATAAACAATCAACAACGACGACCTTAACGTCTCGAGTTTAATAACGGGAAGGTCGTAGCTAAGCAAAAAGTATTTTGCACTGTATGAATCCGGTTAAAACGCATTGAAGCGCCACGCTCAACACCAACGACATCCACGCGATTCATTGAAAAGAAATCAACAGGAAATTGCTTCAATTGAAATCAGAAATCACCCAACTCATCGCTTTTTCCCTCAGACAGGTTTGAAACGAGAAGCGATACTTATCGCGATGACTAATCCACTTGAGCCGCTGCGAAAGGGCTTATTGTTCTAGAAGATTTTCATTTAGAAATGATTTAAATTCAAACGCTTACAAATTTTAAGTCAATTCTGCGACAGTTTCACATTTTTCAACTATTTGCCTCGTGACGAAAGAAACGAACTTTGCCCGTCACTCGACTTGTCATTTGCTTCAACCTTCATTAATAGCTTTTTAATAAACCCAAACACGTAAGGTGATAACGAACAACTGGCAACGGAACCGTAAAAGGTGGAATCGTGTCTCAAGCTTCATTTTGTCATTCAAATTCTTCAGTAAAATCCAACGATTTGAATGCGCGACCAAATATTGTAACGACACAGAAGCAAATTGAGTGTGTGAATCATCGAACGACCATCCGGCAGCCCCCTTTATTCACAAGTGCGCGCTTTTCATGATAATATTTTGCCATGACAATTATTTGCTCAATCACCGACACAGCCAGAACGAACGTGAGCATTCCAACCGGTGGCAACAGGTAGCGTTCGACATTTTCGCTCTTTCTTTGCAATAAAGAATCATAGAGCAGATCGCGGCAAATTGATTGTTCTGAATGAAAAAGCTTAAAAATTGTGGAGTTTTATATTGCGAGAACTCATCAATGAAATGAGAACAACATTCCATTGACGGCCTTTAAGTCAAACGCACGTGGTGTGGCGAACTCCATCCGCCAGCTATTTTTAGTCACTGCGAATTTACCGTGAAAATTTGTTGATTCACGAAGCTTACCTCGCTATTTATGTTGCAGTGTGGACACTGTTCATCTTGACTGAGCTGCAGAGCTCTGACTTCTCTCAAGCCTCCGTTGAGTTTATTTTTATCAAGCAGCTCAATGTTTGCTTGTGAGGCGATTAGGTTGACAATTTGAAGTAACACGAAAATAATTTGTTGAATGTTTGGCGCCATCCAAATATCTCGAGTTTTCTTTTTCATTTTAAGTGTGTGTTAATTTACAAGCCTGTTCACTGCGAATTGAAACAAAATTGCTAATTGATTACTAATTCCAGATAACCAGAAGCACTCAGAACTTTTTCGCGGGAGTTTGCATCACATTCGTGGAAAACCGTATTGTGGAAATGACGTAATCGAAGTTCACTTCACAATTCGCTTCGAAAACTCGTTTTATGCGACTCTGGAAATTGTGATAATTGAAAATTCCCGTCGTCTCGATCTTTCACTCATCTGTAGACGTGTGGGATGATCTCTCAATGCAAATTCCAGTTTCTCTTCGTCGTATTTGTACCGATTTATGCGAGACAAGAGACCAACAACACTTAGAAAAGCGTTTGTCTCTCCTCGTTCCGCTCAACCATTCAGCGAAAAGCATTTTCCGTAATCACAATAACATAAAAACAATTAAAGCTGGGAATTTGGTGTGCTTGCATTAAAAAACTTGAGCCGTCAATAAAAAAAAAACTTGTGTAAGCTAAACGTATGAACTTCAAATCTATGTTCTTTATCAGCAAATCCAAAATTCAGGGCAAGGTGATAATGCTTCACAATTTATCACCTAGAAATCCCTTCGATACGTCACTTGCACTTATTACGGCGAGATAACGGAATATATTGTTATGCATAATTACAATTCTTCCTTTAAATTGCTTCTTTTTCACTTCAACTTGTGTTTCACGTTCGCGAAATATTTTTTCCCTTTGTTCAATTCGTTTCTACCTTGGCGAGTGTTGAATAGCGACTGAGAGTCGAAACAAAATTGTAGTATTATTAACTGAACACTATTAAAGCATGCGGCGTTGTTCAATGTTTGGTGTTTCGTTACCTGGGATTTCACCTGTTTGTTTGCGAACTGACTGTCGAGCAGGCAACGACGCTGATTCCGATGGGAAAGTTTCGGGTGAAAAATAATTGAATAATTGAAGGAAATTCGGAAAATTGGTTTTGGAAAACATTCTGCGGTCGGTGGAAATGCAACGCAGAGAACATCAAACGTTTGGCAGCATTAGAAACGTTTGAGAAGATTTGGGTTGACTGAGCGTCTCTGACGAACAGAAGAGAGAGAGTTGATTACACCTACTCGAACCCTTGTTCCTAGTTGGTAGCAGTCAGTTTCTATCTGTTGAACATTGCAGTTGACTTTTCGTTGATCGTCTAATTTAAAATGTGGCCCGCTTGGTTTCCGAAATTCTCGACAAAGCAAGAAAACGCTGAAGGACGGAGTCCCCGTCGATCTGTTAATCTACAGGACAGGATCGCGAGTCTCCTTCACTCGTCTCACCCAGCAGAGAAAGAATGTTCTCCGATGCTTCAGGAACTGAAAACTCGTAATAAGGTCAGAAGAATGTCAAACGTGTACGAGGAGAACATTTCGGCTTTTAATGAGAGTAACTGCAGCCTATGGAACGCCAAGACACTCGAAAGGACGCTTTCCACAAAGTTTATTAAACCAAAAGCCTTACAGACCAAAGAGCCAACGAAACAAGATCAGAAGATCAATGGTAACAAATACGATGACTTGATTGGACAGCTTATTGTCTTGGACATCAAATATATTGAGAAAATGGAGCGTTTGAAGCAGCATTTCATCAAATCATTCGATAATCTCCCGGCTCTGCGCCTAAAAAATGAAGCTGCAGTGACTGATCGCCTCAAGCAGGAACTGTTCGGTCCGGTTGAGCAAATACTCTCTCTTCACAAGGAGGTGTTCCATCCAATGTTGCTTGCGCATGCTAAAGACGCTGAAAAGTTAGCGACAAACATCTCTAAGTTATGTCAACAGGGTGACTTCAGCAGCTACATCATTCATGCGATGGACCAAAAGGTGACTTTCATTTTTCTCCACGTTGTCGTCATTTAACCTCCTTTTTACTTGGATCTTTTAGGACTGTGAATACCGTCGAAACGTCTACTATCGGCCATTCATAGAACAAATTGTTGACAAATGCGGCTTCCAATATGACTTTGAACCAGTAGAGCAACTTACTCGATACTACCAGATTCTTCAGGAAATATTGGAGGAGTTGCGGGGCAGCGACTTTTCGGAAGTTGCCATATTGGCGATGGCGAAGGCAGAGGAAGATTTGAAAAACGTGTTGACTAAAGTCCTAAGCATGCGATCAGTCAGTGCAACCCAAAAATAGTTCACTTTCAAGCTCTCTCAGAATTTTATAAGATTTATTGTTTCTATATAAACTGTTAAAGGCTCTCTTTGCCATTGTGATTTTAATACAAATATGTTGTGATATAATTGATCAATGTTTATTCGCAAGTCTTTTAATAGAGCTCAACGCCTTCCTCGGTATAGATTTCATTCCAGACCTTCAATCGCTTCTCTTCGGGCAGTTCAACAGTCTCAAACAAGTCGTTTGACATGTTGAAGCAAAGCATGGGCGTTGCTGATGAGAGAGGCTCCCAATCTTCATTGGGCTCCCCATGAATGATAAATGAAGTGATAATAGAAACTGTTTTTTTGATTAGTTCGAACTCTTTAGATTCGATATCCGGTGGATTTGCTCCCATCATTTTTGAAAACAAGTACCCCATATCTTCACCATGGAATGTACCCCCATCCAAATCGAATTTGAAAAGCGTTTTCATGTAGTTTAAACTCGATTGTAAACCGAAACGATAAAGAAAAGTTTTCCCACTGCCTTGTGAGTTTAGACGCGACAAGGCGGCTCGATATATTCCGTGATTGAAATGCAAGTCACCAGCAAACTAAAATAAAGATTTAAAGTATAAGTAAGTCGAACATGATTCACTTTACCTCAGTGTATTGGAGAAGAGTTTGTGCTGAAGGAATTTCATCTCCAAAATAAAGTTTCTGAAACTTTTCGCCAATCTCACGAGCTTTTTCCATGTCAGCAGCTTTTGTCAAATCCAATGAAAGTTCTCGCGCCAAAACAAATGCTTCAGGCGACTGGAAATAATCAACAAAGCTTCCTTTGAAAATTCCCATCAGTCCGCCTTCGAGTGTAGTGCCACCTATCATACAGTCGATATCATTTCCCCATGCAGTGCGACCAAGCAGAACTGGATCTTTTGGCAGAAACGTATTATCAGACAAGTATGGCTCGACAACGGGTGTGAAAGGGAATAATACATGCTCTGCAAATATTTCCTGTTCTGAAAGGAGAGTGGCTTCGTTTTTGACGAGATCTTTTGCACTTGCATTCTCGAGAACCTCGAGCATTTTTGCCTGGCCGCCTTCTCCATTCCACCCAACCGACTTCGCAAGACGTTCCGTGAGGTCTTTCTTAGGAGCAGCGGCCCACGATTTAATAAATGACGTTCCCGACATCGGAATCGCTCTATGAAAGAGTCCTTTTGCTTGATCCGACATCATGAGAAAATGTACCGAAGCTCCTCCAGCTGATGTACCGAAGACAGTTCTAAAACATAAATAAACGTTTCATTAAATTTGTATGCAATGTTTTGAACTTTGTTACATGTTATCAGGATCACCTCCGAACTGCCCAATATTATTTTTGATCCATTTAAGAGCAAACACTTGATCTTTTAGTCCTGCGTTACCAGGAATACCAAGCTTGGGATCGTTTAAACTCAAGAAGCCGATAGGCCCGACTCGATAATTAATTGATACGAAAACAAAGTCTTTTTGCATCAAATAGTCAGTCCCAAACATATCCCATGTTCCGTATGCATATTGGAATCCACCTCCATGAATGTCTTGAACACAAAGGTTGAAAGGTCGAAAAATATTTTTTGCAAAATAATCTCATAGCACTTACAAACCGCAACCGGCAGCTTTCGATTCAAGTACGGCGTCGTAATACCCAATACACCTGCATCCTCAGTTCCCTCTACTTCAGAAGTCACCATACTGAATATTACGTAAGAAGGCCGAACAACAGTTGCATCGAACGGTTCTGTCCACTTTTCTGGTGCTTGTGCATCGCGAAATCTCAGTTTGCCGACAGGAGCTTTCATATAAGGAATTGTCTGAAATTTAAACAAATCCCTTCCGAACAAAGACGTGGTTTGAGCACCCTTAACAGGTCCATGCTCTGTATTCACAATAACAAACTTGTTAGCGGACATTTTTCAGAGATATTTACTACACAAGCTAATGAAGCCAACTGAATCATAGGAAATAAAAGCTACTCAATTTATTCGGTCTTATCTCAATCAACCGACACGATTGCAATCAACAGAGATAATTTAATACATGCAAACCGTCATATGAACAATATTCCAATTTTGGCTATCTCTAAACAGCTACATATCTGTGTACAGCTTAACATTATGCATTAGTTGTGTAATTGAGTTCGTACAGCTTTGAAATTCGTGAGCATAATGGAAAATTGACAATTAAGCTTCATATGGAAGGTAAAAAAAATTGAACCAACTCGTGAGAATTTTGCTTAAATTGCTTGAATTTGTCATTGAATATATTGAACAAAACATAAAACGATCGATGAAAAGATCACATATTTTGACTACAACAAAATAATTTCTTGCGTGTCATCGCGCATGCTTACCCACAGGAACAACGATGTCAGTGTTTAAAGAATTGAACTAGACAATCTATAACGTATAATTATTTATCTTAAGAATTGGAAAATTTCAAAGCTCAACATACAAATTAGAGTCTCTAGCTTTACGTATTTGTAAAAACATTTTTCGATTCATACCGTATGAATCACACGAATGCCCGAATGCGAAGAGTATGAATCTAAAAGATCTTGCGAGTCTCCCCTTCCCCACGTTTCGGATTGTTTTCCTATTCTAAGAACTTCTTGCTTTATCTTTCATCAAGCTTTGTCTAAGACTCCAGACATTTTTACCCAGACTTCAAAACAACCAGGAACTATCTTGGAAAAGATTACGATAATAACAAAAACAAAGCGAGGGGTTCAATCGACCGCACAATTTTACAGCTTCTCGTGATGGTTCGTGTGATTTGAATTAGGATTTTCTTTAATCAAAAAGTTGGGGGATAATAATAATTTAAAATTACAAATATTTTCAGCGACTTACTCAGATGACAACATTCCAATTTTGGTGAAGAGCAGATTGTAAGCAATTCTTTAGAGTAATATGAGAGTATCGAACTGCTTTGATATTGATCTCAGAAGCATTAAATAGGTTCAAACCTCCAGTCATTAAAAATTTCTAATTCAAATTACCGAAAGGAATCAATCTTATAGAAGAATTAGTCCCTGAGCCTTAAAGTTGATTTGTTTTTGAATTTTTTCAATTCACTGAATATTTCCTCCCTCGCAGCATCCATACAAAATTCTGTAAACATATCGTTCCGATTGCCGTCGGGACTTTGGTAGTCGGTAAAAAGTGAGAACTCATGTGATATTATTAGAATTAGATCGTTGAGATAACTTGAAAGAATGTCGAAATCACCAATCGCGAAGAACCTCTGCATTTGAACGTTTGATTCTCAATTCAACATTCTAAATTAATTAATAGCCAAATAACATCTCGGTAATACGTACAGAGAAGAAACCACCAGCGTGTGCTCCGCAAAAAATGTGGAGGGAAAAAGTCAGCGAGTTATCGTTGCACTGAATGATGTATTCATATTCATCTCTTGAATGAAAAAGCGGGAATAAAAATTACAGACAGAAAAAACACAAATTTAACCCTGGCATCAGAATTTTTCCGTTTTTTCCCGTTTATGTCATTTGTTATTTTTCCTGCTCAACAAGTAGCAATTTATTTACTTTTAATCTTGACATTTTGTCAAGTTCTTTCTAATGATGCAATTTTTCATAACGGCGTTCTTTCTATTTTTCACGCAGAAAAATTTATTTAGCAGCGTTAAGCTTAAGATAAAAGAAACCTTGTACGATGATGAATATTTGTGGAAGGAATGAAATTTCAATAAAACGTTCAAGCATGTGTAGGGACTACAAGTTAAAGTTATGTTCTCGAAACGAATGTCCTCGAAGCAAATGGCTTTCCCCCACATATCAATATAGCAATAAAATAGATTATTTCCTATTGTTTCATCAATGAGTTGAGAGGGTCCTCTTTCGAAGCATCTGTAATAAAAATAAGAGGACTGATAACATTATTGATTATTGAGTTATGTAACCCGAGAAACTACTGTAATTTGTTCAACGTATTTGTAGCGCATTAAAGTGAAAACAAGGTGATTTAAATTTACTAGATCGCTCTCCTTTAAATTCGTAACATTTCACAAAATTTTCGCCTATAAATCTTTGGTCTGATTTCATTCTTTTCGAGAGAGAAAAAAAAACTACATAAAAAGTGTCATTCGAATTTACTTTGCGACAGCTTGGGGCTGCAAGACCAAAATAACTAAACAAAACTCTTTTGTAAAGTTCACCCTTCTTGATCAATGGTATTGAATGAATATTTGGGAAAAGCATGAATATTTGATTCATAGAACTTGAATGGAACTTTTTATGCCCACAGAAATAAATTTTGAAATTATGGAAATTTGATAAAATATTTTTCTTTACATATGAGGGTCATTTTTTAAAAATTTCGGCTTTAATTTTCTTTTTTTCTAACACGCTTGAGGTTGAAGTGAATTTCGTTTTTCAATTTTCATTTTTCCCATTTTAGATTTATTACTTTCTGAATTCGAACGCACAGCACTGTGCTTGGGGAGGAAAATTTCCTGACCAGATTAGGACGTCAGCTGCGCTCGGATTTCCGGACGAAACGTCATATCTTGGAATTCTTTGTTGGAATTCTCACTCATAGGCTAATTGTGATATTTAATTCACAGCCGGATTCTAATTGGCATCGTTAATTTTCTTTAACGAAAATTCGTCAACAACATCTTCTCCCTTTAGATAATCAAGCGCTGGCTAACGGAAAAATATTTTCTGGAGGAAAAAATTATTAATGATGGCAGTTTGTGAAGCTCAGAGGAGCTTAACTCATTAGGAGGCTTAAAATCTCACTTAGCTAAGAATGCAACAAAACTTCCGTTTATCTGGAAACTCAACATTTAGCATGTAAACCATAAGTCAATCTACTCGTCAACAATTTTGCCGTGGCGTACGTGCTCTGCAGTCATTTCGTACCTTTCTGATGCAATCTTCGTCGAAATATATGTTAAGGTGTTTTAAATCCGAATGAGACTTACGATGAGAGGCTTTCGAGAATGTTAGAAGACGGCAAATGATCCCTAAATCTTTCTTCAACATAAGAGAAAAACACTCAAAAATTGAAAACTGAGCATTCGAGACACGTCAATGGTGGGCTCCGATGATTTCGTGATTTTTATTAGTAACGATTGCAAACCCAATTTCTATACTAATTAACCATGAATGCTATCCATTAAAGACGTTTGATGGAAAAGGCATGGCACTCTTCTCAATGCTACGAAATAATTAAGACAGAATTCACGTTATCCCCTAGACAATATTTAACCTGGTCACGTTCTTGCGAAAGAAGTTTTCTTTCTTTATCTCAAATCTAATGAAGGAATGGAAAATTCCTTGGCAAATTTTCACAATATTTTACTGATGATACGATGATTTAATAAAATATTACATTTTGTGGCAGATTTTTGTAATTTCCACAGAAATTATCAAAATTCATGGAGTGTCAAGGGAAACAGCGCGTTGTCTTTGCACGACTTTGAATTTTGATTTGAGGGCGAGCAAAACATATTTCATTATCCCAAGTTGAAATGAAACTTCGAGGACGGACTCGAGACGTCGAAGGACCGACGGCTAAACTGTAAACGCCAGTTCTTCGTATCCCTCGGGACCTGAAAAATGTGCTAAAAGGAAAACAACATTTCTGTCATTTCTTTTAAATTACCACCTTAAACCTGTCAAAAGTGGGAAGGAAAATAACAATCCAGATGGGAAAATTCGGAAACCCGAAAGATTACGCCTAAAAAAGTGAAACATAGATTCATGAATAAATAATTCCTTCCCGTAAGTATCGATTTTCTTACGGCGGTGCGGTACCATATTGCTACTCGGAAGATTTCGCATTTTAAGAAAAATTTTATTAAAAAATTGAACGTAGTAATTTTCATAATTTATATGCAGAAACTTTCTCCACAGACGTTTCGTCTTAAAGTGAATAAAAATAAGCAGTATTTTAATATTTTAATGACATTGAATTTTTCAAAGCATAAATTCTTCAAAAGAAACGTGGTTAATTGTGAAGCCAGCGTTAGTTTTAGATGGCTGTGGTGGGAGTGAACATAAAAACTGAATAGACTCAGCAGCGTGCAACGATTCTTAACTTTATTTAAAATTTCCAGTGGTTTGGCTTATTAAGAGTGTTAAATGATTTGAAATTATTCCAGCGTAGACGGACAAGCCTGGAGGACTGAATATTTTCTATAAATTCCAAGAGATTTTCAAGGCATCTCGGCCTTTTTTTTCAAATTTTATATTCAGAAAACACTCTCACCAGAATATAAAAATATTTTCTAGACTTATAAAAGGGGAACAACCGGAAAAATGTTTTGGACACTCGGTGTTAAACTGAAGAGTAAGAACACAAAGATAAAACGAAATGTTTATTACCCTATCATCACTTTGACTGAAAATCCTTTGTATCATCACTTTAACAAATTAATTTCTGTTTTTATTATTTCATCTTTTGTTTTAATGTTCTAACAACAGCCGTGATTTGAGAGCTCGCTCTTTTAAGAAGTGGGAATAAGGAAAACAATTTCTTTTAATGCAGCAGTGTTAAACAAATCCTATTCCTTAGTTATCAAATTAAAGTCTGTAAATTCTCTCTCTTCTCTTTTTTCGCAATTTCCTTAATTAACGAATGATTTAATTTTTTTCGGCTCCTTCAGTTGAAAATGTTGTTAACGGAATAATGCTTTAAAGTTCCTTTCTTCTCGTTGACCATTATTTTTTAATTCCTCCGCCTTTTCAAAGCTCAGTCGCTACAAAATTAGGTGACTCTTGAGATCAATTTCGTTTTTAAAATATCTTTAAACTAGAGGCAGTGTACACGCTTTAAAGGCAAAGAAAAACAAAAGCAGTAGATATTTTATTTATGAGAAGGGATTTGAAGAGGGATATCAACCCTCTTTTTGCACGAATATTCACCCATAATTTTTATAGCACAAACTGTGTTTTAAGGTTTCATGATTTAATCGATAGTCGCTCCCTTCTTAGTCGAGATTTTGTTTTCTCTTGCGAGGGAAATCTTTCCACATTCAAGCCAAGAAGAAAAATCGTAATAAGAATGTGGTTGAAATTGCTCTATAAGCTCTAAGACAAAGATGTTTGGAGGGAAATTTTCTGCTGAATTCAAATTTGTAATTAAAATTTTTAAGACGCTATGTACATCGAGTCGAAGTTTGCAAACATTTGAGAGCAGTTTGCAAATCTTGAAATTTATTCATCGTGCTGAACCTGAAACTTTCAAAATGGAAATTATGGTGAAAATTCGTAACAAATTGATTCTTTATTTTCGATCGCTTTTTATTCCAACTCTAAACTACTGACTGAGACTATAGATTCAGAAGATTTTTCAAGAGGGGAGGAAATTCTACTGCTTTCAACCCTTGTGTCATAACATTGCAAATACTTTTATCCAGTTTGCCGTCGGAAAATTTCACTGCATTCATATTCGTTACTAGTAGATTTTAAATTCTGGAAACTCTAAGATTTGGGATGTGACAGCGATGGCACAAATTTTGCCAGATAAACAAAAACTGTAGAGCTCAAAATCCAACTAAAATAAGATACACTAGCAGCTAGTGACTATCTATAAATTATAAACTAATTCGTCTGTGAGGTTTATCCTATTCTAGTCTTCTGATTTCTTGTAGAAAATAAGTTAATAGCTTAATTAATCAGTATGAAAATTTAGCTAACTTAAATTCTAAAAATTCAAATCTTTTAGTTAAAACAAGACAAAAATAGTTTCAAAATAAGAAGAAAGACGCTCAAAAAGCTATAATCTTGAATGTAGCCATTTCCGGCAAGATAGTTTTTACTTTGTGAATTTTTTTGATAACACAAGAGGAAACTTAACAAAAATAGTAGATTTGGAAGATGGTCTTTGCCTGCAAATTTGCAACGTAACTTCAACAACAGCATACAGAGCTTGAATAATATTGAAATTAGAAGCTACAGTAGTATTTCTCTGTTAATTTGCGATATAAATTTAGTGATAGGATACAAATATAATCTTTAGATAATTATAAAAATAAGATAGAACACACTTAATTTGTCAAAGCTATTCAAGTAAGAATATTTATTTTTCTAGTTTTATGTTAGATTTGAAGCTCACTTTGCAGCTAAGGAACAATCACATAAAATAAATTCAATAGAAATCAAATGATGAACAACTTCTTCAAAACGTTTTTCTCCCATGTTCATTTTGCGCCAATTTTCAACCCCGCCGAACTCATGGTAATTCGAGTCGCGTGTGACAATATTAGCATTCAAGAATAAACGATGATTCAAAAGTCATATACAAGCTAATAATTGAAATCGAATCCACTGCTCAATGCGCTCACACTTTTATGTTTGCAAACAATGCAATTTTGAACAAGGCAGCTTAGGTAAGTCATTATTTAATCACGCAACCAATTGCAAACCATGAATAATAAAAACATTCAACACTTTGGAAAACTACAGCCAATTGATTCGTATTCTATTTACTGTCTATCGCTTCTTCATTTCTTTTATTTCTAGATCTGGATGGTGATTGCAGAGAGAATGGACAAAGCTTCAAGATTAGCGGCGGCTTTTTGACAGCAAACGGTTTTCTTGCAACAGTAAAAGAACGAGTTAATTATCAAATCATTAGGCAAGTGTCTCACGCTTTGATTAATTACTTTTCTGTCCAACACATTAGTTTCACACTTAAGATGCAAACAAAAGAAATGAGCAATAACTAAGTCATCAACTCTGCCTAAGGATAATCGAAAAGTACGATGATGACATATAAAAACGATTTTATTTTCCCTCCTTTCCACAAATTAAATTGCACCGAACATGTTTACGTTATCAATAAATCAATTTCACACATGGTTGAGACATCAGGTCTGTCTAAAGGTTTTTTATGAAAATGGGGGAACAATTTATCCAGCAATTTTTACACGTTTGATTTATTTGTTTGTCTGAATATAGACTTTGTTCTAATAACAATTACGTGCGGTTTTAATTCTACTTTCGAATTTGAATAGTTTCTGAAAAATTTTACCGCTTCAAAACCTCGAGAGTCGAAACGTAAAAAATTAACACGAAATTGAATTCGGGAACTTGCGAGTTCGCTCACTTGTTTGTTTAGAAAGAAAATCTTCGCCGTGCTTGCTGCCAGCTTGACAAACTGTGAGATACTGTTCGGGTTTACAGGCGTTTCTTTAGCTTTCGGTAGATGTTCGCTTCGTTCCCAACATGCGCATAGCTTTCGCTCCAACGTTTTCCACACATACAGAATACTTTGCAAAGTATTTTTTTGAAAAAAAGACCAAACTCTCATTGGGGTCGATCCGCCCAAACTCCAAAAAAATACCGAAGAACTTTTAGCTAAGGAAAGGAACAACAATAAGAACAACCTACATAAAATCGTAAATTTTTCCCGAGTTTTTTTCCTCAAGTATACCGTCAATTCAGTCTATATTGTTTGGTTGTAAATAAGAAGAAGGAAAAAGTTGTGTTGCAGTTTTCCCGAGTTCTCATATCTTGTTTAATCGTGAGCATTTCGGAAACTTTTTCGGAAAGTTTGATGTCAGTTAAAAACAAACTTTGAACAGGTATACACGGTTTGTGTGCGGCACAAATTTTAACTGTGTTGTTGCTCTTCGGGGAAAATTTTCTAAGAAAGTTTTTAATTTTTATGGAAAGAAACTGCGGAGAACTTAAATAATTTTTGTTTTATAGTCAAAAGTTTCTTGTTGAAAAGTATAGAACTTTTGGGAGGGTAATTATTCCCATGAATTATGATTAAACCAAGACCATTAGAAGTTTAAAACTCAAGACAAAATTCTTGAAAAGTATCCAGCTTTGTGGAAGTCAAAAAACCGGGGAGAAAGTGTGAAAGTTTAAAAGAAAATGTTCAATGAAAGACTGGAAAAGTGAATATTTCCTAAAATGCAGACGGAATCTCTTGTGAAAGAATAAAAACGCTAGAAATCAAGTTAGTTAGTTAGTTAACAATCTCAGCACCACCGCCGCCCTTTTAATTTCACCGAATATATTTACGGAAACGGCAATAAAACTTGATTATATCTGCTAAGAGGCCCCTTTTATTCCGTCGTAAAACTACTTTTCGCTATCATGATAGTGCTAAACTGTTTAGATATGTATCGGAATATTTCAAATTAAAACACATTTGCTCAAATCAACAAATTACTCATTAACATAATTCCTGAATTTTCTACTTATTACCGCGCCAATTAATATTTCCGTGTTTTGCCTTCGTTGTGCTGAATAAACAGTGAGTGAACATTAAAAGTGACTTTGTGAAACATGAAAGTTTTCCACTGCGTCTATAAACTCGAAATTTCTTTCGGAAGAAACATACATTTAGAATTTTTCCTTCAAAAACAAATTTTTCGCCGTCGTCACGCTAGCGAAATTAAAGAAATTAACATAAAGGCCAGCCAGTGTGTGACAAGTACTGCATGGAACGGAAAACTTCTGTTGAGTTTCACTCTTTTCCTCTTTTCGAATCACGTATGGAAAACTTTCTTTCTCCAGAATTTCGCTTCTAATAATTCCGTTAATTGTGTGCTGGCAATAAAAATTAAAGAAAGAAAATTATATTAATGCTTCGAATTTTGTGGAATACAAATTCTCTCCCCCACAAGAATTAAAGGCAAAAAGGCAAAATCGCATGTCGTCACGTCAACGATGTCAAATCCTTTTAAAAAGAGAGAAAGATGAAAATTTAGCTTATGTGTGTTTATTTATAAGGGGAGTTAATTTTTGCGAGACGAGTATCTCACAGCTCAAACTAAAAATCCCCTTCTTTACTCTTAATTAACAACAAAGATTTCGAAGCATAAAAGAAATTTCCGCCGTCACCAACCAAAAAGCGTTGGTTGAAATTTCCTTTGCCACAAGAAAAAAGCCGTCGAGCTGAAAGTCTTTTGAAGGATTTCTTTCCTCAATTCTTGTTTAAGTAAACTTCTCTGTTTACATTTTATTTCGTTGCTTAAAACGAAATGATTTCTGAAGGAAAATAAACCCATCTATATGCACAATTCATTGTATTTTCTGGGGACCTTTCGACCTTTTACACATTTTAAAATATGCTCAAAAATTAAGCCATAAAGTTTTCATAATTTTATCGCAAAGAAAAATAATACCATTTCCATGATAAATTGTAAAGTCAGAAAGCTATGGGATGTGAAAGATAAAATTAATCGCCAAGTTGGCAATCAGGCTTCATTATAGGGTTTTCTTCGACGTTGCCCTAAAAAAATATTAAACGAAGCGCTGCGGAGAAGAAATTACCGAAAGGATTGGAAGGCAAAAAATGATATGTCTCGAAAAGAGAGAGAGAATCAATTAGATTGCACGTTTAAAGAAGGGTTACAGAAGATACAAATAAATTTTACATTCATTCCGAGTGAATAAGCCCTTTAGCAATAACGATACGGGTTGAGATAAAGCTCAAAACAGAAAGAACTTTCTCAAAGACGAGAAAACTGATCCTGCGATATGCTGTGCAAAATCAAAACCATTATTTGAACACACTTTGAATTATCTCTTAAATACTCGCTTTTCTTTTGTTTCATCTCGAAAAGGAATCAAAGAGCCCTCGAAGAAGACGGCACATCTAGAGTAACTGATTACAAAATTCTTCAAGATTTCTCTCGAGGCTAGTTCCAATATTTATAATAGTAATTTCATGTATTGTTAAATGCTGTAAAATGATCCACAGTAAACTCATGAACTCGAATATCTCAGGAAGATATCTTCCTCCCCAGTTGAGAGAAAAATTTAGTAATTTTCTACTTTGGTTTTGCACGAACACATGCAAGGCGAAACATAAATTTTAATATATTTTGCCATGGATATAGGATATAGCATTTTAGGCGAAACCTTAAGAGGGAATTGTGAAAGCAGTTTTAATTTTTCTCCTCTCCTCGACGACACATTCATTATGTCTGGTCTGGATCTCTCTCCATCTCTCTTGCTTTTTGTGTGTGTTTTAGCAACCATGTCGAATAAAAGTGTCTTTATTGTAATTAGAAAGCTTTCACTTGTCACATAATATCAGGTGCCATAAATTTTTCCTTCTTCATTTTTCATTTCTCATTTTCGTTCCGGCCACCGCCTTTGTTTTAAAACTTATTCAGATTTTATGAAAAATTCATCTTAATGGATTTACTATTCTTATAATGATCAATTTGAATGCATTTAAACCACACTCAAGTTTCGGAACGTAATTTTAATGACAAACACGGTCATAAAAAGGGCTAAGACAATCAATTGAAAGGGTTAATTTTAAGGAGCAAGAGAGCCTCCGAACACAAATAAATTGAACCCGTTCCCAAAGATTTTACCATACAACTATTAAATATTCATCATTTCGAAGGGATCGTTAGCGTTTCACGTGAGGAACTTGAGAAAGTTCTATTGAAAATGCTGAACAGCCTTTCCAGGGTGACGTAAATTGCTAACAATCCTTTAATCATTAGAAGGCAATGATAGTTAAGAGCCAAAAGGTTAAATTATGTTTAGTTTCAAGAAATTTTACGGTTAGAAAATTGTTGCCATGCATGTAAATTCGATATTTTCTGAAAAATCCGAAAAGAAATTTACTTCGAAGGGAGATTGTTTGGGATAGAAAATTGCCGACGGGAAAGTGTGCTGTTGCGCTGGGGGAGTTTCTTATTTCTTTATTTTCCACTTGCAAATGGGTTATTGTTATCGCTTAATGTTACCTTCGATCACTGTGCTAGGGATCAAGTGATAGTTTTGAAATCGTATCTGGAAGTCTAAGTACTTAGACACGTCCGTTAGTCTACTCGTTGAATTATTACGCCTTGACTCTTTTCAAGAATAAACGATGAGGCAAATGTTAACGACAAAGTAATAATGAATTTTAAGAAGCAAGAGAGCCTCCGAACACAAATTAAGGTTTTTGGTTTTTCCATCAACTTGAGATTGCCGCAGTTGATGAAGACTTTTTAATTAGAATCCTTATGATGAGGACCTGAAGATAGGATTAAGAATTTAGTTGACTCTTCCTTAAAGCTGGAATCTTCTGTTGTCTTCCCCTATCTGAGAAATTCAAATTTTATTATAATTTGAGTTCTCGTCAACAATAATTTTCGAAAAGCCATCACGACATTAATTTTAATTCAATTTTACCATTTTCTGCTCCACAGGAAAAAATGATCCATTTTATAATGAGTGATGATTCAAACTGAACAGACAACTGAGGAAATTATCAAAAAAGTTACTAGTGAAAGTTTAAAAACAATCGTAAGCAGCCCTTCTGGGTTGTATTCGTTACTCGGATCGCTTTCCAAAGCAGAAAATTTGAAACTTTGGTCGAACGAAATACAAAATAGTGCTCACAAAAAACTGAATGAACATGACATGTTACAAGCAAATCAAGCGAATTTGAAATGTTCATCTAGTTACGCAAACAATATAAAGCAAGTGATAAACATAAATTCTACGATTCACGAACGCTATCATAAATTGCAGAAAATATCGCTGCATCATATCTTAACAAAAGGTAATTGTTTGTGTTCCGACTGTTGTTAGTCGTGTCGTTAGGTTGTCATTCAACGCTTGTAATTATTTGCTGAGTTGAGTTTAATTATTTTCTTACTTGGGCAATCAAAATTTTGCATTGCTGGAGGCTAGCAAACGTTGCTGTGGATTCTCATTTTGCTCTGGATTCAAGCGTTTTAAAAATTTCGATTATATTTTTCAAAACAAAAGTCTTCATCATTTGCTAACTGCAAATCTGAAACATTAAAGAGAGACAAGCTGAGATTCGCAGACTCGTCACACCAAAATTTCATTGAGATAATTAAACAAAGTTTTCTGAGACCGTTAATGGGATCTTGAAACATTCGAGAACCTTCAGACAATAGCTTTAATGAAAACGTGTTAAAGTTTTTAAATCAATACTTTTGTAACTCAACTTTTGGAGACTTTGAAAAAGTTTTTGTTCTTTCTTTTCAACTTGTTTTTACTTCCCCAAGAAATATCTAATTTTCCAAAACTTTATAAATTTTCTTTCAAAAGTAAGGCAAATTTTTCAGACAGAAAAGTTTTTACAACTCATTATGGGTTGCTGTTCGTTAACGCTTTAAGACGCGAAAATTAGTTTTTCTTGGTTTATTTTAGAGTTGTATCAAAGTATTACCGCTTAGAAGGAATGTAGCTTTTGATTCATTGTGAGAATCTGATATTCTATTTGAATTTATTCCAATTTTACCACCTTTCTAGGTCCAACTAGTAAATGTCCAACACCTGGTAAGGTTTTGCGCTTTAACGGACGATAATTGGATGAAGTTTTGCAGCTCGACTTCGTTTGCTTAATCGAAAACATTTCACTTGTAGGTTGCTCTGGTCAAGGTCACATAACTGGTCTATACACTCACCATAGAAGGTATTGTTTGGGAATTCTGACATCCGCATAGAAATTAATAAAACTTTTTGTTATAGTCTCTCAGGCTGCCCAAGAAAGGACAAATTATCATCTGAATGTGAGTAGAAACTTATGTGAGGGCTCACAGTGGCAAATTTAGTGAAAAATTTCTTAAGATCGGAAAACAAACAAGAGAAAGGAAATCTCCGCCTTAAATATAAAAGTTCAAAGAGCAAAATATTGAGATGGGGTTGGCATGAAAGGCAGCATATGTGGCAAAAGTAATGAAAAAATATTTTCTTTTAAGAACAAAATAAATAAAACAAAGTAAAAGAAATTGCCTAATGAAAAATAAAAACCGAGAAACTCGAGAAATTTTTAAGCTCCCATGCAAATAAATTTCCTTTCAATTAACTCCCACAGAAAGGAATATTTCATCACGTTGAGGGAATCAAAGTTGATTGCAATGAATGTTTTGTTTACGATTTATTTTATTTCGTTCATTCTTAGTGCTTGCTCTCAACGAAACAATTTTGAAATGCCCAACACTCGGATGCAACGGTAGAGGCCACATCAGTTCTAGTAGAAACACTCATCGTAGCTTGTCAGGTTGTCCAGCTGCAGCAGCCAGCAAAGCCGCTGCAAAAGAATTTAAATACCAAAATAGTTTAATATTCCGCAATAAATTACAACCAGGTAAGATATTTTAGCTTTATTTATATTTATTATTCTTATGCTTTCTTTCAATTGATTCCTAACGACGCTCTCTTCTCTCGCAGTCATAAATTTCCATCAGCTAAGCAAATATCAATCAAGTTTCGCATCAAAAAGCTTAAGAGAGACTTTGAAGGAATCTTTACCCCAAAGAAGCGAGTCGCAGAAAAACTCAACCGAAGAAAACATTAACATTGAATCAACACATTCCGACTCAACTGCGAAAGTAGAAAAAGCCGACGCAAAGTCTCTGGTGACAATTGAAGAGAAAGAAGATTCTCCGAGCACAGAAGACAATTCACTATTTAAATCTCAAAAAAGCACCATGCTGAGTAATCCAATTGAAAGTCATTATTCACGTGAGCAAGATCTGCGATACACCAGCTTAAGCGATGTGTCTCGTTCAATCTCATCATACGCCATAGACACGGTGTCGTCAAATCGCTTAACGATGTCAGATTACGACGTTCAAACTGTGCACTCTACGAATCACCGTCCTTACGATCCCGGTTCTTTGGTGAATTCGCAAACGGCTTTTGAACGTTACGATCCAAGCTATCCATTGCAAAGAACAAGCATGTATTCGTCTTACGGTCAACCTTCTCTAGAAGACTTGGCCAATCAGCAGAAGTATCTGCTAGAGCAACATTCACAGCAGCAGCAAACACCCATAATGAAGACAGAACCTGACGAGGCAAACAATGGCCCAATCTACCCACGGCCGATATATCAATCTTACGATCCTTCAGGTGAATATAATTTTATTTTGCCGTCGGTAAATATATTCTAATGAGATAGACTCAGCTCCTTTAGCATACAAAGCGTCATCAAGCTCTCCCTCGCCGACGTCAACAACAGCTTCGGCAGCGACTGGATCATCTAACAGCAGCAACAACATACCGAATTCAAAAGCGCCCATCATTGATTTATCGACGAACACAATCACTTCAACAAGTTCAAATTCAGGATTCTCGTCTGCTGAATATTCTCTCAACAACGCAAGAAACTCACGGAGTCCTCAACAGCCCGAGTCAAGTCCCCAGCTGGCCAGTCCACAAGTTCCGAGTCCACAGGGCCAAACTCTCGATCTCAGCGTCAACAGAATCTCGCAAAGGTAATAAAAAATTATTTATCTCCCCTCATGAGAACTAATTGTCCCGAAGCGCCCTGAATCTTCAGAATCTTCTCAATCAAGCGGAGAAGCGCCAACACAAGAAAAAAGAGAAATCTTGTGAACATAAAATTGTTAAAGTATGTTAATAAAATAGCTTGGAGTAGATTTTATGTTTCTCCCTTTGTTGTGTATGGATAATGCCGTAATTTTGAGGGGTTTTGTATGCTTAATGTGCCACTTAAAACATTTTTATGCTAAAAATGATATAAAATTATCCTTTGGCAAGGTGGCGAATTGTTTTATGATATTCCAAAAAATTTATACGGCTCTACATGACAACGGCGCATTAATTCAGTAAACACAAGAATTATATGTTAAAAATGTGTTGTTGTTGAATCACTCCATTCCATAACATTAATCATCCCCTAAATTTCCGCAGAAACAAGATTTAAGTAGAGTACGAAGACAGAGAATTAAGTTCCTCCGCAAAGCTCTTTAAAATTTTAAATTTATTTTCTTTGCTTTTTGAAAAAACAAAATTATTCCAGCGGATCTGCAGAGAGTCCTTACCAAGCGCAAACGGAAAATACCAGCACTTCGACACCACATGCTAATGGGTTTCTATCCCGCTCACCGCAAACGGAGCCGGTTGACTTCAGTGGACCGAGAACAATGGGCTTCGGTCTCATCGGACCGACACCGTACAGTCGCGAATCAACGCCAGACAGCGGTGGTTCTCATTACATCGACAACTTTCGAGATCCAAATGGTAAGCGTTAAAAAGAAAGTTTTTGTTTTGACGACGCGAATGTTAGTGTTTTCGTTTTCTGTTGAAAAAGCAGGTTACAGTCCGCATCCAACTTACGGAATGGTTGTTCAGCCAGATTATGCAAACACTTATCCGGGCTATGGACCTAACGCTTATCAATGTAGCGGCCCGTATGGAAGCTCTCTGGGCCCAGGTGTTTATCCTGTTTCATCTGTACCGAGTCCGTACTCTCCAACGACAACATCGTGCTATGCGATGCCACCCCCACAGCATTTGCCGTCGCATGACAAATTGCTCTCAAAGGACGGGTGAGTGTCTTGAAGAACAAGAAATTAAGTTATTTATTTTAAGAAAACCTTTTCTTAGAAATAATATTTACACATGACTTCTACATGTACATAAATTTACAATATTGTCTCTCGTTATAGTTTGAAATTCATTTAATTCCAAGAACCCAGAAAGGATTTATTTTGAGCTTATGTAAAATAATTGAGTTTTATGTTTTATTGCCATGTCCTTTATATGAGAAATCTCCTTTAATTATGACATTTAAATAAATTTGGGCCAATTCCACAGATGCAGCCACGAATAATTTCATAGTTTTTCTTATAGATATTGCACTGACGAGCCAGCCGAAGAATTCCTGTTATTCAGTAGGCAAGCAACCCATTCGTCTATTCAAAAACGATCAAAATTAAAACGTTCTCAAATGCACAAGCTTGAAAGAAATTCAAATCACCCCACTCACATAACACACATTCAGATGTCACCTTTTGAATCATTTCAATTTTCAAGTGATTATTTTTTTGAGAAAAGTGCAAATTTTCTTATTTCCGTTTCTTCTTTTGTTATTTTTTGTTTTCGCGATTATTTAAATAACAGCGGTAGATAAATAAGCCTATAAGGTACTTTATTTTCTTTCTTAGAGGGGACAGGCTTAGTTCGAGTCACAAACATTCTTGGAATTAAATTTATTTCTTTGGGAGTTTCGTAGCCATTTGAATAAAATGAGACGAAATTTCTGTACGTCCCTTTGAGCAGAAGTTCATCCAATTTAAATTATTTAAATAAAATTAGATTCTCAATCCTATTGAAGCGAACGAAAATAAGAAAATTCAGAAGTCTTAAAAATATTTATCTCTCTCTTACTTGAAATTACCTACGCTTTCTTAAATTTCATTGATTATGTCATGAGCACGCAATTAAAGACTAAAAACTTTTCCTCGTCTCCTCGAGAGATGAGAAATTAAAGTATCTTCGAATGTCTTTAAAATATTAAAATCTAATGTATTTTCCATCATTTTGAGGGTTGTATTATTACGGAAGCTGTAGAGAGAGAGTTAACATTCTTTTAACACAAGTAAACAGACAACGAAGCGAAAATCATTAAAATTAGGGGGTTCTTATATTAAAAGTTGTCTGATAATGAGAAAAATGTGTAAATATATAACATCAAACCCCATCGAGTGTATATGAGGCAACAAAAAAGATAATGAAAATCACATGATTGGGACTAAAAAGGGAAGTCTCCACTAAAGATGTGAAGGGCTTTAAAAAGGATACACGGAAAATATTTTATCGTTTAATTTTACTCATAGTCATGCCCAATCCAATTTAATTTTTAAGCTCTCTTTTTATCCAATCCAAGCTCTTTGAGATAAAATATTAATTAACTTCAAATTTCTGCTTTCTACTTTAATCAGTCTTCCCGGTTGTCCTCGGAATGATAGAGGTTTACAGTCTCATTCGCAAGAGCTCAAGTGTCCTACGCCAGGATGTGATGGTTCCGGTAAGCTCAAAGAATGAAGAAATTAAGAATCTGAAATCAGATTATGACTGCTATCATTTCATAAATATATTTACTTTAAAGGGCACGTAACTGGTAATTATTCTTCACACCGCAGTCTATCTGGATGTCCACGTGCCAATAAGCCGAAAAGCAAACCCCGAGATGGACAAGATTCTGAACCTCTTCGGTATGAAAAATTTACTGTCGACAGAATGAAGAGTTGATTGTGATTAAATCATTTTATTTCTCTTTATCTCTCCTCGCCAAATCAGGTGCCCAATCCCAAACTGTGATGGATCAGGTAGGTTGATGTGGAAAATCTCCTGAAACCGTTGACAATGTATGATCGTAAAAAATGTGTTCTCTCTGCTTCCGCAGGTCATTCTACAGGAAAATTTCTATCACACAGAAGGTAAGGTTAATTGAAATTTAGATGCGTGCATTTTTTTGTCAAATTTAATTTTTAACCTTTTCCATCCTCTTTGAAATAATTATCATTTTTATGTGGAATAAAAGATTTAAAAGGTCGTTTCTCGCAGTCGAGCATCGCTGTTGAAGCCGAAGTAAATTTTTCATGAAACCACACGGTTTAAACATGAGGTTTTTCTATCTGACGAAAAGTATTTTTTATGAATTCCATTTCGTAAAGCTAAAACAGAAATGCTTTAATCTGACGAACAAAGATTGGATGAAAAAGTTTTAAAAATAAAATTCATTTGCTCATCTCGATGATTTGAAGCAACGAATTTCCCGACGGGATTTTCATCCTTGAGAAGAAAATTGAAACTTTTTAAGGAAATCTGTGCAATGTTTTGAAGTTTCCACATTCATTTCTTAACCTTTTCATCATTGTTTCAGTGCTTCTGGATGTCCAATTGCAAACCGTAACAAAATGAGAGTCCTTGAGAACGGTGGAACAATTGAGCAACATAAAGCAGCCGTGGCAGTAGCAACAGCGATGAAATTTGATGGTGTGAATTGCCCCACGCCGGGATGTGACGGTAAGCGAGCTTCCATACATTGTGTAACGCACTTTAGGGTGAAAGGGTTGAAATGGGTGTGGAGGGGTTGGAAAGTTTAACCTCCTAACAGCTTAAATATTCAGAAACCTAAGCACCCACTGGTAATAAAACGCAACGGGAAACACGAAGCTACACAAAGCTATCGCGTTACGCAATCCATGGACGTTTCCTAACATTTCACACCTACAATTAAATGTAATTTTCATTTAGGAACAGGTCATATAAACGGAACTTTTTTAACGCATAGATCTTTGTCTGGATGTCCGGCAGCAGCACAAGGCATCAAGAAACCAAAATTTGACGATATTTCCGTATCCGTTTATCCGAAAGGCTACATAACAGGTTAGTAGTACTTGAAGCAATTGAAATGAAGTATAAATTGTTATCGCGAAACCATAATTAGTATTTTACGATGTAATTCAATAACATCACCGTTCAGGAAACAGAAACCGCTTTCAAAGCTTTGATTTGACGTGAAGGAAATCTTAAACGTTTAACTGCAAAAGGCAGAAAGTTCATAAACAAATTAAATAATTCATGCGAGATTATGTTCTGCGGTGTATTCAAACTATTCAAATCGCAAATTATGTGGCATTAAACAATTTTACGTTTTAATGACTACAAAGTTATTGTGTCTAAATAAATATATATTCTCACCTTCGCATAGAATATTAATAACAATAATAAAAATAATCAATTATAGCGATAAATAGATATTATAGTAGATTACTCTTTGGCATGAAAAGAAATTAATGTTGAAATGAATTTCAATTTAACAGTTAATAAACAATACAAAATTTTCTCACGTAATTCCCCATTAAAGTTGAGAGCGAACTGTATCGATTCACTTGAAATTCAGCCAACTTTGAATAAAGCAAATTGCGAAATCGAATATACTTTTGTAAAGATAAAGAAATACGTCAGCTGCAAAAAGTTCTCTCAGGGACAAAACTACTTCAGTTGCTGTTCTTGATTTTTGACAACCTTGCTGAACATTCCTTGAAGAATGTATAACAAATCAGGTTGCGTCACAATTATAAGACTTGTCTTTTTGAGAAGACGTAATAAGGAATCAAAAATTTAACGAATTTGAAAATATGAACGAGGATCGTTGCGCAGAGTAGAAGCGCAACCATACAAATCTTCACTTGTTATAATTTTCTTGTTTTACCGTCGGGAAATTGAGATTTCCCGCTAAGATAGAAACGAAACGGATACTGAAACCGTAGGAAAAGTTTCAATTTATCTTCCGTGATGTCAGTTTTTAAATATTCATTACTTGAAACTCTCTCCCTACAAGCCGAAAAGAAGAAATTACAATAATTAAGCTTTCGACTGACTCATGCATTTTTCATTTGAAAAGAGAAAAATTCGATGATTTTACTATTTTCCACTTGGAATTGAAATTTTGTTAGTAACTGTTTTGCTGTAACAAAAACCAGAAAAATTTAAAACTAATTTTCTGCTTATCTTACTTCGTTCTTTCCATTCATAGGTATGGAAATGATGTTGAATGCTCCCAATACTATTGCACCTAATGGTGAAGATATGATGACATTAGAGGCTGAAATTTCTGAGTTGCAACGTGAGAACGCGAGAGTTGAATCACAAATGCTAAGACTAAAAACAGATATCAGCGCAATGGAATCACATTTGAACCATGGCGAAAGGGTATGTTTTTCAAGGAACAGGTTGGTTCAGGCAGAAAATTAGTTGTAATTTAAAACTCTATTACATATCTCAGAACTCGCATTTCGAGATTACTTATAGTAAATTTGTCTCTCCGTTCTTTTCAAGAAAACTTTTTCCTCACAAGATATTAGATGCGCTTTAATGAGGCGGAAAGGAATAAAAAACAATTTTTTGAGTTCAATTGCTTATAAAACGAAGAAATAAAATCATTGAATGATTGACTTTGTTCAGATATATTTCCGGTGATGCATACATGTCGCTCTCTTTGAAACTGTAGACAGATTCCTTTATTTTTTCGCAAAAGCATGAAAACAATTTTAAGTCAAGGGGGAAGACAACGCTGGTAGTACACGTTGCGAAATTTAAAACGCTATAGTTTTCCCCTTACGTCAAAGTCGCAGAAGAATCTGTCTGACTACATGTCGAGGGTCTTTTCCCTCTCTCATATTGTGTGCCCATTAAAGTCAAAAGAACTAATAATTATTTCATAGAGTTCTTATCCGTTGCTAACGATATCAATTGAGAATTTCGGTCTCTGAAGAATTAAGGTGTAAATTCTTTCCGAGCCGTAAACAGAGAACGAAATCACTGCAATAAAAGTTTATGTTGTCCTTATCTTGTCAAAAAAGTTTTTTTCGAAAAGGAATTTTAATTTAGATTTTTTTTCCGAAAAACAAAGTCTCACGTAGCTTTAATTTAGTCGGTATTAGGTGCTGACTGGTTGCTTCATTTCATGACTTGTATTCTTTCCCCTTCTCGATGTTCAGAGAGAGGGAGTGAGTTTAGGTGAAACGTCAATTTGCAGAATTTAAAATTATTTGGTTTCAGCGGGACATACGTGCGAAAATATGTTTGAAAAGAGGCTAAATTTGTCAAATTGAAAGTTTGAGGTTTTCACAAATCCTTTAGTTGCCAAATTACTCAGTTGAAGACAAAGACAGGTCGGTGTAAACTCTTGGCGAAATTTTATTTGAATAAAATTTTCCAAAGTATCAAAACTATTTGAAGTGAATGCTAAATTCAATTGAAAATCTGCTGAAAAGATTCAATTTTCCAAGACGACGAGTCTTCGTACTCGTTGTTACTTTCAGGCCGTTAGAAATATCGGGACAAGGCTTCTTTGGTAGTTTTGCCGGCAATAATTTATTTATTAGTTTCATAAGACATTTGAACTCAACCCAAGGCCATGAAAACAATCAAAGAATTTCTCCTAAAGTTCACGCTTATTGTCTTGAAACTTTCCTCGACGTGGAAAGTAAAATCCAATAAACTCGAAAACAAAATTCACAAAGTTTGCACGACTTTAAGTTCTTGTTCAAGTTTGGACATTTTCGCCTCGAAATCAATGTTTGGCGGATGTGAAACTTGAGCGGCTTTCGGCTTTAACACGAACTAATTCGCTTGAATTTAACCAGCAGAAAGAGGGGCTGTTAATGAAATAAAGCATCGTCTCAGACAAGTACAAACTCTTTAAAAGATCATAAAATGTCTTGAGATTGAGAAAGTACTGGCTCATGGTATAAAAGCCGTCGGGATTTTGAAAACATGCGCACAATAAAAGGAAAAAATCAATGCTTACGGAAAGTTTTGTTTTTGCGAATTTCTTCTTACAACATTTTTCTCGTCTGATTCTCTCTATATTAAAACATAAACTTCCCATTGGGCATGATCGTTTCTGGAAAAGAACACAATAAAAAAGCACACATAACCACCACTGAAAAAAGCTCTTCGTGAAGAAACGCCCTGAAGGTTGGAACCACCTTGCATTTAACTGCAGAATTGCGCAATGACTTCGAACGTATCGGGTAAAAACTCAAATTATCAGGGCTATTATGCAATGATTGCATGTAGAGAGTGTTTTCAAACTTTGGGCGTTTTATGGCTTTGCGAACATGTAAATTGATGAGGAGGAAAATAATACTGACGTCAGATTTCCCATTTGTTCTTTCTTTGCAGGAAAATGTAATGATTTCTCAAAAGACTAATTTGAGTGATTACTACAAAAGTTTGCGCTCAAATGTCATTTCACTTCTTGAGCATAGTCAGCGGCCAAGCGATCAATCATATGGAAAGAAGCAACAGGAAAGGGTTGAGTCTTATACACCGAAGCTTTAACCTTGTTATCTCAACAACGAGTATGTTTCTCAACTCAATGAAATTTAAGTGTTACAACAGTTTTCAAGTCCCTTTGAAGTTCAGAGAAACTTTGTAAAGTTGTGATGCGAGCATTTTTAAGCAACTTGGTTATCTCCAACTTTTCATCTTTCAACCATATAAGTCTGGCATGTAAGACAAAAAATATTTTAGCCGAGGGAGAAGTTTGCTCTTTATTTGACAATAAAACTATCAGGTGAATGACGTCACGTAGGTTTTGGATTAAATCAACGCTCTAAATGAAATCTGAACAATGTGTTTATAGTTTTGGAAGGTGAGCGAAGTTTTTGTCTGAAAGTTTTTATGTATTCGACAGAGAACGTCTAAGAACATCTTTAAGCTCCTTTGTTCCTTCGTTCAAGTACTGAATTATAACTTGAACTTATATTTTTAATGGTCATTCTGAGTTAGAAGGTTATTCTGAGGATGCTTTGAAATTTCCCACGACTGTAGACTTTCTCACTGTTTCCGTTTAATGGCTACGCCCAAGGCGACTTTTTTATGCTCAAGTGTGGCGTCATTCAAACGTATCTGATTTCTCACGAGAACTTTATAAAGCGATAACTTTGTTCCTTCACAACAGGGACTTGTAACATTTATATTTTTAATCCGCTGCTAAATCTGGATGAAAGATTATATGGCTAACTACGCAACACATTGTGTTAACTTAACGTGTGCAAATAAAGATTGCGATCTTAAAAAATACGAAAAATCAAAAAAATGTAAATAACCTTTCAAAAACATCTTTTTAAATAAGTTCACCAAAGTGAAAGTTATAAAGAAAAATTCTTCAATGTGATTAGAATTAAATGAGAAAAGCTACAATGACTTTAATCAAAATTTAATTTGACACGAGCATTGATTTCTTGTTGAATAAAACACGCTGAAAGTTGCAGTTTTAGGTTAATGCAATAATTATTATTGAAATGAATTTATGTATTCAACATCAAACCACACTAATCTGTTTTGTTCTATTGATAATCATTAAGCACTAATTTGAAATTAGTAATTTCAACGAAGTTCTCAACGTATGTATCCGATTGTTGTATACTTCTCTTTTTTTCTAAATATCGCCAGAGCTGGCAATACTTTCGAACCTTCATGAATCTGGCTACCAACCATCCAATTAAGTTTTTGTAATATTTTACGACCGTGTAAGGTTGACGAGACGTGAAGCACATAAAAGCTAATTACTTGAAAGTTCTGATTCGAGAGAGCTCAACCAACCCTATTTACCAAAACATACTTTCGGCTCCTGTTTTCTGAATTAACTTCAATTAAAATCTCTCCATTGAGATACCCGCATATCACTCTTCACTCCGATGATTTTGTATGATAGATTTGAGTCACATAAATATAAATAAATATTTAAACTGAAATGAAAGTAAAAATGAATGTTCATTATATGTAAAACATATTTTAATCTTAGAAGTCGACACGATAGCCGATAACTTCAAATTCATTCCCACAGAATATGTTTGATAATTATAGTTGTAGAGCTCTGTAGAAAAATACAAAATTATTAATAAAATGAAACAACCTTGATGCAAGCAAAAATCAAATATTTTTTGAATCAAATATACATAATCGGCCAATGATTTTTTCAACAATATTATGATTGAGATTTGAAATTTCTAAGCTAAAGATTTCCAAGAAACCTTACTTCATGTTTACGTAAACCTGCTCCATCTGCACGAAATAAAGCTTCACTGGTGGGTTTGAAAAGCTTTTTAAACCCACAAGTGGAAAAGCTCTCTAAATGATCCTGCGCACAAACTTTTCATTCCAGTTTTCAATCCGTCACACATTTATTGTGTCAGTAGTTTGAATGCAATCAGAATTCGAACAAGTCGGAAGGCTTGATTGTTTGAATTAAATTATATTAGATAAAATTTGTGTCGACATTGAGCGTTAGGCAGTTAGCTGGTTCAGTAAAACTGATGAACCGAAGTAAAAACCATCTGAAATTGGTTAACTAAGGTGTAAAGATAATTAGTCTTCAACTAAAACTATGATTCAACTGTCTTAGTTGATGGTCAATGATTAATCTACCACCGAAAACTATATCAAGACCGGTTACGATACACTCAGTTTCTAAGTTCTATAAAGCTAGAAAACTGTGGAAGAGTAAGATCTAATCGACGGAGCAGAAGCAAGGAGAGAAGATAAAATGCAAAAAAGTTAATGTGAAACTGTACTAGATTGTGCAACTTTCTTGTTTTATTTTTCGCGGAGCTTTCAGCTTGGAGAATAACTCGAAGCATAAAATTGTTTTAATTGTTAGAAGTAGCAAATAAAAGTTAAACGATCAGCAATTAAAAAACATTTCGAAACAAAAGGAAGTTGAAAGCTCAAGGCAGCGTCTCTTTTCCATCAGCTCACGTAAAATTAATGGCAGTGATTTACGCAAAGTGTTGTTGTTTTTGTATGGGTGTGTGATTTTGAACAAATTACTTTTAGTAATGATTTCTCTATCGAGATGATACTCTTGAACTTCTGACATGTTCGCCCTCTGTGTCTTGTAAGCAAGTGTCCAGAAAATGAGAAAAAATTCTAACGAGTTTTAAAAAGTATCCAGAAGATAGTGGGAAGAACTTTTTAAAATGAAGGAGCTGTCGAGAAACACTTATGCCAAGTGCCAAAAGTCGTGTCGTGTTTTGCTTTTGTTTTTCGCGCTGCTGGAGAATCTGATCGAAAATTGCTATGGATCGTCCATCGATGGAGTATCTTTGCGATTCAACAAACGAGGTAAGAGAGATGGGGGAAAATTGTATGTAAATCATCCTGTCTGTACGTCGGCGCACGAGATGTTGAAGTACATCAGAATCATCTCGCGAAAAATATTTTAAAAAGGTTTTCTGATGCAAAGAGGTTGAATGATAAATTAAAGTTTCCCGACAAAGACAGGCCGAATGATTTTAAAGCTATGGAAGTGAAAGGAACACAAAGTGAGAACGTGAAAGGAACGTTAGCGTGAAGTGAACTCGAAAGAAAACTAAAAAGGAAATTTTCTTTCTCATTCAAATCCGGAAGTTGAATGGAAGCCAGACTCTCGCTCAGTGTAAACCTCTCGGATACTGATGAATTAAATTCGCATTAGTTTTAAGCATAATTGCAAACGAAAGAATCTTAAAACACTTACACAGTTGCACATATTCCCTGGATAAACATCCTTGAGGTTCTATAACCCTCACAACCCTGGGAAATTTTCTTGCATGGCGCAAGCGTTGGTTCTTCTCTTTTTCCATCGTACATTCCTGTGAAAAGCACTTCGAGTCCTCTGAAAGAAGCTTGGTCTCTAGTGATATAACGTTAGAAATAAACAGTTGAGTATGGCACGTGGATGAAGTTACATTCGATCCTCCTAAGTCATCGGTGAACATTTCTACAAACTCGTGAAAATGATCCGGAAGTGCAATTCGCTTACGTTTCAAGATGACTGTTTGAATTTTTTGTGAAAATATTTTCCGTTTCCTGTGAGATAAAAATACTCAACAAAGAAAAGAAACGAGGAGATTCTGCATCGGTGAAAGGGAAGAGCGTCAAAGAATCATGACCTATTTCATTGTGATTTTAGCAGTTGTACAAATTTTTATGTTCGTTAATTCCATGACAGGTGAGATTATTCGAAGATTTATTGAAAGTATTGTGCCTTCACTCCGTCGAAGCTTGGGGTGTATTTGGGGATGTGTTAGCGCTAACTGTCGTTTGGGCTTGTTTTGCTTTAGAATTCCTACGCTTTACCTTCATGATTAAGCGGCAAAGCGTTTGGATTCTGAAACAAAATGAATCTTTTTGCACCGATTGGAAAATTTGTAACAGCTCTTCTCGCTCATATTATCGAAATCTGATGATATTGACTGCGCGGAGTTGTTCACATCCTTTTACGTTTTTTCTATCATTTACAGAAGCAGATTATACATTAGACGACTCTTTCTGGAATGAAGAAAGTCCAGTTGGTACGAAAAAATCTGAAATATTTGAAACGTTCTATTGAACCTAACCTTTTACCATTTGCAGGTGAAGTCGAGCGCCTTCTCAAAGAGTACAGACAAAATCAAGAATTAGTTCGTAAGATCGGCGGGCATTTTTATCAAATCATCTATCCCGTCCAACTAAGGCACCATGAAAAAATGGGAATATCGACGAGAGAGGTTGGAGGATCAAAGGTACGCTTTTCTTTAGGAAGAAGAAATATTATGAACACTACCACGGTATGTCATCGTTTCATCTATTCAAAATTACCCTTCATAACCCTCCATAACAATCATTACTCGTCTCTACCATAAATCCATTTCAAAATCATAATCAAGTCGATCTGAATATTTTTCTCCGATTTTAAATTTGCAGGGAAGCAGTGGCAGTTACACTGGGCGAGGAAGATCACGGGTAATTTTAAATGAAAATTAATTCGAAAAATTTCCAAGCTTACGCTTAAAAATTTTAACAGACCGGCAAGCATTTCCATCGGACTTCACTTTTAATCAAAGCTTTTAATCATAAGTTCCGCCTCGACTTAGAATTGAATACGTAAGTGGAAATAGAGAGGGGATTTTTGAAGTGGCTTTTCAATTGCTCATCCTTCATATTTTAGGCAATTGCTGGCGCCGAATATTCAACAAAAGCATATTTTACCCAGCGGGTATCCACACGACTCTCATAGGGTATGTAAAAGATCTCCAATGTCAGAATTTCAAAATTTTAAAGCACAAACTTCAGGAAATTGAACACTGCTACTACCATGGAACTGTCAAAGACTATCCCGGAGCAAGTGCAGCATTCCATACATGCAACGGAGTAAGCGGAGTGATTCACGTTGGAAATGAAACTTTTGTGATTCATCCTTTCTACGGCGGAGATTTATCGGTGAGTTCATCGTCTGATTTCCATTTGTTGAAATGTTTTTAAATCGAAAAGCTTTAAAATGTTGATGACGTCATCGTTTCCACTCTTCCAACAGAAACATCCACACGTTATATTTGAGGCGCGAACGAAGCAAAACAAGGGTTGTGCCAACTCAGGAAACCTAGAGTGGCGCAATCCTAGACGACAACAGCACTTGACAGGATTTGCAGACAAACCAGATTTGAATGGAGCTGGTCGTTACAGACGCGACGTCCGAGATGCGACCAAATACATAGAAACTGCTATCATCATCGACAAGGCCATGTTCGATAAGAGAAATGGAAGTACGAGAGCTGAAGTAGTGCATGATGCGATTCAAGTGGCCAACATCGCCGATCTGGTGAGAGTCAAAGCGAAAGATGCGCGAAGGAAAATTAATCACAAAAGAATTTTTGCAGTATTTCAGAACACTTAATACTCGAGTGTCTGTGGTTTATATCGAAACATGGCAAGGTCAAAATCAGGCACAAATCGATGGCGGAAAGGACATCAGCAAAGCAATAAGCAGCTTCAATGACTATACATCTAGAAAACTGTTCAAAATTGACAAAGACACCACTCAGCTCCTGACGTAAGTTCTTGAAACTTTGAAGTTGAACATTGATATAAAAAACACTTTCTTCAGCGGTGAAAGCTTCTCGGGAGGAGAGGCTGGAATGTCGGTGCCTGAGACTGTCTGCACTGCAAAGGCTGTCGGAATTAGCGTAGACATTAACACATACGAGCCACACCTTTTAGCGGGAACGATGGCGCATATGATTGGACATAACATCGGAATGGGCCACGACGACAACAGTGAGTGCAACTTAAGTTATTGATTTTCACTTGACTCACTTTTATTGCGATTTTCCAGGGGAAGAATGCTATTGCCGCGATTGGCACGGCTGTATCATGTCTCAATCAATCATTGGATTGGAGAATGTTCAACCCTACAAGTTCTCAGAGTGTAGTAGATCTGATTACATTGACGCTTTGAGGATTGGTCATGGTCTCTGTTTGCTAAATAAACCGAACGAGGTATTAACAGATGAATAGATTGACAAGCTCAAAAACTAATTTTTCTATGTCGAAACAGCTTGAAGTAAGAAGAAATTGCGGCAATGGAATCGTTGAGGATGGAGAAGAGTGCGATTGTGGATCGTTTGACGATTGCAGCAAGAAGGACCCCTGCTGCGATCCAATAACATGCAAACTTATCAAGGAGGCTGAATGCGCGTCCGGACCTTGTTGCGACAACTGCCAAGTAAAAACAATTCATTTTCCGGTTCTTAATTTACATTCCTTTTCTGTTCACAGCTCCGTACACCTGGATTTATTTGCCGAGACGCTTACAACGAGTGCGATTTGCCTGAAGTTTGCACGGGAGAAAGCGGTCAATGCCCAACAGACGTCTACAAAAAGAACGGAAGCCCATGCGGTGTTGGAGCTAGTGGAATGGAGAAAGCGACTGGTAAAACTTTGAACAAATTATTCCAAGTTTTTGCTCCAATTCAAACTTCTCACTCAGGCTATTGTTTCAATGGAGTGTGCCCAACATTAAACGCCCAATGTGAAAAGATTTGGGGCTACGGAGGTTCAGCCGCAGACAAACAGTGTTACGAGCAGTTTAATTCTAAAGGTTCCATGAATGGCCATTGCGGGATGGACCAAAACGGACACTATATCAAATGCGATCCAGAGTAAGAGTTTTCAATTAGAGACACTCCGATTTTATTGAGTTTTATCTATAGGAACGTTCAATGTGGTTCGCTGCAATGCATGCAAGGAGACCATCAGCCAATTATCGAGGGAATGGACCATCTCTTTTCGCGTACAATAATCTCAATACGAGGTTTAGAATACGAGTGCAAGTGAGTTCATTAGTGATTTCTTGTGAAAAGCTGCCAATTAAAAGTTTCGTTTACCAATTAAAGAGCAACCAGTGGAACAATTGAGACTTCAACGGAATTTCCGGAGCATGGACTCGTTAGAGATGGAACGCCTTGCGGAACGAATCTTGTCTGTGTTAACCAGACTTGCGTTAGCCTGTTTCCATATATCGACACATCAAAATGTCCAATGAACCAAGAAAGTGGCGTCGAGTGCTCAGCAAAAGGAGTAAGCTAACCATTTTTCTATCACGATTTAAAATTTATGGAAAATTTGCTCTAAACAGTCATGCACAAACATGAATAAATGTCACTGCAATTTCGGTTGGATGGGGCCTGACTGCTCTGGCGAATCGACCATCACGAGCACGACCCCGGCTGTCGTTATCATCACTCAAGATCCGTCAATAAAAATGGAGCGGAAGGAAACTCCATACGGTAAGCAAAGCTTTTTGAACCAAGAAATCAGTGATGAAAGTCTTCCTTTTATATGACAATGGTAACACTTTTGGCAAACCTTTAACAAAATTGATATTCAAGCGAATGTCAAGAGACAATGAATGTACAATTGAAAACTTATTTGCAGAATCGAAAGATCAAGATAAATTCAGCACTTTGACAATGGTGGCAATTTTAGTGATAGGTGTAACATGTTTCTTCGTATTTTTCACATTAATGGCTGTTTGCTACAGGTCTGTAAAAGCAATTTTCACGGAGAAAAGCTCTGGTTGTTTATAAAATGTTTATAAACGTAATTGCATTTTCGTTTGTTCAACACAAAGAGTAAATGGAAGTAAAGAGTAAAAGAAAGCTTTTTTTTTCAACGTCGCAAGATGTCTATTGTATGTCTATATGTGTGTTTAAATGTAAATAACGAATTTGTATCCTACGGATTCTCAAGGAAGAACTCTCTGAATCTCTGTATTTGCTCACTAATTGGTACCGGAAAACTCAGCTCTCTAGAATCGAATGGAAAAATTGTAAACGATCGATTATGTAACACTAACATTTTCTTCCTTGCATTGCTTCTGGGTTGTTCACTCAAGCAAATTTTAATCGAACCCTTATGCTCGAGAATATTACCATTGTCATTAAATCGATGATCAATCAGTTTCGCTTTCGGGCCGAGATGACATTTAAAAAACTTTTAATGACAATTAACCTCTGTACATTTCCAGAAAATTATCACGGCTCAAATACAGGGTTTTTAGTCGCGGTTCTCGTTTCGGTTTGTAGCGGTGTCTTTCTGACATTTGCTTTAGTTGCGTTGTGCTACAGATCCTCGGTAGTACATAAGAACATCACCTTATGCTTAAGGTTAGTCCGAAAATTTAACTTGAACATTTTTGAATCTTTAAAGCGATCCACCGATTTGGTTCTCAAGTAGATGTTGGATTATTCTCTTTTAAATATATTTCTCGTATCGATCGATTTGGAAAAAACTGCATGCCATTCAGAAACCATCTCATGACGCTCACGTTATTGAATGTCACTGCCTTTTCATCAAGCTATTTTAAGTTTTATTCATCCAGCCCTTGATATCGTCACGGTTTTTCTGGTATCGGAATCTTGACATCAATAGAAAGCAACGATATCAAGGACTATGTCGCCATTTAAATGTATCAATCACAACTGCTTTGGTCGTCACGTGTAGAATTTGTTATCAGGAATTCTCAGCAAACCTAGTCTAACAGTAATTTTCATGCTGTTTCATGGGCGCCGAACGATGATTTGAAATCTCAATGAAAGAACTTTTACGTTGATATGACTTTTGATTGCTCTTTCTGCATTTGTAAAGAAACTTGTCTATTCATCGAACCTTTTGCGTTCCTTTCGTTTATTCTTTCCTTCGAACCTTTTTCGCGAAACAGAGCAAACAAAAACAATAAGAACTTCAGAATTGCTCTGCGAACATTACAATCATAGGCTGAGTCTAGCTATCTTGGGATTCGCCTCGTAATTGAAACTTTCACGAGAACAAAAGCGAATTGCGTGTGATTCCCAAGGACTCGGTGTTTCTAACTTAGCTTAATATTCTTCTGCTATGTCGAAGATATTCCATGCACAATTTTCATATTCTTCCCTGCGTTGTTTCGACAAACAACTTCTCTGGTATAGCATGTTGTAAAGAAAACAACAATTGTAAATGTGCTTTTGAGTCCGCTTATCTAGTAGGAACCGTCTTTCTATTACTTTCAGTACTTAGCATGAACCGTTTAACATAAAACGTGTGTTCGGTTTTTGTCTTTCTCTCTGTCTCACTCTAAATATATCGATGTGAAATTTCAATGGTTTTCATCTGAGAAATGTTTTTTGCTAAAAAGAATCAAATTTATGCGGTTACAGACGGAAAACGACTCGCTTGAAATATGACCCACCTTACGTGAAAAAACCCATGGCAAAATACGTTACTACAGCTAATGCAAATCATCATCATTCTGTAGAAGAAATGTCATTAGATGGATCGAATAAATTAATGTTTAATAATCAGAATCAATTCGGGTAACGAGCCTAACACAATCATTTGGTGTCATGCCGCTATCATTATTTCCTATTGCAGGCCGCAAAAGTTGCAAATTAGACGGATGACAGGCACCGGCACTGATGAAGACCCATTGCACGCCGCTGGTAAACCTTGTGAGAGAGAAATGGATAATGACCGAGTCTTAATTTCTCTCTCGGCAGGCAACAATGCCGTTTCGGATGTGGAGCGAACACTGAAAAGCTTGAATGGCTATCACGAGGATATTCTTGAAGCCTTGAGAAATGCTGCGTCGTCGCATAGAAGCTCGGGAAACACGCCGTCCGGTAGCATTAGTGAAGAGATTCTTAGGAAAACTTTACAAGAATGCGCTGCCGGAAATCTCGGCTACGAGTACAAACGCAGTAGTTCTAAAAATAGCTCACGCGAAAATATTTGCGACAACAATGCTCAATTAAATGCAATGCTGGGTGACGTCAGTGGCTCTTTGCTGCATCAGCATCGCTCTCAACAGCAACTGCATCAGCCCCAACTGCAGCAGCAGCAGCAGACGCAACAGACTGGGGTTGCTCCACTTAATGCGGACGAGGACGTCGGTCCGTTGAGAATACGAAATTTGGAGGATCTAATTAGACAGCTAGAACACCACTCGTCACGTCACATGAGTCCAAGTGGTTCAGAAGACATCCGAATGTCTGAAACTGAAGCAGATCGACATTATCGTCTAGAGAGTTCAGCTGCCTGTAGTGAATCGTCCCACGGGTAACTGTCATTCAATTTCTAAGCAAGCTCTTGCTCTTAACTCCGATTTTCATAGTTTCTAAGTGTGTAATTGAATCGATCTCAATTGTTTTGCCAGTTCAAACCAACACTTATCGCAAAAACCTTCTTCAATGTTACAATCATCTTACAGCAGCCGCTGCCGACCGCGATCGTCAGACGATGAAAATCGCTTCGTTTACGGGAGATATCGGCCTACAAATAATAGACACTCACCCCACTTTAGTCATACACATCATAGTCATCATCATTCGTCTCATGGTCACACATCGCATCACTCTTCTCACACTCACTTGCATCAAGATGAGGAAGGAATTTATGAAAGCGCTGATCCGCGAGAGCGTAATTCTCTTGATATTCGAGATGTTAACGATAGCGAAAGGTAAGCTTACTCGCTAATTCTGCTTATTCACTTACTGAAACATGCAAATTTACGTCTAAAACTGATAATGCGTTGGGGATGCGGAAGTTTGAAAGAGATTGAGGTTCACATCTTTTCATTCAATCAAAGAGGGTTTCATTAAGCGCCATTTCATTCAACCTCTTCAACTTTTTAAACCATTTCAATTAGACGCAAAGCATTTGTATGTGGTTATATGTTTCGTCATGCACAAAATTATTTTTTAGTGATGACTTTATTCAAGCTCAACAACAGTTAGCCCGATGGGCTAGTGAAGATGTCGTCTCCGTGGTGGTCATGGATCCCGAGAGACTTGTACAAGAAAAAAATTTGTCCGCAGTCGGTCCCTTGCCGGCTCCAAACATTCACCCCATCACAACGTCACACATGGGCAATGGCTTAGGTGCAATAGCGTCCCGGACCGACTATTATCCATCTCCACCCTCAACAACGGAAACAGAAAGCAGCGGAAGTGTAATGGCGCACCAACAACAGACGCAGCGGCAAAAGGGCGGACCACAGGAGCATACAGGACATTATCTCGAATATAAACAAGTGAAATCAGAATATAAACACTGAAAATAAACTCAAGGGATATAAATGCACTACTTGAAATATCCCAAAAAGCTTTCTGTATTCCACTGTCACACAGAGTGTTGAATCTATCTTTTAATGAAACGTGTAAGCTAAATTTTATAGACGAGACAAAATCCTAATTTTAAATAGTCGACTAAATGATTCGGAGTGCTCGTGTCAGTTCTAAAGTATGTAAGTTGTGAAGAAACGTCTTCAAGGTCTCAAGAGATCAATGTGAATGTTTTCTAGTTTCGGGAAAATCGTATAGCAAACTAAAATTGAAGATTTTATTTAAAAGTTTTTAAGTTTAGTATAAGTATGGATTTGGCTAAGCGATGACCCAGACATTCTTTGCTCCAGTCACTTCAGTGCCGCCACTGAGCCAAAATCATCATAAAGATTCCGGTGGAAACAAAAAACTGGCACAGAATTGAAGACTGTTAATGCTGATAAGTCTACAATTGAAATCGAAAGCTAGCCAAGAGATTGTACACCTGCTTGCATCAACTGCAAGTTTTAAGCTGCAATAGTTGAATACATTTAAACTTCTCTAAAACCTTAATTAACTTCCTTAATCAGAGGATCAGGAACTCGTCGGCAGGCATTAATTTTCGTTGCGGGATATTTCTTTTATTTAAAATTTGTTTAGTATTAAACGATAAAAGTCGATGAAGGTGTAAGTCGAATAGAAATAAATATAATGTTGTCTCCCGATGTTGAACAGAAGAAAGGTGTTTGAATCAATTCAGCAATATTTAAAATATTGTAGATAATTGAGAAGATAAAACACTGTAAAATGAGTTTTAGTAAAAAGTTTTACTCTATGAATTTCATGAAAACCACAAGAGGTCATTGACTTCATTAGTCACAATGATTTATGACAAATCTCCCACGAACATTCACCTGAGTATTTATTCCTCCCTCTAAAAACGATGAACTTTCGGCACACGATTAAATATCTTCTTAAGTTACATAACAAAATTTGTGCCTTGTTTTCTTAAATTGATGATGACGAAGAAACGTTGAATAAAATAAATGAAAATTTAATAGTTCCGCAAATAATCAACGCCTTTAACGTATCAAGATTTCCCCCCTCGAAATTAATCTAAATGAAAGTTTCACGAAAAAAGAAAAATTCAAAAGTTTTTGTGCACAGTTCTAAGAGTCGTTTCCGTGAGCAGAAGTTTGAAGAGAGCACATTCGTGTTTCATAAAAAAAATGAAAATCAAAGTTTATAGCGAGACGAATCAAATCGCAGTGTACATACGAGAGCTTTGACCGAAGCTGAGATAGGAAGAAATGATTGAAATTCTAATAAATTTAGGTTTGTCTAATCGGATGTTCTGTAAATAATATTTGTAATTCAAAGTGTAATTGAAAGACACTGCCTAAACAATAAATGAATGATTCATAGTTACCCGTGCAACAACTTTGTTTGAATGTAAGCTTTCTTTCAGCTCTAAATAGTCCTTAATACGAGTGACGTGCAGCCATTCTACTCTTCATTAAAATTCAAACGAACCAATATTTCTTCCTTAAAGTTTGATTTATTCTATCTAGATTGATTTTAGCTTCCTTCTTATTAAAAAAACCTAACGTTACGCTCTATTTCTTAAAAAAACATCTATTGAGTCTCGTGCTTGTGCTTTCTCAAGCAATCCCGACTCTTCTACTCTTTCGAGATCATTGTGAAAGTTTTATCATTACATTTCGCATCCGAGGATTTGAAACTTGCAAATGATTTTAATAAAAACAAAAAATAAAAATTAAAATCATAAAAAAATAATAAATGTGTTGACATTGTCGAAAACTCGTTGGAAATATATTTTGAGGAAATCATGACGCGCCTAACAGTTATAAGAATGAAGTTGTGGATTGAAGTTGAGAAACATTCGGAAAATACAGTAAAAATTTTGTCTAAGAGGTTTTTATCCGATAAGCGGAAGAGGCATTGCTTTAGATTTCTTCAATGTGGTCGGCTTTGTCTTTTTCACATCGAGTTGTGGGGACACGTTGGACGACGATGAACACGAAGCGATGATCGACTGGTAAGTCAAATGAGAGCCGGACAACTTTTTGGCAACGTCGGGAAACTTGTCGAAAAGTTTATTGATGTCTAGCAGTGGAATGTTGACGACTTGATGGAAGATCTTGTGAGAGTATTTATTTCTAACAGTACTGAGTGTTTCCTTTGGTTTGCGGTGCAACAAAGTATTGAGAAGCACGACGATCGGAGCAAAGTCAGCCAACTTGTATCCTATTTATATTCAAAAACTTATTGGGTGTTCCTCATACCGCTCAATATATCTTACCAGAGTAGTATTCGTACGTAGCGTTCCATCCTTCCATATCGTTCATTCTAAGGGACATGAACAGAGCTGCGCATGCCATCTTAGAGTCACTCAGCTGAATCGTTGAATAATCCATGAGTGAATACTCAAGAATGTATCTGGCTAATGTAAGAGCGACCATCGATATTTTTCCGCACTGAAACAAGAATTTTGTTTGAATATTTAGCTGCAAATTTTAATCAATCATTGACTTACCCGAGCGTAGCGTCGGAGGAATCGATAAGATAGAGGGAACGACAAGTCGAAATTGATGGCACGAAAAACAGTCATTTCCATCTTCAGCAATTGGCTTCGCTTGTAAGCTCCATCGCAGATGAACAAGAAGTCGTCAATCAGCGGTGGCGTTCTCTCCTGAAAGATTTTTATGTTAAACAAAATAATCGAGAAGAGAAGAACACTTACATCGAATTTACATGCAATTAACAATGCTGCAGCTCCAAGCAACTGAAGTCCATCTTTTGACACATGCTCTTTCCCCAGAAAGGTGTCAACAATTTTAACCGCCAAATATAAAGTTTCATGGTTCAGCTCGAAAGATTCTTGCACTTCAACCATCCAATCGATCAAGAGCGACCGCATCCACTTCGACAGCTCAGGTTGATCGCTAATGTAGTCCTTAACCTTGTACTGATGTTCCCTCTTTCTTAGATACTCAAAAATATCGTAAGCATAGTTCGACACTTGAAACGGGTCTTTCCAGTTCTCTTTGTCAAAGTCTTCGACGCCGATTGGCAAGCGACTCCCCCAAGCCATAGAGAAAACTTCTTCAACGTCGCTTTTCCCATCGTCCGAGCTTTGTGGCGATAGTTCAGACGACGAACTCAACGTCTTTTCAACATCTGACTTGGTTCGACTTGAGATGTCCGAGGGAATCTCCTCCAAAGCAGACACATACAAGCTTTCCTCAGTCTTCTCAAATTCATTAGAAATTCGTCGCGATGCTGCCCTTGTAGTCACGTCTCCAGTATATTTAGATTTGACGGCTGTCGTGATAACTTCATTTATCTTTGCGTTAGAACTCGTGTCGGCAACTTGTTTCGGTGGTGGCAATTGATCACACGTAACTTTCGTTACTCTCTTTGGCAGAGTTTTGTTGGCTGCACGAGTACGTGAACTTATCGGTTGAATGTATGGCGCGTTTTCAGTAAATTTATTAGTCGAGGGTGCTTTCTTTAAGTTTTCGTCAGAATCTTGTGACACTAGAGCATTTGTTAAATTTCCTAAAGCCGATCGCTTAACTCCTTCATGCTTAACGAGACTGTGGTCAGCCTTTCTTTTGCTGTAAAAATGAAACGATAATGTTTGCCTCTTAATCAGAAAAAATATTGCTCTTACCTCGAGATGCCTTGCTGTATGTTTCCTAAAATTCCTCCGGCTGTCGAAGCTTTCGTAGATCGGGTGGGTGCCATTAGTCTTTTTCTCTGATTGTTTTGTGGTCGCGCACGGCGGTTTTAAGGAGACTAGCCTAAATATATTGCAGGAACCGATGAGAAGGACAAATGTCTTTGCACAATGAGCCTGGAATTAAATAGAACAGAGTTAACAGAGTTTCGCAAATAACCGGCTGAGGAAGAAGCGGCACTGCGGTCCCTACGCGTTATATAGGAACAAGATATTTAAGTATATAAGGATCACCGAAAAAGGAAAGAAACGTTTCTTAATGTTTTCCTTTTGTCTATTATTCACACATGGCTGTATCTTCAGCTTTCCTTACCTCTGTGTGCGTCCGACGATAGAAATCGAATTTTTACCCTCTTTTAAGCTACACTTCCAGGTAACGAACTCCTGGTTTAGTGGGAAATTCTAACGGCACGAAGAACTAATTGCACTTTTAATTATCTATTGATTTAGAAAACATGCGACAAAGCTTTGGCGGAGAATTTAAAGGCAAAGTTTGCTTGAAAGTCGTTGATTTTAGAGACAAGGTTTCCCATCGGCCGTTGCAACTGCCAGAGCGGCAACAACAAAAAGAAGAAATTATGTTTTCGGCAGAAATTCTGTTATTATCCTTCGGTTTTCAGCAAAACAAACAAATGCACTCGATACTTACAATGCCACTTCACTAATTTCTATTTCTAAACGACTTAAACTGGATCAATTACTTAGTTAAATATCAGTCTACTCTCCTCCTCGACTTTCTGTTTGGCAGTGAGATCTCCAACGGCTGAAATTCACACTAACGCAAAAGAAAACAATTCATGTAAATACGTTGAAATCCAACACAGACAACTTTTCGACAATGTTCGAATTCCAAATAACCGTTAAACTCATCGAGACCCGCGGGGTTTGAACTACGAATGACAACAAACTCGAAAATAAATTAAGAAAATAAAATATAGCTTTATTACTCTCTAGCAAAGATGACAAGACCGGCTGCAGCTTTTTTCCACATCGTTGGCCTAGGAATCAGTGGATTAGGTGAGAATACCTGTGGCTTCAATTTATTGACAAATATAAACTTTTTATTCCGCTTCAGGATTGAAGAAGATTGCAGTCGGCTTTCCTTTTTACATTATTGTGATATCTTGCGCAGTTCAGCTATTGGGTCTTATTGTCTACTCCAATCCGAATGCGCCAATCAAATTAAGGTAGTTATCGAATTGTAATTATCACAATATTCAATTGTGTTTTTTAGACAATACGCTGATGGATCCTTGAGCTACTTCTTGAAGGTCTACCTTACATTGGCTGTCGCGGAACTTATTCGAATAAACCAACTTGGTGAAACTTTCTTGCTCGCTTACTTATTAGTAAGCATCATCCTAATCTCCATCACGACAAATGTTTACAAGGACGTTATTATAATTTTGCAATGTTCCGTTGCTCTCTACATATGCTTCATCTTACACAAGCAGTACAGCAACTGGCAAACCCATTTAGTCATTCTTTTCCTGTTGAACAGTCTAATTTTTCCTCGGTTGTCAGCGAGGTTTGCTATTCCGGATGTTGAGCTATCTAGCGTTTCTCTAATTTTCCTCAATATTTTCCTAATAAATTCATTTTCATGATAACGAAATGTTCTCGCACAAACTCTTTTACGTTTATTCATTTTTTCAGCGTAAGTTGAAAGAAGAAACCGCTCCTATAAATATTTTCTTCTCTTCTTTCTCATACATTTCAGTTGCCCTCCGGACTTCTTTGCGAAAGTATCAAAATAATCAAATCCGTTCCCCCACAAGTCATACAAGGTTCATAGTTATCCTTTACTGCAAAAAGTTTACGATAGCGTCTAGGAACTACGACGCCACTCATAGTAAGCACAGTTGTTGTTTGTGAATCTCAGAAACATCATGACATCATCGTTGAGCTTTTTCGTATTTTTGAAGTGTTCGTCTGCTACAAGTTGTGGTTGTCAAAAATCATCATTCGCTCGTTGACATTGCTGCAGCTAACAATTAAAATTTTGTGCTCCGTATTTTCAGATTTTCTCAGAAAGAATATAGCATACGATTGTAAAGTAAGTAGACGCTCCTATTCTATAAATAAACTTCCATTCAATTTCGCTTTCTTCACGTTCGCTGAATCGAAAATGATGGACAACACCCACTCACTGTTGTAACACATTTTCGCCGACCGTTTATGTTTCAACATACATATATTCTCACTTTCAATCTGTTTGTCTAAGCAGCCATGAGTCACGCAGTCACGATCACTCGAATGACGACGACAACGACGTCTAATTCGCATGTTATTCTCAACACGGGATATCTGAAAACTGTTCCCGGACTGTTGAAGCTGGCGCAACTGGTAAACTTCTCATATTTATTAAATTTCCTGAATTCTCATCCGACTAACTTCAGATCATCGGTGGCTTTTGTGTGTTTTTCGTCGGTTGGAATTTCTGGACTAGCTACACTCGGAATACTGAGCTGTTTTTCCTCTGCATGGCTGTAACGTTCTTCATAGGAACATTCTGCCTCTTAATCTCGTGCCTTGTTTCCTGGTCGACAGGAGGAATTATTTCAAAGACCATCTACGAGCTAGTCTACCATTTCGTTGCTTTCCTGCTTTATCTCATCGCATCAATATTGCTGCTGATTAAGGCGAACGATTATGGATATAGATCGTCTCACCCTCACATGATGGCATCGGTAGCTACGAAAAATTACTGTAATTGCAGAGATGAAATATTCTTTGAATAATTTTCTTCAACAGATCCTCGGACTTATTTTGTCGGCGCTCTATCTCATCAGTACAATTTATGCGCAACGTTCTTATCGAGGAATCTAAATCGGTTAAGAACAGAATATCAGGAAGACGTTTGGAGAAGACGCTTGCAGATCTGACTATTCACCATTACTCATATTCGCATAAATTCATCCATTAACAAACTAACTACGCTTTTTCGTATATTTTTACTCAATTTGGTTACCAGCAATATAATGATTGTCAAGTTGTGTTAATATTAATCTAAAGCATAAAAAATAAAATATTCTCTAAATGTCAGCAAAGTCTAAGTTAGCGACCAAACATTGACGAAAGTTCGTTTTAAAATTATCGATAACAATTGAACAATGCTTCTTTACGCGCGACAAGACAATTTCCTCACACTTCAATTGGATTGATTAAACTTGTGCTGCAGGTAAAGGTAATACGCGGAGGCGGCATACGCGAGAGTGTTAAGAAGACCAAAAAAGCCAGCAGTGATGTTTGCGCCAGAATTTCTTTCGTTGCTTCCGATCCACGTGGCCATCTGAATAATGAACGCTGCTGCATACATCATGACGGTTATGATGTTGTTAACAAACTCCTTAAAAATAAATTCAAATGAAAGTGTTGTCGTTCCAAACGCAATTGAAAGTTTACGCTCAAAATCCAGTTGATCGGGAGGCTCAGCGCTTCTTTTATTCCTAAGAAGTACACAAACGACCAGAGAACTGTGCCAATGAAGTTTATCACGACGACAAACAGAAAGAAGTGTGACGATCCCTTGTAAGCTGGAGATGCAAGCGCCATACAGACGATTGCAATAAACTTGAAATAAAAAAAAACAAGAACTGATTCAAGTTGATGTCTAAATTTGGAGCTCTCGCTCAACATTCATTCATCATTTCAGATCCGCCGTCGGTCTGCACAAATTTTATGTAGCTGCCAAAATATTGAGGTCACAAATCTTATTTCTTCGTGCAACAGCTGATACTAAAGCCCAACCTGTTGACGCTTTTCACTTCATTTGAACATTTGTTATGACGAATGTAGGTTGAGGGTGTAGGTGTCAACAGAAAATTGCATCGCAATCTTCTACTAGCCTTGAAAATCAAACTAAAGATCAACATATGGACAGTCTTACCAATTGAATCAGCTTAAGAATTCCATCTCGAGTTTTAAAGTAATCACTGTTGAACTGAATTAGAAAGTTCGAGCCATTTTGATTGTGATGTCCAGCATTGTTAATAACCGTCTCCGTCATAGTTCGAAAACAAATGAAAGCAATTTTTAAAAATGAATGAGAGGAAACAGAAAACTTGTCTCAACACTAAACACGACTCTATGCAACTGATCTCGTGAAAGAGTTTGTGTGTTAAGGCGGATGACGCGGAGAAGAAAAAGAGAAAAATATTCTTGCATGGTTTCGCTTTATTCATAAAGAAAGAAAGATTTCATAGCATGATTTTTCGGTAACTGAGTGTTACATCTGCAGAGCTCTGGTCAATATGTACTGAAATAAGTAAAAAACCATAAATATCCAACGGAGTTTCAACATTCAAAACAAGTTGACGTTCCCGTTCGGCCTGGCCGGTTTCGACCTTTTTGAACCATCTTCCGTGTGAAATAGAACCACGTTAGAAAAAAAGTGAGTTTAGCCGTAGTAAAAGAGCCAAAAGATAAATGAAAATAGTGCAAATCACTTTGCCGTCGATTGTTTTATCCGAATTATATGAAGTTTATGTGAAAAACCTTCCGAAAACATGAAAATTCAACGAAATATTCTGTTGGAATTCGTTCGATTGTTTATGTTGTGTTTCTATGCAATTTGGCTAAAGCTAAGTTAAAACTGAACATGATGAATGAACAAGCTTCTTTTCATCATTCACGGATATCAGCGATTGCACAAGAAATTATCTTTTGAATTTATTTTTTGTTGAATTTTAATGAATCCATGTTCTAACCTCACTTCAACGTATTTTCTTGATCTTTTTAGCAATGGTCCGTATTTCGGTATTGGCTGACGCCCTGAAATCAATCAACAATGCTGAGAAGAGAGGAAAGCGTCAAGTGCTTATCCGGCCAAACTCAAAGGTCGTCATCAAGTTCCTGACTGTGATGATGAAGCACGGATATATCGGCGAGTTCGAGGTTGTCGATGATCACCGCGCAGGAAAAGTTGTCGTCAACTTGACTGGTCGCCTGAACAAGGCTGGTATCATCTCGCCCCGCTTCGACGTCCCAATCTTGGATATTGAAAAATGGACAAACACACTGCTGCCGTCTCGTCAGTTTGGGTAAGTTTCATTCAATGTTTCAGATTGATCAATAACTTTAAACCCCATTTACACTTCAGATACGTCGTGTTGACTACATCAGCAGGTATCATGGATCACGAAGAAGCCCGTCGCAAGCATCTGGGAGGCAAAATCCTTGGATATTTCTTCTAAGCTCCAATTCCATGTAACTGGGAAAGAATTTCACAATAAACATCGTTGAAAAAAGTGAATAAGTGACTAAAATCTAATGGATCTCCACCAGTCAATTTGATTAAACGGTTTCAGAAGTGATAACGTTCATTGCAGGTTGTCGGCAGATATTTTTACGCATATTACGCCAAAATAGATTTTCTTTCCAGCGGATGTTCTCGAATGATACCAATTACACAGAAAAATCTATCAAATAATGAATCAGAAATCTTGTGAAAATCCTCAAAGTTTTCAAACAAAACAGTAATTTATGTATGCTAGGATCACAAATGCTAGATCGCGGTGCTCTATGCTAGATATTTGTAAAATATTTCAACGGAACGGAAAACGAAACATGTTCAAATCACATCATCTAGTACGGAGCATTGCGTTTGAACCAAAAATTTCATTATCCACTTCAGTCTACGTCGTGTCGTAAGCGAGCGAAGTCGATTTTAAAGAAACTTCGACGCAAAAACAAGAAATGAAATTGATCCTAGTTAAGATTAACAGATGAAAATATTACCAAATTCTTGCTAAGTCGTTCAAGATGTGAGAAAGTTCATAAGTTCGCTAGAATATATCAATCAAATTCCTTAAAATTCCTTTCTTAAAAGTTCTTCAGGTGTGTTTGTTTGTACGTTAATTTCATTAAGTTGGATATATAGCCAACGGTGTGTTGGTAGCGAAAAATAATACAACGCTTAAGTGATGTTTGTGGTTTGTCTTGAGCTCTTCGGAAAAATGTTTGAAAAGAAATTTATTGTTTTTAAACAAATCTTATGCTGAAAGAAATCACTTCATTAAAGTGAACGAGGAAAATATTTGTGTTGCAAATTGCAGAAGTTAATCAAAAATGATCCGATAACAATTTGATTAAATCATTGCGTCGGTTATGAAAGCAACTCATTGTTAGTCTGGTGATTCGGAAAGCAACGAGATGAAAGTGTATCGAAGTAGTTCAGAGATTAAAGCGTTGGGTGTCAGAATGATCAGTGGACGACGATCTGGATTGGGCTCAGAGCTGATTGTGGGAATTTGTGTTCTTGCCCTTGCTTCGCTTCTCCAGTGTATGGGTGCGACAGGTACGTTTATCACCTAAGAACTGATCTTCGTTTGTTTCGTCTACTTCTTCCAAGTTTCTTCTTCGTTCACCGTCGAAACGTGAAAGAAATTTTCTCAAAATAAAAACTCTCCCTTGAGGTCATTCATTGTTGATCATGTGAATTTTCCATTACAAAATCGTTTGTTTCGCGGAATGCGTTTTATGCTCTAAATAACGAAGCGGAGACGATTCTCCAACAGCAACGATTGCCGCACGTTACTAGGTTGCAATTCTACCATTACCAACGACTTTGTGCGATTTCTTCGCACATGTAGTCGTCGATGTTTGCATCATGATTCGTTTTAAGGCAAAATCGCTAAGCCAACACGATGAGTAAGCCGGCGATTGCATAGTCGCCGTTCAACTTTTGTGAATAATTTGATACTAGATGAAGATTGAGGTGTTTCGGCGGTAGCGAAGATGGTTCTAGATTTAAAGGCGTTTGGAAACCGGTTCTGTGAGAACGAGAGACTGGCGTGTAATTCAACCTTTCTGAGCGATGGTATGAGTGCATCGACACATGCACATGGAACTATGCAGGATATGTCTTTCTAACATTTATTGGGCTTGGAAATGTTAAGCAGATGTAGAAGATTTATTTATAGTTGGCTTGGCTTCGAAGCCCGATAAGTGTGAAAGGGGAGGTTTTCCAAACGTTAACGCTGGAAATGTTAATTAATTTCAATTTGCCGCTGACCTGAAACGGTAATTTTGCGAAATTTATGACTCAGCCGGGAGGAAACAAAAAGATTATTTCGAGACGATGGAATTTTCATCGCGGATGCTAGTGGAGTAAATAATGCAGTTAATTATGCTGCGCTTACTTACATTATTTCGGTGTATAGTTCAGATAATATTTTTAGATACGAAAGAAATATGTTCATGCACGCATTGCAGCTGTAAGACAAACGATCTCTAAAGATTTCCTCATTAAACTACTGCCGTTTAACGATTTGAATATTTTAGTTAACTCAATCAATTTCTGTGTCTGGCGATCGATGTCGAAACGTTTATCTTAATTTTCGTTTCCCTTGTTTCTCGTGTGTCTAGATAATGTTCTATCAATGTTTCACAAGAAATCCTCTTGAAGATATTCGAACGAGAAGAGATAAATTGCACAACATCGAAAAGATTATTATGAAAATCGTTCTTGACTCTTGATATTTGCCTGGTGTATAATATAAACAAAGATTAAATTGACTGGAATGGTTAATAAACATCCGAGCAGCAAGTCGACTCGACCCACCCACACAATAATGTTTATGTTCTGCTCAATAAACTGCGTTTATGCCATAACACTTTGACCTCTCGCACCTCCTAAGCGTATTTGATAATTGCGAGTGCGAGTCTGGCCGAATTTTAATGTAATTAAAGCGCCACTAAATCCTTAAACTGTATTTGAATGCATGCGTCGCACGGAACGCGCCTTCAAACATTTGTCACGTGCGGTAAGTCTAAGTCGCAGTATTATCAGAGGGTGTAGGGTCAAACCATCCGTAATGCGTCACCTAAAATTGTCGATAACGAAGAAGAAAACTTAGAAGATTTCAGTTTCAATTTTCTTGATGTCAGTCTTATAAATCAATATTTCTAACCCAAGACATCGAGCCGCTTCAAGCTCCCGTCTTCATAGAGCAGCCGTCAACATCGAGTTCAATTGTCGTTCATGGACGAACGAAGTTCCTGCAATGCAAAGCAAAAGGTACTTTCCCTAATAGCTCCAAAATTAGAAGCCATAAAGTCATGAAAGAGGGTTGAAAGCAACTTCCTCTACGATTTAAGACAACTTAGCACTCATCTTACAACATCTTTCCGCAGCCGTTCCACAAGCGCAATACAAATGGATTAAAGACGGAGAGCCATTATCCGACTTTAAAGATGCTGTGTTCCATAAAATATCCAACGCTGCCAGAAACGATTCGGGATCTTATCAATGTCTAGCGCAAAACACTGCCGGGACGATTTTCAGCGATAAAAGTGAAGTCATTGTCGCATGTAAGCATTTAAGAGTCTGGAGACCACTCGAGACGACAAATAAATTAATAATGTTTCATTAATTGTGACCTTTAGACATGAGCGAATTCAAAAACATGAGAGAAAACGTTCTTCACGTAAAATCGGGTCAACAAGCTATCTTGAACTTGACGGAGATTGACTCAGTGCCGGTACCGTCTGTGATCTGGGAAACGCAAAGAGGCCCCATTAAGAATAACCTAAAGTATTTTTTGACATCAAAGAACCAGCTCGTAATTCTTTCGGTCGATGAGGAAGAGAATGGTGCCGGTTTTAGAGCGAGGGCGACCAACACTCAAATTGGAAAAGAGGAGACGAGTGCCTTCACATACCTCAATGTCACTGGCGATCCCTACTCGGAAATCGGACCGGAAATCGTCATTCCGTTGGGAAATCAGAAGGCGGTGAAAGGGAAGACGATCGAGTTCGAGTGTATCGCGAATGCTAGACCGCTGTATGAAGTTGAAACCCGTTGGTTCAAAGACGACGTTCCGATTGAAAACACTGCGATCGTACACGCGCTTGAATGGTGGAACAGAACACTCGTTCTCTTGTCTATCGATGAGAACTACAAAGGACAGTACGAGTGTCGAGTTCAGATGAAAACTTCAGGCTTCAAAACGGTGTCGTCAAAAGGAAGTTTGACAGTCTTAGAGTCGCCAAACTTCAAGAGCTCAATTCAAAATGAATTCGTGGCGGAATATTCATCAAAGCTGGAAATCCCATGTGACGTCTCAGGTTACCCCGAACCGTTCGTCACCTGGTTTAGAAACGCAGAAGCTATTGATCTGTCACACAACATTTACAAGAAGCGCAATGACAACACGTTGGTCATTGAGAAAGTGAGCCTTGATGATTCCGGTGTCTTCCAATGTTTAGCTTCGAACGAAGCTGGCGAGAAATCTTCCTACTCATGGATCCGCGTCAAAAGTAAGTTCAACTGAAAGTTATTTCAATGCCAAATTCATTATCTTATCAAAAACTGTTCTTGCTGAAAACTTCGAGACCTCCTAATCGGATTAATTCTTCCAACAGATAATAAGGAAAAGATTAAACTTGGCAGTTTTCTGAGAAGTTCTAATAGCTTAGCAAAGAAATTTATTCGCGACAAGCGTTTAGCGCAGCCGAGAATTATTTTAGGAGACTTCACGCAACGTTCCAATAAGCAAACTGTGAAGAACTGTAAGAAATGTTCAGCAAACTTTCTCGGGCAGCACGGAAATCTTTTGTTCACACAGTTTGATCGACTTTCTTTTTAATTCACAATTGTTTAAAGTTTCAAAGACTTGTAGATCGAAGATCTCGTTAAGGTTGCACGGTTGATTTGTAAATTAATTTAGGTTGTCCCTCTCGACTTTCGCGGCATTGATCGCTGTGGTCAACTACGCCTGTTCCTAATCCTCTCTAATCCTTTTCAACTATGTGTGGCACCGTTTTGTAAATGATGAAGCGTAGTCATCACAAATCACCTTCGTTTAGATTCGCAGCAATATGAGACAAGTTTGTCTCGATTGGTCAAAATTTAAATATTTCTATTCAACAGCCTCATCTCCGGTGATGGAAGTTTACCCGCAAAATATTACTTCGCTAGACGGAAAGGATGTGACGTTCACTTGTAATGCGCTCGGCGCTCCTTTGCCGAACGTGACTTGGATTTTCAATGGTGAGATATCAAGTGGCAGTTGATCGCTTGAGGTTTAATAATTCGTTTCAATGTATACAGATGATATGATTGTTGAGTCATCAAGCCGATATCAAATTTTCAACAACGGCGACCTGGTTATATCAAATATCCAAGAGAAGGACGCAGGTGCCTATAAATGTGTCCGCTCAAATGAAGCTGGCTCTGTCTCGGGCGAAGCATTCCTGGGTGTTTTAGGTTTGCATTCAAAAATATTCCCTGCTGAAATCACTAAGTTTCAAATTGCTTCCAGTTCGAACTCACATTACACAACCGCCAGTTGATACAATCGTGTTGTTGGGCTTGACTGCGACTCTTCAGTGTAAGGTTTCAAGCGATCAGAACGTTGACTATTCTGTGCAATGGTTCCGAGAGAAGCAGTAAGGAAAATTTTCTGTTATAGGTACACTTTTATCATGTTTTATTTTCCATCTCAGATCAACTCCGATTAGCAACAGTCAGAGAATAATAATCAAAGAAGATGGGACGTTGGAAATCTCAGCAGTTCGTGCTTCTGACGTTGGTCAGTACATGTGCATGGTATCGTCGCTAGCCGGAAATGAGACTCGTACCGCAAAACTGAGCGTGGTGGAACTTCCTTTCGCTCCTTCCAACGTCCAAGCGCGAAGAATGAGCGAGCCCAACCAAAGAACTGTCGTGATATCGTGGACTCCTGGCTTTGATGGAAACAGCCCTATCCTCAAATACATTGTTCAGCGTAGAGAAGTATCTGAAATCGGTTAGTTCGGCTCAGAAATCACGAAGCAGTTAATGTTAACCACTTCAATTTACTGCAGAAATTTCCGGTCCGCTGCCAGACAACCTTCAAAATTGGATAACAGAATGTAGCAATATCGCACCAAATCAAACGACAGCGAAAATTAAGAATCTCAAAGCAGCAACAAGCTATCAGTTTAGAGTCAGTGCAGTTAACAGAGTTGGCGAAGGCTACGCTTCGGAACCAACCAATACAATTTCTCTTCCTCACGAAGGTAATAATAAAAGGAAATGCAGATGAAATTTATTAATTCAACAATTTCAAACAGCTCCATCTGGTCCACCAGTTTCGTTTATGGGATCAGCTCGATCTTCGTCTGAAATTATTGCTCAGTGGCAACCGCCAATTGAAGAACATCGCAACGGACAAATTCTCGGTTACGTTCTGCGCTACAAGCTCAGTGGATACAAAGAAAGTCCATGGACGTATACCAATATTTCAAATGAGGCTCAAAGGAACTTTCTGATTCAAGACTTAATCACTTGGAAAGATTACATTGTTCAGATTGCCGCATACAACAATATGGGCGTGGGAGTTTATACTGACGGTGCGAGAATCAAAACTAAGGAAGGGATCCCTGAAGCACCGCCTTCTGAAGTGAAGGTCAGTGTGATCAACTCGACTGCAGTTCTAGTCTCGTGGAAACCTCCGAACCCACAGCAAATTAATGGAATCAATCAAGGCTACAAAATTCAAGCATCACAGAGTACTTCTGAAGGAAACACCGAATTTATAACAATGAAGGTTCCACCCAATCTAATCAACCCTCTCGCGGAACAAAATTGCACACTCGGCTTATTGAAAAAATTCACATCCTACAATATATCTGTGCTTTGCTTCACTCATCCTGGAGACGGAGTTGCTAGCAATCCAATTCTCATTAAGACTCACGAAGACGTCCCAGACGAAGTTTCGTCACTTCAGTTCATAGGCGTATCTGACAGAGAACTAACAATCAAGTGGACGGAACCAACCGACATGAATGGAATCCTAACTGGATATCAAGTGAAATACAAGATTAAAGACTCATCAGATTCGAAAGTTGTCAACCTTACAGCTCACGAGACAAGCCTTCACGTGACGCAATTAAAAGCACTGACGCATTACTCGTTTGAAGTTAGAGCTTCAACATCAAAAGGTCTCGGCATGTCGAAGAAGGCTCTCATCCAATCGGGCATCGAACCAGTGCTCCCGGAACCACCTACAGCTCTTGCTTTATCAAACATTGAAGCATTCTCTGTAGTGGTACAGTTTGATCCAGGATTCGATGGCAACTCGTCGATCATCAAGTGGATCGTCGAAGCAAAGACTGCAAGAAACGATGTTTGGATGAAAGCCTTTGAAGTTTCCGATCCAGATGCTACAACTTTGACGGTGACAGGCTTGTCGCCATACACTCAATACAAGCTGAGAATTATTGCAAGAAACATTGTTGGCGAAAGCAACCAATCAGAGCCAACGAAAGATTTTCAAACTTTACAAGCAAAGCCCAAGCACGCGCCCTACAACGTAACCGTTCGCGCTATGAGTTCTTCAGAGTTGAGAGTCCGCTGGATTCCTTTGCAACAAACTGAATGGTTCGGAAATCCGAAAGGCTACAACATCAGTTATCGTCTAAAGGAAGATCCACCTAGCAACATGAGTGAACCCATCAGCGTTTTGATCGAGGATTCTACTTCGAACTCGTTTATCTTGAAAGACCTTGAAGAGTGGTCGCTCTATGAGATCACAGTTACTGCATGTAATGAAGTTGGTCAATCTCTAGAAAGTCCATCAGCACTTGAAAGAACTAGAGAAGCAGTTCCTTCATCGGGACCTCTTCATGTTGAAACTAACGCCACTTCATCGACTACCATCGTTGTCAAATGGAGCGATGTTCCGAAGAGAGCTCAAAATGGACAAATCGAAGGCTACAAAGTGTTTTATGGAGCGCCAGGAACTGGAATCCCTGTTCTGCAGAAAAACATTCCAAACAACAAAACTTTCACGACAACTTTAACTGAGCTTAAGAAGTTTGTCGTGTATCATATTCAAGTGCTTGCGTATACGAGACTCGGCGATGGAGCACTGAGCATGCCGCCAATAAGAACTCAAACTTTTGAAGACACTCCTGGAGTTCCATCCAATGTTTCCTTCCCTGACGTTTCATTCACTACTGCTCGCATCATCTGGGACGTTCCAGAGGAGAGTAACGGCGAAATTCTCGCCTACAAAGTCACTTACTCGTTGAACGAATCCAACAAACTCGATTTTAGTCGGGAGTTTTCGCCTCTGGATCGAACATATCGAGCTTCAAACTTACTTCCTGAGCATTTCTATCGATTTACTGTCACTGCACAGACAAGAATAGGCTGGGGAGCCCAGACAGCGAACGTGTTAGTCTTCACAACGAACAACCGTGAGCTGCCTCAAGCACCCTCCGTTCCACAAATCAGCAGGAGCCAAATTCAATCGCAACAAATAACGTTCAATTGGACGCCTGGTCGTGATGGATTTGCTCCGTTGAGATACTACACCGTTCAGCTTAGGGAAAACGAAGGGAATTGGTTGACATCACCAGAACGCATCGACCCTAACAGCAATTCATACACTGCCTTGAACCTAAAGCCATACACGCTATACCAGTTCCGAATCAGAGCCATAAACGATTTGGGCGCTTCACCTTACAGCAAGGAAAGTGTCGACGTTCGTACCTTGCCAGCTGCCCCAGCATTCCCTATCACAGGGTTGAAGGTTGTTCCCATAACAACATCGAGTGTACGAGTCGAATGGTCACCATTGAAGAAAAATCTATGGAACGGTGACTCTGATGGTGAATCAGGATATCGCATCGTATATCAGCCAATTGATGACTTCGGATCTAAAATTCTAACGGACGTTCCAAAGCTAGACGTCATGGGTATTGAGCAGAAGGGAGCCATTCTCAAAGATCTCACGCAAGACCAAAATTATGAGATTGTCGTCTATCCGTTCAACTCTCAAGGCTTGGGACCACCAAGCTCACCTCCGATCGCAGTTTATGTTGGAGAAGCGGTGCCGACCGGTGAACCGCAAGAATTTGAAGGAGCCGCTGTTTCATCGACAGAGGTGAGGCTCAAATGGAAAGCTCCGAATCACGCCGCACAAAATGGAGATTTGCTGGGATACAAAATCTTCTATTTGATCACTGATTCGCCACAGCCTCTCGAAGATGGTTTCAAATTAGAAGAAGAAATCGAAGTTGTGCCAGCTTCTTACAATTCGCACAGTTTAGTGTTCTTGGACAAGTACACTGAATATCAAATCCAAATTCTGGCTTTCAATCCAGCCGGAGACGGCCCGCGTTCAAAGAAGGTTACAATCAGAACTCTTCAGGGACTTCCCAGCGCACCTTTGAATTTGACGTTCTCCGACATCACAATGAACAGCCTCAAAGTTTCTTGGAATCCTCCAAAGAATCGAAACGGAGACGTTATAGGCTACATCGTCACATATGAAACTACAGAGGATAATGAGAAGTTCAGCAAACAAGTAAAACAGAAAGTCACCAGCACTGATCTGGTAATTCATAACTTGGAAGAGGAAGTAGCGTAAGTTGAATAATATCTGATTCCGTTTCGCTGAGTTTTCAATGAAACTTGATTTCCAGCTACACTTTCACCGTTCGCGCTCAGACAACCGATTTCGGGCCTCCAGCAATAGGCAACATAACGACGGGACCGCAAGATGGAAGTCCTATCAGTCCGAAGGAACTTACGCTCGTTAAAAACGTAGCATATATTGACCTCCACTGGCTGAACGGTCCATCAGGAAAAGGACCAATCATCGGATATTATTTTGAATCTAAGAAACGAGGTAAACATAGTCCTCAGGCACTTGAAGTTCAAATTGATAGCAAAATATTTCATTGTTTTAGACGATACAAAGTGGCAGGTTGTAGCAAAATCTGGCAGCGGCCCGATCCAAGATTTTACAGTCAGTTTCCAAACTTTACTGCCATCGACTGTGTATACGTTCAGAGTGAGTTCGTACAACAAGTTTGGGATTAGCTTCCCAGTCTACTCAGATGAGCCTATCCTCACACCGTCCAAGTTGTATCTTGAGTACGGCTACCTGCAACAAACTCCTTTTTACCGCCAACCGTGGTTCAGCATGTCAGTAGCATGCGTCGGAACAATAATTATCATCATGATAACAGCAGTCTTATGCGTTAAAAGCAAAAGCTATAAATATAAGCGTAAGTATGATTGACTTCATATTTGAATCGTTTAATATCTTAAACTTTACCTAATAGAAGAAGCACAAAAAACTTTAGAGGAATCAATGGCCATGTCAATAGATGAAAGACAAGAACTCGCACTTGAGCTTTATAGATCAAGACACGGACTATCCAGTACCACTGCTTTGAATCCAACGGGAACCATTGGAAGGAACAAGAATGGCACAATCAATAAGAAGTCTTCAAGCTCATCTGCTACAATGGGGAAGTCGCCGCCACGACCTTCTCCAGGTATTTCTTTCGAACCTGCTTCTCGCCCCAAAGATTCTTATGGTTTTGTTCAATTTCAGCTTCCGTTGCATACCATAGCGACGAGGAAAGTCTAAAATGCTACGATGAGAATCCAGATGATAGCAGTGTGACTGAAAAGCCTTCTGAAGTCAGCTCCTCTGATTCACAGGTAGCATCTTGTCATAGATGTTTTTTCTAGAAAATTAATCCTTTTCCTTGACAGCAATCTGAAAGCGAGAACGAAAGCGTTCGATCAGATGGAACTTCATTCGTGAACCACTACGCCAATATTAACAATACGCTTCGACAGTCGTGGAAGCGCCAAAAGCCCATGCGAAATTATTCAAGCTACACAGACTCGGAGCACGATGAAGGCTCGACACAGATCAACTTGAACGGAGGTCAGATTATCATGAACAACATGGCAAGAAGCAGGGCACCTCTACCGGGCTTCTCTTCTTTTGTCTGATAACAGTTTTGTGTATTTGTGATAATAATTGTAAGTAGTCGGTCCAATCCAGTGTATATGTTCTGCTAATGTGCATTTAAAAGTTTTAAACTAATTACTTTCAAGCTACTTAAAGCTCTCTTGAAGCAATCTTAAAATGTGAATTTGCTTCTTCACAATCATTTTAGTTCAAGTTTAACATAAAAGATTTTCGCTTGACGGAAAGATTTAATCGACCAAAAACCTTTCTTGGAATCTCAACAATTTATTTTTAATCAAACTTCAAATCGTCAGATAATGTTAAATCAATTAAGAAGTCATCGACCTAGAGTTAAGCCTTTTGATACAGTTCAACATTCTGTCATTTTCAAATTGTATTATCGACGAAAGACTTACTAGAGAATAAGTAATTGTTGAATTAAAAATCTGTAGGATTTAAATTATTGAACAATTTTGATAAATGCTTAAAGAAACAATAAAATGTTAAAAAGAGTTTTTGGCTTTTTACATTGAAAAATCATTGGCATTGCATGACTATGAGGAAAGGAAGTGAGCGTAGCTTCCGGACATGGCGCTGCTTGGCTTCGTTTTCAGTATCACGTGGCGAAGATAATTCCGAAGAAGTCGATCATTCTCTTACAGAGCACATTGCACTTTGAAATATCATTTTCAAAAAACTGGTTGGTTGTGTCAAAACTGCTGGAAAAAATACAAAGGCCCCAGCATATCGCAATGTTTCCCGCGTTCATAAGATTCTCGTCTTTCTCTTTTTCAACTCTAAAATATTAAAAGTATTGTTAGGCTGAAGTCGTCAATTGATTTGTATGAGTTACCGTTTCAAATGAGCCATTAGATATTTCAATGTTTGATAGTTGCTCGGAGGCATTTCCTTCAAATATGTAGCGATTTGCTCGAGAGTCACATTTTCTGCAAAAAATAAATTTTATTCAAATGTAAACCATTTCATTTGAAGTTACCTGAAGTGCATGCGATGAATACATTGGAAGGCATCAAAGGTGGAGAAAGCTCTCGGAAAAACATTTTCAAAATTCCTGTGACGCTGTGAACGTCTTGGTTCTTCAGCGAAGAATATTTTGGATCCTTCTTGGATGCTTTTTTATCGTTGCTTTTCTTCTTAAAAGCTTCGATGACAGTTTTGTTACCGCTAACGCGATACAGTCCTGGTGTTTTGATGTTTGAATCTGTTTCCAAAATATTGATACACTCAACCACAATCTTTGGAACTAACTTGCGTTCAAAGTCTTTCTCAACAGTTTCTAAATTGGTCCCGAAAAATTCTTCATCAACTTCTTTTGTCAATTCTGCAGCCTCGACGTTTGTCGCTTGAGTTTTGCTCGACTTGAGTTTAAGCTTTGTTTTCATTTTGTCTCTGAACCTTTCTTTCTTGGGTTCCTCGACAATCTCCACTGACTCCAAGGACGTATTGTTATTGCTGTCATGTTCTGCGATGTTTCTATAGTTTCCCGGTACTGATGTCTCAACTATTGATGTGTCGCTAGCAGCACTGCAAAAGAGATGAATAGTCATTAATGTCATCTTAATTTTGGTCATTAATCTCACGTTTTGAGTTCGTAACTTCCGACTGCTGTAGTTATCAGTTTGCTTCTTGGTGCTCCTTCCAGCGAATTCTCGTTGTATAAAGCAGAAGTATTCTTCTTTTCAGGTTCAGGCTCAGGTGGCTTTAAAGATGTGATTTGACTCTCAGACATGATCTGAGTAGAGACAAACAAATTTATTATATCATGTCTTCTTCTGCTTTTCAGAGTTTTACCAAATCTTCCTCGTCCTCGCAATAAAAGGCTCCTCTCATCAGCTGCTTCCAAGCTTTAACTGAATCTGTTTCTTCAGACTCCGGCAACGTTGGGTTATTGATAGTTATAGGCAGCTGAACATCTTCAAAGTTGGATCTTTTGATTTCACTGTTGTCGTGTATGCCCGATGAATCGTACGAATAATAGATTATGTTCAGTTCCGGATTCTCATCGCAAATTAGAATGCAAACACTTCTAAACATATTTTCATGGGACGCGCGCCGAGAATGTTTACCATGAAGAAAATAAAATTCCAAATCGGCGACTTCCCAATCGTTATCGTCGCGCTCAACAATAAACTCCAGAGGAGCGTAAATACTATCACATCTGATCGCGCTCTTGCAATCTCGCGCTGTTCGCCATTTCCAAATCGGCTGATAAATGTTTTCTTCCTTCACAATCTCTTCTCGCTTTACGTCAGAGACTTGAGGGACAGCTGCAATTTTTCTCACCAACACTTTGTTGCACAGAATCAATTTCAGCGTCCTAAAGAAGCTCTTTTGATGCTGCAAGCTATCCGTCTGGTTTATTTGGCAGAAAACGTGACCAAGCTTTAAGATTGTGCGAACTTCATCGTCGAGAGACACGAACGCTTGTGAACTTTTCAAAGCAAAATAAAACTTCAAACACTTGTCGTAAGTTATCGTAAGTCTATTGAGACTAACTGATAAGATAAAAGTCTCGAGCTTTTCGACGATTCTCTTATCTACACCTTTACGAACGACCGAGTTGTAGGCGTTCTCGCAGCCTTTTTTCCTAAACACTACCTCTGAATCTGGAACACTTTGCGCTGCGTGTCTTCGGAAGAAAGACGAGAAGATATCGTTCAAAAACACGTACAATTGATTCAAAACTTCGTTCTCGGATTCTTGGGCCCAAATTGCGTTGAAGCACTTGGTCAGTATTTCTATTTTGTATTTTTCTAATGCATTCGACTGCGTTCGAAGTGATTGTCTCATCACAAACTCGTTATCTCCGTAGGTACACGACATTCCCCGCTGTTTGCTTGGTATGCACTTGGACGTCATCGAGTATGATGATTCATAATCTTCGACCTCCATTGCGAGATTCTCCAACCAACAATTCAACGCGTCATTTTCCGTGATCGTTTCGTCGTTGCTTTGATCAATGTCAAAGTTCAAATTCTCATAAATGTTTTCCTCCTGGCATGAAGTATATGAGTTAATGTCGTCGTCGTCTCGACTATAATCAATCGACGAAAGCAAACTCTCCTCATCACACGCGTCGTTGCTCTCAATCATTTTTGGTATGAACTTTTTAGCATATTTCCTCAAACTCAAATCACTCGTTTTCGCCCTTAAACTTTTCATCAGCTCACTCAAATTTTTATGTTTCTTCTTGCTCGCGTGCGGAACATTCTCATAAATGTGACTATCAAATCTTTCACAAGTCTCACGATCACAGTTGACGAACTTCGTTTGTACACTAGCGCTTTTTATTGACTCTGAATTGCCATCGCCGTTGTAGGTTGTGTGATTCATAGAATTCGGGTTATTGAATTGCTTCTCTCTGGAAATGTTCGATCGCTTCATTCGAACAACGGCTTAGTCACTGCATTAAAGACTGACCGAAGCACTGTCGTCATTGCTCCACTCCGGGAATGAAATAAAGCTGCAGTAAAAAGATCGCGAAATGCGACAAACGTCGACCGCTGTCTTCCACAAATTGAATAGGACTGACTGAGATGATTAATTCAGCCAGAGCATAAAACATTTCACAACGCCCTATCAAGAGCACTTGACCCCTTAAATAAAGAGAGTTACAAATTTAGAAGTTAACTCTATGGTTAATTAAGTTTCTGTCTTTTCGTTGTGTAAGAAGAAAAACTTTTTCAATTAAAATTCATTCATCAAAGAGCGTCATTCATGAAGATGATTCAGATGCTTCGATAAAGTGAGGCGCATTCAGAGATGAGAGTTTTCGCAAACGAGACTATGTCGGCAAACTAACAAACGATGACACTCATGCGATTAGACAATTCGCAGTAAATTTACAAAAATATAATTCTTCTCTTTCAAAATCTCTCTCCACAGAAAATCGAAAGAATGTGCGTATTGGATAGCTTTCACGACAATTTAATCTAATCTTTCTCGAGAGTTTTTGATTCTTTCAAATTGTATTTGCAAATTTCCGAAATGTTTTTGAGTGTTCTGAATATTTTTCAACAAATTTCTCGATTTCTTATCAGTGTTGAACTTTTGGTCCCGTGAAGTTTGAATGTCGAATGAAATTTGTTTCTTTAACTGTTGTCGGAAGTGATGGCTAAGGACGATGGAAGCAGAAAACGATTCTTTTTATTTAAGAAAATAGTATTTTCAAAATACTCAGCGATTTAATTGTAACGAGTGAACTTTTTATTTTTTTCTTCGTTAATTTTCAATAAAATCATTTACAACACTTTTCGTATCTTGTTTAGTTACTTATTAATTTGATCCATGACAAAATGTTAGATTTCAGATGATAAGAGTTAGAGAAGAAAGCTAAACGAACACGTGAGTCGCGCCAAATATAAAACGAAGTATTTCAGTTTTGTTAGGCTTCTTAAGTTTTGACGTCAATCATAGTTTCTTCTAGTTAAATAAAATTGTCCTAAATTATCAAGGTTTCTTTTTTTTTTGAGTTTCACTTCCATAATTTACGAGTCGTTAATTTATTTACTTTTAACTTTTGGATTGGATTCATGAGAGGCCGAGTAGCGACTTGCTACTAGCGAGTATCATTTTCAAAGTGGGCTCGTGTCAGGGTCTCGGTCTTTTATCGCTGTTTGAATTGAACATTGTAAGGCATTCGGAGTTAGCCACTCTCTGGAAGTAAAGGCGCAATTAGTGAAGCACCTCGCAACATTTTTTTCATGATTTGAACATGGAAAACTGCTTACTTTGGAAGACAACGCTGCAGAAATGGTACGCAAGTTGAGAACTGCGCCAATCTATTCACCCAACCAGGAATCTCTTGCCCGCACAGGATTTGAGTCAAAGCCGACGAGAAGTGATTGCAATTGTTATTCATGAGATGATACTTGTCTCCTCGAAACTGGTTACCTATCTCCTCGACTATCCGTCGCACATCTTCTTCTGAGAATTCTGTGTAACCAATTTGGATGCTTTGTCTAAAATAGATTGAATGTGAGCTGTAATTGAAAATTTATTCAGATCCATCAAACGCTTCGTACCTGAAGCGAAACTGTTCACCAAGCTCTTCATTTTCTCGTGGAGAAATTTCAAAGATTCCACTGAACCCAAAAGGATGGCCACCTAAACGAGTTGAGACGAGAAAATTGTGATATTTCGCACGAATTTCATTTAATCATCTTTGTTCAACTCACCGTAGGCAAATTCTGTATTGAAGATTTCCACACCCGAATGGTAGACGCCGATCCCCAAATTCGTAGTATATTCGTTGAGCCAATACTGTTGATAAAAGTTGATAATTACTTTTTGTGTGATCAAACAACAAACATGAGCGAAAAAAATAGATGGAGTGAAAGAACTTTAGCATATGGAGTAAACAAACCATGTCATAGACGTTTAAAATCACGGGCTCAGCTCGATGGTTCATGTTTGTAGATAAGATCTCACTATCGCTTCCTGTGTCTCTTGGTGCGAGGCAAGGAAAGTTTAGTGATAGTGAATTTGTAAACATCGCTTAATACTTTTCAGCACTTTACGCGTCGTAGGAAATATGGCAGGATTCGAACTGTTGTCGTCGGATAGCAAAACCAAAACTGTTCAGAGGGACATAATTCAGCAATTTCTTCGACGATACAAAAATCTCAGTACTTTATTGCATTTTTCACAAAAGATGGACTGTTCCTAAGTAATGTCGGCTGGAACGAGTTCGAAGTATTTTTTTCCATTGGCTTGTCGACGTTTCCTCATATTCTGACAAACCCAATCGGTTAACCGCTTGCCTTTGAATTATTATGGTTTGTTTGAAAAGCAGTCGCTAAAGAATTGAGTTATCTAGTTATTCTCTGCTTTTCTGGTTTTTATCAAAAATAAATTGTAAAATATTGATAACACAGCTCTCCTGCATGTGACGATAAATGCTTGTAAACGCTATGACATAATTATGAAGTCCTTTTACTGCAAACCAACATTAAAGCACTCGAGATGATGACAGCAGATCCGACTAACAGCCAACATAAGCGAAGAATATTTGTCCATCATCATTAGAAGCTAACAAATAGCGATATTAGCCGGCTTATTCTTTCGGAATATTTTGAGACTAATTGTTTAGTCTGAAGCGATTTTTGTCGCTACTAACACCTGCACCGACAATCGAAACTGAAATGTTGCTATGATTTCATAGTGAAAGAAAACAAATCGAAAAGCAGATTTGAAGATCAGCGAACAGTCTTGAGCAATGCGTCGGTGAAATCGGTTGCCTTTTGGCTTTCATCATAAAACACGCGTTGAGCAATAGAACTAATCACTTAACCGTCAATACTTAAGTATTCGGAAACAAATGTTGTGAGACACAGTTTAGTAACAAAAGTGATCAGATACATAATTGATGAAGATATACTTCCGGTGTCTACATTTAAATTGTAGCTCAACTTATTGTTGAAGATCGCTGAACAGCCAAATTTTTTAAAACGGTTTTGACAAGAATAGCTCGAAGCTTTTAAGGCGATGAAATGGAGCAGAAACATTTTTTCGGTGTCAATTTTCCATGCTCAAACTGAAGAAAATGTAAAAGCATAGCAAATCAAACATAGAAACGAACAAGAAGGGTTTAGCGAAACAGAAAATCTTGAGTCGAGTGGTGAACCCCAGTGTCTGTTGAAAATCGAAAATGTGCATTTTAGATTTTCTTAAGTCAGACTCCGCCAAAGCCCAAAAGTTTCAAAAGTACATAATGCACAATTACAAGCACAACAATGTGATTTACTTCAACGACAACATATCGATGGTTGAGAAAGGAAGAGTGATGCCGAACGGAAAGCTGCTTTCAAGCTTCATGCTTGATCGAGCAAAAGACTTTGAAGCCAAGTCTGCGACTTTTGATTTCTCTTCAGATGATAGAGAAAGATCATCAGCCGATGAAGACAATGACGACAACAATAGCACTTGTACGCTTTGCACGTCGAGCTTCAGTTTCTGCAACAATTCTCAGAAGTCCTTCAAGTAATTCGTAGATTTTACGCAGTTTCCAGATGACATTAAATTTTCATATTTTCTAGGTTTAATTTCACTGACAGCTTAGAAGCCAACGGCTATCACAATCTTCGGTGAGTGATGAATTGCAGTTTATAACTTTGTTGCAAATTCTTCTTTGTTGTTTAAAAATGAAATTGAAAGAAAAGCGATTGCAAATTAATTGGAAGAAGTTGCAAGTCTTGGTGTGAGATCTTGAGGCCTGAGCTTAGCGCCTCGCCGAATGAGAGAAGTGAAGAAAATTGCCTTTACCGCTGTTTTCCTCTGTTCCTCTTCACGAGAAATGAGAGCGAATTGCAATGGAAGTGAAGAAAAGTGGTGAGCAATCTCAACTTTTGCTTGTTCAGTTGCTTACTGCTGATCAAATTTCCAAGACGTGTGTCTGGAGTGATTTTTCGTGTTGCGGTATTTTAATGCTTTAATAATAGGTAAATTGACAAGCGACAAACCAAAGTAGACGAAGTGAAATTAAAATAAAGAAGTGCCTAATAAAAAGAGACTTTGATTGAAGTTAGTGATAAACGGTGGCTGATTTCCCTCTGTCTGACGCCACTGAATGGTTTTGAGTAAAAAAAATGTTTTCACTTAATAGAGAAAATGCATCTCAATACGCTTTCTTTAATGATAGTCTAATTACTCTTTGACAAAGGCAGCCAAGAAGTTTTCTTGTTAAGAAAATTGCAAAAAGTCAAATAAAAGAATAAGAAAATCTAAGTGAAAAAAGTTTACAAAAGAACTTCGATCTCTTCACAACAGTAATTCTTCATCGAACAAGCTGGCCGAACTTCGGAAGCATCACGATCATGCAGAATTTGGGGGACCCCGGATGAACGCCTCCATCGAAAGCTTATCGCATGATCGAAAACTAGGTCTGCACTACGCGGCAGCACGAGGCTGCATTGAATGTGTCGAAAGCATATTGGAGTCATCGCAAGAGATCAGGTAGACGTTACAGTTAAATCGATTATTATCTTCAGTTTTTCTTCTCCTTTGAATATGACCGAGAAAAGGCCAGCAATATGCTTTCATCGTGGCTCAAAATGTTTGGTTCACTTACATACTTACGGCGTATCCAGTTGGCTCACGAGACAAACTCTGACGGCAGTCGTAATGCTCGTTCCCGTGACTTAATCATCACAATTGGTTCGGTAACATTCTCTCACTGAAAACGAATTGTTCGCGGCTATCCGTTTCATGAGAGTGTAAACTCGTACGGCTCATAAATCTGCAGCATCTCTTGGATTCTCTCCGCGGTGGGAATATGTGGGGCGGCTTCGATGTGTTCAAGCAATGAAAACTGTTATTTTTCATATGCTCATTGCTACCCATTTCATTCAATGCTCGTCTTTTCACGTGAAAGCATTGCAAAACGGTTTCTGCAGCCTTTTCTTTAATCTTAGTTTTACCTGCTACTGTTGCTTTTGTTTTTGCTTTGTGAAAGTGATAAATATTGAGTGTTAACGGAGGTGAAAAAAAATCAAATTACGCGGTTGATCTAAAGCAATGCCGAATCTAATCAATAGACGAAAAAAGAAAAACAAGATTCTTGAGGTCGTAGTGAATGATAACAATGATTCAGATTCATCGGAATATGACTTCTCGTCGAAATTAAACTGCAAATACAATGTGTTTCCACCAGAGTTGAGCAAGCAGCAAAAAGTCAGTGTCAGAGATGAAAAAGACGACACCAAGTCGATCAGGTTTGAGATTCGGATTGATGGCAATTAAAAGTTTAAGGCTGTATTACATAAGCTTTACGCTTCGTTAAGACAACAGAGATGTTACGTTGAAGTAACTTCAATAATCCGCGTGCTGCACTTTCGTTCGATTCGAACTATTTCTTCAGCGTTTTGGAAAATTTCTCTTTTATCACATTTTTGGACACAAAAAAATCCATTATTGCTATTTTTCACTTAAAAATGAAAGCCGAAAAGAAAAGTAAAACTGAATCGCGCTCAGCTACATAACTGACACATCTCATGTCGTTATTACCTAGGAAGCAATTCCAATTCGCACATTTTACTAGTCCGGAAGAGATAAAAAGCAGATAGCTAGTATTAAAAATTGCGTTAATTTAATGCTTCGCCACTTTCTTGTGAATTAAAATCTGTCATCAATGATTGGCCAGTGATTAAAATAATTTCACTTAGCATGTTCGCTTGTTAAGAGAATCTCATTGGCCTTGTTCAGAACGTCACCCACTTTCTGCTAGACTTTCTCGCTCTAGAATGTAACATGAAATTCGCCAGCGAGCCTACTGAAGTAACTAGTCTTGATAAATAGAACGTACAGACCAGATTGCATTAAACTTGTTGGAGAGAAATAGGTCGAGCGATGAAAACAAAACCAGAAATCTACCAATAACATTTGATTGATCTTTGCACATAAACTTGGCGAAGAAAGCATTCAAATTAAGCGAATGCATTTAAATTTTGCTTGAGCTTCCGTATGAAGAACCATGAAAATTAATGTGTATACATTATATGGAAACAAACAGATGGTCTTACTATATGTATCTTGAGAAGTGTCCGCGTTTATTCCGAATAATGACAAATATCATTTTCTTTTAGTGCAAATACTCAGATGGACAACGACGTTACTCCCGTTTACTTAGCGGCCCAGGTAAACGACCCCAAACCCTTTAAAAAAGCTTTCATTATTTTATAATTTTTCAGGAGGGACATTTGGACGTTTTAAAGTTCTTGGTAGAAGCGGGTGGATCGCTATATGTAAGAGTTTCTCACTTGAAGTATTTGAATTTTTGATAAATTGAAACCTTTTCAAGGTGAGAGCGAAAGACGGTATGACAGCTTTGCATGCTGCAAGTCAGATGAACCGACTGGATGTTCTTAAATGGATGGTAATCGATTTATATCTGACACTCGCAAAATTTGAATACAAGTATCGTAATAACAGGTTGAAGATCAAGGCGTGGATCCGAACCTTAGAGACGGCGATGGAGCTACTCCACTTCACTTTGCTGCATCCAGAGGTAACATTTTCAATTTGTCTAAAAACTTATGACTTAACTCTCTTCTTTAGGCCATTTATCCGTTGTGCGATGGTTGTTAAAACAAGGTAAGTCGGAATGGCACGACGAAGATATAATTTTTATCAAAAATATATTTTTGAAATTCAGGTGCAAAACTCAGTTTGGACAAATATGGAAAATCGCCCATCAACGATGCTGCAGAGAACCAGCAAACTGAGTGTTTAAATGTTCTTGTTCAACATAGTACTGACTTCATGGCGTCGAACAAAAAGACGAGACAAGTGTCGTCAAAGACGGAAAAGTATAGCATCAATCACAGCTCTTTCCTTTCAAAGTGTTCTACCGCAAGTTCAGATTCGGAACCGTTTTATTTGCATCCTCCCAACAACCGTCCAGTAAAGGCAAGAAAATTTCATTTGAAATTGGACAGTTTTAAACTTTAATTTCACTTTTAGGATGGTTTATACACGAGATCATCGCCAGATGGAGGCTATTATGGAGCTCTTCCTAATGATGGAATTTTCATTAACCCCAACATGCGAGCAACTTTCACTCCTCCGAGCCCATCAGACAGTAGTGAAAGCTTTTTTCTGCACGACCCTCAAGAAGTGATTTACAACAGAGTTAAAGATATTTTTGAGTCGGACACAAGTGCGAGGGAAGAACCGACCAACAGAAACAATGCAATGACTGTGCAAGCTGAGATTCATTCGAGCAGCAGCGGAGCTGCTTCGGCTTCAGACGACGACTTACAAGAGAACATGAAAGTAAATAGCAAAAAAACTTTTACGCCCGAGATCAAAGAAGCCACTACATCAGGCAATCATGATTACGAGGATATTTATCTGGTGAGAGAAGAAGCTAAAAGCTCAGCTAAAAAGCTCTACGGTAGAAGCCGCTCGAGAGCGGACAGTGGTTCTCATAGCCGATCAGCAAGCACAAGCTCGACTCGAAGTCGCGATGTCATCATGCAAAACAAAAGTGTAAGTTCAGAGATATTAATTTCTGGGATGAGTTTCAATTTCAGTTTGTTGATTCCAGTTGCACTTTGACAAGAACAGTCGTTACGAAGTTCCACGAAAAAACAATGACAAGGTTCCAAGCCCTACGAAGACTCAAAACTCAGCGCCAACTGATACAACTTATGAAAGCGTTGGACCCGAAAGTGTTTACGAGCAGAAGAAACCAAGTTCTTCACTAAATTTGCATAAGAAAATTTCCTCACCAATCGAAGCTCCGCCTTTGCCACCCCCGTTGCCGCCACCTCTCATGAAGACACAGAAGAACTTTATAAGAAACGCGAACAGAGACAGCAACGATTCACTTGATGGAAGCATTGATTTCAATCGAGAGGACTCTGATCTGTCTGATTCCGGATTGGAAGTGGTAGAAGAGCCGACTTTGCGTCCAAGCGAGCTTGTTAGAGGGAACAACAACAGAAGCATGTCAATAATTTCAGGTGCGTGTCGGTTAAATTATGTGGGAAATCAGAAAAAAAAACTGAATTCGTCAATGACGTGAAATAATTTTACGTTATGACGAAAGAGAGCAGAGGCTACTCTAATAAAAATTCAAGTAAATGGTAGTTGATTACAAGCTGAAATTTTACCACCTAACTAATGGATAAGGTAACTGTACGGCACGCTCAAACAGTGCATGTTTTGATATCAAACTGCACAGCAAATTGAGGAGATCCGGATATATGCTACATTTTTATTTACACAAATATAATTTATATCGTTTTATTCGGTACAGCGAATAAGAAATCCAAACTCTTCAGTTCGCAAGAGTGTGGTTTCAACACTAGCAAGACTAATCAACACAGGCAGCATAATGAACAACCGACGAGCGGCAACATGAAGAAAACTAAGGCAAGTGGAAATGCTTCAACTGGAGCATCAGTCGACGGCGAGCAGCATTCGAATCAAGATCAAGAGAGTCTCTACAACGGAGCTTCGAGCGACTTGAAACGTGGGCCAAACTTAGTCAACAAGCAGCTGGTGCTTCCCATCATCACCTTTCCACACAGCGCAGTTCCAAACGAGAACAACCATTTGATTAAGCCATCAGAGTATTTGAGAAGCATTGTCATCGATAAGCGATCATCTCCAAGGTGAGAAAGCTCTAGCGACTCTAGATGATTGAGCAAGAAACCTCAACTTTCATTAGATTATCGTGATAAAATTTTTTGAGAAAAAATGAGTTGCACTTCGCATAGTGAAAGTTTTCTCGATTTTTTTCGATCGTACTGAATCCACTCGAATTATACCGTTGCTTAATTATATGCTTTCTTTCTACTTCAGATCTCCAGACGGTGAAGAATATTCCACGATTGATAACGAACAAGTTGCAGTTATAATTCATGATCCGCCATCGGCCGAGTTGAACCAAGATTCGAGCAACAGCTCTCATGACCAGGTGGAGTTGGTTAGAGCCATGTTGAAACAATAACTCAAACTTTACTTCCACAGAACAATTCAAATATTCCAGTTCCACCTCCAGCACCGCCGAATTTATTTTCCAGCACTGTGAACAGGCACTCAGCGAGCCAAGTGCCTGCACAAGATTCTACGATAAGAAAACAACATCAGCCGCTTTCCTCGATTTCGATTCAAGACCTCAACAGCGTTCAGCTTCGACGAACCGATACAAAAATGCTTTCGAAAACGTTTTCCGCTCCTACACGTTCGATAAGTATGCAATGTCTATCGTCAACGGGGGAACAATTCCTGAATCAGAAAACTGATCTAATTGCGGAGTTGAAGATGTCGAAAGACATCACAGGCATCAAGAAAATGAAAGTTGCACGTGCCAAATTGGATCGCAATTCCGAGGTATTTTCAGACGTTAACCGACAATTTACATTGCAAAATTTTGTTGACACGGTAATTTCCTTAAAGAGCCTTTCTAACATCCACACAAGCCACAAATAACAATTAGAAAGAATATGCACTTTAAGCACGCAATGTCAACATGCATAACGCGATACCATAAAGATGAACCAAATTTCTTCTCCATTTTTAGATCCCAGATCGTGACAGTTTCGGAAATATTATTCCTGACTGGAAACGACAAATGTTGGCGAAGAAGGCTGCAGATAAAGCTAAGAAAGAGTTCGAAGACAGGTTGGCTCGCGAGGCTGAGGATCGACGATTGTCAGCGATTCCCAAGTGGAAACGAGATTTAATCGCTCGGAAGGAAGAAGCTGAACACAAGATGAAGTATAATTGCCATTTATTGATGAGAAGTTCGTTATTGACGCCTTTTTCAATGCAGACAACCGACTAACTCAACACATGAAATGACTGACTCGTGGAGGATCAAAATGTCGCAGCGTGCTATGTCTATCGACAATATCAGCTTCTTGTCACCTCCAATGTCTAAATCGCAATACGAAAATGACAGAGAAGCGGACGGCAACGATTGCAAGGACGAGAATGACAATGAATTTAACGACAACTTTAGCGAGACTCCTGGAAACACTGACATGGAAAGACATCACATGGATGACGATGAGCTTGGAGATGACGAGAACAATATCATCCCGTGGAAGAAGCTTTTGAGAAAGACGAACAGCCGATTGAGTTTGATATCGTAAACCTTCCTTTTTGATCAGCAACTTGTGCAATATTCAATTATAGTTTTTTTTTCAACATCATTAATATGAGTTTACATAGCTTGTTAGACCCTGTTGCAATACTATTGAATAAGTTTGAGCAATAAATTATTCTTCTAATCTATTTTAAATTATTCTATGTTTTAACCTCTGTTTAAATCTTTGTTAAAATCTCTAGCAATAATCATTCAACGATCCAAAATAAAAGCATTTAAATTAACGGTATTTTAAAATTCGAATCAGTTAGGACACAGTCGAGCTACTTGCGCGCCCCGAAAGCGTTTTTCAGGCCCCAAAAAGGGCTCGCAGCTACCCCAGTATGTCGAGGGTATTCAGCTACAACGGTTGAGCCAAATTCATATTTTTTTCGAATTCAATTTATGATTAATAGTGACTAAGTGATGTGTTGAAAATATCAATAAAATGATCTAGAGCACATATTTCATCGTTTTCGGTCTCCGCTGGACCGGTCAGCGGTCTGAAAATACAGAAAATTAATAAAGAAATCATTTAGAATTTTCGTATCAACAAAAAAGCGAAGAAAAAAGAAAAACGCGACTGCAAAATATGTCGACAAAACTTTCATTCAGGGCTAGAGCCCTCGATCCCTCGAAGGCAATGCCAATATACTTTGCGGAGGAGTTGCCCGACCTCCAGGAGTACTCCGCAATCAACAGAGCCGTTCCGCAAATGCCCAGCGGCATGGAAAAAGAGGAAGAATCTGTAAGTCTTTCGCAGTGCGAAGCCATATTTGAAATTATCGGGAATTTATGCTCATGGCGACCCGAAAGAATTTCTGAAAATTTAAAATGAAAATTCACCCGGATCTCGTCTCCCCGTCGATTGTTTCCACCAATATCGCCCATTTCAATTTTATCTTCGTCCGAAAAATGCTTTAAAGCTCATTTTTACACTTTATCAGCGATTGTATTTATTTGGGCGCGCGATTCTGTTTCGAATGGGAATTTATTTTGTTTTTTGCTTGATTTTAGGAACATCATTTGCAAAGAGCAATCATGGCTGGGCTGATAATTCCAACGCCCGAGGTGTCAGATGTCAAAGATGATGGATTTTACGATAAGAATTATCCTGCAGACTATAAGTTGCCTCGACAGCTGATCCACGTCCAACGTAATAACCAGAAGTGACCAGCAGTTGTCCGATTCTCATCAATTTATTTTTAGCGCTTTCACTTGAGCAAGATATTCCTGACTATGACATGGATAGTGCCGACGAAATGTGGTTCGATTCGCAAACTGCCAAGTCGGAATTGACTCCTTTCCAGTTCGAACAGATGATGGACAGACTGGAGAAGATCACTGTTTACTCTCTGGACGATGCAAAGGCTCTTGTAAGACGTAACGAAGTCAACCAGGACGTTTTTGATTACTGGGTGAATAAGCGACTCAAAACGGTAACACGCAACTTGGCTTATCAGAGTGACAGAACTGTGACCGTGAATTTCCTTTTCAGAAACATCCTTTAATACTTTCTGTCAAAACCGAGAATCGGGGGAACACAACGTCAAACAATCCCTACATTGCATTTAGAAGACGAACTGAAAAAATGCAAACGAGGAAGAATCGAAAGAACGACGAGACATCTTATGAAAAGATGCTGAAACTTAGGTAAGAGATTAATATTTTAAAATCTGTTCATTTCTAACTGAGTTAAATTTTAGGCGAGATTTGAGTCGAGCAGTTAAACTTCTCGAAATGGTGAAACGACGAGAGAAAACGAAACGAGAAGAGTTACAGCTAAGCATTGAAATTTATGAGAAGCGGTATCAATCGAAAGATTTCTCAGGCCAGCTGCTGGCAGAGTACACTTCAGCAGCAACGAAGCTCAGGTTAGTCATTTACAAGAGAAAATTTAGTCATTCGAAATGACGCATGTAAAATCAAAATTTACGCCGTATCTTTTACTTCTGCAGACCTGCATTTGCGCCACTCTACTCAAATCAGTATCACCATCAACATTCATCGAGCCTGGCGTCATCGATGCATAATCAATGGAATTCTTCGTCACAGAGCTATTCAACTCTTCATGTCCACCATCACCTGCAAAACAACAAACGAGACTTCGATGGACTAAGCACAAGCAGCAGTCGGAAAGAGAAAAGGCAATACAAGAAGCGGAAGCACAAAGCTCCTCGCGAAGTCAAGCCCAGTAAGAATTACATTCTCAAGCTTCTCGTTTTTTCTGCTCAATTTATGATTCTATTTCAGTTGAACTCTATGACGGTCTCTACTCATCTGAAGATGAAGAGATTCTCAGCAATCAGATGGTTGTGTCTGAGAGTGAAGATGAAGGAATTTATCCATTTAGACGGAACCGAAATTGTGATTACTTCAAAGTGAGTATCTCAACATAAACTAATATCTTACAATTAAGATTAACTTTCTTTGTTTCTAGCCTCATGTCGAAGGTTTCGGAAGCTGGCCATGGGATTCGTCCGAAGAGAATGGAACAGCTGACCCGAAGTATCGCTACAATTTGACATCCCTGCGTTTTCCTAGGTACGCAGCATCCCAAAGCTATTTCGAGCATAGCTTTAACCAATCTCATTTTAGACCTCGTTGCATTGGCTTCGCTCGAAGGAGAGTTGGTCGTGGCGGTCGGATCTTACTGGACCGCGCATCAACCAACTACGATGATGTCTGGTCGAGACTCGACTACACAATTTTCGAGACGACAACGCCAAGCGCAGAGAGTCGGTTGCCGAACATAGAATCGAAGTTGGTGGAAGGAGCCAACGAGAAAAATTGGGTGGAGGATGGGTGTGACAAACTGCTAGCTCTACATCCATCGGTACTGAACAATCACCATAATATTAACAATGTGATAAAGAGTGAAAATTCCAAAAATCAAGAGCTGAGTGACGATCAAACAGCCGGAGGTGCGAACAATCAGAAACTGGATGATTTCGAACAGTTACTAGACAGTGCGAGCGCTAGCTCAAACATAATTAATAAAAGGCTAGTTTGTAGAAACAATTCTGATATAAGTGATGACAGTTTCTTGTTGAAACCTGGCTTCAGCCAGAGTGAAAATCTGAGCAAAAACGTCAGTGTTGGCTTACTCAATACTTTAGGCAGTGAAACATCAAGTAGTGGTGTCAGCAGTATAAATGGTTCGTTGCCCTTGAGTCAAAACACGATGCTGCCTGAGCTCCTCAACAACCCAGACACCCCAATAATAGGAGATGAGGACGAAGACGAAGTCATGAAGTCTGAGCACGTGTCGTTCTCCAACCACGTCGATGACTTGTACATGAACTTCATGGATGAAATTAAGAATGAATGGCTCCATTTCCGACCGAAAACACCGCCATTATCCTCATCGCCTACCGACGACATCCTCTTCGATTCGGATCTAACAGATAAAACGAAAAAGTTTGCCGTAGAACTTCAAATGCTCGACGATGCCTACAAAGAGACTGATGAGAGTGGTTACAACATTTACCTGACTCAACCAATGTCGTTCAACTTCTGTAACAAGTACATAGGGCTTGCTGATGAGACAGCACAGGAAAGCACAACAACAATCAAAACCGAGCCGATGGATTTCACAGATGAATCAACCGAAGAAACTTGCAAAGCGGTTGAACAGGACGCGTTTAAGAGGTTGATCGAGAAATACCAGAATGATGTTGCTAAAGACGAAACTCTAGAACTCGAAATAGATCAGATCGATTTCGAAGAAAGTCCAGCAAACAACGAATCAATTGGTTGCAGTGCATTCAAACTGCTGAACGACGATTTAATGGAAACATTCAAATCAGATGTCACCGCCAATAAGTTTGACAGTACCGCAGATGTCAACGTTAAGACAGAGATTGTTGATTTTCCTCAAAACAACACAGTACAAAATGTTACTCCGAAGGAAGCACCGATCGCTGAGCTGCAGACGCATAACTATGTGCTGCAGTACGGGTCACCTGTCTCGAACACAGTTACACTAAACTCGATATCCTGCAGTCCCAACCTTGAATCAGGAACATTGACGCCAGCAACAACCCTTTTTCAACAGCAATTCATCAACAGTGGCAACGCTATTATCTCGCAACAAGCACAGCAAAATAAACTCCAGCCGATTGTCTACGATAGCAATACAATTGTTCTTGCTGCTGCACCAAACAGAAATAACAAATTGAATGGCCCGTCAGATCGAAACTGTAAGCTTTTAACGCGTTTATCATAGCAATTTATAATTCTATTTTCACTTTTAGTAAATCAAAGCAAGTACAAACAAGTTTTCATGCTGGACCTAACGCAAGGTCAAGACAAAAGAAAGGTGGATAACAACGTAATCAAAAAGACTTACGCAGACCTTGGTCTCGGTTCGCAAAATATTCTCGTTTCATCTGTAAACTCCAACCTTCTAACGACAAACACCAACAACATGTCGCAGCAGCCGCAAACTCAGCAGTTCAGCTTGGTGCATCAGAATGCTCTTCAAAAGCCAATCATTCTAAGCACGTCAACAGCGAGTGGCGCTGGAACTCTTCTGCAGACGACGCAAACTAATAATTCTGGCAACAAAATCATCGTTACGCCAGCACCGCAGATCGCGGGCAACGTTTATGTTATACCGTCCTCAAACTCCCAAAGTATTATTCTAGACAGCGGAAAAATGATAACGACAAGCAATCAGCTTCAGAATCAGCAGAAAATTCAACCAACGCATCAACAACGAGTAAAGATGGAAAACAAGATGAATTTGATGCTTGAGAATTCAGATAAAAACATTATTTATGCCAAATACCCGAAGAATAAGCTACTGCAAACCGTAGCTAACATCATACCGATGCAAACAGCAAACAAGAGCGGCGTTCAAACTCAAACCCAGGTGGTGAAGCCAATAACGTCATCGCCGCAACAGTCGATCGGGATCATTTCCAACAGTAAAACTATTCAAAGAATTCAACAGCAACAACAAATTCTTCGTCCTCAATATGGCACGACATCGTTGAACTTTCAAAATTCTCCAACGTCTTCTAAGATTATTCAACAACCTAATAACGGTAATAACATTTTGGGATCTGTCAATAACAATAGCGATAACAGCAGTCAAGTCAATAGTACAACTCCGCGTTAATTTCAATTAGTTTTTCAAAAAATAATCTCTTTGAACGACCTCTGGACAGTACATTAAATTTGCTTGGTGTGCTCTGGTGCATTTCGAGTATGGAAAACAGCTCGATAACGCAGCTTCACTTTCAACTCCAATCGATTTATTGTAGAAAAAGTTCTTGAATGAAACTGCATTGACGCGTTTTGTTGTAGAAACGCAAGAATTTCGAACGGAGGAGACAAATTGCATCAAGTAATTATAATCAATAAGTAAGTTATTGAAGGAAAAAGATGAAGTGACGACTACGAAGAAATTATACTTTTAAAACTTCATGTCTCCTAACTACTCGTCGTTCGTATCTAAACGCTTCTTTGAGATGAATGAAGTTTTTCTTTTGTCGGACTCAATGAATAGGAATTACAAAACTTTCGTTCGGTTCACAAAGCTTCTTGAAGACGACGACATCATGTGGCAAGCGATGCCACCTTGCCCAACCAATGAGATTTACAGTAAACTGTCCACGAGAAACGTGAACCAACCAACCTACAAGCAAGCAAACTTTTCAGAACTGATTTCAATTGTAAATATTCACAATTTAAAGCTTAAGGATGGAAATTGAAACTTTGTAGAAACTTGAAGAATTTGAATGAGAAAAGAAAAATCCGAAAAAAATTACCTAGAGTTAAATTATTTAAGTGTTTTATCTTATAACTGTAAAATAGTTCATTAAAAAATAAACCGATACATTTTTTTAATTAAAAGAAACCAACCATTTCAATTGTGAAGTTCTCGCTCGCAAAAGGGTTTTTTGTTTTAAGGGTACGATCGATTTTCTTTAATTCTTCAGTTCTCTTGGAACTTAACAAAATACGCTTATAGGATTACACTTGAATTAATGTACGTGTTAAGGTTAATAAAAAGCTTTCATGAGAAAAATGTGTCGTATTTTTGGGCTCGGACGGTTGATCTAACAAATATCGAATCGTTGCACAAAATTCAATTTTTAAAGTTTCAGGGATCATTCACAGGGAAACGTTCAGCTTTAATCCCGCCAGACTTTCATTCGGTACGGACCGTATAAGGGACATAAGGAACCTACAGAGCGGTTAACGGATGAACCACTTTGCAAGGTTTTCGCTTGAAATATTTAATTTTAAAGGGAAAAATTAAATAGAAGCAGAAAAGCGACATGAAAATGTCGAAAGTTTCAGAACTTTGAAGTAGTCTGGAAATACTCAAGAAACAAGTGTGGTGAAAAAGGGTTGTCGGTGGCAAAATAACTCGACGATTTAGAAAATTTGATAGAATTTGATGTTAAATTCTCAGCCGTAATCTCAGCTCGACAATTTTCATGCCTTGCGATGATTTGACCTTAATCGACGTGTCTTCGGGGAATTTGGATGAAGAAACCCGAACATCGTCCGTCGGAGTCTGTTGAACGCTTCTTAATGCTCTCCGGTCTTGCATTCGAAATATTTGAAGAATAAATAAAATCGGGTAAGTTAAAACGAGCAACAAATTGAATATCATTAAGGCAAAAGCTCCCAATTGCAACATTGCCCGAACTCTGATACCAATTTGATTTCGTTTCGGCCATGCTCGTTATTTCTGATTTACATTGAAAACACTGCGAGCGAAAATACTTATTGAAAAGCTTTATCGGCTGTCTCAATCTACTTGCATGTGTTGAAAGCAATGTATTTATGTATGTGATTCTCGATAATGATTTCTTTAATGCTCCTTTTTATCACTTAACACTATTTACGCTCATTAAAATTTCATATACCTTTCGTTTTGTTCGGAATAAATTAGCTACATAAATTCTTGTAATAAGCTGATTCACTCGTTTATGTATTTTCTTAATGATAGGACCTACCTACAACGACTGCAGCTGTGTGCGAGTGAAATTGAGGAAAACGCTCCGCACCCAATCAGAATATGTACATAGCTCGCCTCTCGACTGTATTCAAGCACCGATGTAAAACTCGTTTTCCAACTCCGCAGCTCGAAGCCGCCGCCTCGATGCAGTTAGATGTGTGCCAGTGTTCGAGAAGCGTTGGTCGAGACAAGACCGTTTTCACGGACGTGCGCAATCAAGAGCGAGTTGAACAATTGTTTAATGTCACAGTTTGATAAATTACAATTGATCTTAATCGTGCAGATAAATCAGAGAAATTAATATTAAAGTGTAGCGAAGAGAAGGAAATTTTCTCGTGAAGAAAAAGTTTTTAAGCAGAAAAAATTGGAGAAAATTTCGCCGGACTCTCGACAGTAGATGATTCAGTTTCAAGTGATGTTTGTATCGGTTGTTAGTGGAATATGTAAAAACGGTAGAAAATATGGCGATTTTCATGCCACTCGATAGCAATCTGCCGCATTTTAACCTCAGTAACATTCTAAAGTACCAAACGCCGACGCAAATTTTCGAGCAGTTAATGAATAAACGCGATTGTGAAGAAAGTTTGATGATAAATTCGGGCCGCTTAAACAATTCAAATGACATTTCGCGCATGATGACAGAGGAGAAGCATAAGTCCTTGTCTATTCATCTCGATGTTCTCAACCATGCCGACGAAAGTTGTAACAGCACCGACAGCGATCTCTCTGTGGGACAAGAGAAAATTGATGACGACAAATCCGATAATATGGAAGCCGAGGTCGTAAACAATCGAACTCCTAACAATACTGGAGAAGAAGACAACTCATCGAACGCATCCTCGTCTCAATTCACGCGTTTATGCATCCCTCAGAACTCGAAAGAGTTACCGGAGACTGTGATGATGATGCATCAGAATCCAGCGCGTATTCAAGAAGAAATTTTCCGAAACTCTCAATTGTACGCTGAAGAGCTCGTGAGACAGCAACTTGCAGCCGCCGCGCGCCTTCAAAGCCTCTCGGCATCAAAAATATTCCCCCATATCGATCCATCGGCATTCCAAGCCGACAAGCAGCGATTAATCTTGGCTTCAAATCCTGACGACGTAGAGCCGTCGCTAACTTCAAAACTCAACTTTCAATCGGGCGTTTTCGCTCCGAAAACAATCGACAACAATCAAAATGGAAATAATATATTCTGCAATAATAAAAGTGCCATAAATTTTCAAAATATTCATTCACATTTGAGTGCGATATCTCAAATAACAAACAACTTGACTAGTAACATTAAGAAAGACGATAGCACCAGCTTAAGTAGCTTATCGCGTGAAAGTTCGCAGTCGCCATCGAATTTCCAACATTTGAAACAACATCATCAGAACATGATATTCCATACGCACCAGAATCAGCTGCACGAACGTAACCTAAAGTTCAGTATCGACAACATTTTGAAGGCTGATTTCGGTAGGAGAATCACCGAACCGCTATTAAGGTCCTCAAAGTCCAGAAAGGCGACGAGAGATGGTAAACAAGATAAGGACTTGTTCAAGAAGTTTAATGCACCTGCGTCGATGAAAGAGTCGTTCAGTTCTCGTGATGACAATCCTAGAGTCTCCGATGCCTCGCCATCAAATCAATCATCGCCGTCGGCGACGGAACAAAGTAAAAGTGAAAGCAATAACGGATCCAAAGGCTCAGGATCCGGAACAGTGTGGCCAGCATGGGTAAATCAAATCATTCTCATTATAATCCGATTTGACAGCATTGTCACAACAAACCGATATTAATTGATTGCTTTTCTAAAGGTTTTCTGTACGCGCTACTCTGACCGACCTAGCTCAGGTAAGTCAAATGACTTAGAATTTCAACAATTGTTTGAATAGTCTATTCAGTATCCTTGTTTGAAAACCGTCGGGGTTTTCATTCGCCGTAGGCGATGAAAGCGATGTTTAAGCATAAACACGAGAAATTTCATGCTCGATATGTTTGAAGAAGGAAGGAATCAGATTTTATAATGCTAATTGATTTATGAGAAATTCTCTTTAAAATTTGACGAAGCACAAGTCGAATTTTTGGTCCAATTAATTTTTAATTAGAGAATGACACATGACGCTTTAAATCTGAATATTTATGTCTTCCATTAATTTGAGAGCAAAGATGCGCATCGAGTCTAGAGAAGAAGAAGATAAATTAACGAGATTTATTTCATTTTAATTAGATTAATTGAAAGCATTTTACACAAGATAAAATCTGTGTAGTGAGAGAAAAGCTAAACGCGCGCATAATTCTTTAATGTTTTTAATTATTTAATTATTTACTTTGAACGTCTATTGAAGACACATCATACAAGCAAAATCTTTCTATATTTACGTTTACATGGAACGATGGAGAAGCTGAAAGAAAGATGAATCACGACGATGCAGTTTCGCTAAAAGCATGCTGTCTTAAATGTAGAAGTAGATATATTCATATATAGCGACAGTATTTACTTACAACATGCCTTGTTACTAACGTTGTAAACACATTATTAAAAGGAAGAGATGAAAAGCTACACATATATTTTTATTGTCATCGCTACTTTGTGGTAATTGAGCAGACAATTTATTCAATGAACATATATGTTCATCTAATTGAAAGGAAAAAAAAGAGAGAAATAAAATAAAGGTCAGATATAGTCAAGTGTTAAATGCACAGAAACTTAAAGTGTTTGGGGTATCGATAAATTGTGAGGTTCAGAATGGAGGGAGAAGATCAATGGGGGGATTTTGTTAATGTTTCATTGAATTTGCTTCTCATTACGGCTCGAAACAAAAAAAGATCGATCGATTTGAATCAGTGCAGCACAATCAGTGCGGTTTGCTTTATGGTTTCACTTAGTTTAGCAAGCTTATGTGCTTTGAGAAAAAATCTTTTCCAACTATTTTAACAATCCAATTATCAAGCTGCTACTTGTGGAGCGCTGATGAGTCGCATTTAGCTGTTTGATGTTGTTAAATATGGAAACTGTAATTGCAACTTCATCAGAACATTCTCGTTACACATACCTTAGATCTTTAGTGAGGCGGCTTGTTCGAATGTGTAGCGATTTCGAGTTTGTAAGACAAATTATCGAAAAATTGACGAGCTTGCTTAAGATCTAACTCTGAATTCTGAATTTTAGTCAAAGATGTTTTCAATTCCATTATTTCCGTTCTCACAACAATCGATTTTATCTTTTGAAAGCTTCATCAAACACCATTGGTTTATCCCACAGAAGCCCACAAGTTAAGAAACCAAACAAAGTTGAAACTTGCTTACACAACATGCCAGTCGCCTCTGCTTTATTTAAAAATCAAATTTTTTTGCCAAAGATGGTCACCCGATAATGTCTTCACTAAGAGTCAATCAGCTCAATTTGTTTAATCATATCTTGGTTAGCGCAACCAGTATTTTTTCTTGCTTCTCGCCTTGATAAATCCTTCGACACGCTGCGCGGACTTAAATCAGATCTCACGTTTTAATATCCTCATCGTGCTGTTCGTTTTGATTAACACATTATTTCCTCACAAGTATCTCACCTCACCTCTTGACAATATTTCACGGAACATGCATCGCGATTGTATTTGTGCCTATGCCCTATTCTCGGTATAACACGACAATTCAATCAGGCTGACGTCATTTTTGAGACGCCGCCGCACATCATTCATCAATAATGATCGACGAAAATATTTTTCTGCGTGAGACAAACTTGCGATCGCATTCAGTATATTTTCGTTTTCGCTTTAAAATATCCAGAAACTTCATGCGATACTCGTTTCGATTACGCCTAACCAGCCACGGATCAAAACGAAACGTCAAAACATTTATGTGACGTCACGTACGAAAAAGAGACAGCTTCTGCACACAATATTAAGACATTCAAATGTATTCGTATATTTTCATACGCTTAATAAAGACCACACATTTGACATTAAGACCACCCAATGTGAAAAAAGTAAGAGTGAAATTTATTAAAACACATCTAATTCACTTTTTTGCCGAAGTGGATTGCAACAATTTGGTTACGAATTCAAAAAGCACCTATCCAGATAAGATGTAGACGACCGTGACGTAAATCTGTTCTGATAGCACAACGGGCCACACAATCTCTGATGATCGCAATTCTCTCATCAGCAATACTAACAATCGCCCGCGATTTAAAGCGAGCTTAATTAAAATTAACTCATAAAGTTATAGCTGTATGAAGAGCTGATCATCGTGGAACCGCGGCTAGAGAACTCGAAGAGCCCATAGGTGCAAGAATCTTTTCTCGAGGTTTACTTTTGTATAAGCGAAATTGTGAAACTCGTTCTTTCCTCAGAATGAAGCGAACGAACAAAAAATGCTTGACTTCCGACCAGATGTGAAGACATGAGCGAGCGAAAGAATGAAAATAACGAAAAGAGAACCGAGAAAGAGTAAAATGCGCTTTTAATGTAAGAAGTCGCTTGTGATAAATTTCATAAACGACTCCTACAAAGAATTGGCTTAGACAAAACTGCGCCTCCACGATGAATGCAATATTTCTCCTGAGCTCTCTTGGCCCAAACGTGTTGTGACATTTCTAATTTCGTGGGTAATTATTCGTTTGAATTTCAAGTCTGCTTGCTTTGTGGACGATAACATCACGCTTTTGTGTGTCATGTGCTTCTGAAAATGCCCATAATTATCATTTCACACAACGAAATTGATGGAATTATCATAAGCATTTGACTTGCTCAAATTGATTGCCAAAAACAGCTTAATTGACTTCAAGCGCCAGATAAAGTTTTTTTTTCTTCTTCGCTCGGAATATTTGTGTTTATAAAACAACTTGGAATTGTTCTTTTTTCGCTTTTAAATGTAAGACCACCCAACAAGACCCACGTTTTTTCTTTTTATTTATTTTATACTTTAAAAGATACACAGTACAAATACACAACTTGATGAAAAATTAATCAACACTATTTAATTTAATTATCGTTTTAAGCATTTACGAGTTCTCAAACATTTTCTCATAATTTCGGTTTGTTTATGAGTGCACTGAGAACTGTTATAATTGATGGCTATTAATTCCGGAATAACGGATTGCTTCAGAGAGTTTTCACAATTTTGACGTTTCTTAAGGCGCGCGTTGAATGTGGAAATGTTTTGATTTCGTCGGTATTTGCCGAAATGCGATCAATCGCGTCGCGCTCGCGATGTTCCGTCACCCACATTCATAAGCGGGAAGATTAAGATCGAACGGCCAAGCAGACGTCGTTCAACCTTTTTCGTCTCGGTCAGAGCATATATTTTGTAAGCATTAAGCATAAAAGCGTTTATGTCTCTTTCTCGTGCGTTACGTAAATTACAACAAGCTTTTACCTGCCGAGCGAGATCAGCTGTCGATTCATCGAAAATGTTTTTCTTGTGGTGTCTCGCTGACCACGTTGCCGCTATTATATTTTATTGTGCTATTATTGAAATCATTATCAACGATAATCTTGACTGATCGTTATCAAAGTGCTTCTTACTCGGTCCCTCGAATTCCCTTTTATTGTCATTTCATCGAGTGCCTTTTGATGGCTCAGTCGTTACCAGAAATATTTTAAATGGTTGAACTGAAAATTGTGACGAGCTTCACAAATCGCCCCTTCTTCAATTGTTTGATACTCCTTCAAATGCTCTAAGTGAATTTGAAATATTTATATGATTGGAATTAATTATCTTAATTTGCTACAGTATAAAATTACCATCCCCAATGACACGAAGAAAAAATATTAATTTAAATTCATGCGTACGAAGCTAAATATCAAATAATAAAATAAAATCATTCGAGTAAATTTACACCCTCGTTCTTTCTCGCAAATGGTTTATTGTTGATGTTATATCAAAGCGAAGCTTCGCATAGCTTCGTGCATTCACACCCGTAATCTCTTACGTTCACTCAACGTTTCTCCGCTTTTCTTTATGGGAATTTGAAGCAGGGAGCGCAAAGAATAAAATAAAACGAAAGGAGCATTGGTTCAGAAAATATTGACGATTTTTTCTTCGGAAAAGTGCGGATATACACGTAACGTATATAGCGACTAAAGAGAGTATATTAAATTGTGTGTACAACGGAGGGGAAGCAAATTTGTGGAAAATGAAATGTTTATGGTTACTATAAGAGAATTATTTAGGACTTTTATTTGCGCTGGAAATTTACTTTTTACGGCAATTTTTATTTTCAATTGATTACGATTACGTTCTCTCTGCTACAAAGCGTTCTTCGTTTTCTCTCTTGGGTGCATTTATTGTGTTTCTTCGTTGCGGGTAGCAGACAATCAAAGCGAAACAATTTTAGACAGTCACGGTCATCTAATTTAATTTTTGAAAGTGCGACGGAGACTTCTTTCGATTTAATTAAAAAATTCTTCCGTTGAATTCGGTAGCGAAGCGACGTCGATTGTTCGCAATGTCAATGATTCCTAATATCAATTTGTCAAGGATATCTTGTTTTAAATCAACCAACAGTTAAACACTAAATAAATTAAAGAGCGAAGCACATTTTTCACCCTCTTATCGGACTTTTGCATTCACTCTCCTCATTGCACTTTATTATTACAATTTAATTCCGGCTTGACAAACACCATTTGGCAAGCATATCAAATTCCTTTTTTTAATAAAAACTCCTTCGAAGTTATTTCATTGCTGCCGCTTATCGGTTGCAATCAAACACACTCGCAAGTGGCTATGAAGGGTTAACACTCCTATGTAAAATATGTTCTACCGGAGTTGAGTGAAGAACGGCGCTTTAATGCCCTGCGCAAATATTTTCCCTTTTTGTGTTCCACCCTCTTAACTTTATCAAGTTTGTTTGTGTGTTTTCCTTCTTCACTTCACTCTGCGATGATTATAGCTATAGACTCCCTTTAACACCCCTACAGTTTCAGTTAAGGGTTTGATTTGATTAAATTGAATAAGAATCATGTTTGCGTGAAATTATCTTAATATTATCTGAAGAAAACACGTGTTAATGCTGGCATTAAAATACCAGACATCGAGAGGAGGTTACAAATAGCTAATAACGACAACGCAATTTCAAATCCTGTGATACTGAAAAGATTTTCAATTTGTTTTCCCTTAGAAAATTACTTTTTCACTTATTAACTTTTTCTTTTTTTTCTCTTTTCAGGACGAAGTAAGTTTCGGATGATTTTGTATTTTGTCTAAGAGCAAGAAAGTTGCAGAAATACTTTTGGCATTTCAAAGATGAACAGCGAAATAAATAAATTGCTTAATTGCGTTTAGAACGAGCCTTAGAGACAGAGGGAAAACCTCAATATGTTCGAGAAGAATGCGCTCTTCAACAGCAAATTATCTTCTTCGACCCCAAATTTACATATTTTATTCTTTTATTAAATGATGGAAGTGCTATTTGAGAAACCAAAAATTACTTCTTGAACTTCTCAAAAGCAATTACAACATTCTTGATGCTTTATTAAGTATTCAAAGGAGGGAAATTGTTTTTAATTGAAGATGGAAGCTTAATGGTTGCCTTTAATTACTGCTAATGTTGACTCGGAAGAATTTGCTTATCCTTGAAATGTGAAAATGTTTATTTAATCGTTTAATTATGCGATAAGAACATGCGTTAATTATGTTTGTGTTTTGTTTGATGCGTGCAGGTCCGAGAGTCAAACGACCGAAGAAACCTCCTTCCGACTCAAGTATGAAATCTGAGGATGAAAAGCGACCGAGAACAGCCTTTTCAGGACCCCAACTTGCGAGACTAAAGGTGAGGACAATAATCCACTGCTGAGATTCATTCTGTCATAACAAGGAATCTTTCCTATCTTCTTTAAAGCACGAGTTCAACGAAAACAGATATTTGACTGAAAAGAGGCGACAGGCACTTAGCGCTGAACTAGGACTGAATGAGGCCCAAATAAAAATTTGGTTTCAAAACAAGAGAGCGAAGATTAAAAAGTCAACGGGGCAGAAGAATCCTCTCGCCTTGCAACTGATGGCTCAGGGCTTGTACAATCACAGCACCGTTCCTCTGTCGAAGGAGGAGGAAGAGATGCAGGAACTACAAGCTGCTAATTGATGTGCATTTGTGATTATAGTTTGCAACGAAAATATATCTAGCATTTTGTCTAAACAAATCTTCATTTAGATTCAAATTAAACTTGAGCGTGTTCTTTTCGCAGGCGAGTGACTTTACCAACTCACAGCTTTCATTGAACATGTTTCGCAAGAGAAAACGCTGTAATGTAAATATCTTCTTTAGCTCTTAAGTGATGTTGAATGACTTCCAATCTTTTAAGAAAGAAATACTGTGATATGAAGTATAAAACAAAAATAAATAACTGGACAGTAGAATAAAAGATGAAAACAATACAAAGAAAGTCGCATTTTCAATGTGTAAGGATTTTTACTTGGGCTCGTTTCGGGGATGCCGTCGAGTGTTTGTCTGCAAGGCTAAATGTTTTGCTACCTTCTCGCACAAAATATAATTTTTACCTCCATTGAAATTACGGAACTTTCAATTCTTCCGTGTTCATGTGAATGCTTAACCCGAAGACTTTACAATTGTCGGACAAAATATAATTAGGGTTCCAGGTCTCAATAATTATAACTGAAGGTGTTGTAGTTAATTCATCCTAAATTTCCCCTCTCTTAATTATCGCCCAAATTAAAAATCAAGCGCAATTATTTATGTGGGAATCACACTTTCGGGTGTTGTGCATTCAGAAAATTATGGCAATAAATTGCGAGTCGTCGACGGCGGACGAGGAGACGTTTGATCTAATTGCGAGATAAATAAATTTACGAACCGCACCGCTCATATGATGTTCGGTAAATGACGACACGCTAAAAGATTCCCGAAAGATTTGCCACATTCTTAAACTTGACTTCTCACTGCAGAATCCAAATTCGCTATTATACACAAAAGAGATCATCAGTGTGATCTCGAATTCATTTCAGCAGCATTCTTGTTATTTTTCTCGTTGCTTGTAAATTCGCTTGCAAAATCTTCGAGGGAATTTGCATTTATACGTGTGTTGAAGCCGTTTTTCTTTTCTTTCTCTCTGTTTTCTTCTCTTTCCGTATACATCATTTAATGTTCGTTCACTCAACTTGGGTGGTCCACGTACACGCTTTACTTTATTGTAAGAAGAAATAGAATATTTCTTTATTTTCATTCCAATGATGCAAATCGCGGAGAGGTTGCTGGAAATATTTATGCTTCGGAATAAAGAAATCGTTTTACTCGGAGGTTCACGAGAGAAATATATATTTTGATATATTGAGGAAAGTGAATTAAAGTAATTCGTTGATTTTCGATGACAAAGACGAAAAGAAGGTCAATAACGTTGAAATGAGAAACTCATGCGCCGAAGAAGATTTGTGATCGTTTTACAACTTTCTGCGCATTTCTTCAAGTTTTACTGCTTCGAATACCTTTGAGAGCAGCGCCAGAAGTCACGGAGAAGTTCTCACCGTTTCTATATGATAGCCTACAATGACGTCACACGACAGAAATTCAACATCAAAGACCGTAGAACGCTCCTAAACCAAATCCGTTTCGGAAGCGGAAATTTCTCGAGCCTGGAAAAGTGAAAAATATTTAATGCTTTGCATAAAGCAACCCTTGAGCAAACGTCGCACGAACACAAAAGCAAACAACTGCTAAGTAAAATGTCATTAATATGCAACATCACGAAAATGAAAATTATGATTTGTCGAGAGATCGCTTTTGTGTAACACTCGAAAGGATAATATTTAAACATCCTTGTTACACGATATTCGCTGCCGCTTGATAAAATGGTAGTTAATAAGCTTGAGAGCCATTTACGATGATAAGCAGGCGTTTGGGGTGAGCTTGTGTTGGTAGACGAGCGAAAAGCTGCACATTCGAGTTGCAGTAAACATGAAGGTGATTCCGATTATTGAGTTGTTCCGCACGCGGCGTTGATACTCTAAACTCTTCGTAGTGATGAGTTGAAAACGTCGACGTGTTATGTGAAAGTTTCAAACGCTGTCTACAGAACGCTCGCTACAGATAATAAACGGATTTATTTAACTCGAACTTTATTGCAGAATGTCTCAGTAGAGAGTCTCCTTATCATAGTCATGAGTAACTTCCTTGCAGTCTTTTCTTTAGGAAATTAGAAACTTTGCACTTACTCAACTATGTAAACTAGTTCATGTGACGTGAGGGAGAAATAGATTTACAAATATATCGATTATTATTCAGAAAGTCGCCCTTTTGTAAACAAAATTCAAAGTTTTTTTTTGTCAAATGAAGCATCTACTACAACTTGGGCTTACCCTTTGATTTCAAGGGTTGTTAGTTTCCTAGACTTATCATGGATCATCTATGAGACATTTATTTAAAACTTCAAATTACTTCTTCGGAATTAAGACAAATATTGCAAATCTTGTTATGAAAGAGTTCTGCATTTCAACCCGTTGTTTTGAAGCGCAAAGGTAAATTAGTGAATTATTGTAGCTGTCCATTCATTCGAAGCTCAAGCTCTTCTTCCTCTTTTGTCAAAGGAACTGTTGTGTGATTGTACAATCCCTGAGCCATTAGCTGAAGAGCAAGAGCGTTCTTCGTGCCAGATGTCTTCTTTATTTTGGCTCTTTTGTTCTGAAACCATATTTTGATTTGAGCTTCGTTAAGTCCCAACTCTGCGCTTAACTGTTGTCGCCTTTTCTCAGTCAAATATCGATTTTCGTTGAACTCTCTCTGCGAATGAAAAATGAAAATTTCCCACTTTATATATAAGGAACACGACGGTTATAAAGCACGAATGTACCTTGAGCCGAGTAAGTTGCTCATTAGAGAATGCAGTGCGAGGCCTTTTCTCGTCGTCTGTCTTTTCCTTTTTCTCCTTCGGCCGTCGGTACCTTGGGCCTGTAAAAGGAACGAGAAACAAGAGAAATCTTAGAATTCGTTTTCATTTTCTCGCTTGAGATGACAAAAGTGTAAACATTTTAAACAAATTCAGAGTGCTTGTACTGTTGATTGCTGACTTTTCGATCCCCATAAATAACACTTTCAATTAAACTGATAATCAAAAAATGAAAACCGAAATTAATGCTTTCCGTCTGCTACTGAAAACACAAATTAATCACGTTCAATCTTGATTCAATTTTCTGTCGTCACACAAAAAATCTCTTCACAAGTTTGTCCTTAAAATATTTACACGAAACTTGATGTCACGAGAGGAAAATGCTTCACAGTAAATAGAATGCTATAAATCAATCAGCAGTTTTACTCAGTTCCAATGAAAATTTATCGTCTCTCGATTATGATTCAAAGCAAGCATAAACATATTTATGGCTTCGTAATTGCTGAACGTTTCTTCTTTCGTGAGGTTAGTCAAATGTTTGTTATCTTCGACAAAAAATCGTAAAACTATTTTTCCTAACAGACTTTTCACATGTCAAGCGCAACGGATTTAATTATTGATCATTAATGTTCTCGACGCAAATGTAAAATTGCTGCACAATTGTAATTGAGTTATTACTGGGCAAACTGTAATTAAATTTTCTAGTTGTTTTATTCTCTTACCAGAGCTTGGACGATCTGAGTATCGAGTGCAGAAAATCTGAGCAAGAGAGAGAAAATACATAATAAGTCAATTTCCCGTGAACAACAAACATCAACTCTTCACTTACCCATGCCGGCCACATCTTTTGGCTTTCATCTTTGCTCGTGCTAGCCTCAGAAGTGCAGTCGTCCGAGTCGACGCTTTCAGCCGAAGATTGTTGGATCTTAATGGAATCTAAAATGGCTTTCGTCGATTTTTTCGGTGCCTGAGACGACTGTGTCACATTTTCTTGTCCAATCTGGGATATTGTTTTACATAATCCACCAAGAGGTGGAATTTTAGATGGATTCTTCTTATGGCTGTTGAGAATTTCTTCGTGGATTTTTGGATACGCCGTCAAACTATCATAAAGGCTGTTTCTTAAATTATTATCACTTTCGATGCGAGGAGATGAATGTTTTGTACTATAATCAAAAATTTCCGATAGACGGAAGTTGCTTAAGAATATGGAAGATGGGTTTTGAACAAATGGTTTTGCGTTGCTTGAGTTATTGCTGATAAAGTTCTTCAGTTCAAAGGGGCGAAAAATAGTTTTCTCTGTCAGGATCTCTTCTTGTTTTACTGGCTTTGGCCCAAAGCTATCGCTCAGAATGTTTGTAATGGAGAAGCTCATGCTGCTCGCTTTGGATGTAAAAGTCTTGTCGTAAGGATCGTCATCATCTACGTTGATGTCGGTCTCTTCATCTTCGGTTATAATTTCATGTTTCTGATTCACATCACCTGGATGGAGATGGGGAAAAAGCAAAGAAATGAATTTTAAAAATGGTTTCTTCAAACTTAATCTTACATATTGTTGTTGGAGACGAGGCGGCCGATGAGTTTCTCGAAAAGCTGTTTGGTGAATTCGGCAGCATTTCTCTAGTATTGTCGGAAGCAGCTGCTGGGCTGTAGCAATATCTTGAGCCATCCTCGAGAGCCATTTTGATGTGACTTTAATTCCAGTCTCTAATTGAAATTTTCCACTTTTTGCATGATATGTGATATAACAACTTCTAATCAAAAATCCATTTGTAGTTGAACACACCCAAAATTAGTTTTCTTTCTCTCTTTTCACCGTTCGTTTCTTAATTATATTTTTGGGGTTCACTCATAGGTATGTATTCGACTTCGATGGCGTATAATTATTATTAATTAATATTGTCACTATAGGCAAGCACACACAATAGATAGATGCTTATGTTATGAAAAATAATTACTTTCATGCTCAGCTTATTGCGACCGACATGTGTTCTTGCTTCTCTGAGTCGCTTTGTTTTCACTTAACTATCGCTTCACTTTGACTCATGAAAAACCTCTGATTTCTGTCTCTTTGCGATTAGTGATCACCTGACAGTTTGAAATGAATGAGAGCTCAAGAAATATTGAAAATTGACTGAAATAATGTAGTTGTTTTTGTTATTTTTAAACGAATATCTTAATAAAAGACTAAAAGCCCGACAGCAATACTTTGTACATAACAAGACTCCGGCGTACATAACCAAGCAAGTAGAAAGTCACCAGTTACCCATCCACACAAGGCGGTTTGGGAATCTTTTGGGATATTTCAATGCACAGTACATAATCGGGTACAGCCAACGAAGGTGGGATGTGGCCTCCGGTGAACGAAGGAACCAGTGTGAAATAAAGCAAATGCGGTTATTTAATCAGCTCAATTATGTACACAGCACAGCTTTATTAAAAAATATTCTGGTTAAATTATACGAAAAAAGTTCAATAAGTATTTTAACTGAGATGTTGGGCTTATTTCTTTTTAAAGAATATTGCAATGCTCTCTTGTTATTTCATGATTAGTATTTTGTATTGTGTACACTTTTACAACAAAATTATATTATTGACGATCGGAATTAAGAGCTAAACAAATCTTGATTATTTAATGACAGCGAGAACGATTTGTTGCTTTGATTCGCAGTCATCAAATGCGAAAGCGATTTAGTTAGCTCAGCCATGAAGTTGATGTCATGCTTGAACGATTTTGTCTGTTGGAAAGCTTTTTGTTTTATCCTTTTCAACATTAAATGCTTAATTTATGATAAGAAAATTCAGAAATCTTGCGTTTCCAGTTTCGCCCATAAGCATTTGCGTTTGAAATATGGTCTATTAAGACGCGACAAAACTTTTAAAGGCAAGAAAGACATCAAAATTAGGCATTCGCGCAACTGTTAAATAAACAATTTGATAGCGAATAGCTTCACGATATTTGAATTCATGAAGCATATGCTTGTCACATGCAAGGAATGAAGTGGTCCTGAGATTGATTTTTATTGATCAATCGTAAATTCGATAGCTATCAAAATTTGTGTATTTTTTCTGAAGCCGTCTAATATGTTTGGGTTAGATGTTAAGGTAGGATCCGGTTCCGGAAGAAGTGTTCAAATTAAAGCACATTGTCTTTGAGCAGCTATGCAGTTCACCCATTGATGGAGTTGTTTTGTGTGTTGGAATCACTAATTCAATAGTACCATCGTGGATTGCTTCGGGCACTTTGTGCATGCGATCAATATTTATTTTATTTGAGTTATAGAACGATATTCACTGAAGACTCTTCGGATTATTTGTGTAAGTTTCTCAAATCTAGATAATAAAACAACAATAAGATAACATATTCGTCTAACAAAAATCGTTAACGATTTGAAAGGTAAGAGATTGGAAATACGAAACGTCAAAACGACGAAAGTTATTAGACAATAAGCCTTAGATTATCACAAATAAGTTTTATTTTCGTTTTCTTCATTAGAGAAGTTAATGATGCTCGACCGCGGACCGCTTACAGAGCCCGAAAATATTTGAAGAGCGATGAATGTTCTTTCTATGTTGTTTCAGGCACGCAAGCTAAACTTTAATTATTTTACTTTGATTTGGTCTTAATTTCTCCAGTATGAATGGAATTGCTTGCGGAAGCCTTAATTTCGACTGAATTGTACGAAAGCTTTGTTGTTTCTCAGAGAAAACAACGTTTGATCATATCAAAAGACATCATGTTAATTTCAAAGAAGGTCTTACCTCTGTTCCACTACGAATTAAGGAAATTTCCTACGTCGCATGTTAACAATGATGGCCATGCCACCTTATTTCGACAAAAAAGTTAGTGAAACAATGATTTTCACAATGAATTATACGAAGAAAGCGACTGCGCCGTCTTGCAGAAATCAGTTTGTAAGAATCAATAAGCGCGTTGCCTCAATCAAGTCATTCGAATATTTTATGACATTATGCATAAGCAAAAACCTTGGACTACCTTCATACATCAAGACACGCAATTTTTTGAAATGGGTTCATTCAATTTTATTACAACTTCAGTGTGTGAAGAGTTTTCACGAGAAACAGGGTAAATAATTTGAAGTTCTCAGTAATACCGCAACTTGTAGCAAGCCTAACCACGTGCTCAATTTGAACGTCCACAATCAAAATCAAACTTCTGTTCTATCTCTTACAAAATTCTGAAAAATATTGACCAAAAGAGAAGTTTTCAATTTATTTGAGACAGTCGATTAACAGCGTGAAATCTTAAAAATTCCCCTTTCGATTTGAACGTCAAACTGTTGGTCAAGCTTATTTTTCAGATTTCTAATTAATTAGCTTCGTTTTAAAAACTCCTAATTGAGATGATATTTCCAAGCCTCATTGAAAATAATTTATTGCTCACAGACATCGTTGAAACCTGTAAGCTCGTCACGATCATCTTTAGTGAGTTGAAACTCTTATCGCGTGAATAATTCCTCGATCGAGTCGTTGCAGCGAGTAAAACTTTTGTCTGAAAACCTGGAAATAAATTAAGCAATCATGGTGTTTTCGTTGTCTGTACTTGTTCATGGGAAACGTCATTTCGATGGCTTCCTTCAATCGGTTGCGAAGTTGTTGAAAATGCGCTTCGGGAAACTCTTGACATCAATGACGTACAAAACGTTTTATTCCGTTCAGAAAAAAATCAAAGCAATTTCGCTTTGATGTACACATTTAAATAAACACATTTTTAATGATAATTTTGACAATATCGTTATTTTTGATATTTTCAAATCAGTATTTCGATTAAGGTTTCTTGGCTAGTAAAAAATAAACACATCGTTTAGTGTTGTCAGTGCCGAGTGTCAAGCATTTCATGCCAAAAAATATATTTTATATCTTTGGAATAGCTTTGAAGCCTGTGTAACGAGGAATGAATATTTCGGGGAAAGTTGATGGCACGTTTCATAGACAATTTACTACTGTATCAATATTTTTCTAGAAGTTTGCCAGTCACAGCAATATTTGACAACAAACGTTTATTAAGTTTTCGTTAGAGTAGCAAGCAAGCCTTTGAGTGAAAAATATTCTTGCATGCCAAGATCGAAGATGTCTTCTTTGATAATTCTCGGCGTAGCAAGTTATTTTTTTCCCAAAATTATGCTCGAAGAATAAATATGGAGCTCCAGCTCAGCTAGTTTTTCTTTCTCATCTTCGGAACGCCCATGTTATCGTCCAAAATATTCTTCTCTGTTCAACATGGAATGTTTTCTAATTCTCCTAATTCTTTTGATATTCGCTTCGCCGTATATTTTTCATTGGATGAACACAGCACATTTCGAGAGTTTGAAGTTTTAATATATAAAACAGGAAAATATATATAAACACATTATCGTCGAATCTTTTATAGTTTTCAACTTTAAAAAGTGATTATCCTCTCATGTTGTCGATTCCCGAAAAGCGAGAGAACATAAAATACAAAATGATAAAGTATTTTTCTACAGGTATATTTTTCTTGAAGGAATTCGTTGCGCGGTGTTTTACAAAAAAAATAAACATACAATTTACGATAAACATTAAAACCGAAAATAATAATAAAAAGGTTGGAAAAAAGAAAATGAATTCAAGAGTATATAATAAAAACAGCATTAATGTACGCGTTCCGCTACATTTTCAGGGCTTTTTCTCTATAGGTAAACTCTCAAACTAAGGGTTCCGCCAACATTCTAAGGATCTGTGAACGAATTGCAGCAATACTCAATAATTTTTAAAGACAAATGATTTTCTCACCGATTGGAGCCGAATTAAAGTTGCTGATATGGTTCGCTTCATAAATAAATTCTCCGATTCTGAACTAGAAAAAATCCACTCGAAAGGAATTTTTTTACTTCGAGGAAAAAGCCCTAAAGTTAAACCTTATTTTCCTTCTCTCTGCTTTGCTCACCTTTGCTCATTTATATAAAAATTCAACGTGTGTGGTCCGCTGGAATTGTTGAAAACATTTTGACTTTTAGTAACAATCCGGAGATGTAATGATACAACAAAAAACATCTATCAAAATTAAATAATATGATACAACACAGCATAACAACGGCAATAAAACTAGAACATCAAGAAATAGAGAAACAGAAAGCTGATAATTTGTTTATGTATACCGTTCTCTCCACAATAACAAAGTGGCCATTGTTAAGAGACTCGGTAAGCAATGATAGACTTACTTAATAGAAAACATTCGTATTAAGAAGGCAAGAAAAGAGTCGAAAGGAAAACCAGCAAGAGACGAGAACGTAAAGCGATTGAAACATTTTACGATCAGTTCCCGCATTCTTAATGATTCTAATTATCTAAGATGGTTCCTCCAAAGCTGAAAATATTTTAATGGAATCATTTTATGGACGGGCTCTTTCGCTGCTCAAATCTCCGGTCATCATTAATTTCTCGAGGAGAATTGAAATGTAGCCTCATCAGCGCTTTTCCATAATTGTGATTTTCGTTCCCCGGGCCGGAGCAAATATTTAAAATCAAATAACGAACGTGAAAACGAACGATGCTAAAGCATGCTTCCGATCGCGATCTGACGCTTTCCGCTTATTGAAGAGAGTGCTTCTTCGATAAATCAACCATTTTCAATTTTCACCCTCGACGATAATAGAAACTCTGAAATGTAACAAAACCACATTGTAAACATACGAAGATGAGCGACAGATGTTGTTAAGTACTTGAAAACCCTCCGTCATTATCATTTCATGGAAACCAATACTTTTTATGTTACATTGGCAACGAGGGGATGATAGACTGAATTATTCAATTTATACGTTTCGATTATTATGTGTGCCATGTTTTTGTGCAATGAACACATTTATGGTTAATATTTTGGGCTCCCAATTTTTTGCTTCGTTCATTGAAACACGACAGAATATTTGTGAAGCAGATTGCTATTATTAAAGTGCCAATCAGCATTCAATTGATGATGCCAAACACTTCAGTGATCATAATTGAAAATCTTTGACGCTTCTTCGACCGAGTTCAGCAGCCGCCGGAAGAAAAAAATCTTCAACAAGGTGAAATTCTGTAACCATTAAAGGACTTGATGAAAGCATAAGATCGCAAATTTAATAACAACGAGCTTTCGCTTGACGAGAAACCGAAATCACCGCAAAATTACCTTTAATTTTCAACTGCTGTTGATTAAGATAAGGACTCGACAAGCACTAATATCACTTTAAACCAATTTGACTCGTGAAACTTTGCGCAGCCCTCACGCGGGAGAAAGTTTAAAAATTCATAATTCGTCCGCCATGTTTCGTAACCACACCCACCCTTCAAGAAGTGATATCACTAATAAATCGCTTACAATTTTATCAGAGAAACGTTCAACCCTATTTATTCTGTTACGATCGTAAAATTAATATTCAACTCCTCGTTCTTCCCTTCTGCATTCAGTCTAGTTCAAACATTGGCAAAATCTACTTAATAATTTGTTAAACAAAAGCGGAGGGAGCGAGGATTGAAATAATTGAAAAGATTTAATCATGATGTAAAAGGATGATTACTCTATGTACTTTGATTTCGTTTAAGCCACAAGGAATGCTAGAAAATGATCTCATCGCATTAACAAACTGGATTGAGGTACTTAAGGAAATGGCTGCGACTGAGATAAATTTATTGATTCTTAGCTACACAAATTTCTACTTTATTTAACTGGTTATGTTGTTCGATATCGAAGGAGACTCCGAGAACATAAAACATTTAACAAATCAGCTCTTTTAGAGTTTCAAAACGCTTTTTTCCTTTTTACCTACCGAGGCCAGATTGTCAATGAGATAAATTGCCTTGGATCCTATTTTTCTTTTGGCTCCAGAGGCAAGCATTTGATGCGGCAATAGACAATGACTTTCAATGAAATCAAGAGAATTGTCCTCGTCCAAATAGGTGCAATCTGAAAAGAAAAGTGGCACTACATGCCTCCTGTTGACTTTTTGTAGATTTACCGAAACGTTTGTTGTGACAATGTTCTGAAAAGTATTCGTTACAAAGCAGGCTCAGTTTGCGCCCCAACATGTTTTGACATAAAGTGACCGCATTGATAAAATGCTTTGTTGGAAAAATTAATAGTTCTTCGAGACCACACAGAGCGAGAGGTTTTTGCCGACGAGGATCGCAATCTTTTATCACTGCTGACTTTAAACGCTTTTCTGTCCGATTTAATTTTGTTTGAAGTTCGGTTCGAGCCCAAGTTAAGATGACAAAAGCTAAGGGAAGTCTTTTCAATTATTGATTCACATCACGACTCGATGGCACTAAAGAAGACTCAATAGAAGTCGCTTAGGTAGAATCGTATCTGACACTTAAAGAAGCTTGTTTCGCATCGAAATATGCAAAGCTTCATAAACTACCTCACGTTTGTTGATTTCAGTGTCTTCAGTAAGCAAAATTCAAAGCTACTTAGCCAGAAACTGAGCTCTTTAATATTTAATTACGCGATTAAAAGTCAGTTACGTTATGATTCTGCTAGTGCCTTCTCCATCTTTGACAATTAAATGCAGACAGCTCTGAAAATCGGAGAGCAGCTCACGGCAATTTGTGTCATTTCCAATGCCAGTCACACACAATTAGTTGAAGCTCATTTAAGATTTTTGGGCCCGATCTTCCTAATTATAGCGTATGAGAGTCAAAATGTTTTGACTTTTACAGATCACAATAGATCTTACAGGTAAAAGTTTCCCCGAGGCAAACGACTTTGTGATTTTCCGCCTCGAGCTCCGAACATCAAACAAAGGATCAAGAGAGAGAGAGTCTCTGGTTTGAAAAGAAAACCTTTCGTGTAGAAATATGTCTTGAAATCACTACAAATTTGATCAACAAATCTCGAATTGTTTGTAAAACGCCGCACAGGCAATTGTCGCAAATCAAGGTGGGTGGTCGTCAAACGAGAAGTTCGACAAAAGATGTTGCAATTTATGTTGACATCATCAGAGATTCTGGGTTTCGCAATTTTTGAGGATTTAATTAATTCTTTTATATAAACCATGAACTTTTCAATTGAACGAAATTAGGGACATGCGACGAAAGAAGATTTAATTGTTCCCATCATACATAGATTGATCATCAAACATAGTTCACCCTAAATATGCCGAATTAGCGTGATAATTATTGACGGTTTGAGACAATGAATGATGAAGTTAGTTTTCGTTGGCATTTAATCAATCTACATTAGTGGGAATATAATTGAAGTGAATTGAACTAATTATTCACGACAGAATAATTATCCCTTAGTTGCTTTAGAAATTAGAATGAAAATTCATGAGCTTATCAAGTACGATACACAAAAGAAGAAGACTACATATTTACATAATGTCTCGATGGAATACGATAGATGATGCGTAAAACATGCGAACTCGCGCTTTTCCAAATATCTATTGGTTTATATTAGTGCCTCACACTGAATAGTAATATTTGTATGTTTCCTAGGTTCCATCTCTAATTCAGAATCGAACTAAACATAGATCATATGACAGTTGCAAAAATTTAGCACTAGTTTTGTGCAAATGTTTTAGACTTGAAGTAAATAGCAGCTTACTGCTTGTATTACAAATAAAATAGTTTATCAGCAAGTTTCTCATCAATTGAACGTTTAATTTGGCCCACCAATTCAGCGAGTTTGTTGACAAGGGGCGAGTTTATGAGCGCACCGCTCCTGGCCAGTAGGAAAGTTAACTTGTATGTTAGCCGTTGTAATAAATATGTCAATGTCGAATTTGTTCTCATCTTTAATGATAAGATAATGAGATGGAGTCGCTGTGTTTTCGGTGAGATGTAAAAGTCGGAAGTGGAGTTTGTAACTGTATGGTCTAAAATCGAAGAATTTTGTGACTGCGCTTCTGAACGACAATGAACGTAAGCTTTGTTTTTAACATTGGATCTATGTGTTGGAACGCATCTTTGAACTGCTCGATTTCATACATATTTAAGACTTCACAAGAGACAGTTGCCCATTTGTAACTCCGTCAGGATATAGAACAATGCGACATGGTAAGCTGCCGTTGAACTCTTTGTATTTTTATAAGCATTGCTCCATTGATGCTGCAAGTCCTGCAACCAACTCTTGGAGCTGTGTTTGAACAGATCTTACTATACCAGCTCGTAAAATATGGATTGATGCTTCCGACAAAAGGTCCAACGGTGAATGAACATACCACAGACCATAGTGTCCTTCAAAGGAGGATCTCTACAAGATTAAACCAATTTTTGCAGAATTTTGACTTGAATAACTTGAGATGACACTGGGAATTGGCAACACAAGAAACTTTTGATAGCTGCGTAGTGATCATCACGTATCGTTGGTAAAATGATCACTACTATTTGTACTTTGACATACTGTTCAAAGCTTTGCGAATCTCATTAATAAAGTTCTTATTAACATAGACGAGGAACCAGTTAATGATGGCAACTGGACTTAAAACTTCGTTGCTCGAGAAAAATAGGAAAGAAAAAAAATAGGAAGCGTGCAAGTAGTCTGTCTCTGATGGAGCATTTACTCGTCTGCAAAGCTAACCAGACACAGAAAGAGAGCTCCAAGACCTCAGACGTGACAAAGCAAACACACAACAACTACTCGAGATATCCAACCAGGCGAGATATCCAACCAGGATGCTCAAGATGTTCAGCTAATTATAGATTGGCTCCTAATGAGAATCGCCAGTTTAGAGCGCCAAAACGGTCGTCTTACTGTGGACAACAGAAAATTAAGAGCTCAGCTCGACTTCAAATATGCACAGACAAAATAACGACAAACAAGACTGATAAATATTATATTTAAAATATAAGACTGACGTACAAGATTGACTTGACTCCAGCCAAAATATCGCAATCTAAACTCTGAAAACTGAATTCCAGAGCTACTTGAGTTGCCGAAACCTCTGTGCGTCGTCCGAAAACGATTTTCCTTGATCAAGGAAGCGAGCAATAACTTCAAAGTGCGGAGGATATTGCCTTGACTACTGGTGTCTTCTCAACAACGTTTCCGATAAATTTCTTGATATCATAGAATCGCTGAACACACCTGACTCTTATACAAGAGGCAACATCTTTCATGACGGTGAAGCTTTTTCGCATTTTTCAGTTAAGCCGATCAAGTAGCAAATCTCGGGAAAAAGTGACAATGTGCACTCGCGTTTATCTGGCTCGCAGAGACTCGAACTTACTGACGACTCAAAAGGAAGGGTTGTCGTTGATCACGAATGTCTAGGTTGTAGTTTCTTTCTGTAGTAATCGATGAAGCTGATCTCTTCACTGCCATATTGGAAAGTATGCGAGGGATTTATATCGAACATGACATGCGATAAGTTCTGTTTGTGTAACGAGTGATGACCACTTTGCCTATAATGATAGGATGTCACCAGGTTCTACCTGATTGAAGCAGGATGATGACTTACCAATCAATGCTTTGTAAGCATCTACCACGAGCTCAAGAAGAAGTGGCAAGTACACAATGTGACATGTCCAATGTGAGCATGATTCCTCCTAAGTTCTCGATGGATTTTACATATCCAGGTTTCAAGCTTGTTACACATTCGAAAAGGATATTATAAAGCTGCATACTCGTCTAATCGCTGCTGACGTTTGAAGATGATCTCATCATGACAACAGTCTTGTCGTGTCCAACGTTTTGGTTAAAACAGCAATGACTCCAAAGGTTCTTGCTTTGCCAAGTATTTTTGCATGTTGGCGAATGTATTGATAGCGGATTTTGGATGAATCGACTTCAGGTCTAAAGCTTCATACTCGAAGACACTTCGGCTTGTGCATTGCTGGACGCTGAGAACAACGGAGTGGGGGCCTGGTTTCGAGATCTTGATGAAGCATTCAGTAGAGAAGCTGAGACTCCACGACCAGCTGAGACTCTACTTGAGCCTGCGTCTCTGAATGAGGTAATCTCGACAGTTGGCAATCTGACAGTTGGGTTCACTTAAACTTGACCAGAAGATCTAGCACAACCGGAACTGCTTCTTTGAGCAGTTGATAGTCGACGGTGTGGTACGGAAGGCACGGCAACTGCAAAAGCTAAACTGGATCAGAACACGCCACGACCGCGCATTGCAGTGTCAAGAAAGATGTGAAATCCGACAGCTGAGCTTGCGGAAGAGTTCCTTCGGCGCTCGCTGCTTCGTTCGTTATGGCCAAACGGAGCTGCAACGGCAAGGAAATTATCAACGGCATTTGCTCAAACAATTTGAAAGGCCGGAGCGCGTCTTCTTACGTGAGGTTTTCAAGTCTCAGCCGTTCCGTGTCTCAGCTAACAAAATCCGAAAAAAAAATCTTACTCCGCGGTCGAAGTGTTAAATGGGACGTAACCAGCAAAGAATCTGTATTAATGCGGCAACTAATTAGTGTGAGTCGATGGGACCTCGAGCAGGTTCAAGTGAGCAGCCAAGAGAGCGAGTGCACTGAAATATAAACATCGACCGGAATGTTTGAGAAAAAATATTTCACGACAACAATTAATCAGTGAAACCGTGAATTAAGTTCGGTACGAAAAGCCTTAACAGCTTGTGCAAACTATGACAAACGCTTATCAGCTCAGAAACCTGAGCTGCAATGAAGACTTTAAACTAGGATTCGATAAAACTTTTATTGTGATTTCGCTTATCCCCGCCATGTTTTATAATTTTTTTGTCTTCAACATCAAGATTGGTGGATTGCATATCCACGGATATTTTTGATTTGAAATTGATTCATTAAAATTTAAAGTTCCGTGCGAAGTTTCGATTTCTTCATATGGACTTCTGATGACTGAGCCTTTTTTCTCAGAACCCAGCTGGCTTTTTCGTCACTTTGATTCCTTCATATAAATCTCAAGAATTTCCGATACAGAAATTTGTACGCTTGAAATTTATGTTTTCAAAGAAAGATGACACAAGAAGGAGGAGAAAAAAGTCTCCGTACGAAGAAGACGCCAAATATTGATTTTTACACGACTCGCATAAATCTGTATCTGTATCAATAACTTTGTTCGATTCTAGGTGATGAAATATTTTGTCGCGGCAGTGCTAAGTGAACTCGGAGATGTGACACATAAAATTGGTTTGATGTGAGACGAACTGAGCTGAATCGCGGCGATTTAATTACTCGATAGTATTATTAATGCACAGTATTAAACGTTAGTGTAGCCGCCTAGAAATACTTTTAAGTGATTTAAAATGGATAAAAAAGATAAGAAATTGGCTGAAGATGGGATGAAAAACGCTCTTATGCCTGGAATGGGCTCGAATCCTGCAGCTTTCCTGGATGCCGCCTCTTTATTAGGTGAGTGATTTCTCAATTATTCAGTTCCACACTTCAAAGTTTAACGTGGATTTTAGCTTATTGGGGTAACGGGAGAGATACATCTGCTTCTTTACCTTACTCGCCATTCGGAGGTGGACTTGGAATGATGCCCGGAAACACTTCATACGATAAGAATCTGTCATCAGCGCAACAGGCGTCGTCAAACATGAATGCCAGTGAGTTAATCCACCCAAATTCATTATAAGAAAAACTTATTCTATTTATTTGAAGATTGGTATGCAATGGCACAAATGGCAGCGCAAGATTATTTTTCGCGCCTTCAAATGTCTGGAATGGTGCATCCTGATATGTCAAACTTTCCAGCGCTGGGCGCTTTGAACTCCTTCCACAACAATCCAATGCCCAGTGGATCTAGTGGTAACAAACACAATTTAAAGAGGAAGGATAAAGGAGGCCATAACGATGATTTTGACAAATCTAGCAACTCGAAAGAAGTAATTGGCCCATCACTTTTGTTCTTTGCAAGATCTTAAATGCAAACCCTAATTTTAGATCTCAAAACAATCAAGAATCAATCAGGCTATGCAGATGCAAAGTACATCAAATCTTCAGAAGGAGCTCCTGGCTATGGCAGCTTCTATGAACGCACAGAAGGACATGGACGTGCCAACGAGCAAGTCTCGAAAGAGCAAAACACCGTCTAGAAGTTCTTTTCCGAACAACAAACAACAATCACAGCAATATCAACCTTCGCCTAGATCAAAGGAGTCTGCTTCTTACGAGATAGGTAATTAAATTGAAGCGGTCGATTGACGATTTCATTTACTCAACAATGAACAATCCACAGGCCATTATGCCTCAATGCAGCAAAACGACATCATACAGCCACCTGCCCAATCGAAAAATCCTTCTTTGCTTGGTGTTCGCTTACCTCCAGACACCGAAATAATCAAATACACAAGTTCCGGGTCGAAAAAATCATGTAAGTTTCACCATCATTAACTTCGCTACAAAGTGATATCATTTTCGTCCCAGTATTCTTAGATCTTCAAAATTTCTTTTTAGCAAACTCTAATCATGAACAGATCGACGAGGATTCCCACCCGAATCCCAAAAGATCAAAATTGGTAATTTATCAGTCGAGAAAACGAAAGTAAACGAAGCTAACGACTCTTTTTTTAGGATCAATACGGGGATAAAATGAAGAATGACCGAGTCGAAGTCATCAAACTGCCTGCAACGAACAATTCGAACGGCGGCTCAAGTACTAAACCTGCAACAGGTAAATTAAAATTACACCGAAATAAATCCGAAATGAATGTTTTCTGTTTTAGAGAAAGACTGGAACTACGACAACCTCAACATGAGTTCTTATTCCGAACATGAAACTGATGATACACCGCTGAACTTATCTTTGAAATCAACTAGTGACCAGAAAAAGCCAGATTCCTGTGAAAATGTGCTTGATTTAATCTTGAACAAAGGGCCAGGAAAGCCTAATGACTCGACGCCATCTGTCAATAATCTGAGCAATCTCCAAAACCTTACCGCAGGAATAGGAATGTTGCCTGGTGATTCAAAGAGTCAATATAAAGAAGGGCGGCCCCGCAACTTGGGACGAGGAGTTTCAAAGCCTAAGAAGAACACTGTTGCATCCCTACTTGCACAAAGCAGAGCTGTCGGAGTAAAACCTCAACAACTTCTCAATACAAATTGTGATTTTGAAAAGATACGACAAGCTTTGCTCGATTCCAATCATCAAAACTCAGACGTCCAGTCAAATACAGATTCTGAGAGCTATAATGACACATCGGGCGTCTCTGAGTCTGAAGGAGAAAACGAAAATTCAAACATCGAGGAATTGAAACAACCATTAGTTGAAGGATGGAAGCGAGAAACCATTATCAGAGGTTTAACTCGTTCCGGGCATCTAAAGGGGGATGTTTATTACTATTCTCCGTACAACGCAAACGTGAAACTTAAAACAATGAATCAGATCAAGCAAGAGCTAATACGATGCAAGTCTCACTTCAAAGAAGAAAACTTCAGCCTCACCGCACGCAAAATAATCGGCACGTTTCTTCAAGCCGCACCAGCACCCTACGCGACGGATGGAGAGTTCGTTCGGATGACTGACTTCGAAGTAGCTCAGCGATTGGAAGAAATTCGTTTGTATACGCGGCAATCGATGCCACAGCTTAACGTTGAACAGAGAATTGAGATTGCACGGCAACAACAGATGTTAAGGGATGCGAAAAAGAACACGAAGGAAGAAGCAACCAAATCGAAGGAAAAGGTCAGATTCAAAAGTTTATTAGGCAAGAAAAGATCAAGAAAATTTTATCGTTACAGACTAAATATACTAAAGAAATTGAGAGATGCGAAAAGTATGAACAGCAGAGAAAAGAGCGCGAACAGAAAACACTGCAACACCAAGAAGCTCGTCGCAAGAAGGAAGAGGAATCAGCGAGACAGAAAATAGAAGATCAACGAAGAAAACAGGAGGTGAGTCATACGAATTCGATTGATGAACGAGCTTATAAAGAAAATATTTCAGGAGAAGGAACGCCGTCGTCAACATTTGACTATCATTAAGCAGCTCGATATACGCAGGAAATATGAAGAACGCGAAAGAAAGCGACATCAGTCTTTGCTCGAAAAACTTATCTTAAGAGAGAGGAAATTGGCGGCGAAGAAAATTGATTCCAAGATTTTGCTCGAGCTCCGCAAGCCTAAGGAAGATTCTGAGATCATGAACAAGGTTGAAATGCCAATAATACCAAGGATCGGAGGACTTAAATTGGCAGGTCAAGGCTTCGCCGACCTTCTGATGAGTTTCGAATTCCTTCACAACTTCGGCGAAACTTTAGGATTCGGTAAGAAGTCTATCGAGTAAATTTATCCTTTACTAACTCGAATTATTCAGATATGGAATCGTTACCAACGCTACAATCATTGCATAATGCAATCAGTCAGGAAAATGCTCTCGAAGCGGAAGATGAGTTGCTCTCAGTTATCACGCATTTGCTGATTTGCGCCATTGAGGATCCTGGGATACCCAATCCTCATCGACACTTAACATTGCTCGGGCAAACGCTGAGACAAGCTGACATCACTCATCAAAATGTCTCGGAAATCCTGAGGATTTACCTTTACTCAGTGGCTACAGGAGAAGTGCGACAGCAAACTGGGATTAATTTTGAACGAGAAAAGTGTGGCAAATTTGGCGATTTGCATCAGAATGACACCGACGAACGACAATCAAATCAGTCGAACAGTAGAAACAATCAATTTTACGAAGTGCTGCATGACAACGAACGTTTCAAACTTTCGGAAAGCCTGAAAGATAAGCCATACGTTGCTCTGAATTCCACAGTCAAGGCGCAAATTTTCGCAATGCTTTGCAATGATTTGCTTCTTAACAAAGCAGTTTGCAAGCAAATCGAAAGTGGTTTGGAATCACAGGCAGTTTTGAAGAAAGAAAGATTCCTTCTCGACAACAAAGTTCGCAAATACAAATCACTCGTTGCAAGAAAACAGAAGATCGAGCAGTATGAAAAGTCGCAGCAGCTTCTAAAGAAAGAAGCTGAAGAAAATGCAGAGAAAGAAGATCCGGAAAATGGAAAAGATGAAAACACCTCCAAACCCATCGACGATCAGAAAGCTGAGGAGCCAAATTCAAAGTTGAACGAAATCGGAATACCATCTGAGAAGCTCGACGAAGACAATTCAGACGACGAAAGCGAAGAGATGGAGGAGGATGAAGACACAGCAATGTCGTCAGAGGAAGTTCAGAAGAAACTCGAAAAGATTCTTGAGCAATCGTTCCACACAAAGAAGCAGCTGCAGAATGCTCTAAACTCTCTACGAGCCAAACATTACGGACAAGATAGATTTTGGCGCCGCTATTGGTATTTACCTAAATGTGGAGGAATATATGTGGAGGGGCTTGAGTCGGCTCAAAGCGACATTTATAAGTATCAGACGAAGTTGGAAGAAGTCTTATCTTCTAACAATGCTGATGAGAAAGTTCATGAAACCCCAGAACTTGAAGAGAAACCAAAATTCGTTCGGCCAGATGAAGAAGAAAATGATGTCAAAAATGTCTTAATGAATTCGAAAAATCAGCACCTAAACAACGTAGTGGCCAAAGAAGAAGATTTTGACATTGAAGACTCGATTCCCACAGCCATTCTCGTTCAAAAAGGCAACATGCTTGATGATTCAAAGTTTGTCGAAATCAACCACGTAGTTCCGTCGATTCAAGAAGAAAACAAACAGTTTGAAGTTAAAAACGAAGTTGTTGACAATATTAAGACAGAGAACGATAATCTCAACAACATCAAAGAGGAATCGGACTGTGGGGAAGATGTGATAATAAGCAGAAACGACATCAAAACTTTGCAGCTGATGCCAAAATGGTTTTCGTTAATCGACAAGGAAGTTCCTCTTGTGACAAACGAATGTCCGATGTTCAAGAACATGTTCACCATTTACCAAAACTATCAATGTAGCGACGAAATAATCCTGCAAGGTCATCAATGGGAGATTCAGAACAATTTAGTCTTCTATGATGCAAAGGTTAATGAAGTGAATGATAGATGCATTGAGTTCAAAAGTGAATCGATTCTAAGCACGTCTGGACTTAACGATAAGATAATCAACAAAGTGATGAATGATATAAAGCCAAAAGAAGTCAGCAACGAACAAACAAATGACTCGCCACTCACATTAAAGTCCGCTTTTTACGATCAAACGCACAGCTTCAGTTTGCCTCCAATCCAAAATATGTCCATCAATAACTTGAGCGTTTTCGTTCAGTGTGAGAACTTAAACTCAAATAACATGACAGTCGAAGAGCAGGAAGCTGTAGAAGAAGTCAAAAGAAATGGGTTTCAAAAGTCTTTGGAAGGATCTCATGTTTCGAAGGATTTGAGACATGGCTGGTGGAAAATATCCGAAATTGAAGACATGAACGGAGTCATCAAGAGTCTTCATACGAAAGGCGTGCGTGAAAAAAATTTGCGCCAAAACTTATTGTCAGCTTTGAGCGAAAGCATTGATCTTACCATTCCCTGTCCTGTATCAAACAATCGAGCACCGCCAACTATAAATGGTTTCATCGAACCGGAAGCTTTCAATGCGTGGAATCCACGAGTGGCAAAACGTGTCGAGCAGCAACTTCTTGATCAAGTAGAAGCTTTAGAGGACAAAATTGCAAATGGATCAATGCAGATTAAAGGCTGGATTGTTCCGCAACGTGACAATGACTCGGAAAGTGATGAAGCGCTTGAAAGCATCGATCTGAATCTGATCAAAGACAGAATCACCAACTTGGAAGCTGCAATCGAAAGAAGATACTTGAAGCCTCCTCTTGGAAACAAGTAAATTTTTTAATAATCTGTATGAAGAAAAATATTCATATCGTTTTCTTAAAGCATGGGAGAAGCACAGCTAATGAACGCCACTGGCCCTAGCGACCAAAATAGCTCGGCTACCAGCAACGGAACCGCAACGACCACCGCTGCGACAGACAACGAAAGTGCTACTAAGGGTAATTTCTATTAAAGTCCTGACCGAATATCTTTCATCAATTTTATTTCTCTTCAGGTTTGATTTCCTGGCGTGAAGCGGTTCAAAGGTCTGTCACATCATCTCAACTGTCAATGGCTCTCTACATGCTTGAACAATGTGTGGCATGGGACAAAAGTATTATGAAAGCTGTGAGTTAAGCAAATACTTTAAATTGTTGCACTTGATTTACTTTCTCAATTTGAAGAATTGCCAATTCTGTCAATCGGGTGAATCCGAGGACAAACTCCTGCTTTGTGACGGTTGCGATCGAGGCTACCATACCTACTGCTTCAAACCTAAAATGGAAAAGATTCCAGAAGGAGATTGGTTAGTACTGAAATGTCTCAGAATTATCTGATCTAATCTATTCCTTCCAATGAAGGTTTTGTTATGAGTGCTTAAACAAAGCAACAGGAGAACGAAAATGTATAATTTGTGGAGGTCACAGATTGCCACCAGTAGGAAAATTGATCCTTTGTGAGTTGTGTCCGCGTTCGTACCACCAAGACTGTTACATTCCTCCCATGCTGAAAGTCCCTCGAGGTAAATGGTACTGCAGCAACTGTTCAAGCAAGGCGCCGCCGAAAAAACGGGCTATCAGAAAACCGAAAGAACTTAAAACTCACAATTCATCTCAATCACTTGATTCGTCTCACGAAGATGTGGCGCCAAATAGGTAAATCGAGGAATTTAAATTTCTTACTGCTTTAACTAACTTGATTTGCTCCAAACAGTCCAACACCATCTATGAACTCATTTACTATCGATGACCAATGTTCGATTTTAAATTCGACGCCAATTGCTGCAAACATAACCGCTCCAACATCTCCTGAACCTTTTCATTCTCCAGCCCCGGTGTCATCATTAACGGTAGCATCGGATAATAGTGAAGTCGTTTCAAGCAATGACGAGAATAACGCTGAGAAAAATGACTCAGACAATGTGATTCATTCGTCCAAAGAACACAAAGACAAGGATGAGCAGAAAGAGAAAATGAAAGCGGAGAAAAAAGCTGCGAAGAAACTAATAAAGGAGCTTACGATTTGCAAAATTATTCTCGAGGAAATGGAGGTTCGCAACATCCTTAAATTTCTCACAATTCGATCTCTAAAATTTTGTCTTTTGATTTTTAAGGTGCATGAAGACTCCTGGCCGTTTTTGCTGCCTGTAAACTTAAAGCAATTCCCAACATACAAGAAAGTAATTAAACACCCAATGGACTTGTCAACCATCAAGAAACGTCTGCAAGACACAACGTAAGTAATCGCACAGAAATTCACGACCAAGGTTGACATTTACCTCTTTATTCAGCTACAAATCACGGGATGATTTTGTCAACAATGTGCGACAAATATTTGACAACTGCGAGGTTTTCAACGAGGACGATTCTCCTGTTGGCAAGGCGGGACACGGTATGCGCAAATATTTCGAACTGCGATGGGCCGAATTGACTGACAAGCACTCATGATACTCAGTAAAACTTTAAATTGAATAATATGTTGTATACAGAAGCATTTACCGTGAATAAAGATGAGCCGATTGATGTTTAACAGCAAATTGAGATTTCGTCCAACAGATCTCGTCCAAATCGTCCGAGACACTTCTCCGACGCTTTTTCCACAAACGTCACAAAGAATTAGTTCGCAACTTGAGCTGAAAGAAAAATATCGTCTGAAAATAATCTGTGGTAGCAATCGCCTCCCAATCGTTAAAAGATGTATTGAGGCTTAGTGTAAGAACGTGCAGTGTTAAGGGCGTGTGTGGGGTTTTAGTTTAAGTGAAAATGGAGAAGCCCAAAATCGATAAAATCGCAGAATCGTCGCGAAAAGTTTTAAACTTCGATGCTATTCAAGGATCGACGACTAACAAATCGCGAGTAGATAATAAGGCTTCGGATGTCCCACCCGACGTCAGTTCTGGCGCAATCCAGAAGAGAAAGAGCAGCTACAAGATAATTAAACCTTCCCACTCGTTGAAACATTCTGATGGTTCGCATTTCGGGGTCGCAAAGTTTTCACTTTGAAATAAAAACAAAAATTCTGATTTTAGATGCACCCTCAAACTTAGTCGCGTTTCGAAACTCTCACTTGGGTAAATCAGCTCCATCATTGAACGCAAAAAGTTTGAAGGATAGCCCAGAATGTCCCGTTGTGATGAGACGCATTCAGCATCAGACTTCGCAGATAAGAAGTCCAGCCGTACATCGGATCTCGTTCACTTCTTGTCTCAGCCCCCGATCAGAATCTCCTGTATCGCGTTCACCACTTGACAGCCCTCGGATCAATTCGCCCAGCGCCAGTCACTTTCAGTTCATGCCGTTCAAGAGGCTTTCTGCGAACAAAGTACAGGACAATTGTAGACGTTGGTCAATCGTCTCGTTGCCATCGAGTTCAGGATATGCGAGCACTACGACGCCTTGCAGCTCCAACATATCAGTGAGTGTACGCAATTTTCTTGTGCAACATATTTATTAATTTCCTTCATGTTTTAGTCACAATGCTCATCACAAGAGCGACTTCATCAGTTTCCACATGCACCAACAAACGACGAGCTTCGTTTACTCAATCATCGGTTCTCCTCGAATGAGCATTCTAATCGAGGTCATCAGGTCATTCACAAGCAGCTGTCGCATCCTCTTACACAGAGCACAACCAACGTGTCGCCAGTAGCAGTTCCACAGCCGAGCTTTCGCAAAAACCTTCAAACATCACAGAACTCCCCGTTCCAAAAAATCTATCCGTCGTCATCAACACCACCGCTGAATTCCAGCGATACAAGCAATGAGGGAAGTCTTCATGCGGAGCGCCAAAGGCCGATGGTGTTTCGCCCTCGTTCGCGCAGTCTCAGTTCTCCAAGCCGCTCTCCTATCGCCGATAACAATATAGCGACGATGACTAACTTATTTAAGGAGCGGTTCCCAAAAGCCCAGGAGCAAATGGATATGCGACTAACGAGCTTCATTAACGAATACAAAAATTCTTCGTCTACTGCTAATCGGAACCGTGACTCTCAGCCAATTGTCCGCTTCGTTACTAATCAAGTTGTGGAAATCGCGCGTGATTGTTTGCACAAGTCACATTCTAAGCAATTGCTTACAAGCCGATACTTTTGCGAGATGTCAGAGAACTTGCAGAGACTGCTCGTTGAGACGAACGAAAAGTCACCGGAAGCTGCGGGAGAGATCGCTCGTATTATCAAGAAACTCATTCTAATCATATCTCGTCCTGCTCGGCTTCTCGAATGTCTCGAATTCGACCCTGAGGAATTCTATAAGCTGTTAGAGGCTGCGGAAGATCAAGCTAAGAGTCATATTGCTTCTGACCTTCCCATCTACATCATCACGAAGCTTGGACTCAATCGAGATCCACTGGCTGACTTGCAGCAACAGTCAAGCTGTGAGGAAGTCAAAGACGACGTGGCGTCGAATATATGTGATAATAACCCAAATACTAATGAAGGCGCCAGCCAAAGGTTCGTGCTGTAATCTATCTCTCGTTTGCTTTAGTCTAATCAAGATTTCCTTCCCAGCAACAAAAATGTGAAAGCGTGCAATGAAAATGACAAAGGATCCGATGATTCATTTATCTCTGCTTCAGCAAGTGACTCATCGTGTCTTACTTCAACACCAATTAAAAGTACAGGAGCTGTAGAGAAGACTGTCGGGCCGAACGAACACGATTACGAAATAATGAAACTAATCTCGAATGGAGCTTACGGGTCTGTTTATCTGGTGAAGCATAAGCAAACCCGTCAACGTTTCGCACTTAAAAAAATTAACAAGAACAATTTGATGTTGCGCAACCAAGTTGAGCAAGTTTTCATTGAACGTGACATCCTGTCATTCACTGATAACCCATTTGTCGTATCTATGTACGCATCTTTCGAAACGAAGAAGAATTTGTGTCTAGTGATGGAGTACGTTGAAGGAGGTAAGCATCTGTGAGCATCACTCATTGTTCCTTACTACAATGGTCATACTCCAACAGGTGATTGTGCATCACTTTTGAAGAACACTGGACCTCTGCCATCGGACATGGCTCGATTGTACTTCGCTGAGATGGTTCTTGCTGTCGAATATCTCCACAGTTTTGGAGTTGTTCATAGAGATTTGAAACCAGACAACATGCTAATTACTGCTCTTGGTCATATAAAACTCACTGACGTAAGTTCAAAGCATGTTAATAGACTTGATTGCTTCAATTAACAAATATTCGCAGTTCGGCTTATCAAAAATGGGATTGATGTCGCTAACGACGCATCTGTACGAAGGATATGTTGACATCAACAATGAGGCTCGCCAGTTTTCTGATAAACAAATTTTTGGAACTCCAGAATACATTGCACCAGAGGTCATACTGAGACAGGGCTATGGAAAGACTATTGATTATTGGAGCATGGGAATAATCTTATACGAGTTTCTAGTTGGCTGTGTTCCTTTCTTCGGTGACACTCCTGAGGGTAAAAAGTTTCCGTTCTATCCATAACTCTAATTGACACGATTTTATTTCCATCAGAACTATTCGCGCATGTTGTAAACGATGCTGCGATAGAGTTTCCCGCTGAAGATGATTGGCCTCTTGAGTCAAACAGCAAAGATCTCATAACAGCGCTGTTGCAGCAAAATCCACAAGATCGACTTGGTTCCGCGGGACCACAAGAGGTCAAGGAACATCCATATCTTGCTGAACTTGATTGGAACAGTTTGTTGCGCTACAAAGTGAGACGCTACTTGATTTATTTATTACAATTTCCTTCATGACACAAATCTTATTTAGGCTGAATTCATTCCACGTTTGGCGAACGAAGAAGACACGAGTTATTTCGATACACGAGCTGATCGTTATAACCACGAGTTCGATGATACCGATACCGATGATTCACCGGTGCTCTCATCAAAGTAAGAATACAGTTTGCACCTTTTCGCATTTATTTCTGATTCTCTTTTTACAGCTTTGCGTCATATTCGCCGCAATACAGAAAACAATATCACAGTCGACAGATTTATTATGGCAGCGATGACAGTAACAGCAGTATAAACGAATCGGGCAAGCTGACGCCTGACTTTAGGAATCTAAACGTTAGTATTTTGGGATTTATAAACAGTTTGACAGTTCTAATTGCTATTAAATCAACTTCTAGATAAATCCATCCAAGATCAAAATGCCATCGACACCTGTTGACTCGCCGTTTGATTTGTCAGCGGAAATAAATTCACCAGATCGTCAAGCACCACCGTATTTCCTCCGTCATCAACAAATCACAAACGTACTGTCAACGGCAGAAGTTCTTGAGCAGCAAAACCAGCGACTGCACAAATCTTTCAAGATGCTCAACATTAGCACTCCCGACTCATCTCAAACCGACCATTCCAGCGCTGACGACGTCTCGCCCAAAATTCAAAGAAGGAGGAAGAATCTAATCGCTGCTGCTGCAGAGGATGACATGTCGAAGAAACACAATTTGCCGAAACTTTCGATTTCCACTGAGAACGAATCAACATCACAGGCACTGCTATCGCCAACGATCCCTCCACAAAGACCCTCAAGCTCAATCGTTTCGGACAACTTGAACAAGCGAGTTCTGAAATCTGCATCGGCGATCGATCTCAGTCTAAAAATCATGCCAAACTACACAGCTGCTGATAAGGTTGCTTCTGAAAATATACGCCGCGCGAAGCTAAAGCTTGAAACGAACTTTGGAGATCTTAAACCATTGAGGCAGATGAGTGACACACACATCGATTTGGACTCACCTTTAGCAAAGTCTTTAAGTGGCAACGGAAACGGTAGCAGCACAGCAAGCAGTCGAGAAGTGAGTCCGTCTAGAGATGGGCCACTCATCAACAATTTGAAGCCACCGTAAGTAATTTAACACTTACATGAGAATCAAACTGAAAATCTGATTTCTAGGATCATCCTTCGAAGAGGTCCCCGTGGATTTGGGTTCACTGTTCATACTATTCGAGTTTATTTTGGAGACACTGATTATTATACAATGCATCACACTGTTATGGCTATCGATGAAGGATCTCCAGGCGAGTTTCTCCTCGTAACATCACCTTGGTCAATTGCTTAAGTTTTTTATTTTCAGCGTACGAAGCCGGCTTGCGACCAGGAGATTTGATCACACACATTAACGGCGAGTCAGTTCAAGGACTTTATCATACTCAGGTTCTTCAGCTTCTATTGTCGAGTCAGGAGCACGTCACTCTAAGAGCGACGCCTCTTAAAAATACAAGTATTCAAGTCGGAGGTAGGAAAAGGGAGCCAGGGCAAAGTAAAATGGCTAAGAAAGTTAACTCGCGCCCGAAGAAACAAAAAAGTTCCAGCGATAAGAAAAGAAGAGCTTCGTTGTTCCGACGAATCAGCACAAAAATTGCCAACGCCGAAATGCAACAGGTTTGTTTCACGAGATACGTGTTAGCAAAATGTCTTGAACGCTTCTTCCCTAGATGGCTTCAACTGGTGCACTGTCTCCGATTGCTCCAAGTCGCAGCCTGCAGTCATTTTCTCGCTCGCAAGACACTAGACCTTGTCCACGATTGAGCTTGTCACCATTGGATCCTTTTTATCAGCAAGTATCATCACAGTCTGTTGGCAATTCATCTCAATCATCATCACCATCGTCATCGGTTCCAAACACGCCAACATCGAATTTAAATACATCAGCTCCGATATATCACCAGCGGCCATCAAGCCTTCACGGTTTGAAGCACAAGCTCCACACTATCGGGTCTGGAAAATCTCCGTCGTCGAGCCGCAGGAAGTCTGTTTGCGTCATTCCACTTTCACCACTAGCAAGGACTCCTTCACCTTCGCCGTGCGGTCCAAGCTCACCGACCAGGTAACATTCCTAACTATTTAATTGATAACTAGCTAATGTTTCTTTTGTAGATCGCCAAGTCCCCTGGCATTCTGTCTCGGCCATCATCCTGCCGGTGCTTCGAATCTTACTCAAAGCTATACTCCGAGTCAGTCGTCGGCAAATAAGCAGCAAAACACAAACTTGAAGAAAGCTCATAGCTTCAAAAGCCATGAAGAGAAAATGTAAGATATTGTGGAAGAAAGGTTTATGAAACTCAGAATGTGTCAACTGTAAGACGATGGGATTTCTTATGGAGCTCTTAACCATCGCTCGCCAGAGACCCGAAACGTTGCAATGATCAATGATATTATTTTTGTGGTTTGATTTTAAGGATTTAGAAGTCGATCTGTCAATTTGTTCGGAAATAAAGAAAAAGTATTGAGCGTAACAGTCAGTTCGTTCCGAGGGGTTTTCGAATTATTGTTTCAGATTTTCCTTCCCTTTGAGTTGAACCTAACCGAAAAGAAGAAGATATCCAGCGAATTGTAGAATCGAGTTAAAGTTTAGGTTTTAAGTTAAATATATATAATATTCGGTCGTTGAGTATGAAAAGGAAAACCAGACAACAAGATAAAATCGAAGAAGAGAACAAATTGAAGGTAGTTAGTCCAAATTCTTAAAAGTCCGAAAGTTTGCAAGCGCGTCTTCATTCCCAGAGAAAAATTTCGATTTTGCGGATTTCTGATCTGAATCTTGTGATTGCTGGCTCCGGTTTCAATCCTCCGAAGAATGCAAGAAAGGAAGATTTACAGAAACGGGTTCTGGAACTAATAAAATCACCGACTGAGACGACTGAGGATCAGAAACAAGACCTCAAGAAATTAATCGAAAAAACTTATTCAAAAATGTGAGTTCGATGCCGAAGGCTCTGATACCATCAAATTAGATATTTATCTTTGGTTGTTTTAGCAAATCTATTGCCCCAACGAGATCAAAGACTCCGGAGATGTATGCGCAACAATACAACAGTAATCCACTTGTAAGAATACCGCTAGCTCATGACAATATGTTTATAAACAAAAATTCCTTGTTCTAGGCGCACGGCATCTCGCCGTTTAATGGAATCCCATCGACTGGCTTTCCGATTCAGCCTGATGTGAAGTTGAAGAAGTTAGCTTTCTACGATATACTAGGAACGCTCTTACAGCCATCGACTCTCGTTCCTGCCAGTCAAGTTCGCCAGCAAGAAGGAACTTACTACTTCCACCTCACACCTCAGCAAGCCACAGACATCGCTATGAACAGAGATCTTCGCAACCAGTCAAAGCCTGAGTATTTGATACAAGTTCAATTACGCTTTTGCCTCCTTGAAACGACTTGCGAGCAAGAAGACTACTTTCCACCAAACGTTCAGTTGAAAGTCAATGGCAAGATGTGTGCTCTGCCGGTTAGTATCCAACATAGTTGTATATGCTTTCGCAATAATAACATCTCATTCACAGAATCCGATCGCTACTAACAAGCCAGGCGTGGAACCGAAGAGACCACCTCGACCAGTTAATATTACGCCCCACGTGAAAATTTCTCCAACTGTCGCTAATGGTAACTTCGCATTTCTGAATCCGATCCAATATTTAATTCTATGTTCCGCAGTTATTCACGTTCAGTGGCAAACAGAGTTCAATCGGGGATTTGTCATCTCTTGCTACCTGGTTCGCAAGCTCACTTCTGACTGTCTGCTGCAACGAATGAAGCAGAAAGGCTCAAAGGCTGCCGAGTTCACACGAGGACTGAGTAAAGTTTACACACTTTGTATTTGATTGATCATCTTCAACATTTCTCTTATTACAGTCAAAGAAAAGCTTAACGAAGACGCTGACTCCGAAATCGCTACTACAATGCTTCGTGTTTCACTGATCTGCCCTTTAGGTAAAATGAGAATGTCAACTCCTTGTCGAGCCTCCACTTGTATGCATCTCCAGTGCTTTGATGCAAGCCTCTATGTACAGATGAACGAACGAAAGCCGTGAGTTTAAACTCAATTTTACGTGATTGCTAAGTTACTAAAGACCTATTTCACAGGACATGGAACTGCCCAGTATGTGACAAAGCTGCTCTCTATGAAAACCTGGTGATCGATGGATATTTCCAAGATGTCATTGCGTCACAAAAGCTCGGAGTCGACGATAACGAAATCCAACTTCACCCAGATGGATCGTGGTCAACTCTCGCTAGCAAACCTGAGTCTTACAGTTCCGAAACAAAGAAAGGTGTTCAGAAAGTAGAAGTTATTTCCGATGACTTAGGTAAGCGAGCACGTTCATTTGAAGCTCACGTTATATTTGAAGCTCTTCCAGAAATGATCACCGAAGATTTTCCAAAGTCGATGATCAAGACGAATTGTATGAGCTCAACTGGAACCGGAGCAAACAAACCTTCCGCTGATACTGTTGACTTAACGATCGATAGCGACGAAGACGATGAAATGTTGAAAAAGTCTGCGAAAGCCCAAGCGCAGAAAATGAAGAACAACGGTATGTAAATAACTTCAGCCTCGCGTTTGTGAACAAACTCCTGAGTCTTTCGATTGCTTGAACTCTGTAATCTTGGCTCAATGATACATTAAATAAGCGAAACATCGCCTACTGTCCTGAGGTCTCATGCAAAAATGAAAAATTGAGCACTATATTCTAACTTAAAGCATGTCCAATGTGTCTGTGCAGACCTTTTTAACAAGTCCTTTATTTTCAGTCGCTCGAAAGCAACTTTCAATGAGAGATTTCTTTGTTAAAAAACTTGAGAATGAGAGCGCAAATTAGAAATTGAGGCGAATATCAAGAAGATGAAGTCTCTGGTCTAGCAAAATGAATTAGGCTTTAAGGATATCAAATGGAAGCTTAGCGCTGTAACATAGATTGAAATAGATTAAGTGTAATAAAAGGTTTTATAATATATACGCAATTTTATTTTTCATTTACAATTAAATTACATCTCGGTAAGTAGAAATTAGTGTCTGTCCACAAACGACAATCGTCTGATGATCTCAAGATGTCTCACAGATGGTTTCTTACAGAAACATTCATTTAGGTACAACATTGTTCCACATTTACAAGGGTTTTACTTCAAAAATGGGCAAGTTCAATATGTTTTCTTTTTGTCTGTAAAATTTCCACAATCTTTTTGTTTTGTGTTGACATCCATTGATATTAAAAAAATAAATCTTTATCGTTTACTTCTCTCACGTTTTATGACTGTTTGAACATCGAAGAAATAAAATTGTTTCAAAAGTGTACTTAATCATCTTAGTCGTTCTTCTGCTGGCAATAAAGCTCTTTTAAACTTTTCAGTTCCTCGATTAATGCCTTATTTTGATTCTCTAATACAGCTACACGATTCTCCAGGCACTTGATGTATTCTTTCTTTTTCCGGCGGCACTCGCGAGCCGCTTCGCGATTCTTAAGTAACCTCATCTCCCGTTTGCGTGATTGATCCTCTGCTATCACATTGCCACCAACAAGATTGACTGAAATTAATCAAATCAACGTTAAAAATAAAGGCTGGCTAAGGAACTCACCTGGCACATAAGAGACCAGACTGCCATCTTGTCCACTATATTGAACAATCGTCCCGCCGCTGTGTAATCCTTGATCGCCTGGGTTACCGCCCTGCGATAAGATTGTTCCGCCTTTCAAAAGAGTTTCATATTAGAACAGTTCAAAATTCCCCAAATGTCTAACTAGCTTACCGATCTCGCCGCCACCAAGATCATTCAGAATTTTCCGGTAAGATGGACGTCTTGTCAATAAGTCTCGGCGCTTCTTGGGAGAATCATCGTCGGATAAGTCGGAATCATTGTCACTATCTATCATATGTCCAATGTTTGGTTCTGGTTTTATCTGTAGAAAAACACCTTTCGTCAGCGAGGCAAACGGCTAACAACTGGATCTACATTAGCTCACCTGAATGGCTTGGTGAGTTGTGTGGATAACCGAATTGGGTTTACTATTTACTAATAAAACACTTTTGACTGGTTGTATGTTTCCCGTTGCTGTTTGAATCACGGACTGCTGGTTTGGTTGAATGACAGAGGACTGCGCGTGAGTCTGCGAATCAAACAATCACAAAACAAACTTGTGGAACCAAAATTTTCACGTTTTTACTTGGTGAGCGTTTACATTCTGCTGCGATATCAACTGCACAATGTTTGAGGCCGAAGCTGAAGAGACGCTCGTTCCTTGGTCAGACGATGAAGAATTCAATGGATCTGCAGATCCATTCTCCTCGATGCTATCCATCTTAGGTTGCAATTCTGGCGCTGGTACGATTGTACAACTCTCAAGCTACTGGGTAAAAACTGCCGCTGCCTAAAATTCAGAAGAAATGCCAATATTGGTGTTGCGATGCCAAAGATCTTGATAAGAATCCTTCGCGGACGAAATTTCGAGTTGTAGAAAATATTTTGAGTAACAACAAAAACAAAGCCAACATTCCTTATGCGATCAGAAAATGTTTTCCCGAGCCGAAATGTCGCCACGAAGAAGGTGTCGAAAAATCCGGGGTGGATCTGAAGGGAGTTCTGAAGGAATAGTAAAAATACTCACTCGATCTCAACACTAAATTTCATTCGTCACATATAATGATGACGTAATATTTTGGGGAAAATCATGCAAGATGTAACCTGCGTTTTTCTGACTGTGAGGAAGATTGAAGCATATTAACTTTGCTGTTACCTAACTTTCTGATGTGTAGTGATAAAGTAGTGACGGACTTTATCAACAACTTGGCTCACAATATTTTGGCGGAAACTTTATTCAAAGTACAAGCGGTCCGTAAATTTCCAGTGATTTTCGAAGGTGTGAACTTGGTTTTTCACTTCTCGACCCCAATTGAAGCAAAGAATATCTTTATACTATAAATTATTGGATATGAGACAGCCACAACAAAAGATATTTGAAATTATTTGCTAAATTATTCGCTTCAAAATATTCATAAGCGAATCAACAAGTGTGGCCTCGCAATTCTTGGAAAATATGACTGATAATTTCCCGCCTTTCTCAGATTCAGATTCTAATAAAACATGTAGGGCTCACAAGATAGGCTCTTAGTGATGTAAAAATCAATCTTACAAACACGCAACTTAGAGTCATTACAAAAGCATACGCGAGTAAAGCTTTCTACTCGTCAGACTTGGGTACTTCCAGAATTTTATGTTTGCTGAAGGAAGCAAAAATCCTTGCAAATCGTAGAATCGCTGTTGCAGATTTGATTGCAGTTAGCTCAACAATTTACCCATCCTTCAACTTAAAAAAGTCTCTTCGGCCTTGTAAACTTTAGACTCTAGCTGAAAGAAGAACTTGTGAAATACATTTTCTTTTGAATTTCTAGTATATTTTTGATAAATTCACATTCATAATCGATTATAGCTTATAATTTCTTCCATTTCGTCTCCAAATTGGTTATGAATAGATTCCCGCGGAAATCGAAACTAATTTTCTACGTACAATGTAGTTAATCTTACATGTTATGATTCTTATGTGTTTTAGATAAGCCTATTAGGTTTAATAGCGAAAACATTTTCAACTTCTTACAAATTAGTTTTTCTTCAAAGCTTTTCGAATCAATTTACATTTCTCATTTTGAATGCTAGCGATTCTGGAATTAGTTTTCTTCATTCTAAACTGCTGAGAGCCTAAGCCTTAAGTTGCCTTTCGAATATTTATAAAATTCTGTTCTCAGCAATAATCTCTGTACAAAACTTAATTACTTAATTCAGCAGTGATTAGAAATAATAGGAGTGAGCCTGAAGCTTCCAAAGTGAACTCTCCGAAATAAATGCTCCAATTTTCACCTGAATGCCTTTCTATCACTTTTCAATAAGTTCACACTCTCAACTTCAAGTGATACCTCTTGCTTAACTAAAAGGTCGACTGGGCTCATCTTTAAAACTGTGTAGGTTTCCATTAAAAAAACCGATTCGCATTCAGAAACGTTAAATTAAAACTTTTGTCTCTTGCGAAGCCGTTGTCAAGTTGGCCTTTGTGCATTCTACAACTTTAAAAATGATTTTGTTCATTACATCTAGTTACCGAAAAGAGTGAGAAACTTAAGTCTAATTATCTTGTATAAGTCTTTCAGTTTTAAACATTCCTAATTTCATACATTTTTCGTCTCGTCGTCTGCTCATCATTAGTCAATGCTCAACAATGAATGCAAATTGGGGGACAAGTGAATCTTTACATTAAGACTATTTCATTATTCTTATGTCTCCACTTGAATTGCTATTCATTTAACTTATTTGTTTGATGGTGGATTCGTAAACGGATTAATCACAGCTTGTTGATTGGCCAAAACAGCGGCTACGATGAGAAAGATTTTTATCACAATTGCAAGCAATTATTTTGTTCACAACTTACGATTTACGTAAGGAGCCGAATAGCCAATTGGGCCAGACATATAGCCAATGCCGACGTGAGTATGATGATGTGTATGAACATGTCTAAAATGAAACGAAACGATTGAGATCGCTGCGACCCTCATGTAGCTTATGAAAATACCTTTGAGGCGGAGGACTTGTGCGACTGAGGTTCCCATTGCTTCCTGATAGCGGGTCTTTTAGATCCCCTCGTTCCATTTTGTCATTTGTTTTCGGTCCTGATTGAGATGAACTAAGCGATGCAGTGGAGGACGAAGACAGATTACTCTGAGTAATGTGGTTTATGCTTGACGTGTTGGATGATAAAGATGTGCTGGTCTGACTTGAACTCGTTACATTTGTACCGGACAAAGGTGGAACGTTTGGGCTGGAGACGCTTGTCACGGGAATCTTCGGATTGTTGGTAGGACTTTTCATTTGGCTCACTCTCTCACTGAGCTCATGAATTTTATGAGTATTATAGTACTGACTCGCGTGCTGCTGTAGTAAGTCTAGGGCTTTGGTGTTGGGGTTTCGAGAGAGATCTTCGGGTGATGAGAAGCGCGCCATTTGTAGGTGATACGGTGAATTGTATGGAGCTGTTGGAACCAGCATATTGCGGTACATTGCGTGGGATGGATCGGGGAAGAAAGGATTGCCACCAGGAGCCATATACGGTAAGTAATATTGGCTTGTTGGAGGCGGTGGCGGACCTTGAGTTTCCATCGTTGGCTTTTGGCCTTCTTGCTTCACTTTCGGCTCTTTCTCTTCTGATTTCACGTCTTTGTTAACATTTGATTTCGCCGATGAAGAGGACGAGGAGCTTTTTGATGATTTGAAAGCATGTTGACTTGATGACTGTGCACTGTTGGCGTGTGATGCTGTTGGGGATTGTGATGTTCTTTCATCTTTAGCGGATAAGTTCGTTGGTGTTCCACTACCAACTGGAGGACGCCGTTGATCAGGATAAATGAAGTATCTGCTATTAATTGAAGTGAAGTTAGAATTATGCGAATGATTCATAATTTTAAGGTCTCACTTTTGAAGTTCTTCCTCCCTTGACATTGGCGGGTGTCCGATAGGATGTCGCTGATACATGTTTGAGTAGGGGCTCAAGTGTTGAGGCGAATGAGATAAGTTTGTGGCCAATGACTGACCAGGTTCAGACTTAATGTCCTTGGATCCTTCTGTTTTGATCATCTTAGAGGGCATCTAATAGTAACGGAAAGAAATGTTTAAGATGAACTTGAAATATCACATTTGGCTTTTTACCGATTTTAACGAGTCAGGACTTGGAACTTCCTTTCCTGCCTCTTCTTTTATGTGAAGGCTTTGCGGAGGTTTGCTGTCATCTGCCGTTGATGGCATTGATCCAAAGCTGTTGTCCATTGCGTACGGGTAATTGGGCTGAATGAAACTTTAAAGAAATGTCAGTGAGCGATCACTCATGACTTTAATAAAATAATATTACTTGTAGGGATAATGCTGATAGTGTTGCATCATTTTCCCGACTGGATTGCTGACATTCGTTGGATTTGAGCTGTTATTCGTTGGTTCACTTTGTGAGCTCTTTGATGGCTGGATCTTGTTCATTAAATCGAGCGGGCTTGGCTCTTTCGACTTGTAATCTAAACTCCCTTGTGGGCCAGACTGAGTTAGAGGCTTTGTACTTTGATTATCCGGTGGTTGAAAAAAAGGTGATGGTTGATAGAAAGGCCCGTACATGCTGTTATACCCTCCAATTGATAATGGATTACTGCTTCCGCTTTCTGCCAATTTTTTGATATCGGGACCGCCTTTGCCTTTATCTGCAAATAGAGAGAAATGACAGTAATGCGGTAACGATGAATCAATGAGAAAATTACCGTTTAGATTGCTCTCAACCGCGGTATTAGAATCATCTGATATATCACTGTATGCGGCTGGGCTCCGATGACCATCGGACTTATTAACGTTTGAAACATCCGTATCCGTCTCAGGTCCAGGCGACTTCCGATTCTTTTTATTCTTGCCTAAGTTTGATGTTTTGTTGGAGCTTTGAAGCGAATAGAAGCTTGAGCTTTGTGATTGCAGATCACTCATTGAGTCGTTGGACGTCTGTTCCATGTCCGACGATGCAAATCGTGAAATGTTAGGCTTGCCTATGAGAAATGAAAATGGTTCTGACAAACGTTTTATATAAAAGTTTTGTATCTCACTTTGTGTTTCTTGCTTTGATGTAGTCAATGGTATATTCAAGCCTGGTTTTGATATTGCTTCAGCAAAAGGACTTGAGTTCTGATCGACATTGTTTTCACCACTCGGGCGATCGTTCGCTGTTCCGCTAGACTCTCGCGAGTTGTTCTTAGTATCTATGGGCGTGCCTGTTGTTTTAGCAGGCTCAAAGCTTAATTTCTGTGAGAAGCTCGGATCCAACGAGATTTTGTCGTTTGATCTTATGCTGGGAGGAGATTGCGATCGTTGTGATGGCGAATCAGGCGCAGTCAGTGAGTCGTCATCGGCATTTGATATTATGCCGTGGGCGTGACTCTGATGATATTTCAAACCATTTGCATGCTTATACTTTTTACTGCAGTCTTGTTCAGGACATTCTAGAAGCACTGGCGATATTGCGCAAGGAGATGTCACGCTCTTAGTCTTTTTAGCCGCAGTTTGTGAGCTCTGTGATGGGGCGCTATTACTGCTGCTTCCACTTCCCGCGGAAGACTGAACATTGTTTCCGTTATACGGTGACGGGCTTTCATCTTTCGATTTCCTTCTCTTTTCGGGTCGAGGTGCCGAGAAGGTTGTAGGTGATGTTGATGGAGTGTTTGTGACAGTGTTTGATGCATTTGCCGATATGTTTAAGTTGGTCAATGATGAATTCCGTGAAGCCCTGCCTTTAGGTCCACCGTTCCTTAGTTTACTATGAACCGAACTTCTAGTCTCGGTGAAGTTTAGCAAGTCATTAGTTGCAGTTCGACCTCTTTTGCCTCTGCCACCTTTTGGCAGTCTTGAGTCTAGTTCTTCTGTCGGTGAGTCACAAAATCTTGGCGGTGCCCAGTCGTGTTTTGTGCAATCTATCAATGTTCCAACATAAGTCTTCCCTCGCCACGTTACATTCACGGCCAAAACACCGCCTTCAGTTTCGTGCCACACAATTCCTTCCAGAGTAACAGAAGTGCCAGGTTCGCAGGGCCCCAAGTGATCTGGCTCTGTGATGGTTCCAATTGAAGTTCCAACGCAAACGTCGACCATATTCTTTGAATCACATTTAATACGTTTCATCGGTGGCGATTGTGTCGGCTTGCCATCGTCGCTGTTTGTGCTTGAAGTGTAGTTGAGGGATGTTGCAGAAGATGAATTCGATTGAGACTTTGACGAAAAATCAACCACTTTTTGCTGATCCTTTTGCTTTGCTCCAACACTTTGCGATAAAATCTAAAACAAAACAATTATAGCGTCATCATAACGATTGATAAATTGAACAAACCTTTAAAGCTTCTTTAGGTGGACCTGGAGCGTTGGCTGGATTTGCAGTAACGACTGATGATTGTTTTTCAGACCTAAAATTGGTCAAAATTATTTCAAGTTCAATCTTGCAATCTTATCGGTCAACGAACCCTAAAGATATTTGACTTTGAGCGTTGACGTTTCTTTGTTGAGGCAAGTCTCGATGCTTCATGCAGTTGCTACTGATGCACGGCGTGGTTGAGGCTTTGTCCGTGCCACAAGTGCAGACCGATTCCTGTTGAATCTGAGGAACAATTTCAGGTTTTTCCTTTGTCAGTAATTTGTCTTTCGCCTTCAATTAGAATCACATTAGCAGTCCCGTAAAATTTCGCCAGAAACTTCACACTTACCTTGTCTTTTCTGTGACTATTATTTCCTCTCTTTGCTGATGAAGGTAAGGCCGGTACGCCGATAAGATTAGCTTGCTTTTTGCAATTGATCAGTGGAACACCATCATCATTATTGAGATTTCCGTTCTGCTCAGATTTTACAATCTCGTGCTTAGAGTTTCCGGTTTTCGTGCGCTTGATTTTCATCTTAAGACCTTTGTCAAGTGTTGCCTAAAAAAGAGAATGTTTAGTGTCTGAGAAGAGTAAGATCATTCATCTTTTTACTTGATGGTCAATGGACATTTTGGATGTGCCCTTATTGCCAGAGTTGGTCGTAGATGCCATCGTTTCACTGTCGCTTTTAACTAAAACGAAAGGTATTATTTCACTTGCATGATAATATCACAATACTAACTAACCTTTTGGCTGAGTTTTATGAGATGCTTCAGATGAGTCTCTAACTTCTTTCTTATCTACAGAAGAGGCTCGCTCGGAGTTGGCCGAGCTTTGCAATGGAATGACTAAAGATGAACTCAAATTAGAAGACGACGACTTTTCGATGTCAGCGTCCAAATCAATTATTAAATCGCCAATCCCTAAGCGAGAATAAGACAATTAATATTTCATGGGAGGATTAAAGAGGAGGCTATTGGCTTGCCTATGTCCCACTCGTTATCTTCGTACTCAAAATTTGTGTCCTTTAAATCAGATTGATTTCCTTTTACACTTGAGGTAATTCCTTGATTACTTGTTTTAACGTTTTGTGTTTCCGAGACCACCTTCAAACGAAACATCGAGATTGTATAAGGGAGAAGATAGCGCAAAGGAGCCGCAGCATACCTTTGAGTGGTGGCTATTTACTGCCTTTTGACTATTTAATGAATCCATGCAGAAAGGGATAAACCTGCTGCAGCAGACAGGCCCGACACTGACAAACGGTAGCTACTGGAGTCGTTCAAAAACTGAGAGTGGTGATTCTTCGAGATGAGCTTTCCGGAAATCGTGGCATGCAAAGGCAAAGGCCACTCAGATGGCCCGTGGGCCAACAATTTCATTTTAAATAATCTACAAAACAATAAAACAAGTTCTCGTTACTCTTCACCAAAAACTTTTTCCTTCTTGGAGCACTATTGCGTTATTTGAAGCGACTGCTCGAGACACCCGAAAATTCACATTCGTTAATTCAGTCGTCTCGCGGTGTCTTATTCAGATCAAGAGATTTTTTCGGAAATGTTTTTATAATCACAGGGAGATCGGCCATTTTAGAATGTATCGGCAGTGAAGTATCAATAGCGAAATTCTTCGCTAGCCTCCAGTCGACTTACATTTAAACAAGTTCTTTTAATTACACTCATCCAGCACTTTCAAATTTACGAGAATGATTGATTCACGTCTAGATTAGATACAGATTTAGTTAAGATTTTTCGACAAAAAAACACATACAAGCGCAGCACAGAATTTAAAAATCGTTTAATTCGATCAATTCAAGTCCAACTTGACATTACTTTCGCGCAACACTCGACTGCGATCTTAAGCCAGCAGTTATTATTTAATTTAAGTCGCAATCTACTTGATAGTTTCTTAATTTTTTATTTAATCTTTTTTTGCGGTTGAATATCTGTGCCCTCGCTAACCGGGTCGGTTTCAATCGGGTCGGATTGGAGTGATGGGCGCACAGCCTTCGTTGTGTAACTGAAATTTGAAAATCGCGCGGTCATTCGCGAAACGTCGATTTTCATTTTCCCTAATTTTCTTTTGAGAAATGATACACACGTCATAATGAATGTCAAGTGGATGTTTGCAATGGTATTAGCCGCGATACCCATCCACAGTTTAAACTCGTAGCTAGATTTCAATGAAAAGTAAACGCCGTCCATCGTTGCTTTACATTAGGTGAGGCATATTCATGACAAATAGATGGATTGCAATATTAAGATTGCTGTTATACCGCATTTCGATGGTTCATGAGTTTAAATCGGCCCGTCTCGGTATCTCGGTAAAAACGTTATAATATTTTGTCCACATGGTGTAAACTTTTATTCAATATCGGTGGTGTACATCAAGTAGCAAGATCCACAAAAAATGTTATAATGTTATAATGTGACTTTTCGCCTCAGATGGTAAAGTTTGTTAACGAGTTGCGTCTAAACAAAAAAGAATCATTCGTAGAATTTATATCTTATAATAATCAGCTCTGTACCTTTTGGTGATTGAACGCTTGAGCGAGTTTCTGTGGAATCTCGAATTTCGGAGAGGTTTATTTTGAAATTGATTGGTCCGCTTTGTAATGAGTTTTGCGACTTGAGCTGCCGAAGAAATATACTTGATTAGATATTGAATTGATATGTCTATCGGACTATACCTTTTGCTTAGTTTGTTTCTTCTTTTCCTCTTCAGATGTATAAACACGAACGACGCGTTTTTGACTCTTGACCAATTTCTGTTCATCCTTCAACCTGTAGAACATAAAGAGTTGTTACCAGTGAAAATCTCTTGAATCGTTTACCTTTGTTCGGTTTTCTGGGCAGACTTGACAAGAGATTCTTTACATGGCAAGTCGAGGCTGGATTTTGAGGCCTTCAGGCTTTCGGAAAACAATTGATCGAATGAGGATGACACGTTTTTGAAGAAATCGTGGCTTAAAATCTGATTTAAAGAAGGTGAGTTTGACTTCAGCGCGTCCTTCGCGATGATAAGCTCTAACAACGACTCTGCAAAAATAAAGTCATTAGAACTTGAAATACCCGCGTTATCGTATGGTAAATATACTTAGAGTTGCTGGGCAATCATTGATCTCTCGTATGAAAGGCTCTTGCAAGGAGTAAGTCGACTGCATCTCAAATAAAACGTGGCCAAAAGTGAAAACATCGATAAGCTCTAACGAGTTAATTTTGCTGTGCTGTACGAAAAATGGCCTATAACAAATAACAAATCAAGTTAACTCAAACGCTGCTGAGTTCCGGCAAATTGTACCGACCGATAAAATGAGGGAACGCCTAGAACAAAGTTTTCTATTGCACTCAGCTTTGCTGAACCATTTTCAATGAAAACATTTGCCGTTGTCAAATGACCTGTTTAGAGAAAGAGAATTTGTTAAAAGCTCTGCAAAAAGAACTGCAAAATATCTAACCGTATGGTAATCCGTTTGCGTGCAAAAATTTTAAAGCTTCTAAAATCTGCCGACTGTACAAGGCGAGCTCGTTAATCGGTAAAGCTATGCGACCTACGAAGAAGTTTGAGGAAATAAGTTCAGCGCTTTGGAAAGACAAAGCTTTGTATCTTTTCAGTTATCTTTACCCTTTGTGTTGCCATATTTAGCATTGAATAAATTCAGTGGATTCGATCCACACAACATGTCCTTCAAGCTGCCATCCTTGTGAAATTTTCTTATCGTCAAACAACCGACGTCGTTGGACTGAATGAACTCGATAGGATAAATGAAGGGATGGTTGATTTTTGTCAAACTTTTCAGAACCGCATTCATCTCCTTGTCATTGATTTGCTTGTCGGGGCCGAACTCAGTCCAGCTGAGAAGATATTCTTGGTCGGCATTTTCCTTATAGCTTGATGTGCTCGGTTGCGATTCCAACTTATTCTGACTCTGTTTTTGAGTCGTGTGGCTTTTATGATTGACTTTGAAGTAATTCTTTTTTGCGCGCCAACCAATCTGGCCATAGTTTTGTTTCAGTATCCAGGAGCCTTGTTTAGAGAAAGGTTTAGATATGATATTGATAAGGCGAGCTCGTTCACTTACTTTCATTCTTCAACAGTGCTGTTACATTTTGCTGTGCAATTTCTGAAACAATTAAAAGTTTATAAAAGTTCCGGTGGTATTGGCTAACGCTAACTTACCAGAAAATGGAACTGAACAAGCATCTGGGTCGATAAATTTCTTTGTCGGCAAAGATGATGCTGAAGGAGTCGTCAAGAGTTAGCTATTATTTGAAGCTGTGTAAGTTTCACTCACCTAAAATTGTGTTCATGTTGTTCTTTCACGACTCCAATTATCGTGTTCCAGACGAAGCTGAAAAAAAGTTTTACAATGTTTAACAGCTTGATTCCCCTTAATCATCAAAGTCAACATAAACGAGTTTTAAAATGGAAATTAAAAATTTACTCCGTTAGCGAAAACGGATCACGAATAAAATGCAGCGACGAGTAGCACGTTAGCAAGAAGGGCGGAAAACAGACAAGTGGGTGAGGTAGGAGGGTGGTTAATGGAAAATGAATTTAAATTGCCGAACGATGGATTTATTCAAACGACAGACTCATTTTCAGTGATGCAGCGAGAAATAGTGAGAACAGGAAAATTGACTCAGCGAGAAATGCAGGAGGTTTTCCTCGCAGGAACTTGAACTTTTCAGCATTACTGTTTATCCTAGATTTACTGTTAATACTGTTTATGCTGGATTGAACCAAAATTCGCACTTTACATTTGAAGCCGGAATTTCACCAAGTTTATCATTGAAAATTTCCATAAAAATACTTTTCTATGGAATCCAGAAGGAGGAAAGTCTAGTCGCTTAACAAGGGACAATCCCTTCATCTGTGAATGCTTGGCACGCTTTCTCTTTGTTCTTAATTTCTGAAGTTTTTGATTCACTTAAATACAGAAGTCGTTCATTACCACTGAAATATTTCTGCAATGAATTAAATTTTCCACCTCGACACCAAATCCAAAAGCTCACTTTTGCACTTTCTTCAGCAAGCTTCCATAAAGTTATAAGTTACGAGGAAAGCTGTAAGTTTCCCAAAAGACTACTTAAGGTAATAAATTGAATCCAATTGACTACGAAACCTCTCTATTAACTTCAAAGTTTAAGGATGAAATAATGAAAATGTTATAGTGTGGGTGAGAAAAATGATAAGAAAAGAAAGCGCGATTTTTCAAACTTTTCAACATCGGAGGTGAATTTGGATTAATGTGCTCCAAAGGTATTTAAAAAGATCCAAATATGTTTTTTTTATTATTCGAGAGAAATGTTTGTATAATTAAAACATATATTTAATTTTAACCGAGTATTTGGAACATCTGACAATTTTTTTTATTATCTTCAAATTGTCTGTGGTGAGTTTCATTTTCACATTTTTCCTTGCTCAAAACAGCGTTCCACAATCTGACTTTTGTTTAAGAAGGGCTTTTGGCAGACTAGTCCAACCGCGCTCCCGTAGCGTAATGGATAACGTGTCAGCCTCCTAAGCTGAAGATTGTGGGTTCGAGTCCCGCCGGGAGTAGATGATTCTTTTTTACTAAACGAATGTTTTTTTTTCACAATAAATTTATTCAAAAGTTATTCAGAAAATAAAATATAAATTTGATTTTATAATGAATTTATGTTTCGATCCTCTCTGATGATCGTGATGATCGCGAGATGAGAAGAATCAAAACGTCTGCAGGTGTATTGACAACAAACGCTGTTGCGCTCGTACTTCGCTTTGGTGTTGGTTCTCTTGGAGCACAAACATTGCTGAGTCGAAATCCATAACATTTAACACTTAAGAAACGAGCTCAGTTAGAGATAGACGTGTTTTGTTTCTCGGAATAGCAATTTTTTATGGAATCGTGGCAGACTTTAAAGAGAAGAAACTTTTTCCTGTGAATAATTGAAGAGAGCTTTCAATTGTAAGCGAAGGTAAAGAACGACCTAATTTGGAATCCTGTCGATAGTCAAACAGTGCGCAATGTTTTCGAGCGAAAAATCTATGGTAACAGGTTGATAGTGATGAGAATTCCTTCGTGAAACGCCCGTCTCTTGGAGTGTATTAGAAACCGGTTCTCATAAATTTGTACGCAAAGAGTTGGACATTGTGGTAAATTAGTGAATCAAAAAATTAATTTCGAGTCATGTTTAAAGTCTCGTGAGGAAAACATTCCTTCGAAGTGAACTGTGAGTCGCATGCATTAAAGTCGCGAGTAGTATCACAATCTAAGCGGCAGCGCTGAGTGTACTTACCGCACTAAAGCCTTGGCACACTATAAACTCGCATTATTGTTTGCAAATCAAACGGAGTGATTTTGTTTCATGTACAATGAGATATTTTCGGTGTCATAAAGCATAAACGAAACTTGGATACTTTTCGCTCATTAGTGAAGTACAGAGAGTTTTGACGGTCATTCATAAAAGGTGGAAATGGAAACGGTCTGCTGTTAATTGTGGGGGAAAGTTGCTAACTGTTGTCGCGCTTATTCGAGATCTCTGAAATCGATAACGCCGATTGGAAATAAACGAGTGAATTTGTGCGCGATGTTTCATTAATATTTATGACCTCACTCACCGCTAGTTGTCAATTATCAAAGCGTAACTCGTCAAAAAAGGCTTGTTCACGCTAAGCGTATTCATCGACATGAGTCATTAGCCTGAAATCAGAATGTTTCTTTTCCAGATATTTGCTCTTGAATAATCATGCTGCCGCTGCTGAGGTTGACTTCCTACATTTTGCTTTTAACACATCTGAAGCTAATTGTTTGTTTGCCAAATGGAGCTCCCGTCTCTACGTGCTCAACTCTGCTGCCTGTACACAGTAACATTCCGCCCGAAGCGACACAATCGCTATTTCAAGTCGTGCCACAAGCAAGTGCTGTTGGACAAGGTCAAATCTTGAGAATCGAAATTCCTAGCGAGATTCCGTCGCTCGCTTTCAAAGGCTTCATAGTCCATGCGAGAACTCCCAACGGTCGTGTAGTGGGACGATTTGCTGCTTCCGCTGATGGTCTTGTAAAGTTAATCGATTGTGGTGGCACACAAAATACTGCGACTCATGCCAACACATCGCCGAAAGTTGACTTCGGCTTGGATTGGCAAGCTCCGACTGATTACCTCGGAGACATTATTTTCAAGTGAGTATGAAAGCCCGTTGTGTATAATTTCAGATGGGGGAAGAAATAGACCACAAGCGAGCTCGGGGAAACCCATAAACACATGAGTCAAGAAATCTCCCGTCTGACGCATGAAAGTTCTAATGGTAACTAACAATCGAATTAATTTGCGCAGCGCTACGGTCGCTCAAGACTATGACAAGTTTTGGGTGGGCGAGACCTCGGAAATTGTTCGAGTGGTTGAGCGCAGCCAAGTGCCGCCAAACGGAATTTCAACTACTCGTCGTCCAATTGAAACTACGACACCGAACTTTGAACGATCCACTTCTGGACTGAAGCGAAACGACGACAGAATTTATGATGGTTGCGGTGATACAAAAACTTGCTTTGGCAGCCCTGATAATTGCGTTGCATCGAAATCGTGCACGACTTTCAGCGCAGTTATTGTCAGAGGTGAATTAAACGAATGACTAGAGGAGAATGTTATTAACGCTCGTTTGTTGAAGGTGATCGATACATCATTGAACTGAGATCGGCAAGACAAGCTGGCTACGTCGCCCTCGGTCTCTCAGATGACGACAAAATGGGAAAAGATTCTGTTGTGGAATGCATAAACGAGTCAGGCTCAGTTAAAGCATACACGTCGATGACAGTCGTGGGTAACGGAAAGTATGATTCGCCTAGAACAGGAATTGTAAGTTTGCATTTGATTTTAATGAATTTTATGTACTGAGTGAGATTCTACAATTCCAGCCTCAAAGCTCGATTAGACTGCTTGAAGGACGCTTGGACAATGGCATGATTTACTGTCAAGTAGAGAGAGAACCGGTAACGATGATAAATGGATTGAAATTTGATTTGCCGAAGCAAAGCTACTTCCTGCTTCTCGCAAGTGGTTCAGGAATCAGACCTACAACCGTTGACTATCACGACATAGTCCGTTTGGCTTCGCAGCAAGCTCTGAAGCTCTCGGAAGTGACGAATGTTACGGGAAAGTCCAAACTTCTGTTAAGACTTCACGGAGCTTTCATGATTACTGCTTGGATTGGAACAGCTTCGATCGGAATCCTTTTGGCGAGATATTTCAAGCAGACATGGGTTGGAAGCAGTTTGTGTGGAAAAGATATTTGGTTCGCAGTAAGTTCCTCTCAATTCCAACAAAGTAAAACTATTTGACTTGCGGCCTCATTTTCTCAGTGGCACAGGATTTGCATGATTCTCACATGGGCTTTGACGTTAGCGGCTTTCGTGATCATTTTCGTGGAAATTAGAGGGTGGTCGATGGTAAGGCTCGTAATAGTTTTTTGTAAACGATTTAATTGTTGACCGACTCAATGTGTTTTTATTAGGTCGATAATCCACACGCAATCTTGGGAACGATAACAACTGTTCTATGCTTTTTCCAACCAATCGGTGCTTTCTTCAGGTAAATGTTCTCAATAATTATGTAAGAATTATTGCTTATTTTTTGAATTTCACATCAAAGACCGCATCCAGGAAGCAAGAATCGACCTCTATTCAATTGGCTACATTGGCTCGGGTGAGATTAGCCGTTTAACAAGCGTCAAGGTGATTAACTTATTAAATTTTTAATGTCTCAACAGTGGCAACGTCGCGCACATTTTAGCAATTGTTTCAATTTTCTTCGCCGTCAAGCTGGGCAAAGCCGAGTTGCCGGAATGGATGGATTTCATTCTCGTGGCTTATGTCGCTTTCCATGTTATCATGCACTTAATTTATTCGGTGAGTTTCCCTTTGAAACAACTATTAACGACTAATTTCTTTGTAACATTCTTGCATTGCTCGAGAATGCAGGATTGGGTGGTCATGGAATTAACCACTTGCCTTGTTTATATTCTGATTAGATATTTTTATGGATTCAGATTTCTGGTTGTGTGAGTGAGAGAAAAGGCAGCCAAAGAGTGACCTCGTTCCCAATGGGCGACATTAATCAGTCAAGGAGCCAAATGATTGCCAGCACGAAACAGGACGCTGCCGTGAGTAAAACGTTCCGCTTGAAAATTCGCTGACATAATGATTTCCCTCCCACAGTTTACCGGCTTCAGACGGGTTCTCCTTGGAGTTTACATCTTTGTCATCATTCTCTTCGTCATTGCTTTGCTCACCGTAGTAATATTCGCTCCGATCGAAGAAAGCTACAAGAAAATCTCTTCATAAGTGTGCTTCTTGTGTCGCAATCTGCCATTGTTAATGTTACGTTATTTATGAAACACAATCAGACAGGCCTTACTAAAAATACAATAGGAAAACAACAAATGCAAAGTTAATATTCTCATGGAAGAAAAAACTGTAGAAAACTAACGAAAGTTGAACTCAACAATAAAACAAGTTCTCTGTATATATATACAAACAGCAAACATATTTTTCGTGCTCTCGACTGAAGACCGATTGTCATGAATGAACGTAATGACTTTTTACTCGCCACCTAAAAGGCAGCAATCGTAAGTTCTGGTTTCAGGAATTCATCGAAGGATTCGAGCTCACAACGGCTCAGAACATCAATGAAGAACGACTTCATCAACCTCTTTCACTTTCATCCAACACTGCGCATGGTCGTGGAAGTCTCAGAATTTTCCAATGGAGAGAATTTTTCTATTCTTTTTTGAAGAATGGCTCTTTAATTTTTACGAAGTGCTCGAATAGAAAAAATATTTGATTTGGTTGCATTTTGATCAGTTTAAATTAGTAAATTATCAATCACATTGTTCGGAAGGATGTGAATCGCCAGGAAAGTTAAAAGCGCAAGCGGCAAGAAATGAAATTCAGTGATAAATAAGCAAAACAGAGGAGAACAATACGAGTCACATATCAATCGATATAAGCGTCGAGATTAAATTTATTTAACGCTAAAGCAATACGAAAACGAGACAATTAGACCGAGAATCAATCTCAGTGAACAAAAATCTAACTAAATTAGTCAATTTACGGACTCGCCGTGAAAACACTTTAAAAGATGAAAATATCAGCTTTTGTCGTGCTAATCTTGTTTTTTGAGAATACATTTTGCTTAGAGCTAGAGCCCGTAAAAGATGAAGCAGTGTTTCAAGGTACGAAGTCTATCCGTTTTAGTGCGTGACCTGATTCATTAATTTCATTTTAAATTCCACAAAAGGCAAATGCAGCTCAAACCTATGCTCGCAGCTTTGTTATGAGGTGAGGGAATGATAAAATGGAAAAACTAATTAATTAAAATGTCGAATTACAGCTGCACGATGGAATGTTCGAGTGCGATTGCTCACACGGATATGAGCTTAATCTAGACGGCTATAGCTGCAAACCTAGCAACATATCAACAAACTTTTCATCTAATGAATCGAAAACTGACGATGACTATTCTGATGTATTTTACCAGAAAGGAGTCTCGTTCAGTGCAAAGCTCGATGAAGTTACCGCCGACAACTTGAATGTTATGTCTAGAGAGTTTATAAATAATAATATTGACAATCAAAGGTAATTCATTCAGTCGCTGGAAGGATGGGAATTCTGACTAACCATTTTTCTCGACAGCAACAACTCACCGACTGAAGCTGAGAATTCCCAACGATCGTTATCATCAGAGGCTACAGTTAATATTCCAAGGTTCTATCAAACATCGTGGCTTGCTTTTCGACCGCTGAAAGGTAAAGCGTTGTTAGGCACTCATTAGATTTTCGAGATGCAACACGTTGTATTTTTCACGTTGTTTTTTAGGTGCAAATCTCGTCACTGAACTGAACATCGAGTTTCGGCCTGAGCAAGCAAATGGAATTTTGCTGTTTAGCGGAGAAAAAGAAGATTTGAATGGTGATTTCATGATTGTTACGCTCACCAATGGCATCATTGAGTTTTTCTTCGATTGTGGCTCGGGAAGGGGAGTCATCAAGTCTAGTGAGAAAGTTATTCTGCACCAATGGAACTCGCTTCTCATCTACCGGTAAGATTGATTTGCCTAATATTGCAACTTTCTTTACGCTTTTCATCTAAATCTTTTAGCTATCGCTGGGACGCGTGGATTGAATTAAACGAAAAAAGGCGCAACCGTGGACGCTCGACAGGAATTTTTTCAAGAATAACGTTCCGTAAGTTTCATTCATTAAACATTGACATGGTATCGTAATATTTATTGGAAATTGTCGTAACTAGGCTCGCCAGTCTTCCTTGGCGGGAAAGGAAATTTAACAGCCGAAACACTGGCTAAGAAGAAAATTCACACTTCCAAGGGATTTAGCGGCTGCATCAGGAAATTTGTCATCAATGGACACCAATATGAACTTTCAAAGTTTTCGAGCAGTGATATCGTTTCCATTTCAAACTTGAGTAAGCTCATTTGATCGAAAGAAAACAGCTTCTAAAACTCTTATTTCAGACGAATGTGCCATCGATCAGTGCAGTTTTGTCAAGTGTTTGCACGGTGGACGATGTCAAAGTATTTCATGCCTTTGTCCTCTTGGATTTGGTGGAAAGTTTTGCGAAACGAAATTGAACCTGAAGGTGAGAAAGTCGATTTCAATTGTAAGAGAACCTGGTAAGAAAAAAGTTCAATTGCAGACGCCATTTTTCAATGGAACTTCCTATCTGCGTTACTCGCCGCTCGGAGAGTCTGCCATCATTTGGCTAGAGTTAAAGGTAAAGAGTCGCTCTGTTAATAATACGTTATTTAATAAATTCGGTTCTACAGCTTGTAATTAAACCGCAAAATGAGGATGGCCTAATTTTGTTCAGCGGTAAAAATGATTTGGGAGATTTCATTGCCTTATATCTCAACTTCGGTGAGTCCCTTTGCTTTCCATCGATCTTCTAGAAAATAACTTCATTATTATTTAAGGCTTCGTCGAGTTCATTTATGACTTGGGAAGCGGTGTCTCTTCTGTGAAAAGCAAATTTCCACTTTCAATTGGAGAATGGCACGTCATAAAAATATCTCGAACAGCTCGCTTGGCGGTGATGAAAGTTGACTCGCAACCCGAAGTCATGACAGTTTCTCCAAATGGATTTTGGCATCTGTCTCTACCCTACAGGTATTCTAAATTTCTTCTGTTACGTAGCATAAACAGGTCTCCATTGGTCTGAAGAGTCTTTTTATTAGAACAACTAGCAGCGATTACAATTTAAAGACAGTGAAAATGTTGTTTGAAGATTTTTAGTACATTTCACCGAAGACGAGATATTTCACTTTCGTCAAATGAGGTTTTAGATAGAAAACTTTGAAATTCGTAAATTGCTTTTCTTCTTAAGTCAGTTGCTTTTCTTCTTCTTCTTCTTTTCTTCTTCTTTGCTTACAGTTTGTATTTGGGTGAGAAATGAAGAAAATTGTTGTTTGTGCTTGTCGATACCTTCCGAATTTTTTAGGGGGAGTTTCAAAGCTAAATTCACTGCCATCTAACTTGAGAGAGAGAGGATTTTTCGTTGGATGCATTAAACAGGTTCGAGATTGTTTTATGAATCAGAAATGGATTTTTCACATTTTCATTTTAGTTCGAAGTCAACGACAAGAATATCGATATTGAAGATGCATTAGGAGGATTTGATGTTGATAACTGCAACGAAACATGCATAACAAATCATAATTCAGACAAAAATTCATTGCCCTCGGTTGACTTATCAAACACCGACGAAGATATCATTGACAGCGAAATAGCTTCAACAAGCAGCAAGAAATATGCTTTCGATGTAGTAGACGACGCTAGTGAATCTAACATGAACTTGCTTGCATATCATGATAACGACGAGAGTGGAAATTCACTGATCGACAGCCACAAGCGAATAGTGCGAGTTTCTTTGCAGAAAGCTATCAGAAGAGATCAGGGCGCTTGCTTCAGAGGAAACGAAAGCTATGCACTTTACGATCTGCAGAAAATTATCACAGCGAAAGAATTTAACGAAAATAATTTGAACATTCGCTTCAAGACGCTTTCTTCAAACGGCTTGATGCTCCTAATTTATCAGAAACAACCAAAAAAACATGAAAATTTTGTGGCTTTAAGTATTGAAGATGGGTGAGTGACAGAAGTAGAACTTTTATAGTTTTGATTGATTGACACCTCAATTTATAGCTATATGCATTTGCGATACAATCAAGGATCCACCAACATTGACATCAAATTCAATGACACTAAGATCAACGATGGTTTGTGGCACAGAGTCAGAGCGACGAAGTAAGCTTCGCCTTTAAAATGATATATATATATATATATCCATTTACTAACTATAATTTTTAGAAATAATCAGAAAGGATCTTTGAGGATTGATGGCGGTAAGCCCGCTACACTGAGAACGAAAGCGAGGCAAAAGTTTTTCGAAGTAACCAGCGGTCTCTACCTTGGTTAGTAATAATCATCTTGACTCATTCAAACTAAATTTAATGCCAAATATTTTAAAGGTGGCACTTCGAGCTCATCATTGCCAGGATTCATAGGATGCATTTCTGATGTAATTTTGAGTACAGAAGACGGCGAACACCATTTAGACTTGAGCATGTTTAGAGCGGAAGACCAACAAAATGTCAATTTCAGCGAGAGTTTATGAAAGCGATCGATACTGCAGCGTCATGGGAAGTTGATGTCACGGTAAAAGCTAGCATAATTACTACAATTAGAAAATGATCAATAGGTATACTTTCAAACAACAGAACGAACGCTATTAGACTGTAACAAATATAGAGCACAGAATTTTTCAGAATATTTATCAATAAGCGAATCTATAGTGAATGTAACTTTAGTTGAAAAACTGTAAGAATTTCTATCGAGTCAAATAAAAGATGATTTAGACAAGTATATTACCATTTGTTGCATAAACATCCAATTCCAATGCGACCACTCTCAAGCTACTCACCACTATTTCACTTTCCTTTATTCCATGAGCTGTCCAGTGTTGGTTATGAGCGAAACTTGCATCAGTTGAAAAGCATTTCAGATGAAACGAAGAATTAAAATACATTTCATAAAATACGACTGAATTAGCTTCAAAGATTTGAGATTAAGTCTTTAAAATATTTTGAACCTTCAATTTAAACTATCTTCGTGATTTGGAAAAACGATTTTTCAGAAAATGTTTCGAGCTTTTTTTGTTGGAGTCGTTCGTCTCGTCGAAGAAAAGAAAAGTCTTGAAAATTTTTATTAATTTTAAACAAGTGCAAAAATAAAGTTTTCAAAACAGAGACTTAGATTTAAGGATTTTAACTAGTTCATTTATTTACATAAGCTCGAATGTTTACACTGATATTACTTCAACCAAGAGGAAACGTATCGAACAAGTAGCTTCCCACCAAATAAATCAGTGAACTTTCATCTTCGAAAGATGATAAAATATTTGGCCTATTTCGAGACTTCATTTTTGAGCGACGACATGCATTTGCGGAGGCTTTAACTCATCTGCCGTAACTTTCAAACCAAGTGCATTTACCAATCCGCAAAAGTAAGTAAAGTGTACGTAGAAATTATACTTCCAACGTCGTATTTAAAGGTCACAGCGAAATTTTTGTGATTTATGTTTCGTGCTTCCTTTGCCGTCGTTGAAGACTGACCTTAAAATTGCTTTAAATTGAAACTTTTATTGAATAATTGGTTCGATCAAAAATTTTGCTGGATTGGATTGTTTACTGTTATTTTCATTTTATATTTCATACTCGACCGAACGCAGGAAAGTGCTGTAAAGAAAATGAAACTTTGAGAAGGTGAACGTCGGTCAAAACGCTATTGCAATAGTCATGGGGGCTACGATGGGCAAGAACTCTAACTTGCTCGACTCTCTACCGTCGGGACAGGTTCGCACTCTAAATACTTCTATGACAACAAAATTGTTTAACATTTCAAATTTTTCAGCCCCTTCACGTATGTTTGCTGGGATTAGACAGCGCTGGTAAAACCACAGCTCTCTACAGAATGAAGTTCGACCAGTATTTAAACACAGTGCCGACGATTGGCTTTAATTGCGAGAAAATTCGCGGAACGGTCGGTCGGGCGAAAGGAGTCTCATTTTTAGTCTGGGGTGAGTGTCAGTGAAATCTGGCGCTAATTGGATTTCAATTTGAAATTGAATTTTAGATGTTGGCGGGCAGGAGAAGCTTCGACCGCTTTGGAGAAGTTACACAAGGTGCACGGACGGCATCATTTTCGTTATTGATTCAGTTGACTCGGAACGAATGGAGGAAGCAAAAATGGAGCTGATGCGAACTGCAAAGTGTCCGGACAATCAGGTTTGTTGTAAATTCTTCAAACTGGAAACATGTTAATATCACTTCGCGCCTTCATTTATAGGGAACTCCACTCCTCATTCTAGCAAATAAGCAAGATTTGCCGAGCGCTAAAGAACCAAAAGAATTAGAAAAACTGCTGGGTTTGCACGAATTGCTCTCGCCCATTTCTCTTTCTTGCTCATCAGGAACGCTTTCAAGTATCGATGCGAGCGGATTACCAGACAAAAGCATTGCATCTTCATCATCATCTTCATTAGCTGCATCAAAAAATCAAGACCAAAATCAAGTTAAATCGTGGCACATACAACCCACGTGCGCCATTACCGGTGAAGGTAAGAATTCAATGCATTCAGATAACATTTATTTAACTTTTTTATTTCCTTTAAGGTCTTCACGAGGGTTTAGATCATTTATATGACATGATAATTCGAAAGCGGAAAATGCAAAAACACAAGAAGAAGAAATAATTTTGGAGTAATAATTTCTGTTTAATTAATATTGTTTGTTTCCTCCTTTGCATTTAATGTAAAACTTTATCGGCACATTTGCAGAAAATGCTTCAAATTGTTGAATATTTTATGTTTTGTTATCAATTCGAACGATTTGTTGTAGATTGATTTTGCAAAAATAAATGATTATAAAAAAACAAACTGAAATAATTTACTTCGGAGCCATTGGAACGCTTTTCTGACTACGTGTTGCCTGGCCTCATGGAGTCCTCTGGAGCTCGTAGGGACTTTGCTGCCAAATATATCCTGTGTCTGTGATGCTGCAGTATCCATTGTAGTACCTTTAAAAAATTCGATTGACCAAGTTATATTGTCATTTATTTTGTCTCAATTTTACCTTCCATGTGATCTGAAAAACATTAAGAAACAACATAAGTAATCAATTTTGTCTCTAAATCGCCTGTCAGCCACCTACAATACCAATAAAGCGTCATGATATTTCAGTTGTGAAATCATCAAGGAAAATATTTTTCTCAAGTTTATGGCGTCTTTGCCGTTTTTCGGCTCACACAAAAAAAAATCAAAAATCTCACCTGCAGTAAAGATATGACGGACATTTACCTACAATGAACACAAAACTCTAATCATTTGACATTCTTTGAGCGATAGAAAGTTCTAATTTTCATTATTTTTTGCTTGAAAAATAAAGTTTTAGGGTGGTTCAAGTGGTTTTTCTATTCTGGCACGTCAAACTTACACCGGAAAGTCTTGCGAAACTCTTCTTTACAGATCTCGTTATATCCACAGGTTCTCTCTGCTTGGTAGCTTTTCACGCTGCTGTCAACAAACGCAGCATTCAACCTTGAACTTAAAAGCACAAGAACGACCGATGTAGCGAAGAACTGAAAGAGGGTTTAAACGCGTTAGTTTGATGTTGACACGGGTTGGCTGTCATCGTTAATTACTTTCATTTTGATTGGCGTCGCACTGTTTTGTTTTTCTCCACAAGAAAATATTCGTTCACTGGTGCGTAGATAATTTTATCTGAAAATGCTCAGTTGGAAGATTTTCCATTGCCTTCCACGACAGCATCGCATTTCCACGATTCCGGAAAACTAAATATTTCAAAGCATATCCGTGATTTCATCATTACCGGCATCGTCAGTAATGTCATACAATATTTCAATCTCTCGCGTACTAAATTATCATCATTGACGTCATTGACTCATTAGATAAGGCTTGACTACTTAAAGTTTGGATTTAGGAATTTCTATTTAAGGGTAAGCTTTGCATTTGAATTTCAAAAGATTTTTAATGTGAAATAATTCTGACCAAATTGTGTAACAAATTTATAAAAAATAATTCAAATTAGGAGGAAAACACATTTAATTAACTTGTTCAATCTTCGGTGAAGCGGTTTCTTCAGGTTTGCTTTGCACAGTTTCCTTTTGAGGTCCAACTGAAGTGATCTTGACATTGCGCAGCTCTTCAGGATTCTGAGCCTGTTGAATCGCTGGATTAACTGCAACAATCGTTAAGATTCCATCGCTTGAGAGTGTCGATGATACATTCTCTTGTTTGTAGCTTGGTGGGAGCGCGTACTTTCTCGTGAAGTGTCTGAATCAATTTGAAATGATATTTACTGTGTCGAATGTGTGTTTTAATTAAATCTCACCTCGACACGAATCCATGCTCATCCTGCTTTTCTTCGTGTTTTCCCTCGACGATGATGAATTTATCGTTGGTTTGAACGGAAATTTCATCGGGAGTGAACTGCTGAACATCGAGAATCACTTGGAACTTATCTTTTTCAACGTTGACGGTCGATCCAGAGTCTTGGCGACTCAAGTTTACATTGTAGGGGCGGAAATAGGGTGATCTTGGGCTGGTCGAAAGATGAGTGTTGGCCAATGAGCTAAGCAAATCGTTTCTCCTCAAAGAAGTACCGAAATGCTGATCGATCAATCGAGAAGTTCTCGGGCGACGGATCGTGTCAAAATCCCAGTTGGTATCATAATCATCCCACCAGTCTCTGAATCTCAAAGGAACGGTTGACATTTTCTATAATTTCTGAAGTTAAATCTTTCTCGAATCGGTGTTTCCAAATTCTACACTCACGATATTTGATTTTTTCTTTTTACTTGCAACTTCGGCGATGGTTTGTGGAAAACTGAACGCTTTTTCTCAATTTTTACTTTCTTATAATGCGACGCCTACATCAAATCTTTTGGCAAAGAATCAAGAAATTTCGCCATGGTAGCAAAGATTGAGTTTGTTTACCTGAAAACATTGGAATATCTCGCAGCCACTGGCACTGCATGAAGCGTCTAGAAATCTTTAATTATTTTAAGAAGCGATGAATAATGAAGAATTAACAACACTCTAAAAATAGCTTCGTTACGCGCTGTACATGAAACACTCTCGAGAGATATGTTTGCGTGGGTTAAGAATTTCGTTTCCGAGGGAATTCCCTGGCTTATACGATGTTAGAGGAATCCGTTTGCTTCTGAGTTAGCGCATATTTAACATGAATTCCAATAAAATTCTCGCGACTTCTCGAACTCTTATCAATCCTTTTCTGATAAATTATCTAGCGATGTAGCTTCGACTAGAGAAACGTTTAGAATCTGTACACCTTCTAATGGAAAGGCTTACAAATGATATCAAAAAAAGCATTCAATATTCCAATAAGATTTAGAATTTGTATTCAGCTACCATCACTCGTTTGTGTGACGGCAGTGCAGCAATGTTTTCGTCAGTTAGGTTTTGGTCTCAGAACGTAAGAAGTTTAGTGTAAAACGAAATCCAGGAAATCTCGTATTGTGAGGACGTCGTTGCCAAAAGGTCCCTAAATGTGATAACTGTTTCGGGAAAACCGAAAATTTTATCATCTTTTCTACCTAAGAGTATTTTTGAAAATTTTCTCAAAAGACGCAGAAGCTACATAGTTAGTTTATTCCTCGTCCTAAAATCATGGAGTTCATGTACAAGTGTGAATATTTCAAGCCGAATTGTGATTCAAATTATGAAAATGAAGAAGGTCGAGAATCAAGCTGCCGTGTGTGTAAAATCAGTTTGAACAATACTAGTTCGGCCCAACTGATAATGCGAAGAGTTCCGGTAAACCTTAAAATAGGAAAATCTTTAAAACAGTTAATCAATTTTCTTCTAGTCGCTAACGAAGCCAAATGACTGGCTTAGTTTAGGACCTTTCTTGTACCACATGGAATGCTTCGTTGAGGAGTTTCGGCCAACCAATGCCGACTGTATCAAAAACTTCGAATCTATTGACATAATCGATCAAATGATTATCCAAGAAAGTATTAGTGGCATGCTGCAGGGAAAGCCCAGTACTTCTATCGAAAGATTTACCGATGGCACTGACAAAGTGAGTCAAGAGATAATAGCGACGCCGTCAAAACTGCCCCTTAAGATTCAAGAACTTGTCAACACTCTTTTTGAAACTACACTCATCCCGACCGACTTGGCAGAAATTCAACTGATTACACGTGAAAGGAACCAGTCAGAACAGAAAATAGAATTGGCTTTGACCACTTTGACTCATATCTGCAACGAAATCCGCCTCGGTGTAACCACTGATCGTTGTATTGATTTGAGTAAGGATTTCTACAAGCTTATTCCTTGTAATGTGGAATGTCTCATCGATACAGAAGCGAAAGTTATACAGAAAAGAAAACTAGTAGAATCCATGAAAAACATAGAAACGGTTTATCTAAAAGTAAGACACGAGATTAAAGCCGAGCTGGATCCAGTCGACCGCCTATATGAGAGACTTGGTACTGACATCGCTATAGTTGACAGCGAAGAACCCATCTACTCAATCATCAAGCAATATCTTGAAAATACAACGGGAGTATTAGGCAGTTGCAAGCTAACGATAGACGAGCTCTTCAAGGTTGATCGACATGGAGAAGTGAAGCGAAACGCTTCTTTCCAGAACCTACACAATCGCCAGCTTCTCTGGCATGGAAGCCAACTAACGAACTTCGTGGGAATCTTACAAAATGGGTTGAAAATAGCTCCACCTGAAGCGAAGTTCATTACAGGCCACCGATTTGGAAAAGGAATTTATTTCTCAGACATTGCTGACAAGTCGGCTTTTTACTCTCTCAGAAGGCAGAACACCGGCGTTTTAGGATTCATGGTTCTTTGCGAAGTTGCTCTTGGAGAAATTCAGGTCATTGACCCAAACGTTTCGTCATTTCGTAAAATACACTTGTGTAATGGAAAAAGCTCAATCAAAAGCGAAGGTTCTGTCTCTGTAACTCAGACGCATGTGCTCGATAGCGGTGTTGGAGTTCCACTTGGCCCATTGGTTGATATTGAGACTGTCGCTCGAAGCTTTACTGAGTATATCGTATTCAATCCAGCTCAGGTCACCGTTCAGTATTTAGTTAAAGTTAAGGAGTTATAAGCTTAGAACGTTGTAAACTTCGAATCATTTTCCTTAAAAGCAATGACAGAATCAATACTGGAAACTCTGATTCAATTGAAACGACGAGAGTTTTCAAGGATCGTGTAAAACTTATCAAATTTAGTGTAGCAAAGCTGGTTCGTTAAGCTGGGCAGTGAAAAAGCCAACCGCACACAGGAAGAAAGGAATTTATCTATCGCTTTTTCATGAAACAATAGAAGATAAGACCAAGTATTTCATACGAGATCACTAGCAATATAAATAAAATTATAAACCCGAAAAAATGACTCAGTATCCTAGTGGTTAAAGAGCTTGCTTGCCATCCCAAAGGCTGCAAGTTCTAGCCGCTTCACGGCAATAAGGAACTTGAAACACTCAAGTGATGTCACTCTTCGATCTCTCTGAGTTTCGAATTAAGATTCGCAAAGTCTTTTTGGTCTTCTGTACATGCTTCTGTACACGGTATTGTGCTCTTCCCCAATACAGCCGGTTAGAGAAGTTTCTTCCTCATATCCATCCAATTCCCAATGTCGGTAGTAGTGTTAGAACGTCCGTTGGGCGGGATTCGCAAGAAGGTTACGGTGGCAGTAATGTCACAGTAGCTGTGGGTGCAGAACTTCTGACACACTGATATTGCTTCACAAGGATCTCGAGACAAAGCTTAGTAAAATAGAACTGGAAGGACTTGCCGGTTGGATACCATGGCTGCGCCAGTTCAGTTGTGGTTTCAGGAACACCAACTCATCGTACGTACGGTCAAACTTTGCCTGCAGATCTAGCTTTCGGCCCGTGCCGAAACGTGCTTATGAACGATGAGGATTGTTCCTGTTGCGGCTTAGGAGCCGTTCCTGGTCGATAACTTCCCACAAGAACCGAAACCATTCCCTTACTTGAAACACGAGCAAAAGTTCAACTTCGACATCAATCTTGTCGTTGATATCAAACGTGAGTTTCTTTGCGAACACAACTTTTATTTCAATCAATTCTCTCAACAGCCGAGAAAGGTTCTTTACTGTCAGTCGCTCGAACTTCAAGAATTTGTATTGGACAGTTTTGCAACAAATTGCTCATCAGACAGTTACCGGTTGCAACCTAAATTTAGGCGATTTGTTGGCCGACTAATCAGATTCGTTCAGATCAACGCTCGAGATCAGCTGGTAAGGAACGCGCTCGATCGCCGTTGGTCCAAACGAACAGCGCAGGTTCCTGCAAGACGGGGACGAGGTAATCATTCGTGGATTCTGCATCGGTTTTGGAAATTTGAAATTATATAAAAGGCTTTGACGGAGCATCGACAACTTATTTTAAAAATATCTCTGATGGAATTGAAACGAACAATAGTCAGCATGTCCACGAAGAGCAAGCCAAATCGTCTAGGGTTTTCATTCTCCAAGGCCACGTAACGATCGTCTTGATGTACATTCGTTCATTTTCGAATTTCCGCTTGCTATAATCTTACTTAGCCAGGGCATTGTGAAGCAGTTTTTTTCATTTCTCTCTTTCATCTCGTTCAGTTTCTTTCAAACTCTTCAGCTGATCGGACGTGTTTTTCTTTTGAGCAATATGTTGTGATTATTTTGGCAGTATGTTAGTGTGCGTGTAGTGTTGAGAATAATCAAAATTTGATAATAACAGCGATTCATAATTAACAGGAAAAAGATGGAATTGCATAAAAGGATTGTGGCGAAAGTTATTTTAATATCGCTATCATTGACCATTGCTAATGCGCTCGCCTCTGATAACACATATGCTACGACTCAAATATCATCGTCAGAATGTTACGATGCCTATGGACAGCCGAGAGTGAGTTCGCTCGATGGAGCATAATCTTGAGATTTGATAATTACTGAACAAGCGTTTTGTTTTGTGTGTCTCAAGAGAAAAAACATTTTCGGATGCACTTTCTTCACGGCTGTGGTCGTGCAACATGTCTCGACTTCCAATTTTCTTCTTGCTTCTTGAAGATTCTAATTTCAAACATGCACACATGTGAGACTTTCGACAGCATAATGATGATCCCAATATAAATGTTTGTTTGAGCTTTGCGCGACCGAATTCATGTAACGAAGCTGTGATTTTCTAGCGCTTATCTTCTGATTTCAATTAGTTCCCAACGAAAAAAAGAGCTTTTGATTCTTTTTTCTTTCATTCTCATCTCTTATCATTTCACAATGACGACTACAAGTCATAATTTCCGGTCAAATGTAAAGTTCCCAAATCGCCTCTACACGTTGCTCTTCTCGCAAAGAATTCATTTCCCTTTGCTTCAACAGCGTTGCATTCCGGAGTTCGAGAACGCAGCGTTCAATCTGCTGATCAACGCAACAAACACCTGCGGGCAGGAAGAAGACACAGACTTTTGTGTGCAGACGGGATTTTCTAACAGAAAGAGTTGTGATGTCTGTCGCGAGGGCGATCACACTGCCGATCGTCTTTCGGATCTGCACGATCCCAAAAGCCCAACTTGGTGGCAGTCAGAGACAATCTACGAAGGCATTCAATATCCAACTTCTGTAAATCTCACTATAAACTTAGGTAATCGTCAGGCGTTAATCCTAGAGTTTCGACATTAAAGAAAATCTTTTAAAAGGCAAATCATTTGACATCACTTACATCCGAATTGTGTTCTACTCACCGAGACCCGAGTCGTTTGCAATCTACAAGAGGGTCGTCGAAGACGGACCTTGGATTCCTTATCAGTACTACAGTGCCACCTGTAGAAGCACCTATGGCCTACCCGACTCTCTATCACTCCAGAAGGATGGCAACGAATCGAGAGCACTTTGTACGAGTGAATACAGTGACATATCACCGCTGCAATTCGGAAACATTGCGTTTTCGTCACTCGAAGGACGTCCCAGTGCCTACAACTTCGAGAACAGCATTGAGCTTCAGCAATGGGTCACTGCAACCGACATTTTGATCTCGCTTAACCGCTTGAATACTTTCGGTGATGAAGTGTTTGGTGACAAACAAGTGTTGAAATCATACTTCTATGCCATCGCTGATATTGCCGTTGGAGCTCGTTGCAAATGCAATGGACACGCGAACAAATGTGTTGATAGTACAGGCTTGAATGGCGAGAGAAAAAAAGTTTGTTTGTGCGAACACAACACTGCAGGACCAGACTGCGAAATCTGTCAGCCTTTTTTCAATGACGCTCCATGGGGACGTGCTACATCTAAGAACGCTCATGAGTGCAAACCTTGTAATTGCAACGGATATTCGTACAACTGCAAATTTGATCCCGGTCTATACAACTTAACTGGTCATGGAGGTTACTGCATTGATTGCGCCAAGAACCGCGATGGTGCCAATTGCGAACGTTGCAAACCAAATTTCTACATGACCGACAAGGGAGAATGCACAGAGTGCCGATGTAACTCAACAGGATCCTATTCGCAGCAATGTAATTCGGAAGGAAAGTGTCAGTGCTATCGTGGAATCACTGGCGACAAATGTGACCGTTGTGAAGCAAACTATTATAAATTCGAGAAGGGTGGCTGCACTTTCTGCAATTGTAGCAACGAAGGCTCATACGAAAACTCGCCGTCGTGCCATCCAAAAGATGGATCGTGTTACTGCAAAGAAAACGTGGAAGGAAATCAGTGTCGTCAGTGCAAGCCGGGTTTCTTCAACCTCGATGCCGACAACAAATTCGGGTGCACGCCTTGCTTCTGCTACGGACACACTTCAGAATGTCGAAGCGCTACTGGTTACTCAATCGTCTCAACCAAAGCAAACTTCAATAAGAACAAGGAAAAGTGGACAGCTGTGGATACATGGGGCCGAACGCTGGAACCACATTACAACACTCGCGATCAAAGCATTGGCGTTGGAAACTTGGCGAATGGCGATGTCTATTTCAATGCATCTGATCGTTTTGTACGAGATCAGAGGGCTTCATATAATCGGCTGCTTAAATTCAAACTGCTATTAGTCGGACAACGCGGACCCAATCCATCTCAAAGCGATGTTATTCTTGAAGGAGCGGGAACGAAGATCTCGCTACCAATTTTCGCGCAAGAACAAGGAATGCCGGAGGACGGTAAATTCAAGGAATACGCGTTCAGACTCCATGAACATGCTGACTATTCTTGGCAACCGAGTCAGTCATCTCGCCAGTTTATGTCAATTTTAAGCAACCTGACAGCGATCAAAATTAGAGCAAGCTACGCCGATGGAGGTGAAGCTTTTATTGATGATTTTGAGCTCGAAACAGCTCATCGAGGTGCTGCTGGTGTTCCTGCTGGATGGATCGAAAAATGCCAGTGCCCCGATGCCTATGTTGGACAATTTTGCGAATCATGCGCTCCTGGGTACCGTCACTCTCCGGCAAACGGTGGACCTTTCATGCCTTGCATTCCTTGTGACTGTAACAAGCACTCGGAAATTTGTGATTCTGAGAGCGGGAAGTGCATTTGTAACGACAACACAGCTGGCGACAACTGCGAACTCTGTGCCAAGGGTTATTACGGAGATGCAGAGAATGGAACGAAATATGACTGCACAAGGTGCCCATGCCCAGAGACTAGTGATTGCATGCAACTGGCGGATTCGTCTATCATCTGTTTGAATTGTCCCGAAGGATATTTCGGTATGCATAATAATCTTTAGTTGAAGTTTCTTATGAATTGTTCAAATGAATTATTTTAGGTGCTCGTTGCGAAATTTGTTCTGACGGGTTCTACGGAGACCCGACTGGTGCCTCGACTGGAAAAGTTCAATTGTGTCAGGCTTGCAAATGTTACGGAAACACCGACCCGAACGCTGTTGGAAACTGTAATCGAACAACTGGAGAATGTCTGAAGTGTATTCACAACACTGCTGGTCCCCAGTGCGATCAATGCCTCCCTGGTCATTTTGGAAATCCTTTCGCATCTCCGCATGGTTCTTGCGAGGCGTGCTCATGCTACCCTCGCGGTACCGTTCAAACACCTGACGGGATTTCCATTTGCGATCAAGTTGAAGGAGATTGTGACTGTAAACCGAACGTTAAGGGCAAGAACTGTAATGAATGTCAGAGTGGATTCTGGAATATCGCGAGCGGGGAAGGATGTGAGAGCTGCAAATGTGATCTAACAGGATCGTACAACTCATCTTGCAACACCTATAGCGGCCAATGTTTCTGCAAGCCTGGAGTAACAGGTTCACGATGCGACAAGTGCGAAGCTTTCCAATACGGTTTCTCGGCAGAAGGTTGCAAGTCTTGCGATTGCGATGGCAGTGGATCAAAAAGCGCACAGTGCGATGAGTATGGACAGTGCCCGTGTTACGATAACGTTGAAGGCCGAACTTGCGATAGATGCAAAGAAAACAAGAAGGACCGACACCTCGGATGTGTCGATTGCGATAATTGCTACGATTTGGTTCAGGATGCTGTAAACGAACATCGGTCAAAGCTTTCAAGTTTCGATAATGTCTTAAGTGAGATTTCATTGAATCCAACTGTCATCGAGGATCATGAGTTTGAAGCTGAATTGAGAGCTTTGAACGAGAAGGTGAAGATCGTCTTAGAAGATGCCAAGTCTGGCGCCGGCGGTAGTAATGGAAAGTCGTTGACCCAGAAAGTTGAAGACTTGAACGAACAGCTTACTGATGTTGACATCAGCATTGGAAAAGTTGATAGGACTCACGATGACTCGAAATCGAATCTAGACCATGCAAATGATAATTTAAATGAGGCGCAGTCCACAATTCGCCAAGCATCAAATGAGTTGAACGTAAGTTGATCGCTTCACTTGGTGAAATCTATTGTAACTCATCTCAATTTTAGGCTGCTCTAGAACTCATTCAGGTTGAAGGTGTTTTGGAACTTCAGCGAGCAAAGAATAAATCAAACCAGTTCGATCAACAATCTGAGCAGATGAGCGACATCTCTAGAAATGCTCGAAAAATAGCAGATGACTTGGAGAAAGCAGCTGAGGCCAACAAGGAGACAGCGAAAGAAGCAAAGACGAAAGCTATAAACGCGTCAGATATCGCGAAAAGCACGATTGACCTCCAGAAAGCGATAACCGACAATCTCAAGTACAAAATCGTTCCCGACTTCCCAGAAGAGCAAAAGAGACTCGAGGCGTTAAAGAAGCTTTCGAATGAGTCACTTGAGAAGGCAAACAGCGTCTACGACGAATCGTTGACTCTATTCGCCAACGTCAACGCACTTTCAATTCCTGAAGTTAATTTAGCTCCAATTAAGGAAGATGCAGCAAAACTGTTGGCTGCTTCATCAGAGATCGCAGCAGAGCTCGATAACGTACTCAATGCAAACGGTGATCTATTGGATAGTTTAGAAGCTGACAACAAGCTTTCCGAAGTTTTGGTCGAGCGGTTAGTATTTTTTTCCGTTATCAAAACATTCATGTAATTTTGAAATATTTTCAGTGCGATCGCCCAAAAAGAAGATGCTGAGAAAATGCTAGAGCACATCAATGACTCAAAACTACTTGCGGAATCAGCTGTTGCTGACGGTGACGATACTTTAAAGAAGGCAAACAACACTTACCACTTGCTTCAAAGCTTCCAGAGTGAAGTCCAAAAGTCTTCAGAGAGTGCCAAGATCGCTCTCAAAGACGTCCCGGCGATCACTAAACAGATTCGCGATACAGATGAAATTGTCAGAAAGGCAGAAGAGGTATTTTAACACTAGATTTCGATGTTCATGACGATTGATTCATCAAAAATATTTCAGGCTTTAGAAGAATCCTATAACAATGCCAACAAAGCCAAAGACACTGCACAAGAAGCTCAAGAACGTTATGCTGACCAAGCATCTAAGGTGAGCGTCACATTCAACTAGAGAATAGTTGATATCACTGAGTTTTCAGGAAGCCGAGACGATTCGCAAGAATGCCAACGAAGCCAAAAATGAAGCACAGAGTTTGCACTACGAAGCTAATAATTTGAGATCGCGAATCTCCAGCACCAAGTCACGATTTGAAAAGTTGGAAGAGCTTGCGAGTAAGGATGATGATTTGACTGAAACAGCCAAAGCGAAGGTCGGACAAGCTAAGACTGATTCTGAAGATGTTCAGAAGCAAATGCAAAAAGCTCTTGATAGCATCAAATCTATCGTCAACGAATTGGAGAACATGAAAGACATCAGCATTCAAGACCTTGATCTTCTGGGTAAGAATTGCTTCTCGTTTTGGTTCGTGAGGTTTCAAATTTTCTGTTCTAGACCAAAAGCTAAACGCCACTGAAGCTGAACTGGATCGAGCAAAACTGTCTGAACGCATCGATTCTCTTCGAGGTCTCCGCAACCATCAAAACTCGGATATGAAAGCTTACAATTCAGAAATCGAGCATCTGGAAAACGAAGTCAGAAATATTAAGCAAATATCGAGTGCCTTACCACACGGCTGCTTCAAAAGAACGCGCCTTGAACCTTAAAGATAAATGAATGTTTTAAATTCCTTGTCTATTTCTTTTAATTGATTCAATGGAAGTTTCTTGGCTGACCTGAGAAGCTTTTCGCCTTAGATTAAATGATCGTACCAACTTAATGTGTCAAAAACAAATTGTAACTGCCATAAAACAAACTTTTAGAGAATAAAGGAACGACCGAAGATGAATTTGAAAATGTTTAGTTTTTGCCAGAAATGTTTGCATCGTTTGTTGGAATGAATGGCCAAAAATACTGAAAATCATTTGAAATGCAACTAAATTACACAATAAATATTTTTTTTTTTCATGAAACAGATCTGCAAAAAATCATTCACTTTTGATATAAAAATTCATCGAGAATATCTCAATTGTTTCTGACGATCTTTATTTTCTCAATACTTTGATGAACGTATCTCGTGGTACATTGATGTTTGCAACCGATCGCATTTTTTTCTTGCCTTCAGCTTGTTGCTTCAACAATTTCATTCTTCTGGTGACGTCGCCCCCATAAAGCCACTGCGTTACATCTTTTTTGAACGCTTTGATCGTCTCTCTGGCAAGAACCCTTCCGTTTACCACAGCTTGTATGGCTATCGTCACCATCTGCCGCGGAATCAGCTCCTTCAAGCGGAGAACTAGGTTTCTTGCATAAGGATCAACTTTTCTGATATGGACGATGCATGAGAGTTCTTCTACGGGACTGCCATTCAGAAGAATTTCCAGCTTCACAAGGTCTGTGCTGACATATTCGCTCTCCTCGAAGTCAAAACTTGCAAAGCCTGATGAAATCGACTTTATTTGGTCGTGGAAATCGATAACGATTTCTGCCAAAGGTAGAGCATATGTCATCAATATTCGATCGTTGTCTAGATTCGTCGAAGATCTTTGAACGCCTCGCCTTTCGATGCACAGTTTAATAATTTCACCAACGTAACGACTCGGCGAAATAATTGTTCCTATAACTGTAGGCTCAAAACACTCTGCTATATGTTGAGAATCAGGTAACAATTTTGGGTTCGAGACTATTAGAAGTTCTTTACCGCCATGTTTCTGTAGAATAGCTTTTGCTGGCTTTAATCGGATGTGGTAGGTCACTGAGGGTGCAGTGATGATTGGTTCTGCTTGATATTCTTGCTGAAGTCGCTGCGCAAAAACTTCCAGGTGAAGCAAACCTAGAAAACCCAAACGAAATCCGTGGCCTAGAGCTGGGCTTGTGTCGGGTTGAACGGTCACCACAGAATCGTTTAGCACAAGTTTCTCTATCGCGCTTCTAAGTTGAACGTGCTGTGATTGCTCTGAAGGGTAAATTCCAGCGAAAATCATCGGTCGAAGCTTTTTGAACACTTCAAGAGGCTCAACTTTAGTGCCTTTGAGGTAGAAAGTGTCTCCAATCACGGCTTCCTGTGCATTTCTCATATTGCATCCTACAAGTCCTATTTGGCCTGCTATCAGTCTGTCAACTTTCTTCTCTTCAGGCGTTAGAAGCGACAAAGATTTGACGATGTAAGTCTTTTTAGAGTCACATGAAGTAATTTCTTGTCCAACTTTGATCTCTCCATCTTTAATGAACATCAAGTTCAATGCTCCGCGGTATTTGTCATAGAACGAATCGAATAAATGAGCTCGAAGCGGCTCGGCCCTAGTTGAATTAGGAGGAGGAATTCTCGTGATGATGCTATTGAAAACATCGCTAATTCCGATGCCAAGTTTTGCCGACACTTTCAAGATACGTTCTGGTTCAAAATCAAATAATGATTTTAGGTCACGCGCTACCTAAAGAAATAAAAACTTTTTACTAAAAAGAAGCTATTCGCTAAAGGACTCTCAATACCTGCTCTGGATTTGCATGCTTAAGATCAATTTTATTCAGCACTGGAATTATTGCAAGATCCTTCGACTTGGCTAAGTAGAAGTTAGCGATTGTCTGAGCCTGAACACCATGATTTGCATCAACAAGAAGAATTACTCCTCGGGATGCTGATAAGGACCGACAAACTTCGTTCGCAAAGTCGACATGACCCGGTGTATCAATTAGATTCAAAAGATAGACTTTGCCATCTTCTGTATGTTTGTATAATAGCGAAACTGCGTTAGCTTTCACTGTGATACCTCGTTCCTGCTCGACTAAAAAATATTCGGAAATGGTGAGGAAATTTCAGTTATCCTGATCACAAACCTTCTAGAGCATCCAATATCTGATGTTTCCCTGAATCTTTTTTCTTCGCCCCAGTTTCCTCAAGAAGTCGATCGGCAAGTGTTGATTTTCCTATTTTTGTTAAACGTTGAATTGGAAAAACGTGGAATATTTAAAAATATAGAACTTACCATGGTCAACGTGAGCTATTATGCTAAAGTTCCTAATCCTCTCAACTGGTACGAAATAATCCTCCAATTCGAATTCTGGTTGCGATGAAAATCTACGGCTCAAAATCCTGCTACACAGACAATTGATTTACATGAGTTTTCTGATAGAAGTGATCAATGAATACTCACGCATTCAGTTTAATTGTTCCTAATCTGTAGTTGCTATTCAGACTGGCATTTTTTAAACTGATAAACACACGACCTAACATTTTCGAAACTTCTTCGAAAGTCCGAGGGGAACTTGAAGTTGTTAATTCACTTTAAAGTCGTGGGTGTAAAAATTTAAGGGTCTAATATATTAAGCGATTGACATGGATTTGTTGTCAATGCTCCTACGCAATAAACTTTAACGTTTCACTCGAAAGAACCTTCCCTGAAGGATGACAATCTCGCGTGGTTGAAATTGAACACATTTTTCATAAATAAAATAACCACGTGCCGTTTTTTCGCGCTCGTTTCAAATTTCGCCGGGCGCGCAACTAAAAATTTAACGAAGTCGTCAACGAATTTTCGGTCAATTTTGTATTGGGCGTCTTTTGAGTTCTTAATCACAATCCGGAGCAAGTTCGCGTGACTTAATCCTGTTTCATAGTGCTACGCGTCGGTTAACTAGTGGACTATCGATTTAAATAGAAGGAAAGTGTAAAAGCGTCAAAATGAGTGCAAGACAAGCAAGAAAAAGTACACCAGTCAGTTCAGGCTCAAATACTCGCCCAACGAGTCCTTTATCGCCAACGCGCCACTCTCGTATCGTCGAGAAGAATGAGCTGATGAACTTAAATGATCGATTGGCAGCTTACATCGATCGCGTCCGGCACTTGGAGAACGAGAATGCCCGATTAACAACAGAAATAACATGCTACCGAGATACAACAACACGGGAGGTCACAAACATCAAAGGCATGTATGAGCATGAGCTGTCGGATGCAAGAAAATTGCTGGATGAAACTTCGAAGGAGAAGGCCAAGTTGGAGATTGATATCAAGCGATTCTTCGAGGAAAACGAGGACTTGAAGAAGAGGCAAGTGATTTGTTGGTTAGAATTCTAGGTTTAATTAAAGAAAATGACATCATTTATTACCACCGAAAAAAATCCATCGACCTCGCACACATTCAGTGAGTTTCTGTTTCTTTCGTCTTGAGTGTTCCAATGTGTTTGGCTATATTTAACTAATTTACATTTCTACACAATCAAGCCTTGGAGAAATGCGTTGGAGAAGAAGACCTTAAGATGTTTAGATACCGACACGCACACTCGCGAGCCGCAAGTCGTGTTTACCCTTCGAAATAATCTATGTTAACTGAGTGACTCCGCCATATGCGCCTGTCATAAATTTCCCAAAGTGTCTAGCGGCGAAACTAGGAAACTTGCCGCTCTAATAAATTTGATTCTAATTTTACGCGGAAAGAATCTGCGGCAGATAAGCCGCCGACAAAAATATCATCAATGCCATTATCAACGTGGTGACCTTAAACGAGTTTGGTCGATGATGTCACTTTTTCATTCGTGATTTATGTTATTACATCATTTCCTTCCCGGCTTTGTTATTCGTTCACGCATACAAACGCCCGCCGCGAGAAAGTTCGATGACATCATTAAAGCCAAACACTCCTTGTTATTTCGGAAATATCTTTCCCTAAATACTTTGGCCCATATAACAAACTGAAAACCTTAAACTTCGACATATGCCAACGGCTTCACATAAAATTTACGTCACCATTTCTGATCTCATCGTTCACAACATGCTCGCGGCTCGAATTTTGAGGCTGTATCTGTGTTAAACAGTGATGTTTACCTAGCCACTTTGTAATGTTGATTTTTGCTTCTTCTAGATTGGATAAGAAGACAAAAGAATGTGTCACTGCTGAAAACAACGCTCGCTTGTACGAACAGAAATTCCATGATTTAAGCGGGAAATACAGCAGCGCAGCTTCAGACCGTAAAAAGGCTCTTGACGATCTGAAGGAGTTGGAGAAGGAAAATGACAAGCTTAAGAAAATGCTTGAAGCTTTGCGCAAGAATCTGGAAGAAGAAACTTTGGCTCGCGTCGATTTAGAGAACAACATTCAAAGCCTCAAGGAAGAGCTCACATTCAAGGATCAAGTCTTCCAACAAGAACTTTCAGAGTCACGCTCGCGTCGTCAAGTTGAGATTAGCGAGATCGACGGCCGCCTCACCGAACAATACGAAGCAAAGTTGCAGCAGTCCTTGCAAGAGTTGCGCGATCAATATGAAGCTCAGATGCGCAACAACCGCGAAGAAATCGAGGGCTTGTACGAAAACAAGATCAAAGGCTTGCAAGCTCAGATCAATCGTAGTAACTCCGCTTCTTCTTCCATCCACGAAGAGTTGCGTCTTGCTCGAAGCCGCGCCGATGGACTCAACGGAAAGATCTCCGATTTGGAAGCTTCAAATGCTGCTTTGAGTGCTCGCATTCGCGATTTGGAAGCAATTATGGAGGGCGAGCGCGCAAGATTCCACCGCGACCTTCAGGCAACTGAAGCTGAGTTGAGTAGAATCCGCGAAGAAATGGCTCAGCAGCTCCTCGAATATCAAGACCTGATGGACATCAAAGTTTCGCTCGATCTGGAGATTGCTGCCTATCGCAAACTGCTCGAAGGCGAAGAGACTCGTCTCAACATCACTCCGACGCAATCTCAGACCGCTTCTTTCTCTCAATCTTTGAGAGCCGGCCGGTCAACTCCGATTCAGTTTCGGACCCCCTCAAGAGCAGGCAAGCGCAAGAGGATCCTCGAAGACGAAGAGGCAACAAACTTCAGCGTAAGCTCGTCAGCTAAGACCGATGTGGAGATTGTGGAAGTTGATTCCGAAGGAAAGTACGTTAAACTATTGAATCGCGGAAATAAGGTGAGTGGCATACCTCTAATTCCACAACTGATTTATGATCTAAACTGAACAATCCAAATAGGAACATCAAATCGGAGGCTGGCAGCTTGTCCGTCGCAGCGGCGAAAACGAAACTCTATTCAAGTTCCACCGTACGGTTAAAATTGATGGAGGTCAGTCAGTTACAGTTTGGTCATCAGACAGCGGAGTTACACACGAGCCGCCCACTAACATCGTCATGAAGGGACAGCGCTTCTTCGTTGGTGACAACATGTCAACGCATTTGTTGAACACAGACGGCGAGGTAAGAATCAAACTCAAATCTGACGATTGGCGACACTAAAGAGTTTATAATTTGTAGGAAGTGGCGTTACATGAACGCAAGACGATTCAAAGATCATTCCATCGCGAGTTTGGATACCGCGGAGTTGAGGATTTCCATCACCAACAGGTAAACATACCGGAAACAGATATCTCTTGCTTTGATATTCAATGCTATTTATTTATTCATAGGGAGATCCACAAGCCGGTGACGAGAAATGTCGTATCATGTAAGCAGTCCACTGCCTCTTAGTTTTATACGCAAAGTCAAAACTAAGCAAAAATAAATGATTGCCTTTATCAATTCAAAGCAAAACGCTATAAAATGTTGAGGAAAATCAATCTTAGGTTTACGATAACATTTTCCTTTAAAGTGTTAGAGGAAAGCTCCGTTGTTTTCCCAATTCGCCTTAAGTTTCGTTATTAAAAATACCATCACGTCTAAGCTACTAAACAAACCTCAGTTAAGACACTGATTAGAGTTGCATTTTCTTTCTTCCGCTTCAAAAAATAGAGCTAGAGCACAAACTATTAGGTGAAACGAGGAAAGCTTCGTCTTATTCGGAGATATTCAATTTGTGTAATTTTAAAAATTCGAAATTAACTGCTTAAACTAACCACGAACAGAACTTATAAGGATCTTGTCCAAGAAATAGATTGAAGCAAGTATTTTACAGATAAATTTTATTCTCAGTTGTAAAGCTAAATTTGACGGCTTCAAATCCAGTGAGATTCTTACAACTTCTATGATTTCTACTGTAATTCAACGATTTTTCACGATTACGAACTAATATTTTTCTATCACTAACATTACATGTGTACCACGAAAAGAAAAATAAATAAAATTTGTGTTCATAAAAAAATTGATTCGGAATTCATGATTGATCAGAGCGAGCAAGCGATTTTCAGATCAGGTAATATAAAATGAACCAGAAATGATCTGCGGAACGAAACTCATGAATATGCTAATTGATGAAATATCAACTTCAAATGCTTGGCTCTAAAAATGAGATTTCCATGAACAGAAAGATATTCAAATATTCTTAACAAAAATATCCACACGAAAGCGAGCATCATCGACACGAAACAAATATCCAGTGGCGGGTCAGCTTTTATGGAAAATATCAGTTTATAGCAACCGAAGCATAAGAAATATCTTGACACATTTATGTTTTCGCCTCTTAATTTCGTTTCATATCATTTTATTGGAGTTTGGATGAGTTAAGTTGTTGAACTGCATTGCTCAAGGACTCAGTGAAAGCAAAAGAAGAAGGCAATATCGTTGTAATTCATGTGAACGCGAGTGCAAAGCAATTTCGAGAAAAGCTTTGGCTTTCTTAGAACGCAAATATGTCGAAAATCAAAAGAAAAATAAATTATTGTGTGATCCTAATAGTTATTCAGTCATGCTTAGCGCTAGCGCAGCCATCATCTGTAGTTATATCAACGCAGCAGCAATCAAAAGAACGATATGGCCAAGATTCCGTTCCGAATCATGACAAATGCGAGCCCATAACAATTCCGTATGTTGTGTTCCGCAATGTTTAGAATTCATTTTGAAAATATTTGCTCAAAGAAAGTTTTCGATAAAAAAATTCTTTCAGATTGTGCCACTCTTCATCGACCGGTGGAGGAACCTGGAACATGACAATTTTCCCAAATCTTCTGGGCCATACACGACAGGTTTGTATAATTTATTGCAACACTGGTGATAACATTTCAGTTCATTTGGCCCCGATAAGAACGAGCGGCATGTTTCAATAAGAAGTTTCATCACGTCGTGTTTCTTTATCTTGTTTGCCGATGTTCACATATTTCTATGTTTTTAGGAGGAAGCTGCACTCGAGGTTCACCAATTCATACCTCTCATCAAAATTGAATGCTCACCAGATCTTAAGGTAAAAAGTTAATTTGCATTCAAGTCACACATGAGCTAACGTGCAAATATTTTTCAGCTATTCCTCTGCTCATTGTACGCGCCATTATGTACAATCCTCGATTTCCCAATTCCACCATGCCGATCTCTGTGCGAAAGCGCGAGAAACTGCGAAAAGATCATGAAGACTTTCGATTTCATGTGGCCGGAGAATTTGGATTGCGAAAAGTTTCCCGTGCATGGCGGTGACGAGATTTGCATATCGAACAATGCAAGTTCCAAAAGCGATCAAAGTTCCTACAGCACGCCGGTTTCAGTGCTTCACAAAAACGATAGGAAAAACATCAACGGTCTTGTGGATTACAAAAGCAACGCCACCGGATATTCTCACAGATCTATCGGATTCATTTGCCCGGTGCAATTGAAGGCTCCTCAAGTGATGGGTTACGAGTTGAACGTTGCTGGAAAATCTATCAAGGACTGTGGAGCGCCATGTAACTCATTGTTCTTCGATGAAAACGATCGCACGAAGCTCCGCTATTGGATAAGCTCGTGGGCAGCGATCTCCGTGGCCAGTTGTTTGTTCACGGTAAATATATTCGACTTTTTTCAAACCTGAAATTACTTGGAACCTTCAACAGATTTTAACGTTCATCATCGACTCATCAAGATTCCGCTATCCAGAGCGACCGATTGTCTTCCTAGCCATTTGTTACTTGCTTGTTGGTTGTGCTTACGTGAGTGGCTTGGGCGCAGGTGATAGCGTTGCCTGTCGAGAACCGTTTCAACCTCATGCTCGACTTGGACGCTTACAAATGATTTCAACGATCAATCAAGTAAGAAAAACTAGTCGCGTAATGTTCCTTCAGAATAAAAATTATTCTGTTTTCTAGGGTCACCGACAGTCCACGTCTTGCACAATTCTCTTCATGGTTCTGTATTTTTGCTCAATGGCTGCTTTTGCTTGGTGGATGTGCTTAGCTTTCTCGTGGATGCTGACTAGCGCTCTCAAATGGGGACATGAAGCTATTGAATCGGTGAGAAAAATCATTGTAGAAGTCAGGATCACAAAGCTGAATCTGTTCTTTTAGCGATCACATCTCTTCCATTTAATTGCGTGGGCTATTCCTGCTGTTCAAACAATCTCAGTTCTTGCTCTTGGAAAAGTTGAGGGCGACGTGCTCAGCGGTGTTTGCTTTGTAGGTCAACTTGATCGACATTCGCTAGCAGTTTTCCTACTGGTCCCTTTATGCATCTATCTGTCACTTGGAACATTGTTTTTGTGCGTTGGGTTCGTTTCACTCTTCCGCATTCGAACTGTCATGAAGAACGACGGAACAAGAACGGATAAATTGGAGCGTCTGATGCTGCGCATCGGATTTTTTAGGTGAGTTACACAAATAAATGGCCTTTTTACTGTTTTAACCAAATTCCTTTCTTAGTGCTCTATTCATTCTGCCATCCTTCGTCTATCTGGGCTGCTTATTCTACGAGTGGATGAACTTTGATGATTGGATGATCCAGTGGAATCGAAGCATGTGCAAAAAGTTCTCCATTCCTTGCCCTCCATCACCGAGCAGCAAGGAAGATAAGCCGATCTTTAGCATATTCATGTTAAAATACGTTTGCTCAATGCTGGTCGGAGTCACGTCAAGTGTTTGGCTTTGTTCCGGAAAAACTGTCAGCAGTTGGAAGTTATTCATAGAGCGATTGAAAGGTCCGTCAAGGGATCGGAACTATGTGTAATCGTCTTATTAGACAATTTCATCCATGTGTTTAACTCAAATTAACTTCATCATTATAAAACTGTCCAGAGAAATTTCATATGTTGTGCATTGAAATTAATATTCATGCATCGCTTCAAACTAGCTTCATAATAGCTTCATCATAAGGAAAAACGTGTCATGTGTAAGTCTGATTGACAAGTCCAAATTTATAACTTAACTCTTAGCTTTTAACTTTTGTAAGGGACTCGCTTTAAAACAAATAAAAGTAACAATCAAACTATTTCGATGATGTTTTTCTGAAAGAGTCAAGAACGACGGAAAAACATCTGTTAAGGTCCACTCTTTATTAATACATCATCTGTGTCAGCGCACATATCCTTTGGCTTCTAATTTTAGTATCTTTGGTAGAAATTTGAATCGTTTGATTGTTTTAGTTCACACATCTATGACTGAAAGTTATTTTTTAGAGGCTTCACTGGAGAAGTTTGACATTTAGCTATTAGTGACAGTTAGTAACGTTGAGGAACAATCACGAAAACTTCTTCCTTTCCCAATTAATATTCAAACTAAGTTCGTTTCACAATTAGAATCCTCCAACTAAGCTATCGAGAATTTCTTCTGTGCTCTTGCGATCCTGTTTGAAAACAGTCATAGTCTCGGCCGGTATCGTCCACTCGAGAAACTCTTCAACATTCAGTTTCAATCTTTCCGCTTCTGAGAAGTTTTCGTCCATATAGAATTTCCGACCAGCGCATTTCAGAGAATCGATGAGAATATTGTCAATCAAACCTGGAAATTAGAACATATTTAAAAGTCTTCGAAACTTGATGCGCTGTCTGCTGCAGTGTTACTTATAAAAGGCACTTACGTTTCTCAAAGCCGAGTTCTTTTAGTTTAGATTCGCTCGAGATTTTCTTGAGTAGAATTGTGATCATCAAACGCATCTTCTCGATGGGCATCGGAGGATCAACGTTTTGGTATTTGATCTGCGGGATAAGCAGGTTTGCGTTTACTGCAATGTACATTGAATTTCGTTAACTCACGTTTTCGTTTGTAACTTGATCTTGTGATAGATTACTATCTTTTGTACAAATCTGTGCTGTATGCTGCTGCATTTCAAGCTTAGTTTTGAAAAATTCTTCGCACATGGAGCACTTGTATGGTTTGTCCTTAAAAAAACGAAATGAGATGGAATCGTTGATTGACTTGTTCGACATACCTTCCCATGAATGCTCAGCATATGCTTCTTAAGATGAGGAAGCTGCGAGAAAGCTACGGCTGAAGCTGCGCATTCCGTCATCGGACATTTAAATCTTTTGTAAAAAAAAGTCTTATCACAATGTTCAAATGCACAATAATTACACTCACGGCTTCTCTCCTATATTCGTTGAATATATGGAAAAGATATTTAGGAACACTTAATTAAATAATGTTTCAAATGATAAGCCGCTCACCTGTATGCTTCCTAATATGCAACTTCAAAACTGACGAATGGGCGAAGGCTTGGAGACAAACTGTAATTGTTTATCTTAGCGGAAACTTTATTCGAGCAATTTCTTTCAATTTACTTACTCTGGCATCTGTAAGGTCGTTCACCGGAGTGAATTCTTTGGTGGACGATGAGTTGAGATCGCTGAGAGAACAGAGCTCCACAAGTTAAGCAGCCATGTGTTTTGATCGATTGATGAGTTCTCATGTGTTGTGGGAGATGACCTTTGAACATCTTGTTACAAATTTTACAGTGAAACGCTTTGATGTTTTCATGATAACAAGAAATGTGCTTCTTAAGCGCATCACGACGGTAAAATGCTTTCGAGCAAATATGGCAAACAAAGTCTCGTTCCTCGAGATGACTCTGTTAAATTTAAAGAAATTCTTTTATAGAGACACAATGACATTTATGTCATATTTATAAATGAAAATTACCTTGAGATGAATTTTCAGATTCGCCAGGCAGGAAAATTTCGATCCGCAAAAATCGCATTTATACTTCTTGATGCCGGTGTGAGTAACCATGTGCTGAGACAGTTGTCCGCCGCGTGCGAATTTTTTGTTGCAGACATGGCAAGTGCTAGATGGAAATTGTTAAATCACTTACTATGGCTTACTATTAACTTGAGATACTTACTATGGCTTCTCTCCGCTGGTGAAAAACGTAAAATATACTTATCAATAACTCTTAAACAAAATAAAGCACAACTAAGCTTACCTGTGGACACGGAGGTGTAATCGTAATCTCTCCTTAACCGGAAATTGTTTTCCGCAAAGCTGTGAAACAATTAAATGATCAACCGAGTTGTGAAATAATACAACAGTTCTCTCACGTCGCAGTTAAAGGTCAAGTCGGTTCCATGTTGTGATGCCTTGTGATTCTTGAGGCAGCCGGCTTGGCGGAACTTTTTGCCGCATCCTTTTTCAGGACATTCATAGGGTCGCTATATAAATAAAGTAACATTATGAACAACATACTTATATCGAATATAGAAGGCTCACCTCATCACTATGAATACGCAAATGCTTGCGAAGGTCATTGAGGCCTAGAAAACAAGGAAAAACTTTGTTGATAATTTTCCACTTTCCACGGCTCATTGTTACCTTTGAAAACCTTTAAGCAAATTGTGCACTTATGAACTTTCTTTTGTTTGAGCGGCTTTGTTGGTGGCTTTGGTTTTGTTTCGTGAGGTTTGTTGTCTGTGTAGGATTTAGGTTTTTCGATTTGTCTGATAACATTTCGGTTTTTCGTCGCTTGCTCTGAAAGTAATTTGGTATCTTCAAGTTTTTTGGCTTGCCGACTAGACTTGGCTCGTCTCGTTGAACAGTTAACTCTTATCTCCACCGCTCTACTCCGTCTTTTAGAAGCCATCGTGATAAGAAATATCCTCGCCTCACTTTCTTATTCAATTCTACATTTCCATTTTCCCATAGCACCAAGTTTAGCACTGTTTAGTTTTGACTTAAGTGTTCGTTTGCAGTTATAGGTAAGAAGTCATGACAGTTTTCAACTACACCGATAAGAATCACCTTGCTAGAGAGAATTGTTTGTTATCTGCTGAAATAAAATAAATGTTTCCTCAACCAGATTTTATGTTAAAAGGGAAAAGAGAATTTTTGTTCTCGCTACGCCCTCCTGTCTCATCATCTACCCAAATCTTTCTATTATTTTAGGCTACGTATATGCTTGGATTGTACTGTTACACTAGCAGCAGAGCCTTCAAATAACTCCATTAATTAGAAATGACTAATGACATTGATTTGCTGTGGTTCGCTTTGTACTTACAGCCAAGAATAATTCACTACGCGATGGTGGAGCTTAAGACTTTTATTCTGTCACACAGCCTTCACTTCTTTTCTGTTGATTGTACTTCAAGCTTGCATGGTTGCTATTCGGGTGGATTAGTGGCTTTCCGACTATTAAAGCATAAGGAACGGCGCTAGGAAAAGATTTTTCCGCAAGCACTGGAATTGCACAAAACTCTCACTGCTCCAATCTCAGGTCAATTTTTCCTACACCTCAAACGCCACTCCAATCCCTTAAGCTGCTCGTTCTTAGTTTTACTTCACTTCACGAGCATTAATTCACTGAATACCAAAATATACCTCGGAGCAGTCAAAGCGCCCCCTCAGCTATTTCTAAGAAATTATTTTTACTCAACTTGTGGCAGCGCACGAGCCATTTGGATCAGTTTGTTTACGAAAGTTTTGTGAAAATATTATAAGTGAAAATACCATGTCGGCGAGGTCAAAGCATATTCTAAAAGGATGGAAGTACGCAGCTTATGTAGGCTCGATAGTTGGCCTTATTGGAATTGGTAATCATTTCATTCTCTTTGCTTTTCTGTACCTTAACTTTTCTCATAATCAGCGATTTATCCAATCATAATTGACCCAATGATGAACCCGGAGAAATATAAGAAGATTCAGAAGAAGAATAGACAGGTGAGCTACAATAAGGCTGAGCAAATTTCTTCCGAGAAACTAAATTTTTGAAACTACACAGGGAATTGACCAGGAATCGATACAGCCAGGAAATATGAAAGTGTGGAGCGATCCCTTCAAAGCTCAAGAGACAAAGTAGCTTCGACATCAATGCAATAAATAAAGGCATTGGTTTAGTAAAAAATAAATTCTTTTTATTGTTTCAATAATATGAATGATGCAAGAACATCTCAGACATTACTCAAAGCAGCTGGGACTTGTTAAAAGGGTTTTGAAATGTGATGCATGTCTTTATTGGTAATCATAAACGATTTGGCAACTTGGCTTGGATATGATCTGAGGAAATAATTAAGTTACAAAAAGCTATTAAATTTGTAAATTCAAATTCTCGTCGTCGTCATCGTCTAGTAAGTGTTGAAGCTTGGCATCTTTCGTGTTGGTTGATCGCATGGTCCCGAAGATTCTTTAATGAGAGAAATTCTGAGATAAGTTTCAGTGGGTAAATGATTTAAAGGATCATCACGTGTCCTCAAAGAAAATAAATTATAATCCCATCCACGTTAGTAATATTTACATGCCATGTGTTAAGTATTAATTGAAGGTCTTATGAAACTGAAAGTAAAATAATAATTTAAGTAACAATAAGTTCCGATTTGAAGGATATGATAATTCTTTCACCATGAAGAATCTTGTTATCATACAGACGTTCTGACGCTCTTACCTCGACACTATAGAACTGCTGGATCGGCTGAAGTTTGGTCTGGGAATATCGTCTATGCCTCGATGAATCGAAACGTTGTCCAAGTCGTTCAATGTTTGAGCGTAGATATTGTAGTCGATAGTAGTCAGAGCGGCTGCAGTTGGCTTCTTGTAAAGTTTCAACATAAGCGAAGCACAGACAACGGTCACAGAACTCAAGCACATTGCAGCCGCCGCCATCCACGGCTAAAATAGGAATCAATTAATCCAATAGCGTCGAACTCTATGAACCTCTATACCTCAAGCATTATCCCAAACGGGCTCAGAACACCTGCTGCGATAGGAATTCCCAACAAGTTGTACATGCTGGCGAACAAGAAGTTCAACCTAATTCGTTTAACTGTTTTTCTAGACAGATCTAGACAAGCGACCACATCTAACAAATCGTTTCTCATAAGTACAACATCGGCGGCTTCAGCTATAAAAATACAATCTCTATGTTTTCGGCATTCAGTGATTTTCATTGGACTCCTTACCAGCAACGTCTGTTCCTTTTCCGATAGCAATGCCCACATCAGCTTGAGCAAGAGCCGGACTGTCGTTGATTCCATCACCCACCATTGCGACACGATCGCCTCCCTCTTGAAGCCTCTGAATCTTGGCAACCTTGTGAGAAGGCAACACTTCGGCGTACACTGTTCTGATCCCAACTTGCTGTGCGATGCTGCTTGCTGTGTTTTTGTTATCCCCAGTCAGCAGAATTACATTGATGTTCATTTTCTTGAGACAGTAAATTGCTAACGACGCTTCTGGCTTCACCATGTCTGAGACCGAAATCATGCACGTCAGAGTATTGTTCAACGTACACAGTATGGCCGTGTTTCCAACAGACTCCTCATTGGTAAGCTTCTGGTTAATCTCTGATGGTATCGCTATACCATTCCGATGCATCCATTCACGGTTTCCAATCAGCACTACAACTTCGCTCTACAAATAAAATTTTGTTATGTTGGAATTAATTTCGAAGAGAAGAATAATTACTCACAAAGTTTGAAAACTTCTCGGTTGGTTCTTGTCCAATGATATCGCTTAGGTCATCGTCAGTTTGTGTAATCATTTCTTCGAAGACAACGTTATTCAGCGTCACTAGGTTTCCCTTGTTTCCGGCGTTTTTGTAGGAGTTTTCAAAGTTAATAAACTTTTCAGATCTCGAAGCTGAAGCCACTGATTTGTCAATGTTGGACACGGTACAACGAATTCCGCAGCCTGGCACCGACATAAAGTTTGAGCATGTTCCCAGAGAATTCGTTTGAAGGAATTCATTGACGTATTTGACAACGGCAGCCGCAATCGGATGCTCGGAGTTGTTCTCAGCTGTTCCAATTACGGTCAGTGCTCGGGCCAAGGAGCAAACCTGTGGTTTAACAAACATCAAAACTTTTGAGACCATTGGCATCCCATATGTGATTGTGCCGGTCTTGTCAAAAACAATAGTTTTCACTTTGTGCGCATTTTCTAATGGGCTAGCACCTTTGATCAAAATTCCATTAAGAGCGCCAATGCCTGTCGACACCATCACCGCTGTCGGTGTTGCTAATCCTAAAGCACAAGGGCATGCGATGGCTAGCACACTGATTGCGCATTTGAATGAGAAACTCATGATCAGTTCTGTGTCCGAAAAACCTTCTCTCGCCGTCTTTGATAGCGGCAACCATCTGATATCGATGAAACCGATAATGAGCCAAGCCATGAGGGTCAATGAGGATACGATGATGACGAAAGGAACAAAGAACCCGGCAATTTTATCAGCGAGCTGTTGAATCGGTGCTTTCGATGTTTGTGCCTCTTCCACAAGACGGACAATTTGCGCTAACGTTGTGTTTTCTCCCGTGTGTGTCGCCAGCATAAAAATTATTCCGTTTTGATTCAAAGAGCCACCTATCACGACACTTCCTACGCGTTTCAAAACGGGCATCGACTCTCCGGTAATCAAACTCTCGTCACATGAAGACGATCCTAATATCACTTTTCCGTCCACAGGAATCTTACTTCCCGGTACCACTTTTAAGATGTCATTGCGTTGAATTAAATCTACTGCGATGCTTTTTTCACTGAGAACTTCGTTGTTCTTGCCCATTGATACAATAATCGCGTCCGTAGGCTTCAGGGACAACAATTTTGAAAGAGCTTCCGATGTTTTCCCGCGTGCAATATTCTCCAGCCATCGGCCGAGTGAGACGAATATAAAAAGCATCGCCGGCGTATCGAAGAAAGTAAGTGGAGAGGTTTTATGAGATTGGAACATTGCTATTGATAATACTACTACTGAGTACATGTAACTGATGATGGTTGCCATTGCAATTAGAACATCCATATTGCTTGTGCCGTGCGTAAGTGCTTTATACGCTTGCACGTAGAAGTGATATCCACCGATGAACTGAACTGGAGTTGACAAGACGAACATGACTAAGTTTTCCATTGATAGGCCAGGAACGATGCAGCACATATTTTCGTGTCCTTCGATCTCCATCATAATCATGAAATATGTCATAGCGATCATACAGGGACCTCCGAATGCTAGCGAGAAGAGAAAAGTGTTTCTCCATTTCTTGATTTCTCGTTTGTTCTCTAAATAGCCATATGACATCTTGTCATTTCTACTGACCACCTCAGCCTCAAATCCAAGTGCAACGATGCTCTCACAGATAACTCTAGGTCCAGTTTCTTCGCTACTGTATTCGAACTTTCCCTTCTGTGTCGTTAGAGCGACCGCTGCTTTTGTTACTCCTTTAATCTTTAGCACGTGAGTCTCAATCTTGTTTACGCAAGACGCACACGACATTCCACGAATTTCTATTTCCACACTGTTAAGGCCGGCGTCTGGTTCATAGATTGTTTCCGTTGGAAATCCCAAATTGGACAGCGACATTGCGATCTCATCAGCACTGATTAGCATCTCATCGTATTTAACTTCTGCTTTTGCTCCTAATAGTGAAATGAGAACTGATTCAACGCCAACGATCTTGCGGCAATGTTTCTCGATAGCCGACACGCAACTCGAACATGTCATTCCCTGGACGTGAAAGAATCCCCTCTTCAAGTCACTATTGTTGATACTACCGTTGCCGTTCGTTACGATAGATGTGTCACCTTCACTTTTCACTGGCTTGTTATCACTTTCCTCGAGAATCGGGTCTAAACTAGCTTTGAATCCGAGATCCGTAATGGCTGTTACGATCTCGGCAGGTGTCGTCACAAGACTATTAATCCTTACTGTAGCTAATTTCTTTTCAAGGTCAACGGTAATCTGTTGAACGCCAGACCTCTCGGTAATGTTCGTCTCGATTTTGTTGACGCAATTTTTGCACTTCATTCCGTGGATGTGAATTTCTACAACGATTTCGTCGTTGTCACTGAGATAGGACTTAAAGCCCAGTTTGCAGATCGATTTTGACAAGTCGGCTGGATGCATTAGCGCCGGATCGAACTCAACATATGCTTCCTTTTCATCTAACGACACTTTTATTTTCACTACACCCAACTTATTTCTCATATTCTCTTCGATTTTCCTAACACACGATTGGCATTTCATGCCATATACTTTCACCCGCGCTACCGACGTGTCTTTGAGCTGGAGCAAGCTCTGGTGCTCCTCGAAATCGTCCATTGGATCCCTGAGAAAATAAACAAACAATTATGTGTTCAGCGTGTTTGCTCAAAACAACAGAGGATCATTTTGTTATCATGATTGAGTGTTATCGGCCCTCGTATGTGCAGTCGAGATAGTAGCCGTCTTCTTATTTTTTTTTTACTTTGAGCTCTTTCGATTCAACAAGATTATCGAGTTCTCGATTGCTTGTAGAAAATTCCTTCACTTCTCGTCTCACTTTTAAGGCACAGTGATGTGGTTCAATGCGAATCAAATCGCGTTTACGACTGATCAGTGACGTAAGCTGAGTACTTTCGGAGAGAAAGTATAAATCTTGATCCAAAAACCTCACGTACCGTTGTAGCAAAAATTCTCTTTCTTCTTGTCTTGAGCTCATTTTCGATTTACGTTTTCACTCGCAATGTGCTAAACCGAGACTGAAGCAATTAAATGGATCTGATACTTTCAGCTGTATGTCATTCCGTCGAGCGATAAGATAAGAATTCTTCGTGTTCACGATGATTAAAGAGCTATTGAACTACATCTCAAAGCTTATTCCGTGTATAGACACATCGATGTTATGCTTCGAACTGCTTACAGCAAAGGGAAATCGGCTCGTGAGAAGAAGGAAATGAAAGAATAGCGGAGAAGTCTCACAATAACAAAACTCACTTCTTCTCTGTAATATCTGAAATGAGATAAACAGAGATTTATTTCGGCAATGCAATCCGACGGACTTTTTAATTACTTGTCTCCATTCTGACGTATTCCTATCACATTATAAACACTAACTAACTAAATTCTTCGGAATTTTGTTCGGCTGTAAACACAAAGGGGAAAAACTAAGAAAATTGTCGAATTCAAAATCCCGAGAACCGTTAAAATTGCAGCCAACTGTCACACCAACACTTGCACAAAGTCCCGTTCGTCCCGTTAGAAGGACGAGATGAGTCCCGTTAGTTCAGTCGGCGATTAATCCTTCAGCAGCAATTGACGTATCTCCCTATTAATTAAATACTTAATTATTCATAATAGTGGTTATAGTGAATTTCTAGTATTATTAGTTGAGCTTATTAGTAGTTAGATTAGTAGTTGACTAGAGCGTAATGAGTGACAATCTGTTTGACATACTAAGTAGATGGATGAGAAAGCTGCAGCTTAGCCTAGAGCTGGAGAATGAGTTCGAAGAGCTGTCGTCTGAGATCCGTTCCGAAGTAACGATTTCGCAGGTAAAAATACATCACAAGGCATCGTTTGTCCAACCGTTGTGTTCGTTTCGAAAGCTTCTGGGTATGAAGGCAACACGAAGCTTTGCACCCGCCGAAACCGCCGAAGCCGTCGTAAATCATAGTCGAGAAATTGTTTTACGCTGCTCCGTTCGTGTGTAGAACTTAAATTAATATTTTAGAGAATCTCGGTAGCTCGGTGTGCATGAAAGCTAAAGATTTAAAGTGTTCAAAGTTGGGTGAAAACGTTGGAGCAGACGATTTTTTGGTGTATAAAATTTTAATCGATAATTTCGGATCAGAGGAAAAAGGATATTTTTATTGTTGTGCATCAGACACTAAAAGGAGAAGCATCTCATCTTAACTATTTGAGAAACCAGCAGACAAGAGTCTTCTATGTGGTCGAACGCTTATTTTTTACCTCCTCAAGGAATGTATTTCCCGGTGAGTTGTTTTACAAATTTTCTCTCCCCATCCCACGCACCATTTCCCAGCATCCCTCGCCCGCCACACACAAGGACATGAAATCCATTTGATGATTAAATGCACATTTTTCTCTTCTCTCATTTTGTGAAGCCGTCGCATCCTCCCCGTCTTTCCTTGTGCCTCAAACAACAACACAATGAATTGTTTGGATGATGATTTTACTGTGCTCTTTCAAGACGCGTAGATTTTCATATTTCTTCTATAAATAAGTTTTATGATGATGATTGCATATGGAATCATGTTTTTTTTTCTTCTCTCTTGTTGTTAAAAAATCCCAACAAGCAGATGTTTCACATTTCTTTCTGATGGATCACAAATTTCTCTCTCGTTTTCGAAAAGTTTTGCAAATTTTTTTAAAGTGTGGAGCGAAACTTTTTCTTTTTCTTTGACTGAAAGACTTTGTGTCTTTGCATATTTTTACGTCTTCATGCTTCCGGTGCTAGCGATTCATGTGTCTGCTTCAATTATAAAGAAGAGACGAAAATTCCAATTGTTGGGGCTGAGCTCATCGCACATAATCGTGATCGCGTACCCAAAAGCATATTGCTTCTCATGATTGCTGTCGGATTCATCATGTTAACGTGTTGAATACTACAGACGTTCTTCTTCTTTTCTCTCGAGTATAATGTCACAAACAACAGAAGAAGCGTTTGAAATATTTAAGCTATTGAATAATCGCCTGTGATAGCCTTTTCAGCTCTGACCTTTTCGCTATCAGCTTGAATTATATTAACACAACTCTAGCGCTCCACAATATTTTTTCGTGAACGCTTCTTTATATCGAACGTTTTGTAATTTATTGAGTCAAATGATATTCGAGCTTGACCGATCGCCGGCAGAAAGATCTGATGTGAATTTTAAATTTCTTTCTGTCGAACACACAAAGATCGCTCAATTGTCTTAATTTTTCTCGCGTTCCTTTGAAATAGTTTCACGACTGAAAATTTCAATTTCATTGCTTTTCATTTGTCTGACAGACGGAATAGGGGGAAGGGCCGCTTAATTATGGCGGGAAGTGTTGTAACTCCAGCTTAAAACCCGTGAACTGCGTAGTATTCAAAATCCAGTGACGGCAAATTAATCATCTTCAAGTGATTTTTCTTCTGTTATCGCTGTACAGTTCTTCGCACTCTCGCGCTTTTCCCCCAAGGAAGCTGTACAACGAAAGCGTTTCTACTCTTTTCTACATTCATTGCTTTTTGGCTTGCTTCAGCCCGCTCACTGACAATTGCTCTTAATTGGCTGATCAAGCAGAGGTCACTTCAATTGAGAGGGTTCATTAGTAGAGCGGACTTCACTTCACTGCGACATTGCACACGCTCTTCCAAAGATTCTCCGTCGCCTGTGCGATAATAATCTATTTTGCTACGAGGAATGTGATTCAAAAGTCGCTCCTATGATGCAAATTTCGCGACGCCAAAAATTCTTCGTTTTTAATAAAAGATGCATTTCATACATTGAATAGAAAATAAAAATGTATCACATTGTAAAAAACGGTGGAACGTCGCCAAAAACACGATTTGCAAAAACACAAAGCTAGTTGTAAAATTATAAACTATCAAAAAGAAAGCTCGCAGCTTCTCAAATGTCTTCTTCTTTGTATCGTGTCTGAGCCAATAGCTGCAATGCTCGATTAAACCCGACACGATCCTTGTGTCAAGCATCCTTCGTTCGTCGCTCTCTTCATCCGTGAATTATGCCCGCAAACGAAAAAGTATTTTCTGAATGCAAATTTGTATGTTCTGTTCCGGTGAAACCTCGTTGCCAGTTTTCCGTCTTCATTCGGTTTGCTTTGCAACTAATTTGCATCAATCGATTCCTCCTCATGTAGACTCACTTTGACTAAGAATTCGTTTTATTGACAATGTTCATGTTAGTCGTACGTAGCTTCTGACTTTGGCAAGGACTATCGAATCTAACTTCACATTTTTTCAGCAACTGGTGCAAGCGGGAATGGGCACACATTTTCCATCGACGGGGTTTTCGCCCACAGCTCCATCAGTCGGACCCGAAAGTCTATCAGTCGCCGTTGCTGTAAAGAACGCAATCAACGACCCTCTTATGTCACTTAAACCCGATGCAAATACTCAGCAGCAGCCAAACATCAGTGCAACACACGTAAGAAAATCAGTTTCCCTTTATGAACTTTTCAATATAAATTTATTCGTTTCTCGTTAGACAACATCGACTGAATTCAGCTCAATAGTGTCGCAGCCCGTAACAACCATAAGTACATCAATACCTCTTTCAGTATCCACAACAGCCAACAGCAATGATCAACTCAAAGTAAGTCATAAAGCGAAGAGTTGGATGAGAAAATCATACTAATTTCCTGTTATCATAGGAATTTTCACTCAATTCTGAGGCTGATAATGTTAGTGCCAACGCCGAAGCCAAATTGTCAACAGCGACGTCAACGTCTGGAGTCCAAACCAGCGTGTCCGAAGCATCTGCCGTAATATCATCGTCACCTACAAGCGGCATTCCAACAGGGACAACAACGACTTCTTCCACCACAGCCGATTCCAAATCACAACCAAAGCGTCTTCACGTGTCTAACATACCTTTTAGATTCAGAGATCCAGACTTGCGTGCTATGTTCGGCGTAAGTTTCTTCAAATTGCCAAAGAATTCCTTGCATAATCGGAGATAATTTTTGTAGCAATTCGGACCAATCCTTGATGTCGAGATTATCTTCAATGAACGAGGAAGCAAGGTGAGTCAAGCGTTTCATTTCGTCACCACACTTCACTGTTCTTAAATGCTCCAAAAACGAAACATAGATCGACATTAATCAAACATTTATTAAGCGTCTGTGCCATATTAAACAAAAAATTTATACCAATTTCAGATAAATTGAAAAATGGTTTCAAATATGATTAGCATAAAGAAAATGTTATCTTTTCTCATTTGATCCGCAGAGATCATTTATCAAAACTCTCCGTCGACCGTTGAAAGGTACTTAATCGACAATCGCTCGTAGTTTAAGAGGAGAATCTTTAATCTTTAATTTTGCATCTTTTGCTGTAAATTGAATTGAACAACATAATATTTATGATAAGGCGCACTCGGTGAATTAAACTCATTTTAAGGAATGCTTACGCCAATGACGCCACGATGTTTCCGCCCTCCACTCGTGTCTATGACTCGAAAGACACAGAGAGCATCTTGACGTGACTGTGAAACATTCCGCTGTTGACCCTAGCTCTTCATGTGCTAAGTTGAGCTGAAGTGTTTGAGCTCTTATTCTTTCTCCTTAAAGAGTTTTTTGAAACAATGAAATTGAATGACGTGTTGTAATTCTGTTTTAGTGACATTTTGCTTAAAAGGAATCATTTCTCTTTTGTATGAACTTCTGGAGAGAGAAAAGTTATCATCCATTGTTCCTAAGTGTAAGCTCGTAAAGATGAGACCTTGTGCAGCGATTATTTTTATGACAAGCATGACAATAATCTAATCTGCGGATGTGTCTTGTATTCTTTTTAACCGAACTTTCGTAGACGGCTTCTTGCATACCAATATGAGTCAATTGTGTCTATGTTTAATTTTCTTGCGACAAAAATATCTCGGATGAGAAGCCGAGTTTCTTCCGAATTTTGCATGCAAGGCCAAGCTGACAGATTGTGACGAGTAAAGTTGACACTGCGAACGCTTTTATTCAATCGAACCTTTTAGAAATACATTCGAACACATTCATTTAGATTCTTATCGACACTCAACAATTGCGCGACGAAATATCCCAACGGAAAAGGTTTCATTGTGAAATCGATTGAAGTTACTTGAACGATATCGCATGATACCTTTTAATGTAAGTGTTTCGAACAAACAACAACCAGGATCGAACTTCGATCTCTAAGCATGACGATTTCATGTTGGCATTAATGCACAAAACTCTAAATATGAATGAAAATATGACAAAAGAAAAACCATAATTAATTAATCAATAGACTTCTCTTTCAATCAAACAAAAGAATATTAGCTCGGAGATATTTCTTAACGTTTTAATACTTGACCATTACATATAATGAGCTTTTTGGGAGTTTTACGTGGCACGTTTTTCTGTTTTGTAATTGTTTACATCCGGAGAGGAAAAAAGAAGAGCTCTTCATGTTAGTAGTCGAAATTGAAGAGTGCTAGGTAGTACTTAGTCGCTGACATGTCCTGTTTCTTGTTTCCTTTCTATGGCTGTAAAGGCTGATCTTGAGCGAACGAAAAACTTACTGGATTTTGTTCAACCTTTTTAATTTGATTAATTTTCTTCCGTCTGCCGTCATAAACTTTGATGATGAAACTATAATTTGCATGTTCCATTCTAGGGTTTCGGTTTTGTGACAATGCATAACAGTGCGGATGCTGAACGAGCACGAGAACGTCTTCACGGAACTGTGGTAGAAGGTCGCAAAATTGAGGTGTGCATGATGTTTAATTATAAAATCCCCTCTCCTTAGAACTCTCTAACAATCATTGAAGTGTTAAGCTCTCTTCGCAATGTGTTTTGATTTGCAGTTGTTTACACTTGAGTAAGGCTGGATCTTAGTTCGCACTCTTAAGTCTGTTTTCGCGCATTGCCTCTTTAGTTAGTTTTCATTCGTATAAATATTTCGTTCTGTCAACCACCAGCTACTCAAAAAATCCTCTAAATATTTTATTAACTGCATGTCCTCTTAGACTGTAAATTTTTTTTTTTGACAATCCAGTTTAAGTAACACGAACTTTGACCCCTCATCTAGGTAAACAATGCTACAGCTAGAGTTCAGAGTAAAAAGATTGCAGCGGTGCCAAATGGTACGTAACGTAGTTTGTACATTATTCAGCTATGTCTTCACCACTGACCTTGTTTAGTAGTCAATCAATAACTCTTTTTTCCCTAAATCTCCAACAGTTTGCGTGCAATGGCCAGCAGACGGTAAAAGCAATAAAAAAAATGTATTATAAATTAAATCCCTAACAAAGATTATTTGATTAACAGCTGCAGCTGCCTTAAGAGGCGTTGCAATCCAGACTAGCAGAGCTCGGGCAGCTTTTCCCGCTCGCACTTTCGCACGCTTGCCTACGCCGATTGGCAGCGCTACAGCAGCTAACACATTACATGGTTATGCACCGTAAGTATCCATCCATCGCATGTTGCTCGATAGTTCTTATACAAAATTTTTTCTAGAATGTATTACGATCCGTACAATGCAATGATTGCTGCAGCCGCCGCTGCATCCAATGATCAGAATATGCGTTTACAAGTAAGTTTGTTACATAAGTTTCTCTTCAGATATTTTGTTGACACATTTTTGTAATTGCAGGCCGCCGCAGCCAATCCAGCACTTATGAAAACTCCATTGACTCAGTCTCAGCAAGCATATTCAACAGCATTTAACACTGCGCGCGCATTGAACGCCGCAGGCTTAGCTCAAGTTCAAGCTCAAGCCCAGCCAGTTACGGCAGCTAGCTACGCTGCTTTGAGCGGGTAAGAATCTTTGTAATTAATGGTTTTGAGTGATGCTTACTTGATATGTTTACAGATACGGAAGAGAGTATACGGATCCCTACTTAGGGCATGGCATCGGACCAGTTCCGGGCTATCAAGTAAGAGCTGTAAAACTTTCTCGAGTTGAATTCTTTTCTAACACTTCTCTTTCTCACTCTTCTTTTAGGCCATGTATCGCGGAGCTTACTCTCGCTTTACGCCATATTAAGATTCTCGACGATAATGTTTCTTTCGAGCGGACATTAAGCAAAGTTCAAAGTCTTAGCAAGTAGGAGTAAACAACAAAATAGCTGTAAACGATTGCAAATCTCTGATTTTTTTAATGTCGAATCTCACTCATTATACCATACAGAATTCTCTCTATCTTTTATTGAATTAAGTTTTGCTAAGTTTCCCGACGATCAAAGACCATAAGAACTTTCATAATACGTCAAAACTCAATTGAAATATCCTCAGTAATTTTTACTGACTCTCTCTACTCCGAATTACAAAAGAAGACTTTTGTTCTTGAACAAATCTATTGGTTACGAAATCGTTTCTTTCCAAAATCACACTAATTCAATTAACGTCAAGTACAATGAGATAAACAGATATAAACGGTAGCGAAGCAGCACGCATCACATTGAATTTTTTCGGTTTTGGAGTAACACTCGAAAACAAATTCATTAGTTTAGCTTTGTTAGACTTGAAAGAAAGAAAACTGTTTAAATTGTAAGAAAGAAGAAAAGCCAAAAAGAAGATGAAAATCTCTAATAGATTCGCTCGACGTTGAAGTTTCTAGTCAGAGTCATTGACACAAATACACAAAACAATTCGTTAGGATTTTTGCTCACCAAATATTGGACTAGAGACAACGAGCGTTCCATGAGATCAAAGTAGAGACGTGATCGAATTGCGATTACTATAAGTTAACAGAGAATGAAATATGTTCATTTGAATTAAATTCCAATCATCCAATCATTGTTTTCCTCATAATAAAATCGTTTTAGGGAAGGAAATCTCTAATCAGTGTACATCACAGCCATAAGCCATTGGATTCGCAAACAAAGCTCTTTCTCAATATATTGATATTAAATTATGGTCTTCTAAAACACTTGTGATGTTGTTTTATAAATGTGTATAGATAGATTCTTCCCCACATCATGACAAAGAGAAACAGAAATTGCGAGAAATGTCAATTTTCAATGAAAAATAAAAAGAAACAGAATCATCTTCTAGAGATTAGTGAACGTTTATCGTGAGACAGAAGGAATACCAAAAAGCGAATGGAGCAGAGTCCATTATTTTTTTCAAATTTCCATAATTTTAAGAAACAAGCAAATGTGGACGATCGATGACGATGACACGATGAGGAGACGAAACTTCCGATCGTTGACGGCGATTCTATAAGCACAAAATGTAACTCCCTTCAAAACAATGTTGCATAAGCTCAAAGGACGGGGCTCGTTTTCGGAGCGACCCGTTGCGCAATTATGTTTGTGTGGAAATCTGCCCTTTCCAAACAAAAATTTGAGAAAATTTGTATCAGCCAAAGTTTGAAATTAAGCTTTAGAAATAGTTAAGCATTTTTTACCTATGAACTTTTTTTCTCTCTAGATCTTACGAAACTCTTTCAAGGTCCTTGTTTTCTTCATCCCTCACTCGATTCCTCATTCCTTCCTTCGTTCCCGATCTATTGAAGAATTTTCGAAAAGGGCCAATAAAGATTTTTACGATTGTAAAACCTTTCAAGTAGTAAAGGCAGTAGCCTTAATCAGTGATATCGATAAGATGGAGAAAATAAAGTTCACTTCGTGGACTCGTAGCGAACTCATAGTTTTAAGTTAAGAGAGATTCTTCGTATCAAAAATTCTCGTGACGACACCCGCGACAAAGAAACTAGAGTCTTCAGCCCAAAGGGTCATCAGCATGATCAAGAAGTCTTCTGCATGACGACGAGAGCCTACGAGTTTAAGCTGCTGAAATTCAGCATGGTCCCAGTTTCAAACATGGTCCTTCAACTCGCTTAAAGAATATTTTTCCATTGAAAGCACTTCGGTCATTTTAAAATCTCGGAAAGGTTCACCCAATTCATTAAGCACAGTGTCAAGAAAAAGCTTAACTTTCATCGCCATTCGGTGTGAAACTTTTGATAATAATCTGTTCTATCTATGGAGCAACATAAAATACTCATTGAGAGCTCTCTTTAACAGTTTTCTTCATTATTTGTAAATAAGATGCAAACACAAACCGTAAGAAATAAAAGCACAAAGTTACAATTTCAACCGAAGATTTGTTGTTCACTTTCATTAATTTCAGATGGATAGATCTATCTATTAATTTCAGCTACTCAACGAATTCAAGTTTGTAAAGCGCAGAGTTGGGTAAGTTGGATCGTTGCTAAGCTTTCTGTAGCTTTTCATGGTCGATTAGGACTCGCAGGCTACATGGCCGCAGCGTGTGATGTAACGTATGCGTCTAGTTTCGCCCTGATCGGCGAAGCAAATGTTACAGAAGATTCTGGATGGCATTGGGGAGCGTTTCTTGCTTCTCTATCCACGATTTTAAACTTCAGTGTGAGGTGCAGAGGCTCAGCTACCAAACAAGGATTTTGTTTCTTACCGGGACGCGCGTTTCAGGTTTTAACTTCGCACTATCAAATCGAATGCCTGGGTTTGGTGTTTTCGATATTTTTGAACTTCCCGCCGCCGACTAAAGTGCCGAACGCGAAAGCAAAAGCACGTAGCGAACACTTCCATATCCACATTATTAAATTCTCATAAAAGAAAAAGGTAGAAAAAGTTGGTTCTAAGGTGAGTTGCTGAGGTTTACTTTCGCTCAAAGTGCAGCCAGTCTGTTAAGCTATGCGACAGTAGTGAGAAAGCATCGAGAAAGTCTTGAATTTTGGCCTTTTCGCAAGTTGATCGAATTCGACTGAAAATTTTCGAAGAAAAAATATTTTACCAACACAAGTAAACAAAAAACTCTTCGACTGAAATTCAATTTTATTATTATCCAGCGTAGCCTTTTGCAATCGCTTCCTGATACCAGAAAGCACAGAGACTGGGCGGCCCACCGTATAACTTTGTGCATTCTTACCGTTGGTTAATTCGCCCTTTTGTCTCTTCGAAGGAATTTCGGAAAAAATGGAGTTGAGAGTTGGAAATCGATATCGCCTGGGACGAAAAATAGGATCGGGCTCTTTCGGTGATATCTACCTGGGCACAAACATTTCAACAGGCGAGGAGGTCGCTATCAAGCTAGAATGCATCAAGACCAAACATCCACAGCTTCATATCGAGAGCAAATTCTACAGAATGACTCAGGGTGGAATCGGAATTCCAACAATAAAATGGTGTGGCTCGGAAGGTACGTAGTCCCTCGTTACTGAGTGTTTAACCCGTCATCACCCTGACTCCCCGACGATTGTTTTGTTATATTTATGTAGATGTGAAAGTAATGTTCTTTGTTTTACAATTCAGGTGATTACAACGTCATGGTGATGGAATTGTTAGGACCGTCACTTGAGGATCTCTTCAACTTCTGCTCACGTCGATTCTCACTGAAAACAGTTTTACTGTTGGCTGATCAGATGATATCACGAATCGACTACATTCACTCTCGAAACTTCATCCATCGTGACATCAAACCTGATAACTTCTTGATGGGCCTTGGCAAGAAAGGAAACTTGGTGTACATCATCGATTTCGGACTCGCAAAGAAATACAAGGATGCCAAATCCTGTATGCACATACCCTATAGAGAGAACAAGAACCTGACAGGAACGGCACGCTACGCTTCAATCAATACACATCTCGGTATTGAACAATCACGACGCGATGACTTAGAATCGTTAGGCTATGTGTTGATGTACTTCAATCTCGGAACATTGCCTTGGCAGGGCCTCAAAGCAGCCAACAAGCGCCAGAAGTACGAAAGGATTTCTGAGAAGAAGCTCTCGACGCCAATTGAAGTGTTGTGCAAGGACTTTCCAGCCGAATTCCCAACCTACCTAACTTACTGCCGCCGCCTCGACTTCATACAGCGTCCCGACTATTCATATTTGCGTAAACTCTTTCGTACACTTTTCCATAGTCAAGGCTTTACATATGACTATGTATTCGACTGGAATATGCTGAAGTTTGGAGGTCCCCGAAGCAGCAACAACAATCAGCAAGAGCAGCAAGAGACGGCGGCTGAAGGCTCAAACCGACGAAACAACCTCCAGATGGTTCCACACAACGCCAACGACGAACCTGTGGCATCCAACTCTCGCAACCAGTACGATAATAATGAGAGACGATCGTCGGTCCGAATTCGTGGCCAAAATTTAGAAACGAGGAACATGAGTAAATAATAACGAGGAGCGAATGATAGACGCGAGAAAGCGTGAAAGAAAGAAGAATCAACGGATGATCTTAAAGGATAAGCAAGCAACACATTTAAAAGATGAAGGAAGAGAGAAATATAAATATAAGGTAACGATACATACTTAAGAAATTAACATAAACGTTAGGTAAATGATTAAAATAATAATGGATAGCCGATTATTATTATAGTTCACCCTAACTGTCAACAACCGATGCGGAAACAACTTGATGTTTTCGATAAAAATGTAAAAGGACTTTATAACTTTAGGAGCAACTTTCTTAAGCTGTGTTTCTTGATCCGTTTGCGAAGAAACTGCGTCAGAAATAGACTTGAAGATTTTATATGACAAAGTTTTAGATTTGAGTTAGAGCTTTGCTATGAATTCGCTGATACTGTTTTAGCAATTCATCGACACAGTTTAATTTCATTCTCACGAAGAAACCGAAGTTTTGAGTTAGTTGTTAAAACGCCTTCCTTTCTAACCGCGAACTATCAATACAAATCATGTATAAACAAGTTGTTTCGATTTAAGATATCGGGGTTGATCGGTTGATTTCTAGATTCAAAGCGACCCGAACATCTTTCCGTTTCCTTACCTTACAAGATCCAACAAAATGAGCTGTAACAAAACAAATCAGTGGGACACACTCTATATTGGATCATTTATATGAGGAAAAACATAAATGTACCGAATAATTCATTTTTTGTCATAAGATTGAGTTTTACTCCCAATTTTGAATAAAAAAATCTTTTAAATTTTATAAAATGTGAATCAGCTTGCTGTTTATCCTGCGATTGACTTACAGATAATTGATAGTGACGATTTCAGAAAGTGTTAAGCAGTAGAAATCTGAGTGGAAACTCGCCGAGATCTGGAGAGTGTTTACCTAACAAATCACTAAGCTTGGATTACCCAAGTTTGTTAGTCGCTCATAACGACTTCGGTTTATTTCGAACGAGCGACCGAGGGGAATGCGAAGTGTGTGCGAGGTGATTTGATCGCAATTCTTGAAATTTAATAAAAATAGTGAATTAGAATGGACGACCCGGATATTGCTGAGATCAGAAATGCTAGGATGAAGCAGATGCAGCAGCAACAGTTTGTAATATCGAATTGCTTCCTCAAATATCACGTTTTATGCTGATTGGTTTGATTTCAGGATCCGGAAGCCCAGAATAAAGCGGCCGAGCAAAAAGAGCAGCAAACCCAAATGGTTAACTCAATGTTAGCCCAACTGCTTGATCAGAACGCACGAGCTCGATTGAATACGCTGAAAATCTCTAAACCAGAGAAGGCTGAGATGGTGAGAGACTGCCGACCATGAATCATAGCACCAGATGATTCTTATTCTTCGTTTTAGGTAGAGAAAATGCTCATACAAATGGCTCAGCAAGGGAGACTTGGAGGAAAGATCGACGACGCACAGCTGGTGCAGCTTTTGGAGTCGTTAAGTCAGCAGATGCCACGCTCTACTTCCAAGGTGAATTTCGATCGCCGACGTGCGAATTTGGACAGCGATGATGAAGACGACTATGGCTGCTAGTCTTTTAAAAATTGCCTTCGTTTATTCGCTTACTCTCTGCTTACTCACAAATCATCGATTAACACGCAGAGATTTTTCAGTTCATCTCACAAATTCTAATAAATTATAATTAAACAAAATCACATTCAAATGTATCTTATTTGGAAAACGCTGGCGAAGACACATCAGAGGCCGCTTACTCTTTCTTCTCATGATCCTCGTCATCTTCGGGATCAGCATCAAGAATATCGGCGCAGAATATTGAGTAGCAGATCAGAGATAAAAATCCCAGAGGAAGTCCAAAGATTACACAAGTCAAAACCTTAAAAGATTGATTAAACATTGACTCCTACAGAAAATTGTATTCGAGTATCATACCGGATTGCCTTTCCACATGTCACGCAAGAGTCGTTTCAATTCGAACCATGCGCGATAAGTTCGTACTGTGAAATAATCTCCCCCGAGCGTTGGTGCCGATTGGTTGAACACGTTTTCAAGGAAGAGCTCAACAGCCTGTGGAGTCATCTCTAGAGCGTCATCTTGTGGAATGTGATGTTCGTTTGTGGTTGAATTGATGACCAAGAGATGTGGCGTGGTCAATGTGTCCATTGCTATTGAATGCGAGAGATCAGGATTTCCGATCCAGCCGAATTGAAAGTTGTCATGGTATTTCGAACGTTTCGTTCTAATAATCTGTTCGATCATGTCTCTAAACTCCAGCTCATGAGTGACAAGCTACCGAATGACAAGCAAATAAAGCTTTGTTGATCATCAATTACCGGCGTTGAACTTACCTCGTTTAACTTGTTCTCTTCGACCACCGCCAGAACCAAGTATTTTTTCGTCTGCTTCAGTTGGTAAAGATTCTCTCGCGTTATTTTAGGGAATGTCAAAAACCTTTCACGGCCAATCCAGTTATGAAGAGAAGAGTTAAGTTGAGTAGGCTCAATGATTTCATGACTATCGGAGAGCGGGAAAGTATAGTGGGAGTTTTCCTTATATACCAGGATAACCGGCGTGGCGTCGATGAAGAAATGTTTGCTCGCAACATCTAAGCTGGTCGCATAGAAATATCCGTTAGCTTGATTGTTTTCAGAAGCGATGTAATAGCTGTTCCACAAATTTCCCGCCTGCTTGCCAACGTATATGAAGAAGATCGGATTGTTGGTTTTCAAGATTTCAAAGCTTTCTGGACGAGTGACTTGTTGTACCTGCAAAGTTGAATACAAAGGAATAGGTTGAATCCAATGATCACTAATAATTAATCGGACTCACTGGAGGCCCGGACATTCGAATCACAAAGTGTACAAGTTCTTCTTTTGTTCGTTCGCCGTTATAGATAAACTCATTGCTCCCTCGAACGCTGCAACAAAGAGACGTTGAATGAGGATTAAGTCAAAGGCAAACTTGACTTACAAAATTATCGTTGGGTATCCTTGAACCTTAAAAGCTTGACAAGTTGCTCTAAATCTTGTGCAATCAATTTTTCCTACTCGTATACTAGAAAAATGGCTCATAAAATTAGATTATCGTCAATTATGAATAGACTTACTTTGTGTTATAGAGAGCTTGAGCCACATGATTCCACACAGGCTCGATTTTTTTGCAGAACCCACAAGAGGGCGAATAGAATTTCACGAACCACATCCCTGAAACCATTTTAAAATCAAAAGGATTTTTCAGAGTGAACAGATCCTGTTTTACCTTCAGATCGGACATCCATGAATCGATCGCTTAGCTCTAACACTCTAGAGGCCATAGCGTCCGAATCAACTGTCATGACTGCAACTGTAATCGATAAATGAGCAGGAAATCAAACAAACAAGTTTTCTTCTCACAGATCAGAATCGACATCAAAAGTTTTCCGTTTCCCATGATTTGTCAATGAGTCGAGTATCTGCAACACGTCCACAATTCAATTCGATGCTCGAAGGCTTACAATATCAGCATTTTAATTTGCAGATCGGTTTAATTCAATAAGCAGCGAAAAGAAAAACACTTTTCTGGTCGAATTCCGGCGCTTTTCACACCCTCTGACCGAAATCCCTGTTCAAAGATGTTCGAACTGCCGTTAGGGAAGCTTGCGCAATGATTGAAAATCCGCTCCTGAATTCTGTCTCAAATATAAATTTCATGTTTTATTTCTCTTGATTCTTTAACTTTATCCAGGTCCCAGCATTGTCCGAATCGAGTCTAACCCGGTCAGATTCTGGTCGATATCTCGTGATTCACGAGTCGTGAAAGACGCTTACTTTTGATATGCTCTGGCCGGGTTAGTGATCGATTAGGCTACTGGTTAACCCTCTGTAGTACACATAAGATGGATTTAAATAAAGCGAAATTAAACTAAATTTAACAAGGGAAAAAATATTGCAAAGAAAACACTTCGGTGCCGTTATCGATTCTAATTAGAATTTCTAATGAATAACGCTGTAACATTTAGCTTTAGAAAGAAAATTATATGAATTTAAATAATTAATGTTGTGAAAGTTGTAACGTTCAGCGAAGCCTTTTGTCCGTAGGGTTTGCTGTGGAAACTTAGTTTCTGTGCGATGGTGGTATCAAGTGATCGGGGAGAACATTTGGGAGTTCGTTGCCGTCAATTTTTACGTTGATCAAATGCATTGCGAGGGCGAACTCTTCGATGTCCAAGAATCCGTCGCCATCGACATCGGAAAGCTTCCAGATTTTCGATAACACTGAATTCGGTAGTTTAGACTTAATGAGTTCGGACTTTGCGGCTAAAATAAGAATTGTTTGAGAAACGGAGACTTTCAAGTTTATCCAAATTTACCTGCTCCGCTTATTTTGCCATCGATTGGATTCAACGTATCGAACATTGGATCAGTACGAGGGCGATCGCGGCCACAAATCCATTCAACTTCGCCGCTGCCTGCGTCGATACCTTCGCCGCGTTTGTAGCCGAAAGGCGAAATGTTATCTTCAATGCCTTCAAATGCACCGCCTGAAAATGAAATAAAGAAAAATCGGTCAGATCAATTAACATATCATAGTCACAGCTAAGTGACTAAGCTAACGTCTCAATGAATTTCCGTCTAAAGCAATTTGCCAAAACTGACTTTCGCTTATGAAGCGAATAAGTTTCTCACTTGCTTGTCAAGAGAGAAATTTGCTACATCAGCATAGAAGTGTGAAGCATCAATCAGTTTGTATCAGTTATACTTGTCGTATTGTTTCATCTTAACATCACTTTTGCGATTTCGATGCTAGTAATATCGCATATCTGAATCAAGGCCTTGACATTTTGAATTCATTGAGGGTTTTTAGGAGCAAGTGATAATTGATAATGAATATGATTTTCGTTCATTAGATGATGTCACAGTTTTCATTAGCGTTGTGTGCTCAATTGAAAATCTTTCTGATAAAAGTGTTGGCCTTGTATGCGTGAAAGCGAAATATTTGTTCGACGATAACGACATTCGCCGGCGCGTCTCAAGCATAAAATTAAATTTGTCTCTGTTTATTGAATGTTTGCGCGATAAACAATCAATTGAAGTCTACTTAATTTCACTCCGTTTAAGTGATTTGCCTGGAACACCGAGAATGCCGTTTGACCTTTTTATTCAATTTCTCTCACACTGATAGTGAACGCTTATCAATTGCAATAATTGGCTGACTTATGATCATTTGATGGAAATTCGCCAAGCGAGAAAAATGTTTCCTTTTGTGTCTCGTGAGGAACTGGCCAATTATGACTTCATCATTTCAATGAACACTATCAGTGGCATGTGCCATTGAAAGCGAAGAAAATGCGCTAAATTCGTTTCGCTGGCGATAAGATAAGATCCATGCCCGGGAAAATTATGTAAGATTGATGTTAGCTGGAGTGCCGCGAAATTCTTCGAGCCCTATTTAAACAACTTACCTTTGATTAACGCTTCGGACACTGTCTCGGTTTCCTCTTGTGGAATAAGACTCATCATTTTCGCGATGTCTGTGGCAAGCATACGGTCAACAGTTTCGATTAGATGAGGTTTCAATGAGTGGAACTTTGAGAAGTCTTGGTTCTGCAGCACTTCCTGCATTTTCTTAATGTCCGGGAAGTCCCCAGGCGAGATCTGATGTTCTTTCTGCAAACGATCGTAAATGCTACCGATGTTCTTGATCAGGTCTTTCTTTTTGCTGTCTTTTCCAAACACGCTCGGCATGTCTTTTCTCAGTTCGGAAATGATGTAAGCGTGGACTTTAGCCAGACGGGCCCGTTTGATTAAGTCATTTAGTTTTCGTAAGGCAGCGTTGCGAGGCAAGGATTGAAGATCTCGGAACAGATCTTGCTCTTCGTCTTCAAACAATCGACGATTGCCATCGTAACTGGTTGAAAAAATCATACATTGCAATTCAGCAATATAGCTCAACAATCATCTACAACTCACCGAAGAGGTTGGTCCCAGAATGATCCGATGTAAACACGGGCGACTTCTGGAGTCTGAAGAACTTTTCCAAGGCTCCACATCAAAGCCCCATAAACTCGCATTAGTTGCTGGTGGTCTACCATGTCAGCTTTGTTCAATACGATACGAATCTTATCGTCATGTCCTCTAAGAGCCTCAATCGAACGACGGAACTCGTCCGAGATGTCAAGCTTGTGTGCGTCGAAAAGAAGAATAATTCTGTCAACACGTTCGGCGAACCACTCCAGAACGCCCGTGAAGTCGTAGCCTCGATCAACTCTCTGTTTCTCGCCAGATAGAATCCCGGGCGTGTCAACGATCGAAATAGCGTTCAGCACAGGTGATGCAACAGTTGAGCATTGAAATCGATTCAGGAACTGTGAATGTGGAAGTGAGTAAATGATTCATCGTCGTTTTATTTAGTTAATCGACTCACCGCGTTACCGTATTTACTTAAAGGACGGAACTGCTTCTTCGGATCAACGACGAGCGCATTACCAGGCACAACGCCTTCCTTATCGTCATACATTACGGCAATGAAACGATCGGTCGTGGGTTCGGGGCCGATTCGAATGCCAGGAAAATCCCTGTGAAGAAAAAGCATTTAATTGCACAATTAGTTGCCACGTGAGGGTCAACTAGCACTTTTTGCTGGATGATCACTTCGAGATCCAGTTGCTAAATCGCCAGTTCACATTTTCACTTTATCGGCTTACCTCTCAAGCAAGTAGCGGATGAATGTCGTCTTTCCTGTTGAGTACTGTCCAACAAGCAGGATCATCGGTTTTGCATCGAAATCTGGATCCTCCAACTTTGGCGAATGAAAGTCGTGAAAATGATAAAACTCCTCCAGAGGCAGCAGCTTTGTCCTGTAGGTTTTCTTCATCTCGTTGAGCGCCGTCTCGACGACCTCTTGGGTCTTTTCTTCTTTTTTAAGCCACGAAAACATTCTTAAGCCTGATCCTTCACACTTCACTTTCACGATAAAAATTGTCGAGATTTGTGTGTCAGAGTTCGAAGTCGAAAACCTTTCGCCAACAAATTTCGAATTCGCGTTGTCTTCCCAGTTTGTTTTGATAGTCTGCTCAGTATTTGTTTTCATTTCGCAGTTCAAGTTCGTACTCCACAAAAATTATTTGCTATGACAGAGCAGTCGATCGAACTGTTATCTAAGGGCTTACTCAACCAGTTCTCGAGCTTAAAAGAGATCGAGAGGATGCTGACTCAATTGCTAGACAAACAGAATGAGATGCTGGAGAAAGACTTGACGAAATTGAACTTTTATAATGACGAACAAATCACTGAGATCAGTTTAATGGTAAGTAAAAGATTTTAGAACTGAAGATCTTGTTCAAAGCAGAGCTTGATCTCACAGCTTCAGTCTAACGGAAACTTAATGTGCTTTGGATTCCAGATGAGGAAAATGGCTCTCTACCGGTTGAAGCTCAAGAAATTGCGGTCAGAAATGCTTTACATTCATCAGCGTGTCACGAAGCTGAAAGAAAGGTCGATGGATATTCAAACATTCAAAGCGGAGGAGAGAGCTGAAAAGGTCAAACGATACGACTACGAACAAGGGTTGATAGCAAGATCTAATAGAAAATAGCACGTAAACTTTATTGGTTTTCTTCCAAAAATAACGCAACATGTAAAGAGTTTTGGTAATAAAATGACTTTTAATAAAATGTTACATATTTAGTCTTGAGTCCAACGTAAACCTGGCCCGTCAGATCGGCTGGCGTTCTGATCCAATCTGTCTCGTTCTATGGCTTTCATCTGAGCTCGCTTTACACTCTCGATATTCTTGACTCCTCGGTTCTCTTGTTGCTGAAGTCTCTGCTCGGCGGCAGCGGCCATCTGACGTCTCTTCGTCTCCTAGATCATTGAGTCGTAGAGCCAGAAATACCCAAAAACATATTTTAGACTTACTGCATCTGGAGTCAACAAATCCGGTTCATTTCCTTTGAAGCAAGATCCACAAAAGTTTCCCATCGTGAAGTGAATTGTCGTTCGCCGATTGATTAAAGCTTTGTGACGATTAAACTGACAAAGAATTTCTGATGTTTTCCTCTAAATTTGTCATCTCAGTTCAGAAATCAGTAGCGGCGTGTGCGAAGGAAACTCTGAGAAAACTTTGTCAAAAAGCAAAGGAAAAGCTAAATTACATTTTTCTTATTTTACTTTATTCAGAGTTTTATAAACGGAGATATACATTTCTTACTCAATTTTTATAGCAGGCAATAGAAAATCTTTTTCTTTTCGCTGTCGAGTCAGAGCAGAGATTCAATTATGTAGAGCGAAAGCTTTGATGAAGTTCTTTAGAGTTTCTCCAGAGCTCTTATCACAACTGCTCTGGCTTGATAACAAGAATTGTAAAAGCTTCAAGTTTTCCTGGTTTATGGTCAATGATTACGGATACTTTGTCCATCTGTTTTTGATCCGCAATGTTTACGATAAATGTGTGCATCTGTCATCGAATACTCCAATGAATTTAAAAAATTAATGTTCTATGTTTTAAGGAATGTTAATATTTTTTAAACCATTTGTCACTTATGCTTAACGTTCAAATTTTCACCTAAATTCCTTTAAATCCTTTGCATACATTTAATTTAGGCGTAGAAATTATTAAAAAGGAAACAAACGAGACACAAAGTTGCATCACAATATGTTGTCAACGATTTTTGGAAGCGTCGCACGCCCGCTTCGACTCTCGTTCACATATCTTCATGGTAAAGCTTTTGATTTTGCACGTTAATGCAAGAAAACTTGATGTGTCGGGGCGTAGGTTTTTCAGAAACTAAAGAAGTTTTGCTGATTCTATTGTCTTTGGTAATTTTGTCCCTTTATGTCGAGTCACATTTGAAACGATCGTCAATAAAATTTTCGACATGCTTACGAATGAACTGGATAGATAAATACATTTTTAAAATTTAAAACGAAAGAACATCGAAACAATTAGTTGCACTTTACGCCCATTACCGACTAATTGCAGCTAAATTAAATATAAATTAGTGCTAAGTTATAAATGTAGTTGCTTCAACTTATTTACGGTTACATATGATGAGGCCAATGTGGAGTTCCTAACGCTGGGTGATAGCCAGCTTGGTAAGTTTGATTAAGCATCATTCGATACTGCTGTTGTAGAGCGGCGGGATCAATAGAATTCATGAACGGATATGAACTTCTTGAGGGATGATGCGGCGGAAGCAAATGGTGATATGGGGAAGAAGGAGCCTGGGGATGAGCTGGTGGAGGGTTGACGGAAGCTTTGTCGTTTGTAGGGTCAGGTGTTGACCGATGGCCAATGCCCGGAGGTGGATAATAAGGATTAGGAGTTCCCCTAAACTCGTCTAAGTATGCAGGATTATCTCCGTATAAACCAGTCAAAGGTGTCGGACCATAATTGAAAGCACTGCCAGGAACAACAGACTTTAGAGAAATTGCCGATGGATCGGACCCTGGTGCGGCTCCAGCTGGAATTTTAAGACCTCCGTAGGTTTGGAAGCTTTGCTGATGGGCTAGCTGCTGATGCTGCTGTAACTGTTGATGCTGCGGATGCGCTTGATTTTGATGATGTTGCTGATGCTGTTGGTTTTGGATGCTGCTGTTAATTGCTTCATCGGGACTAGCGTTTTTCTTTTTCCGCGGTTTCTTTGCCTTTGACTCAGGAGGCTGTGTTGCAACATGTGCTTGGCTTGTATTGACGACGGAATTCTGCGATGCGTTTAGACGATTGTGATAGCTTGCTAAATTCATATTCTGTTGCTCACGATTATAAGCCATTGTTGTCATTGAACTGTTAAGCATTTGCTGTAACGCAACAGAAGATTGAGTTTGCTGTAGGTTTTTGCCAAACATGTGAGCAGGTGTAATCGTTTTATCGTAAAAACTGCCCGATGCTCCAGAGAAACTGGAGAATCTTTCTTCTGCTTGACGAAAATCTCTCATAAATGCTGTTAAGTCCATCATCGAAGACGCTGAGGGATTATTAAACAAAGGAGGTTGTTTATAGTTGATATCCATTGATCCTGGAGGCTGAGAATTCCGTACTGGCTGTTGATGCGCCATAGGATTGTTCAGGAAACTGTTGCTTGGCGTATTGTTTAAAATGGTGTTAAGAGCCGACTTTCCTGATAAATCAATCTTATTTCCCTCGCTCTGATTTGGAATATAGCTTGCTGGTGATTCGATCGCTTTGTTAGTATTTCCCCAGAAACCTGGTGTAGCAGCACACGATGGCGTTGACATGCCGGCATTGTTCTTTTGTAAAGATCGATTGAACATATCGACAGATTTGCTTTTGGACATGTCGAAGTCTAAAGGAGCTTTTGTGTAATTGGAGAGATCGAACATTTGCTGATACTGATTTGGCTGGTTCACCGGTGCACTTTGCTGTTTCGACAAGTCTAAATATTTGGCACTCTCAATTTGCTTGCTGCCAACCTGGGAAACGTCTTTGTTAGTTTTTGCGACCATGTCGAGTCCAGCGTATCCGGAAGTTTGCATGTCTGGCAGCTTGCTAGTGCCATAAAGTGGAGTTGTCGATGGTGTTCCTGACGTTTGCATTTCATTTGTTGGTTTCTTGTTGTAGTTTCCGAACGGATTATCGGGATTCATAATATGCTGCTGGTGTTGAGACGTAGCAATATTGCTTTGAGGGTTGATACTTTGATGTTGGGCTGGGAAATTGTTGTTTCCTTGCTGGGGATTTACGTTGTACCCGCTACTGTTACTTGGCTTCCAGTCGCTTGCTTTTGCACAGTTTTGCTGCTGAGCTGACTGTGCAGCAAACTGATCAGCAGTCTGATGATGTTGATTAAATGTTGTGTTTCCGGAGTGTGGAAACGTGGCGTTTGGATTATTAAACGGCGGAGCTTGATTTTGAGCCACATTTTTCTGCGACTGTGATGGCGTTGCAGATGAAGACGAAGGTGAGTGATGGAAGGCTGCCCCTTGAGGCTGTTGGTATGGGGAATTTGGCTGTGAATATGGCGAGTTGGGAGCCTGTGATGAGTTAGCGGTGTTGGCTCCTGAGTTTCCACTTGCGCTAGCAGGCGATTGGAATGGTGAGTTTGGCTGTTGTTGGTAGGGTGACGATTGTTGGCTATGATAAGGTGAGTTTGGATTGGTGCTCGGACTCATTGAATTGTTAAAATCAGACTCCTGACTCAACGGCTGTTTGTACTGATCATAATATGAAGCCGGAGAAGTCGTTGGTTTGGAATATGAAGCTTGTTGACCTTGTTTAATGTTTGGTGCATTCTCAGGATTATAAAAATTTCCGTAAATTCCTGAAGCGGCAGTAGAACCAGCTGTACTATAGAGATGTTGTTGTGAATACTGGCTATAAGGAGAAGGCATCTCGCGAGGGCTACAGCTTTTTTCAGGACTTGATTTTGACGATGTCATGTCTTGATAGAAACCAACTTTTCCAATTGACCCGTTAACTGGATAGTTTGCTTTCTGTGTCTCATCCGTCTTGGGAGATGCCATAACTGGAGAAGCGCCTAGAGGTGACGGATAAGGTGCGTGCGCTCCTAATCTCTCTTCAAGACCCACTTGAGGACTGTCTTCAACTGACGACCTCTCAGACATCGAACTGCCGGTACTGAGTCTTCTATGAGTTGGCATGTACGTTCCTTCCATTTTGTTCGAATCAGAAACATCTGAAAGCTTTCCGGATTCATCCTGAGACTCCGATTTCTTTGGCTTTTTCGGTGCACCAAATGCTTTGAACCAAGCGTTCAAATTGGGTTTTGATGTATTGTCAGAGGACGTCAATTTTCCATTTGGCTCTTGAACCCCTTCCTTCGGTTCACTTTTCAATTCGTTGGTCACCTTCTTCTCAGCTTCTGATGTGGTAAATGCTTTATCGACGACTTTCTCGTCTTTCTCTTCCTCCACTTTAAGCGAAGGCTCGTCAAAGCATTCGTTATCTTGCTTCTTGCCTTCGCTCTCATTAAAATTAAAAGATTGAGTATCAAGTACGGTTCCAAGGCTGAGCTTGGGGCTGCTTTCATCAGTTTGAACGATGAGAGAGTTTTTAACTTCTTTAACTTTGTCTCGATTTCCCAACGGAAACATTTCCTCGGGTTTGTTAATGTTTTGAATGTTGTGCAGCAAATTTCCCTTTGTTTTGCCAGGTTGCAAACGATCTATTGTCCTTTGAACTTCTTTCTTTCGAGGAAGTTGCTGAAGTTTTTCTTTTAAGCTTTTCCTCTTGGGTTCTTTTGAGCCAACCTTTTTATTCGAAGTGCTTGCAGCTGCTGTGGAGGTGTGTTGAAGCGATGAAGCTTGCTTGTTATTGTTAGACTCTTTCAATAAATTGAAATCTTTTGGTGGAGACTGAAAATTTCCGTTTGAGGCAGATGGTGATGAAGGCATCAAAGGTATTGGTTTTCTAAAATCATTATCGTCCATCTTCGAAGGCATATCGATCTCATCGATAATGTAACGTGACGGTGAGTTGCTGGCTGAACTGTACTCAAAACGAGGAGTGTGTTCCAGCCACTTGTTAATATCCTTCAGTGTCTGCTCTGTTTCCATGTCCAAAACATCAAGACATGCCTTGTTTTGCTTTTTGCTCTGAGGGTTGTTCGTCGGCTCGCTTCCGCTCGTTTTAGTTTTTTCTTCAGGCTTTGATTTTTTCACTTTCAATTGAGTCTCGCTGTTGTCTTGCGAATCGGTCTTCTTCTTCGCAGGGGAGCTGTTGCCCTTTGCAGGAGCGTCTTCGTTTTTCAGCTTATCGAATAAATTGGAAGAGTTTTTCTTTGCAGTTTTTCCTCCAAGGACAGTATCCATAAGCTCGATTTGACTTTTGCTTTTCTCGTTCTTAATCTTCAACTTTTCGATCGTTTCCTTGAGCTTATGATTCTTCTCACGAGATAATTGATTGTCGCTTTTTTTCGCTTTTTCTTTTTCCTGACTCATTTTATTTCGACGCTCTTTGATAAGATCAAACTTATCCTTTATCTCGGGTGTATCTGATCGAAACGAGGAATCGATACTTTTCTTTGAACTTTTCATGCCATCGTAGTCAAGGGAATTGTTCATATCTTCCGTTTGTGCCGAAGAGTTGATGGAGGGAAGTGGGCTGGGAGATCGTGAATAGCTTGCACTTGACATGCTGAAAACGTCTTCATCTTTCTTCTTAGAAGCTGGCTTCCCTGTCGACTGCTTTTTACTGCTTTTCCTTGGTGTGCTGCTCGACACTCGCGATTTCTTGTCAGCATCTTTCACCTCATCCGATTTACTTTTGATTTTCTTAGTTTCAGATTTTTTTATGATCGGTGGGCTCTTTTTCTCTTCAATAAGATCGTGAACACTAGCATCGCTGTCGTCGTCGCTTTTCTCAACCTTCCGTTTCTTTTTGTTTGCTTTCTCGTTAGTTTTTGAGAACTTCTCGCTGGCCGATTGCTGGTCTTTCTTGGTCTTCTTACCAGCTTCCAACTCAGTCGCCTTCTTGTCGTCTGTCGGCTGGGACTTGGACTTTCGTTTACCACTTGGCGGCTTTGATATTTCCTGCTTCTTATTTTTCTTTTTCACGTCTTTAGGCTTTTCCGAACTTTTTTCAACTTTGCTTCCATTCACTTTTCTCTTTTCGTCGATGTTTGCAATAATTTCTTTATCATCCTCGACTTCGGAATCGAATTCAAAGTCTTCGTTTTCACCATCAGAGAAATCTCTTTTCATCTTTTTGGCCTTGGGCTTATCACTTTTATCCTTGTCCTTATGTTTTCTTTTCACACCTTTTGTACTCTTCTCTTTCTTCTTGTCACTTGCGATCGAGCGTGATGCTTTCTTATCACTTTTCGTTATTGATTCAGGCGAACTTTTAGCCTTTACTTCCTTCACTTTCTTTTGAGTCACTTTAACTTCACTTTTCTCTTCATCGTCGGAAGAATTGTCTGGGACACTTTTCAAATGTTTCTTGTCTTTGGCTTTGAACTTTTCTTTTCTTATTTCTTTCTCTTTACTTAAGTTGAGCTTGCTCGCCGACTCGATCGGTGGATACTCCAATAACACTGGCTCTTCATCGGAGGAAGTTTGATCGAAATATTTTTTCGTCGCCCGATCGAACGCGGTCTGTAGATTGTTCACCATCTCAGTGTATTCTAAAAGCAAAATTGTTCTTCTTTATCACCTGAAAACTATAAGGGAATATTCAGGATCTCACCGTTACTTTGACCATTGTACAAGCGACAGTTGTTGACGATCAACTTAAAATCCGTTCTGAACTCTGTGAACGAGCGATATTCTCCGTTGTCAAGTTTCTCTTCCATTTTCAGAAGGTCCATTGGTCTATTGAGCAAAGAAAGTTGTTTTAAAACACATTTTCAATAATATTCATCGTTACCTTTTGATTATCGAGTAGTAACGCGGTGCTATGTCTTCTTCAACGGGATCCATGAAAGGCCAAGCATCGTCATGATTTTTGACGCTTTGCAGCACTTTGTGCATACCGATCTGAAGAACCTCGTCTGTCTCCAGGAAGCTGAGAGGGGACACCAAATTTGCTGTAGTTAGAATACTAGTTTCGCAAGAATTCAATTTTTGAAATTCATCGCCAGCCAATAATTGTCCAATCGTGTTTAATCATCCGAACCATAGATATTAAAGAAAGCAAGTGATGTGAGGGAGTGCGTTGATCGCGTTGCCAATGTGAATAAAAAGGTTTTGTTAGATATCTTATAAGAATAAATTTTATCTTTCACCAAGCCAAATTATAACATGAGTGATCAAATCATAAGTGAATGAAAGTATGAACAAATTGCCAAGTTGAATGAAAGAATTAACTTGAAAAATCTTTGAGAGAAAACTACTCACACTTCAGCTTTGACCTTCTTTTTCCGCGAAGTCGAAGGACCTGCGGTTGAGTTTGTGGATGGCGGCTGTATAACAATCTGTCCCGTGATCGATGACAGAGAGTTATTGGTTTGTCGCCCAGGTAATTTTGTTGAAGTGGGAGGCATTTTCGTGATTACACTTGTGAGATTACTGACGTTAGAATGCAAAATGTTTTCCTTGTTCGATAGACTTTGATTTGTTTCTTTCAGGGAATAGCACGCATCTTGAATTTTGTTGTCGAAGATTAAATTAAAAAAAGATTTGTGGTTGCATAGCGCGCTGCCCGACGGTACTGCTGTCGATCTACAAGAGAGAAAATGTTAAATTAGTTATTGAGTTCAGCAATATGTTGAAATTGTTTTCTAAATCATCAATGAAAAGAAGCAATAAAGACAGATGATCGGTGAATAATGAAGCCAAAGCTCCAGTTTAGAAGGAGCATGCGGAGACAATTGATGTTTTAGAAAAATGGCACACACAAAAATTATAAATTAACGTAAAGTAAGAATAATCACATTTAATAAGTTTCGAGCTAAATGTATTAGGTTTTAGCTTCTAACCGTCGTTGAGCTCTCTCTGCACGTTCGTTCTGGATTTTTTGGCGAATCTTAGTCTTTGCAATGAACTGCTTCTTCTTCTCCTCGAGATACTTCTCCGTGTGGCTCAACTTGCTATCAGAATCTTCTCCAGAATCGTTGGACGAGTTCTCGCCGTCAAGTTTCTTGCTTTTCTGCCTCTCGATTAATCCTTTGACGCGCTGCGACGAACGACGTTGGAACAACCTACAACCGAACAAAGGCAACGATTAGTCAGAATATATATAAGAATTTAGGCTCGAACTTACTTTCGTCTTCTCTCGGCTTCTTTCGCTTTGAATAAGACAGGAATGTCGGGCAGGAAATCTTCGGTGAGTGTTTTATACAACGCGACTTCTTTTCGAGATTTGGAGTTCTTGAATTTGTTCGCCAAGCTCTGCCAATCCTGCTCACTGAAGCAGATGACTTGCCATACACGCTCCTTTCCCAATTTTTTGCTGTTGCTCTTGCGAAAATCTTCTCGGTACAATCTTGTACCGTAGAAATACCAATAGACGGAGCCAAGTGAATCGTATCCAAGAGGTTCGATGCGTAAGTTGTTTGCTCCAAACCCGTTGGAGATGAGCTCAACGTCAGCCGAGTCGAGTCGGAAGTCACACAAGTAGTTTAGGATAAGAACTTTCGTCCGCAGTGACAAGCTATGAAAATCGGTGTCTGTGTTGAACGGATTCTCAATGTTATATTCCTGAAAACATTTGTTCGATGATTCGATTGCGTGAGACTAGGATCATTTCTTTTTTATACCTCACACTTATGGCGAAACAGGCGACGTAGAAACATTTGATAGTTGGTTGTCGTTATGTTGGGCCATGATTTAACTAAATCGCATCCACGCAGCAACGAAACAATAAGCTCAGGAATTAAACGAGGCGCGAGCTCAGCAGCGGTAGAATCATCAATTGAATTGTTTTCCGAGCTGTCTAGCAGGAGAGCTTCTTCCAAATCCTGGAGTGTCGAGAGGAGGGAAAGCCATTAAAAAATAATTCGTTTAATGTTTACACACGCATTTAGTGGAATGCTCACTTCAATATCGAAATCTGGCAAGTTGAACGAAGAACTAAAAAGAGAAACAAAGTATCCAATGCTTGGGATTTGTGGCCATGACTGAATTTCTATAAAATTCATGAATCGGTCGCCTGCAAGAATGTCCAGAGTAAGATGTTGCTTCCAGGTATTTCACACAATAAACTAACTTTTCGTTGACTCTCAATCAGCTCCAAAATCAAAAGTATTCTCGCCTTTTTCCTCCACCGCACAACTTTTCTTCCAGCTTTTCACTATAAATAAACAAAAAATATTCGTATTGAGAAAATACTGTTAGCTTTTCGGTTCTATGAATATTTTCTCTTCGCTCGTCCGAAGTATCGTAGGAAAAAATCAATGGCTTTGGTTTGTTGGAAAAAATCGCTTGCACACTCAATCGCACGAATTTCGAAAGTATTTCATCACCTTGCTATTTGCCGACGACTTATCGATAATATTGAGATAACTTTCATCCGTTTAATTCACGTTTATCGATCTTTTTTCGCGTTTTCTTCGAGAACTCAAATATATTTCGTTTCAAACGAGACGCTTTCTCGGGGTTGTGGCGCCGAAATGAAATTTGCGGCTATAGCGGAATTCTACTGCTCGTTCTGCCTGCTGCGAAACCTTCGTATTACCATTTGGGCTTTAAAATTTAAACAGTAACGATCGCAGTTCGATCATCCAACATGCCCGAGTCGGAGAGAGACTGGGTCAGCTCAGCAGCCACTTGGCCTATCCCGCTTGTCTTTCCACATGTCTCTGATTTCATTTGTCGATACCTTATCGAGATGAAGATCTATTCTAAATATTTTTATGCGGCGATATTATTCACAAAACGAAAAACTCTAGCGAGTAAACCATTCTCAGCTTGTACAGTTTTGAGGATATGCACAAAATAGAAAGTAAAGTAATTTTATGGGTTTGGATTCCAAACTTTGGAATTTTACTGCCACGATAAAAGTTCAGTGGTAATCGAGTCAATCTTTTGGGCTTTTTGATAATTGATGTTTGTCTGCGCGCTAAATATTTCAAGAAGGAAACGAAATTTGTTCAATTATGTTTGGATGCAGAATCGCAGATTTTTAGTTGGGCAACTATATTACTAAAGATGATAAGCTGTCTAATATAAAAAATTGAGTTTCATCTCAGTCGTTTGTACAAAGTGATCATTGCCTATCCGCCAGCAAAGCAGCTTTGGTAACAGTTTCAGTTTCCGTAGAGACCAAAAAGGATTCTCCAATATTTATTTTCATATTTATTGCCTACATATATCCTGTTGCATATTTATTATTTTATTGCATGCTGAAAAAACCAAAATTTCGTCATAATAATCTTACAAATATTTAAACGAAATGACAAGAAAATCTTTAGCCAGCAAGGTTTGCTTTTGATCCCAAACAAAGTTCTATTCGTATATTTCCTCTCAATTTCTCGATCAACATTAATTGGGATGCCTGCTAATGAATTGACATCGAAGGCACATTTCAATCAAAGCTTGAATCGGCATATTTTGCCTCACATTTAGAGAGTGCACAGCCACAATTTCTAACGCTCGCTCTTCAAATGTAGGCGGAAAAGACGACGGGGCTTCACCTACAGCACCACCTAAAATAACACAGTACGATTTTTCAAAGTGGAGTGAAAATTTTTAATTTATTGCTTAATGTTTGTCGCGTTCCGAATTCAAATATTGTTCTGAAGTGTCATTAGTAAGTTGGTCATCCAGTGAGCCATTGGTTCTGTCAGTTTTCTGCTTGGATCAATTTAGTCGTAAGATTTTTCAAAACAAAATTTCTGATCAGGATTTTTTGGGCAATTGCAAATTTGCCTATACGCGAAAAGTCCTTGCAAAAAAGCTGCGAAATATCTGCAAGCTAAATGTATTGTTCAAGCGATATTTCATCAAAAATATTCGTTAGATATCTAAGGAATGCTATTTGAAACGTTATCTGAGAAAGATGTAAACAAGAAAATTTGTAGGACGAAGAAAAAACGCAAAAAATAAAAATAATAGACGGAGCGACACGGTTAATGATAAAATGTATCGTTTTGTGAATTAAGCTACTACCGATGTCTATTATTATATTTTTAGCGCATTTTTACATTTAAGTTTAGGTTAATTAGAATGATGGCTTAATTAAGCAAAGCGTATTTTGTGTGTGTGAGTGTGCACGTAATTCGTGCGAATCTGAAAGCGCTCCAGATCACGATAAACGAAATCAATGCCACCGTCGACATCCAAGCTGCAAAGGTGAGTCTATCTTCATTTGTATCCACTTAGTAATCATCCCATGACGAGCTACTGGTCTCGGAGATTCTCTTAATCTTAACGTAAAACCTCAGTTTCTGACATCAAAGATTTCGGTCATGAGCTGATTTGAGGAGCTTGGCACATTGCAATATAAATTTTATGAGTTAAACATGCGACGCGTTAAATGGATCTGAAAAACGAGAGCAGAAACAAACGATTTTATTTACATGCTGATGAGAACGTCTCTGTGTTAATCTTGCGGTTGTTCGAGGCGAAAGAATTTTCGATGAACTGCTATGTCCCAATACTCCAATCGGCAATCCTTGTTTTTGCACAGCAAATTATATAAAGCGACGCGAGCTTGTTCGAGCTCATTTGCATAAAACCAATACAGGCAACCAACCAGGAATAGGTTTTATTAGCTAGATGAGGGATCTAACGTTTAAAGTCTCAAAGGTCATGCAAATGACTTCTTCGGGAATCGGACGAAAAGCTTTTCTGAAAACAAATGAATCACGAACAGCGTTGAAGAGTGAAACGTATCGTATAGGCTACAAATTCACGTCGAAGCTTCTTTAATTTCATTGAACTGAAGACCAGATTTTGAAATCAAAAGATGTCATTTTTCAAATAACGATAACGAGTTGAAAGTTTAAAAACTGTTGGAATGTTTCAATCTACAAATGAGTCCGACTCCAGAAGTCTTCTGAAAATATTTCTTCCATTGCCAATAACAGTAAAATTTGCCTGTTGAAATCCGTGAAATTCTTCAGTTCCTCAACAGTCATTCTTTCGCCATATTCCTTGATTGATTTATTGAATCAATTTGCAATTAAACCTATTACAATTTAATTATTGTTCGAAACGACACCGAGAGTAGAGAATGCGAATGCTATAATTGATACCCGACACATTCTTGGGAATTCATGTTATTTCTATTCTCAAACGCTGCCCAGCTGTTCGCACCTTATTTCAATAAACTATGAATGATATCCTCCATCACAGGCAAATTTTCTTTTGAAACTTCAGTTACAGTTTCCACTTTTCGCAAAGGACATGGAAAAAGTCGACCAAAGAAACACGCTAAATGGCAATGAATCAACATAAAAGTTTACCAATGCTTCCGCTTATTCTATCATCTCTAACGGGTTAACTGCTAGCCTATGCTAGCCTTCACTTGGTAAGCCTTTTTTGTCGACACGAAAGGCATGATTTCATCGGTAGAGGTTTCCCTTTCTGATTTATGCTGCACCGAACAGCAATGATGAGAGAGTTTTCCGTGGTCGATTTATAATCGTGACAAGAAATCAATTCTGAAACTTTAAAGTTCTTCCATAAGCTTTGGCATCGTAGAAGACCAAACATAAAAGTTTTGTTTCATTTTCGTCGACAGAATGATATCTAAACGCTCGCCAAAACTTGATAAGAGAACTTGAGGAATATTGATTATCACCGTCTTAGTCATCGAGTGCCAGTCCCAATAAAAGCCGAATGTTGCCAAACAGAAAGCAAAGGGTGACAGATTGGGCGTTTCGTTCGCCGATCATTGTGATTAAAATTAATCACCTTGCTTCTAATTTTGAGGCCACGGCAATAAGACCAAATCCAAAAACGAATACCATATCAATTAAATTTGATCTTTGATTGCCTTAGCTTTTTCGAGTGAGTCTTAATGGTTTATCGTTTCACTGATAAGATAACAAAGTCGCTATCACCGTGATAAAAAAGTAAACGAAACATTCGATAATGGCTTAGAAAAATTATAGCTTCGTCAACATTTGGTCTGCAATCGTTGAATAGTGAAAACTTATTTTCTGCTCAATTTCTTTTCTCAAGCAATCGTGTCAAGAGTGGAAGCTGGTAAAGAGAAAATCGATTTAAAGTTCAAATAGCTGAGTGAATTTGCATGCACGAAGCATATTCAGAAGTCAGTAATTACAGCTAATTAATCATCGAGCTAGATTTAATGTGAGTAACTTGAATGTGCTTGAACTGTATTGCGGAATAGAGCCGTAATTACTTGTTCACGTTTTAACGTCGTTACGATCTCAACTCAGGCAAAGCTTGGCTGTTCAAGCTTGGTCCTGAAAGCACAAACAACGCAAGCAAAACATCTTCCAACTGTTTTACTGCTACTCGAAGAGACTACCGTGAAGCTTAATTGTTCTTTCGAGGGTAAATTTGTGTTTTGACCTTCGCTCGCTCCCTAGCGTACCGGAAAACTAACATAATTGAGATTAGCGACTGCGATAGCGAGTCCTATTTTCACTGCCTTCTCTTGGCAATGCTGAAGTTGTTTTCCATTCACTCTTTTTTCTCTCAACACTTTTTTCATGAATAAAACACGAGAGTGTGTATGTGTGCATGGGGAATCAGGCGAACAAGACTAATCGAGACTGAAACTGCTATGTTGGAAGCAACCATAGGATGAGATAAGACAAAAATGTTGGATTTGTTTATTTAAAGTTATGGAAAAATTTCTCGTTGCGTTTCACTGCTGCGAAACTTCATAACAAGTTGCAGCAGAAATAATTTAGTGCCCGTCGCGTGTTTGTTTATTTTCCAAAATATCCTGTTGCTTATTAAGAGCGAGCTTCGCAAATTAGTCTAAAACCTGGGTCTCCACTACGCTTCGACATTTTCAAGCGAGAGTAATTCTACGATGAATAATTGAAACTGAGCACATACACAACATTAATTTCCGATTTCCATCCGAGCGGGATGGGAACAGCTCGAATTTTCCCCTAAAGCTTTTCTTCGGGATTTTTCGCTTCACAATCGTTGATGTTCTCCAGCTAAACGGGCTATGCACAAATTTCACCACCATGCGCAGTGCACGAAGCACGAGCCTTCGCGTTCATTCAACGAACTTATATCGACGACTTGTAGCGCATAAATAAAAATTGTCGGAGTTTCGTAGTATTTCGTCAAACACAGATATCTTTTATACCATTTCGCGTTTGAAACAGCGAGCAGTTTGTACGTGTGGAGAAAATTTCCACCATTGATAGAAAAAGAGTGGTTGAAAGAGAACGTGAGTCGCAAATAAAAAAATCCATTGAGCTTAAGCAACATTTTTCTCAAGATTCAAGAATTGGGATTGGAATTTCTGCGAAATTCAATTGCGTTGCTCCGCGTGCGAGTCGTAAATTTGAGCGAGAATTGCCTCAGAAGCTCTTTTCAGTGATTTAAAGTTTCGAGTGCACGAAAAAACGCCATAAATGTTGGAATAAAACTTCGTGTAATATTTCAAAAAAATCAATTTGCTTCATCGAGTTAGAATTTGAAGCATAAAAAATTCATTCCATAACGAAAACAAAAGTAGGGAGGAAAATCCATAATTCAAAGTGCTCCGTTTTTGGCATTTCTGATGAAATTTATGAGAAGGGAAGCCTATTAAAAGCTCCTTCTCCGGCAGATGATGCATGCGTGTTGAGTTGATATTGAAGTGAGAACAAGTGAAGAAACAAAGCGTTTTGATAATTGATAAACTCAATAAACTCGAAAATTACCCGCCTCCTCGGAGACAATCGTGTGAAATTGTCAGTAAATAAAAGGCGAACGTGAATATTCGGTTGAAGATCGATAAGCGCTGCGACCCTCTTGAAATTGCGGATACAGACTCGGGCTCCAAATTTCTTGTTTAAGTGAAAAAAGTCTTATCTTTCTCACTTCCACCCCAAGACGTAATCGGTTCGGTGAACAGTGTGGTGTTTTATAACTTTTGTCCTCGACTTCATTTGCTCGGTGACAAGAAGAAAAGAATAAGGAAAGCATAAAAGTTGCAATAAATTAAAAGGGACAAAAACTCTCTTGGACAGCGCCAACACAAAGTAAGGCTTGTGTTTTTTATTCATGAAATTAATTAATGAAATTGTGAAACTCTCGAAGGATGGAACGTACACGAAAACGGCCTCTCTGGGCTGGCGAACAGATCCCACCATGTCGAATTTGCGGGGCGGTTTCCAAACATAATGTTCTTAATCTTCTCGGGGAGATGAAAAAATTTCCTGAAACTTTTCCGTTTTTGTCGTTGGAGCTGTTTGTCTACATGTTAAAGTATTTTACTCTTGCGGTTGATGGAATCATTTCAACCACCCATAGCATTTTCCAACCTCAGCTTGGCTGCTTCTGACATTTTGAAAGTTGTCTCTCTTTTGTTCAATTTATTTATCTACTCCTACTTTATAAATTCTGTTGCTCCTGCTTCGGCATATATTAATCCACATACTCTCGAGATACCTGTTTGGGATTCGATCGTAATTGAAAAAATATCATGGGATGGGACATAAATCGATGGGCGTTGAAAGGCGCTCTCTCTGATTTCCATTAATTTCGAAGGTAGAAATGCAAAGAGTTGCTTAGTAATTCTGAACCATCGTTTGTTCATAAGTCCCGCACGACTTTAAATATTTAAAAGCAAACGAAACTGAATGAACATTTCAGAAGTATTTTCTCGGTCGCAAATTCTTCGACGGCAAAGAGTTAAGATCATATGAGCAAATATTTTAGATGACACGAGATGCATGTCGGGTTAAAAGATTATTCATGCTGGCACAAAGTTCAGCGAGCGGAGTCAAATACAAACACATTGTGTGTGGGTGTTCACAACAGAGACATCCAGCAGATTGTTTGTGGGGAAAAAGATTTAAAGCAAATATGACATCACAATACCTCTTCATTGTGTTTCGCCGAATGCGAGAAACTAATCGAGCGGAATAGTTACAGACGCATTCTCAGATATTGCCTCAAATATTTCTCGTTGCTGTTGATCGTTTCTTTTCGAACCTCAACTATTCAACGTATTTATAAATTCATTAACATAATTAACATTGAAGCTTTTCGGATTGAATTGGAGCTAGTTTTGTGTGAAGTGAAGTTGTAAAAAATATTCTCATGCAATTAACAATGGGAATACTCAGCCAAATCCGTTTATTATACTTTCGGTGGTGTTGGCCGCCAAAAGTGACCCATCGACCAAACCTTTTATGAAAATGCCGAAAAAGAACTCGTGAGTTGAATTCAAATCGCCACAACTAACACAGTCGTGAGGTCGGAGTTATTACTTCTCAGTGCTGTTTATGGAATCATGCGTCTACGTTCATTGAAAACTGCCTGAAAAATATTTTCGACAGCACTCGATTACGACAGCATCATCTTTGAATCACGATAAATGCTTCGATTTGCCAGAGATCTCAAGCTTTTCACATCATTATAGAAAGAGAGAGAAAAGTTTATAAGTCGATTCAGCATTAGAATTAAGTTAATGGATTTATTTATTCATACAACAGCTCGCCTGCGTTTCACAATGCAAATCGACTGCTGAGTAATTTTGAATTAATGAGCTGTTGTTTTATATTCTTATCAACTCGCACAAAACCATCGGCACATGACTCGCTCACATTTTTTACACAGTGATTTGTGTTTAAACTCTTTTTGTGCCTTGCCTTGTTTTACTCAAGCCCTCAACACAGCGCTACATCAATGCTGAAAGCTCTTAATTTGATAAAACACAAAGATAGCTGACATCCTATTTCCTGTCTAATAGAGAGGAATCTATTTTCGTTTCACATTTTTAAAAGCCAAAGCCTAATTTCACTCCTCTCGTCTCATCCTTAACACTTCTGCCAACTTGATTCTATCTTCAACGAAAATGTGTGCTCACTATGACGTCTGCATCATTTCACCGTCTAGGCTTTATGGCAACATGAGGAGAATCTCTATATCGATCTTTGTTTATAGAGGCTGAGTGCGTATATCAAAAATTAAGAGAGATAATCTCTTCGGGCATCTGGTCTCAACTCTGAACTCGTAGCGAATTAGCGGTTCGCGAACCATTACGAACAAGACGTGGGATGATTACCGAAATGACCTTTTAAATTCTATACTGAGTATCTTCTTTCTTCTTTCTGTTCCAGATTATTCAAAATGGGTTGTTTCGGCAGTAAGGATAAGTTATCTAAGGAAGATATGGACTTTCTGAAAACGCATACACGTTATGACGAAACCACTATTAAAGAATGGTACAAAGGATTCAAGGTAATTTCCGCCGGCTGCCGGCACAATGATATTAAATTTTATGTCTCAAGGCTTGAAAAAGTAATTTCCTAGGGTTTGATGAATGAGAAAAAAGGCATTCGGTCATTAGTCTCCGTCCTTATTGATCTTTAAGAAGAGCTTAACAGCTTTTTGGTGTAGAAGTTTCTGCATGAAATTCTGTCTCATTAATAAATCAAGGACAATAAATTTTACATTGTTTCGTTCTGGCTCTGGCGGTGTAGTACGCACGTTATTATTACAAGTCTTAAATCATGCAACGCGAACAGTTCGTGTTTCCGCCAGGTACATTTTCAAAACGTTTAAATTTCATTTCGTTACATCTCGTGTCAAGATCACGAATCAGTTTATCAATGATGGAACAACAACCTGAACATGATCGTTCGCTTACAAAATCATTAATATTACATCCTTCCCTCCAAAACATGCATCACTAAGGAATGGAACATTAAGTTTTCTGAAAGCTCGTGAAAGTTTTCTTCATTCATATTTATTCATACTTTCAAGCCTTGACTTTTTTTTTGGGAAAATCTTATTAAAAGTTATTAATTATTCAAAACAATTAAAGTTCATTCTTTGCCTTTTTCCCTTCCACCCTCAGAGCGATTGTCCCAACGGTCGCTTAACGCCCGCGAAGTTTGTAGACATGTACAAAATGTTCTTCCCATCAGGGAACGCGGAAGAGTTCTGCGACCATGTCTTCAGAACATTTGACATGGACAAGAATGGATACATTGATTTTAAGGTGAGTCTTAAGTTGCTAAGATTCTGCACCCCGAGGAGTCAGTATATTTTACCTGCGGAATGTTATTGGCACTTGCGCAGGAAAAGCTCGAAGAGTCAAAAATGAACCAACAAAATAATAAAATCAATCTTTGGAACAGTGCTTGCCAGTATATTTATTTCTTTTGATGTTTAACTTAATTTTGACATCACGAAGGTTTTTCTTAATTAATTAGCAGGACTGACTCAGGGAAGATGGCTGGCTGCACAAGCTTGAGCAGCCCTAAGCCGACAGTTTAATGAAATTCATGTACACTGCTTGAGCTTTCGGAGCTAACCCATAAAGCATTCGAATGCTTAAGGTCACGCAACATTAGCATGGCTGAATGAAATAATTGAATTATGTATTCCAGTCATTCATTGCGTAATGAAATTAATGTTCGCTCTCTTTCGTCTAACTTTGGAGAAACACGGAATTCGCTTTAAAAGCTACTTTGGCATAGAAAATCTATTCTCCAAAGTTATTCGCTGCTGAACTTAAACTTCAAACCCATCGTGTAACCATCCAATTAAAAGTTTCTCCGGCTCTCCTCGAACTCAATGAGAACGCTCCAACAATTTCCATGTTCATTTCAATGATTTTATCTGCTCAGAAATATTTTGTTCCTCTCGAATATCTGAAGCGTCTCTAATTCCTTCATAAATGATTATACTTCAGTTCATGCGAATCCCCTGATTTTAAAGCTGGAAAGCAGGATACGCAAACGCTTCCGTCCCACGCGCAGTGAGCTTTGAACTTCGAAATTAATTTCAGATACACGTTGAGAGCTTTTCGGATTTGGAGATAAAAAATTTCACTGAACTCGAAACTGATGTTCGAATGTAAACATTTAAGCTTTATTTAAAGAACTCGCTTGAATTAATTTATTTTCTTATCGTCTCTAGCGCTGCCAAAAATTTCAATTTCATTGATCTCGATTTGACGAATGTCATTTCCTCTTCTCTGTCTAGAGGAAGTTCGCGTGTCTTAATTGGTTTTACGCCCTCCGTCGGGAATGTTCTTGAGCACATCGTTAACCTTACGCACAATTACGTGACGACTTTACGCAAGCTGCTCATATACATCAAGTGATCTGCTGGATCGAAGCGGAGCTTACAAGAATTTCGGAGAAAAATATTCTAAAATAAATAGTTTTGAAACTTAGTTTTCGAAGCCATTAAAGTTCTACTAACCCTCAACTCTGTACAATTCTTGTATAAAATTTCAAACGTCTTCTCTGTGATTTTGTCGCATCTGTTGAGTTTCAAAGTTTTCAAACGAGGAAGTGAACTCGTTATGATGTCAACACATTCATCGTCAATCTCTTTGTTCTCGCTCAAGTCTAGAAGCTCAAGTGATGGACAGTTTTCTACCAATGCCTTGACACCTTCTACCGTAAACTAGAAGAGCGAGCATAAATTTCCATCAAGCAAAAGCTCACGTCAACTCACATTGCAACGAGAGAAATAAACTTCCTTTAGTTCGTTCAGCATCATGGCATCGATCAATGTAAAGTCTGTCAGTTTGTAAAGTCCGTTGCATCGGAACACTTGAAGCCCTTTTAAGTTCCTTATCGAATGAAGACGACGTGCGTATTCCGATGACACTCCAGTGAATCCGTAGTCCGTGAGCTTTGTTGCGATAGAAACGAAATCTTAATTGAAATAAAATTAAATAAAATCCTACCTTGCAGCAACTGTCAACGTTGAGATATCGCAATAATCTCATGTGTCTGAATATCATTTGTAAAGAATTATCTGTCACTGCTAACGAGACACCGCCCAAATCCAAAGCACTCAGGTTTTCATAAACGTATGACATGCGAAGCACAACAGCTTCTGTTAAAGTCTGCAGTAAGCCGAGGTTTAGCTCCCTTAGACGACACTTTGGAGGCCCACCATCAGCACACAGCACACCATCCAGTATTCCGGCGTCAGTCACGTAATCACAATCCGAAATTTCGAGCGACTAAAAGCAAACTGATGGAACTTTTAATTTCTCAACTGAGTTTTAGCACGAACCTCTAAGTGGACTAATTTTGCAATTTCCCTAACTCCGTGATCGGTCAAGTTGTGACACTTTTTCAACAAGAGAATCTTTATGTTTGTCATGTTGCTCGATATAAGCTTCAGAACGATGTCGTTCAAGTTTGGCGACGCGGTTAGATCAAACTTTTCCAGGAATGGTTGGTTGGCGGCTAGAACTGGGAGTCCGTAGTTTGAATTCTTCGTGGACCCCATAAATGTTAAATGGAGCTCTTTCAATTGCATATCGATGCGTCCCAAACTGTCAAGGAAGAAATCATCTGTGATGGTGTTTGCAAAGTTCAGCGATTTAATCTTGGTCTTGTTGTCCCTAAGAAAGGCCAGAACATAATCTAGGAAACGATTTCTTTCTGGGGGGTTCATCAGCTGCAGGCAGTTAGACAGATCGATGGAACTTATGTTCGGGCTTGTCGCCATGAGATATTCGAATATGTCAGCCGATAAGAAATTGTTTCGAGCCAGTCCAATGTGCGAGCAATTGCGAAAAGTAACCCTACGTTCGAACGAACATTTGTTGAAGAACCAACTTTTGAACATGTTGTTCGCTTCTATTTTGAAGCTCTCCAAATTTTTCGTATACTTTCCAACGTTAACAAATTGATCCTTTGTTAAAAGACCACTCAGGAACTCAATTTCAGTGAGATTTTCGCCGTAGTAAATCCAAAAGTCTTCCGTTGCGTAATCGTCGACTTGTCCCGTATGTAGCATAACGGTGGGAAAAAGCCGTTTACATTTCGCGAACGACTGAATTGGCACGGAAAATTGAGAAGAGTAGCGCTCCGTAAAGTTTAAACACCAGTATTTCGAAAACTTTTTGTACTGCGAAGCGTCCAAGAACCGTCTGCATGTTAATCCTACACACTGTTGAGCCCATTAAGAGAAACAATATTAACTCTGCCCTTTCTTGTTGAGGGATCCATTAAACTTTACCATTAAATCTGATGGATTCAGGAAGGAGAATATTCGTACCAGTAGCTAAGAGAAATGGGAAATCAATAAACTTTAATGTGTCACGTATGAATAGTTAAAATCATTTTACTTCCATCGGCAGAAAGCTCAACTCAGGCAGACTTTTAACGAACTCGAATGTTTCCTTGTACTCTTCGTACCACATTATTTTCATTTTCACACTTTATCACAGAGTTATCTGTCTCGGAAAAATTTGTCTGTTGCTTGTATCGTCCGATCTCGATCGCACAAACGTTCGCCAATGAATGCGAAAATTCAAAACAATTGTTCAAGGCGGTAAATGGCGACTTAGTAAGCTCGAGATGCTAAGAAGAAAAGCTTTCGAAATTATGAAATTTTACTTCGTGATTATTATTTACTGTTCTAAAATTAGTTTGAATCTAGCTGATCGATTTCACGGTTCGTTCGTATCATTGACTGGTGATGACTCTGAAAACTTCCAGTAGATGATATAGTTTCTAACTAAACAAAGCAATAAAGTGTGCTTATAATGAACCAAACTGAGAAATTCGTTTTTCCTCAGAAATCGAAAGCTTTACGACTCGTTGACGAAGCAAAATCAAAGCACAGGAGAATCATTAAAATGACAATATAAATAAATTAGTGTAATTTATTCGGTTCAATTCTGGCAACGAGCGAAAGGAGTGTCTCCTGAAGGCTTTCGCTGCAATGTTGATATCGCTTCCACAAGCGAAGTTTGTTTGCGTTCTATGTCAAATTGAAATTTCACGCAATAGCGAGAACTAGGTGAAAATTATGTTTGAAAGATAAATGAACTTACCTTGTCAGTTTATCTATTTTTAATCCAAATAAAGCGAGCGCTTTCTTCTTCACGCGCTGTCTCATCAGTGACGTAAAGAAGGGACGTTGCCGCTTTACGCTAGAGTCCGTTCAACCGAACTCTCATATCATTTGTGTAAGACTCCCGTTCGGTCAGTCGCAGCCATTTGTTCGATGAAAGATAATAGTTCCCTATTGTGCTACTTTTCGATCGTTTTCATGACATTTGGCGATCCGTCAAGAAAAACAATACCAAAATAATTCTTCAAGCGGTCTTCCATTGACCATTTATTTCCATGCCTATGGTCGCGTTCTTTCAAGGCGAAAACCTTTTCTAAAAATAGCTGGAAGAACGTCTTTCAAACCCAATAACCTTTTGTGATTTTTACCAACATAGAACAAACAAATGTCTCATCAGAGGCCGACACGTTCCTCGCCCGTGAGCCTGAAATAAACGTTGCTTCGTCCTTCACTTTGTGCGTGCTGTTTGATATCTTACCCTGGATGGCTGTGAGAAACTTCCTAAGCTCGCAGCAATTATTCAAATAAATATTTAGCCTTCGTGATCATTTACGTGTGAATTTGCAATTAACGGCGCAGTTGAGTAAACAAAAATTGATGCAATTCTCTCTTGTTACAGGAATTTTTACTAGCAATAGATGTCACATCCAGTGGCACTCCAGAAGAAAAGCTCAAATGGGCTTTCCGAATGTATGACGTCGACGGCAATGGCGTGATAGACATTCAGGAGATGACGAAAATAGTCCAGGTAAATACATCTAAGAGGAATTACCGCGGCCTTATGTAAGCAAGAATATACTTGCCCTCTTTCTTGTCGACTTCACAGTTGCAACCACTGAGCTTTAATGATGCTGTTGGAAAGACTCGTGTTAGCAAAGTTTTCCATTCTGCTATGCCGCAAATTTCAGATCATAAATGATAGAAATGTGAAAAGTCTCAATCGATTTTCCCACTCTAAGTTGGTTGTTGATATTTATTCAAAGTTTTATGACGAAAAACGGAAAAGGCAGGCAAATATACATGTAAATCATCATCAATGATGAACATGTTTGACTTTCTTTTCGCCCCTATCGCTGATCAATTTCTGTGTCGTTCGTGTCTTTCACACATGTGGAGTCAAATATTTACCGTCAAAGTTTATCTGACGCAGGAAGTTGTGTTAATTTGCTACACTTCGTTGTGTTCTTTACTAATAATAATTAAAGGTTGACGACGGAAACTTTAAAGCGCGAATCGTTTGAGTACATGGAAGGCTTGAGGTACATTAATGAGAGTCCTTTAATCATTCGCAAACAATGTCGCATTCGCTGTGTGTGAATTAACTCACACGAGACGGAAACCTCTGTCAGTCAGCAGCTACATTCGCAAAACACCAAAGCCACTCGAGCCTCGCAGGCATATCTAGCTTTATTTATTTATGAAGCTTTTCATGCCTTCCTCGTGTGATCCACTTTTCCTCTCTACATGTGACTGATTCTCCCTTCCCGCAAAAACTTTATGATACAGCTACGATCTTTATTTTCCTTCTTCTTCTTATCTTTTCTCTCCCTTTAGGCCATTTATGATATGCTCGGTGCATGCTCGTCGAATAAGCCCGCTGACTCAGCAGAAGAAAGAGCCAAGAACATCTTCGCAAAAATGGATGAAAACAACGACGGACAATTAACACAAGACGAATTTTTAAAAGGATGTTTACAAGACGAAGAGCTTTCGAAGATGCTAGCGCCATAAATCCTAATATTTGTCTTTGCTTAAAGTCGTCGACGATGTACACAGCACACACACAAAATACAAAGAGAAACGCATAAGAGATGAAATCAAATGCATCAAGATAATTAGAATTAGTTTTAGTTATTTGCAGAAGTTACTTAGTTAATTATCATTATTTCCATACTTGTTAAGATCGATATGTATCAAGCCATGTTATGAGACATCCTTTTTAAATTGATTCAATGAACCTTCAATTTCCTCACCACGTTAAGATTAAGTGAAGTGGCGTCATGATAAAGCTTCGCTTGGAATTCCACCAACTCTGTTCATCGTTCGTCGGAAAAATCTTCGTCGTCGTATCATGAACTTTAAAGTATTAGCAAGGAGAAGAAATAAGGAAGCTTCAGAACAAATTGCATTAATTTATGAGCATTACAGAGAAAGGTTACACAACATGCATTCGTTCAGCTCTCATTCAGCGCGTCATTTTATGAAGCCGCAACTCATGCCACGAAGACGGAAATTTCCAATTATGCCGAACATTCGTTCTCCATCTGAGGCGGCACTTTGCATTACTTTCTATTGATTTTGCTGGAAGTCCCGGCCTGAATTTAAACATGTGATTTACTAGATTTAAGGCCTAAGCACCACCCTTCGACAATCTCTCTAGCACTTTATACTGTGAACACGATTGAAAACCAATATTTATCGACCTTTGAAAGGGATCCTTCTTACGCCACCGTCTTGTCTCCTGCGAATGAAATTCACCCCTTCATGTGATAAAGATGTAATCCGATATCGTCCTCGATGATGTTGCAGTATTCTCAACTCCCAAAAAGCTAATTAAGGCTTTCAGACTTTCTACGGCAAGCGTTATTGATTTCCCGACGATATAATTTCTTCGCTGACTGCGCATTTCAAGCGAGAAGGAAACTTCGGCTTCTTATCGGATGGGATCTTCTCAAAACATCCTTCTCGTGGAACAACAAAGAGATTGCCAGCAAAATATTTTTTCAAAACTTGGACCGTTTTCTGAGAAGCGGAAATTCAATTTGCGAAACAATAATATTTTTCTGATAATCTGCGGATGTTCAACGAGCATTATTTTCATGAGAATTTTTCATTTGTAATTTCCATCGAGAATAAAAAGTGAGCTAAAAATAATTTATCGATTTTTACAGTTCAAGCAGAAAGCGGCATTTGTATTGGAATAGGAATAGTTTAGAAGTGACGACGGTTTGCTTCTATAGTAGAGAAAAGGCTACAAAACTTGTTGCCGTTCCATTTAATTGATCAATTATTCCACAATTCTCCTTAAGTTCTCTGATTCTTTATTCCCTTGCGACAACAACTTTCTTGACAATGATAGCTCATGCTTGATGAAACTGAACCATAAAACGTCACTAAACGTTTTCGAGTGAAATGGGAATTAAAGGAAAAGAAATTTTTCTTAATTTGCGAGGAAATTAGCGCGAGGTTGGAAAGAAGAACTTTGAAGGTGAATTCACTTAAGTGAAACGAACTTCCCAACTTTGACGATCAGAGAGAGAACCGAGCATGAACTTCTTGTTGAACGAAATGTGACGTAAATTTTCATGAACGTGGCTAATTGCTGCTTTCGCCCGTCTTAATCAGCCCGAAAACAAACATTTTTAATTTCATTCATGCCTCAGACTCGTTCGGGCGTTAAACACATAAACACAAATCGGAAAACATTTCCACGCGGCTTGATTATTTCCCTTCACATTTTTGAAGCTTTTCCAAATGTTCTACCTACAGAGCCAATGAAAAGCTTAAAGCCGCCGACTGCTCCAAACATGACACAGATATTCATGTTGTCATATTATTTACGCACGAAATTCCAACATTGCTTATTAATGAGATATTCAGAATTCTAGTAAATGCCATCTTGAACATGCGTTTAGTTAGGACGATAATCGAGGATTAAATCAGTAGTGTTAAGTCCAGATTTTGGGCGTTTAGATTACATTATTCTCATTCATATGCGTCTAAGAAAATATCTTATATGGAGCTAACGCATAAGGCTTTTATAAAATTAAGAGAAATTATCTAATTGGGCACAAATTTACTTATGAAGAGAAGGAAGAAGAAATGAGAAACTCATAAATGTTCGAAGGCTAATCTAAATTTTACTATAAAGCAAGCACTCAAGTATGTTTCGTATCGTTCGAGAAAAAAAATCATGAATGTTTACACTAAACGTAAGACCGCGTCTTGGAAGGAAAATCAATCTCGGAATTCGAGTGTTAGAATTAGACGGAGATTGTATAATGATAAAAACCTTTTTACACCTTTTTAGATGAAAATAAATCCAAAATCTTCCTTTCTTGCACTTCAAAAGTGTAAACGATTCTCTCTCAAACGAAAGTGAAGCTGCTTCGCGACACTCCACTGGAAACTGAGTACTTAGCAGACCCTAGAAAGCAAAACTTTGAGCTTTCGACAAATGCAAACTTCAACAAGCCTTCATAAACAAACAAAATTTTATATCTCTAACATATCCTCAGCACTTTCTGCAGTGAACACACTAAAACCGCTGCTCGAAGCGAGAAATTTTCTACAAAATGCTTTGCCAGAAAAACGAAAAAATTGAGCTCTCCCATCAAACAGCCGGCAGACAAACACAAACTCACTAGGAAATCATTCATTAGGTCAATTATAGCCAGTGAAACGAAATGCTTGTACGATGAGGAAAAACCATTTAATCAATTTTTCTCGTGGCAACAACCTACATCAAACGACAAATGGAGAGAAAGCATATTTCCTAAGCACAGTTCTTCATGTGCTTGCTCTCGTCTCCCTCTCCCAACGAATTGATTATAACAAAGGCTTTCAATAACTTTGATCTTTTGGAAATTCGATGGAGACTGATTGTGATTTATTTCACTGTTTATTTGTTCAATTTTCTCCGAAAGAATCTGAATCACGCATGACTTTTCAAACTCAGGTGCAGATTTCGGGTCCGCTTTATTCTGAATTATTCATATTGCTTCGCCAATTTCTAAGAAAACATTCACATAAAAGTCTTTTTGAGCCGAAACCCCTGACAGTAAATGATGCACCAAACGAAAAATTTGAAAAGATTTTTTTCCGGGCCGGACAAAGTTTGTCAAAGATTATTTGTAAGAAAAGGGACCGCAGTAACGTTGATGAATTGAAATCAACGTTAGTGTTCAGATTAACTCTAAGGAAGATTTCTTAGCACCCTGAACAGAGTTCGTAAAGAGGTGATTCTTGGTAAAAGGAGAGTCAAACTCGTTCAAACATTTATCCACAGACCTACAGTCAAGTGCATGTAAATAGACCATCTATCTATTTGTTGAAATTTGAAGAACTCTAAATGTTTAAAGCTGTTTGAAACGATGAACAAATGATAGATCCCAAACCTAATACACGTAACGTCTTGTTTATTGGAAATCGACTCTGATTTCGCATTTTTTAAGCGGCAGTTTGAAAATATCAGTCGATAGCATTCATTCGAAATTTTCCTTTTATTGTTTGCAAGATAACGATTTGTCTTGAGAAGGCTGCTTTTCTAAGGTTTACATATTGCCACGTCAGGAAATTCTTAAACATGCGCAACATCATATTTTTCTGAACTTTCGTTCGTTGACTAAGCGATTATAGATAGCCTAGCCTCGAGGTATCCGAGATATTTTAGAAAATTCAATATCTTATCGATGTTTTCAAGTAAGTAAAGTAAATTAAGGAGAAAACATGATACTACATTCATAAACGAATCTTAGGTATGCACCTTGAAAAAGAAGCAAAAGAAAAGTTTGAAAATGCCAGCGGCAGAGTCGTAAAATCTAAGCGCAAAGAAAATAAATATTAATGTAAAAGATGATTGAAAAACAAAATGAAAGTCAAACCAAATAAACAGAAAAATAAATTTATTTATCCTTTTAAACAAACCATTGCTGAGAGTTGTTTCCATATTGCCGAAAAAGAAAAGAGAAAAATCGTTTGAACGAGAATATGTTTGAAACCTCACTTGGCTACATCGTTTTGAGCAGAAAACTTGTTTGAATCATGAAATTTTGTAGCAGAAGCTAATCTTTTGTTAGCTCAACTTAAAACTTCGTAATAAAAATTTTATTCTCTTCAACAGGAGACTGCCTAGCTGAGCGACACTCCATCAAGTCCACTGAAATTTATACTTTAACATGTCGCTAAAATAGTTGAAAGCCATCAACCTAGGTGTTTATCGGTAAAAGGCAAAGTCGCCACTCAAAGAGTAGAAAGGAATATTTTGACATTTCAACGAAATACTTAAAAAATTCGTCCACACGTTGCTGCTGAACAGCATAACGAAGCAACTGACATATTTAGTATAGTGAAACTGTTCATACTTTCCGTGCTTTGAATTATCTACCGTGACGAGAGCAAAACGATGGGGAAGCAAAACAGCAAATTGAAGCCAGAAGTTCTTGAGGACTTAAAACAGAATACGGAGTTTTCCGGTGAGTAATTTCTTCGTTTTAAATTTGTAGAACAAGAAAATTGCGCTATTAACACATTTTCTCTCCATTACCAAAAGATATCCAATTAAAAGTTTAAATTATCTTTAAAGCAAAACGAGGAGAAGAAGCGTTAATGTTTAATCTTGTACATTGTTTCAGTTTCATATTGTTTGCCTCCCAAACTCACGGCTGATTTCACGGTGTTTGTTTTCTCAAGAGTGAGAAAAACGGCTCGGCTTGTTAAAAGTCACATCGAGCGCCGAAGAAAAGCGTGAAAATCTGGGAAATTATTTATTTATGTAAAGGCCTATTTATCCGTCTAGTTTAATACTTTTCCTCGCTTGTTATTTTTTATTTCCTGATTCTCTGTTTTTATCGCCATATAGACGCCGAAATTCAAGAATGGTACAAAGGATTTCTCAAAGGTAAGTTCTCCTATGACTTCACACAACCCGAAAAATTATCAGCCGTATTTCAGATTGCCCAAGTGGCCACCTTTCGGTAGAAGAGTTCAAGAAAATTTATGGAAATTTCTTTCCGTACGGAGATGCTAGCAAGGTAATTTCACGTTCAACGGTATTATTTCCACCCCTCAAATCACTCGCACGGCAAGTAGAGCCAACATTATGTAGCATAAATTAACATTTTTACGGTTTTTCAATTTCAATTTTCGTTTCCACGAGTTTTTTCTACTAACAACGAGAGGAAATAAGCAACATTACTGCATACGCTTGTCTATACAGCTATTAAATCATAAAATCGATAAGAAGTTTCTTCTTGATGTATTCGATGAAAACGGAATGAAGTTCACTTCATCTTGGGGGAAATCAAAATATTTATGTTGTGAAAATATTTGCAAACCCGAATCAGCTCAAAGCTGGATGGAGTTTCCCATTAATTTCTTTTTCTGTGACTTTGGATTTATTCGGATTGCCAAACGGAAAGCCACAAAGAGTCGTAATCCTTACTCGATGCTTGAGGTGAAAAGGCGTTGTTGGAAAAAAATGTAGCCGGAAATAAAATCAATTGAGCTTTATACTGATTTATAAAATATAATGTTCAGAAGATGTTTTCTCCTAAATGATTTCGACAGCTCACTGCAGAGACCCGTTTCCCTAGTGAACCAGCATGCAAAATATATTTATTTATCTTAACGGGTTTCTTTCTTTCTAGTTTGCGGAACATGTTTTTCGTACGTTCGACGCTAATGGCGATGGAACGATTGATTTCCGAGAGTTTCTATGCGCGTTGAGCGTGACATCGAGAGGTAAATTGGAGCAAAAGCTGAAATGGGCATTCTCGATGTATGACTTAGACGGGAACGGATACATTTCGCGACAAGAAATGCTCGAAATTGTCACGGTAAAGTTTTATATCACAATACGTGCTTCCCTCTTGCAACAGATGGGAAAGTCGCAACATGACATTACATTTTCATCTGCTTGTAGGCAATCTATAAAATGGTTGGATCTGTTATGAAAATGCCAGAGGACGAGAGCACACCAGGTCTGTATACAATTTGAAATAATTTGAAGTAGTAGTGATTTTCATGTTTTTACAACTTTTCAGAGAAACGCACCGATAAAATTTTCCGCCAAATGGATAAGAACAAAGATGGAAAATTGAGTTTGGAGGAGTTTATTGAGGGCGCAAAGAGCGATCCATCCATCGTTAGGCTTTTACAATGTGATCCGCAGTCGCAGTGAATAAATTTACACAGAAGAAACCACCCAGCAGACACGCTTTTTATCATTTTAGAGTTTTGTTGAAACAACTTCTTCCTTACGTAAACATATTTTCCATTTTCCTTTAAACATTGAAACTAAGTGAACAACACGATCTTATGTTATTAAGATGCAAACACTGATGCTTCTTCTTATGTTGAGAAAACGAAAAGTTTGCAATCTATTTTCCCTCACGTTTTTCCTGGAAAATCGGAAACTCGTCTATTTGATTGAGAAAAGATGTGGAACATTGTTGCTTTCCATTTTAGTCTACAGTTTTAAGTTCATTTAGTTGATTACCTTCAAATGTTTCACCTCTTTTGCTAAGGAGCGAGAAAATTGAATTGCAAAAATGCTCTTTCGTTTTCGAGGGTAGTGAGAATACAATTTGAATGTTTAAATTTAAACGCTGCACCCGCGAATCATCATTTCTTAGATTTTAAATGACGATTCAAACGCGCAACTCAACTAAAATTCTAGATAGCAAGTTTATGAATTTTCCTTACTCGCAACCTTATAGTTTCCCTAGATGACTTAAGGGCTCTCAACTTAAAATGAATCTCATAAACAAAAATAAACAATAGCTTGAGAGTTGAAATAAATACAAAAGTTCTTCAGCTACGCTTTTGCGGTTCTTATAAAAAAAAGCGTTACGAGTAAAGATCTACGATGATCTTCCATTAGTGGACTAAAGCATGGAATATTTCTTACTAACAAAACAGTTAGGGAATATTTTTAGTTTGGTTGTTTAGTCAGAAAGTTCGAATAGAAAACAAAATAAAAGCTGTCACTGATCGCTCGCAGCCCCAACTATAAATCTCCTTTGATTTTGATTTCATCTGCGACAGACTCAGGACACTCAAACGACGAGCGAGCGTTTGAAAATAGCAGAATTGATAAAGAAAATGAGTCTTGATTTTCACATTCGCCTAATTTCCCTCCTGGACTTTGACTATATTTTAAAGTGTCAATTATCAATTAAAATATTCTACAAGTTATATAATCGTTGAAACTCAACTTTAATTCGCATCTTACTAAAGGAACAATTCTCTATCCTTAACATTTCTCTCTTACAGAAGTCTTGCAAACATTTTAACATTTTCGAAGGTCTCTAAAAACTGTTATTGAAATTTTAACAAAGTTGAAACTATCTTTAAGCAGATCACATTTCAACAAAGGTTCTTAGATTAAGATAAGAGTGAATTGAATTGGAATTGATGTGTTTGTCGGCAAGTCAATGCAATCCACCAAAAATGCGATATGGAAACATTTTAAAAGTTTGATGATTTCGCGACCTTTCAGCTAAAAGTTTTCATAATATGTTCTCAATGAAATAGTCAAAATAAATTAAATAATTGGATAAAATTTAGATAAAATTTCCTAATTTCCTCTCTTAAGTTCGATATATCAAAAAAAATCTTTTGAAAAATGACAGAAAAATGACATTGATGCGCATTTGATGCAATTTTATATATTTGCGTATGTTTTTTTAAAACAACATTATCATTAAACTTCTCATTAAGAAAAAAATGTGTTTAACTTATTCAATTGTTTCAGGATTACACCACAAGTCTTCATGAAACAAATATTCGATGTTCGATGCCAAAATTTGTACATATGTGACAATTTTCAGTCGAACATTTTTATTCTTCCATGCAGAATATGCAGACACTTGAAACCCTCACGATCTTCACCTTAAACCTAAACTTTCGAGTTCATGCAAATTGATAACGATTTGGCACAGCAGGGTAAAAACATTTTACTGACGCGCTTAAGCAATATGCTAGCGAAAATTTATTTTCACCTGAAATATCTTTCCTTGCTATCATTAATCTACGTCAAAGTTTCTTTTCAAAAGCAAGTGGCGATGAAAATATCGGAAAAAATTTGTGTAAGTATTTTCACGGCAAAGAAAATGTTTGTCGGCGTGATCGAACGGAAAATCACAAACGCATTTAAACTTCAATCATTGAAAGGTTTTCCTATTTTATCAAGTTGTCTTTCGGCTGTCAATCATCGCGACACAGCGCCTATCAAATTGGCAGTATAGTCATAAGAGCTGACATGATTTCACAATACTAAGACATGCGAAACCGCTCGTCTAACAATTCTTCTTGTTCAACAATTAAGTTGTATCACAGCCAAGTATTCTAAACTAATCGCTCATTACGCGAGAAATCCCTTGAAATATTTTCTCATTGTTTGCAGTTTCAACTGTGTTGGTATTTTTATAATTTTCCTATTTGTCTCGATAGCTAAGAGCAAAGAAAAAGTTAGTCTTATTGTACAGTTGACAGAATTAACAAGTCATTTTCGAGGTAGTGAAAGCGATGAAAAATGTTCAGTGATTTTTGTGTTCCTTAAAATTATTGGAAAGATAGATTTTTCTGTGCGAAGTTCAAGATTTTGTTTCTTTTTTAAAAATCTTTCTTTACGTTTGGCATTTTACTTGGGGATTGTCAAATTTTCAATTTTTCCTGAAATTCCAAAATATCTTTAAACTTTCCTAAGTAAATGTGATATAAATTCAATTAAAAGTTGAATCTACACGCCACAGAGTTGACAGATTTGGATTTTACATTTCCAATCGGTTCATTGAATCTCCTAATATAGCGACATAAATCTGCAGTGCAAGTCTCGAAAATATTTGTGCTCTGTAAAAAATTCAAACTCGAATCTTCAGGAATCATCAAAGACATTGTTGGATAATTTCAAGTATAAATTTAGAACTTGCGAAATGACAGAGCAAGTAATTGAAACTTTGCGAAAATATCTTTCCTCGAGTGACAGTTACATAAATAGTATTACGTTGATTCCGATCTTTATTCTCGTTTGATCGTGCGAACGCGAAGTTCTATTGACCGGTGTTCAGTGTTTGTTAATTACGAATTCGATCGAGCAATTTCGCAAGGGAATCTGTGTCAGAAGGTTTAAAATAACGCATGGCCGCTTAGGCCAGGGCTGATGCACACGAAAAAAGAATAGCAATCACCTACGAATTTTATCAACTCATTGACCCAATTTACTTTTACATTCGAGAAATCACTTTTTTTTCGCAGCGAATAATCTAAAGCAAAAAGAAGCATGGACGACCATAAAATTTCTAGGGACAATAAGGTTTCGAAAAAGGGAGAAGTGGCTCATAAGACCGTATTGTACAAGCACTGGGTGAGGTGAGATCAATCGTAAAGTCTGTCTTTAGAGCGTCTTGTTTCAAAAACGTTTTGATTTCTCACAGACCCCGCTTCCTGCAATACAACTACATGTATGACTACAGACATAACTATTATGATGACGTTATCGACTATTTGGATAAGAAAGACCGCGGAATTAAATCTGATATTCCCAAGCCTCAGACCTGGGCTGAAAGAGTTTTGAGAACTGTAAACAAGTAAGTGTTCTTGTTTTTGACACAGACTCATTTTGACTCACTCAAATATTTATCTTTCGCAAACTCTTTCGTTAGCAAGCCACATTCGTCCGCACTCGACGCCTATGAAGCCGAACATAGCTTGAAACGCGACAGCCGATTGAAGATCACCCTCACCAACCAGATCAACTCCTATAACTACCATAGCAAAGGATACACCAACAGAAAGTATGCAAGCATCTTGTAAATCACCTTAGTAACATTTGCTAAAGAGACCGCATACTGAAACATGCAAATCTTTTAATTTCGCTTTTGGCTTTTTAACAAAAAAATTAAATCGAATTTTGTCATAAAACACGAAACGACAGAAGATATTTTTAAAAGACATTAGGCTTATAGTCTTTGCTTTGCTTGTTCATCTTGAAGACTTTTCTTATATTTTTTCTTTCACTCTATTAGTGTTTTTTTGAAAGTTTAGTTTGATCACTAATGCTGATAATATTTGCTTTCAAACGGACGATAATTATTAATGAAATTATTTTATTTAAGGTATTAAATTATGCAAAAGATTATACGCTCAGAACATCTAGAATCTTAAAATGACTTGTTAAAGAAACGAACATCTCTAAAGGGAATTAATGTGTGTGTCTATTCTATGTAGGTTGCGAAACAATTTTTAAACGAAATCATCATAATAAATAATTTTTATTTTGTCTGTAAAGTCAGAAATTTTGGAAGAAGAAAAACGGTTGTTTCTTTCATTCAATTTTAATTCAAAGTTCCACTTTAAGGTCCAACTTTACTGATCCCGTCTTTTGATATTCGTCGAACTTTTCCTTCACCAGCATTTCGACATCAATCTTGTCGGTGAATTCCTGTACTTTCCGCATGAGTGGCTTTTCTAAAGCATCCATAATCTGGTAGCGAAGAAGGTTTGGCAATACGTTAACAAAAAACTCAACAAGATAGTCTGCCGTTCCCAATCCATTGCATCTGATTTGAATGTTCCCTAGGTCCAATTGCAGATCATCAATTTTGAGCTTCTTACTCAAATTCAAAGGTTGTGTGACAGAGAAAAGAACTTTGACATGCTGCACGGAGAACTGAAGACTTCCCGCTCGAGTGATCATTCCTTTAGCTATTTGGACCTGCCACATAGTCGAGCCAGATATCTCTTGAGTTCCTACCTTCATTGCTGAATTATTTCGAAGCTTTGAGTTAAAAATAAGTAGTTGGAAACATATTCAAACTTACTGATGATTGCACTATTGTTTTCAATATTCAGCGACATTTCGCCAAGTCGATAAAAGGAAGAGATTCCATACAGCCAAGTGTTGTAGATTTTCACGCCGAAAACCCCAGGATAATTGTAGTCGTCAACTTGCATCGGATCGTAGCTTCAAAACAATTTAATAATTCAGTATTCAAATTGTTTCTGAAACTTAAAAATTACCCCTTAGCTCGAACTTGTTTACGTGCTTCAGCAATTGCGTTGTCGACGGGACTGATAGAGTTAGGAATTAATGATGATCCAACCAGCTTTAATAAGTTGTCGTCGATCGCTGCTTTGATTTTAACGTAAGCGTCTTTCAACAGCAGCGGCTTTATGTTGTCAAATATCTTAGAAGACAGAAAAGTTCAGAGAGAGGTAGACTTTAGACGCCTTTTGAACTTACGACATTTGATGCCGAATTGGCGACACTTTGAAAAATAGATGCGAAGAATCCCAAATTTTTGAAGTCCATTTGCCTGTAATGCAAATTTGCCTGTTGAAGCAATCAGTCCAACGAATGTAACTCACATATCGGAGAACTTTATGTCGATGTTTATATTTTGAGTTTTCAGTGTTCCATCTCGTTCAACTCCAACTGTAGCGTTACCTTCAATAAAGACATTCTTCAGGTTGATCGTAAATGGTCCTAAAAATAATTCATTAGATTGTTAAAAGCAAAGTGCAGAAACATGACGAGCAATACAAAATACCTTTAGATCTCGAGACGAAAGATCTCAAAGAATAATCGCCTGTCAGTAAAAGAGTGTCGAAAAATATTCCGCACTTTGCCTGCATTTCTTTCACCTCTGTTGTGATGTATTTTATTCGAAACTTGGAAATTCCCGAAAGCTTAGAGTTTCGCATTTGAAGAGTAGCCATCGACATGCTTTGATCAACATCTGGAACATCCTGAAAGATATTGTAAGGCAGTTTTTCAGGCTTTGGAAATATTGTTACTCACAGTTGGATCTGGTAGCGGGACAACCGGTAATCCTATAGGATCTTCTTGTTTGAAATGCTCGATAACTTCAAAAATTTGCTTAGCCAGCTGTTCCTCTGCTTCCAACGCCTTATCACTTTGTGAAGGCTGAATAGTTGTCGTCTCTACAACGCAACGTGATTATTCATCGGTCTTTTGAATCGATATTGCTCTTCTACCTTGGCTGACACTCTCATGAATTTGCGATAAAGCAAGCAAGCACAGCACGTACATTTGTCTTGACATATTCATTTTCCAATTTATTGAAACTCACTTCGAAATCGATCTGCTTCATAGAAGAGCTCACTAGCAAATGACTCTGACTGAGAGATTTTTTGTCGTCAGTTCAAAGGTTGATGATGCCCTGATAAGAGTCTCATGCATTGGAGAGATTGTAGTTCGAATATTCTCACACTCTCTTCGCCCTAACGACCACTTTTTAGAAAGATCTTGAAAATTTAAACAAGCGACACAGATCAAAAGGACAGTAAGCTTTAAGATAAATTTAAGCTTTTCATACATTTGAATGGTTCAGGACCAAATGCTCGTAAAAATTCTTTTGATCAATCTGCTCGATATTTTCTCGTGTCGTTCGAACTTTAATTCAGAGCTGTCGGAAGTAAAATGGCATAAAAATGTGAAATATAATTCAATTTTATGGTGTTTTAATAAACTTTATTGGTTTTATCTTTCGCATCTCCTAAGAATTTTATAATATCTCTCTGAGGTGCTTGAGCAAAAGCATAAGAAAAAAGGATGTAAAATGAAATCTGCAATAGAAAAATTTCCACATGATAAAGAAATGAAAATCATTTGAAAAAGGATTTCAATAAATATGTAAGTCGTCAAACAGATAAACTTAGAAATAAAAAATTGCAAGTGATGTCATGCGGCAACAATCAATCTCCATTTGGCCCAGCAGTGACTGATTAATACGTAACAACGCGCTTGGAAATCTTAAGAGACGACACTCCATTTGTCAAAGCTTCCGAATCGTAGTCGCTGGTATCGGCCAACAGCTTCCTGACATTGGCGGACCTCTGCTCGCGCTTCATTTGTCTTTCAGAACGATCTAACATGTCTTGTTCAATTTCTTGAATTCTCGCAGCCGATTGACGAGCCCGAACATTAGCAAAGGATTCAGAATCATTGTAATCAGAAAGTTTTGACCATCTGGTCAAATCGTTAGCTGCATGCGTAGCTGCGCTTACATTGTCGCTGACAACCTGGAATTAAAGAGTCCTTTAGAATTATATGTAAATGGTCTCGATCAGTCATCATACCTTGACTACTCGTTTCTTGTAAACAGTTGAGACAGCGGCGTCACTTTCATTATGTGCGCTATCATCGATGGTGCTTAACAACTTCTTCGATGCCTGAATACGATCCAATGTTTTTTGAACCTGAGATATAAAAATAAATATTTACACATGCGGCTTTTCCTCGTTCTATGTATGTAAGTGGGTTGGCTTGTATTTTTCATCTTCGAAGGCAGTGACGCAAGTCTTTTTTCCTCTTCAAGAACGATCGTCCAAATATTTATTCTCGATGTTCCGAAAATATATTTTCTTTTCTGTTTTGGCCGAAGAAATTGGTTTTGGAAAAATGGTAACTGACCTGACCGTCAAAGCTTGATTCAAGATCAAGGCCTCTACGTCCGGAGCGCTGATCGAGGACAGTTTCGTTACGGATTGCACGCGATGCACGATCTCTGGCAAATTCCAAGTCTTCCTCTTCCAACTCGTCACCAAGGGCGCCGCGAACGAATCGAGGATTCGGTGGTGACACTCGTGGGGGCTCCGAATGTCTCAAGTAAACAATTGGATTGCCAAGAGTTGGGTGATGAGATGGAAGATGGTATTTGGCATCTAAGCGATCAATCGCAGATTTATAGTAGTTTTCTCCGATATTATAGTTGGAGTCGTAAATGCGGGATCTTCTTGGTCGTCTGCTGCTCATTGTTATATGTTTTAACTACAAGGTTCACTGAAAAAGTAATGGAGAATGATACGATTAACAAGAGCACAATAAATCTTTTCGCAAGAAAAAACTTTGCTTTTCTAAAAATAAAAGTTTCAAAAATGCGAGCAACATCAAAATTTTCACTGGCTAGAAAAAAAACTTCGACTTTGATTTTACAGCAAAAATAAAATTAATTTGTCCCTTTTCGAGCAGGTAAGTTGATTGCAATCAATGCAACGACTGAGATTTTTTCTGAAGATTTAGCTGGTTTAATTTAAAAAGTCTGGCAACAGGATTAGGAGGAAAGGTGGGCTATTTGCTTCGTCGCCGCTCGGAAAAATGTGCAACTTGCCGTCTGCCAAAGAATTTAAATTAATTTCGTGAATTTCATTTTACAATTGATGAGGCTGAGTCATTAATTAGTTTTGTAGGTAACGAGGATAAAAATAAATCGCATTCCAAGCCTTGCGGCCTTTTAATAAATCAATTTCGGTTCCGACTTCATCCTTTTCTGTCTGGTAGTCAATAATGAGGAGAGTTCTTGTGAGGCACGAATTTATTTTTAGATTTGATTCACATCTACAAATGGCAACTTTTCAGAATTATGCAACTTTTTCCTCTTTTTCTTTCACCTAAATTTTCGCGAGATAATCACGACTTGCTCTCTTGTTACTGGGAAATAAACTTCTGGATTCGATAGGTCAAATTTTCTTACAATTAAAAAATTATTCGAAGAAAACTAATCGCGAACACAACCCGCCAGTTTCAGATGCTTCAAAACTGAGACTAAAAAGCAATGCGATGAAAATTTAGTAGAGAAACGTTTCTTTTATTTCTTCCCGTACGCAGCGATTCTCACATTTTCCGAGACTGTTTATAAATAGCTCGGTTGGTGATTTCATACCACAGCATCGTTGACCGAGAACAAAGGTGGGCAGCCAGGCTAGTATCTCGGAAGCTTCAACTAAGCCTCGAGCGATTTTCTTTCTATTTTCATCAAACATCGAACTCTTCATATGAATGGTCTCTTGTTGTTCTCTCTGATTTCGATCCAATAGTGTTAGCTTGCTGAAACATTTGCAAGGTTTCTGTTAGTCTGAATGAATTAAATACTAAGCTTTAAATCAGATATGTTTTGTACTTCCAGCTCAGTAACTATTTTGATAATTTCATAATTGATTCATCGGCATGAAAACAGCGAGATACCAGAAGAAAAATCATACGGTTTGTTGTATTTCCATCTTCTTTCTGCCACCACAGTATCTTCTAATCTCACCCCCATACGAACTTTTATCTTTTACCGTTTTAACCTTCTATTAGTCGAGCACAAACTTTTTGTAGAAGTTCTTTAAAATATTCGACCGAAAAATTCATTTGAAGTGAAATTTTCCAATGAGTGATCATGACGTTCTTTACTTCCTTCCTCATATTCTCATGTGTTCGTGTTAAGAACATTTCGTCACCGATGCTATAATGCTGATGGGGTGGCAATTCGTTCTGAGTTCATATATCAAACGCTTTCATTTGCTCTGTAATTTAAAAACAGCATAGTTGTCCTTCGAGCGAAAAATGAATGCAGTTTTAAGGGATCATTGACATTGCTGACAACTTTCATAATAATATTGAAGTTCTGCCATGTGGAACTTTGTTTAATTTATGCATGAGACACTAATACAAACAGCAGTTATCCACATTACAATAGCTCACCTGTCCGAGAAGCAATTTACTTTTTGACGCCAGTATGTTGTTAGAGTTCTGTGAGTACGATTTAGTTAGGAGATGAGAAATTTATAAAAATGAAAGTCTCGAAAATCATCAATCAGAAATGTTTCCTTGGCATATTCAACATAATATTGATGGTAAGCTGGTTAGTAAATTAAGTGCTTTGAAATTGATTCGTTTGATTTCAGCTTTGTGGCGTCGTGGTTTTAGCTACGGGATTCTACTTGTTTACCGATAAGAAGCGTTTGTTGCTGTCCTCGCTATTGGTCGTAACGCAAGACGAAGCAAACCCATTGAAGGATTTGAAATATCCTTTGTTTTTGTATGTGGCTTGTGTTCTCACAATACTAGGAATGGTCATCATCTCATTCGTTTTATTCGTCGGTTGCTGGACATCCTACATGAACAATTGCTGTCTTCTCACGACATACTTCATAATGGTTTTGAGCTTGCTTTTGATGAAATTCACAATATGTATAATAATCGCTCTCTGGCCACAGTGTTTGGGCCTCAATATAAGTGTAACAGAAATGGTTAGAGTGATGCAAGGAAGCTACGGTGTCCCAGGATTTGAACAATATACAGTCGCAATGGACTTTGCACAGACTGTTTTAGAATGCTGTGCAATCAACGACAGCATAAATTACGATACGAGTTTGTGGAGATTACAAAAGTTCGGAAGGAAAGAGTTGACCGTTCCACTTACTTGCTGCACGCTAATGAACAGATTTGAAGACGCTTCGTATCTCGACCCCATACCTGTCAACGAGACGCTATGTCAATCGCTGCAACCGCATGAGTTCCAAAAAAGCCGACATCTAGATGGTTGCCTCGAGAAAATCAATTATTGGTACAGGGAACACTATGTGGTTTTACTTTGCGCCGGACTGGTTTTAGTTCTTGTGGAATTTTTTGTTCTCCTGACAATCGTCCTGAATTGCACGAGAATTAAACAACAGCAGATCAGGAAGAAAATTCTCAGCGGAGGTCAATCGACAACTTTGACTGATTCCTTCCAACGAAATTTGACACGAGAAAATATATATCATGACGACTTCATCTCAATCACACCCGAAATAAGAGAAACATTTGTGCAACCAACAGATCAGAGGAGATCGCAAACTAAGTTCTCTAGAAACAATTATCGACTCCGAAACAACGATCAGTTCACTAATGAACGACCAGAGACCAGCGAGCGATACCAAATGAACAATCGGTCTCAAAATAACGAGCGATTCCAGAATCCTGGATATTTAATTTGACAAACAAATCCTAACAAAAATCTAAACACAGTTTTCAAATAAAATCAAATGCAATTTTGAAGAGAAATATTTGGGATTTAAATAGGATTGCGATTTCAGAAAAGTCCGTTAAATCAAATCATCTCATGTGTTCAAATAAATATATGCTAAAGATATTTTTCCCAGAAGCATAAAATCATTTGCTGTTGTAAGTTTCTCATCATTTGCTAAAAAGAAATTCAGTGGGCAAAATCTACTTGGAAAAATATCTAAAATACCTTCGTTTTGCAATATTTTGATATTCCCTTCCTTTCGAGATTGTTGAAAGTACAAAAAGTTTACATTCGCTATGTCGCTATCAAAGGTGAGCGAAGGTTTCAAAGTTCGTTTTATGGTTCATTCAAAACTTTGCAAATTGTTTTATTACTTTTAATTTCATTAATGTTTACCGTATTTATTTCGGTTTTGCTTATCGGTTGAACTATGTTTCAAGTTTTTTGTGATGAAAATAGCAACGCTAACACTTGAGCTAGCAAAAATCCTTGTAGAGATATTTTGATCGGAATACTTCAATCTCGGTCCAAAGTTCGCACAACCACCAATGTTATGATTTCTTTCGTTAAAGGTCGCTTCACTTATACGTCCTGGTTACAGAGCGTTCTCGTTATCGTCACGAGTGTGTCAAGAGAGCAGAGAGCCATGGTTCGGGCTGTCAGACGAGCAGGTAATTTCTGGAAATTTAAGAATCTTCGACGTGGCGTAAAACTTGATCTTTTAGCGCGAGATGCAATCAGTCGCTCGGAAGTTTGCTCGGGAAGAAATTGCTCCTGTGGCAGCTCATCACGATCGCACTGGCGAGTACCCTTGGGATTTGGTGAAAAAAGCGTGGGAGTTGGGCCTGATCAACAATCACATCCCAGCTGATCTAGGCGGAACTGAATTGAGCGTCTTCACCAGCTGCGTCATTGCCGAAGAAATGGCTTGGGGCTGTACTGGAATCCAAACTGCTTTGGAGGCGACCGGTCTTGGACAAACACCAGGTAAACAACATTAACATTATTGAGTAAAGACTTATGTTAAAAACCTTTTTTCGTAGTCATTCTCAGTGGTAACCAAGAGCAAAAGAAGAAGTACCTGGGAAGATTGATCGACGAGCCAATTGTTGCCGCCTATTGCGTAACAGAGCCACAAGCCGGAAGCGATGTCAACGGCGTAAAGACTCGTGCCGTGAAAAAAGGCGATGAGTGGATTTTGAATGGTCAGAAGATGTGGATCACTAACGGAGGTGTTGCCAACTGGTACTTTGTGCTCGCTCGCACTTCTGAAGATCCGAAAGCACCAGCATCGAAGGCATTCACAGGCTTTATCGTTGAACGCGATTGGCCTGGAGTAACGCCAGGGCGTAAAGAGCTGAACATGGGCCAAAGAGCGAGGTAATTTCATAAAACTTGTGCAAACAAAAGAAAAATTGAATAAGAATTTTTGGAATTGTTTTAGTGACACTCGTGGAATTACTTTCGAAGACGTCAGAATCCCAAAGGAAAATGTCTTGCTCGGTGAAGGCCAAGGTTTCAAAATTGCTATGGGAACTTTTGACAAAACACGCCCTCCAGTCGCTGCTGGCGCTACTGGACTTGCACAACGTTGCATGGACGAAGCTTTGAAATATTCCATGGAAAGAAAAACTTTCGGAGTTCCAATCGCTCAACACCAGGCAATCCAGTTTATGCTCGCTGACATGGCGATCGGAGTTGAAACCGCTCGTTTGAGCTACTGGCGCGCGGCTTGGGAAGTCGATCAGGGCCGACGAAACTCATACGAGGCATCAATCAGCAAGTGCTATGCATCAGACATTGCTAACAAGATCGCTTCAGATGCAGTCCAAATTCATGGCGGCAACGGTTTCAACTCTGACTACCCCGTTGAGAAACTTATGCGCGACGCAAAGATTTATCAGATTTACGAGGGAACGTCTCAAATTCAACGTCTTATCATCTCAAGGAGCATGTTCGAAAGAGCAAAGCAAATGAACTAGAATAAATTTTCGTTTTCAATTTGGTCGCTTCGTGAAATGGAGTTAACTTTTTCCATGGGTTTAGGATACAATTATCAACAGTCAAAATATTTTCCAATAAAAGAAATCCCCAAAAAAGATTTTTCACTTTTGTTATGGATTATGGGGATTCGATCCGTTATGTAATGCCATATTCCTTGGAATCATCTTCTCTCCGTGTGTTGTTAATTCGAGCATAAAAAGAAAAGCAAGTTTCCACGAGATGGAAGATGAGAATCAAGAAGAATGTGTCTGCGTTTGTACCGCGGACTCTGAAATCATTCTACAAACACACTAACTGATTAACCTAATAAGAAAAAGATTCGATGAAAAATACATTTCTGGTCTGTCCGTACGTCAGACTAAGCGAAGAAGAAACCTGATGATGATGCAACACAGAGGCGGAAAGTGAAGCTTCCTACTGGAATGGCTCGAGTTTCCCTTTCGAAGCAGGAAAATCATTTCCAAAGTGTTGACCTATTTTTTTCTCATAAATGTTCCCAGTGCCCGTCTCGCTCGCTCGTTTACATCGTTTCGCAATCGCTATCCTTGTCTGTTCAATGAGATTGAAGCTTGATTTTTTCTTACACCACTAGAGAGTCAGCCCGAGAACTTATTTCGCGTGATGGAGCTTCTTGGTGTGGGTTTGTATGTGTATTTTGAATCAATTTCAATGTCATTCCATATTTTTAATAGGACTGAACGAGTCTTGTTTTTTACATTTCTGATTCCCGAATTTCTAAAATCGCTCCCGACACAGTCAGAAGGATTTCAGTGACCGAATTGTGCATAGCGCTCTGCAGATAACAGTGGCAGTCATTTTTGCTGGGCTAAAGTTTGTGACATCCGGAAATACGCGTAGATTCCTAGCTCGAAAAAAAGAAGAAAAAAATTCAAAGTGCGCGATATTTTTCGTTCGCCTATGGAATTAATGTTGGATTATGTGAAGTCCAAGATGTGCATAGCATAAAAATCTTTTGGAGGTTAGCTGAGTCTGAGTGAAAATACCGCCTCGCTCTTATCACTGACAAATTGATTGATAATATTAAAGTATGTGTGCTCCAAAAACCTATATAATATGTCATCGAGAGTGAAGTGAAGAGTGCGGATCCTGAACGGGGAAGTGAGTTTTGCTATTTCGGTAGAAGCGTTTCACGGTCCGCAAGCGAAATCGATGCGGAATCGATCAAATTAAAAAAAGACATAAAAAACTTTGGAGCTGGATACAAAGCAAGAACTAATATCTGCTGCTTCATTTTCCTATAAGACCGCGAACTTGGCGCTAAGCAGTCGCGTGTGTGTGCGAGCAGATTGTGTGTAAGCACGTCGAAAGAACCAAAGAAAATAAAAGTTGGAGTACCTTTTATTATGAAAAAGAATTCATAACTCAACTTGCCATAGCCATAGGAAAGACGAATAAATAGAGGAAGAAAAAACTTTGCTGCTCATTAATAAGTTTTTTCTTCTCGCTACCTACACACACTTACTCATGCCATTTTGTCGCGCAATATTACGCTATTAGTTCTAGCTGCTGCTGCTGACTATTGAGAGTGTGTAAGGAGGCCCGCGAATATACGCGAGTCGTGCGTTTTGTTGTTGTGTTCTCACGCTGAAAATAATATTTCAATAGAAGAAAAATCGCATTTCGGTTGGTGAAGATTATCAGCGAAAAACAAAAATGCACGAAGGAGCCATAACAACGTCGACCGCGTCAAAGTTTAGCAATAATACAATAGTCAACTCCTCCAGTCTACACCAAAGTAATCATGATGACGGAACCATAACGGTCTCGATCCTCCATCCCCACCAAGTTGAGATGGAAGACTTCATCGCTTCAACCACCAATCTACACAATGCTCCCTGTTCAACTATAGCAAGCCAAATAGTTCCATCCCAAACCAAAATAATTGTCAGTAGCAACGAATTTCAGGCACTAAAAGAAGACGTGTCGTCAGTTTTAATTAATGGAAACATTTCGAATAACGATCCAAATGTGCTCATACTACCCGAAACGGAAACATGTGATAAAGATACGTTAAGCCTCAGTCAACTGACATCGTCGCAAGTCGATCATGTCGAGATCGATTTGCAAGACATCAACTCAGTGAATGATGAAACATCATCGGGAGAAGGTGAGTTTAACGATGTTTTACTCTTCTTATCCCGCAGAATTCGTCCGTTGATGTTGCTGATGCTGATATTTTGGGGACCAAAAAAGGGCAAGAAGGAGATAATAATAATTGCGCGAAGCGAGCAAACGAAAGCGAAAGGAAAGAAACGAGATTCGGCAGAAATGCAATGCAAGAAACCATCGCGAAAATAAAGCGGAGAAGCGAACAACAATACGAACAACATCTTACATTCTATTATCCCATAAAAGTCCTGTTACTCACGAAAATTTCGCCAAAGTTGAGAGGTATCAGACGAAACATAAAGGGACCATTCGAAAACACATAAAGAATGAGAAATTAAGAAATAAGAAACTGGATTCTTTTCAGAAGTTTCTTCTTTTTAGCTTCCTTAACTCCTGCTCTCGACGGCAGGGAACATTCGTGAGAAACGTACGAGTTTCTTCTTATAAACTGAGCTGAATGAACCGCGTTACGAATTTAGATCGGTTCAATTCTTTTTGCAAACTTGTTCTCGACTTTCCTCGAAGAATTTTGTACAAAATCGGTCGTGAAGCTTTAAATCAAGAACCTGGACCACTCGTAAACTTCCTCAAGCTTTCTTTCATCTGTTGCGCAACTGGGAAGTAAGCTTGGGCATTTCTTATATAATCTCGTGCAATGACGAAGGGCTTGACCATTGGAGAAACTCGTTATTTTCTTTTAAACAAGCCAATGCACTGAACAGAGCCAGCGATGCAAGAGGCTGGATCACTTAATTGAACGATTTTCAGTGTCAGAGGCAGTGCATTGAGAGTAAAAGCTCCAGGACAACGACAATGAAAGTTCCTTCTGACTCAAACTAGGTCAACTCGCCAGTTAACTCGAACGCAATCCGAATCATTTGACCTGATTCTTTTGTCTCAACATTTGGAATTGTCCTTGTTCCAATACAGTGTTGCATGCGAAATGGGAATTTTCATCTTGGAAAAATCCTGCTGGATGCCTTCCAAATAAATCTTAACCTAGTCTACGTTGTTTACAGTGAAGCGTATATGTACATTCTGGAAAGCTTCTCTCCAACACACGCTCATGATCTAAAATAGAAGAATATGAATCGGAAACAAACTTGATAATAAATAATAAAGCATTCTGTACCTGTTACAAAGCAACCGTCGAGGAGTTGCGCAATTGCTGTTTGAAAGCTGAGAATATTTATATTAAGTCGTGAACACATGTTTCGACTGTTCCAGTGCTAACAATTATGTTTTTGAGGTTTAAGCTAGTCTCAACATCGCGTAAATATTAGAACAAATGCTCTAGCTTAATTAAAAGCAAAACTGAATTCCGTGGTATTAGTCTTTCACTCTCAATCTGAAGAATACAGATATTACATATGAATAAATCGTGTGCATTCGAGATAAAAATATTTAAGCGGCGTTATTGCATGTCGGTCTTTACATCTATCGTAAAATTTTAATGTCTTCCTTTCAGAATCGCCTGCTTAGAACACACTACTGCCCTAATTATAAGCTCGTAAAGATCCCAATTAACCTGAACGCATAAACAGCGGCAGGAAAGGAATGCTCCAATCAATATTCTAGCGGAGTGGAAAGTAATGAGAGAATTTAGGTTGAGGATAAACAGAAGTGTGTCAATGAGAGTCCCCATTTCCATTCCTCGGCGAGTAAATTATTATTTCTTTCCTTTTTCGATGAGGGTCCTTAAAAGTTTTGTGAGCTTATCCAAAAAAATATGCTTAAGATTGTGCAAAATTATTCAACGTTGTGGACAATCTTGATTTCACTCGATTTCACCGAAATCTCTTACGAAACACGTTGAAGCATCCATAAAAAGTATTAGAAAAAATCTCGTTAACATTGACACACAAAGCTTTGACCATGACAGACTTATTTAGTCTCGAAGCTACACGGCTAAAACGCTTTTATACAGGCTTGAGTGCTTCACCGCTGTGTCGTTTGTTGGTGTCACTTTTAAGTCGCTTCTAAAACTTGCAGTTTCACGACAACAGATTAAGTTGATGTGATAATAAATCTGTTTTCAAACAAAGACACAAAAGAAAATTGCGTAACGAAATGTCTATAAATTGTCTACCTCTTTGAATCAAAAGCTTTCGATTTCTGCTGAGCGAAAAGCTGTTCAGATGATTCTCGCCCCAGTAACCTACTGACAATGGCCTCAATTCGATAACACTTTAGCGTTTCTTTCTCATTTCTATTCGCTTACTGACTCTAGTGCTAGACGACGCTTATTAAAGGTGTAGTAAGCTGTGGTACTTTCGCTTTCAATTTCACTCATTCACTTTCGATTGAATTTCATAAGCTGCGCTGGCGACTTATTGGCTATTTGCATAAACATCTTAATTTATTAAAATCCAATGAAACCGACTTAATTGACGGACGGCGAATTCGCAAAATGGTCTTTGACTTAGGAGAAGATACGTCAGAGAGAAATGAGAGATATTTGTGTTTCTAAGTATGTTAGTGGGCCAAGGACATTTTCGTTAGCATTTGTAAGCGTTTTTGTTCGTGTTTTATTTTTTCTCTCGTGAATAAAGCTTGGAAATTTCATATCTGTAATGAATGATAATTAATGTAATTTCGAAACATTTGCAAAACATTATGATTCACTTCTGCACTCTTACAATTTTAATTTCATTTTTCGGAAGTCACAACAAAGTGAAACTCAATAAACTGCAACTTTTGCAAACAACCGAATTTCTTTTCGCAAATATTTTTGTGAAACTGAAATTTTACGCTTACAATTTAATAAACAAAACATTTTAGTGCAAACATCAACAAAAATTTCATGCAGATTGCAAGTAAAACTGACAGAGAAATTTAAATTTCCTGCTTTTGCAGAAATTATGAAACACGTGCAGGGAAAAGACGAAGGTTTTGAAAAGTCTTTCACAAAAAAACGAAAATAGGAAGTTGCACCGTCATTAAGATTGCGCTGAAAACCAGAAATTGTAATTTCTCTGTTGCCAAATCACCGAGAAGCGAAGAAGCAACGAAGGAGAATAAAGTTATGTGCAGTTCCCGGTTTGAACTCTGGGACTGGGAACAGTTTATTGAAGTCAATTTTCGAAAGAAAGGCTCCTTTTCTGCCTCTAAAAACTAATGAGTTAGTAAACATAGCTTTCTTTTTATTGCTTTATTGTCCCTGAGATGCTGACAATGTTTATGACTTGTTTGATTTGTAAATTATTTTATGCTCGAGCCCAAAAACTTGCTTTATGCAAATGAAAAGAATTCTCTCTGAGCTATAAACTAATCGAACGCGTGTCCTTCCAAGAAATTTTCTTCCTACCGAGAAGCGAAGTTTATGACTCGGCCCTTCTGCAATTCGTCATCTTAATCTTCCAGAGCAGAATAGAAAGAGTCTTCGACAAATTTTGTTTAAAAAGCGGCACCAAATGTATTGAAAAAAAATTCCCTTGACACAGTTCACCTAAAATTCACGCAATATTGCGCAACATCAACCTGTATGTATAAGAATCAACGCGAACACAAAACAAAATGTGTACGAAAATACTGTTGCCTTTAACAACCATAAGATTTTCTAAAACAATGAGTTTGTTGAATTTAGCTTTTCAACTGCGCTCAGACGGCAGAGTTTCAAATTGAATCAGAAATGAAAATAAGAGTGGCTTCGGCAAGCATTCTGTTTTAATGATCTTTTTCTTCTTAACCGCATGGAGTTCTCGCAAAACTTTCTTTTTTATAATTTTAAATTGGTCTCGAGTTGCATTTCGTGCCTTTCAACCATCGTCTGGCCTTTTTCCCGTTCGTTTTCTGCAGTGTAAAGAACTTCTTCTTGTTCCATCGTCGGGGCTCATTCTTTAACTCGTTCCGGAAAGAAATATTTTTTGATTCGATAGTCAGTTGCACGTATTTGCAGCTGAACAACTCCCTGTTTCCCCCACACGCCCTCTCGCTCCGGAACGAAATCGAAGAAAAACTCTCGTCGCGTTTCGCCTTCCGAGCGATGGAACATGTAATAATTTTATCTTGCTGTTGTGTAATCGTGTAAGAGAATCAGTTTTTAGGGTGTCTTTAGTTCTCGTATTATCGAAAAGAAACTTTACTTTATTGACGTAACAAATGCTGTGAGTCGTTATCAATCACGTTGAGCATCTTACATTTTTTCACACTAAAAGCAACAAAAGCTTCAACAAAATACACTTTTCTATCGTCAGCGCCGTTTGCTGCTGTGTGCGACCCACTTTTCTGTAATAGCTGTAAAAGCCTAGTGAACTTGGCCGAAATAGATGAAAAGTTTTTTTCGAGTTGCGCAACTGCAAAGCCATAGCGTGAGAGAAAGAGAGAGTGAACTAGAAACTTTCCATGATTCCTAAGAGTCCGATGATTCAATGTTTGTGCTGATGTTAGTGCAATGCAATGTAGATCGCTTTGAGCTGCTCCATTATCCTTAATACTCGCCGCAGCCACAAAAACCGAAAACAAAAAGAAGTTAAACTCTTTGAGAAACACGTTCAATTTGAATATTAGATCAAGGTGAAGAAACCACTCGTTAAAGACCTTGTCTATTTTAAAACTTTAAAAACAACTGCAAGCCCCACTGATTTCTCTCCGACTGCTCGAATCATCGCGTTGACTCTCAAGGATAAAGAAAGAAATCGAAAATGGCTTAGGGCATTCGAGAACGAAAACAAATCAAACGATTAATCGACAGAGACAAATAGCCGAGACTTTTCAAGAACATTGCACGAGCCGTTGCATGTAGAATCAGAGTGCAAAAATAAAACTAGATAGCATTGACCTGAAATCGAGTTGCACTTGAGCTAATTCGCGTTTGTTTTTATAATTTTCTATTCAATGCGTTTCTGTTTTTAGCTTGGCCTTAAGCAGAGTCGAGATGTGTTGAATCAGTAGCTGATTTCAGCGTCTCCCGCACTCAAACTGCATCACACTGGATTTCTGCTATCTGGAAAACAAATTGCTCCTAACTTACTAATTAATCGTAAACCTTCGGACGAAAATTACTCATTTCATTTAAATGACTCTTAAATTACAAACCGACTCAAATAGTTTTAGCCTAGTCGCAAGAGATTTCCTCGGCGTGATGACGTGGAGCCGCATCAACTGAATCCCACATTTTAAATGCTTTGTAGTCAACCCGCGTACTCTACACGCAATACGAGGCTCGGCAAAAGAAGACCCAGACTCATTTTTTCACTTAAAAGTCAACGTTACGTAACATTTGTAGGGAAAAGCATAATTTTTTCACGCTTTATCATGCAAGCAAGGGAGATAAAGTGAAGCATGATCGGCTGAACGGAATAACGCGAGCGGGGAATACTGAAAAGTGAAACTTCTCTGCCCAATTATTTACCGAACGTTGCTTAATTTTATTAATTTGCTTTTTTCGTTGACGCTCGTCTGGCTTTGGCCATCAACCGTAACAAAAACTCGTGTAGAGTCGAAAACGAAAGAGAAATACTGGCGAGTCAAGTCGTCTGAGCCTACATGTAAAAGTAAAATTACAATCGTAATTTGGCAATAATGGACTTCATTGTGTGGTGACTCTGCGAAAAAGGGTTTGGACTTTATCTTTCCAATTATATCTGACGTTGCATTGTCTCTGCAACTTTTACTTCTGACTCTGCGGTTGCCAAAGAGAAATTTCGGCTTATCTAAGGGCGCAGGACGACAAGCCTTACTTGAAACAGATTTACTTAAACTTACAGCTAAGCAGCAGTTAAACAGAGATAAACACAATATAATTTGTTGAGAAAAGTAGGTTAGTAGGACACTGCTAAGTTGCCAGTTGCCTCAGCTAGCAAGTACTCCTCCTCTCACATCTCTCATATTTTCGTCGCGTTTTTTTTCGTTTAATATTGTGTAATAACGCTTGCTTATTTTTTTTAATTTTCACTATCTTGTGTTTTCTTTGATAAAGATATATTTTGCGTCGCTTCTTCTTCGGCTCATGCAAATATTGAGAGCTTTCTATGCTTGTGTGGTGGATGGGTGTTCGCCGAACAAATATCATCACGAGAGCAGAAGAGCTTTCGCAATGATGTAGGTTCGGACATTTTTTGGGTGAGACGGGGCGACTTTCAGTTTCATTTGAAGAGCCTTCCCTCTACTTTAAGTCTGATGCATAGAACGTTTTGCGATAATAAGCGGCCCGATTAATCTGCTTGCAAGAAACTCATGCGCAATCAATTTAATACTTCAATAATTTGTTAATTGAGTCTTCATGCTCGAACACATGGCTTTGCATTTATATATCGCCGCTGTCGGTATTTCCACAATCACATTTACATCCTTCTCTCGTTCGCTTTTTGCGCGCGTTCGCTCTCGCTCTCGTCCGAGTATTCAATGATTTTTAAATGTATACGCGATGTATAGGCCTCTTGAAATAAATATAAAAAAATACACGAAAGTAGGTCGCAGCCACACTTTCACTTATTCTACCAACACAGCGATGGTGTGGTCGCAATCAAGCGCTGCTGTATGAACACACCATACCCAAAATAATCTCTTGCACAAGTCCCGAGCTTTTAGTTAAATATTTAACCGAAATTTAAAATGGCATTAATTTCTATTTTGTAATTGTGTTTCCCTTTTTTCGCTGTTGATTGGAAGTTTGCTGTTCATATTACTGTAAGTTTTAGTTTTCTCTCTACGTTTTTCGTCTTCGCACATTGCCGCGGCATGTAAATGCCACTTTTTCTGAAATGAAATCGAAAGTGATGACTCGGTTAAAACTTTTATTGAGAAACGTCTGCGAACTTCCCCAGTCGGCTTGCTGAGCCAGTTTCTCTACGAGAAGTCACGCGGTTCCATATGTCGAACCATCATGATTCCGGGAAGCTTTCGATCCCTTATATAAGCCCTATATCGGATCACGAATACAGGGAAAGATCCTTATTCTCTCGCATTCTCTCGTCGTTCGTCATGCGAGGAAAATTCCTCAGCTTTTCCGCCGACCGAAAGCTGCAGTTCCTGCCTCAATTCGAAATCTCTTGAACAAATTTATTTCGTATGACGCGTCTCTATCCGATTGTTTGTTCAATGTTGATTTTTTTACGAAACTTAACATTTTTTACATCATCGAAGCATGTTTTCCTCTCTCGTGCATTCTCGTTTTTCGGCACACCGAAACAACAACAGCGACAAGAACTTTGGTATTGAGCATAGCGAAGAAAATATAGGTTAGTAATGATTTTTTTCTGCTCAGTAAGTCATTCGGCTTCTCAGTTTGCGTTCCTCTCTCACACTTCGCTGCTGTGTAGCTCTCCTCTCCGCGATACGAGTGTAGATATTTTACTACACCCGCTTACAGCGACGACGAAAAGCAGAAAAATAAGTTTAAAGTTAAATAGTTTTCTTCATTCTCTCAGCTTTTTCTCCATTATTATTCATTTTTTTGTTGTTGCGGCTGGTTGTTATTTTCATTTCGGGGTACATACATAAAAATTGTGTGTATATTGTACACGAGTGAATTGGATGGGTTTTTTTCGAAAAATATTTTCGACTTTTCATTCAGTTTTCAAATTTTGTCCGTGCATGCCGCGTTTCACTCGGTCTCGCGTAATATTTTCAGTTTTCATTATTTTTCGCATGTAACAAAGTCGAATATCTCACAGAAGCGGCTCAAATCAAAACGAAGCTTTCATTCGTTGCTGTTGCATCGATGGAGATTATGAACTTGCCGGGAATAAATGCTGGATTACAAAAAAAGTGCAAGTGCGTGTGATTCAAATAAATTAAATCGGATTCTAAGCGGCTGGATCAAAACGATTGCGAGGAAATCGCTGCGGAATTATATAAGAAAATGATTTCTTGAAAGGATACTTATTTACCAGAGAAATTCGCTATAGAAACCGTCTGTTAATGTTGAAAAGAAGGAAAATACTTGTGGCAAAGCAAATAATTTGTTGAGAAAACATATTTTCGGGTGCTCGCAAAACAACACGCAAATGAAAAGAGGAATATAACTTGAGCGATAAGTGACTCCGGTGCGTAAAATGTGATTGGAAGGATTTGTGCGAAATTGGATGAAGTGCAATTGTTAAGCAATTGTGTGATAGCTTGGAGTTTGTTCACTCAGCAAGATTTTCTAGCTTTTCTAAGTGAAAAAAAAAATGATATTTTACTCGAGGAAGAAAAAAATTATTCAAATAAACAAATGTCTGATAGACGAGAACTTTCATGAGAGCGGCTAACAACTTGGATAAAGTCTGCGGTGCTTCAAGAAACAAAAGTGGTTATTCGAGGAGGAAAAGCGATTAAAACGTTGACAAAGAATAAAAAGCTATTCGTCGAACGAAAGAAATCAATAGTTCACCTGTGTTTGTGCTTTTATTGAAAGCTAACCGAGGAAACTACAGATCCATACAAGGAGCAAAAGGAATTTAATCCTTTCGAAAAATTTTACTGGAAAAAGAAGAATTTATCCACACGTGACTCGCGTCAAAAGTGAATAAAGGAACAAACAGAGATAAATAGTCCGTCCTTTCAGTTTGACGAAACATAGTTCGGTTGAGACATGTTATTAGATATGGAGCAACACTCGGCAGCATTGTTGTCGCTAAGCATTTCGCCATTCGCGTTATTGAATGAAGCCACCGGTCACGGCAGTCAATCGTCTCTCGGACATTTAAATAATAATAACAATAACTCGTCTAACAACAATAATAGTAATACGACCAATAACAACAATAGTTCAAGCATGCAAGTGCCTCCGCAATATTCGTACAATCCGAGCGGTGCCACAAATTTGGCGCAACACTTAAACAACAACAACAATAATAATACATCCACGATAAATAATAATACCAGCAACAACAACTCGACTTCCCTGCCTCCCCCATCTCATACTCCATCGTCAAACAACGCAAATCAGCACCAGCATCAGCAACATAATTCGGCGAATCAACAGCAATCTTCAAACAACAATTATTACATGTATAACTTTGATTCCCAATACATGTTTTCAACAGGTTATCACGGTGATAATGTTACCACAAACAATCAGCAGAACTACATCTCGTTGCTCCCGTCCGTTGGCAATGGTCTTGCCTCGTGCGATCAAACTGACATTCGTGATTTGATCGAAGAGATGTGCCCGGTGTGCGGCGACAAAGTTTCAGGCTATCATTATGGATTGCTTACCTGCGAGTCTTGCAAGGGCTTCTTCAAGCGCACTGTTCAGAACAAAAAGGTTTACACGTGCGTGGCCGAACGAAGCTGTCATATCGACAAGACGCAACGCAAGCGTTGCCCGTATTGTCGATTCCAAAAATGCTTGGAAGTTGGAATGAAACTAGAGGGTGAGTCTTTCCGGACATTTTTATTCTCCTCAGCTTCTCGTTTCCATACACGCGTCGCTCTCGTGACACGAAAAAAGTGTTCGGCAAGTGCACATTACAGAAACGGCCAAGTCTAGTTCAATTCCACCATAAAAACATCCACAGTGTACGCGCATTTCTAGTGTGTACGCGAGCGAAGTATTCGATTTCGACAGCATGGAGCTAAAAATATGTTCAATTAAGTTTTTTTTTCAACGAGCTGGTCGTTGCGCAAATGAAATCAACTCCGCGTTTGATTTTAATCCTTCAGAAAAGTATTGCTAGTGATCTCAAAACGGGAAAGATGAAAAAGCTCTCTTTTGTAAAATTTTTGAAAATTATAATTTAGGACAAAGCGAGAGAAAGCATTACGATCATGTTTATGAGAATGGATGGATTGGAAGTCGTAAGGAATCATAAAAGTTATGCTTTCGGGTATTCACAAGAACACTTTTTCCTTATTCTTAAATTTCTCTTTTTATGCCTCATTCTTCGTTTTCGGTTTATTGACCCACTTACATATTGTTCTGTTTCTTTACCTTTTCCTCTTTAGCCTTTTCCCTTTTTTCATCGTAAAAGCGAATGGGCTAATAAAAGCATGAGACTAAAGCGAAACGGGATTTTTATGAATATTTAATTGATATTTGTTCTCGCCTTACACAAGCCGATTCCGCTTGCCAAAAGTTCTAACTTGCTCTTCGCTTCGATAAAAGAAGTTTGAGATTTTCAAAAGACGACAACCGAAACCTGACCACAGTCAATGCGCCTCAGTTTTAAAAATTGTGTTAAGAGCTTCGTCATCGAGCTTCAAAGCGATTCATTATTTCCAAACAAGACTTAATAACAAACTTGAAGAAACGATTATTGGAACAGCTTTATTACTTCAAAGTTTGCTTCTAGGGTTCAGATAAACTCAGCTCCGTTTGGTTGTGTGCCTCCTCATATGAACGTTTATTTTTAAAATGCGAATTCATAAAAGTTCACCCCATTCGCGAAATGGTGGCGAGCGTAATAAATTCATTGTTGAGAACTTCTGAGCAGCTCGCACATCAGACGGAACTCGACAATATTGAATATCTTGAACTCATTTTCAGACGACAATCTGGCACGTCGAGACTATCGATGAAGAATTCACCTTCAAGATTCCAGCGCCATCAGCTTCCATGAGCTCATAGCGAAGCTATATGAGCAGTATTTTGTAATATTAACTTGGTATTAAGACACTAAAAAGCCAACTCAAACCATAAAGAAAATGTTGCAACAGCCACAAAGCTACAAAAAAGGAAAATGTATGTTTATCTCGCTTGTTTCCTTCCGTTGGGCTCCAAGAGCGATGGTTGAAAGTATCGCTGTCTCATTTGATTGACCTACTTTACAAGCATTATTTTCATTTTTCATTTCATCGTGACTGTACGTGCTTGGGTCTAGCTGTAGATGTATGAAGCACAAAAAATATTATATCATATACTCAAAAGTATGAATACTTGTAAAGTTTCTTGTGCATCGAAACTTTCCGCTCATTCATTCAGGATTATTTTCGGATCCATTTGGCTCTATTAAGAAATCGCATTCGTTGCCCTTGTTTTATTAAAAATCACTTCGATCTCATTAATGAAAGTGAATCTCTCTATATCTCGTACAGACGCGACGACACACGAACGCAGCGATTATGAAATTTAGATTTTGGCAATCCGCTGTAACAATGAGCAAGCGAGCGAACGAGCCAGCGACTGATTAAAAAGTGAAATTAATTTATGCACATAATTTAGGCTTTGTTCGTTTCGACAGATAAACGGCGGTGGCATTTAACCATTGTTCTAAGATGGCACGAAGCAGTAACCGATGCTTTTGTCAAGGCACACATTTTTTCCGCCAAAAGTCATCGCTTTATCCAAAAATTTCTATAGAGCAACTAAAGCTCGAAACTCGTTTGATAGAGATTTGCACTGAGCTCAGCAAATACATTAACAAAAGTAATTAATTTCATTTAAAATTGAAACAAGTTAAAAATCTGTTGACCCAGTTTTCATTTTCATTTTGCAGTTTATGACATGAACAACTTTATGAATTCCTTTAAATTCGCCAATGTAGACTCTCGCAAACTTCACTTGTGCTCCCTGTTCCGTACCGAGCACATGCCACTGCAAACATGAATGTTGATCGCGTGAACCGCCACGCCGGGTTAGGTTTTTCACATGGCATTTCTACTGTCGTTGTTCAAGTTCACCAAATAATTAAATCCTCGAAAGATTCTTCTTCTCCGTCTGAGTAAAATTAGAAACGATCAACAAAATTCACCTCGTCATGGTGACGTTGCTTCGAAACGGCGCCCAAAAATCTTTGTTTCGACGCTTTGAATGGCCTACGTATAGATTATTATGTTTTTGTGTCAAGGATCTCGTAGTAATTTTCATTAATTAATAACAACTGCGGCTGTAGTCGTGAAATAGCGTGTCGTGCTGTTGTTGAAATCGAAGTGTTATAAATCGGTCTACAATAAAAATCATAACTGGGCATAGATTAATCATCGTTGCATTTGACCAATTGATCGAGATTTAAGGATTTAAACGACAGCTCGAAAACCGAAATTGAGAAACCAATTTTACACAATAAAGTCGTTGGTGCCAACACACGCGTTTCAAAAATGTGTGCGATCGGTTTCACTTTTCAAAAAAACGCGTTTTCGGCGTTCATGATCTTTCTTAACATTTGGTGTCTGGTTTTATTTCGAGCTTTCTTGCCATTATCGGTTGCATAACTCGTCGATGCAGACACCGTGTTAACTGAAGAAAATAAGATGAAAAGGAGAAAGAAGAAAATCATTAAGCGTGCTGTCTGCGGCGAGCTGGCAGGCCTGTACTTCCGACGATTACTCTTTAAACTGCCTCTGCTTTCGAGAGCAGCAGCTTTTATCTATGTATGTACATAAGTCGGATGCGCAAAAAACTTAATTCTCGCTTCAACGTACACGGTTTATCGCCAAATGCGAGACCTCCTCGGAGTGTCCTTCAGTCAATGCATTTTAATTCAATGACTAAAGTGGCGATTGCGTAACAGACTTGGCGGCGCGAAAAACTATTTCATTGTCAAAGAAACTAGTTGAAGTAGTGAATTCACCAGCATTAATGTGAAGTAAAGAGAAGAAAGAAATTTAAAAGAAGAAATGAGAGAATAAACACGTTGTAAATAGACGAGCTAAGCTACACTTGAATTTCTCTCCGCCGCTACCAGCGAGCTCACCTATTTGGCTGTATGCGCACAGCATAACTATTTTGTAATTGAGAAAATTGTAAGATTATGCCATAAGAGAAAGCCTTGGCTTGACTTTGACCGACATTAGCATTTTTCTATACGTTGCATGTCCGCGAAAAGAAAGCAAGAGCGAAGAGTGTTAGATAATGTTACCATTACTTGTTGGCAATGAAACTTGCCGGCTTAGCTGCAGTTGCTGCACTTGAGCTTTCTTTCTTTCTTTCAACTCAACTTTCTATGGTTCTGAAGACCGTTTGACACTCGATACTTTTTTGAAGAGAGTTGTGAAAAGGGAAAATGAACTTTGCGGAAGAAAGTGTTCAATTAGAAATCAGTTTTGACATCGGTAAAACACCTGGACCGGTCGCAATGTCGAAATGTGTCAAAACTTTTCTTTCCATGAAATTTGATTTTGAAACGGTGTTGAGCCGAAACGTGGCTCCGAATATCACTCGTTTTTTCGGGTGGTCTGCCGTTTCAATTTGACTTTCGTTTTGATTTATACCCGCTGCTGATACACAAACCCGAACCATTTACTTGTCGTTCCGAGAAGGTGAAAAATGACTTAGCAGAGTGAAAAAGAGCTTCACGGATTTACGAACCTGTAAGTCGTATGCATGCTGTTCATTTTAAGAGACTTGAAGTCATTACCCGTACAACACAGCGGACACAGAAATTATTGCATCACATCCACGACACGTTGAGGTTGTTTTTTTTTTCGGTGGAACTTTTCTTGAGCGTAAAGCGCGCAGTTTGCCATCAGCTCCGTTTTAAGTGTATGCGAGGCTCTCAGGCAAAAGATTCAACTTTCGATTTCATTTTCGACGCTTTTAGCTGTTCGTATTTAAAGCACTCAAACTACAACTGGCTTAATGGCAGCAAAAATTCCATTTTGAAGTTACTTTTTTTATTCTAAAACCTCACTTTAACCGAAAAATAAGTGTGTCATGTGATTGGCGCTTAACATAAAACTTCATTTTCGTTAAATGATAAACTTATTATGTCACCCTTGTTTGCGATTGCAACATTTTTATTTGCGTTGACAATGAGAGAGATCGCATTGTATGGAGACGAATGGCTATTTATGGAGACAGCCGAGCATAAGCAATTGTTTCTCTTCCATTGTTGTGATTTTAACGACACTTTTTTCTCTTCATGTAGCTGTAAGAGCGGACAGAATGCGTGGTGGAAGAAACAAATTTGGACCAATGTACAAACGTGATCGAGCGCGAAAACTACAGATTTTGCGACAGCGTCAATTAGCATTACAAGCTATTCGCGGCTCAATAGGCGGAGGTAGTTCGAGTTCAGGAACGGCAGCTGAAGGTGCTCAGTCACAGCTTTCTCCAACAGGATATCCACCCTACAGCAACATGCACATCAAACAGGAAATTCAAATTCCACAAGTAAGCTTAAAGCTCATGTTCACTGTTGTGTTCAGGTTTCAGCATTAAAATCTTCTTTAGGTCTCATCACTTACGTCGTCGCCTGATTCATCACCAAGTCCACTTCTGGGACAAATCAACACAAATCATAATCAGACACCAAGCGCGACGGTACCTGGAAACAACGGAGCCACATATTCTTCCACGACCACCAACACAACTATACAGAACACAATTGCCGACTCCAAGTTATGGATGGCAAATTCAACCACCGCATCACCACATTCGCTTAGTCCGAAAACGTTTAGCTTTGATAGTGGCACGAATCCTTCGAGTACTGCCGATTCCGGTAACAACACATCGGAAACTTTAAGGTAAGTAGACGGGACAATTGGTCGACGAGGAAAAGATTTCTTTATTAATTATTCGTTTCTTTATAAAGCAGAGTCTCTCCAATGATCCGCGAATTCGTACAAACTGTCGATGACCAAGAGTGGCATCAATCCTTGTTCTCACTTCTGCAAAGTCAAACGTACAATCAGTGTGAAGTCGACCTGTTCGAGCTGATGTGCAAAGTATTGGATCAAAATCTCTTCTCGCAAGTCGACTGGGCCAGGAACACCGTCTTCTTCAAAGATTTAAAGGTAAGCGTCGACCCAGTCAGTCATTTCGTAACAACTACGCCGCACTGTCGCAATGTCGCGTAGTTATGATTATTTCGCCAGACAAAGCTAACAGAGAGTTCACGTCGCATCTTCGCCTCTAATTTTTGGTCCGAGAACGTGTGAAGTTCGACAGTTTCTGCAATAAATGAGCGAGTAAAACGTGTAAAATTGCATAAGACTCATTGATAAATGAATGCGTTGCTCAAATCTGACCTATCCCAAAGCGGTTTCGTTGTGAGTCATTCCGACACCAACCACGCCAATACATGTACACTCTGACATCGCGTCGAAACAAAAATTTCAATGAACACAACCGAAAAAAAAGAAAAAATCATTTCATTTTCGTTTGAAGAGATACGAAACAAATGATTGACCTAGTTGTCAAGTTGAGCTGAACTGAGTGAATTAAAAACAAGAAACAGAGGGCATTTATGACTGCAAATTTTTCGAGAGTCTGCCTTGCTATGCTCGATGATATTAGTGTCATCAGAGATTGACGGCAATTTAATTGTGTTATGGCAACCCCCTGAAATATATCTGAGTCCTTGCTGACACACCTATGTCTTATAAGATATTGAGTTGAGTCCAATACCGCCTGTGCTCTAAATAATCAAGTTCGTAAGAAAACTTTCTGCCAACGCCAAAAGCTTTCAGCTGCATTCAATTCTGACCATCTGCATTTACTTGTTTTGAGTACAGAAGTTTCAATTGGGAGAAAATCAATAGGAAAGCATAACAACGTACATAATATGAAATAATTTTCCGGGCGGGGGAGGGAAGCGAATGAAAAAGAAAACTTGTTCTCATTCTGTTGCAAGACACACGAACGGAAAAAACTCGATGGAGTGAAAATCTGTGCCAAGGTCAGTTGTGTATTCACGATGGTATGAGTCGGAAAATTCTTCTATCGAGTTTTCCTCGCAGCAAAAAGCATAAAGGAAAAGTTTGCTTCAACGTTGCTCATGCTTGAGGAAAGCACAAAAAAGCTGAAGGACAAAGTTTTCCTTAGTTCGATGCAACGTCAGGATCTTTTCTCACCGGAAGTTGATAGACTGTCGTTTGAAGAGAGCAACCAAGAATCTCACAAGAAACTTTGAGATCATTTGTGTGAGATTCATCCAGTAGAGCTCATTCCACACGCCAACGATATGACGGAATTATCTGACCTGGAAACCCCGTTCTATAGAAAAATAATTTTCCATTTTCCCCATCATCCACACACATGCTTGCAAGTTAGTAAATAAATAAACGATGAGCTTTTTGTCGCTACGAAAATTCTATTGCGTCTAAAGCGATTCATCGTAAATATTGAATGGGAGCTTGTGTGTGAATAGAATTATAAACACGAAGCATTTGAACCGTCGCACATCCTTAAGACAGAAGATCCAGATCTTTTTGAAGATTTTTTGCTCCTTTCTGCAACATGAACCCACGAGAACGGTTAATTATAATGATTAATCGCTTCATGGCGACTGAAGAAATTTATAATTTGTGCACAAGATTTTCGACTCGCCGTTTTTTGTTGTTTTGGTGTGTGCAATCTCATAAATCTTCAACATCGCGTAGATTTCTTTTTTTGACTCCGCCGTTTTTTATGATGAAAAGGTTGAGAAACCGAAATGAAACGTTGTCTATATCTGTTCGCGGGCAATGCTTTTGGTATTTAAAGGGTTTTGACTCGGCTACGATCAAACCCCATTTCCTGCGCTGTGATATATTTTGCCTTTTTCTGCTGCTTACAGCGCAAGCAAGATTAACTAATTTGGGAGTTTCATTTTTGGCTCACATTCTAGCGCAAAAATAAATTCAGTAACGAGATTCTTTCTGCTGTCGTTTGCCCTCCAACGCATGAAACTCTCTTTTTTTCAAATGTCTATTTATAGTCTGAAATGCATTTTTGGTAGTTCGTGAGCAAGACAAATCTCCAAAAATACCGCTGACGAGGTTTTTGTACGCTTCGAAGCGACGCGTCGTTGTAAAATATTTATGCTTCATGATCGATATCTAAAGCTTTTCTTCCATTTTCTAGGTTGATGATCAAATGAAACTTTTACAAAATTCATGGTCAGACATGCTTGTGTTGGACCATATTCATCAACGCTTGCATAACAACTTGGCCGATGAAACAACGTTGCACAATGGCCAGAAATTCGATTTGTTGGGCTTGGGATTGCTCGGCGTGCCGTCGCTGGTCGAACATTTTAATGAGCTGCAAAATAAGCTCCAAGAGTTGAAATTCGACGTCGGAGACTATATTTGTATGAAGTTTTTATTATTGCTTAACCCTGGTAATAAAAACGTTAATGAAGGTGGGCTATAATTTCGATTTTAATATTTCCTTGCGATTTTCCTTTCGCAGAAGGCGTTTCGTTGTCAAAGAAATCTAATCGTCTTCTTTTCATAGAAGTTAGGGGCATTACCAACCGAAAAACTGTTATCGAAGGCTATGAAAATGTGCAGGCAGCATTATTGGATTATACGCTGACTTGCTATCCATCTGTGACGGTAACTTTCTTCGAAAATCTTAGAGAATCCACCTTAATCCCCTTTCTTCTTCTGTCAGGATAAGTTCAGCAAGTTGCTCAGTATTATTCCAGAAATTCATGCGATTGCAGTGCGTGGCGAAGAGCATCTGTACATGAAACACTGCGCAGGCAGCGCGCCTTCGCAGACACTGCTAATGGAGATGCTTCATGCGAAACGAAAATAATTTCATTTAATGTTGCAATGAAAACTGAAAAGAGAAGAAAAAGTTTCAACATTTTCTACTTACAAACTTCACCAAGAAAGATTCGGACATGGATGTGGCATAGGTATGCTATCTTCGCTCCGGAGCTAAATGAAAACTTGTATCGATATTTTCTCCTTTTTAGATTGACATTCACCCTTCAATCCACCCTCCGACCTGCTCATCAATAGAACAAAATAAATCTTAGAGGGAACATTTAATGAAAAATAATTAAACCCGTTCTACTTACACAGCGCCTAATTTGGTGACGATTAACACGATAAGTTATTTTAATAATTTCGTTCAGACGATGATTTCAATCACTCGGTGAAATTGAACTCACACAGAGATACAGTAAGCTAATGATCACGAAAGCAGTCTTCACGAACTCTCTGTTCTATTCTCAGTTCGATCTCTCAACAGCTCGCAGAAGTTATGTCAGTGAAGAATCAAAATGAGAGAGACAACCTTTGTTACCACTTGTAAATTCAGACTTAATAAGACAACAACCAAACTCGCTAAATTGAACCCAACATTTGAATATCTCTCAATTCAATAACGTGCAATAAATACTTTCCTCCCTCAAAATTGAAATGTTACCGACCCTTGAATCTTATTTGGCTAAGCCGTTCCCATTGAATCGAATGACTTAAATGATTTGCAATAGTTCTCACTACTTCTTACTACAAACCCTAACGTTTCCTTATGCACCCAACAATCTCAAAGAAATTTGAGAGAGTTTCCCTACAAACTTTTATTCTACTTAAACTATCTCCAGCACCTGTTATAACAAACTTCACTTCCTCTATTATCTACTTCTTTCTTCCCACAACTGTTGACGTTTTAAAGTGATCGTGTGATAACGAAATTTTATTTTCCTAATTCTTAAAAAGTCATATGATGACGAAGGAGCTCGGATAAAAAAGATTTGAAATCGCTAACTTTGTCGTTGATTTGAGAGACATGTAAAGAAAACAGATTCTATCTGAAAAGATCCAAAACTTGTAATATAATGAGACAGTTTTCATTTCGGGATTAAAATGGGCATAGAAAGTTATACAAGAAAAGTTCAAAACTTTGAATGTTAAAAATAAAAAACCTATAAAATATTTTGTGCAGAATGTTAAAATGTATTTGAAACGAAAAGCTGTGACAAAAAACATAAATTGTAGATGCAAAGACGACGAAGGATAATGAGAGAAATAGTTTATTATTTCGATGTTTTTGAGTTTTCACTGAATAATTTTTGAAATCAAATTGACGAAGATAAATTTTCCCGAGAAATCTTCCTTAACCGCTGTCCAGTAGATCGAAAGAGGGTTTGGCCTGAATCAGTCCAGTGCTACACGATGGATTCATTATACCTGAGTGTGTCTTAATGTGAAAGCTATAGATTGACTCCAACTCAGATCCTTATTCGAACCGACTGTTTTCATTACGCATCGTTAACAGCGGCTCAACGTTATCCAAAACTAATATGAACCTTGTTATTAAAGCTCTCCTTAAGAACCACGGAGAAGAAGTTTGAAATAAGATGTAGCATCACACACACACAAACCACATCAAAGTAAATGTTATAGCGATTAAGAATAGTAGAATAATGATGATGAAAAATATTTGAGCGGCAACTTTTGTCTTTTCTTTTGAAGCATTGTGTTCAAGAAAATGAATGTGCATGGTGAATGGTTGACAAATGTGATGTGTTTTTGCGCCTCTATCGGGCTAAAAACGATAAATATCAAAATGTGTGTCGTAATTATTTTTTAACTAAAATCATAGACCGTCCCTTTGTTTGGTACCAGAAGTTCTTCTTCGTTTTTCGCTACACCTCGTTCAAACAGGTCGTTTAAACATTCCAAGAATAATTTGCTTTTCTCGTGTAAAACATACTTTGGTTATTTTAACAAAAAACAAATTAAAGCGAAAGGTTTTCAAATTTAATTCGTAAGCTTTCGATTTTCTTCTAGCCGCTTTCTAGTGTCTGTAAATAGAATCTTAAGTTATCTAATACTTTCTAGAATAAGCAACGCTGAAAGAGCAGAAACGATTTAAGAAAATTTTAGTGGTTGATCATCGACACGATGAAACTTCCGCCTCCTATTTTCACATGAGTTTTCCACAATACCTTTTTCTATTTTAATTTTGTTTTATGTCGAAACGGTGGCGGATAATTACTTGAATAACGAAGAAAGTGGATACGGCGTTTGAAGACAGATTCGTTGAGAAAGGAATTCAAGAAACTATTTATTAATTTTTAATACGACACAACTTATTCATCTTTGAGTTGAAAATAGGTGCTAACAGTTTCAATAAAATTGAAGGTTTTGAGAAGTTTATATTTGAAAAAGAGAAAGAATACAAAACAGATGAAAAGAAAATATATTGAAAAGGTACCAACCAATTGTTTTCATTAATTATAGCGTTAGACTTTAGCGGTAACGAAAGATGGATGTAATGGAAGTTAGAGTTTATGTTATATGATTTTTAAAATGTTTAATTTTATTCATTAATAAAACATTAAAATTCATTTCTTCGGTTGACTTTTTCTTTCAGTTACGTTTAGTTTTCTTAAATATTTTTTCTCGCCGAGATGCACTCGGCAAAGTGCGTGTGAATGTCCAGAGAAAGTACAAAATTGAAACTTCGTCGATGTGGTTTGTTTTTTCTCTCTCGAGAAGTGAATGCATTGGGATTTAATATGAGCAAGAACAGTTGACAGGACACCTCAAACAAACTAAACTGGTTGACTTCGCATTGTTAAATCAAAAATTCAAAAGCTTTAAGATTAAACTTATAAAGTAAAATCAGTACGCTTCTTTCAGCAAACGTAGAAATAAATGCACGAACGTATTAAAAACCATTTTAACAACAGCAGCATTCCCTATTGCTCGACTCAAATAGTGTTCAACCTGTATGAGAATAAAATATTTTTGTAATTTAAAAGTTACTCGCATGGGAAGTTCGAAGGGCCACCAAATTATTTTCAAAGCATATGAGTCGTCTTCTTGGAAAGAGTTTTTGAAGGATTTACTCTTTTAAAGTTGATGTTATTACTAAAGGATCTTCATGTGAATAAGAGAAATCATTATTATTATCTAATCGAGTTGAGAAATATAATTTTAACTGGATAAATGTTTACAAAGATAAAGAACGCGTATGAACCTTGACAGATGGATACAGAAGATCGATGTGAAATCAATTACATGTGTTTGAAATGAAAATATATTTTCTGAGAAAACAATAAACAAAACAATCTTGTTTTTGATCTTTCAGCTTTCGAACAGTTGTCGCTGAAGGTTGGTACACATTAACAAATATTGAGAGCGCAAGACAGAGTGAGATCAATAATAATCTAAGGAGTCTTAGCCAAGCTCTTCATTCATTTTGCATAAAAGAAAAGTTTCGAAAATGTTCCGCAATACTTTCCAGAAAGGATTTTTGTCCGTGTTCCAAAGTAGCGGAAGTCAGCCGCTCTTGATCTGGGATTCAGAAGTCAAGAACGGTTACATCAAGCGGATATCCGATGACGACATGAAATGTTTGGCTCTTGAAATCCGAAGTGTCAACGTTGCGACTTGCTTCATCACTGCGCCAGCCTTGCCTTGCATCAATTTAGGAATCAAGCTGCCGTTCCTGGTCATTGGTAAGACATTCTCTACATTACAAGGAATTTATCATTTGAATATTCTCTTCCAGTTGTTAAGAATCTATGCAAGCTTTTTTCGTTCGAGATTCAAATTCTCGACGATCAAAATCAGCTGCGCCGTTTTCGCTCTTCAAATTATCAAAGTCAGACACGAGTTTCAAACTTCACTACGTTCATGCCATTAGCTTTGAACTGTGGATGGAACCAAATTCAGTTGAACCTTGCGGACTTCACTCGTCGAGCCTACGGCACAAATTACATGGAAACTGTTCGCATCACAGTCCACGCCAACTGTCGCTTGCGCAACGTCTACTTCTGCGATCGTCTATACGACGACACTGAAAAACCGGCTGCATTCAAATTTCTTTCGTCGCCCATTGAAAAGAAAAGAAAGGAAGCAAAAATTGTCCCAAAGAAATACGTCAAGGTTGTCGAGTCTGTTCGACCATCGTCACCAGTAACTCTGCCGGCTGAGAACGAAGAGAACTGTTCTTCATAAACTTCGTCCGTGTCACCAAATTTAGTTTAAATATTTCCCCAATTACGACAATATCGAAACGCTCATTAATAAATCTCTCGTTTGGAAAAAGCTTCGACATCGCCAAAAAGAGACTTCGACAAGAGAAAATCTGATAACAGCTCCGATCGGCTCCGTTCACTCTCAGAAACATTCAGCCGAGAACGAATTGTGTAAGAGAAATATCTCAGTCTCGCTTGGAATTCTGTGAAGTGAACACGTTTTGTTTCGCTGCTATTTTAATCAGCGTAAAATCCGTCAAAGAATTTTTAAGAACGCCAGATGGCTGAGAATTCGTCGGTTTATCGCTCTTCAGATCATTAAATTTGGAATACTCAATGATGTCCTTACAAATGAAGTGAAAATAGTTTAAGTGTTACATAATTCACTAAACTACATAAACGTGTTTCTCTTATCAGTTTCTCTAACTAGCCGGAACAAGCAGTTGTGATAACAAAATCAGTTTGCAATGAACTTAATGATGCTTCTGCTGTTTGTGGTGCTTATCCTTTTGCTTTGCGTTTACATCTGCGTTCAGTTGATTCGACCGAAAAACTTTCCACCCGGTGAGTTCCTCTCGTGTTCCACAGTCGAAGTTTCTGAATATTTTGTCTCAGGTCCCACGTGGTTGCCCTTTGTCGGCAACACTCCGCATCTTAGAAAACTGGCGATTGAATGTGGTGGCCAACATAAAGCATTTGAGAAGCTTTCAGAACAGTTCGGCGAGCCAATAATCGGACTGAAGCTTGGGAAGGAGCTCGTTGTTGTTGCGATGACGTATCCACTTGTGAAAGAAATTCATGCGCGCGAGGAGTTCGATGGCCGACCCGACAATTTTTTTCTTCGACTTCGGACGCTAGGAACAAGGTGATTTTTATCAAGTTTCGCTATATGTATAGGATATTAAGCAAATTTACTGATTAGGCTCGGAATCACATGTACTGACGGCCGAAGATGGAACGAGCAGAGAAGTTTCGTCGTCCGGCAATTGAGAAATGTTGGTTACGGAAAAACAAAGATGGAAATTCAAATTCAGAATGAGTTGAATGAGCTACGAAATTTGATTACCGCGACAGAAGGACAACCGCTGTGGCCTGGAAAAGAAGTTTTACCACCAAGCGTCATCAACATTTTGTGGACTTTTACAACTGGCAAACGAATTGACCGAAATGATCCAAGACTCCTGCGATTCCTTGATTTACTCCAAAAGCGCTCTAAAGCTTTCGACATGGCTGGTGGAACACTCAGTCAAATGCCTTGGCTTCGATTTTTCGCTCCGGAGAAAACTGGATATTCGCTTATTAAAAAGTTGAATTCCGAGTTCCACGCATTTTTCATGGAGATTGTTGAAGAACATTTGGCAACTTACACGGACCAGAAAGCAAGCGATGACTTAATTTATGCATACATCAAAGAGATGAAGTTACAAGAAGGAAACTCATCTACTACGTTTACAATTACCCAACTCATCATGGTCATTCTCGATATTTTTATCGCAGGATCTCAGACGACTTCAATTACCATTGATCTGGCATTGATGATCACACTGATGCGCCCAGAATTGGCAGAAAAATGTTATCAAGAGATTCACAGTGTCTTAGGGAGCGACGGCGTTCCCAACTATGTGGATCGATCGAAAATGCCATTTGTAGAAGCTTTGCTACTCGAAGTTCAACGATTTTTTCACATCGTTCCAATTTCCGGACCCCGACGAGTTCTAAAAACTTGCGAACTCTCTGGCTACACGATTCCTGAAAATACCACTGTGCTTATTGGGTTGAGATCTGTTCACATGGATGCTGATTTCTGGCTGGACCCAGAAGTATTCCGACCGGAGAGATTTCTCGATGATAGCATGAAGGTAAAGAACATTGAGCGGTTGCTTCCGTTTGGAGCGGGAAGAAGAAAATGCTTGGGCGATACTCTAGCGAGAGCCTGTATTTTCACATTCTATGTGGGAATATTGCAAGCCTTCAAACTGATACCCAGCAAAGAAGATCTTCCTTCTTTGAATTTGTTACCTGGAATTACTCTCAGCCCTAAGCCCTACAAAATAATTTTTGAAAAAAGATGAACTATCTCTTTAGTTGCAAACATCAAAGCATAATTGGATTGATCCTCCCACCCATTTAGTATCAATTTTCTTATACGACAAATAAAGCCATGACTTTGTATTAACAAACATTCATTAACATTCATCATATGGAAGATCAGAGCTTCTTAAGGTAAAGGCCAAGGGAGTCCACTAAAATCGACTGGGCCGCCAAGTCCTGCATCGGCTTCTAGCAGGCTCATTATTACAGCCATCGCAGCTTCGTCGTTCCCATCGTTACCTGTCGTCGCTTGCTCGCTTGATTCACTAGAGCCCACTTGAACGAAAATATTTTTAGACTAAGGGTGGATCAGATCAGTATTGTTGAAGTACCGTTCTCTGGACTAACAACCGTGCTGCTTCGAGCATGATTATAAGTTGTGAAATTTGCATATGTTCCATTGACTCGTGTTGATTGAGCTGAAGACGAATTTCCTGCTGAGCCGTTGTCTGTATCAAGGGCGACGTTCAACTGGTTTTCGGCAATATTTTGCGCTTGAATTCCAATAGTGGGATCGGGATCTGGACTCGAATCTTGTTGGATTTTATTCTTGTTAACTGTTCGTGTTAATTTTAAAACTATTTACCTGATGAGATGTCACCCATGCGTTTCTGATAATCTAAAACTTGCTCTGCAATTTGTCTTCCAATTTTACTAGCTTCGATGTGCGTATTGATCATGCGTTGCATTTCACGACCGTTCGCTACAAAAAAATTGTATAGAGACATTTAAAGCATATGATTTGAAAACTGAGTATGGAAAACTCACTTTGGTTGAAAAAGTCGTAGTTGTTGGCATCGTTGGAGTCACTTGGATAAGTTGGCTTCGCTAGGTCTGATAGGATTACGTTGTTCTTCGCAATCAAGAATTCAACATCTTTAGTCCAGGGATTTTTGAACGCTTTCCATTCGCTTTGAACGTTGATGAATCCGTTGTTCTTCGTTCTCAATCCATACACGGGAGTTGTGACCTTTTCAGTGGATTGAAGTGCAACTTTATGTGACTCGGCAAGTGCAGCAATATCTTTGTGGTGGAAATATTCATACAAGCTCGTGCCGAGAAGCTCCTGCGGAAGAAACCCAAGCACGAGAGTCGCTCGTTGGTCGACGAATAGAAATTTTCCATCCATCGCATGACGTGACGTAAATTGGATGTTGCGCAACACAGGATCTAGCGCGTTGCTGATGCTGACGTTATTACTGTTTGTTGTGTTGGTCACATTCGCGTTGTGTTTTTGAGGATTAGGTTTGAAAAATCCATTGTTAAAATCGACGAGTCTTCCAACCGCCACCAAACATGACAACGACAAGTTGCAATCGCCTTCAGCATCCTGTTCTGGTTCCTCGACACCTATTTTCGCAGGTGCCCACGACTTAAGATAACCAGTACATTGTATTACCGAAAATCTTTTGTCGCTAAATTGTTTCTTGCTTCGTCGATGGCTTCCGGAACCAGCAGAACTCGAATCATGCTCTTCCTTAACCTGAACCGATGCTTTGCATTTCATTCGACAGAAGAACGATCGTCTGGCTCCAGGACAAAGTCGAGACGCGCCTTGAGGCATATCCGAATGCTTCACAGGCAGCATAGTCTTTGCATCAATCAATCGTTCTCGTGGACTTGAACTCGAAAGTTGTTCCTTAATTTTCGCAACATCTGTTTGAAAAATTGACTTAATCATTTCTGTTACAAAGCCGCGTGGAATAAAAACCTTTAGGATGCAAAATATCGAACCAGCTTTGACCAAGCAAGTCGCCTTGCGAATAGTTCAAAACCTCCGAAACAGATTCCGAGACATAGAGTATTCTGCCACGATCACATCCGACAACGAAAAGAAATCCTTCTGCAGCTTGAAGAATGAGCGTCTTCAGCTCTTGATCAGAGATGAATGTTGGCTTGTAGGGTTCAGTGTACGAGTGAACTGCGCCTCGAATCGTTTTTAGGTGCTGAACCGCCATTCTTAAGACTGTTAGCTTGTCCAGCTTTCGTGACATTGCATGGCACATTGGAATCATGGACGACAGCTCTGACATGGAAATGAATTGTGCAATAAATGAATGTTTAAAGAGAAAAGCTTTTCTACCGGTAATAAAGTTATTCATCTTATCCCTTCGCCGCTTCTCGATTTCTGAATGATTTGCCCTGTGATGAAAAGATTATAATAAATTACTGTTGAGCGTCGAATTGTGCGACATTTCTCACTTTTTGTTCTCGTCCGTTGTTCTGATAGACTTTGCGTCATCGTCGTCTAAGTCGCTTGCTTCTCTGCAAAGAGAATTTTACGTGAATTTTCTTTCGGAAAAACCTTGTAAGCTTTTCTTTGGCTTCCTTCGAGTTTCTTTGAAAACCTCTTGATGCTTTGTTTCTTTTAGATTTTGAATTTCTCGCACTTTCTTTGCAATACTTTTGAGGGTTTCACAAGTGCTCGAGCAGTTTCTTTTAAACCCTTCTGCTGATTTCGTAACACTTTCTCGAGAAAATGTTCATTGAACTTTTAATTAAAGTCGACACGAACAAAAAGCGCGAGTCGTGTGAGAATAGAAAGGAACCAAGTGCATTTGTCCGGATTCACTTGCTTAACGAAATCAGATCGGTTCAGGAACGCCACAAAACACATTTGAATACTTCACGGGGAAGTTGATGTATTTCAAATGAACTCTGCTCGACACTTAATCGAATGCTTACGAATAAGAAAATTTTCTTTTTCTCGATCCCTTTGTGTTGTGAATGTGAGATGAGACGGTCGAGCTTGCATCAGGAGTTTCCATCGGTGAATGAGGATTAACGAAGTTGCTTCCAGCTGTCATTTCACTATGATTTAACAAATGTCCTTCGGGATAGAGACTTGTTATGCACTGTCCACTGAAAAATAATGACAATACTTTTTCACTTTCACGGATTTAGTTTAATTCATTTACTTTGTCTGATGCGAATTGAGATCGTAATAAACGTTGTATTCCTGATCGGGTAGTCCGTGATCCAATTGGAGATGTGGACTAAAGTCATCAGCCAACTGTGGATGCAGCCTTTGCTGGGGCTCTAAGGGGGTCGACAGCTGATGAGCTCCAAGATCGGCTAGCTGAAGTGGTTTGAACTCTTCAAGTGTTAGGAACTCTGAATGCTCATCTTCATCAGGAACAGATAATAAGCGCGAATACGGTAGATCTTGTGAACTGAAATTCCGAGCGACCATTTTAATGAAATGATTTTTTGATTCGATTTCGTGTCACTTGGTTAAATTTGCAATTTATGTAATTCCTCCCGAGTGATCACAAACTTCAGGAACGTTTGCAAATATTTCTTGTTAAAAGTCACGAACAAGTCAGCGAACCAAATTAAAATTCTTGTTTAAACACTAGAGATTTTTCTAATTGCACAACCCGTGAAAGACTAAGCACGACTAACTGAATTTTCCGCAAGACGCTTCAATTTATACTTTTCGCTTCTTCGGATCGCTTGTCGATGAAGTCAACAGAGTTTTGTTGTTGCTTGTATTTCCATTACATTTGTTATTCAAAAACATTCGTCTCAAACGTCGGATACATCTGAATTGTGATAAAGCTCATCTGCCCTTCCGACTCATCCCAAATGCTCCCTTCATTGTTACTTAAACTCTCTAGCAATTAGATGCATAGAAGTAAAGATATGGAATTTTATTCTACCGCCAGCGTCTCGTTTGCGCATGAACACCCTCGACACTGTCCACCAACAAATGCGTCGGAATTCTCCTTGTGAAAATATTTTTTCTTCGTAGTCAACTGGTTGGAAGGAAAATCATTTAATGTGTTGGTGGAGTTATGCAACAGGTTATTTCATAAAAAGGGGTGGATCGTTTTGTAATCGCGCGTACAACGTAATCTGATAAGAAAGGAGGAGAAGTAATTATTTGGACATTTCCACGAATTCGGTTAGCCCAGGAACTTTTAGTCTCTGTCATCTCAATGTTTTCAGATTACCCACTTTTTCTTAGAAGTTAGGTTTTTATGGGTCTAAAGAGTACTTGAAAACAAATCAAACAATCTAAACTCGTGAAATATCGGTCGCCTAGATGAGTTTTGTGTTTGATTTGCTGTCCAAAACGTTGTTCAATAATTTTTATTACCTAGATGTTTGTTTGTTTTCAAAGGGTGAATTTCGTTATTTTTAGAGTAGAAAATTCTTTTGGCAATGGATTAAATTCGTAAGCCGAAGTTTAATTAGCGACAAATATGACAGATTGGACTTGCACAAAGCATGGCCACCAAAATTCATAATGGGATTAGCATTGATTCCCGTGAAAATCAAAGAGGATTAACCTTGAGTTCTTTAACCTTAATGGTTACATAACAGAGGCCATCAAATCGTTTGATGTTCTGATTGATGCAGCGTGTTCGTTTTTTGCACCTTCAATACGGAAAATCAATAGATCTCATTATTTTGTCAATCGTGGAGACCAATTCAATTACCCGGCAAATAATGAGAAACTCGAGACGGAATCAACACCTGAGATTCCTCAACGCCACCCCGAAAGAAGAAAACATCTGATATCTATCTTTTCTCATTCAACGTCAAATCGCAGATAACACCTTACGGAAATTATTTTGAGATAATTGGCATTTTAGGATGAAATCGAAGAACATGAAAACGCTAATAAAGTTGGAATCGAAACAACGCAATTGTCCATAGCTGAATGAACTTTGCAGCATTTTCAGATAACAATGAAAATTGTCTCAATAAAAGTTAAACTCAACTCGGATATTTCTTGAAAACAAAGCAGGTGGAAAATTACCCTTCGCATTGAAGTTCCGTAAACAAACAGATTCATTCATGTGCTGTTGCTCGTGACAGGACTGTCATAATCACTGCTGTTGTTTCGCTTACCATTTACAGTTAAATAAATATTGAAATAAGAAAAAAAAACTGATTTATATCGGAAAATATTTAAGAGTTTTCCGCTAAAAAGTTAGAAAGCCTTTTATAAGGAAATGGAAATAATTGGATAACTGTAATCCCCAAACTAACTACCCGGAAAATATTTCCTGAGTTTCGTTTAATTTGTAACTAAAAAAGTTTAGATATCAGCTCAGCGTAAATTCAATTTCTCACATGTGCAGTCTGTTTGTGCATTGCAAATTATATAATTCCATTATCAAGGTCGTATAAAACGGCGCGCGAATGACTTTGATGTCGTCACTGATTTCTTAATTAGTTTTCCTTGCCTCTTAATTTTCTCTGGTTCGCTGATGATTCCACACGCGTTACTCGAAAAATATCCAAGGATCGACAAGTTGCACTCGCTTGATTGATTCGAAAAAAATATATTCCAGAGATAATTTCGAGCGACTTGTCACTTGCACAATTTGCCGATAAATGAGAACTAAGCCTTTGCGTTTTTCCGTGTGCAATTTCGCTTGCAGTATAATTTGATACTTGCTGACAAATTGACTTATTCGCTTCTGAATGAATCGGATTAAGCGAATTTTGTTTAACGTACTTCGAAGTCTTCGCGAACGTAACTGAGACGATTTTTCCTGCTTCTAGAAACTTTGCCTGTGTAGTTTTTTTCTTCTTGATAACAATCAAAAGATTTTGTGCTAAGTTGAGAGCGTAAACAATAATTCAATGCAAATATTACACAATACAAACACATCTGCGGGCTCGGATGTCGCATTTGCAATACAGAATATTTCGTACGAAAGTTGCATTTTTATTCGTTTCATTTTTTGGAGACCTTAACATTGTTGCAAATTAACATTGCTGTGCTGGTCTTGAGGTGGAAGCTTCCAACACATTGGCTGACGCGAATCCTGTGCCTCCACGCTGCAAGACGATGATATCCTTCTCAGTCAACTTTTCGTTCGTCAGAGGATGAATCATGTCTTTTCTTATCAGCTTCTCGACGCATTCCATCGTGACTACGTCTCCTGTGGTTCGGATAACTGCATGCTGCTGAGCATTAGTCAGTACATCTCTGGTCACTGCACACATGTAGCGTTCTTCTTTAGCAATTAGCGATTTGTCTTTCTCATCAGGGTCGTTGATAAGAGTAAATTTCACATCGATGAGATCTTTGACTTTCAAAACTTCTCCTGAGATCGGGCAATAGATTTTGCTGTCTGGCTTTGCTAATTTTGCTCGTGATGCGTCTGGCGTTTGTGAGGGTACCCAGAAGCTTGGAAGTGATTTTTCTTTCCCAGCTGCCATGTTTGATAATGACTGGCTGCTTTTGGCTCCTGAACTTGAACTGGGAAGACCTGGAAAACCATCAAACGGTGAAGTCTAAAATTCAAATTCTAAATTAAAACAGTCAACTTACTCGTCTTGTCTTGTATGTTCTTTTCTGTCCTCATAAACTTTTCTAGTTTCTTTTTGTTTTCTGCCTGTGCAATTTCCTGCAGCTCCTTCACATCGCTCGACTTCTGTTTTTCATACTCCTTCAACTTCCGACTGTATTCATTTTTCTTCGTGATGATATATTGAAGGATCGCCTCCTTATCGAACAAGAAACCGTTCTTGGTGACGACCGGATTTCTGGCTGGTTGAAGCGTCAAGTTACAAGCGTCGAAGGATTTCACAGAATCCTTCGCCAATCTAAAATGTTTACAAACAAAATATTGGCCTCAGGTCGATTCAGGCTCAGAAGAGCTTACCTTTGTCTCTCTGTGCCGAATCCTGATGACGCGGCATCCTTCTTCTTTTCGTGGTAGGTGTACACGCTACCTGCTGTCGAGTTTTTCGCGTGTCGAGTCATTTCAATAATTATTAAAGTCTGAAAATGCGCGGTTCAAAATATAACTTGAACTGCCTCGACAGGGTTAGCGAGCGAATCGAGGTACATACATACAATATCTTTGGAAAGAAGTACGTTAAAAAGAAAAGTTTTATGTTGGGAACTACACAACCTATGTTGTATGAAGTCATAGAAATCTCTGTAGATAATTTGGTTGGACAGTGCGAAGCAACTTCTGAAGTTCAATATTCAATGTTCCAATTGTGATGATGCTGATAAAATAAAAATAAAATGTAATCTCATAATATGTACTTGCGAATAAATTCCCGCAAAAAATATCCTATGCCATCGTCTCAAATTCATATGAGACTCGTCCCACGTGGGTTTTCTCATATGACGACCACGTGGGCTTCCATAGTTGACCAGAAATCATCTTGCAATGCCGAAGCATGGTTTCATCATCACATATCTAATTCGGAGAATAAGAGCAAATCCGAGAATACATAAAACCAATTGTTTAGAACACGCTACCTCAAACTTTTATTGACATTGAACATGGAATTTGCCGACGTCGAAAACAGTTTTGCGCATTCAGAAAATTTCTTGTATTCAAAAAAATTAACAAAAGAAAAATCGAAGAAAAAACTTGGTTGAAGGGTTGGTTTATTTCTTAAACGAGTTCTGAAAAGACTTAGATAATGTTTCAGGCTCAGAATATTTCGAGAGCGATTTTTAACTTCATAAAATATTAATTGAATTAGTTCATAAATTTCATGTTCTACATTATTAAGTGATAATTCGGCACTTTGATGTCAGCGAAAAAACTTGTCAAGCCAATCAGCTCGTTAGGCAGCACATTCACTCATCGTTCTTCTGCAGAGCGGTCGGCTCATCGCAACCGGCATTTGGTTTGAGAGAACACAATTCTCACGCCGTTCAGTAGCGAGCAAACTTCTCAACTGACCGGACTTCTTTTCTAGTTCGTCAGCTCCGCGTTCATTGCAAATTACGAAAGGTGCTTAACGCTTATAAAGCCGAATTAAATTTAAATTAAGTGGAAGAAAAAATCAAGGAAAAAGTGAGCAGTTTTTGTATTCTACGTGGTTGGACCTTTCGCACGAAAGCGTGACGACGTTTTTATCAGTCTGACACAAAAAATCAAAATTATATCAGACTTCGATAGCGTCAAGCTCGTAATATCGAATCAAACTTCTCGTCAATGAATGTGTAAGAATGCGGTTGATTGGAAAGCAATTTTTAGCCTTGTTTCGAATTAACAGACATTCGATGGTACAGCCAGACGAGAAGCTCTGCAATATCAACGAAAATACATCAGATATCGATTAAGGACTTGTTTTGATACTTCCGTATTCGCTAAATTGAGAAAATTGTTGTGTGCTCATCAATTAACAAGTGTTGTCCTGCTGTTTAAGCACGCTACGCCATAAACTTAGGAATTTAATTCTCGGGGCGTAAAAACAAACAGCAACAGGCGTTAATAATTTCGTCAAATTTTGAGTGAAACTTATTTACGATCCTCCTAGTTGCACCAATGTCAAGTAAGACACACAGTTACGGCATGAACATCTGATATGAAATGTCCCGCTGACGCAAATTTTGTCGTGAGCTGTGCCCCCGAAAAAATAAATCTGCGACCAAGTGGCGTTTCGTTCGTTCGCATGACAGCCTCAATGTGTACACATGAGCGATAAGAGCGATTCGCGTTGATAATGAACTTCAATTCATTGTCGACAAATCAAATAAATGCGCAGGTTTTGGAAACCGCCAGGCACAACTGATTGGTTTCATTACTCGAGTTTACATACTTTTGATTCTTGTAAACAGAAATCACATGTTTCATCGATTTTCCGCGTTTCGAAACAATGAGCGAAAAGAAAATGTGCGCGACTGTGAGCGAGTGAAGAGAGCAAAAGCGTTCAGTTGGCTTCTGACCGTTCTAGTGAGACAATGTTCAGATGTGTCGTGTGCCTTATGCGCAATCTAATATTGATTCTCATTTAGTTATTTGCTGTTTAATTGACCATACATAAATTGATTCCGAAGTGATGCTAATCGCTTGATGTAGTGATAATCAATGATAATCTCGCAATAAAAGTTTTCACACAATAATTTATGACAAATTCACATTTTCGCTGAGGTGAGAATTACGGAAAAATTAGTAACACGCGGTAAAATTGATTTATGAAACGGTAATGAAGTATTGCATAAGAATATTTCTGCCAGTCTTGGACAAGGAATAGCGAGTGTAGGAGGAAAATATTTATCCTTCCTATTCGTTCGGATACTAAAGATTTTCTTTCTTCCTTCTCGTCATATTTCATGAGAGCATTCAAATGATGTTCCCACGGATGCTCAAATATTTCTCTTTCGACATAATGAGCACCTATTCTTAAATATGCGGAAAGCACAGTGGGAAGTTCGAAACGCTGTAAATCTCATTATTAATCTGACAGCACTGAGTTATCAGTTGAGCGATTAAGTGCTTGTCTTCGTGCCTACCTTGCTCCATTATCAATTGCCAAATATGATTTCATTCTGGGTCAAAATAAAAGTTTCAACAAACTCGTAATGTTTATTCAGCTTAAACGATAAGTTGGGAAACTTCTTATCAGATCGCTTCTTACCGATGACTAATTACGTCGAACATTTGTTTTCAGACGATTCTCATCTGCAAGTTGATCGACTGCTGGATGGAAGTTATGCTCCATTGATTTAAAATTTAAGATTGAAGCTCGAACTCGTTTATAAGAAAGTCAAAGGGTCGGAGTAAGCAGAGATTCAGAATGGGTTCGTATTCTCGTGTGAGTTGATTATACTGGAAGTAACTGACATAAGTTTGTTTTTCTGTTCTAGCAAAAGTTGATAAGAAAGAAGAAGAGTCAGTTGGACTCAAAAGAGAGATGGGGCTCGTTGCGGCCATCAACGTGATACTGGGCGTCATGATAGGGTCCGGAATTTTCATATCTCCACAAGCAGCTCTGCAGTACTCAGGCAGTATTGGAGCTTGCTTGGTCGTTTGGATAGCCTGCGGTGTCATTTCACTGCTTGGCGCCCTTTGCTTCGCAGAGCTAGGATGTCTCGTGCCGAGAAGCGGGGCTGAGTATGTTTATCTCATCGAAGCTTTCTCCAAAACAAACAAGTTTTGGGGGCCGTTGCCGAGCTTTGTTTGCGCCTGGGTTTATGTGCGTCAAATCAAAAGTTCTTGATGAATGTGTGACACTGATCGATGCTTTTTTCAGGTGATGGTGCTTCGGCCAGCTGAAATCGCTGTCATTATTCTCACGTTCTCAGAATATTCAATTGAACCGTTCCACAACGTTATTGGACTGGCAGAAATGAGTGAGACTGATAAGAAACACATAATCAAACTTGTGGCGCTGTTGGCCTTAGGTTTGAATACTTTGACGGAAGCTTTCGCACAGATTTCAATTGAGCTTTTCTTCCAGGAGTAATAACCTACATCAATCTCGTCAGCGTCAAATTATACGTAAAAATTAATAACATTTTCGGCGTTTGCAAAGTTGTTGCTTGTCTGATAGTCATCTGCGGAGGAATCTATGAGTTGGCAATCGGGAACACGAAAAACTTGAAAAGCGGGTTCGAGGGGACTAATTTAAATTTCGGTCTCATCGCCTTGGCATTTTACAAGTAAGTTATCACTTCTAACAATAAAGATTTAAAAAAACTTACGCTTTTCCAGTGGACTTTGGAGCTATGACGGCTGGAGCTCCGTCACTACCATCACAGAAGAAATCAAGAAACCAGAAAAGTAAGTTAAATTTCAGTCTCCGATCAGTGATTTTGCATAATTTACTTTGTCTTTAGAAACATTCCTCGATCGATATCAATTGCTGTGCCGTGAGTTTGAAAAGATTTCTTTAAGTTTCAGTAATCACGTTCAATAATCATTTTAGCATTGTGACCGCGCTTTACGTTTTCATGAACATCGCTTACATGACGGTCCTGAGCAAAGATGAGATGATTCACTCGGCAGCTGTTGGCTTGTCTTTTGGTGATCGAGTCCTGGGGCCATTTTCCTTCCTGATTCCACTTGGCGTAGCGCTCTCCACATTCGGCTGTGCTTTATCAATCCAGTTCGGTTGTACAAGACTCTGCTACGTTTCAGCAAAGGAGAATCACATGCCAGAGCCTTTGAGCTATATCCACGTGACACGATCAACCCCTGCTCCTGCCGTTTTCTTACAAGGGACTTTGGCACTCATTTTCCTGCTTGTCGGAGATATTGCCGCACTCATCGAGTTTGCTTCGTTCTTGATTTGGTTTTTCTATGGAGCTGCGATGATTGCGCTCCTTACAATGAGAAGAACTCACGCACACGTTCACCGACCATACAAAGTGCCATTAATACTACCAATCTTTACACTTCTTGTATCAGCTTTTCTGGTCATAACGCCGATCATCAGCGAGCCCGACGTAAAATACCTCTCTGCCCTTGGATTTATCCTTAGCGGTATTGTCTTTTACATTCCATTTGTATACTTCAAGAAGCGACCAAGAATCATGAACAAGTTGACTCATCTAATCCAACTCTTCTTCATGGTCGCTCCAACAAGCGAAAAGGAATCTTAGCGCATCGAAGTGATAATTTCTCGTTTTATTATCTCATCGAAAGTCTTGTAAGACAATAAATAATTTTAGAAACTTTTTACTAGATTTGTTTTAATCCGTATCATAAATATCTTCACATTTGATAACCGTTATCAAACGCAACACTCGGCAATAAGTCGCAGTCTTGAAAATGATTGCGTTGTGGAAGGTGTTCGCGCTGTTATTGATTTCGAAGTTAATAGTTTGTGATATTATCGAGATTGAAGATGGAAAAATTGAGGGCCAGCAGATGACTTCGCGATTGGGAGAAAATTTCCATGCTTTCCTCCGGATCCCTTTTGCTGAGCCTCCAGTTGGACAATTGAGATTTCAGGCACCAATGCCTAACAAGAAATGGGAAGGAATACATAACGGGACATTTTATGGTCCCATGTGCGTGCAACCGATGGCGAGACCAGATTTAGGAATTTCAGAAGACTGCCTTCAACTCAACGTTTTCACGAGAAATATTTCTGGCTTATCGCCCGTTATCGTTTTCATTCACGGTGGCGCATTCGAAGTTGGAACAGGGATAGACCAAGGAGGTCCGCATAATTTGATGGATCGAGATGTGGTTCTTGTGACAATAAATTATAGACTTGGAGCTCTTGGGTTTTTAGCAACGGGAACTAAAGAAGCTCCTGGGAATGCAGCACTGAAAGATCAAGTTCTTGCGTTGAAGTGGATTCAAAAGAACATTCGAAACTTCGGTGGCAACCCCGAGAAAGTGACTGTAACTGGGTTGTCAGCAGGAGCATTCTCAGCAACATCTTTTATGGTTTCTCCTATGGCGCGTGACTTATTTCATGGAGTTATTGCAATGAGTGGATCGATCACGCTTCAAAAACCCCTCGAAACGAATTCATTAGGCTTGGTCAAAAAATTGGGTAAAGTTCTGAATTGCGACAGCAGCAATATCACAGAAATGATCAATTGCTTTCGGCAGAAAGATTCATTGGAGTTCGCAAACGCTGTTCTCAAAGATTATCCTGAATGTGAACTGATAACTTGGATGCCAGTGATTGAACCGGACTTCGGGCAAGAGCGATTTCTCATTGAAGATCCTATAAAGTCGTTAGAAGAAGGAAACTTCTCGTTAGTACCGGTGATGATTGGAAGAACTGCTGATGAATTTGCTGATATCGTACCTGGTATAACTTTTATCTCACAAATTAATCCTTTTCGACTATCAATTTCGTTATTTTCAGTTTTTTTGTCAAGCGATCGTTTGCAAGATTTTAATGATGATTTCGACGATCTCGCTCCGTATTGCTTCTTTTACGAAAAGAACTCATCAAGGTCAAGAAGCATCAGCAGATCAATCAAAGAAGCTTATTTACCTCTTGATAAAATTGATATTCGCTCCTTCGGAGCTCTCAATCTTCTCTTCGGAGACAGTTATGTCGGTTACCCTGTTCATCGGCTTGTTCATCTTATATCTAACGTTACCGACGTTTATTACTATAAATTTTCGTACGTTGGGCGCTTTTCCATCTTCAAATATCCACGCTCAATGCCGTATGGTGTTAATCACGTCGACGATTTACAGTATGTCTTCTATGTCGATTATATAACTAATTTCGCACTGATCCAAGCAACCGATCCGGAAAACTTCATGATTGAACGAATGACCGCCATTTGGGAGAGTTTCGCACACACTGGGTAAATTTTTCAAGAGATATTGGAATATTCAACAACAGGCCTCGTATCTTCTATAGAAATCCAAACTTCGATGCTGATCCTAACGTAATCAATTGGCCGAAACACGATTCAGTTCAAGAATACTACATGGATATTGGAATTCATTTGATAGAGAAAAACGGATTGTTCTTGGAACGTTACTCAATCTGGGACAAAGCACTTCGAAGTGAAGCGAGCATACTCAGAAAGCTCGAAATTTTACTTACAATTAGTATTCTTGTTTCGGTTAAAAAGCTATTTTAAAACTGAAACACCACAGTGATTCCTGAAAAATTCCCCGTCCTGTAAATTAAAATTTTTGTTCACATCACTTGACCATCGACGCTTGAGAGGGCAACAAAGAATGTGGAAATAAATTAAAATGTGAGTTCAAATTGATACAAATTTCTCTTTCACACACAATAAAAGAATTAATTCGACGAATCATTCAATTAAACTTTTTTAGTTGTAACTAAAAAGTTAAAGTGTTGAACGCCGTGCAGATATCAGTTTTACCGATAGACTCAATGGGTTCAGAGCTCATGTTGATTTTATTTTTTTGTTTATTTTTAACAAGTTCCACAGAAGCTCGATCGTTTGCTGTTAGCAACATTGCTTGCCAAAACATGACGCCCATCCATGGATCCATTGTGCCGCAAACCTCAATAGCGAGAATTCAAATCGTACCTCACGCATACAAAGTAAAACGTGGGCAGATGATAAAAGTGTCGTTACATCGAGTTGCTTCGGACTTCACTTATCGAGGATTTCTGGTACAGGCCCGAAGTGTTGACTCAGAAAAAATTGTTGGGAACTTCATGTCAAACGATGATTCCAAGGTGATGGTTTGTGGCGATTCGTACTCAACAGTGTCTCACTCGAATCCTTCGGCTAAGACTGAACAAGTTTTATTATGGAAGGCACCGTCGGATTTTGTTGGTTCAGTAAGATTTCAGTAAGCCAAATCATTTTATGCCACAGCGAAATTTTATCGTTTTAACTTTCAGAGCAACGATCGTCGAAAGTTTTGAAACTTTCTGGACCAACCTAATGTCGCCCGACGTTAAAATAACTTGAAATCAAAATCAATTCGAGATTTTTATTGACCTTAAAAACTTTTAGTAGAAATTCTTTGCACATCGGAATGAAAGATTCCCAGCAGAGGAATCTTGAGTGTTTTGTGATCGTGCCGCACATCGGTAGCGGTAGCAATATGATTTGTGACAGAGATAACTTCCTCCTTTTTTCACGCGATCTGGATTTTCTTTCTCGCTATCGTCTTCGTTCCACAAATTGCTTGTCCACTCCCAAACATTTCCTGCCATATTATACAGATCGAACTCATTCTGACGATATTTATCAACGGGGCAAGTTGAAATGTCTCCGTCGTCTGCTGTGTTTTCGTCAGGGAATTTGCCTTGCCAGATATTCATCCAATGCTAAAATGCACGTAATTAAATAAATATTCAATGACAAAGTATTCTGATCTCACCTTTTCGTTTGGCATTTCCTTGTTTCCCCATGGGAACAGTTTTTGTTTCTTGCCACCGCGACACGCTGCTTCCCACTCGTCCTCAGTCGGCAGCCTCTTTTTCTTCCATTGGCAGTAACTAACAGCGTCGTTCCACGTAACATGAACAACCGGGTGGTTCATTCTTTCAGCTATTGTCGAATCAGTTCCCTCAGGCTGTTTCCAGTTGGCACCCTTGACCTTATACCACCAAGGCGCTTGCATTACCCGAAAAGCTTCGTATTTTTCTTGATCCTCTGGGCTGAGCAAAATTTTAAATACAAAGCTATCGCCAAAGGTTTCCGCTTCAGTCTTGTATCCAGTTTGTGTGACAAACTCATCGAAATCAGCGTTCGAGACTTCGTATTTGTCGAGGTAAAACTTTTCAATTTCCACCTCGCGCTCCGGGCCTTCCTTATCACTTTCAAACACTTGGTCGTTCGTGCCAACAGTGTAGATTTGCCCTGGTATTAAAGACATTTTATCGTAGTCTCCAGCATGGAGCAAGGCACTTTCTGAATCCTCTTCGATGTCATCAGCAGTCTCAGTTCTCTCGTACTTCTTAGCACGTTCTTCACGGTTTGTACCAGAACAACCGCAATCGCAAATTGTTTCTTTTAAGAAGCAAATAAGCAAAACTATAGAAATATTATGTAAAATCATTGTGCCGACGACAAGACTGATAGCGACGAATAAAAAACAACAGTCTCGGCTGAACAAACAAAGCAACAGTTGGTAGTGGAGAAGTCGCAGTTGAAAACAAATCGTTAGATATGCGGAGATTATTTTCGGTGTCTTTTATTTCTATTAGTTTTTTTTAGACTAAACTTAGTTTAGTTAGGCAATCTTTTCTTAATCAAGTTCTCCAGTTTCTTAATTCTTCCCTTATCATCGGTTGTATCACTTACATTATAGACTTCGCCATCGGTAATACTATCTGGCACCATCTTTTTGTAAAGATCGATGAGCTGGGCTTGGTCTGCTCTCTTGATTCCTTTCATTTCACAGATTTTATGGAACTCAGCGAGGGTATTGTCGGGCAATAGCTTGAGGTACTGCTCGATGAACAGTGCATGTGGATTTATGTTTGTCATAACAATTTTTACAATCATCTCAGCTTTCGTCATCCCTTTAATGACGGTTTTCGCATAACTCGCTGGTGCTTTCCTATTGACTTGCGATTCAATCGTTGGAAGCTCCAACAGAATGGTCTTCAAGCTGTGAGTGTCGAGAAGAAGCTGCTCGCAGCCCATGATGTTCCCGACACCGTCAGCGTTCGTCGGTCGACATTTGTAGAGGTTGTTGATAAACTTTGGAATGAACGAGCTTATGAATTTGAGACAAAATTGTGTGTAGTACTTTCGTGATGTTGCCAAATTGTCTCGGATCACGGGAATGGTTTGCTTGAAATGTGAAATTATGGAATTGACGTACGGACTTTGATCGCCGACATTGCTGATGTTTTGCCATTGAATCTAAAAAGAATTATTATAAGCAAAATATGTAAGCTAGTCAATCATTCTGCGAACCTTTGTCATTACAACGAGCGCGGATTCACAAAGATTTTCGATATCTTGCACAAGCAACTGGATGCAGTGAGAAATGACTCGATGGAAAACATCTTTCTCTTCGGAAAAGTCGATGTTGTCAGCGTACGCTGCGTCAATTTTCTCTTTCAGCTTTTCTTCGAGCTGCGTGACAGTTTCCAGGCAATATTCAGACGTTGTTAGAATCTTACAAATAAGAATTCTTTCCTCCTTTGTGTAGCGCGGCACTTCACCTTCTTTAAGGAAGCTATGAATAACTTGATTGGCAGCTGATTGCAAATGTTGAAAGTCCTTTTGCTTCAACAGCGACATACTGTTACTGATTGATGAGTTTGCGTTTGCAGAAACTTTGGGAGTTTGGTTTTCCAATACTTTGAATGCATACTCGCGAAGATATTTCTTGTAAACGACCACCAGATCAAACATCGTCTTCCCGTTACTGAGCTGCGTACACTGAACCAAACTCTTCTTATAAAAAATGAAAAGTTCAGCGCAGCTTTCGAGTGAAGCAGCAACAGATTGCTGTCTAGATACTTGCATGAATTTCTCTAGCAATTCGTTCAAATTTCTGTCGATGCTTTCTGTGTAGATTTCGAGATAAGCTTTGAAACATTCGCCTATGAGACCTCTGAAGGGCGACGTTGATAGAGCTGGGAGTTCATCTCCACTTGGCAAACTCTCATCTGCCGACTGTTCTTCTGGATCAAGCAATGGTGTTCTTTTCTCAGTCCGTCTTGTCGGAGTGACAGCATTCCCTTCACTGAGTGTGCATCCACTGAACCGTTTTCCCAACAAATCTTCAAACTGCGAAGTTTTGTTGATCGCGAAGAGCAGAAGTTTCACATCAATCTCAGTCCGACGACGAGCCATTATCTTACTTAGTTCAGCACGAGTTATATTGCAGAAATCCGTGACGATCCTCTCGGAAACTTCCCAGTTGTCCGGGAAAACGCTGCCATATTTTTCCTCGAAGTCGAGAAGATGTCTTTTGATCCAAGCGTAGCGTTTGTCGATTTTGTCTAACCACGAGATGTCTTGGTTCTCGTGGAACAATTGGATATATTCTTGAAGCTGAATGTCTAAAACAAGAAGAATATAGACTCGAATAGTTGTGACGATGAAGATTCAACTTACTAATAAACCATTTGAGAAGTTCTCTGCGTATTTTACCATCGAGAACCGAAATAACAAGGCAAGCGTCTCTCAGTTTCGGAAGTGACATCTTATTTGTTCCAGGAGTCAAACTGAAAGTGTTCTTGAAGTCCTCAGTTATTTGAGTGGACAGTGTCTTGTGGATCTCAGCCACACTAGTCGACAGTTCCTTTATCTGGGGAATTTCGTTGTAAACTGATGGTGAAAAGTGCTGACTGACTTCAGTGATAGCTTGGAGCGGATTCGAGATCTCCCCGTACATTCTCTTGTCGGCTAGCACTTTCAGTTTTTCCACACCATCGACGAGCATATGAAGATGATTGAGTGTTGTAATTGCCGACGTCAGATTCTTTTTTGCACAATCTAGTTGCTTAATGTCGCTTGTTATATTTTTCACAATTTCCTCTGTCGTTTCTGCTCGTGTCTTGATGTCGCCTTGAATCAGATATTGGGAGGTCAAAGGTGTTTATGGGAACGTCTTAGATCTTACCGATTTGAGAGAACAGCTGCTGGATTGTTTTCTTCGCTTCGTCCAGTGCCTGTTTGCCTTCAGTTCCACTGGTTGACACGCCGCGGACAACACTTCTGATGTTGTCGTCAATCACTTGAACTTCCACCTGTTATCGTGATATGCTTTTTTATTGAGAAAGTCAAACTAGGCTGAGTTTCTTACCTGCATTTTGGAAATGATTTCATCGATTCCGTTCAATGCGATTTCGTTCGGGAATAACTTATTTATGTACTCAGTCGCATTGAAATCCGAACGATCCAGCGGGTCTTCGCTCTCAAGAACCTTTTCAATAGCATCTTGCACCTCGTCCGACAGCTCAATCCGAATTATTTCTTCCATTTTTCTAATGTTGACAAGTTGACGGCGAAAACTTTTCGTGGCAGCACTTTCACTTTGTTTACATTCGCGTTACGGTCGGTTTACAAGAAAGTACAAAATTATTTCTAACTTGTGAAATGACGCACCGGCTACCGATATTAGCGGACTTCCTGTTCCTGCACAGCTTGCTCTCCGAGAGATCGATCGACCATCAGAGTTTTGAAGCGATCTCGACTCATATCCAGAAAAAGTTCAACAAGAACGATTTCTTAAGCGTGAGTCTGATTACTTTAGCTAATTCTATCAATCTTTCATGCTTCTACTTCAGGTTGGAACGCTCTTGTCGCTGTTGATCAAAAATAACGATTTGCCAGAGACCACAAATCGATTAGTTGCCTTTTACATCCTCTACGACATCTTTCGCAATGACAGCGATCCTGAAGCTTCTCCTAAGGATTCTCCCTTCATCTTCCTTCTGTTCTCTCTAGTGGAATCGAAAGAATCAAAGCTCAACTCAGTTGAAAGAAACTTTATCGTTCAATTGCTAACAAGTGGAACTAAGGATGTAAGTGCAGTCGAAGTATCTCAGTCCACGTTTGCCAATGTTCTCGTTTTAGCTTTCGAAGCAAACGCCGCATCATATCAAACAGACGGAGCAGATGTCGATGCCCAACATTGATTTGTCGCAAATAAGAAAATATTGTCAAGAAAAGGAGCGAACGCTTCCAGCGAGTACTAAAGGCAACGTCATGAATCTCGTTCCGGCCCCACTGTTTGTATAACTAGTAACATGTCTTAGCTGTAACCAATAATAATTCGTTTTCAGACCAACCCTATCTGACTCTGCGATTCGAGAGCTTATGGAAGGTTTATTTCGACGCGATACGCCTTTGAAAAGCGTTTTCGCTCCTCAGTTTATGTCCATCGCTCCGCCGTTACTTCCATGCGAGGAAGAGTTGGTTTGGTTCGACATCACAACGCCAACCCACAAGCCAGTTTTGGATAACATCGGAGAAACACCGACGGGACAAGAGAAGGAGGCGAAGAAGTTGGTCGCGATGGCATTTAGACAAGCGCTGAGCCTGCAAGATCAGAAAGCGCTAGAGAATGAGTTGGACAAGGACTCAGATCTAGTTTTGCAAGTCGGTTTGACACCGCAAAAGCTTCCAGAACTAGTTGAAAATAATCCGCTCATCGCTATCAAAATTCTCCTCATGCTGATGAACTCGCCAAATCTCACGGAGTATCTTAGCGAGCTGGTCAACATGGAAATGTCTCTGCATAGCATGGAAGTAGTTAATCGTCTCACATCGTGCGTGGATCTTCCATCAGAATTCATTCATCTTTACATTTCGAACTGCATCAGCACATGCGAGAGCATTCAAGACAAGTACATGCAGAATCGTTTGGTAATAGTAACATCGATTTCATTTGGTTTTTGTGCAACGGAGTTTCGTTCCAGGTCCGGCTCGTCTGTGTCTTTCTCCAGAGTCTCATCAGGAACAAGAAGATTATAAACTTGAAGGATCTTTTCATCGAAGTCGAAGCGTTCTGTGTCGAGTTCAGTCGCATTCGTGAGGCCGCCGCACTTTACCGCCTGCTAAAATTGAACGAGTAATTCGCGATTGAGGATACGTTAGAAATTCACGCAATTTTTATTATGTCCTCCGTCTTGAATAACTTTATACGCTTAAGGATTATCCGATAAAATAGAAATTAAATTATGATCGAGTTCGTTTTCGTGTGGGGCAGTTTTAGGGCCTGACTTCAGAGTTTACCGTGTCTTTATTGACACAAGCCTCGAGGTAATCGATTCTCCGCTCAAGCGTGCTCAGCTTCTCATTCAGTACTGCTAACCGCGAACGACAGGACATGTCTAGAATGCCAAAACATTAATTCTGTACAACTTCAATGGCTGCAGCAGCCAAACTCACCGAAAGAGTTCAGGAACGCAGTTATCTTTTTAATGGAATTGGAAATGACTTCGATGTACTCGCGGTTCGCCCAGTCCTGGTGGATCTGGCGCTGGATTACTTCTCTGTGTCGCTCGGATGCCATTTTCTTTCAGATGAGTAATTTCAGAAGCTTTGATTGCTCAAGGTTGATTCAAATACTACGTAAATAATTTGTGGTTGTCCTCCGCCAGTATCGCATGCTGATTAGGTTGCTACGTGATACAAGAACGACCACCAACCACGAAACCCGCTGCGATTGAACCCTCGGCAACTCCAACTATCGAAGAAAACATTGCGTGAAAATGGCTCTTTCAATAAATTTGAGAAGCTTCGCAAAGTCTAATCTGTTAGTGAACAGGTTCCTTTATTCAACGGTTACCAGCTACAGCAGCACCGCATCACCAAACTTCTACGCTTACAGTAATTACTTCGATGTGAAGCCGAAGGTTAAATAACAAAATTTTCTCGCGATTCAGACAAAGATCCAGCGCCCAGTTTCTTCCATCCTGAGACTCAACAGCTCTTAAAGTCAATCACAAGACTCCAACTAGAGAAAGTCTTTCGTCGCAAAGCAGTCCAGAACAATGCTGTCGAATACAAGTAAGACTTCATATGAGAAGATTTTTTTTTAACTTGCACTCTTTCAGATTTATGACTGCAAAACAACTTGAAGATGAAGTTAGAAGCAAATTTCAACACGCCGAAAGGCTTCTCCAAATGCCGCCGATCATTCAAGTGATGGATCAAAGTCAAAAGATTATTTCTACTGACAAAGCCTTGAAGGGTTTTTCTGATTCGTCGTTTGTTTTCACCGACGTTACTTTTGGTCTTAAAAACTCTGATCGATCTGTTGTCATTCGACATCCTGATGGAGTCTTAGAAGAGGCTCCTTTCGACGTCAGAAAGCGAGTTTACCAGATCTATTTCCCGATGGAACGAAGAGTTTTCCGGGATCCAAAGATGTTCGAGCCGAACAATGTGAAACGGTTACTGGCTTCAGACGAGTATGAGTTTCTTTTAGACTCTCTTTGCTTGCAATATGAACCCAATGAGCAGAAGTTCCATGAAATCACTGCTCAGGTCTATCAACACATCAACGAGAACCAAAAGTTTGAACCTCTAAGATCGACTCGTCACTTCGGTCCAATGGCATTCTTTTTAGCCTGGCACAAGCTCATCGACGATCTCTTGCTCGATATGATCCGGAACGATTATCTGAAGAATGCCGCTGAGCTGATTTGCCTCATGTTCAAACTGAATGACATCAAAGCCGACACTAGCATTTTAAAGCGGCTGCAAGCTACCAACGACAGCGAGAAGCTCATCAGTTCAGCTGTCAAGACACTCCTATCCAAATCTGCCATCAAGAAGATCGAAAAATCCGACGAGGATCTTAAAATCGATGAACTCTGCTACGAATTCATTCAGGACGCATTTGTGAAACATCATTCACTGAAGAAGGGCCAGCTGGAGTTGGCTTTACAGACCTACAAAGAGCGACACAATGAGTTAAAGAAGATCGCCGAAGGTGTCAACTAGTATGTTAGATGTAATTAGTTCTGCAAGCCTTAAGGCAAAAGTAATAAATTTATATGAAGTCAAAATCCCGCCCACAAATTTGAAAATTACCTCGAAGTGTCGAAGGCGCTCTTAAGCTACGCAGTCAAAGTTGTGCTGAAGACGCGATGGCTCGGTTCTCGCGATTCTTGAACTTTTCAACAAATCTAAAATTATTAGCCAATAGAACCTTCGCTCCAGCCTCACGGAGCAACTACAGCGTGTGCGTGTTGTGCGAGAACAACTTGCTCAGTGGGTCAAGTCGTGTTCTTGTAGCGAATCACAGAAAATGTAAGTAGAAACTTCAGTTGTCCTTGTTGCCTGACGATTGCATCATTGAAGGATCAGGTTCCACGGGATTGCAAACAAGAGAGCTTATCAGATTCTTTCCTTTCTCTTCCCATTCAGTAAATGCCAGCAGCTTGAGATCCTTCCATTCAACCAAAAGTTTATCGAAAAAAGATTACTATGAGATCCTGGGCGTCAGCAAAAACTCAGCGGCAAAGGATATTAAGAAAGCTTATTACCAATTAGCCAAGAAATACCATCCCGACACTAACAAAGATCCAGACTCTTCGAAGAAATTTCAAGAAGTTTCCGAGGCATACGAGGTTAGTTTCACTCTGATCTCTCTTTTGCTGCCAAATGTAGGTCAAACGAACTAGCTAGAATTAAAGATAAACGGTTTTAGGTGCTGAGCGATGAGACCAAGAGAAAAGAATACGACACTTATGGACAGACGACTGAAGAGATGGGCCGACAAGGCGGTGGATTCAGGCCGCCTGGAACTGGGTACGGTCCTCAAGGCTTCAGTCAAAATTGGCAGTACCGCTCGACGATTGATCCGGAGGAACTGTTTAGGAAAATTTTTGGTGACGCGGGCTTCAGAGGTGGCGGTGGGTTTGAAGATTTCTCGGAGTCGCAATTCGGCTTCGGCGGAGCTCAGGAAGTTGTGATGAGCTTGACGTTCGCACAAGCCGCTCGAGGAGTGAACAAAGATATCGATGTTAATGTCGTCGACACCTGCTTGAAATGTCACGGATCGAGATGCGAGCCCGGAACAAAACCCGGAAAGTGCCAATACTGCAATGGAACTGGAATGGAAACGATTTCGACGGGGCCGTTTGTGATGCGATCGACTTGCCGGTATTGCCAAGGTTCCAGGGTGTACATCAAGTTCCCGTGCAACGAGTGCGACGGAAAGGGTCAGACGGTCCAAAGAAAACGAGTTACAGTTCCAGTACCTGCGGGAATCGAAGACGGTCAAACAGTGCGGATGAATGTCGGCAACAAAGAGTTGTTCATCACGTTCAAAGTTGAGAAGAGTCGATATTTCAAACGCGATGGCTCTGACGTTCACACGGATGCTGATATTTCTCTGTCACAAGCTTTACTCGGTGGCACGATAAGAATACAAGGAGTCTACGAGGATCAAACTATTCAAATCATGCCTGGAACTTCCTCACACCACACAGTCACTTTGAAGTCGAAGGGCATGAAGAGAGTAAACTCAGTCGGGACAGGAGACCATTACGTTCACATCAAGATTGCCATTCCTAAGAAGTTGACTGAGAAACAGAAAGCTTTAATACAGGTTTGTAGCTATTTCTCATTCACTGTGAATTGTGAAATAATTAAACTTTGCTCTTTAGGCGTACGCTGAGCTCGAGAAAGACACGCCTGGTCAGATCTTCGGCGTCACCTTCAAAAGTGATGGTAAGTCATCAACCACGTCTTCAACTTCATCTGAACCGATTTCCGAAAAATTCACCCAGCGACCTAATAATGAAGACACTTATTATGAAGAGCACGATATCAAAGATACTCGTGAATACCAAAGCAATCAGTTAGGTCCGCGAGTCTATTTCGCTTTCGGCGTTCTCCTAGTATTTGCTTTTTATATTATTTTCATTGCTAATGACCAGAGCAACGACCCTTATCTTGAATATGAGCGCAGCAAAGCGCTAGCCGAGCAGGAACGGAGACGCAAGAACAATCCGTTCGATGAAGCTTAAAATTGTGTCAGATTATAAAAGCAGAAGCGAAGTGTCAAGAGCGTTTAGGGAAATTATTCATAAAGCATCCGTCTCATGTACTTGTGAAGATCGCGGCGAAATAAAGTGCAAGTTGCTGGACCTTATCCATTGTGTTTTATTGATAATTTCCCGCTTCATGTTCGCTCACGCAGCCCAAGCAATTATTTTCAATGCTTTCTTTTACTTTACAGGAACGAGGCAGAGCTACGGTGATCCACAAGATTTGACAGAGATGGTAAGAGAAGTTTTAAAAGATAAGAAACCGATCGCGGACAAAACAATCGACAAGACTAATGGCGAGTCGCAAGAAGACGTCAAGGAACGAAGTAAAATTTGAATATAAACTTGTCTCATAGAATGTCGCTAGGAATTCACAATTAAGCTACGCTGTTTTTAAATGAAGAAATATCAAAGCCGAAAGAAATAAAACTTAAAACCTCAAACGCAGAGTTTTCTTTGAAGTTACGCGAAAGGTTGCCAAAGGTCGAATTCAATTTGCTCAACCGCAGATCGCTAGTGCGATTATATTCTGCATGCTTCACAACGCCAGCCAGTAATTATTGCACCTGATGCTAGTTCTCAACACATCTCAGCATTCAGAAGTCGAAGGAAGCGGAATTCCGATGTCAAGAGAGTCAAGTGATTGCACCTTGTCTGCCTGTATCCAGCTAAACACGTGACATGTACACGCCATAACTGTAGCATTAAACAGTGCAATAAATCGGAGTTGATTCATTGTCAAGGTCACGGACGCGAGGAACGAACGAGAAGCAAAGCAAATAACGTTTGTTTGGTGCTGTATGGAAGCTTCTGAATGACTTCCCTCCTCGTAAAGCCGTTTTACTGGTTTCGGTCTTGTGGGAAAATATTAAAGTCTACTTGACGATTGCCATTTACTTTGTTATACATTTACTTTGATTGATCGATCGATGACAATTTGAAAATTATTAATGACAACGAAGCTTCTACATGCTTATGCTGCTCTGCTGATGCTTACGGAAAAGGGAAAACGGAGGACGAGCGTCGAGATTCGCAGTTTCATTGACTTATCGCCTTGAACAAATGACTCACAAAGCACACGATCTTTATTAGATGAGCGAGTTACATTTCTGTTGAGAATGGCAGGCAGGCATACTAATTAATTGCACTACAATTGATATGCAAAATATTGTTAGCTTGTAACACTCTCAGCTTTGCGAGGAGCCGATTCCTCCCATCGACAATTAAATCATCACGATTCTGCCCGGGACATTCCAATCACCACTTGCGAAACACATTCATCAACTTCAGCGGCTGCTGCTTTGAATATGTACATGCATGCGATTCTATTAATTAGTCATCCAACCCGTCTCACCTTTCCGTCGAATTCTGAATCACGTCATTGATCGCAGCAATTAGAGTATCCAATCGTGTGAATTTGTGTAATTGATCCGATAGACGGAAGTAAGCGCGGCCTATTCTGTCGCTACGATCTTCGAATATGTAATAAATCACTCGTCAATTCACGAGAGGCAGCAACGGCAGGTCCCGAAGAACGTTTAACATTTTTGAAATTCAATTAGTCACCATCCGAGGCAATCAAACCCTCATGCGTAACGCTCTATCAGAGCACTTTGCTATTAGCTAGAGCGATTTTCCCACAGTCTTGACGATCGAGGGAGAATAATGACAAATAATTAATGAACTTTGCTTTCGGGTGATTCTAGAATAGGAATTGCTGACGGTCACTCGTTGTCATTGTGCTGCCGTCACAAAGGAACTTTCATCTTCGTTTGACCCACTCATGGTCGTCGCACGTGCGTCGTTGAAAGATCAGCCGTCGCCATCTTCATAATGTGGTAATAAAAATGCAGCGAGTGCCACGCTTCGGAACAATAACAGCTTCGGACGATAAAAAGAACATTAGTTATGTAAACACTTAGATTGTTTTCCCTCTCTTCCATCGCATCATGAAATTGCAAATAAATTACAATCAAGTATTCATGACAGGTACTTTCTGTTTTTATTCTCGCTTCTCTTGACTGCTGTTATTGGCATGCTTCAAAACTTGGTTTGTTTGTTTGCCGTTTGCGATAAAAGTAAACGAGTCGAGGACATCGATGACACTGCTTCAAACAGCGAGACTACTGTAGTGATCGTAAATTGCTGCTGATGGCAAAAGCTTCACGAAAAGGAAAAAGCTTCCGTTGCGGTTGAGGACGTAAATATGCTGGAAAGACCCGTAGACTACGAAAACCATAACTGTCGTGATCACACACCAGTCCAATGTCACGTAAGGGCACAGCAGACATTTCGTTCCTAGGGTCTGAGAAATATGTATTATGCAAATCGCCAGATCAAGTAAGCTTCATTCAAATGCTACATAGTACGAGCAAGGGGGTCTAGAAAAGGTTGATTCAAGATACTTTTACTGGAAAGAAGTGATTCAAATTTTCGGTATCGAAATGTCTAAGAAGAGGTCAATTTTATGGAGTCTAGTGTATGTAGTATTAGACTGAGGTTTCATGCTTTCGTACCTTCGACATGCCGAGCAAAAAGAAGATTGTCAAAATGAAATATGATCCGAATACAAAGACAAACAACGTGTTTAACGTATCACACTTTGCTGTAAACCCAATCAATAGATTAGTACGGAATTCATTTAGCGCCTCGTAGTGATTATTGTGACTTGCCTTGGATCGATTCTTGTTGACTCGCTTCAATATTTGTTAGGCTTAAGTTTCCGAACATTGTACGATAGTACCAATTACCACCTTTCTCGTCACTCAAGTGCGAAACGAACTCGGCAGTCTTTGAATAATTGTAATCGAAGATTTTTCCATGATATATCGCGACAACAGTCATGAAACACCAAACAATCATCTCGAGGCAGATGTATGAAGATATTAACAATGATTTTCTCACTTTAAGGTTTATCAAACACCTCAATCTCTCCATTTTCTTTTATCTCGACAAAGGGAAACTTGAGAACAACGAGAAATATTCATGACGAAGTTGAATTCGATATTTCTGTTTATTCAGATGATTGTGATTGTCAGAGTCGTCGACAAAAATTATTCATGCACTCGCGTTTCACAAGAGACAGATAAAGATCGGATGCCAACGTCGCTGGCTCGTAAATTGCCATGAGCTAGCTGATGGTGACAATGACTTGATGTGTCTCTAACTTTCATTCTCGCCGATGACCATCTACCAAACAAACAAACGGCCGTTGCGTCACCGAATGAAAGTGAGAGGAAGAAGACATGTATGAAGATGGCAATATGTGCCTTGATGGGCATGGTTTGTGCCGTAGCATTCAAGTCGTGCGTTTTCCCTAGCGAGCGTTTTCTTTGACGGAATTATAATTGTTCGCTTTTCAACTTCGGGTTTACGACTTTAAAACACAATGGATCATTTGCTTATATGTGTTTAGGAGTTTTCCACAACCAAACGTTCAGAAGAATCATTCAATTGTTTTCTGGAAAATTATTAAATTCCATGAGTGTCGAGGAACGACGGTGTGATTAACTTGCCGTCTGTCATCCAAGCGCCCGTGATTTCATGAATGGCAAGGCATTGAGCCTCAAACTATCGGGAGGTCTCAACATTTTCGCAAGAACGCTTCCCGACACCGACATTTTTGTGCTACTTAATCATCGCCAGTGATAACATGGGCTGATTCATTGAGGTATTTGTCATAACCGTAAAAGATTCGATGAACTGACTGTGAGAACAATGATCCAACGCTGTCATTAAGAAAAGCTTAAATTCGTCAACTGCTTCGTGATTAATTTCTCCTCCGCTTGCCCTTAACGACCTGCGCTTGACATTCATCATTATATGAAACAACTTATCGTACGTGTCTAAGTCGCTATTGAGTAGATTTAAATCGGATCGCCTTCAACGCAGCCTGAAGCAGGAACCGATAAACATTACGGGTAAACAAAGATCGCGGCTTCAATTAGTTACATAAACGAACTAATTTTATGATTCATTACTTTTATTTTACAGCAAGCTCATTCATCGCACTGCTTCGGAAACACTTGTTGGAAGGTCCCGCTCGAAGCTTCAGCAAGCGCGTTCGAATGGGATCGCAATAAACAAGCGAGAGAATTTCTGCTTTGTTCTTTTATTCCGTAATAAAATGGGGTGGTTGAGTCGCACTGCTCGAAATTTTACTGCTGACAGAATTTTAGATGGAAGGAACTGTTTGTCTTGGATGGAGGCAACTGACATAATTTTTACAATCTATTTTACGCAGATAAAATCCGATCATGCAGGGTATAGGAGCAGAAGAAGGGAGGCTTTCTGAATATGGCGCGTATAAGAAATCGATTCGACTTAGAACCAAATTAGAGAACGAGCCTTAGACGCCGTCAACCTGCCAATAAAGCTCGGATCTATCAACAGCTCTAACACGTTCCCGGCTTTGATGGAATTTAATGCTCAGCATCATGTGTGAAAAGCGAGTGCAAATTCGCCTCGTCCTATTAACCTTGGCAAGTCGCCGCGCTCCAAACGTGAATGTTTTTTCAAGTTCTCATTTCGTCTTCGCATTCTTTGACCTAAACTGATTTAAATATCTCGTTCATTCGGGCACCGGCTACCGCATGTGCGCAATAGAATTAGCTCGCTACTTCGCGATATTATCGAGTGATTGATGGTTTCATCATTAAAGTGGATCAAGTTAAACATCACGACAACAAGAACGGTCCGATCCAACTTTTCACGCTTTAACAAAAGATTTCATCGACTGAAAGAGAAACAAAAAAGAAACGCCACAGCGATTTATTTTTAACTTGCTTGAGATTTTATTTTCGAGAGGCGACATCGCGTACAAAACTTATTATTTACACTCTCAAATGTTAAAGTGATGTTTACGTTATTCATCTCTGTGAATCAGACGACGAGCGCGCCCCGATAATCGCAGATACAATAAAAGACTAGTTAAATATTAAATATAAAGAGACAAATAAATTTCTTACATCGCTAAAGCGGTGTCCGAACAACTCGCAAAGCCTTTGCGATGAAAAAGCTTCTCCATTGATGTTTTAGATACGAAAAAACGATGTCGTGCTTAAACATATATCACGTAATTTATGCAAGCGGTCTTATGATTTATATCGCGCGAGCCAATGGTCGGCCCTCGTGTGAATCCATGAAATGAATTTTATTGTTTTCTCTCTTTGTTGTTTGCTACTTCGAGAATTCGTTTGGAATTATTAAAGTCTCGGCTGTGAAGCATAAATTTCAATTTTATCTCTTGCCGTCTTTTCGTGTCTTCTTATGAGTTGTGACGTAAAACCAGACGTGCGAGACAACCTAAATTAAATACTTAGCGATCATAGCAAGCAGACCACTAAGCGCGATCGTTGTCGTTGCAATTTGATAATGCGAAGCTGAGTTGAATCGCCCGCCAATACTTCCAAGATAAATAGGGGTCGTAGAAGAAACGAAACCTGTACCTAAGTTGTTGTCATGAATCTCGTAGATTGGTCCACCGCCGCCAAAACCGCCAAGAAGGTTTTCCTCGACGATCGATGGACGTCCAGTATGAACATAAGACAGCGTGCCAGTTTTCGAACGAAGGAGTCTGAAATTGATTTCGTCTTCTCGTAGGCGGCCAGCAACAAAGTTGTGCAAACGATTGACGACAACATAAAGATTCCCGAGCTCATCGAAGCCCATACCTGTTGGATAAAATTTTAGGAATCCTTTTTGAAAATTATAATTTCACTCGACTTACCATCTGTCCATTGGATATGTGTGTCATCTTTAGCAACGACTTGCTGATTCTCGAGAGTGAATGGACGATACGAGTCCCACTTGCAAATAGCGTGATTTCTGAGCAATCCGAAGTAAAGCATTCCGTAGTTGTCCATGATCATTCCATCGGTCTGCGATGATTGTCAAGATAAAAATATTCATAAATTTCGTCATCAGTCGATGATCGTTTAGCGTTTATTACCTGCGACGTTTTCAATCCATGATCAGTGACTACATCGAAGAGCTGCCTGGGCGTGGCTCGTCGGCTGAACTCAGGATCGCGTAAGCGAGACGCTGGTATCGAATATAGATGGAAGCTGCTGAGCGGTGCGTAGTAAACATTTCGCTCGTAATTCTGCTCGATGCTGTAGCTTCCCGCGGCGTCCAAATTCACGTCTCCGGTCTGAGGATTGTAATAAGGTCCGAGCGCGATACCGTCAATATGAATGCTGAAGTTGAGCGATGTTCCATTAACTGCGAACGCTACAGCATCTCGGTTTGCTCGCATTGAACTGTTTTCGCGTACCTTCCACGATCTGTTGATTCGTCGCGAGAAAACAACAATGCCAGGGTCTGCGATCATTGTCAAGATAAAAATATTTACAGTTTTCGTCAGAGTCGGTGATCGTTTAGCATTCATTACCTGCTCCGTTGTTATCAGTGATGTATGCGAAATCACCATTAGCGTCATCGACTACAATTTTGTTGAGATAATTTGTGCCTCTCGCTGCAACGTCTTCTGGGAAATCATATCGTAAAATCAGCGACCCGTTGCGTTTCAGATCGAAAAGCATGAGCTTTGGGTTGCAAACGAGTTGATTGTTGGCTGGCAGTAAAGTGTTGACGCGACCTGAATCTACAGCCCATAAGATTCCACGAGCGTCGATGGCGATTCCTTGGACGAACTGAAGTGCCGAACAATTTCCGATCTCGTTCATCTGCCAACTCGGGTATGGCTCGATTTCGGGATCTGTTCTCCCGTTGTTGTCTGGAGCGATGATGTAGCCAAGTGTGGCTGGGCTACCAGGGAGCATACGTGGGATGGACTAAGTAATAATGAGAGATTCTAGAGTTTGCGAATAAAAAATACTTCAAGAGCTCACCAAGTACAAGCGATTTGCGTAAGGCTTGACATCGGAGATGATGACATTCCTCGGAATGTATTCACCTCTAAATATGGCAGCGCTTCTCTCTTGCTCGCTCCTGTATCCAAAATCTAATGTTCGCCACTCGTACACCACTCGAAACTGTCGATCAGTCGCCGACACATCTGGCGGTCCCCTATCTCTTTGTAGCAGAACATCTGAACAGAGTTGGAGAATCACGAAGGCGATTGAAAGGTGTCTTGTGATCATTTTGTATGTTGATCTGAGACTGGCGAAGAGAACGATTTAATTAGCACTCAGGTGGTTATTTTTTTAACAAGATCATCCACCGTCGAAAGCCAACGAATCAAAACATTTTTTCAGACAAGCACTAAATCTAATTAAGGCCCCACGATTAAGCTAAAATGTGTAAGCCAATTGGACGGCGAGATGTGCTAATTCAATTTATTTTAAAACATGCACCAATCGACGATGACAAGAATGACGAAACGACGAGCAAACATCGTTGATGGAATTTAAAATTCTTTTCCTTTCAAAGTCACAATGAGGACACTTGAGTGAATAGCTTTTGATGTTTGCGTATATTATGCCTTGATTATGTCGAGCTCGTTGGACCCCTAAGCGGAAATTCGAGAAACCACTTGTAAAGCACTTTCTTCAATTAAATCACAAAGTACTCAGAAGTTGAAGGAAATATCGTCAGAACATCGCACTAAGCTGATTTAACACTTGTGCGTATTAAACGCTTCTCAAGGAAAGAATTCAAGTTTTAGATACGAAAATATTTTGAATTCACTTTGTTTGTTTAAGCTCGCCAACAAGCACAAGGACTTTTTCATTCCAAGGGATTCACTGTCCGCGTAAGCCCTGACGGATTATTTTTTTGAACCGTCATGACATAAATTTAGCCCACTAAGTTTTGGCCCTACGACTGGATTTTACACTTTTAAAAAATTATCCGAGTGCGGGCTCAACAATTTACAATCCAACTTATGCCGGTGGGTCATCGACACATTGTTTTTGGCGCTCTTAAATTTTGATTTAACTTTCGACAGTACTTTGACGATAAAAAATAATTATAAACGCACAATTAAACTTTTCACGGCTGAAGCTCACTTAAGCATTCAAGTTTTCCTCTCCGAAACGATCCGATAAGCTCAAAATCACAAAATTAACTAAGCTTTGTCAGTTGATTGCTTAAGTGCTTTATAGGGAACGGCTCGCGCGCTGTATTTGCTTCTCTCTTCTCCTCGAGTCTCTCAGTGTTTCGCGCAAACAACGATTTATTATTATCTCCAGTGTCAGAGCTTTGTGGTATCCGTCGAGCAAGTGTAAACATAACTTTTGTCGTACACTTGCTCCAAGATATGAGGGAATGTTATTTGTTGTCGCTCCTCTAATTTTCGACGCTTTTATGCATGGGAAATTCCCAAATTGCACAAAGAAACTAAAAGCGCGTGGGCCCAGTCTTTTTAACAGGAGAACGGCCGCGTTAGTGTTAGGAAAACTTTTGAGCGAAGCGGAGATAGGCGCAAGTCAAAGACCTAAACAGTTTTAAGTTAAAACTTTTAACTACAAAACCCGTTGAAGTTTTCACCTCGTGCTCCGTTCGAATTTTGCATGATGCGAAAAAGGTAGCAAGTCTTTATTTAACGTGATAAAAGGCTTAAATTGTCTTTTTCCCATAAGGAAGCTAGTAGCTTGGTCGTGACATCATTGCACTGGTCGATGGTTGAGCGTCCTCGTAAGAATCATCTCTTCCTCTTCTCCCAGAGCTAGTCAGAACTGCCACACTACTGTTAGATGGTCACAGTAGCCCGACGGAAGGGACTCGCCGGTAGCTAATTCGATCAAGGTGGATTGTCTCCGCCCGACGATAATTGCATCTTTGTGCGCCATTATCAAAGCTTTCGAACATAGAGTCTCAGGAATCGAACCTGATTAGCCAGTGTTACTGTCGGTAAGTCGCACTTCTAACTCTTTCCACATGTTCTTGGTTAAAACATTTCGGCTAAAAAGTTTATTCAAAGTGCGAAACAAGCTGCGAATTGAAACTAAGCTTGAGGTTGGTTGATTATTTAATTTTACAGAAATATTTAATTCCTCAGCGTAATGATTTTCCCGTGATATGATGTGATATATTGTTAGAAGTGTATCAAATAGTTCTTCAAAACTTTGTCTTTTTAACAAAATCGACGATGTCTTGATGCAGAATTTTCGGAAGTTGAAGAGCTGCGAAATGTCCACCTTCGTCAAAGTATGAGTTGTGAACGATCTTCTTGAATCTTTCTTGCGTTAAGAAATTGAAATAATGTTGAATCTCGTTCTTGAAATGCGCGCAGCCGGTTGGCACTTCAACTGCTACTCGATCAATCGGGTAAGATTTGTTAAAGGCTTCTTTGTAAATTCGTGCTGCCGTTGTCGCCGAGTTGCTGAGGTAATAAATCATAATGTTGTCGAGCAGTGCATCGAGCGAGAAATCTTTTTCAAATCCGCCGTCATCAAGTTTACGATAGTCGCGGTTTGTGGCCGTGGAAAACTTTTCTAGAATCCAAGCGGCTAATCCAGCCGGATTGTTCTGCAAAGCTAAAGGCAGAAACTTGAAGATTCCAAGTGAAATATATCATAAGCGTTATCTACCGATTCCGATGGTGTCGGGTTTGGTTGCTTGAACGTGGAAGTAGCCAGTCTCTTGAAGTAGGAACATAAGTTCACGACTGAAAGGGTACATCCAGCTGATATATTTTGGGTTTTCAATGAAATATGAAGGGAAGTATGCCGCAATAATCGTTTTCATGAAGGAGAGTGGAGACCGAATGTTGATGTAATTCGTATGATAACCGAGAACATTTTCAGGGTACAGAGCGCTCAAGTGGCTTCCAACAACGCTGCCCTAAAAATTGTTATCTGTCATGATGTAATATGAAATGCTAAACCATGCGTTTACCCAATCGCCAGCTTGAATGTAGAACTTTTCGATTCCAACTCTCAACATCAAATTTCTCAACACAACTGACATTTTTTCGGGTGCAAGACCCTTTTTGGAGGCTCCATCGCTCCAACCAAAACCAGGAAGACTTGGAACAACCACTTCAAAGGCAATGTTGTCCTTAGATGGAGCTGTCAGCAGCGGGATGATTTCATAAAACTCTCTGATGCTTCCAGGCCAGCCATGCAAAAGCTAAAAGCTTGAGAATAAATTTAAAAGCTCTCCAGCAACTTTTGTTTTGCAAACTTGCCAGCAACGGAAACACTTTTGTATCTTTGTTGACAGTTGGTTTGATATGAAGGTAGTGTATGTTGAGACCTTGAACTTGAGTCTTGAACTGAGGGAATTGGTTTAGAAAAACTTGTCTCTCGGTCCACTTGCTGAGGTAAGAAGTTCTCCAGAATGCCAAAATTTCCACCAACTTAGTCGAACGGAATCCGTAGTGGAAAGCTGAGTCTTCGAGTGGTTCGGTGAATGGACCGGCGTCTTCGAGGCGAGTTTTGAGTTTTGTTATGACCTAAGGGAGCGTACCTGTCAAAATCTTATTCGCCACATCAAAACTGTCTACTCACTTCATCACCAAACGCAACTTTGAACGGCTTAATCGATGTGTCCTCTTTGTAATTTGCTACATCACCTTTACCCCAATATTCTTTCAAATCAAAATTCGGCTTGGGCAAGTTTTTCGATATCTGCTGATATTTCTGATAACAAAACGCGGCGATTAGACACAAAATGCCGAGGAAAATTTTGCAACAGGAAAACTCCATCGTGTCTGTAAACAAGAAAAGAAAGTTGATCAAAAACTAAGCGATCTTCCAAGCGATCTCAAACATGTTTGAGCAACGCTGTTGACCTTCAATCTCATTAATGAGATTGAGAAAAAATACTTGCCCGTCGTTCTTTTCGTTCTTCAGCGTCCAAATGTCGGAGCTGTACTGAATGAATGTACGGTAATATAATTGAAGAAACGAAAAGGAAAGTGCAAGTCAGCGAACTGAGATAACGAGCTAAATGTTGTTTGATTTAACGGCTCGGCCAGTTTCAAATTTTTGTGTCTCAGAGAAAACCGTTAAACCGTTGAACCGTTTAGTCCCTGCAAAAAAATTGCTGTTTTAAAATTTGGATAACAAACAACGCTGTAAAACCCGTGAAAACCTCGTGAAAATCGTGCAAAAACATAAGTGTCGAACTGCTAACAGCATCGCAGAGCCTGTTTAGTCAATTTTAGGGGAAAGCAAGTAATGCAAAATCTCAAACAAGGTGAGTGATGAATTTGTTTGGGTTTGTCGTGCGGATTCATTTTTCAATTTGAAGATTCTAAATGAAAAAGACGCCCTGCTTCAGTTGGAGTAAAACAGTTTGCTTATTGTTTCTCATATCTACGGTCACGTGTTGTTATCCGAACTTCCTGATCGTTCAACTGGAAGTTTCAATGACAAATTATGAATTATTAAATCGAGAGCTCCGTTGTTTCCTCGACCCTGCCAGCTCATGGCTCCAGGATAAGTTGCAAGAGCAAGTTTGAAATTACTCAAAACCCACGCAATTTTCTTCAATCACAATCCACAGCCAACGAGAAAAATTCTTTGTTATCGCTCTGATGTTTTGTGTGACGAGTCAACTTAAGTGGAATTATCAATCGCTTTGCGCGATTGCTTCGCGTCTGCGAGATCATTACAGAACGCTTGTATAATTTGTTGATCGGCAATGACGAGCTTTACAAAATCGTTGGAGATATTCGCGAACTAACAGGCGAGAGCGTAAAATGAGTGTTGTGAGAAAGATCGCGACGAGAGATAATGACGATTTGTTTATGGGTAGCACAGGAGTTAACTTGAGCAGATTGATAGCGTTTTAGTTTTATAATGATGATGACTCATACACAGCGCCTTTGAGTCGAGTAAGTCACTTCATGCTTCTGATGTCGAATCATCAAAATGAAGAGTCGCAACGTGACGCGCTGTCACGCAATATCGCACACTTCCAGAGGTGTGAAAACATCGCATCAGATAGAATGAGTTTCCCTCATTTCCCTTGTTTCCCTTGTTGGCTAACGAGCGATGACTCGAACAATTCTTGAGACTCGTCGAATCAATAAAAGTTCCAATTCGTTTGCGCCGGCAAATTAATTTGTCCTCCAAAACTGAAACTTTCCTTACGACGCTGCACTGCAGTTCATTGCATCCATTCTGGAAGCATTTTGTCATGTTCTCTGTGACTTCGAAGTGAATGAAATTTCTATACTGCCATATGTTTGGGATTGTTGGGGCGCTAAAAATAAAACTCGGCACATTTATTGGAGCTTCTATCATTAACGCATTCTTGTCTGTAAAAGTTGAATTCCTCGACTGATTCAATTAGATCACTCGTCGCAGCTATAATTGCAAGACAAAAAGAGCTTTTGGATCCGCTGTCAATCACTGTTCATTTAAGTTTCTACATACATGAATATCATTCATATTCCTATCAAGATCAGATCTGAGTTGGATCTTCATTTCCAAGACAGTCTCCCATGAGATGATCACTCGGAGTTACTTCATTGGCTCCGGCGAGGGATGAATATGAATGTCTTAATAATGTTTTGTCACACAACATTTGATTAATTATTTCGAACGCGTCTTCAAACTTAACCGTAAATCTTCCTTTATTATGTTTATATTCCGTGACCACATTCCGCCGATGGGCCTTTTCAGTACTGCTCTTCTTCGTAAATACTGAACAACAGTTCAAAATCAACTCATTGCTTTCTTTCGGATCGGTGCTAACTTCCATTTACATTCGGATCACAAGGCCAAGACAAAGTGACGTTACATCGAGCTTGTCACCAAGTCAAGCGTCTCTTTAACCATGTCTGCGATGAGAATTGGAGAAATTCTACACCAGCCGCTTTTGTTGCGCTTCCCCATCAGTTCTGCTGTGTTTTGTTTCTGTTCGCTCCGCTATTTTTCAGTTTCTCCTCAGTCGGCTCTCAGATTTCGCGCAGAACGGTTCGCTACCTAGTGAGGCACAGTAAACGCGGCTAATTAAACTTTATAAGTTATTACTTCAAAAGCTGATTGGAAATTCGTATAACTCAGCGTAATTGCTGACTTGAGCAACATTTCTGTTTAATACGCTTGAACAAGCAAAAAAATAACGAAAGAGTTTCACCTGACGTTTGGAAAGTGCGATCAAAATGAGTGTAATACTGAAAATTGATCCTTCAAAGAAGGATGTGATCATCAACAACAATCATAACGGAATAACAATAAACAACAACAACGTGTCGAAGCGTAAGTTGTTCTCAAGAGATCGCGACAAAGCGGAAGAATCGCACGATACTTGTCGCGAAAGAACAAGATCGTCTGCTTTCCAATAACTTTTTTCCAAGATTCTTACACTTGCTGTGAAAATTGCTGCTCCGACTGAATGTCAAGTGAGCAGTTTACTCTATTAAACATGAAACTTCTCCCCTTCAAAGTTAATCTCAAGTTTAAATGAACTCTGAGCCATGACCAAACAACAGTCAGCCAACATTATTTTCAAACTCCATTATGTGTCGACTTCTGGTTTCAAAATTAAGTGCTGGCTCTGATTTAACTTCAATTTACGTTTTCCTCGTCTTCGTGGTTGCTTTCTCATCACTTGCGTGCATTGTTCAACTCTTTTTTGTGCCTTATCAAATATGTGAGCTAAGGTGTTTTTGTCTTCGGAAAGTGAAATTCAACGCGATCTCGTGCAGTGGATTGGCGAAACGAAAACGAGGAAACATTCATCACATATTTATCTTCAATTTATTAATTTCCTATTTTCTTATTCTCTAATTATGTTTTCTTATTTTCTTGTTCTTTACGTTTGTCATCATCATCTTATGTTGGACGTTTTTGTCGCACTTGATGTCAAAAATAAACAGCTGTGAGTATCAAATAATTTTTAAATCTGCCGCTTTCAAACTTCGGGCGCTTTCGAGACAAAACGATAGAAATTTTCTTCTTAATAATGCTAATAATAGTAGATGGAATTAATTTATTTCTCTCAAGAGATTTCTAAATTGTAGAAACTTCCCAAGTAACAAGAAGTAAAATTTTTAAGTTCGATTGAAAGATATTTGGAACAGAAATTTGGGTAAAACGATTGTGAGAACGAAGCCGTTGATGATAGTGCGAGAGTAATGAAATCAAGACGAGAAGCAGAACCAGTAATGCATGTAACGTAAAGTCGTCGGTGTTTATTTTCTTACAACAGAAGACTTCAAAACTAATTGTAGTTTAATGTTACGAAATCTTAAATTCACGGAGAATAAATTTACCGCAAGAGTAATTCTGGCTGCTTTGTTTACGGCTTTTCATGCCAATTTGGTTCACGCGCGCGCAATCGAATTAATTTCTTCAGTTCCGGTAGCTAAGAATGTTACGCAAATTTCATTGAATCCCTAAGCAAGTTGATGGCTAGAAAATGCTAGCGAGTGTAACAGTGACGACTTCAAACTTTGTATTCATTCGACATAAAAAATATTACGTGACTCCGAATGCGAAGCTTTGTGTGTCAACTCTGAAGCACCAAAAATTCTTTTTCGCATTCCTATCGTAAATTGAAACCGTTAACTGATTCGTTTTTAATGCACATCGTATTTGGTCGAAACAATTTTCATTGTTGCGATAAATTTCAATTTGTCAAAAGGCTCCGAGGCGAGTCGACTTCTCTCGAATCTCGAATTTCTCAGAAAACGGAAGATTGATCATGTCAATGACTGTAAACAGCGCGATGCATTGTAAACAACTGCTCAAGCACGGAGCGAGGTACATGCTCTGAGTATCATGCTCACCATAAACCCACCACACTTATCCAAGACCCGCCTAAATGTTTCTCTCAGCTTCTCTCTCGTTAGTCAGTTCGAGTCTGACATTTAATCGCGAGCGAAGCAAAAAAGTATTGACAGGGAAAATAATTCAATTTTGTGCAATAAGCAGTCGATCCAATTGACGAAGTCGGATTCATTCAAAGAAATAAAGTGCGTGGAGTAAAGTTGCGACCGAAATAAGTCGAATTTCATTGAACAACAGCCACAAAATCGAACATATGCACAGCCGGAATGAAGAAACATAAAGAAACTTTTTCGGGGCGAAGTTTTCGAGAAGAAGAATAAATATTTTTGAGCATCAAACTGAACGTGCTAATTCGTGGGTTTAATCGGAGCAATTATGACGCCGAATTCGTGTAATTATATATCGAATTCGAATCGTAGTTGCAAGCAGTTTGGGGCTGATGAGCTTGAAAGAGGTTTCAATGTAAAGAAAAAAGCGTGAAAAGAAAAAATCCATTTGGAGTATTGATCGGGTGACGGAAGGCAGAAGGAGCGACAAACGAGATAAATTCCATTCAAATAAGAATGATAGTTCCGGAAGAAGAACTTCTCGATCTTCGTTTCCATTTTAGTTCGCTTCAAGCCGAACTTAACTTCACACTAAAGTGAAGGCTTTATCAGTTCAAATGCGTGGAGAAAAAATCTGCTGACATGAACCGTGTAATGTTTGTGTATTGCAATTGATAAGAAGAATTTATGTTATCAATTCAGAGGAGTCGGTTGTGGAGAAGATTGATAGAATTGACAATTTTCAATTTGGACATTTTTCGGTGACTAAAGGAGAGAGAGAGAGTTAGGTCGACAGCGAATGGAGGGTGTAAGAACAGAGCTGTAAAAGTTGCACAAACACACTCTCAGTCCTCACAGGACGCAGAACTCATCTATGAATTCGGTAAAACGCCCAAACTTAAACTCATGTTTATGGAAATCAGGATATTCATATATTTTTTTGGTAAATCGAGCTGGGAACAGGTTGCGTTGTGTGCAAAACATGCAATATAAATTCCCACTCGCATTCAACCCAATTGCAAGGATGTTTATGGTGTTGGTTTGCTACAAACAGCCAGGCTTGCATATGAAGGTCAAGGATATATTTCGTTACCAATTTTCATATTTTATCATTTTTCTCTGCTTCGCTTTAATCAGAGAAATGTTTTATTCTCCAAGTAGCTTCAGATGCACTCTGATTTAATTAAGACTTAAATCAATGACAGATTGCAACTTGGGAAGACAAAGTGAACTTTGTTTTCTTTCCACTTTTTCTTGAAGTCACGAGCTCTGTGTTTCATTAAATAAGTTATAAGTTCTCTGGGTATTAGTCGACTAATTAAAATTGTTCCGAGAATTTTTGTCAGCCAACTCATATATCTCTTCTGGCTCTAATCTTATGACAGTCTAGAACCGAAACAAAAGCATTGCTAGTAGCGATTTAAAAGGGCAAACAAAAAATGTTTTGAAACCTTTGGGAGTCTGCTAGAACAATTACGAAGTTTCTCAGCCTCAGAGACAGCTGAAACACTTTTAAGTCAATAGTTACGAGTCTGATAGCAGCGGCAATGACAAACTCATAAAATGCAAATTAACTCTACTCTCTTTCTGAAACTCATAAATTTCATGCTAATTTTTAAGCTCTTAATTGAGTTAGGCTGATTCACCAAAGCGCGCTGCACATTTAAATTGATCGATTTCCTGAGTTTATCGATCACTCAAGCCAACAAAAGAACATTCACGTAAACTCAGATGTTTGTGTTGGGCACAACGGATATCGCTATATTAATTAGTGAGCTTTTAGGATAAAGTGGGAGAGTGAACAAGCCTTCACGAGTCAAAACAAAAACTGCCTTGAAGATAATTAGTTCGTGACGCGAGTGCTCTGTTATCAAGCGTTCCTGGCTGTGCAAATGCTTCGATTTCTTAAAGTCGACGCAGACAACAACGATAAATCTTATTGCGTATTTTTGGGCTTTCAGAACTCCAAAGAATTACACCAACAGTTCGATGTGATTACTAAAGTTATTTCTATTGGAGAAAATTGCGAATAATACGAAAATACCAAGAACGAAATGAGTTCAACAACGCCAACTGGTCCACCGCCTGTACCACCAACCAAGCCAATCCTCTCGACGCCAGGCTCTTACATGTCTACATTCCAATCAGGACACACGGCAACGATTCACAGTATTAACAAAACGCATGACAAGCCGGCCATCGCCGCGCGTCCCGTGATTCCTCCGACTGTCCCCAAATATTCGACGTCATTTGGAAAAATTGATCGTGAAAAAAACGAATTCGGCGGCGCCAAAATTGATCGATTCGAAAGGGAAAAGGTTCGTTTCATTGATTTATCGAACTCTGAAACAAAACACAAAATTGAGACATGAATCACTTAAATCGTCATCGACGCGCTATTCATTAGACAATTTGCTTTCCAATCGACCAAAATAATAATTTATTGAGGAAATTTTTCTGTTAACCGTTTTTATGGCTTTTTAAATTGTTTATAATTTATGGATATTCTAGGTCTGCATTCGTTTATTCCGTGGAGATCTTGATATTAAACGAAGTGTGTCTAACAGGCTGCATTCAGTCAGCACGGCGCTACAAAGTGACGTCTTTCTCCAAATATTCATTCATGGGTTTACAACTTGATTGCTCAACAAATTAGAGGCAGAAAGAACACAAAGGGCGACCAGGCTCCTTCGAGTGGAGGAAATGCTTTAAAAGCAAGCAAGTGTAGTCGCCCTTATGAACTGGGAAAAATTGCCCACGCTTGACCAGTCAACTAAGTAAAAGCAAATTACAGTCTCATTTGTTTGCTTGTCTTATGACTCATCGCTCATGAATTAATCGTTTGATCTAGAGCAAACTGATTTCGCGGTTGAATAAGCGAGCTCGAGCATGAGCCAGAACTTCAGATAAATATTTAAATTGGGCAGAGCAAGGATCATGGAACTGTTCCGGTTCCTATTAATTACATAGATTTTGAAATGCCCTCGGAGCAAAGATTCGGACTTTTAAATTATCAGACAGTTCGTAGCAAAATCCAAAGCAATTGCCAATGCGAGAACGCATATGGTTGTTTCTAGGAAGAAATGTTCCACTTCCTCAGCTTTGAAGAGCTCCAATGAAGAAAAGTCTAAATATAGACGTCAAACAGTCGTAAGTTACAAGCAGAAAGAATGAAAACGGAATGAAAAAACAATATCCGATTCTAAGCCTCTCAGAAAGAACGATCCATGCGCTTCGCTTGAGGGAATAATTTAAGAAAATGCCTTAGGTTGAGAGAACGAGCGACAAGACGATTTAAAGTTCCTAAAACTCATTTGAATTTCATCACGCAATGTCATCAACTGAATGTTTCGTTCTCAATGTAACCATGAAAGACTTTCTAAGTAGCGAATTTTTTATGTCTCAAATTACGTTTTGATATATCATTTAAACCTTTGAATGTGTTTGCATGCTGGTAGGAAGGAATCGGTGGCTCATATCGTTTAGCGAGCCTCGATCGCTTAGCCAACCGCCAAAGAGTTTTGGAACAAAATAACGGGTTGGGACACGCAGAAATGAAGAATGGAAACGCGGCGAATGATAATAACGTAAATGGTAACGGTGTTGCGGCTGCTCCTGGGGTAAGGAATCTTCAGCTTCTTATCAGTTTATTGTGTGTTTTGTTTGTCGTCCGATGTAATCGAACTAACAAAAGTGTTATATGTAACAAGTCTTGACGGCAACCAACAGTAGTGGTTCTCAAATAGCATGAGTAGTAGCTGTTGAACTTCATAAAATCGGATTTTGGAAAGTTGTCAGAAATTCTTGGCATTGCATTTGGCAATGAACTTGAATTTAAATCCACTCAGACTCCAAATTCAAAATGATTCGAAAATAAACGAATTATCGATACAAATGAGCTGGCAGGCTGCTGGCAGGCTTCTAGTAGTGGTGAACGTGATTCCATCTTGAATGTTTTGTGATCGTTGAACTGCATTGGGAATTCTCAATCTGAGCCGCTCCGGAATGATTTGGCCAGCAGAACAACTGAAGAAAGTTATTTTCCTGAAAGGGTGTCAACCATTTCAAATATTTATGCAACCGAACAAACTTGATCGAACTGACTAAATGTTATTTGTTTCCACGCTAGTCAATATTTCATTCGATTAACTTTTTGCTTTCCTACAAATTCATTTTTTTCGATGATTGGTAATTAATCACTGGGCCGCCAAAAGTCACGACATTCAAGCTTTACTCGGAAATTTAATACGAAAGCTGAAACAGATCAGACTCATTGAATGTAGAACAATCTTATGTTTTGTTTTTTGTTGGTTGATACAATGTTAAAACCTTTACGCGGGAATCTCGTCAAATCCAGGAACAAATATGTCAAGAGCGTTTGTTTGTGCTCTTATCTCTCGTCCTGATTGTTTATTTTTCTTTGGAATTTCCAAACAGTTGAGATACATCATTCTCAAGAGCTCACTGAGATACAAAGTATTTGTGTTTGATTTGCCAGATTTATTTCTTAGTGGAACATCACATTTGAGCCATAGACTCGTCGGCATTTTTTTTGCGCTTCGACCAAGGAAAAGTCTTCAACTTCAATTGAATTTAGCTTGTGCTGCTTGATTTTCATAAGAACAACACATTGATACCCAATTGCACTTTATGACTAATGAAAATCTGACTACCTCGACCCGAATGGTTTACTTAATTTCATTTCTTTTCATTTCTATCGTTTCGTGTATGATTTTAACCAACCGCAACACAAACATCATCACTTGAATGCCACACACAATCCTCACAATTCAGATGCAATCTAAACGCGAAATGTTTTTCAAGGGAGAAGCTCAGAGTCCTTCCGGTCCACCACCACAGCCACCTTCGTTGAATAATATTAACTCATCGGCACAGGTAACCACAACCAACGAATTATTTGCTGATTGCTAGCTCAACTTCTTTGTTTTCAGAACAACACCAACGACAAACCACATTTAACCACAAACGGAACGCACAACAACGTCCAGAATAGCATAAACAAATTGATAATGAAAGAGAAGGAGGCAAATGACATGAATCACCACCTGGATTCGAATAAGCTGGCCAACGAGCGCCAGGAGAAGGAGAAGCAACAAGCAATTGTGCGACCAAAAGTCAAAGAACTCGATGGCTACGTTGGATTTGCCAACTTGCCTAATCAAGTCTACCGGAAAGCGGTCAAAAAAGGCTTCGAATTTACGCTGATGGTTGTCGGAGAATCAGGATTGGGCAAGTCTACCCTCATTAACTCCATGTTCCTATCAGACATCTACAATCAGGAACAACATCCGGGACCGTCTTTCCGTGCGAAGAAAACTGTGAACGTCGAGACAACGAAAGTATTGTTGCGAGAAAATGGCGTGAACTTGACGCTAACGGTTGTTGACACGCCAGGATTCGGAGATGCTGTCGATAACAGTAATTGGTGAGTTTCCGCTGGTTGACGATAATCTTCATCGTATAATTTTTAATTATCCGTTATAGCTGGGTTCCGGTTATTGATTTCGTCGAGTCCAAATACGAAGAATATTTGACGGCTGAGTCGCGTGTTCATCGCAAAGCCATGTCCGACAGCCGCGTTCATGTATGTTTATACTTCATCGCGCCCTCTGGACATGGACTGAAGCCGCTTGACATCGAGTTCATGCAGCGTCTCCACGATAAGGCCAACATCATTCCCGTCATTGCTAAGGCCGACACGCTAACACCGGAGGAAATTCAACAGTTTAAAAAGCAAATATTGAATGAGATCGCTCAACACAAGATTAAGATTTACGATTTCCCTGAGCCGCTTGATGACGAAGACGAAGCGAAGGCGCTACGACAACTACGTACTCGCGTGCCATATGCTGTCGTTGGAGCTAACGCAATTATTGAGATCGATGGACGAAAGGTCCGAGGACGAAAATATCCATGGGGCGTTGCTGAAGGTAATTGATTCGTTGTTATGATGTGTCTCAATGTTTGTGCATAACCGGATGTCACTTTTAGTTGAGAACCTGGAGCACTGCGACTTCATAGCTCTTCGTAACATGGTCGTGCGGACACATTTGCAGGACTTGAAAGATGTAACTAACAATGTCCACTACGAGAACTACCGCTGTCGAAAGTTGGCTGGATTGGGCAACGACGGAAAGACGAGGATGTCAAACAAGTAAGTAGGAATTGATGTCTAAATAATCAAGTGCCCCGCTCGCTTTATAGTTTCATTGTAATTGATTCACGTTCTCGTATTGTTTGTTGATGACATAAAATCAGTTTTCAAATAGTGAATTCTCTCCTGTCGTTTTAAGTTCGGTACTTACTGTTTAACTTTTTTTTCGATAATTCGAAAGCAAACAAAGCCTTAAATCGTTCCACAACCAAATCTTCTCTTCTATGTTTTCAACTCAGTTTATGCAATCCAGGAAGTGTCATGAATTCGTTTGTGACCGTTTGGTAAGTTTAAGTTTCTTCAAGAAGGAAATCATTTCCATTCATTTTATTTTTTCGCAAAATGAACACAATTTGTAATCAGTAGAATTCACGCTGGTGCTTAATGTCATACACGCCGAGTCCGTAAACATAAATTTGTTGTGCGTTCGCAAACTACGGTTTTATTGTTTCCTGCTTATAGCCGCAAATTGTGCAGAAATTGACCGCTACGCTTGTTTTACTGATTCCAGGAATCCACTCGCTCAAATGGAAGAAGAGAAACGCGAACATGACTCTAAGATGAAGAAGATGGAGGCCGAAATGGAGCAAGTTTTCGAAATGAAAGTCAAGGAGAAGAAGCAGAAGTTGAAGGACTCGGAACTTGAGTTGACGAGACGTCACGAAGAGCGCAAGAAGGTTTGTAATGTTGCTAACTAGTATGAATGTGATTGATGTGAACATGTCTGTTTTTAGGCTCTTGAGCTTCAAATCCGCGAATTGGAAGAACGCCGCAAAGCATTTGAGCACGAGAAGATCGATTGGGAACAACAGAATGGTGTAACTCTCGATGAAATGAAGCGAAGGAGTTTAGAGGCGAACAGCAAAGAGTGAGTAGAACATTTTAATTAATTTCACCTATCAATCGCATAACACCTTAACAATTTGGCTTGTTGTTCACCTGTCATATCTTAACTCGACAACAAAGTTTTCTGTTATCGAGTGCAACCTTTTCTAATCCACTCGACATTCCGCAACTGTCTGCCTAACACATCCATACAAAACTGGGATATAACATTTCGTAGCAAAGTGCATAAACCTTCCTCAAAGTTTTGTCCTGCAACTAACAAAAAGTTTTTCACGAAAATCTCGCGAACCGTTTCGCCTTTAGATGTATAATTTTTTCTATTAAGATTTTTCTATCTCCTCATTTTGTTTGTTGGTGATTGGAGTTCTGTCGCTTTTAGTTTTCGATTAAATATTTTAGGTTTTGAATGCTTTGATTTGATATTTCTTGTTGATTTGATGACAATTTCGAACTTCAATTTTTTTCAAACGAGTCAATAGTGTTTTGCAATATTTCTCAAAGTAAACCGCCCAATTTCCCACAGGACTGGCTCTTTGGCATCGAGAACGTCGGATGAGTCAAAAAAGAGTCGCGTGTTCGGCTCCTTGTTACGACGTCATACTTCGTTCGGAGCACCAGAAGGTGCAAAACTTGCAACACCACCTACGATTTCAGGACCGATCATGCAATCCGACACGAATCGTGATTAAGTTTGTCTTCGTTCCGACGTTTGACAGTTTCTTAGTAGATTAACAAGTAACGGCTCAGCTTCTTTTCTTCAACTTCTTTACGATGACAAAATCATTTACTTTTTCGTTTTCTTTGGCTTTTGACGCTTTAGTTTTTGTGACAATTAGCTTCTCTGCTTTTAAATCGTGAAAGAAACAACTTAAAGGATATTAACGATTCGAAAAGCTCTTCGATAAATGTAAATAAAATACTTAGTGACAGCTTTCAAATAAATATCCCAGTATTGTCTACAGCGCCTCGCTCATCCATTTTATTTTTGTACTTTGTGTAAATAATCCGCTCATATCTCAACTTCAAGCTAAACCATAATTAACCGCTTCATTTATGATTAGAATTGCTCTGCTAGTGGTGTCAAGAGTTCCTGTTAAAACCCCGAAACAAAATATTATTTCTTCTTTCTTACAGAACCATGGATGGAAAAGAGAAAAAAGAAAAGAAGAAAAAGGGATTGTTCTAAGAAAATCGAGCGGGCATTCAGCAAAGTTCCCACTCGCTTAAGGACTTTATCCTCAAAAATATTACGAGAAAAATATTACTTAAACATAGCGAAACAAGCGTTGGATTGAATGTGTTTACGAGATGATTTTGACGAAACATTGACCGATATCTAGTTGAACCCTTTTACAAACCCGTGAAAATTCTGTCTTCAAAGTATTTATTAGAAAACACTTTTTGCATCTCTCTCTGCCCAACAACTCTAGGTAATAAGTTTCGACAAAATAAAAAGCAAAAGACGGGTTTGTACAAAAGTTGTTCGTAGCAATTGTTCAATTGATAACTCAAGTGTTCGCAGTTATTTCCCACTACCACCATGCTGAACGCATTTGATGAATATAATTAGAAACCAAAAAGAAATCGTTTTTAAGTTTTATACTCCAATTGACGACAGAGTTCTGAATATTTTTCTGTTCCGTGCCATTCAAAAATCTCTTAATTGTGACACATTTTATGACAACAGATCAGTTGCCAAATCTCTTGATTTGCAATGAAAGATATTTCATTTCTCGCGCAAGACTTTTCTATCGATATTAAATATCATGATTATTCTTCTTAGGATTTCGGTTTCACGTCTCTACTTTCACTTAACGCTATTTTGATAATCATCTTGCAAGTAAACCTACTTAGGACTAAGTTGTAAGTCTAAGCATTTAAGTTGTAAAGGAATGCAAAGGAGAATTTCCAGCTTCAGCATTCGCTGCAGGTCTCAATTCGAAGCCGATATTAGAACTGTAAGCTTACGAGGAAATTTTAAAAATGTATGAGAATAAAAATTTTGAAATGAAAATTTGCCTTCTTCTATAATTTTTTTCAGACTAAGTTTAGATGGTAAGAGCTTATCAGGGTTTGGATTATTTAAGAGATACCATGAATTATTGGAATCTTTCATTATCTGCAAGCAAGATTTCCATGACTTCAAAAACTATCAGGAAATATTTGAATTTTCGCGCCAAATTTTCGGTTCAAGTTTTGAAGGTTTTTATTTTAGTCAAATCCGGTTAAGTCGTAAACATTAAAAGTTAAATCAGTAAAACGTAGTGAAACCAGACTAAATCTGTTCAAAGTTTAAGTTGTGGATATCGAGAGGAAGTTGAACCTCACATATATAGTCAGACGAAAGCGCAATGCCGACAATCATCGCTCTAGACGTAAGAATCATTTTACTCCAACAATCAACTCCAAATTTAGTTTCACTTCTGTCTTCAGGTTTCTCTGTCAATGACGAGGATCGCTTGCATCAATAGAGAGCAGGATGTCACATACAGCCAGCTAGCAATCAATGGGATCAACGAATTCCTAGACTATTTGACAAAAAACAAATCGATGGAGTTTGTTTCACTGGTGAGTTGCGATTGAAAACAGATATTCCTGAAGCCCATCGCGGTGTGATCAATACTTATTAGTATCAGTTGAATTTACTGAGGCAACAATTTGGGTAGTTTGCGAGTTGAGGGGAAAATTCCACGCGGAAACGGAAAGAAGCAGTTTTGCTCGAAATTTCCTTTTATTCGTTCCGACTAATCAAGTCGTTTTCTGGAAATATAAATACCTGGATTCAATTTGGTGCAAAGTGTAAAAGCAACGTGGAAAGAACCGTGCGAATTAGTGAAGCGGAAAACCGAGAAAAGTAAATTTTCGTCGCCGCACGTTTTCTGGCTTTCATTCTCGAGCATTGGCGAATTAAATTTCTGAAAGTTAGCGAAATGGCTCTAGTCCTCTACACAGACTTGAAATACAAGCGAATAAACTGCTACGGCGTATCGTTTCTCACGTACACTGGGGAAATCAACGAGGAGAATTACCCACGAGTTTTGCCGTATCCCAAGAGCGAAGAAGGCGACAAGGATCCAGATGTAGCGCCGCAAGTCAACCCTAGCGAAACTTTAGACGATGACGAGCTGGAAGTGAAGTTCGAGTTAGACGTTGAATATCTCAAAGGGCTCGACCCAAAACATTGGAAAGACCAGGATCACTATGCAGTTTTGGGTTTGCAAAATGCAAGGTGAGACAATCTTTTTTCCACTCACGACAATTGCTCAATTGCATAATTGTGACGTTTAAGATACTACGCGTCAGATGAAGACATCCGTCGTGCTTACCGTAAGATCGTGTTGAGACATCATCCTGACAAAAGAAAAGGACAAGGAGAAAATATCAACCCAGATGACGACTACTTCACTTGTATAACGCGAGCCTACGAGTTCCTCGGAAATCCACAAAAGCGCCGATCATACGACTCGATCGATCCCAATTTCAATGACGACTTGCCGACACAAAGTGAAGTTGAAAAGAACTTTTTCGAAGTTCTGGGTCCATGCTTCAAGCTAAATTCCCGTTGGAGCGAAAAGAAAAACGTGCCGCTGCTTGGCAACAACGACAGCGAACGTAGTCACGTTGAGCGACTCTACGACTTTTGGTATGATTTCCAATCATGGCGCGAATATAGTTATTTGGACGAAGAGGACAAGGAAAAGGGACAAGATCGGGATGAGCGTCGTTGGATCGACAAACAAAACAAGACGATGAGATTGAAACGAAAGAAGGAAGAGATGGCCAGAATCCGTCAACTCGTAGACCTCGCTTATAATAACGATCCCAGAATAGGAAGATTCAAGAAGGAAGAGAAAGAGAAGAAGTTAGCAGCAAAGAAGGCCAAACAAACACAAGCTCAAGCTTTGAAGGCCGAGGAAGAACGCCAGGCTAAGGAAACCCTGGCAGCTAAACTCAAAGCGGAACAAGAAGAGCAAAAACGCATTGAACAGCTTCAACGCGAGAGAGAAGTTCAAAAGCGTGCCTTAAAGAAAGAACGAAAAGCTCTAAGAGACTTCGCAAAGAGCAATGATTACTTCGTCATCGACGACAGCGATAAAATTAGAAACATCGAGAATGTCGAAAGGCTCTGCGAAGCTTTCAAGCTGATGGAACTTCAAGAGTTTAACAAAAAGATCAGTGCAGAACCGTCCAATGCTCGTAACATTTTCTTCTCAGCGGTTGAAGCGATGGACAAGCAGCTGGACGAAGAGCGCCAGAAAAACCTTCAATCAGGTTCTTATGTAAACTCAATAGGCAAAAACACTCCCACGCCATTGGCCACTGCAGTCAACAAGAAAAACTTGTGGAACAACGATAATATTCAGCTTCTTATCAAAGCCGTCAATATCTTCCCGGCTGGAACAAATCAACGATGGGAAGTCGTTGCCAACTTCATCAATCAACATGCGTCGAACTTACCAGAAAATGTTTCCTTCAATGCGAAAGACGTGCTTAACAAGGCAAAAGATATTCAGTCGAGCGACTTCACTAAGAACGATTTGAAAACTCAAATGAATCAGAAAGCATTTGAATCGTTCGAGAAGAGCAAAAAAGAGTTGAGAACAGTTGACAACTCCGAGATTAGCACCAAAGACTCTGGCGATATCAAGAAGGTTGCGAACGAGGACAAGAAAGCTTCAAACGATGTGAAGAAGGTTGCAGCTGATGCGAAAAAGGTTCCCGCTGCTAAAGTCGAGGTGAATGGCGACGTTCAACCTCAAGTTAACGGCCACGCAACAAATCCTGAGGTGAAAACGAACGGCGCTCACCCAGCTATTGAAACTAAAACATGGACGAAGGAAGAGCAATCGTTGCTAGAGCAAGCCATCAAAACTTATCCCGTGTCAACGGCAGAGCGATGGGATCGCATTGCAGAGTGCATTCCCAATCGCACAAAGAAGGAATGCTTGAAACGTGTTAAGGAGCTAGTGGATCTCGTCAACGCCAAAAACAAAGCTCAACAAATCAAATAGAAGCGTTGTTATGAATTCTTTTCCCTCCCTCGTTTATTTAAAATCTTACTCGCCTCTTGATTTCAAAAATATTTCAGTAAAATTTTAATTCTTTGAAATGATGTACGGATGTTAGTTTTGGAAAATAATAAAGAATTAAAAGAAACCGCGAGAAAAATATGGTTGTTAGATAACTTTCAAAAACACTAATGCGAATATAGCATCAACTTATTTCTATTCCATTTGCAGGTGGTTTACAGCGCACTTTACGAAGTCATCGTGGACTTCACAAAGGATTATTCTCTAATACGCGCAGCACTGTTGAAAATCGAACACTACGACAAAACGAGTTTGCACGATGTTTTAATGGCCTGCAGCAACATCTTCAGCTCGAATTGGGGTAGCCAAAGCTTTGCGCAGCTGCTTATGATTACCGATCTTGGTGTTGGATTGGGTCCGAAATCATTGAAGAACCTCATCAACGGATTGCCTGGAGAAAATCAACCGCTGCCATTACCGTTGCAAAGCAAATTTTCCATCATGTGCTTGGGAAACATCGAAGAGGATCTCGGATTCAAATACGGTTGGTGTATTATATTAAAACATTTCCCAATCTAATCCTTATCTCAACAGGTTACAATTTGTATCAACAACTTCTCGACGTCTCCAAGCAAAAAGGAGAACTGTTCTCGCCGCGTTTAGCTGAGAATCAGTCGATGGAGAGAGCGGTCAGTAAAATGTTCAAAGCGATGTGTGAAGCAAACTACAAACCTTTCGAGGCTGTTCTTAAAATTGGCTCATATCTAAAGCTCGAGTCTTCGCCGATCTCAATGTTCCCGGAACCGCTGCCATACACAAGCAAAGATGTTTTCGGCAATGAAACAACGCGAGTCATTTCCAGACGCTTAGAGGTTTGCGGATACATCAAAATATCAGATCTCGTTGGTTCAGGTGGATCGCCAGCGAGCCTTAGTCGCAATCTAATCTTCCCGCGAGTAGAAGCCTCACAAAAGAAATCAGGCTCAGAGCTGGAGAAGCTTGAGGCGGAGATGAAACATTTCTTCGTGAAAAACTCAGCCCACGAAGACGATGACGCAAGCTCGAGCTCAATGCCTAACACAGACTTGACAACAAAAGAATCAGCAATCGTTTTACTACACGGAGCACTTAAATTGGAGAACATGGCTGCCCTCATCCTTCTAGCTGATGATTGGTACGGTCTTGCATATTCCTACGCCGACAAGAAGAAGTCAAATTTGATGCTTTCAATTCTTACGCCTGGAACGAATGTCATTCCTTGGATCGGCGACATTAGACACCTCGGACTGCTTCAGGACGCGTTGCCAGGCGAGAGTTATGGATTTCCAATCAAAACCGACAAGAAAAGCTACACTTCTGGAAACATGAGTTGGCTGCGTGAAGGCGCTCTTCAGTCCGATGTTCAGAAGATTCTTCGTCACGCTAAGAAAATGCCGGAGAAAACTTCTCAGTTTTACAAGGAACTGAATCGGATACGAAGAAATGCACAATCGCTCGGTTTCGAGACACTGATCGAAACTCTCGCAGACATATTTGAAAAGGAGTCTAAGGTGGTCAGTCAAACAAATGCTGCCCCCGACTGTGCCCTCCAGCTATCACATGCAGCTCGCGAACTACGTAGAGGCGACCGCGATTTGATTAAGAAACTTGAATAAGAACAATCTCTGTTAAATTTAAAATTAGTTTACTAAGATATCAATAAATCTTTAATCCTAAAGCTTTGATAGACTTTTCCCAAACTGCCTAAAAGGATCTATTAGAAATCATACTCATAGGGAAACATTTGTTGAGACTGAGACTCGAAATAAGCGTTCGCCTTGTTGATCTTATATTCAATTTCTCCTTACAACCGCTTCATGTAAATATCGCTGAGTTCCTGCTCGCTTGTTCGTCAAGAAGATGTTTGGAGATGAGAACTTGAAGACGCGGCGGTAATCTTCCTCGAATGCAACACAAGTTCTTACAGTTAAATCATAAGTGATGTGCACTGCTCGCGAATCTCTTTAGACTTTTGTCACGACGATTTGTAAAATTTCTCCTTGGCGGTCTGGATCAGCTTGTCACTTCTTAAGCGACCTGACTTGAGATATTATTTATAAGAACTTTCAGATGATTCAGCTTTTCTGTGTTCTTGAATAAAGCTATATGAAGCACTGTGCGATTTACTGTCATTCGGTTAGCTGCGTATTCAGATTTCTAAGGAAAGCTTGACATTTTGCATCCTTGGGAGGTGAATTGCTCGCGAATTTCTTGAAAGGTTTCCGATAGGTCTGACTGTTCAACAAAAATCAATCTTGACCGAACGATTAAATTTACATAGAACTTGCAGCTTTTTAAAAATCTTCTGGAAAAATTCATGTTTTGTCCAGGAAAAACAACTGGGAAATTAGGAAAAGCTCATCATCGCATTGCTTGGAGGAAATATCAAGCGCTGCTACTGCCGTTGCGAAACAAATTTTCTATCATGTGCTTGGGAAACAGAGACTACGGTCTCGGATAATAATACGGTGGGTGGTTCAGATTGAAATTATTTTCTAGTCAGAATGCAGACGATTGCGAGTTCATATTTACTCGGTCCGGATTGTGCAACTCTATGATGTCGAGCGTTATCAATTGTAAACAAAATAAATTTTCTGCGTTCAAAATATTATAAGAAAACCCCCTTTCGTTATCGCTTGCATACTTGATGACGAGTGCGATGATTTCTCGCACTGGGAACAAAACCAAATAAACGCGAAGACGCGAGCTCATTCTTGTTTAGATTTTGAGAGTGAAACGATCAGTGAAGTGAACGATGATGCAGTACGCTATTGGCCAAACGCCTAGAATGTACAACTGCACTTATAATGTAGGCTATAATGGCCACACAGGTAAATAAATTGATGTGATATTACAATTACGGTTGACCGGTTGACGAGGGAAATTCCGCTACGAAAGAATCAAGTTAAAAGCATCACAGATTTTTTTGGGAATTCCAGCTTCAGTGGTGATTAAGCCGAAAAGACCAAATCCGAACACATGCCGCGCGAAAAAGATGAGAAATCGCGAGAGATCAACCAAGTCTCTCCTGAAGACGCGATATGCGTTTACGGAGCGTAGCGCCAATACACATTTAGCCACTTGCTATTCACGATATTCTCCGTCATGGTCTCTATTTCTTTCTAGTGACCCGCTACGGGGAACTACCGAAAGCCACATTGTAGATTCAACTCCCTCAGACTAGTCGTAACACTTCGGGTGAAATGAGTTGATCTCTAGTTTTCTTTCGGCACGTGTGATTAACGTGATTGCTAATTTGTGTAGTACTCGTAAGTGTAGTCAACAATCATCTCCGCACCGATCGTCTTCGTTCAAGTATACAAACAAAATATTCTTTGTTGTGTTTTTCGCAGTGTAAGAGCTTTTCTCTCCGTCTGACTTTTCACCTTTTCAAAAGCAGATTCCACTCAAATATTGGTAGCCTTGACATAACACATAAGCAATCGTCAACTTCATTCATAAGAATATATCTAAAAGATTAGAGAAAGTCACTGAATATCCACGTTTACATGTCGGCTCTCGAAATATTCGCACGCGCTCTGCCAACAAAGCTTTTAGTATTATATGGGGGTTGGCCATCTGAGGTGGTACCAGTACGATCTCGAATATCTAGTTTCATTGTGTAGCATCGACGTTAAATTAACAACAAACCTGTTATTAAAAAAATTGTGGTGGTAATACTCGCAATTTTTTCTGGTGACTAAACCCCCAGCGATATTTTCTTCTCACTCGACACTGTCTGCGGTTGCAAAAAATTCTCCACTCATTGAACGAGAAGTCTTGCTGGCAGCAACAAGTGTTTCTACAAGTCAATTTTCATGAGAAGTGTTGATCGAGTTCGATTTACGTAAAACATGAATTTATTGAACCCTGACGAAGTGTGGCCCGTGTCGCATATCAATGGATTCCAACAAAGTGAGAGTTTGTTTAATGTTGTTGAGCGCGAAGGCCATAAACAAAAATGAAACTCGTGAATCCCATCGTATTAGCAGCTTTATCAACAAAATTACACTAATCAGTTTCTAATGTTATCGAACTGTCGCGGTATCTTTATTAACAAAATCGTCAGATAATACAAACTAATTCGCACAGTGCGCGTTGGTTGATGAGTGAAGAAAAGCCGAGACCATATTTCCCCAGAGTAATTGATCGTAGACTTGCGTAAACAAATTTGCCCGCGATAACGACTTTTTCCGAGAATTGAGCTGTTATCGGCTTTGAAAATATGTCAAAGGAATTTTATAAACGCAGAAATATTTCTGTCGAGTGCTCGACTTATCGCTTTATGAGCCACACGAGCTTTTCTTTGCTTACTCTTTGATTCTTTGTTGCAGACAATTATTCACCTATTGCATCGCCTTTGTCGCACTCGTCGATGGACTCTGGATTTTCTGGGTTGATGGAGCTGTCCGACTCGTCGCCGACACGAATGGGGATGACGCCGCATCAAATTTTAGCGGCATCAAACATCAACAACAACGTTGAAATTAATCACACAATACAAAACTACGACTACGGTACTTTCATGACAAAAATCCCCTCAGATCAGTTTTGTTCTGTTTGTAAACTTCATTAACTCTACAGTGAAAACTAAACGACGCATTAATTGCATTGTTACAGATACCAGTGGATTTCAAGCGACGTCCAACATTTACAATCAGCAGGCTCTGTCAACGATTGACTACATGTCCTTGATTTCAACACAGCCAACTGTCCAAGCAACTGTCCCAGCAACACTAAGCCCCAAACGTGAGTCATTCAGAGAATAAAAGCTGCTGTGTATTTTGCTGTGTTGATTCGGATGAGTGATTACCATGTATTAAAACCTGCGTTTTCACGAGCGGGATTTTTCTGAATGCGTAAAAATTGTTGACTGCACAATGAATTATTATTTGCATAATTTGTTCTATGAATAATAATTGCTTCTCTGTTTGCATATTGTTAGCACATATTGTTCCTGGAAATCAAACGCCGCCGTGTCTTGAAATTGTTGAGCAGCCACAGTACAAACCATTCCGGTTTCGCTATTATTCTGAAATGCATGGGACGCATGGCAGCCTGATGGGAGTTCAAACTAAACGTACCGGAAAAACTTTTCCGTCAGTTGCGTTGCGTAACTTTCCCGTCACCTCAAAGGCCATGATTCGCTGCTCTTTATACCAAGTATCCGATGATGGCTCGCCGAAGAAAACTCCACACTCGCACAAACTAGTGAAGCGAACCAACGACACGGACAAGAGTGATCCGCATTATACCGAAGTGTCAATTGAAAATGATTTCACAGCTGTGTAAGTTTAGCGTTCGTTATCGAAACTTATGCTTCATTAGCTAATGCTATATTCCAGATTCGACGGACTTGGCATAATTCATACAGCTAAAAAGAACATCAAAGAAGAGCTTTTTAAGAAAATTCTGGCTGAGCGAGAATTCGAAGAAAATCGCAAATTGACGCCGGGTGAGCAGCAGGCCATTCGTCGCGACATTGAAAAGCAACACAAAGAGATAAACTTGAATCGCGTGTGCTTGTGCTTTCAAGCATTCATCAAAAATGACGCGGAAAATCAGTGGGTAAAAATCTGTCCACCGGTTTATTCGAATGTCATAAACAATATGAAAAGCGCTCTAACCGGCGAGCTAAGGATTACACGCATGAGTACATGCACAAGCCCAGCCAATGGTGGACAAGAAGTGTTTATGTTCGTTGAGAAAGTCTGCAAAAGTGAGTCTCAAACTTTTTATTTTTCAATTACCGAATTCACATAAAAAATTTCAAGATAACATCAAAGTGAAATTCTTCGAGTTCTACGATGACGGAGCTGGCGGTACTGGCTATTGGGAAGATTTTGGCGTCTTTCAGGAGTCCGACGTTCACCATCAGTACGGAATCGTCTTAAAGACACCACCTTATAGAAACACATGCATTGGCTCTTATGTGGACGTAAAAGTTCAGCTGTACCGACCAAAGGATGGAGTCACATCAGAAGCGCTTGAGTTCCGCTATAAACCAAATGCAGTGCAGGGTACAAAGCGAAGACGAACTGAATCGTCTGACTTCATTCCAACGGTTGTCGGGTCACACGAGTCAACTTCCCAGGACAACACGTCGAGTACTTTCGGAAGTAACCGTCAAGGAGCACAAGATTCATTTGGGCCGAGATTCAACCGCGGATCTCACCAACAAACGTATCAAGAAGAAGAGTCATTATACCTCGATGAGTCATTGTTAAAAGCGTTCAACACGTTCCCGTTGAGTCCTGAAGATGTGAGTGACATTGAAGACTTATTCGCACGTCACGACTTTGTCGAACATCAGAAGCTGGAAGTTGATGCGGTGTGCAGTCGGCCACCGACGATTCGTAGCCGGTCGTACGAGATGAATTTCTCAGTCCTAGAAAAGCTCAAGATGCTAATCAAATTATTCAAGAACAACTTCGACGATGAGAAACTTCGCGATATGATGAGAGTCCTTATCGATACGCAGGAGGAAACAGGAGAAAATATTCTTCTCGATTGTATTGCCCAAGGAACGAAGGAAGACATCAAAGATCTCGTCTTAATCTTGATGAAGTACAAATTGATGGACGTTCTCAAATCAGTCAATGATTTGGATCGAAATTGCTTCCACCTTTTGATACTTGCTGGCTATCCCAACCTTTTGAAAATCTTCATGAACCTTGGAGCCGACGTCAACCAAGTCGATGCATTTGGACAAACTCCTTTGCACTTGGCAGTTATTCAAAACGACCAAGAATCAGTGAACGAATTTCTGAGCGGCTCGACGAGCATTAAGCTGAACGAACACACAGACGATGGACAAACGGCTCTTCACATTGCAACGGAAAACGACAATTTATCGTTAGTCAAGCTGCTCGTAGAGTCAGGAGCTGATGTCATGAAACAAAATCCGGCATCAGGGGACAACGCTTTACACATGGCTTTGTCGAGGGCGGAGCCAAGCTTGCACATGATTGCTTACTTGATCGACAGCAACGAGCAGTTGTTGCATCAAGAAAACCATTCGGAGAAAAACGCTTTCCAGCTCGCTTCTGGCAGGAAGATAAGTAAGGAAATTATTGAATATTTGGCATCGTTCTACGAGGAATCATACACTACGACGTATCCGGAAGAGGACGACGAAGAAAACGCTCCTAGCTTTGATGAGATTTGTCTCAACGAGCTTTGCAACATCCTCGACAAAAACATGAAGTGGAAAGAAGTGGCCTTTCTTCTGGAGCTAGACGAAGAATCTGGCGAGTGGGAGAGTGACGAAAGTCCCACTAGAAGTCTTTTCCTTCATCTTCAGGTAGAAAACTTTCTTTTACTGGCTGACAAGTGAGACTCATTTTTATTATCTTCACAGCAAACCAAAAAATCGCTTGATTCTATAATCGATGTTCTAGACAGTTTGGAAGAAAGGCGAGCGATCAGTGTGATAGGTAAGGATATAAATTATTTGAGCTCACTGATTTTGACTTGATTTTTAAACAGATGCGATGGTGGCACGTAAATACGACAAGATTTGAAATGGGAGTCGCTTCAACTCTTCCTACATGAAAGCAAGTTGCTCAAGTTTCAACCAATTATTCGCTAATTTTATAAAATATCGTTACACTGTTAAGGACAATAAAAAATTTAATTCTTCATGGGAAATGAGCCACTTCATTTGCTGATTCCTTTATGCAACTTAGCGAATGCCTAAAATGAAAATAGAATTTGAATTTAAATTCGAATGATAAACTTTCCGAACTTACTTTGACAATTGATGACGTTCTTTGAAGGCTTCGCCGCACTGACTGCATTGAAATTGTTTCTCGATGTGCCCTCGCATGTGACGCTGTAAATGGCGTTTCTCTGAAATTGACTTGCCACATATCGTGCACTCAACAGCCAGCGATCCTGATCCAGCTTGATGTTCTTTCTCGTGTGAAAAGAGGCTTTTTTCGTGAATAAACTTCTTGCCGCAGACACTACAGTTGAAAGGCGCCGCTTCACCGTGGAATCTGATCTTATGCCACTTGACGGCATCAGAATATAGGAAAGTTTTCTCGCAGAGATCGCAGCCATACCGCTGATCTCCTGTGTGCTTTCGCATGTGATAATCCAAATGACGCTGATGTATGTAGCTTCGCTCGCACAGCTGACACATAAATTTTTTCTCTCGGTTCACGTGCGGATTGTGAACGATCTTTCGATGGTTGATTAGCGAAAGTTCAGTCTTGAATTTCTGTTCGCACAAATCGCATTCGTGATTTCTTATATTGCTGTGCTTTATCATGTGTCGTTTAAGATCGAAGTTTAACAGAAAACGAGAGCCGCATATTTCGCACTCAAACTTGTAGCTATCTTTCCTGTGTTTCCGTTGAACGTGTCTTCGCATGTGGCTGTTGTTCTTAAAAACTGCTCCGCATTCGTCACAAACGCTTTTGTTTGAACCTTTAAATGTGTCGTTTTTGTGTGCTTGACTGGCTTCTGAACAGCTGATGCCAACTTTGATATCACTGCTCTCAATACAAGAATCTTCGTGGTTTTCCTCGATGTCTGCTAGCGTTGCTTCGAGTTCTTCCGTGACGATGGTCTCATAAAAGTCCATGCCATCGCCTTGGTCGATTAGATAATTTTCAACTTCGTCTTCTACAATCTCTGAGAAATTGTTTCTACCTGGCGATACTGCAGAAACAAGTTCCACATTAGACTCCAGGTTTTCCTCTTCTGTCTGTTCAACAGGTTCTTCAATCAATCGCTTCGTTTCTATTTTGACGATCGACACAACATCTGAATCAATTTTCTTCAACAGCTCCTCGGGATCAGTTCCGTATTCCGTATCATCGCCTGCATCACAAATTTCTTCAATTACGGGATCCACCACATATTCATAGTCTTTCATCTCATCTCCTATCTCATGCGAAGCGATGTGAATCACAAAGTTACTTTTGGACTTGTAAAGCTTGTGACAATAAGAGCAACTGAAGTATGAAACTTCCTGATGTGCTTTCTTCTCGTGCATCGATAGATCCTTTTGGGTAAGAAAAGTTTCCGAGCATTTGGCGCAAGCTTGCATCTCATTCTGATTGTTACAGCTGATTTCGTGTCGCTCGAGCTGTTTTATTGACTTTAGCAATTTTCCGCATGAGCCACATTCGTAAAGCACGGCTGGTTTCTTCTTAGCGTCTTTTGCCAGCAACGGTTCCCTCTCCAAATGTCTCATCTTTGTGTGATGGTCCAAACCGCTCTTGAACTTGAAAATCTCGTCGCAAAAGCTGCAACTGAATGGACCCTTGTCGAAGTGAACTCGCTGATGCTTGACTAGCATGTCTCTTGTCTTGAACGAACGAGAGCATGTTGGGCAATGGAAGTCTCTTTTATCGGAATGCACACCTAGGAAATGTCTTTGCAGCTTGTGTTTTGTTGCAAATCTAGTGTCGCAAATGCTACATGCGAAGGATTTGATTCCCTGGTGAACTTGCTTCTTGCTAAAAAGATGAATTGTTATTGGAAAATTGTTTCGACTGCCAATCGTCTTACTGAGCAGAGAGTGTATAGATGTTTGAAAATCCATTGCCGCATTGGTCGCAGATAGAACGAGACGACGTTTCTTCCATTTTGAGTGCTGGATTATCTGTTAAAGCGAGTGAAATAGAAATTTTATACTTCCAGAAATATTTTTCGTATCTTCTTATCGCGCCTCACTTCTCGAGATATTCCACAAACCTCTATTTCTTACAGCTCCAGTACATTGAAACCCGAGCTATCCGATTTACTCTTTCGCTGCTAAGCTTGAGAAAACTATTTGTTATTGTTTTGCTTTTTAAATCCCGAGTTATGCAGGCTCGCAACCTTTTCAACTTCACTTGGCAGGTTGGCCGTTCGTCGTTGGAGTTGTGGAGTTGTCGAGTCTTTCGTTCGTCTTGTCCAATTTGGAGTTTTAAAATAAGTTTTTGCGCGAGACTTTGCACTAAATCTAAATGAGAAAATGTGCAATTAAAGTGAGATTGTTCGGTTGTCGATGGGTTTCGTTGAAGGATGCTTGAAACGTGACTCTCGAGCTGTAATTTCGTAGAGAAAGTTTTCGCCCATAAAGTTTCAAGTTTTCGAGTTGTGAAAATTCAAGAATCTCTCGGAAAAAGAGACTGCGAGCGGGTAAATTGATTGGTTGGTGAGACAAGAAGCGATAGAAATGGGCAAGTGCTTCGGAAAACCGCGTTCGGACCCAGCAAAGAACGATACAATAGCGAGCGGAGTCTTGGACCCACCAAACATCGGCAATCCTGATCCAACTTTAAACAATATTGTTAATCCGTCGCCCATTCCGCAACAGCCAGAGCCCGAGCTGCCGAATGCCAACACAAAGATCTTCGTGGCGCTTTACGACTACGATGCCCGAACGGATGAAGACCTAAGCTTCAGAAAAGGAGAACATCTAGAGATCTTAAATGATACCCAGGTACGGAGCATTGGATAATTTTTTTCCTCTCTCGCTCTCCATCCATCCATCTTTCTAAATTCACTCGTCTCACATTCACACACCCAACAAGAAGTTCTTCTGTTCCCTTTAATTCGGCTTGAATCGACCAAGTAGCTTACATGTGTCGATTGATAAACAGGATTTTGAAGTGCCGATGTGTGAATGAAACCAGTTTTTGTTCTTGCCAGACGAAAGATTACACAGTAGTTGAGAACCTGCTAATCTGCCTTCAATATTTCATGATTCCTCATTGTGAGTTATGAAACGTCTCACTCTCAAGTCGAGTTCCATTGTTGAGACGACAGACCTGTATAATTTATCGGCTTTTCATGGTCGCCGCGCTTTGTCGCAAGCGTCCCTTGGCGAATGAAAGCATAGCGAAATGTTAAGGAGCAAAAGGAACAGGCGCGGTCAGTTCGACGTTAGTCATGGTGGAAGCAAGGAGTCTCGCTCCAACTCCAGAACTTTGTGACTCATTTACCGTCGAAAATTATTAATCGTGACTAACGCGCTCACGAACAAAGCTTTCCAATTAAATTATTAAAGAACTCCATGAATCTAGTGATTTGACCCGCATAGTTATATTAATAACAGCTCAATCTTTGGGAAAGAGCGATCGATGGGAATTCTCATAACAATTCAAAACAGCGCAGTGACAATAAACGGGACTGGCTCAGCTTTGATATCTAATGTGCTTTTGCGGAAGATGTTTCGTTGTAATTTGAAAGTTTTCTTTCCTATGCCCAATTAGCTGTGCAAAGCAATAAAGCTTGAAAAGTGAAAACATCTGACTGCACTCACATAGACAAACATTTGCACATGATTGGCATTTTTAATTTATTTGCATTGCGCATTTCGTTGTTGGAGAACCATAAAAACACCACTCGTTGTGTAAAAGAGCTGAGTGAGTTCTGATGTTATCTTCGTGTCTCCATAATGAGATAAATCCAAAACTGTTGATAACAATCTTAATGTGCAGTATGGGATGAGTCGCTGCGATAACATTCGTTAAATTGCTTCCTAAAGCGGTCTAACAAATTACACTCAATTACACTCGCCTAATTGAAAACCATAGAGAAAAGGAAGTTCTGCAAAAGATAACCAATCCCTGTATTTGTTTCAAATATTTTCTATATCATAAACTGACATTTGAAAGGAAAAACTTGTTCGTACCTTCTTTGGCTCAGCGAAAGTTTTTAAGTAAATAATGATGATTAATAGAACATCAATCAAAAGAAAGTTTTGTTTAGCTTACACACAAGAATCGCGGAGAAGCACACATCGGCAGATCAAGTGATGAAGATAACGTGCTTTGGGCAGTTTGCTGATTTTGATTGAAAGTTTTTCCTCTCTCCATTCTTGGCGAAACGAGTTGAACTTAATTATTCCAAGCATGATCCCAACACAAGTCTGACTAAGTTCATAAATTGTTCACGAAGTGTCGCTTCCTGAAAAATAGAATTTTCAGTTTTGTGTCTTCTATTTTCGTCTTCAGCCGCGATAGGTTTTTTGTCCCATAGAAAATTATTCAATGCTGCAGAGAATTTCTATTCTAAAATCTCTTTTTTTATGAAGTTTGAAGAAACTCGTCGTCGTGTTATAATAAAACATAGTGTCGGTAATCGCAACTGTTCCATGTCTACAGACCATTCCGGGCAGTCCAGTGGCGGCAATCCTTTAGCTACTCAATTAAAATTCAAATCCTGTCGACGGTAGAGCCAATTGCTTTCAAGAATGTCTTCGCTATTTCCTTCTTAGCACATGGCGACCTTTACAGTTTATATCGTTTTATTTGGAAAAATGCAAATATCGGAACTGCTTCATTGGAAATATAAAGCTATGGAACTTTATTCTCGGATGAAGCATTCTAATTGCTGTTAGATGATAGTCAACTGGTTGCAAGCTGCACGGTCATCGAACTTGTGAAGATCTACATATATTATCGTGAAAATTCCGACAAAATTTAATCACAGTTGGAGCAATCTGGATGTTGTTGGGCTTCTATTTATAGTTTTATTTTGAAACTGGCACATTCCAAATCAGATGTTTAAACTTTGTCTTTGGTCGTTCGAACCAATTCGAAGCAGATGCACGTGAATGACCGCTAATTATCAAAACGATTTCATTTCTAATTAGGGCGACTGGTGGCTGGCAAGAAGCAAAAAGACACGACAGGAAGGCTACATTCCATCGAACTATGTTGCAAAGCTGAAATCTATTGAAGCCGAGCCGTGAGTACCGAAAATCCTTTTGATTATTTCATATCATCAAAACAAAGAGTGGAAAGCTTACAGCAAAGTCCAATTTCAGACTCCGACCAGTCAAAAATAATGAATTTAATTATCTTCGCTTGAGTCTATAATTATATTTGCCCCAAGGAAATGAAAACGCTCCGTGCGAAAGTTTTCATTGGGTTAGCTTTTCTACCATCGATTTTATAATCAATTGTAAAGTTTCATGGTTTTCGCTCATGTTGATTAGAATCTCAACAATTATGACTTTTTCATTATGAAATTTGACTCGCGCTACTAGTTGATGGCTCACGCCTTGCGATAGGATAATTCATGGTCATGTTGAAACCGCTTGGCAAATCTGAAGAACAAACCACTGGCTCAGACTGTCAACAGCGAGCGGGGATGGGTTTATCAAGAAAACAGGAGTTCGTTGTGTTCCACGAAGGCCTTCAGAAATGCTTCTCGACACATCGAATTTTTCCTCGACCAGGTTGCGAGGAAGGCTTGCAAGAAACTTTTCCTCGTGTGGAATTACCAGACTTAACTCAGTGCGATATTTCTTGGAAAATCACTGCTTTTAAAGCAAGCACCGGCTGTTGGCCAAATCGAGGTTTATGAGTCTCCTTGACTCTCATTACAGTTCAGTGATATCAGCAAGCCAAAAATCTAAAACAACGTTGAATGAACCTGCATTCTAAACTGAAAGCGTACCAGTTGCGAATGGGTCACGTTATTGAATTAGTTTTCTTCTTCATTTCTCTAACCTGTAGAACAGGTTTACTTTTCGAAGCTTTGATGATGCAACTGAAATGGTTAAACAAAGTCCAGATACAGACGCAAAAGTTTCAAAATCTCTTGTCAACACGAAAGATGAACATTTCCATAAACAGCATAATTTGTGGCGCTTGGCGCACGAGAAGAAAGTTTTTTCTCTGTTCAACCGATAGCGCCGGATGTTGGAGATAATGGAAAATGTCAATCGATTAAAAAGTCGTCATCGAGCGAAGTTGTGCGCAAATATTTGCTACGCGACCAAGCGAGCGGCGTCGAACGGAATTTCAAAAATCCTAAAGATTGCAGTCACGTGAATCTGTAGACTAATCGGTTGTTTTTAAAACCTCTGGAGTACATTTCGAGCCGTCTATAGAATCCCATCTCGAAAACATTCCGAGCAACGACTTATGGCATATCTATTTTTATAACAGATCATCGTTTATAATGCTTTAATTCGCTCGACTATGGAGTTTCTAACAAAGCATGGGGATGTGAAAAATAGTTAAATTTCTTTTTCCGTGTAATTGAAGGTTAATTAGCTGCGTTCGGAAGCGGGCGAGCTTGTTACAACTCCATAGATTGAGTGTCTATTTATGGAGGTCGATGAGCTAATTTAGAAAGAGAGACTAAGTATCTAGACATTTAATTAAAGTTGCGAACATTTTAATTGTCGATTTAATTAACATCACGAATGATAATGATAATGGACCGATTAAAACTTTCTAGGAATGCGCGGCTGCTTCGCTTAGAAATGAATCCGTAAGAAAAATTTGAAGAAATGAAAAGGGCAACAGAAATAACTCTCGGACAGACACAAACGATTAAGAAGAAAAAGAAAATTACTAACCGATCAGAGAGCGATGATTTCATCGCCTGGATTGAATGAAATTGCGTTCTCAACATCAAACATTTTACTGTAGGACATCATGGACTATAAAAAATTAAGGTTGCGGAAAGAACTTGACTTTAATTTTACGACTCCAATGCATCACGATGCGGGACAATAATTGCTAAGGAAGCGAACTTTAACGACGCAATTTTAAAAACTTGTCGCATTATCTGTTTATCATTTGGAGCAGGTTCATCTCACCGCTATTTATGTAATGAGAGGCTTGATTGCGGTTCTGTTCAGCTTAGATATAAGTTTTATTTTAACATCGATAAGTCCTGCGATACAAACTTCTCAAGCTGTGGAGTCTGACGAAAGCAAAGCATAAATATGTCTGTGTTGTTCTTGTGTTTGCTTTAACGAAAGTTCAATGCATATTCATGGGAATAAATTTTTGTGTCGGGTTTGCTAGTGAGTTTTTGAAATGAAGAAGCATTGAAGCATGTGAAATGAGCTACAGAACTCAATGATGGACCGTCAGCATTAGCAATTTCTGCTCAAACTCATGATGAATTCATCCAACTGAAGATAGTTCTTGATAAAAAACGAGAATGAAAATTGCTTCGAAGTCTAAAGCTGGAACAAAGCAGAAATAAAAACGCATTATTCTCGTCGTGCATTCGAGAGAAATCATTGAACCGCAACATATTCAATACAGCGTCGTACATATATTTGCAAGTTGACTACACTCCATCTAAAATAATATAATTCAAATACATCTAACTTCATCATTCATACTCCTTGGTTGGTTTCAATGTGTGGCTATTGCATCAAGAGCAACTGAACCGCCTTGCATGCGATCTTTTGGCAGTTTGTCCGAACGTCAAGGACCGCTGAATCGATTATGAATAAAATATCGCAAATTTTTGGTTCCTGATCCATTCTTTGCAAGCTTTTCAAGAGAAAATGTTTTGTAAACCAACGCCTTCGTGTTGGTAGAATTGAGCTTTAAATGCTGTCATCGTTTAATACAGCAACAACCACTATCACCAACGTGTATTTGAATAAGTCACTGTTTTCGCTTGTGAAGTTTTCTCTCGCATTGCATTCTGCTGTTTTCTCTGTCAGTTGTTTCCGAGATTGTGCCACATGAAGACGTGAAAAGTTTCAGGCAAAGCTTGTAAAATATAAAATAAGAAGAAAAGCTCCACGTTGCGCTGTCGCTGCATTGAGCACAACTGTTGTCGAGCACAGATTAGAGTAAAAAATCTGTTGCATGGAGAAGAGATATTGAATCGTTAGACTTGACTGAGAAATTGATAGTAGCAACACTTCGTGAGAGTCGCGTGTTTATCTTTCTCGGGGTGGAACGGGCAAACAATCTCCATCCACGGAAAATGAGAGAATCTTTTCAAGTTAAATAAGACGACGGAAAGGCTTCATATCCAATTCATCCATTGACCGTTGAACAGAGGAGATCGCGAAAAAAAGCATCACAGTGATTGTTGATACAGTGTAAATAACATAGCAAGAGAAAAAGATTCAAAAGTAAGCAACAAATGCATTGAAGTGTGAAGATGAAATTATGTAACGACAACTGTTATACTTCTTATAAACCACAACTGTGCCATGAATCGAGCTCGGCTAAACTAGAGGCAATCTGGCGACTGACAAAGGCTTCATTGAAGATTGATTATGGTGTGAAATATCGCAAATATTAAGTGACACGCGCTTTGCATGAAAAGATTTCGAATGAGCAGCGAGAGCTTTGTTTCGTCGAAATATTTTAATATGTTTTGGCAGTCCCGTTAGAAATTATTTTCTTACTATTGAAGAACATGATGAAGCTGAAAGAAATACGAATTAATGTTTTGTAAAATGCAAACCTGAACGCAAGTTTATAAGATATGTTAGGATTTTAATTTTTTTCAAATCAGCAAAGAAAATATTTTCGCTACGTCCTAGCATTTGAAGGTCCAATAAAATATAAAAGCAAGGCAATGTCTTCTTGAATCTTCCTTAACATTCTTCGCTTGATCTTCTTTTCAATAAGATTTCTTCCTTTATCAAGTAACGGTTCTGCTGCAATCGCGACCTGACACCAATAATGATCAAAGATTTTCTTTTATATCGTGCGGATGACAGCATGAAACTTTTCGGCTTAACGAGTTCCACGTGAACCGAGATTTTCAATACGTTGGTAATACAAACTCTTTCCAGTCTTTCGCCAGCAATAAATTATCAATTTCGTCTCCATATTTTCTGGATTTAGCAGAGTTTAACGTTCTGCTGTGTCTCATAGTGAATTATTGTTTTAACTTTAAAAAATTTTGCTACATCACATTTTCAGTTGTCATGAACAATTCGTATTGCAAATACTTGAGTCGCCAGTGTTAAGTAAATTAGTGGATTGTTCGAGAGCGAGCAACACTTGCGGCTGAATACAGCCAGTTAGAGCTTAATCGGTGCAGAGTGATTTATAAGAAAATGTAAGCAGCTTTATTCACTGAAAACTTTTTTCAGAAATTCGAGAGAAGACAAGAACACATTTTCGTTTGTCAATCAATGTCGCGAGAAAACGAAAGTGAAGTTTTAAGAGAAAGAAGACGTTGAAAGGTTTCTATTGAGGCCAGATTGTGATATTGATGAATTCTATCAAAGACAACCGTTAGTTCCAGATAAAACTGTTTACCGTGTAGTCATCCAATAATAATAATTGCGTGTATCAGCAGGAAATTGAAGAAGACTTTAATGAACGTTTAAAGACTTGGAACACAAACAATTAAAAGTCTGACAACTGCTCATTACTGAGTTATGTGTGTTCGTAGTGATTCATAAGAGTCGCACAGCTTAGACAAGGAAAAATGGCTGCTATGCCGGTAGTTTGGTGTAGTGATCCCAATTCAAACAACAAGAAGCCAACCGCGTTCGCGCTACAAGGCATTCAATTGCAAGGAAATCTTAGTGAGCAACATGTGCTTGCCGTGCGCGAGCTAATAAATGCAGCAGCTGAAGGACGACTGCTTTTACCGAGCGACGGCGGTATTGTGTTGCTCGACTGCGGCGTTGGGGTAGGAAGTGTAATAATTCAAGATAGTTACGATCCAGAACAAGAATCGAATAAAGAAAATGTCACTGGAGTTGTGCAACAGAAACCTGTATTGCATAACGTCGACTACAGTCTGGGAAAATCTTACGACTTTGGTCATCCTAAGAATGAGATTTTGTACGAGTTCCTTTGCTGCGCTCGTTGCACGAATGAGGAAAAGAAATGCTGCAGCCGAAAAGATCAGAGCAAGAGATTAGTTGAAAAGTATCTCGATTCTAAAATAATCAGCACAGGACGAGGCCACAAACGCCCCGGAAATGTTATGCGCCCGATTAATAGTCGCCGTAAGAACACGGTCTCGTTTAAGACTGAAAAGCGGCTGCTCCGACGAGCACAAGCAAGCGGTAATGGCAATAAAATGCCCATCTATGCGACCGTTAATAAGCAACTGAAGCAAAAGAATCGCAAGCAGCCGCAAATCGATCATCCTGAAACTACTAAGAACACGGTTAATGATGTAATTGAGTCTAATAATTTGTCACCAACGGCTCGTAAAACCAGTTTCGATTCGACATGCACTGTCAGTTCAATGGATTCTGGTTTCATGGATATGCAGAGCAAATTGGAGAGTGCGAAAAACGCTGCGAAAACTCAGAGCAACATCACAATTAAGGTTGACCTGACTGAAGAAACAGACATGGTTGACAGCAGTGAAAAATTTCCTAGCAATTGGAGTCGCCTGACAATCCCGTCGCAATCTAGAAATCGTAGAAAATCGTACGAAGAATTCAAGTCGCTCTTCAGCGACCATCCGAAGCATTCTTCAGCAGCCGATTCGAGCCGACTAGATGTGAAAAGCAGCTCCGTGAAATCTCGACGCAAATCATACGAAGAGTTCAAGTCTGCAACAAACAGCTCATGTGATAATAATTCTAAGCTTAGCTCTAGCGAACAAATAGCGAAAGAAAACTTAAATACTCGCTCCGACGAAAGCTCCATCGGAAAAATGAAGCGGAAGAACTCGAAGCGTATATCCACTCGCAAGAACAGCTTCAACAATGTGACCGTCAGTCAAAGCATAATCGAAGACGCGCAAGCAACACAAGCAACAACGAAAGCCGTAAACTCAACAATTTATGATATTTTGAAGAGAAATAAAAGTTCGTCGGAGAGCAACGAAGCTAAGCCGAATTACGATAAAAACTTGGAATTGTTCAAAAGCCATTGCAACAAAAACAATATCAAAGACTTCGACAATCTTCTCTCGTGTGGTACCATCTATGACATCATACAGAGGAAGAATGACATCTTCACGAAGAATTTCAAGAGATATGACAAGTACATGACATACGGAACGCTGTACGAAATTCTTCATCGCCGAACGGACGAAGACGATCAATTCGAGAGAAAGCGAACGTTGTCGGAAAAGTTTACCAATAAGCGAATAAATTATGCTCAGCTAAACTTCAAAGCGCCAACAGAGGATGGCAGCGCTGCAAAAGCTGTTGACACGAGCTCTGAAAATTTAAATTCATCGAGCACGACAAGTGCGAGCTCAATGAAACAAGGAAGTAATGCTGCCAACAATCAATTATCAATAACAACGATTGGCAGTCAACAGTTGTCAACGATCTACGATATTTTGCAAACGAAAAAGCTAGAAACATCGCCAGTGAATCTAAAGGGGTGCAACCGCTTTTTAGTCAGAAAAATAACCGAGGAGGACTTGATTGAAGCGGCAAGTAAGAGCGACGTGCCGAAGACTTTGGAAGAAGTTTCAAGCCTGCAGCCGGAACAAAATGTTGAACTTGTCCCGAAGAAAACAAACAAAATTAGAAGATTCTCGAATATTCTCTCGTACAACCCAAAGTCATCAACCGATACCGAAAAAGTCGCGAAGATTCCAACGCTGGAGGCTGATAAAAGAACGAACGTGCATCTCGAGGCAAAGATTGATGAACTTTATTCACGGCTGAATCGAATCACGCAACAGAACGAGAGCCCTCTTTCTACACTCGTCGAGAGCGAGCCTAACAGAATTTATAAGAGCAGCTCGCTTGATATGCTTGCAACGCTCAACGAAAACGAGGGCATCGCTGCGAGACAAAAACCTTTTCGAAAAATATCCGTTCCGGTTCTTCATCCAATTAAGCAGCAGCCAAGAAAAAGTACCCGACGTTTATCCGAGTTCACAAGAGGCGAATTTTTGAACGAAAAATTGTGAGTATGAAAGAAAACGAAAACGTTCCCGATGAACCTCAAATGCTGGAATTTGATTCGATGTTTCCCTTCCAGCTGAAATTCGAGCTCAGCAAGTTTTTGCATTTCTTGTGCGACTCGTTTCATACTAAAGTTTTCGCTCTTGTACAATACTTATGTCGTCCATAGTAATCAGCGACAGTCTAATGATATGATAACTTGAGGAATTATTAATCAACTAACAATCAAGCGACTGATGTAAACTGTAGTTATGCTTGCATCGATGCGTAACGGCGCTAATAAGCCGCGTTTTTCTGGATTTCCCCGAAGATATTTCTGTGAATTCATTCACAATATTGATGACGGAACAACATACAATCGTTCGATCGAAAGTCCGGCAATGATGCAACTCGCATCGCAGTCAAAAGTCCAATGTCATATCTTGAATTGCATCAAAAAAATGCGAAACAAATACTCGGAAAGCCGAGCGAGTCGTGCGACAACATCATTGCCATAAATTCATTGTGCCAAACATATGAGCAAGGAGAAGGAATATCTACCTTAATGCATTGACGTTTAATGCCTCACGTTTGAGACAGCGGTTAAGCTTCAGTTTAAAAGTTGAGGGAAATCTTTTTGATGACTCTCATTTCAGTCGACAATGTTTCAGTTTCCACCTTTTAAATCGCCTCATTCAAAACGTGAGCGAAGAATGTGCACTGACAACATTCATTACGCTACATTTTAAATGGCCATCCGTCTATTTTTATCTCGACGCCAAGATGTAAGCTAAAACGGTAGCAGTTGTTAGCTCCTGGTTTGGCGAGGCATGAATCGAAAGTTTATCATCGGCAAGGTGTCAATTAATGACAAGCCTTGCAGCCGTGATTTGAAAATGACAATTCAGTTACTCAATGAAAGTTGCACAAAATATTTACATAAAGCATTCGCAAACTGAATCGTGTGCAAAGGTCCATAATTAAGCAGAGAAAAGGAGTAATTAACATAACTGAAGCATGCAGACGAAAAGAGAAAGAGAAAAAATTTATCGAGATGATTAGTTAGCTAAATTAATGATCCAACATAATGTGGCTCTGCGCTCCGCTTCATTAGCCTCACTTGCCTTCTTCGGCAATTTAATTCGCGATAACAAATATTAATTTTATGCAATAAAGTTGCCAACACGGCGGTGTGTGAATTTTTCAATTACATTCTTCAAACATGAAAAAGTACGTTAATTAAAAATCAAACGACCAACGACAAGCAAATGTGGCGCCGTACTCCTATTAAACATCTGATCCTCCTAACTCCGGTTGCGGTAGATGCAACTGTCTGATTTGTATGGGAATGTATAACACGAGACTCTCATGTAGACATTAATTTCCTCCGGAGCTTCGGGAAATTTCTGGCTTCTGTTTACATGCTTCTAGACAGCTTTATCGTAATTCACACGATAATTCACAAATAAAAACTGCAGCAAAACATGAAAGAAATTATTTATTGCTTGACGGCGGATTGAGATAAATGCTGCAGTTGATTGGCTTGTTATGAGGGCATCGCCAGGTATGCAGACGGTTTTAATTGAATGTTTTCACCTCATTAATGCGACTATAACACTCATCAATTTATGACAAGCGACGCCGTCGGCTGACGCCTTGGTACACATATTTTGTAATGATGTAGACTCCGCGAGCGCCACGTTCGTGACTTTTCTCTTATTCATGAAAATTCTTCAGGCGGGCGCCATCGTTTATTTGCAACTGACAAGCGGCGGAATTGATCATCTTCTTAATGTCCAATTATCCAACGCTTTCAAGGAATATGCACGGAGCCGGATCAACATGATCTTTTGACGTGCGTAATAACTTGACAAGAAAATTTCTGAATTCGGCGCCACTTCGACATTTGCTCCATGCAAAAGTTTTCCATCTTTCCTCTCGTTGAAGTCTTTGACCAAGATTTCAACTGCATTGGAGAAATTCAATGTTGTATGAGACAAACGCTCCTAACTTAACAGCTTTATTAAAGCAGAGGAAGTGCCAAATCAACATATTTACAAAGCAATTGACCTTTGAATAACGATTTCATTTAACGACATATTCGAGCGTGTCTTGAATATCAATCACCAAAAGGATGAGGAAATTTTTTCAACACTTTCATTAAAGTCGCTGCACAATGCTCAGTGCTACCATCAGCCTTGACAAGGTCACTAAGCTTTGCGAGTAAAACTTTCGGGTCGCACATAAATGGATATTTTCTATAACATTCTATAACATCAAATCACCTATCATAACGCCTTAAACAAAGTATAAGGAATTGTACATAGCTGTTTGAGCTTTGGATCGACATGACACAAATAGCGTTTCAGTTAGACTCGTCCAAACAAGCTGAGAAGAATGTTAGTCAGATATGATCGTGCTGCCTTATTTGATAAATGTGTCTGAGAAGCGTACGCGTACTTTTTATAATCTAAAATTGACGTGTACTCTCGCTATTCAGAATCCGTGCTCCGAAGAATATTTTTGTGGAACTTTTCACAATTTTGCTGAGCTTTCCACTCTTAATTTTCTGAATGAATTTCGCTGTAATGGACTTGAACAATAATTTTTCATTCTTTTCACAGATGGTACTTCAGAAAGATCAAAAGAATAGAGGCTGAGAAGAAGCTTCTATTGCCGGAGAATGAGCACGGCGCCTTTTTGATTCGAGATTCGGAGAGTCGACACAACGATTATTCACTTTCTGGTGTGTTGTTAAGTGCTTAGCTGTTAACTGTTAACTAATTTCACCTCTAAATCTAGTCAGGGATGGCGACACCGTAAAGCATTACAGAATTCGGCAGCTGGATGAAGGTGGCTTCTTCATTGCTCGCCGCACGACTTTCAGGTGAGAGTTTTCATCTGACTCATCACGAGATGGGAAATTAAATTATTATTATTTCAGAACGCTTCAAGAGCTCGTCGATCACTATTCAAAAGACTCTGATGGCTTGTGCGTGAACCTCTGTAAACCTTGCGTCCAGGTAATTATGCTAGCAACAGCAAATCGCTATCTTAGGCTAAAGAAATTATCGTTTCTCTCTACGATTACTGTAAAAACCAGCAGCAGCGAAATTTCCTGCAAAATTTACCGCAGCTCTCTTCAACTTCACTTTCTTAAACACTTAATGATCTACACCCATTAAATCACATTCTATAACAAGCTACGGAAATTTTGATTTTTCCCTTCCCGTGACATCATTTCGCTTCGATTTAAATTTGACGAAGGAAAATATGTTGAAAATCTATTAATGGAAATTTTTCTTTCTCTTCGATTTTCCTTCTTTTCTTCCCTGTTTTTGACGACAAAAACTTTCCCTTCGTTTCGAACATGTCAAAAATTGTCGCAAATTGAACGTTAAATTTCCCAAAAATTAAAAATTGAAAAGTCGAGCAGTTACTTGACCATGTTTGAGGTAGGGTTGCTTCCTTCCTTTATTATCTTTTTGTTTATCAGAACGTTTCCCATTCAAAAAGCGTTTGTTCTCAATGTTAAGTTCCATCTGTTCAACCCTTAGTGGTAATCCAAGATTTCTCGGTTTCTAGTCCTAGCAAATCATTTTTGGTTTTAAAGTTGAGTTGAAATCACCTGAAATTTGAGCGAGGGAAGCTTTCCTCACACAGAAAAGCATACAGTTATAATTGATAAACAATTGAGTAGTTTTGCCTTCAATGTCGCAGTCGCCAAAACAAAGCGTGAAGTTTTTAAAAATTGTTAACTTTTTAAACAAGAAACGTCACGAGCTCGAGCTTAGCTAGTTGAAGACAAAGTCAGCTAGTCAAGTTGAATCATCGCACTTAGAATCAATCTCCCACTCTTAACTAACTTGATAACTCTGATTTAAATTTCTAACATTTGACTAGCTAAGCGAGAAAAAGTTGAGTTGCACTGACTAAAGAAAATATCGCGAAACTTGTTATTTGCAAAGCCAATTTAGTTTATGTTTGCTAATTAGGAGATCTCTTTATCATCTAATTGTTCAATTATTATTCCCCATGCATGTCAATCGAACGAAGTAACAAAGCAATTTAATGATTCAATATTTTACAAACAATTTTAGATTGAAAAACCTGTGACGGATGGGCTGTCGCATCGCACACGTGATCAATGGGAAATTGATCGTAACTCTCTCCGGTTCGTCAAGAAACTCGGCTCGGGACAATTTGGCGATGTCTGGGAAGGTTTGTGGAATAACACAACGCCGGTCGCTATCAAGACGCTCAAATCTGGAACGATGGATCCGAAGGATTTCTTGGCCGAAGCACAAATCATGAAGAAGTTGAGACACAGCAAGCTCATCCAACTGTACGCCGTTTGCACACTCGAGGAGCCAATATACATTATCACTGAGCTAATGAAACATGGATCACTCTTGGAGTTCCTTCAAGGTATGAAGCGTGGAATAGTAAATGTTTTTTATTTCACTAAGAAATTTTGTCTTAGGCAAAGGACGTAACTTGAAACTTCCTCAACTGATTGACATGTCCGCACAAATCGCTGCCGGAATGGCTTACTTGGAATCGCAAAACTACATTCATAGAGATTTGGCTGCGAGAAATGTTCTCGTAGGTGATAACAACATCGTTAAGATTGCTGATTTCGGATTAGCTAGGTGAGACCTTGAGGTGGTTTTAATGGCCGTTCAGCAATAAAATCCCATGGTTTCAGATTAATTAAAGAAGACGAGTATGAAGCTCGCGTTGGTGCCCGTTTCCCCATCAAATGGACTGCGCCTGAAGCTGCCAACTACAGCCGTTTCTCAATTAAAAGTGACGTTTGGAGTTTCGGTATTCTGTTGACTGAGTTAGTGACATACGGAAGGTTACCCTATCCAGGTAAGACGACGAATCATAGTAATAAAATCAACTAGTTACAAATGTCCATCTTTCAAGGTATGACGAACGCTGAAGTCCTAAGTCAAGTGGAGCATGGCTATCGCATGCCAATGCCACCGAACTGTAATCCAGCTCTGTACGAGATCATGCTGGAGTGTTGGCACAAAGATCCAATGCGTCGGCCAACCTTCGAAACCTTGCAATGGAAGCTCGAGGATTTCTTCACCATGGACCAAAGCGATTACAAAGAGGCGCATCCGCACTGATTGTCAACTGATGAAGCCATCTACGGCAAGGCAACTCAGACTGCTGGTGAGAAGCGTAATAAGCATAAGAAGAAATGAAAAACTTTTTCATACAAATAAGATTCCACAATCGAACGTCGCATGTCTCCTTGTAAGTCGTAAAGACAATTTCTTGTGTTCTAAAGCTTTTGATTATTGTTTTCGTCCCGAGAGTAAGAATGAACTTTAGCATTTTAATTTCAATAACACACTGTTGTACTACGCACGAAAGTAACGAGGAAATTCCGAAATAAATTGCATTTCTTTTCTTCTACATAACGAATCGACTTCTAAGATTGATCAAATAGCTCTCAGTTTCGTTCTGTTAGAACAAATGTGAAGTTAATGTAACCAGACAGATAATATTTTAAGCTCGAAAACAAAGCTTTGTACATGATAAAAGCAATGCTGAGGGCCGGGAAAGTCGTAACTGTATTTATAAATTTTCCGCGACTTTCTTAAAGATTAAGCAATTGAAAATTTTCTCAAGCATGTAATCGATATCATCAAAAATAAAAGATAAGTGTGTTATGCTGAACGATGTCGTCATTTCATCATTAACGAAGAAGAATTCTTTTTTATTGTTGTGTCAAAAGTATGAAACATTTTATTTTGCGAAATAAATTCCTGTTAAGTTAATGGCAATTAATCTAAAAACTTTATTAATTTAAATGGAGCAGCCCACTTATTTTGCAACAATAAAAAAATCTGAAATAGAAGTTATGGCGAAACGTTTTGATTCTCTACTTAAAATGCTTTATTTTTCAGACTAGCTTTATAAAATACAGAATTTTTGGCAGCAGTGCTTTTACGATTTCTTAACAATCTTATCGACCAACAGCTTGACCGAAGCGTGAACTCGAAGAAGCAACAAGAAGCCAGCGATTATTGCAATGAACGAGACATAGCTGGAGATTCCCTCGTAGATAAAACGTGGAGCAAAGATCTTCCAAACCATCAGATGTCGGCAAAGAACAGTACACGCAAGCATCGACGCCAAAGCCTTGAGTCCTTGTAAAATTATCAATTTGCTTCCGACTTTGAAGGCTGATGCAATGAAAAGCTTCTCGTTCTCGTAAAGATTTATCTCCCCGCGGGTTACATCGAAGTTAGAAGTGAGATCCTCGTCATCATCTACTTGGTTCAGCGTAATCTTTCGGTATTCCAGATTCTTCTCTTTGCCCTTTGGTAAGTTTTTAACAGTGAGTTTTGGGTAAATGCCGAATATTGTGAACGGAAACATGATGAGAAGTGGGTAAACGATTAAGAGAAGAAGATTGGAACTAAATGTTGCCATTACTACGAGAATCGCAGACAAAATATTCGAGTTGTCGAAGTTCGCTGCTCTTCCTACGAAAGCTGCGTGCCAATCTATTTGGGAAATTGTCGGCTGATGTGAAGTTGCATAGAATCCGTAGTTCACGAGCAGAAACCATGTAACAATCAGTATGAACTGAGGCTGGAGGCACTCTTGTAAATTATTTGACTTTTCATATTGCAGCACCGAAAGAATAAAAAGAATTCCTACGCCAACAGCAATAACGATCACAAGCCCGTTCGAGACCTTTGCGCCCAGCAATAGCGCGAGAACTATGCCAAAAACTGTCACAAAGGCTACGAACACTGAAGAATAAACTGTGGCGAGACCGTAAACGATTGGTATTTGACCGGCGGTTCGAGGTCCTCTATTGAAGGCATCTTTAACATGACGAAAGAGTTCTGGGATTACGTTCCCATAGCTTGAAACATTGAGCTGCTCGTTGCTCTTTCGTTCGATTGAATAAACAAGTAATGGGCTGACAGCAATAATGGTTAGCTCCATAGCAAAGACTCCGTAGACAACCCATGCGAGTATATCGAGATGAATTTGAGGGACAACAGCTTCTTGTGATAGCAGGAAATGGCCGGACGCCGCTATGGTCGCCACAATCGGTGCAAACTTGATCATGAGCACGTGTGGTGAGAATCCTGTCAAGTTGCCGCACGCCTTCATTGTCATCCTCGAAATCGTAACAAGAGCTGCCAGAACTATAAAGGGCGTTATGTCCATCTTCTTGCTTTTAACTTTGGGTACTTGACGCCAACAATCGCCTTGTTCTTCTCTACACTTAAAATAGTTGTGCGATAGCCGAAGTAGAACGAAGATTCCTATTAGTGTTGTAGCTACTTTGATGAAGGTGGAACGAATCAACGCTTCAAGCTTAATCTTTCCTTTCAAGTCGAGCACGGCTGTCGTCTTACGTAGCTCGTGAACGGCGTAGATTAGCTGTCCCATAAGCAAATAGCTTAAAATTTGTTGCTCGTTGACTATGAAGCTGTTGGAGAAGAACACTAGTATTGAAAACGTGTAGCTGATCCTGGGAAAAAGGTTTTGCAACTTCTTTGAAGCGCTCATCTCTTCCGAAACTAAAGTCCAGTTTTGGATAACTATGTAGCCGAACACTACGGCGTTGCATGTCGCTGATAAGAACAAAGCACAGAGTGTAGGCTCGTCGTATGCTAGTTCGTTATGGAATAGATATCCAAACACTCCACTGACAGTTGTCGCGCCAAACGAAAATAGCATCATTTTGTTGTTGAAAACTTTTGGTATGTCACTAATCGGCACCGTGAAAATTAGAATTGACGCGAAGAATACGCCAAGCAGTGTGACGAGCATTCCTTGCGACATCAAAGATGGATTAAACTTGATCCAAATGTTTCTGCACAGCTCCAAAACGTTGTCGAGGCTTTTCCGCAAATCATCAGCGAAGTTTACAAATGCATCTTCGCTAAATATTGATTTCACTCGCTGTTCAAACAGTTCGAATTTGGTATCAAACTCTTCCAAGTCATCATACGAAAACGTTTTGCCATTATCCTCAGAGTATTTTGTAAAATAATTTTTGATTTGTTTCGCGTTATGCCATAAGTGCGCTTGTAGAACTTGATGACGTTTAAGACTATCCACGCTCACATCGGGAAGAAGCTGAAAGCTGACTGTCCCCAGGTTGGAGAACGGAACGGGAACCCCAAGGATTGTTGCCAATGTTGGAGCGAGATCAATTTGCTGTATGAAATTCACACTGTTGTCATAGGTGGTCGGGACAAAGGACTTCTGTTTTGAGTATGCAAACAGCAAAGCTTCAGTTTCATCGTTCGAATCTCCCCCATGATCGCCGTTTGTTGTCATGCCATGATCCCCAAAAACCAACAGCATCGTATCATCGTCGATGGTTTCAGCCAATTTCTTAATGACCTCATTCATCTCCGCAAGCTTCCGTGACATTTCTCGATGCGTGGGGCCGTACTTATGTCCACAATGATCAACGCCAAGGAAATGGGCAATCAAGACATCCCAATCTGTTTTCTTTAGTTCTTGCGGCAAATGCTTTAGAATCGCTAAAAAAAGAAACATGAAATATGTTTAACCCTGATATCATTGCATTAACTTACCAGTATCAACAGTGTCGAGATCATGAATGTTAAAGCTTGGATATGCGAATTTTCTCTTGAACTTTTTTGGGAAAAGCTCAACCCAAGTGCTGTCACCGAGGAATACTGCTGTCAAGTTGTTGCGGCTTATTTGATCAATGACATTGTCTTCGTTGATTTCTGGCGTCGCGAAATTCGATCCCATGTCAATGAATGTGGGTAAGCTTCCCGTTGTCATTCCCTTGAGTCTCTGTAGAGTCGTCGTGGGAGGATCAGCGAGGAATTTGAGCAGACGAGTTTTGTCTGGATGTCTGTTCATGAGCTCATGGATGATTGGCAATTTGTTCTGATAAGGCAGTGGATCCGTGAGATTCTCGTCGAAGATTCCGAATTCATATTTCAATGCATCTATGAGCACGATGACCACTTTGCTCTTCCGTTCGAAGCAAAGTCTGTCAGCCGTCAAATTCACATTTTTGACCAGAAAATCTTGAATGTTATCTCCGTTGCAAGTTTTCTGTATGAGAAAGGTGTTACTGCCGCATCGTTATCACGTCTATTACATCATCGCTCTCACCTTATCGTCGCTGAGACATTGCTTTCCATCCAGAGTTATTAAAAATTGATCACAATTCCGCCTTTCCGTCCGAGCAGCTCGAGTTAGCAGAAACCCTCGCGAAAAGATATGAATGCCAGCAGAAATAATGAAAGCGAAGGCAATCAGAACGTACACATAGTTGAAGTAACGCATTTTCTCTGATATTTAACTATGATTTCCGAGTTTCATTTTTGCACTAAGTGTAAAGTTGTTCGCCCCGTTTGTTTGTTTACATAAGTTTGTGATTAAAAATGAGTTGTGACTTCTGCAAAGGATCACAAAACGGTGGTAGCTTCCAGGATAACGAAACTGTTTTGCTAGGGCGAACAGTGAAATCCTATTCGGTTGACTTCAACGATTCGGTGATCAAGAAGGAATTTGATTCAATAATCGACAAGTTTCTCGCCGAACATCGCGACCAAGAAATTCTGGTTTCAAGTTATTCGGACAAAGTCATCATCAGTGCAAATCCCGTGAAAATGTAAATAGGCAAAAGCCAGACAGCAGAATATTAATTCACGATTTCTTTTAGGGGTGTTCTTACTGATAGCAATGCGAAGCGACGTTTTAAAATTAGCCTCCATCAGAAAGAAGACATGATCACTGAAAGCAGTCAGTTGAACTCACCAGACGAAGATGACGAGCAAAGCAAGACTTCCGCGTTTTCCTTCATTTCAGAGCAACTTAAAAGTAATGAAGAATATCTCGAAGAACAGTTCATAGATGATCAGTTGGAAACAGAAATCGAGCAAGCAAAACAATTATCGAACGCATCAAACGAAGGAAAGTTTGAATGTTCATTCTGTCGCAAACTATTCGCTTCTCGTTCGGGACGAGACACTCACCAACAGTTGAAACACAAGATTCCTGACGAGTTTGATGCAGCAGCAGTCAATTCACACGAAGTCGAAGCTGAGCTTGAATCTGGAGAACTTGTTCGGGCATGGAAATGCCCTTTATGCTCTCTCGTGTCGCGCCGCAAAAATCATCATCTGACTCATTTGATTCGACATGCGATCAGAGACAAAGACGAGACATCCCAGCCTGAAGTCAAAGAAACCAATCTAGTTATTTCTCAAATACAATCCTTGCACTCGGTAAGTAAAAAATTCTTTCGCAACTTACCAAAGTTCAATTAAGTCTTTGCAGTATACAACGAACGTCATTCCTCCTCCGAAGAAAGCAAAACTTGATAGACCCGAAATTGGTATCAAAGTAAACACTGTTGGAGTCACATTCTACACATGTTCAGGTTGCAGATCAGTTTTCAAAGACAAGAAAGCCGCCGCTGCTCATATCAATAAATTCAATACCAATACGTTGGGAACGTGTGAAAACAAAATTTGCGACCTATGCGGAGTGATTTTCCTGGATTCGAAGTCACTCTCCAGTCATATGCGCCATCATGGTATGGCAGCGGCTTTTCCAGCTTTCGGGTATCACCAATGCTCGTCATGTTCAGTCATCTATAAGAGTAAAGACGATCTGTATCAACATCTCGATAATCACAAGAGCATGTTCTTTCAATTCCAACCAGAAACGTCGACTCAGTTGGACACATGCGACGTTATCATTCGAGATATTGAAGCCCTTCCAAGTGCGACTGACTTCTACTGTGGACATTGCGCAAAGTTTGGATCCAAAGACGATATAAACCTTCACCTGACGTTCTTCCATGCCGAGTTAATTTGTCCGTACGACAATCGAAATTTCTTACGGTCTCTGACCTATTTCTACGATCACATGAAGACCAAGCATTTAAGACGTTCCAGTATGTTCAACGTTGGAGTCGTGTTCGAATGTACAGTAGAGAATTGCGATCAAACATTCAGCTCAAAAAAGTTAATGTCAGAGCATTGCAAAACCTGCGATAAGAAGAAATTCGGATGTGATCACTGTGGACTTCGATTTACGCTCGAGCGACAACTGAAGCATCACATGACACTTGTCAGCGGAATAAAAAAGCACAAGTGCATTGATTGCGATAAGTATTTTGCAAATATAACCGAGCTAAACGTGCACCTTCGAACTCATACCAAGGAGAAACCTTACACTTGTACGTTCCCGAACTGCGACAAATCATTCCGAACAAACTCTCACTTATCAACACACCTTGATTTGCATAATCCGGACAAAATCTACAAGTGCGTGGCATGCTCAGAAACGTTTCAGACGCGAGGGGGTCGCCGAATTCACGAGAAACACCACGAACCGATAATCATCAGCAGCTGCGAATTGTGCCACAAAACCTTCAACCAAAGGAGCCACTACGTTCGACATGTGAATTCCGTCCACAACATAAACTGTAAAAGCTCAAATCTTGAGGATATCATCGCAAGTTACGTAAAGGAGCATTAAAAATTAAAAACCTTGAAAATGAAATTCATTAAAAAAGAATTTTCCAAAGCACAATTTATTTTCTTTGTCGTAAAGACTTTGACCTTTTTGTGATCGAAACTCTTTTCAGCACCAGAAACACTAAAATATATAAAATATGTCAAGACGAGCTTCAATTTAAAAGTAAGAAACGTACTGGCAAATGCAAAGATCACGAGCAATATGAAGCAGGGCTGCGACCAAGAGTCAGAGGATTGATGGGACTCGCTCACTTCTTGTCGGGCGAGCTTCAGTAATTTTTGCAAAGAATTCTCGAAAGCGGATCCAAACTCGTCTTTGAATCTCGACTTTTCTGTGTCAGTCGCAAGGTTGAATTCGCTGCTAAGATGTAAAATCCTCGCTACAAGCTTTCTTCCCTCCTCTGATCTCATCAGTTTTTCTATCACGGAAGAATTCGTCCAGGCTTCGAGTGGATTTTCCATATTCTTTGCTGTTCACTTTAAAGACGAGTGTTTAGAGTAAAAGGTAAACGACAACTGAATCCGTCGTCATAAGAATGCTTTCAAGTAATTTCGCACCTCCGCTGTTTGCTTGAAACCACAAACTCGCAAAATCACGATGTCGACACAAGAAAACTTCCTAAGAAATCGTTTGGGGAACTTTTGTTATCGTTGAAAATAATTTTTATTTAATCGTTTTGCAACATCAATAAATGCCAATAAAAGCTTTACGCTCTTCAAACAGTGCTGTGCAAATTGGATTTAGGTTTCTTTTTTCGATCTCGGTGACGCCGGCGGTGATTGAGTCTTTTTCTCTTCCTTCAGCTGCTTTCTGGTCTTCTTCTCTCGTTTCATCTCTTTTGCCATTATGGACAAGTAAAGTTTATATCCAAAGAATCCTAAAAGAATTTGACAAAGAAGATTAATTAGTTGATTGTAGTCGTTGCTGTGAATTAGGCTTCTACCAAATATAAGAGCGAGAGTAAGTAAGGCGAACAAAAGGGGAAAAAAAGTAGTGGTTTCCACCGGCAAAGGGACCGAGCCCGTATCATCGCCACGTAGTCTAAACTCTCCATTTTCATCACTCCCCATTGAAGACTTGAGAGTGTCTTTAACTTCCCCCAACGAGTCTGCAAACTTATCACGAAACTCTGTGAGGAACTGTTTCCTTTCTTCATTTGAGAGTCCCGTAAACTGATCGTTCAACTCTTTCAATTTATTTTTTAGTTTCGACGCAAGCTCCCTGCCTTCCTCAGACTTCATTAGTTCGTCCATTGCACCCTTAATGCGAGAGCCTTTCAAGACATCTTCCATTATGACGCTTCGTAAGAAGACACAATATATTATTCACAAATATTTGCCACGCGGTGAGTTCCCACCGAGAACATTTGATAATTAAACCAGTGTCGACAAACCGTTCTGCTTAATCAGAAAGCTCTGTCTTATCTAATCAATTGGATAGTTAATTCCAGTTAAGTGTACAGGGCTTGAGAAAATCGTAAAGAGATAGACAGTTTATTTCAAGAAAGAATTTATTATTAGAGAGCTCAATCGCTCGGCTACACGAACGCCAACATAAATCAATTTCACTGCTAAATCACTCAAATGTTTAGCAAATCGTTACTGATTCTGACTGCACCTTATCAAATCATTCAAAGGTATAACGTGACATTTAACCCTCCATAGACTGATAAAAGCTCCAGCTCACCAATTACGAACACAATAAGTGCTACCATGCCAATGAAGACTACGTAATCCAAAGACGATATCTCCATCGATTTTCTTTTCGTGAAAAGGTCTTTAAATTGATCAGAGTTCATAGCGCGCTCGGCGAAATTTTTCTTTAACTTTTCTCGCTCTTCTTCGGACAAGGTTTTAAGTTGATCGATTATTTTAAGAAAGTCATCGGGTGTGGGAGCTTTCTTCAGGAACTCTTTCTGCGCCTTCATGAACTCCTCTTTGAAAGAATTACGCTCATCCTCTGAGGATGATTTGAGAGCTTCGCCAAACTTATCAACAATTTTTTCCATTTTTAAAAGATCCTCTCAACACGACTCGCGTTTTATGACTGATTGTCAAGAACGAATAATTTAAATAAAACTTCAGCATAATTTTTTAGAGCATGAGAGCCAAAACAACAATTTTTCGGCGGTGAATCAAAATTGCATTTCCGTGGAACTCAACAGGTCCGCTAAATTATTTTTAAAATTTTTAATTGATTGAACAATCACATTCCCACGTCACATCGCATTGTGAATAGTTTTAAATTGGTTGTCAAGCTCGGATAATAAAGCCTCCCAAAGCAATTTATCACCTCATTTCACCCCTCAGGATCTGAGCGGCTCATAGCACATTAACCCACGCCTACAATCAACAAGTGTCATATCAAAATTGTTTGAATGCTCTCTTTAAAAGATTCACCGACTTTGTATTAATTTTAATCAACGCAACAAGTAGCTAATGAGAAAAATATCTTTATGAGTTGGAACAACTCATCATCATCTACGTGGAGTTTTTTCATCAGTTCAATACAAAATATTTTTTTGAAGAAAGTCTGAGTGGGATCTGATTTGAAAATTTGTTACAGCTTGTGTCTTGGTACGGGTGACATGACAGCGTTTCATCTTCCCATTGACCACAACTCACCCATGAGTCCAAGCGTGATGATAGCAGGAATAATAAAAACGATGTTTGGGAAGGAATGTTGGAACGGGTCCGATTTGCCGCTGAGGTCCACCATTGCACTGATAACTGATTATTTGCGCACACTTTCAGAAACGACCAGCCTCACTTGAGCCTCTGTTTCTTTCAGAATCTGATTATAAATTAGGAAGCAAGTTTGAATTGTCAGCTCCACCGAGTGTATTTGTGTACGTCACGCATTCGAGATTCAAACCGAAAACTTCTACACAACATTTATTTCTCGGGAAAGCTTTCTCCATAAGTCATGCGAGCTTTCTGCCAGGAGAAGCTTTCTGCCATGAGAAGCTTTATGCCAAGTTATTAAGCCAACGGTTCATGATATAAGTTTTTTCAAAATATATATATCCAAGTGAAATATGAAGCAATTAAATATTCAACAATTTTAAATTCAAAAAGACAAATTGCAAGCCGATCAAATTTAAATCGAAAAGATAATTAGGACTTTTGGAACATCAAGTTGTCTCTGATAATCAGGTCTGATGAAGTCTTCGTTTTACCACTATCCCATGAATTGCTTGTTAACTTGTCGTACCGTCAATAAACGTCTCAGTTTTTAGAGCAAACAAATTTTATTCGAGTCAGCCAGTGTCGTTGGTCAACATCTTAAAGCGAAATGTATTTATTTAATTTTGTTTGTTTTTATTTCTGATTCTTGTTAACGCTAAACTTAATTTTTGACTACATTTTCTTTCTCCTCTTCGACGACGACCTTTTGTGGCTCTGCAACTTCTTTTTGTACTGCAATCTGGGGCTCGGGTTCAACGGACTTTTCTTTTTCGTCGGCTTTGACTGGCTTTTCGTCTTCTTTGACTGGTTTTTCATCGGCGGCGACCGCGGGTGCCGCTGTAGTCGCTGCAGCCGGACGATTGACGAGATTTGATGCAGATTGGACTGCGTTCTGAATGGCATTCTGAGCAAATTGAACGACGCCTTGGAGTGGGCCTGGTGGCCTTGGAGCGCCTTCTTCGGCAGCGCCTGCATTGTTGGCTGCTGGGTTTAATGCGTTCAACGCATTCTGGAAAACTTGCTGGGTGTTTTGGAAGGCTTGCACTACAGGGTTTGGCCTTGCAGGTGTAACTGCAGCCTCATCAGCGATGGTTTCATCGGCAACGGCTGGGTTTCTATTGAAAATCTGTCCGACATTGGCGATTGCATCCTGAACCGTTTGAATAATTGTTGGACGATCCTGACGGATTTCTAAGTCTTTCTCGTCGACAACTGGTGCAACGCCATTCAATGTTGGCTTGATCTCTTCTGGAGCGGCAACTGTGTCGAGGACAGGTTTGTTTTCGATCGAAGTTTTGATTTCAGCGATGATAATTTCATCCTTAATCTCGGGTGTTGCTTTAATTTCGGTGATAACAATTTCTTCCTTGATTTCTGGGGTTGATTTTGTTTCGGTCAGCAATTTCTCGTCTTTAATTTCTGGCATTGGAACAGCTTGTGGCATCTCGAGCAACTTTTCTTTAACAGGTTCAAGAACCTCGACTTTCATAAGTGGAACTTCAGCCTTGAGTTCTGGAGTGAGTGGCGTTTCTTCCTTGATCTCTTTAACTGGTTCAGCAGCAACTGTTTTAACAAGTTGTTCGACTTCAACAACAGGTTCGACGATGTTCGATGATGCAATTGGTTCTGGGACAACCTCTTTAACGGCACTTGTGTCTTCGGGCACGATGTTGCGTAACTCCTCGATTTGTGGGATTTCTTCTTTGACGACATTGCGAGTCATGGGACGAACGATTTCTTCTTCCTTCAAGAACACAGCTGCCTCGGGTTCTTTCTTGAGTTCCAAAACTGGTTCTGCCAGGATTGTCTCTTTAACAGTTTCAACAAGGGGAACTGATGGAGCTGATTCCGTGCGGAAACTATCAACAGGTTTTTCCACCAAAATTTCTGGAACTGCTAGGATTTCAATTTTCTCCTTGATCTCTGGCAAAGTTTCAGTTTTCAAAACTGCAGCGATTGGCTCAGGAATGATTTCCTTGATAGCCAACATTTCAACTAATTCGGGTTTCTTCTCTTCGACGGGAAGAGCTCCATCCTCGACAGTGCGGCTGGCGATTGATTCCACAATAGTTTCTGGTTTAACTTCTTCCTTAATGAGAGGTTCGCTCTCAACAGCCTCAACTGCACTGTTTTTCTTGAGATCCGATTGCAGTTCAGTTTTCAAAATTTCCTCGACAATCGAGGGAATAATTGCTCCGGTATCACGACGACTAACTCGATGAACAGTGGCGCCTTGAGCGAGGCCAACAAGACAAACGAATGCACAAATCAAATAAATTTTCATTTTCCTAATGTCTGTAGCGCACTTCTTGAAATAAATAAACGTTTGGAACTTCTCGCGTCTGAGTTCTGAGCCCAATCACCTTTTATCACAAACTGAACCCACAAACTGAACATCGAGCTGGTTTTATAGAGAGAGGGCAGGCGATGACCGTTAGCTTTTTCTCTTTCTTTAAACATATATTTTTAAATGAAGAAGAAAATGTTAATTTCAACATCTTCTGCGCGCGGTTCGAGTGACTTTTTATCTCTTTTTCACCCATTATTAGAATTTCCTTGCTTCGCTTCGAATTCTTGAAATTAATGTTCTTCAAATAATATACATGCGGATAAATACGGAGGAAGCGAGCAAGAAGAAAATGCATTTGTTCGATCGAATTGATAACTTTGCGTGCTATCGGCTCATACTCTTAAACTTGGCATTGCAGACACATGTAAGCTTGAAATGTTTTCTGCACACATGGCCAACAAAAAATATTGTTTTCCCTTCCAAGAAGCCAAATCTCGCGAAGAAATTAAGGGCTAGTCCATACACTCCGTTGTAGAAAGAAGAAATTTTACACCCCCCTCCACATTTGTTCTCTAATTCAATCCGTAACGATCTCAACAAATCAAGGTTTTTATCCAGGATTTTGAATGACTGAAGAATTATGAATGTGGAATATCTTTTCAACGCTATATTTTCAAAGTCTCAAAGTCTTGTGTTCCCAAACACAACCCAGCATATCTGCAATTGTCTTTTTCTTTCCGGAACGAATTTAAAGAACGTGTCCTAAGAAGAATATGTTGTGCGAGAACTGGTTTGAGTTATCTTATCAAAACCAAAAAACATTTTCAAATGGGTTTAAAAATCGAAGTAGGTATTCAAGAGTAATGGGAACTCTTTTTCAAGCGCAGAGCAAACAGGGTTTTGAGTGAAGATTTATTTTGGATCACGGTGTTTTTTGTGCAAATTAGAGAAATTCAGTCGTTGGATCTTTGAAGCGAAAAACAAGGCGATTCCGTTCCGCGATAAATGTGTTTGTCAATTCAGAGAGTAGTCCATGGAGTTTGATGATTTATTCTGTTTGCAAACCCTTCTTGTATCTTTAGAAATGGAACCGAAGTTTCTCTTGATCAAATAGTATCAAGCTGCAGAAATCATATGATGAGTGCTAAGAAGCTATTTAAATTTGCGTTCTTGCTCACCGTTTACTCATTTATTGACTCTTGCATACAATCTCTGGAAGCCTCGCTTGCTATCTCATTCATTGCGTGCAAGAACAGAAGTTAAAACATGTCGAGCGTTCGTTTAAAATCTTTTATCGTCGACATGATTTAATTGAACAGTTCTGCATAGTTTGAACGTTCGTTCTCTTTTCCTTCATGATTGATTAAGCTCTGAAACACCAAATGGTAATTAATTCCTCCGTTCTTGTTGCCAATGGATTTTTAAACGCGACCGATAGATAGATAGAATTTACCGTTTCAACGACGTAGACATTGTTTGTGGGCTTTTAAGCGTTTATGGTTTTATTTAATTGTCAAGAGGAGAGAAAAAGACGAAGAAAGTTTCTAGAAGGCACTTAATAAATATGCATTCAGTATCTCGAAACCTGAGCTCAAGCGCCCCATCTAATGACCGCCTATTCCCCTTTAAGCTGTTTAAGTTGTAAGCCGAAACATATTTTATATTATCTCATTCTATTTTTAGACTTCTCTCTATGACTGGATACCTCGCTTTCAAGCTCCATAATAATAACTTTCAGACATTGTGTTGAGAACAGACCTGAGGCGAATGAAGATTTCCTATGTAGTCTCGCTGCGAGATACTCATGTTGCAAAGTTCCCTCGCCGTTTGAAACTTTATTTGAACCAATTGAAAAAGCATTTGTGGCGATCGATTTGGTATCACGATACAAACAGGTTCTTGAAGATGATGCAAGACCGAATGGGTTGTTGTTGAATTGAGCAAGCATTAAAGGCTTGCTTGCAGTCGAGTCGCTGTGGTTGAATGAACTTGAACTTGAGAAGCGAATGGACGATCGAAAATGTGTCAAAAACGAGTTGCTACGAAAACTCGAGAAATGTTTTGGCTAGATTGTTGTCTCGTATTTCAAAAGATCTTGACCTCAACTTCAAATATTTCCTTTATTTCATTTGGAAAAAATATTCGTGTTAACATTATTTCCCTTCTTTGTCCAGGAACGGCTGGACGATCCAATTTTTGCGGTAACAAAATTTAATTCAAAACAGACTCGATATGCCCCGTTATAGAAAATGTAGTTTGACACGTGAAATGCTTGTCTTCCTTTTCAGTTATGTCTTTGGATCTCGAGAAAAATATGAATTCGCGGAACTCAACAACTCGTTTTCAAATTTGAAGAAAAGTTTAGCATTTTAAAGCAATTATCGGGGTTTCTAAAATATATCGACTGATTATAATTCATCGAGCAATGTCTTCAACACAAATTGGAAACATTTCTCTGGCGCAGCATCACCATTTAGGAAAAGAACGTCCTCATTATCCTTAAATTTCTTCAGGTTCTTCTCGTAGGCTGGCCATACAACCATTTCAAAATAACAGGGTACGTCGGGTGGATCATAAGTTCGCTTGATTCTTCTTGCGTAGCAAATTTCGTAAGGTACTAAAACAGATATTGATTATCGATTAAGTGACTAACGGTTCTCATTAATTTATATACCGTGAAGGTGGAATTTGACGTTGCAGAGATCGAACGTGACGGCGTGGTTGAAGATGAGAAATCCTTCGATTATGAGAACATTTAGAAGGCTGTTATGTTTCACAATCTTTTTGTAATTCCCCATCCGAGCATCTTCTGATTCACTATAGCTGGCGTAATTGCTTATGAAAAGATTGTCGCGGTGCTTGCTCTTAACGAGAGCGCTTGATCGAGTGTTGTACAGTTGGAATCGACTGCCAAGGATTGACATAATGTCTTCAGTCATCTTTTCCATATTGATAGACTCAAGGATTTCTAAAATAAATGGATTGTTCACTCAAATCAAATCGTCGTTCTCATCATTCTTACCCCAGTTGTTATGGTTCAGTTTCTCAATTAATTGATGATTTTGATCATCGACATCTCGGAAATAAGTGTCTTGATTGATGATCTCAACCCTGTTCAACTCGATTCCCGTTTTCAATTCAGATCCTATTCGATCCTTGAGGTGTTTGAAGAGAGAATCTGCGAGGGTCGTTTTACCTGAACAGGTAACTCCCGAGACTCCGATCACAAGCCACTGCTCCATTGCTCCGTCAAGCTGCAAGCTTCGTACACAACTAAAAAACTTCTGTTTTCTCAATGACAATAAATTTGATTTGATAACACAAACAAGGTTATCACTTATCATCGCGTGATTCGCTTTGAGAAATCTAAATGAAGCTTACTTGACTTTCTCGCTGATGTTCCAGACGAGATTTGAATGACGATAGGAATGTTTTGCTACGATCTTATGCGCAGCTTGTTTACAATCTCGTCCCGAAAGTGATCAACAGTGGCTAAAATCAAGCTGCCGACGAGGACGATTCCGAAAACAGCTGGGATAATGAAGGCAAACTTCAATGAGGGGAAAAACGAATAGAACAAATTTGCTAAAACGAGAGATACAACATGACACAAACACTTGTTACCACCAAGGTCAAATCATTACTGTTAGTGCGTCAGCAGCGGCCAACTTACCTTCATCAAGCTTGAAAAAAGGGACTAGGCAGAAGAGCGTGTAGTAGAGAAAAAGCGATGATGTAATTGATAGCGTAATCTTTCCAACTGTCGAAGTGGAGTTCATTATCGGAAGCCGCAAGCTGAATCCCAAATGAATGCCTTCAATGTCAAGGTATAACTTTCCTTATTTCCCACCGTCTTATCTTGCAGTACGCAGAAATATCTTCCTTGCCCGTTCAACCTTTCAATAACTTTGTTTTCTCTAAAGTTTCTTTCCTCCGATTGAAGTTGTTTATTTTTACGTTGAGCATGTATTTGTTGATAACGTGTCTCAGACGCAGACGTGTCTCAGATGCAGACGTGTATCGGCTACGGACGTGTCTTGGCCATTCCGAATCGGAACTATTTTCGAAAAATTTGAACTCGAAACGTTTTCTCAATTTTCTAGAAATTTGTTGGAAATGAAAACGCTCAAGAAAATTCCATAAAATAAATTATCGGGTTTTGCCAAAATAAATCGTCTGAATTCTAATCAGAATATTGTTTCATTTTTTCCGCTAGGAAATCTTTCAAACCTGCACAACTCCATTTAAAGTGATCGCTTTAATATATCGAATGTCAAATGATTCTCAAACTTTTCGTAGTGATATATTCTTGAAGCAGTCCGAGTGAAAAAATATATTTTCTGGAAAAGAGATAGTCAATAATTTCAAACATTGTCCTGGATAAATTCAATTTAGATAAGGTGACGAATTATCCTTTGCCAGATGTTCCATCTATGTAAAAAATACTCAATTTTTAAGCTCTGCGACCTGTTTAATACTTGATGCTTTTGATTTCACCTTTCAATTGATAATATCTAAAGCATGATTATTGCCACGGAACGGAATGTAGAATTTTTCTAAGTTCTTAAAAATTAAAATTGATTTACCTTAAAATAAAGTAAAGTAAATCTAGTTAGCTCATGAACAGTAAAAAGTTTTTACTAAAAACTTATCTTAATTTAAATTTTAGCTAAGCTTAAAAGGCATTTCAGGGGATCGATCGATTTCGAACGCACACAGTAAAGAAATATTTGCTGATGATGAATGAAAAATTTCTGTCGAATTCTCAGAATATTTTTCGAGCACGAAGATTTTTTATGCTTTGTCTCCAGTGAGTCATGTCCGCTTGCGAAATCTTGTCTCACGCCTAGACATTGCGCTTGAATTTTCATGAATCAATTGTGAGCATATGTGAGTTAAAAAATGTCATGGAAGTTTAACACATTGTAAAACTCTAGGAAGGAACATGAGTTTTCTTAAGTACGTTTGATTTAAATTTATGCATTGATCTAGTTGCTAGTGCTGATGAATTCTTAAGCAAAAATGTAATTTTTCTATAATCAAAAGTTTCAAGCGCAAGGGACTCTAACGCAATTTGTTTGCGAATGACAGCAAGCGATTGAGCCTTGAATTGCCGTTTGCCTTTTGAACTTATTCGAGGTGTAATGTCGTCGATCTGAAGCTGACAATGTTTCCGGCTGAGCTATTCCTTGCGAAAGAATGTCGTTTTCGATTTCAGCACTCGATGGTTCTTCGTCGATTGAGTTGAAGTGATGATCATGGTGAGGATTTACGTGCACTATCAGGAAACCGCCTCGAGGAAAACTTGAGTGAGTTAGTTTTTTTGCAACAAAGTGGCGATTATTATGATGTTTATTAGCTGCAAGTAAACCCGGAAATATTTCATTAAATTCTATGAACTATTTTTAGATATCAAATGTTATCAATCAGATAAAAATATTTTAGATAAGAGGCAGACGGGCCCTCGCATTGCGGAAGCTAATTCACGGCACCAGAAATGGTTTTAAAGATAAGACATTGCCACGTAACGTGCACTTGACAATGAAGAATATCGGAATTCATAAATACTGTTGAGTGAAATGAATGAATGCTTGCAAAGTCACGTGCTTAAGTAGAGAAGGTCGCGTAGTCTCATTGAACTGTTGAAACTTTCGTTGGAAATCTCTTCTGGTTTGAAATCATTGAGATTCTTTTTTTCCAGACAATTTTAAAGGTTGGAAGAAATGAAAAGTTCTACACACGCGTTGAAATCTTTCATTATGTTGCGTAATTAGGGAAACATTCTTACCTTTAACGTCATCTACAACATAACCTAGTTGAGTTAAATCGTCTATCGATCTCTTACTCATAAGATCATCACAAGCACGTCTAGCGTATTTATCGATAGAAGTCGAGTCACAATAGTTGGGGTTTGCATAGGCGCAAGCAACGCAGAGAAGAAACGCGGCAAAAACCTGGAAAGAAAATGTGTTTTAGAGCTTGCCGACCATACAAATAAACCGTGATTAAAATTTTCGCTCAGGTGTCGCGAATTTATTCTTCTCGATTTATGCAGTTGCCATACTGGAACTTCGGACGCTGATGAATTATGCAGAGGTCTCGTTGTGATTGATTTATCCTCTCGAGACTGAATATCTCATCACCGAATCTATTTGAATGGCGAACTCAATCGAGTTTCATTTCTGCAATTCAAAGCAAAGCTTCGACATGAATGAAACCTTCTCGCCACTAAGTTGAATTTTGGATAATTTTTCGTTCAAATTCGTTTTTCGTAAACCACGTTTTTTTCACAAATTCCACCCGACCCTTTCAAAACTTCTCAGCTCACCTTGATGTTTGTTGAATTCATTTTAGATATTTTTAATAAGTTATTATAACTATTTAATGCACAGTTGGTTATTATTCTTAATAATACTCTAACTAAAGATATTAAAGCTTTAAAACTTTCGCAGGAGTGAATCACGCAGCGCTATCTTTATAAATGTGAGGATTTCTGATTCTCTCTCTCTTTATATCTAGTTTCTCAGCTCCACACATGTTAAGAGAAGATATCGGATTTTGAGAGAACTGAGCTTTACATAAGATTGTAGGACCGCCTTCAAGTTGAGGTAGGAAAAATCCAAGTCATTTCCGTTTGAACACGAAGAATCCTTTTTGCCAGTAAGAAAATTCTTAGAAATGAAACATGAAAAAGTTTATGAGAAAAACAATCAAAGGGAATTTATAATTAGGGAGATTGCGAACCTTTTGCACACAAATTCACGTTTCTGATTGAGAAGGATTCGGAAAAATAATTTAAAATAGAAATTTTTTGATAGAAACAAATACCTCAGGTGTAAACAAAACAAACTATTTAAAGTTTAAAAAAGTTTCAAATGTAATTTATAAGAAAAAAGGAATCAAAAATATTGGCTATAACTATATATGCCTATGCAAACCCCAACTATACTCGTATGTAGCTAGTAGAAAATCGTAGAACTTCGCCATTTGGGAGGCCCCGTTTAAAAATATTTTCTCTAGCAGACTCCACAAGACGCGATCCATACGTGACGATCATTGCAATATTGAGCATGTGCTCTGCTTAAATATCTGGTATCGCGAACATTCCATTATTTTTATTGTGCGTTTGAGCATGCGCGCTCGCAAAATTTGAGATAAGTCGAAATATGTCAACTTTGTTTTACGCAGTTATCACTTAGCCAATGCTTAGCAAAATGTCAATTTATAAGTAGACTTCGCATCACCTTGAATGGACAAAATTGAAGAGATAAATATTTTGGAAAAGCCTCATTACTGTCAATATTCGTAAGTATTTCACAATCATCCGAATTGTCGACGACTTTTTTCTTCTGTGCAGAATAAAAATTCATGATCTCGAGAAATAATGCAGAGAGATTGAAATTCATGCGAGAAACGAACATGACTCACAAGAGACAAAACATAAGAAAACATTTTTGCGCGAAAAATATTCCGAGAATTCGAATGCAAGAATTTTTCTTGCGTCATGTTTGGAAGCATTTCTTAGCACGTGGCCCCAAAAAGATCTACGTTAAGTTTTTCTCACAAAATTCAATAGATTTCTTTGACAAAGAACGTAGACAGAGTCCAGAAGGTTTAGGGGAAAGTTGGAGGAACCCTGGAAAGAGAGTGCGGGAAAATAAATTTAAATATAAAATGAAATGTGGGAGCAAAACTTCTTTCTTTTATGAAATCAAACAAATTTTTTATTCAAATTAATATTTTGTCACACGAAAGTACGAATAAAGTTTCAATTTATTTTAAATTTCAATCATATCTAACATATATATACCATTGATTGTGATGCAAGTTGCTTAAAACTAGGTCCGATTCCAACTTTGTTCGGCTAAATATTTTTCTGGAAAAAGTCTAAATAATAAGGAATATGTGACACGAATCGTGTAATACGACGCAATGTAAGCTAAAATTTAAAAGTTTTGCTTGTCGGAATTGAATAAAAAATATTACGTTTTCCCTAAGAGCGCAGTGATTATCTTCTCTCTCATTTTGATGAGGCAAATTACCATAAATTCAACATTCACGGTTTTGAGCATTAGGCAAGCAAGTTCATCTGAGAAAGGTTAGATGAATTGCATCATATGTTTTAAGAAGATTTAAAAAGAGAGAAGAAGTTTTGCTGTCCAATTCAAATGGACCAATAAGTTATTTTATTCCATCTATTCTCATTAAATAACTTTAATTGCATTTGTTTCAAAGTATTTCGCTCTAATCGCAACGAACAGAAACAGAAAATTGAGCCGAATTTAATACGGCAAAAAATTGGAGAACTTGTCAATTGGTTTCGCACATCAAGTTGATTATTTAATTTTCCGATAAAGCTCGAGAATATCTCGATCCTATAAATAAAACTCTCCGCTGCAAGCATTTCGTTTTAGTTCACTTTTTTGATTCGAGACGTGATAACAATTGCTTACCAGTGAAATAATGAAACTTTTTAGTTTTGTGTGCTTTTGCATTTTATTGCTAGGTTCGTTGAGACTTAGCTGATTAAAATAAGAAATATCAGAACAGGATATTTTGATCAGATCTTTCTGCGGCAAGACCCGACAACTCAAACGAGCAATCGAAGGTCCAACAATACGGCAGCGGGAATTCCAACTCTCAAAGTGGCATCCAGCAATATTCCGGCAGAAGGGCAAATGCGAATTCTCAAAGTAAGGTGCAGCAATACGGCGGTAATAATTCGAATGAACAATCTGGAATTCAACAAGCTTCGCGCCGTTCCAATATGAATTCTCAAGCCAAGATTCAACAAATGGGTGGAAGCAATTCCAATGAACAATCTGGAATTCAACAGTTTGCTGCGTCAAGGCGATCGAATTCAAACATCCAATCGGGTGTTCAGCAACATGGAGGTGGCAATTCCAACTCCCAGTCAGATATTCAACAGGCTAGCCGACGGTCGAACTCAAACGTTCAATCTGGAGTACAACAATACGGAAGCCACAACTCAAACGAACAATCAAGTATTCAGCAATACGCTCCATCAAGACGTTCCAACAGTAACGTTCAGTCTGGTGTGCAGCAATTCGGTGGAAGTAATAGCAATTCTCAAATGAGCGTCCAGCAATACGCTGGACCATCGCGGCGATCGAACTCGAATACACAATCTCAAATTCAACAGTTCGGTGGAAATAATTCAAACGGTCAATCAGGAGTTCAGCAGTATGGATCGAGACGTTCCAACTCAAACTCTCAATCGAAAATTCAACAAGTAAGTTATTTCAGTGATGACGTTTTGGCTCCAAGGACAAATTGTGGTCCTTTCCTAGAGCTAACCAATTGCTACAAACGCTGAAGACGTGATAACTCTAATGCTCAATCAAACATTTAACAGATGGGAGGGAGCAACTCTAACGAGCAGAGTGGAATTCAACAATATGGGCGACGCTCCAACTCGAACTCTCAGTCACAAATTCAACAAGTAAGTAACTCAAACGATGAGACAAACAATTTGTTGCCTGGTCAAAGGAAAAGTTTTATATGCTCGTCGCCGTTTTTGGACTCGAAAAACTGTCATACCAAAATGTTACCATTCCTACGAAGTGCTGTTAATCCTGTAATTACATCTCAACAGATGGGAGGAAATAACGCCAATGATCAGAGCGGAGTTCAGCAGTACAGCCGTCGCAGTTTCCCTGAATACATTACCGAGTCCTCTAAAGCTCGTAGGACAGCACATGTTCACAGACGCCAGAACAACAATGCACAAAACGATGTTCAGCAGTTTGGTAAATGTGACAAATTGTAATCAGCAAAAGCTGGGCTAATGCTTCAAATTGTTCAGATCAAGCTGATAACAGCGATTACGAAGGACCTCGAAATGACTTCGTGGCTCCTTTGGAAGATGGATCGAACGATCCCTATGATGTGGATATCTTTGGTAACCCGATGGCACCTCTGTCTCCTCCACAGCAGAATCATGTTCTTAACGGCGTGTATGGTTCCCAGCAGCAAGCGTACGGAGCTCAGTTGCAAGGCAGAGGTATTTATGGACCATATCAGGGATATCTCGGCCAACAATTCAACGGCTTCGGCTACGGTGCACAATCTCAGGTGCCTTATGGTGAGAGTTTCAGTAAATTGAAATACTTTATTACTAATTTCTTTTTCTTTCACAGCTCAAAGCCAAATGCTAGGATATTAAAGCAATGTCAAAAAATTTCTTTTTGAAATAAATTTTATTCGCTCAAAGAATCTTCATAACCTTATCTAGCTTCTCAAACATAGCGTTGCTGTCAATTTCATGCAAGTAATTGTCTATCGTTTTATCAACATCAGGTGAATCATGGGCAAACGTAAGGGACGCGGATGAACAGTCGTTGCTACCAAGCGTTTCACTTGCTTTCTTTTTGGCGTTTTGCAGTATCGCACGTAACATTTCAATATTTTTTGCGAGTTTCTCGATGTCACATAAACTCAATTGAACGGAGCAAAAAAGCAAAACAACGCTGATTAGACACCACAACTTTGGATCTCTCATATTCCTTGCTTTCACATAACTGAACAAATCACAGGAAAATTTGATTGAAACTTGACCGGCTCAAAAAGCGAGAGAAATCAATTCAAGCGCGAACTTATCGTCAGTTGTGCACGATAATACTCCAGCAAATCGAATATCACGTGCAAGTAAAAAGAATTTAGCTGATATTTAATCACCTAAAACACCGCAGACTCCTCAAAAAAGTGACAACGTGATTCAGAATATTTTTTGCTACAACTCGACAGCAAAGAACGCTGGTTAGAAAACCGTTTAGTTTCGTTCTAGCATCTCAATGGTCCATCAAACGTTCTTCCACCATCTTTAGTTCTTAAACAGTTAACATCACGGAGTCGTTTGCATTCTCAGCTTTATGCTGTAATACACCATTAAGCTCATGAAATCGAAAATGCACAAAATTCTCTTATTTTCGTTGATGGAGATGTTTGAGCACACATCGCATGCATCAATCTTCCTCAGTTGAACAGCGAGTAATAAAAAATATTCAATTGCCACAACATTTTTTCTTCTCTTCTTACAGCTACGCTCGCGAGGTAGAAAAGAAAACTCCGCTGGAAAAGAAAACTCAAAAGACTCGCGAACGTTGGTGGAAAAGCATCGTACCAAGCTCCTCACTCCGAAAACTGAAGCGGAACTTGCAAGCTGAAAAGTTGAGTTCTCTTCGAAAGTAATGAACGTGTAAAATCAAATCAAAACGAAACTGAAAGTATCGGAAACATTGCGTAACAAATATTAATTGAATTGTTTTTGTATTCTTGTGTGCCTCAATGTGAAACTTCGACAAAATACGTAACTGGACAAGTGCCTTGGAAGTTGAAAGCTCTTCAGGGAAACTAACTTTCATCAATCAGCATTGAAAGTTTTAAGATTGAATATGAGAATAACCGAAAAGCTGAATTGCAGTTATTTTTAATATTGCTACGACAGGTGTCTCATTGTAGAATGATTTCTGCGTCGTTTGTTTGAAGCTGACAATTTTTTTAGTGAGATAATTGTCATAACTGTTGTGATCCACCGATTCGTAGCGAAGAACAAAAAGAGATTAAACTGTTGCACAAAAATAGAATTTTACAGAACTTCCTAGACGGTGTGTTTGATGATAGAGTGAGAAGCGACCGTTGAAGTGAAACCACAAGACCTAACTAGATTCTATCAACCTCTCAAACGGAAATTCTTAAGAGCTAATCATGCATCTCAGAAGCAGAATCAGGTAAATCACAGTCCGAGTCCCAAACAATTTTCACGATTTTAAAAATATTTCCACATGCATTGAGAGACGGAGATTAGCGTGAAACATCTTCAAACAGTTTATTAGCAAAGAAAGCATCAGTGCGTGTCTAAAAACTCATACCGAGCAGTGAAGAGACGGTGCCAAGATAAAAAGCGAGCGCCAGACCAAAAGCATTTCCATTCATACCCAAGAAAAAAGATGAGACGAGAAACGATTGGGAAACAGAGAAATTAAAATTCAATTTCATATGGTCTCGTTGATGAAATAGATCTCCATGCTTCGGACCGAGCTATAACGCGTCAAGCCATCCTGATGGGAATGTCAGCGGCAAAGTGACTCTTTCTAGGGCTCGCTCACTCGCGGAATCTAACTTGGTTAATATTTTAATTGCGTCATATACATTCTTGGCAATTCTCTCCAGCTGTGAACTCAATACGGCAAAAGGAAATGCCTCGAAATTGCATAATTGGACCAAACCCGACAAGATTCACGTCTCAATTATATTTCTTTCTTCTCGCTTTGCTTTGTTATGAAAATTACATTTGAGCGATCTGAAAAGTGTGACTTCAAGAATGGAACGAAATGATTCTTAACCGTTAACTTAGAAACCTAGTTTCGCGAAGCGAGATTTCGGGAAGTTCACGTCTCTGATCAAATAAAGCACGTAATCATAATCACAGCCGATCAAGATTCCATCCCAGATTTTCTTCTAGCAGCAAATTGAAGTCTGTGGGAATCGCTGACATGCATGACCCGTCGAATCGACTGAACAAAGAAATTCAATTTTGGGCAAAGTTGAAGTCGGAGGCCGATGATGCGCGTTCTAGTTTCGCCGTCGTCGTCACCACCAAATTATCTATCTGATGTTCAGCTCTTCCGCTTCTCCGTTAGAACTTCTTTCGAGAATTCACCGTTTCGTTCTGTTTTTTAATCTTCATTGTGATCATTGGCACAGCAACGATTATCGTGCAATACGTCTGCCTTATCTTCCTCTTCCACGCCTCTAATGGTGACAATATCTGTTATTACGAGTGTTGTGTAATTTCTCATAGCTCGCAATTTGCATCTCAAGCTTTATCGCGAGCAGTTTTCAAATAGCAAATTTTTCGCCATAGTGAGCAGCGCTAACATTTCATATCTTATCTTCTTAGTAAGGTTTCAATTAGCCAAATAAATTCATTTTTGTGTTGTCATTAACTGTTTCTGCGCCACATGCAATCAAGTTTGTACCCGCTACAAGTTTTCCTGTCCTAGACGGAATGGGAAATTGCAAGAATTTATTTTAACGTGCGAACGCCATCATCGTGTTCTCACATTTGATCTGATTTATTATTCTCCACAGAAAATAATTCATTCGAATCTATTTTGATGGAACAAATTTGGCTGACAATGGGAAACTGTAAACCTTCTGCATTTCGAGAACGCCGAAAATTTCTCGATAGAATCCCTAGAGCGCTGAACTTTGGTTATTTGTGGAGCGGTAGTCACGTCCAGAAATATTCTTTGGCATCTTCGACTTGTTGCGCTTCACAAGTCTTTTAATTAAATTTTGTCTTGGCATAATTGCTGGACGTGATGAAGAACAAAATAGCTAATATCATTGTCCCCAAAAATTGGTTACGCAAATTCACAACTCCGTTGGATTAACGTGGATGAGCACTGCTCTATGGAGCTTGAACCTTGAAAAGTTCAGTGAAGAAGCAGAAGAAGAATTGATGATTCACAAATCGCGCTTATTACAATTATGGTTTACGATGCATCTTTGTGGTTTTGTTCGGATTTTCCGTCATTCAGATGGAACTACATTAAAACAGTTGAACTTGCTGAAGATATATGCGGTTTCAATTACATTTTTACAACTGCGCGGATCCTCCGTTGTCTAGCCGATCAATAATTTGCTTGCTCTGCGCTTCTCTTGCCATTCAAGAACTTAATCGACCTGATGGGGAATTTTATGATCGGCGATCATGCTGAGTTTATTAGTTTTTCACTCGAAGGCAGAATCATATGAAAAGTAAATTGTTTTCTCATGATTGCCGTCGAGCTTCCCTTTCGTTTAACACTTCTTGGTGAAGGCGTCGACTCCAGAACTCGAAATCTTTAGTAACGAGCAAAATTCGTGAGCAACTGATAGAATCTGCATGGTAATCTAATTCTTAAAATTGCCGTCATTTAAATGGATGAGTGCACGTTACCGGTGTTAATGTCTTAACCTAGTTCCCTCAGCGTTACTCCGTCATCGCGTTTGATAATGCTAGCTTGCTTTGATTTGCGTTCAGCTCGAGCAACATAGTCTGATTGTAAAATGGAATTTCTTCCGCAGATTATATCACCGATGCATCGGCATTTACATTATGTTACAGGTAAGCGAATCATAAATTCCTCACTCTGTTCCTCGATCAATAAATCGACTTTCGTCGGAGCCGAATTGTACTTGTGCAGCATGAGATAATCCGCGCATTTTTGAAGAGAACAATTAAATTTATCTGCTCCGAACGGAACAAGTGAAGCTTGAAATGGAAATTTAATTGTTATTGGGACTATTAAACATCCACTGATGATACTTCAAGCTTTCAGCGTTACCAAACTGAGCAATTCAATGATAACTACTTGGTTGATCGATTCGAGTAATTTTGAAACAGATGCCGGACAGAGATCAAACCTTAAGAAGCTACAAACTGTTTCTTATCATGAACTTGATTAATTTCTATTGTTTAGCTCGTTGCTGTATCTGCCAATACATCAAATGAATCTTTAGCGAGCTATACGGAGCTAACTAATGACACAACGACGAGCACCAGTAGTACAAGCAGCGTATCGTCATCGACAGCTCGCAGCAAATCAATTCCACCAGTTACACTCAATCCAAAGGTGAAAAAGCGCGGAAGTTCTCACGCAACCGATGCGTCAAAATCGAAGAAAACTCCACACGCAGGAAATGTACAGAATGTCAACTCGTCAAGAGAAGCTCTCAGCCAAGAAGGTTCAGATCAGCAGGTATGAAGCTTTTAATTAACATTCATAGCTCTGTTAATTGCGACTTGCTTGGCAATGACAACAGTAAGATTCTATAGACAAGGACATCCGCCCGATTGTGACCCCGCCAGAGCCATAAAAAAACCATTAGAAAGTGTTGCAAAACATCGACAGAACACATTGTGGATTACGCAAAAGCATGTGAAACACAATGGTTTCGGTTTATCTTTCCAATCGAAGTAACATCGGAACCTCGAAACCAGCGTTTACGAAAAAAAAACTCTCGAGCGATGACCCATCCGAGGCCGTCTTTAGCGATTTCAGCTTAATAATTGAATTACAACAATGACTATTAAGGAGTCCTCTAAATCTTGATTTTATCCGTCATCTCCACGAAGCACGGCTGATGGCAGATCAGAATAAAATCTTTTGTTTCTGTGCTTCATTGTTTCGATGGAACGATGCTCATATTAATAGTTCTGAATTCACCAGAGAACCCACTCAAGCACTTGATAACTGTCGCTATTAGACTCGCATCTAAGACTTGCAGCGTTGCAGATAATCTTGAAATCTTGTCGCTGGCAAACTGTAGCGTTTGTGAATCTCACTTGCTGTGACGATCAATCGGCTTGCGCTCTGCAGCACCATCCGAAGACGAGCCAACTGTAAATGTTTCACCAGACGATAATTTTCTCAATTCGGTTAAAAAGCAGCGTCAAGGTCGCAGAGCGCCCCATAAATTATCCGCGAGAAATGCGGTAATTCGCATAAATTTCCATTACTCAATTACATAACTCACCCAATTTCGTTTCTGGTTCCGCATTTTGGGTTTTATGTTTGTTTTTCTTTTCGAGCCAATAATTTTCTCTTTTCGAGTGTTTCAATGTTAAAGACGTTTCTCGATCTGCTTCCGAGTTTAATTCTCTCTTCCTTGTTAGGTCGTGTATTTGTCGGAACCTAACGGATACATTCCACTCAATTCTTTGCGTGGCGGCCCAGCACCTCAAATTCCTCCGCAGTTATATGCAGGTTCCCAAAACGACTTGGAAGCGTGGCGACCAGAACTTTGGGATCGAGATTACAACCGTAGATATCGATCGAATAACACGAGAGTTCAACGTAAAATCAAGAAACATTTCTGTAATTCAGTTGGCCTAACTCCTATTTTCATCTACAGATATCGAAGCAGAATGTCAAGATGACTACATGAAGATTCGCATTGGATTCAACGGATCGTTCACTGGACTTTTGTATTCAGCTGGTAACTTTTGACTGATGCAAGAGAAGTTCGCCCAATTTTAATTAATTGTCTCATCAGGCTACGCTTACGATCCCGATTGCATGTACATCAATGGGTCAGGGCGCGATTACTACGAGTTTTACATCCAACTGAATCGCTGCGGAACGTTGGGAAAAAACAACCTCCACGAAGATTCACGCAAAAATCCAACTGTGAGCCAAAATTTCCTCAATAGATTTCCGTTATGCAACATTTCTTAAAAATTAGAAAAACTTTATGTTCAACACTGTGACGGTGCAGTACAACCCACTGATTGAGGAGGAGTTTGACGAGCATTTCAAAGTAACCTGCGAGTACGGTTACGACTTCTGGAAGACTGTCACCTTTCCTTTCCTTGATGTCGAGTAAGTTGTTTGTTGAGCATCGATAAAAATAGCCCCGGCAGGCGTGAATTCAGGTTGAAAGACTTGATGTGCTCTGTGGGTTGTGATTCTCAGTGGCACTGATAATGCCACCCCGGATCACTGTTTGGAGCAGCAGCCTAGGCTGTGAGACCAGAGCTTCTTTTATCTATCTATTGATAAAAATAGTGTATGAATGTGACGTTTGCAGGGTCGCGACGGGAAATCCCGTAGTTTTTACTTTGAGCCCACCTGAGTGTTTCATGGTAAGCTCTCTCAAACTTAACAACTGAAGTCAAATCCCTTGATTAGAAAATTATAAACTTTAGGAAATACGAAATGGTTACGGAACAGCGGGGACTAGAGTGGCAGGTAACATTCAATCTTGTAATTATGTATCTGGTATTATCTATAACTTTTTGCCAGGTCCTGTCAGAGTTGGCGATCCATTGACGTTGATTATCTATATGAGGTCGAAATATGGTGAGAATTCAATGATCTAGTGAATGTGAGATTATTTAATAAGTGAACAATTGCAGATGGATTTGATATTGTCGTTAACGATTGGTAAGTTTCATTTTACTAACGTGGGAGAACATTTCACCAATAAATGTTCTTTTACAGTTACGCACACAATGGGGCAACGAAGCGAATCCAGCTCATTGATGAGTTCGGTTGTCCGGTGGATGACAAACTAATTTCCCGGTTTCGCGGCTCTTGGTCTGATAGCGGAATATTTGAAACACAAGTGTATGCGTACATGAAGACATTCCGATTCACTGGCTCTCCAGCGCTCTATATAGAATGCGACGTAAGAATGTGTCATGGGCGTTGTCCGGTAAGCTCAGCTATTTGAAATCATCGAAATGTTGCTATAACAGTTTTTGCAGTCTCAACCTTGTCACTGGAGAAACCTAAAAGGAGTCACCAAGAGAGAGGCGCCTTCAGATCCTGCGAACTCAACCTTGTCCGACAACATAAGCTTGTTCCAGTCGATCCGCGTAGTCCAAGATGACGACGATTCATCGACTAGAGAAGAATTAACATCGAGTAAGTTTGCGATTGAGTTTTCAATCATGTATTCTCTTGATATTCGTCTATCTTACAGTCAAAAACCCAACCGAAACTTGCGTGAAGACTTCAATCCTCTCAGCTTTAACCGCCACCAGCTCAATGTTGCTTTGTATTCTTGCCGGATCGCTCTTTGTCACCTGTGCTCGCTTGCGGCAGCGTAAACATGAAAGCTCCTTTTTCGATTCCGCGTACGTAGGACACAAAGGACAAATAGATTAAATTTCGTACTTAGACAACATAATTAAGAATACACTTATTGAATCTTAATTTGGAGTCCTAAATTTCACTTAGATCAAATTTCTGATTTCAAATTGATTTTACATTCAACTTAGAATTAGGGATCGATGAATTCGTTGATCTCCCTAAACTTAGACGTTTGCAATTGCATTTGACCTTTTGTAAATATATTCTGAGGAATTAATACGCTCAGTGTCGGCAAGTAATCCCTAATTGAATTATTCGAATTAAAATTCCTTTCAAATTAAGTGACAGATTTTATTGAGTTATCCATTCATCATTTTACAAATTATCCTGTTGAACATCTTTTTCAGAACAGCAAGTAAAGCGAAAGTAGTTTTCTAAACTAAGAATAGCCGAGTCAGCCAGAAATTATCTAAATCGATCGCTGAATGCTTTTGAGCCGTCTATTCAAACCTTGTCGCTTGACAGGCTTGAGTCGGAAGTTTCAAGCGTTCTAATTTTACATAAAATAAATTCAACAGTTAAACTTAAAGTCAACGACGAGAGAATGAACAATTGAGTCCCAAACTGGCTCCAGTACAAGATCATGAAAGTTTACGAAAATAGAAATCGTTTCGAAAAGGAATGTTTGTCGTCAATCGAAAAAATGAACAGAGCTTTGTGAAGGATGTTCAACCAGATTAGTTCAAGGACACAGGAGAATCTCTCACAAAATGTTTGTCGTAACATAAAAACAATTTCGACGCGTACACTTAGTACAATATATCCGAAGAGGATGCAGTGCCACAGTCTAAATTTTAACGCCATTGAGAGAAAGAGAGCTTTAGTTGATGGCCTGTTCGGTCATTTGTCGGCAAAGCGACTCAAGTCTGCTGTTAATATCACTCGTGTTTGCTGTCGAGTTCATGCTTGTGCTTAATCCTGAATCGCTTAAATTCTTTTCGTGGTTGCCGAGTGGCGAAAGCAGAGACTGGCCAACGACACGATCTGAACCGCAGCTGCTGTTGCGACGGTTAATGAAATGCTGCTGAGCGCTACTAAATGGCATCAAATTGTTCAGTGAATGGCGATGCTGAGGTGCCTGTGTAGTTTGTGGAGCTCCATGTGGCTGGTTAAACTGATGGTGATGCTGCTGTTGAATCAGGGAGAACTGGTTCAACTTCTCTCGGCTGACAGATCGTTGAAAGTTTGAAAGATTCGATGATTGGTTGCTGCTGAAGCTTGGGCTCTGAACATTAAAAGGCTGAACGCAGTACGGTATTGAGCTCTTGCGATGAATCTTTGGTTGACTATCACTGGTCATGCTTTGGTTGTTTGTTTTCAGTTGTCTGGTGCCCGTGCTCCACCTTTGACAGAAATGATAGTCAGCCACACTCAAAAGAAAGCAATTTAATTATCAATACCTCATTTTGCTGTTTCCGCCTTTGACGCCGGCACCGTAATGCATCTTATTTTGCGCAACAGCCATTCGCATGCGGTGTACTTTGTATTTAAGTTCCTTGAGGTGGCCTGTTTGTTGGACGAAAGCGTCATGATGCAACGCCTTGTCGACGAGCCAGACGAACAAGTTTGCAGAGTCTTCATCAAAATTAGAGACATATTTCCCTCCGACGATGATTTGATGCGCTGGAAATTGTGAATAACATCAGTGACATGTGGTAATCTCTTTTTAAAATTCTTACCGCTATCTAGAACCCGCATGACATGCGTCGCTACATCGTCGTCATTAGGGACGGAATTAATCAATTTCATCGGAGTCAGGATGATACTCGAGAGATCATCCAACCCGCTTTTCAATGGCCGGCTGCCATCATTTAGCTCTTTATCGATTTGTGCCAGAAGTGCAACACGTTCTGAGAGCTTGTGAATGCAGAGAACGAGCTTATGACGAGCGCCTTTGGTGACGCCCAAATTCTCTAAATACTCTTCGGTGATTTCCATCATCTGTTCGTAGCTCATGTTGCTGAAAAGCCAGAAGTACTTGTGAAGACGCAAACTCTTAAGCCAGACGCCGATGTGACCCATTCCGACGTGATGTGTGTTGTTGTACCTCAGATGATTCATCTTGTTGTAATCATCCAAGCGAGTGTCGGAGCCGCTCGATACCAAAACGTTACGCGATGATTCCATCGAAAGCGAAAAGCTGCGAGGCTTTTGAAGGTTCGCTAGGTTTTCTACCGACGATGACGTTACAAAGCCACCACTTGCTGATGGTGTTGTCAAGCTGTTGGAGCGTCTTGTTTTGAATGTGTTCCCGTCATCGCTATATCCGTCACCCGCTGGTCCATAAATATCAAACAGTTGATCACGGTAAAGGTTTGGAACAGTCAGGTAATCATTGGAGTTTGAGGTCGATGACATGGCATGAGAAGCTCCACTCTTGGATCCATCGCCGAACTCATTCGTAAAGTCAACAATTTCTTTGCCATTTTTCGAAAACGAGATGTGAAGCTCTTCGTTTGTGTCATAGAGAGAGGAGTTTGTAGTCGTGTTGGCCGCAGAGCTTTTGCTGCTGTTAATCGTTGAGCCAAGACTAGTATTCTTGTTTTTGCCAATCGGCGTTGGATATTTCATAGCGATCGAATCGTCACTGAAATCGTTTGTGCTTGGAAAGGTACGCAAATCCCAGAGCTCCTGATCTCTCTTCGATTTGAAAAAGTTTCCAGCCGGAGGTGCTTGCGGCACTGTAGTTGGCCAGGTAGTCGATGACGAAGCAGAACTCGATGATGATGCGCTTGATATGGAGGATGCTGTCGACAGGAATGACGACGCGTTGTCAGATGGTAGCAAGTTGTAGCTTGTAGAGCTGCTATGACTGTAGGCCATGTGCTCTTCAAGCTGACGAAGCCATTGATTCAGAGATCTACGAGGGGAACAGGTTACAAAAGTTAAGAAATAAATTATTGGCGACTCACTTTCTGTCGTCAAATTTAATGGCTGGGTGAATCAGCAGGTACGATAAGATTTGTTGCACTAATTCCATCGGCAAATTGTGCTTGATGGTATCTTCGATGAGAACTGGCACGAACTGCAGGTAGACTTTCTTGCCTTCTTCATTGTTCGGCCGCAACAATGGAAGATACATGAGGACATCGATTAGAATTTCCTCTTTGCTGATGTACTTTGAGACCAAATCATCTTCCAGCGTTTTCGGCTCCACGCCGCTTGTCTCGAGATCGCTGCTAGCGTCAATTTTATCGGAGCTTGCGCTGATTGTTATCAACGAATTGTACTTGTGGATGAGTTTGTTGAGGAATGAGATTGAGTTAGCCGCGTCTTCAAAGTGCGACAAGCGTTGTGGCGTGTTGAAGCTTTGTTTCAGATGATGGTCGATTGAATGAACGAGGAATTTAAGGTTTGCGAATGGCAATCGTCTAAACATGGAATAGATTACGACGGTACGTTCGCAGTCGTTCCATGTCTCATTCATCGACATTAGCTGAGTGACTTGTTCGCTGAAGACCGATGAATCGCTCGAGTGTGTTGAGAATTTCATCTTGGAGTTTTAGATTAATCGATACAATGGAGTCACAGTCAATGAAAAGGAGTCGATTTGGAGTTCGTTACGGCGATATCAAGACGGTAAAATGTTTTGCACAACTGTATGATTGTTACTGCGTCAGAGGATTCTGGAAAAGCGAGAAAGTCGACGGATTAAGGGACGCTCCATTGCTTTAAAAGGACACAGACGCCTCGTGTGAAACAATGCACTGACAGCCACCAATTTCTTTTGTGTTTCATGGAGAACAATTGGCGGAAAGATTCCGAAAATCGACGAATCGGAATTTGATCTTTGCTCGGGCCAATTTCGCAGTTTCCTCTTGAAATTGATGCTCATTTGATCGGATTTCTACTCACCTTTGTTTAATATCGTTGGTTTAAGCTTAAAGTATGTTTTATAAGTTAAATTACAATCAAATTACATTGTTTTTTCTCTCGTTCGATATTCTCGTTCTGCGATTTCAAGCAACTTTGAAAAGGCCCGCGAAATTGCGCGCGAAGATTCGAAGTTTTTCCGTTAGAGTTTTGGCGCGCAATTTAAATGAATTCTTTTTCAACTTTTACTAATGAGAAAGTTATCATTTAGAGTCAGATGACATGCTTCAGTACAGCTAAACTATCTGCGGGGGAAATGAAAAATTACCTGCTGTAAGATTACACACATTTTCAAATTTTATTCTCTCCACCCATTTCTTATAAGGCATTTCATCTTAATCATTCTCTTAGTACTTATAAATAAACTTACAACAAACTCCAATTAAGACACTTAAGCAATTTTAGATTGACTTGAATTCGATTCGTTTTTGTGGGAAACTTAAACTTAATGAACAGAACGAAATTAACTGTAAGATTAAACCTTGCAAAATATTTTTTAACGAATTCTTAAAGTTACGGTGCATGGGGAGAGGCGAAATGCATTTACAAAACGAATTAAGTGACTACGTGTGATGAGGTTTGTGTTGTCTCAATATTGCAAGAATCCGCTTCAATGCCTGACGACTTGTCCATGGACACGAAAACGATAAAGGCACGTGTAACGCGGATTTCCGTGGTTGGACTCTACTCGCAATTCGATAATTTGGTAAGGTTGATCAATTTCTTTGTTTTGCACTGGGAAGTATTGTAAGCTTGGAGCATTTGGCTCCGCTGAAAAGTAGTAGCTGCCTAACTGCACGGGATCTTTGTCCATTTCCGTCAAGAGACCCTAGAAAATATCAAGTTAGTTTGATCAAATGTCAATGATCGACTCACTTACCCAAACAGTAAAGTTATTAGGAGCGGAGTCTATGATACCATTTGGCGCAAGGGACTGGGGAATGTGCTCGTAACTGAAGCCGGTGATTCTTATCATGTTGTTCAACTGAACCACCAAGTATCCTGGGAAGCCTTGAAACGCCCAACATTCTCCTGGCTGTACTGACGGCGAAATTACGGTACGTGGCGTGTTTGTAGGGTACCAAAGGGGAATCCCGAAGATGGAGATCTCCGCACTTTTGACTTGATAATTTTCCGTACATCTACGAACGAGATTTTTAATCATAATCGAACTGTTTTGTTCGCGCAATCTTACCTGGTTGAAATAACTTGTCCACCAGCTGATTCAAGAGCAAAATCAACGAGCCCAGTCTTGTCAGCATCGTAAATTGCAAGAACGCTTTTCACAATTTTCAGCACATCAGCTTCACTCAATCCGCCGCCTGTTCCACCGATTTCGATTGATTTAGCCGCCATTGAGATCGCCACTTGTTTCTTGATTTCGTCGTTAATTTCATTCATCAATATTCCAGCGTTTTCATTGAGCTGAAGTTGGAAAGCTTGGTTGCTGTTTGTCTCGACTTGCTTCAGTCGTTCTTCGAGTTCCGATTTGGCTACGAAAATGCTTCCAATCCAATTTTTCAGAGCTTCTTCGTCCATTTTACCATCTGCGGTTGTCAAACTATTCAAACCGAGTATCGTTAGCAGATTCTTTCTGACGCTGTCGTCTACAGATGTGAAATGTGAATCGCCAAACGAGACGAATTTGCTCTCAACCTCGAGAAGTAATGTTTTGAATTTCTCGTCGTTTTCTAGCTTCAACTTATAAAAATCTTCTCCAAGATTCTTTCTCACGTCAATGAAATCGGTTTCAACTTGTAAAAACTGCGCAATGACATCGGTCTTCAGTTGTTCAAGGCTTAGCTTTAAGCTACTAATTTCCTCATCGTGCAGCTTTAGTTTGTTGTAAGCTGGGCTGATTTTGCCATCGATTAACGTCAAGAGCTTGTCTGAACTCAAAATCGCCGCTAAGACTTCTTCCAAATCAACCTTTTGATTGTCCAACTTGATGTCAGTGAATTTGACATCGATATTTCTCTTCACTTGCTCTTGCAGTTTCTGTATTTCATTGTTGTGTGACAGCGTGATCTTTTGGAAAATTGCCTGCTCTTTGTCGCTGAAATCGTTATCTATCTGAATCTTGACTTTATTGGCGATTGCGTCGATATCCTGAGCTGTTAACTGATAATGAAAACTGGCGAGAGCGTCTCGCACTGTTGTCGCAATTATAATCGTCGCTTTGTCATTGGTTTCCTTAGTTAAGATTTTGTTGTTTTCCTCGAATTTCCCCACGAGCGCTCGGTCAATGTATCTTTCAATGTGTGCAATCAGCCCTTGCAATCTATCATCGTCGATTGGTATCTTCACTTGCTCGCTTGATCGACTCGAGAACATAAACTCCCTGAGGCTAGCCCCGAGCCAAACAAACGGAGTCCAAAGCCAACTCAAACTCAGGCTGATGTTGAACTGTGGCAATCGCGGTGTTGAGAGGTTGGAAAAGTATCGTTTAGCTGCTGTGAAATCAGGTGTGAGTTTTGCTGTGAAGTTGGAAATTTCGTTCTCTTCATCGGATAAAAGCAAAGCTGGAATAAAATTTGAATTTATCAGTCATGAGGGTTCATGATCGTTATTGTTGTTTAATCGGCAAAAAAACTGGAACTGACTATCCTCCTTGAATGATAGAAATGGAAAACCAAACCAAGCCATCGCTTCTTAATTTAAGTTAAATGAACATGAAAGCATCAGAGAAGAAGGATAGAAGTTTTTCTTTAATGCCGGTTAACAACAAAATGATCTATCCTCGAAGAACTCACCTCGCCTCAAATGACTATCAGGTCTACCGATTGCCCCCAAACAACAAAACAAATTGCCGATTAATTTTTACAATTGTTTTATTTTTCTATTTAGATGTTTCGAGAACTGTAAAAATTAATTTTTTATCTTTAATTACAAAGTAGAAGACCAATCGGTCGTTGTGGTGTCTCGAAAGATCGACCGATTGCTAACAGACAAATCTTAATTTGCTTTACGGAAAAAACGCTACTATCCTTCTTCAATGAGTTTAATTAAAACTTGTGTGGGCCGTGTTAAACATTAGTTGTGATAGGGAGGATGTGCATGATTATGATAGGATGAGGTTGCATTCGCTTTCGGGAGTTAGTAATTGATTAAGTGTTCAGGTGGGGACTTTGTCATGGATTGGCCTCTCTTACTTAGCTACATCTTTTGCAAGTTAAAAATAAATCAGCCAAAGGAAACCTTTGACGCAGTTCATAATAAATTTTTAAAGTCTTTGCCATTCAGGATTTGAGCAAAGAAATTGCAGTTCTCTTCCCCATCAAATGGCATTCCAATTTTTGTTCTAATCTTAAAGAAATGTTTCTAAACAAATGGGTAGGGCTTGGGCCGTCTTGCATGAAATGTGGTAGCTTATTTAGCATTTGAAACAGCGTTGAAGTTTTCGCTCCACACAATCTGAGCTTCATTGAGCAACCCGAAAGTTGCGTCACGAATCTTTTCGAAAATCTCTACTGATGTAATTTTGAATGACGAGAACTTGTCGCCAATGTATGCGAAGTAAGGACTAAAATCGAAGGTCGGCATTGAAGGGAGTGAGAATTTCGGTAGAGATGGAAGCGAGATTGAGGGCAAAGAAGGAAGCGAGATGGTCGGCCAGTTGAAAGTTGGAAGAGAGATTACTGGGAGGGAAAAACTTAAGTCCGGAAATTTAAGCCATTCTGGGCGCGAAAAGGATGAATCGGGAAACTTCAGCCATTCCGGACGAGAGAAGCTCAACCATTCGAAAGAAATCTCAGGCCAGCTGAACGAAAACTCTGGGAATTTCAGCCATTCCGGTCGCGAGAACGACAACCATTCGAATGAGATTTCGGGCCAAGAGAAGTTGAAGCGTGGAAGCGTGAACGTTAGAAAAGCGGGCCAGGCAAGCGTTGGGAAGCTTGGCATAGAAATTGACGGGAAACTGAACTTGGGCATTGTTAGTTTTGGGAAGCGCAAGTCGGGAAGAGAAATCTTGGGGAAGGAAAGGTTTTTAGGAGGATCGAGGTAAGTGTAAGTTCCTGTAAGAGAAGAGAATGTTTTCAGTTCCAATTCTTGCGTTACGCGAGTTGTTTAAATGTAATATATCAATCTCTTTGTACTCACCACCAAGCAAAAGTAATGGCAACAGGATTAACATCAACAGCAAAAACCTTTTGCGTCTTGCATTCTTGTCAGCATTTTCCGAGCGCGTGTAGAGAATCCAAGTATCCAAGCACAAAATAGTTGATACGAAGAGGTAAACTTTGCTGAATGTGAGCAGAACGTATCTCTTGAAGACATCAGAAGCTCGCCGGAAGAAGCCTAAGATTGATAAATTCTATTAGTTGAATTCTTAAATGCCATACTGGCGATCTCACCTTGTTGTCTGCGGATCGGTGTATACGAGTAGCGATCGTTTGTTCGGTAGAAGATTCGGCGGAAGCGTTGTGAAACCGAATAATAGCTTGAGTAGAAGAAGCTGACGATCAGAAGGAAAAAGCGATTGACAATGTTGTCAGCTGGCTTGCGTCGGTTGTGCAACTGGCGGCGAAGCTCCGACACATCAACTTCATCTGTTGAGTCGTACTGAAGGTCTGCTGAACGCTTTTGGAAAGAGGTGCTGCTGGTGTTTGATAGAAATTTACGTCGAAGGAAACTTTCTTCTGTTGGATTGTTCTGAATCATGTTCTCGACACGATTTTGGTACTTTTCGAGCGACCGACGAGACATGTTGGGCATAGCGACGATCCCGTTCTTCAACTCGCGACGATGTGGCGAGAGTTCCGAGTAGGTGTAATCTGTTTTGGGATATTTGTTCCAGTACTCGCCAGCCTCCATGTATTCTTTATAAGCTGGATGCTCAGCAATGTTGACAGCTGGGCTCGCGATGTCTTGTGTGATTCTCTGAGAACGTTTGCTGGATAGAATTGGTGTGCTCGTCTTGATGGCATGATAAATATTGTTAAAGATGCTTTGGCTTTCTGGTGCGTCTGGCCCGTCGATAACTGACTTTGTTATTGTTGTTTTTGACGTAGCTTCGCTCGATTCCTCCTTGCCATTTGTAGTTTTCTTAACTTCTGTAACGGTAGTGGTAGTCACTGAGGTTTTGCTGACTGCTGTTGTCTTCAGAGAATCCGTTGATACATCTGTCGATGTATCAGATGTGACGGCCTTAGCACTGCGACGCTGACGCTTTGGCCTGGACCCTTGTGATGGGACGACTTCAATCACATCGTCTTCTTCTTCAATCAAACTGATGGTTGGGATTTTCTTTGCATTTCTCTTTTCCGAGTCTCCGTTCTCGCCAAACAGAATGCCTGGAGTCTTCGACCGCGATCTGCTCCGCGTTTCAATACCGAGAGCATCTGCCATGCTTTTGTTCTATCTGTAACAACAAAGATGACATCACTAATGAGTAAAGTGTGGACATGACCTTGGAAAACGTGTTGAAGCTAATTTATAAGATTTCGAGATTTCGTTCAACTCGAAAAAGCGGGAAATAGAGAAATATTCAGAGAAGATGCATGTGAAGGTTCGAGAGACCGAACATTTGTCTCTCGAGAAAGTTTAAAGTCTTCGCTTGCTAATGTTTATTAATAGCGTCTCTCTTCATTTTCTTCATAGCCTCGATGCTGATCTCCGAAATGAAAACAATGTTGGGTTAACGGCGGATAAAACCGAGAGTGAAAGCGAAACTCTCAAACAACTCAAAAATAGTTTTCCCGAAAGAGCAATCCAAGTGAATAAAGCGTTCTGCGATTCTTCTTGATGCTCGAGTAGCATTTGCCAGAAATAAATTACTCGTTGGCCTCCCGGCTAAGCCGCTAACGGCTTGTAACGTAATTATCACCTCTTGTAAATAGATATCACTTAGATAAGTCCGTTTGCTTTTATCACGAAATCTTTGACGATTGTAAACAAGAGCTTCTTCGAAAATAAGGGCAATAAACGCCTGAAACGGCCAACGAACACTAACACACCTTAATGCGATTTGATAAAAACTTTGACTCCAAATTATGCTTTAACTAACAACACTTTCTTACCGAATTCTTGTCACAAGTGGAGTCCGGAAGGTTACGAGTACAAATCAACAACTGCGACCGACGAATAACATTTATTTACCGACGATTAACTCGAGAAAAGCGTCCGCGTCGAATTTCTTTTGAGCGTCGTTCACGTTTTGTCTACGCTTATCCGGAACACAATTAGGCAACCACCAGAGGGACAAACGAGCCTTCACTTTTCTAAGTTTCCGAGCAAAGAGTATTCTCGACTCTCAAATCTTTCAAACAAGTTTTCCAACGCAATGGCTTTGACTAACGAGCTCAGAATGCTCCTGGTGGCTCGCGGAACATTCGGACAGGTAAATAGATTGGAGACAACGAAGAGAAGCGCTGGAGTGAAAAGTTTTGTGATTGAATAACATTTTCGGCTGCAGGGCCGAACCATTGTTATTTACCAAAGGATAAACTTTGATTAAAGTGACCAAAACGTTATCAGACAAGATTGACATTAAATTAAAACGACAGACAGATCAATCATTGGAACGTCCATTGAGTTTTCACTAACAATCTTCAACGTCGTCATCACGGATGATATCTAAACAACCTCCAGTAATTGAAACTCTTATTCTAGTTCCGTAAGATTCATGCATCGGCAGTCACCAACGCAGCTGAACGCTTCAAGAACTTCGAAATCTACCGATGGAATCCAGAGGCGCCAGAAGAAAAGCCTCACATGCAAACTTATAAGGTCGATCTGAACGCTTGTGGTCCAATGGTGCTTGACGCTTTGATTAAGATCAAGAACGAAATCGACCCAACTTTGACTTTCCGAAGATCGTGCCGCGAAGGAATCTGTGGATCGTGCGCCATGAACATTGGTGGAACGAACACTCTTGCTTGCATCAGCAAGATTGATAACGCTGATCTCAGCAAGCCTGTTAAGATCTATCCATTGCCGCATATGTATGTCGTCAAAGACTTGGTGCCTGACATGAATAACTTCTACAACCAATATCGCTCGATTCAGCCATGGTTGCAACGCAAGTGAGTTGAAACAACAAAACTCGTGATGCACTTCTAATTGCGCTTTTGTATTTTTTAGAAACGAAAAAACGGAAGAGAAAGGAAATGCGCAATATCTGCAGTCGGTTGACGACAGAGCTAAGCTCGACGGCTTGTACGAGTGCATCTTGTGCGCATGTTGTTCAACGTCATGTCCATCCTACTGGTGGAACGGCGACAAGTACTTAGGCCCAGCTGTTCTTATGCAAGCTTACCGCTGGATCATAGATTCACGTGACGAATCTACCAAGGCTCGCCTTGACAACCTGAGGGATCCATTCAGCGTCTATCGATGCCATACTATCATGAACTGCACCCGCACATGTCCCAAAGGCCTGAACCCTGGCAAGGCTATTGCTGAGATAAAGAAACTCCTCGGTGGAATCGCTTCAAAGGACGCTCCAGGTCTCGACACCGCCGCACTCCATCATAAGTAAACTCTCAGACCAACTTAGAAACAAGATCCGCTTCAAACGATGATGCTTAACTTATTTTCAATCCACTTAGAGCACAAGTATGCGTTTACCTTTATATTCAGTAGCAGTGCGACAGCAACGTCGCAAGAAACTGTTGTCTAATTGACTGGGAATAAATCAAAGAGTATTTCAATGCGAGATTCTTCATTCAAGATCAATGTTATCCGTCCACATCGTTGCGAAGTGTAACGGCAGAGAGTTTTGAATTGTGTGAATCTCTCTTGCCATCCCCGCGGTCTTCGCTCGGTGTTGATAACAAAAAAGTAATTTCACGGATTAGTCAAACTCCTCGCCAGATTGACCACTTCTAACCACTCATATAAATGAGCAGATAGTACTACAACATCGCAAGCATGGAGCACATAAAAATACCAAAGGTGAGAGCTGAAAAACATTGGGAAACTCGAATTTCATTGTCGTCAATCAATATTGAGAATAATCGCAAGTGACAGAACAGATTTCTTGAGTAAGCATAGCTCCTTACTACTGCTATCAAGTATAATATATCTACGGAGAACATAGTCTCTCGGCTACGTCAGACCAGTTAAAAAGAAAAACAACAGAAAATGTCAATTGAGATTTTGCTTTCATAATTGAATCTACTAAAAAATTGTAAGAATCTGGCGTTCCGGTTCTGACGAAGCTTTATTGAAGAACAAATCATCAAGTCAATCCCGTCATCCCGTCTGCCTCCCACATTCCTTATGGGATTCCCTACGAAGAGTTTTCCAATTTTCCAACAGCTTCACTCTCGCGAGCGAATGGAAAACGAGTTTTCCTCACAAACTTGAAAATTTCATTTGGGTGAAAAGTGAAAGCCACCGAGCTACTCGTTTTCAATCTTTATTGAAATTTCGGTCTTGACAAATCTTCGAGAATGTCACGAATTAAAAATCGAAGTGATAGCCGTTAGTTTAGCGACATTGGGGGTTGAAATATTTGCTTGCAATCGAAATTAATAACGAGCAACCATGAGCAGAATTTCCGATTACACTGACGACACCACGATAACTAACGATTTCAAGCAGAACTTTGATCTCGTGTCACCAGAGGAGATTCAGTACTACAGTGAATCCTTGCTCCATGACTTCGAGGAACTCAATCGAAAAGCTTGTTTATTTGGCCTGCCGATCCCTCGACGGATGTCAGATTTGAGGAAATGGATGGAGGAGAATCTGCATCCGCAGTTGCAAATGACTGTTCTCGAGCCCATTTTCTTTCACGATAATTTGGTGGTTCGTAAGGTGATTAATGGTTACTCAAAAACAAACGACCCACTCTCACTCTGGAAAATAGTTCAATGTGAAGCAATCGATAAACTTAGCTCTTGAAATGTCTCGCATTCACGTCCTTGTCTTTGTCATCTAGGTGGAAAATGTGAGGATGATCGACCGGTACAACAGCAAGAACTCCATCGTTGGGACGCTTTACTTGACTGCCACTCATCTAATATTTGTTGATCCAGAGGCCAACAAGGAAACTTGGGTAAACAGTTAAACATACTCCATCATCTTCAATAATTAAAGTAAGCTATTTTGCTTGAAGATTCTCCACATGCACATCGCGAGTGTGGAAAAGCTACCCTTGACAACAACTGGGAGTCCTTTGCTAATCAGATGTAAGACATTCCTTTCCGTGACGTTTGTGATAGCGCGTGAACGTGACAGTCACGATGTTTATTCAACATTGATTAAGCTTTGCCAGCCAGGTAAAATTATTCAACAATTTGCACCAACGAGTTTATCGACCAACGCTTTGTTTTTAGTCAACATACAAAACCTTTATTGCTTTCAATACACGTCAAGCAGCGAAGAGCTAGCCAAGTCAGCAGGCTGGGATTTCTTCAAGCTCGATAACGAATACCGCCGGATGAAAGTTCCCAACAACGAATGGCAACAAAGTTCCATGAATAAGAATTATGAGCTATGCGATACTTATCCCAATCAAATATTCGTGCCATCCGCTTCTGATAAGACTGTGCTGCTTGGTAGTTCCCGCTTTAGGTCGAAGGGTCGCTTGCCAGCTTTGACCTACTTGCACGCAAACAAAGCTTCAATATGTCGATGCTCACAACCTCTAAGTGGGTTCAGTGCTCGCTGCATGGAAGACGAACAGATGCTTCAGGATATTAGGAGAACAAATCCAAACTCAAGTATTCTCTTTGTCGTTGACACCAGGCCAAGGGTAAATATTTTGACATCGCTTCGTTTGCCGATATGTTAAATTATTCTTCTAGATCAACGCGATGGCTAACAGAGCAGCGGGAAAAGGCTATGAGAACGAATTGTTTTATGAAAACACAAAGTTTCACTTCCTCGGCATCGAGAACATCCACACAATGCGAACGAGCCTTCAGAAATTGATTGAAACGTGCGAGCAGAAAACGATGAATGGATTTCTGAGCGCATTAGAGTCTTCCCGATGGTTGGCTCATATTCGCGCGGTCCTTGATACATCAAGTTTCATTGCCAACGCTATTCATAAAGGAACATCAGTAGTCGTTCACTGCAGTGATGGCTGGGATCGAACTTCACAGGTCTGTTCTCTCGCAGCTCTCATGTTGGACCCATTCTACAGAACCATCAAAGGTTTTCAAACGCTCATTGAGAAAGACTGGCTTAGCTTTGGTCATAAGTTTAGCGAACGATGCGGACATCTTCAAACAGACCCGAAAGAGGTAATTATCAATCTACCAGTTGAAAATGATCTTTGCTAATCTCAATAACTTTTAGATATCTCCGGTATTTACACAATTTCTGGACAGCACATTTCAACTGATGACCCAACAAACTGATGGCTTCGAGTTCAACGAGCGATTTCTCTTGATCCTACATGATCATGTGATGTCCTGTCAATTTGGAACATTTATCGGGAACTGTGAAAAGGATCGAATTGATCTGAAGCTAGCGGAACGGACTTACTCGCTTTGGGGACACATGGCGAATCACATCAACGAATATATTAATCCGCTTTATCGTCCTGGAGAAGGAGACGACCTTATAAAGCCAAACCTGGCACCCCAACAGATTCATTTCTGGCGGGGAATGTACAGTCGATTCGAAAGTGGAGTTCATCCGAGAGAGAACGTTGGCGACCTTCTAAGCACAAGCAAGGAGCATTCAGCATCGCTCGAAGATCACGTGCAGCACTTGACTAAACGAATTGGAAATTTGAAAAATCTTATTTCCAAGTCTGCTAAGAAACTGCAGACGAACAGCTCAAGCTTACTGCAAAACGCGGCCGGAAAAGGATTTTCCGACAACAAGTTCAACTACGACAACAAGAAGCTAAGCGAGCTGAAGTCTGCCGAATATCATCCACTGAAAACCGGCGAGCTCTCTTTCTCGAACCTTTCCGTTACGGATCCCAACGAAGACTTAAAGCAAATTCCTAACGAGATCAACTCAGTTGCCCTCGATTGGAAGAATCCACGAAGTGCAACAGTTTGTGCTTGTGCAACGCCTTTCTCACAAGAAATGATGAAGAATCACTGTTGGCGTTGCGGAGAAATCTTCTGCACTCGTTGCATTTTATCAGCTCCACTGCCGGGACAAAGCAGCGGAAAGCCTGCGCCCGTCTGTCGTGGCTGTTATAAAATTGTGTCCCAAGTTAGCCCGTAATATCCAAACAATTATGCTTGACCGCCGATAAAATAATCGTTAAATAAATAAAAGCTTTACGTTGAAGGAATGATTCGAGTCGTTTTAGTTCGTCAAGCGTGACTTCCCGTCTTTCCCTTCCCACTGATTTTCGTAACATGAAGAAGATTTTTCTATGTTTGTTCTGTCTCGCTCTCTCTCATTGCAGTTTATGTTGCTATGTTATTCGGTTAGCGATATTCGAATGATCTTGTACATTAAACATAAAACTCTTATTTCTCGGCTTAAATTAATTGAGTTCTATAGAATAATTCCAGTTAGTGACAGTTAAAGCACAAACATTCACGTCACACTACTGCCATTACGTTTGTTTTTAGCCTACGAGACCAAGCATAATTTATGCTGCAAACATTAATCGAAGAAACCGAAAATGTTTACTTGCTCATACTGCTGTGAAGAATTTCTTTTCGAATTCAAGCTGGATGAACATGTTAGGTACCATCACGAGGCGTCAGATGAGTGGCCAGCATTGATGTTTCAATGCTCGAACTGCCCGGCTTCGTTCTTAAGCCATGAGCTTTTGAACAAACACTTAAGTTTTGCACACGATATGGAAAGTGCAGATCAACCGAAAGAAAATTTAGAAAGGACTGCCGTGAACTTTGTGACGACACCCATTCGTACTCCAAGGAGTATTTTGAAACAGTCTGGTAGATCTGTGATGCTCTCACCAACTTCAGCAGCTTTACGGCGGACAATAAATAACCACAAGCGAGCGCTGTCAGTTAGGAGAGAACTGAGGTTCGACTTGCCAACTGACCAAGCAAATGAGGACTGTGCGATCATGATGACAACGCCTCTCAGTATTGGATCGAGACCACAGCACAGTTTCTGGAAAATATTTGCGAAGGATAAGCCGATTAATTCGAAAATCAAACGGAAAATCCGCGCCAAAGCATGCAAGCTGTCGAGTCGCAGCGTCAACCAAATGATAACCAGCACGCCCGTGGGCTTTTCGGAAGACAACGAGTCCGAATGCGACGACAACGACTACTCGATACAGAGCAACTGGTCGTCAGCGTTGAAGACATCAGATTTTAAACCTCTGTTTCTTACAACAGATCGATTTCAATGCAACTTCTGTCAGGAGAAGTTTGACTGCAATGCTGAGCTCCTGAATCACAAGACTAAGAGCCACAGGAAAATTTCTTTTCTTCCTGCCTTCAAATGCGGCCAATGTTCCAGCACATTCTATCGGAATCGTCAACTTTTGAGGCATCATCATCAACAATGCTGATTCAATTTGAATTATTTATTTGACTACGATTGTTTTACATCGCTTAAGATGAACCTGTAGAAAGTTTCAAACTGATTTTCTAATTACATATCATATTTAATATCAATAAAGATGATTCAGATTTCCAAATATGTAGTTGCACAAAATCTTATGACTAGCTCATGCTGATTAGACCTTTTTACAATCGAGTAATTTCCGTTTTTGTTGGAATTGCAATGCAGTTCGAATTGTTTCTTGCGAGATTCGAGTAATAGCCTTGGTACGAGTTATTGTTGGTCGCCTGACAAGCTAAGCAGCCCGGCGCAACAATGGCTTTGGTTGGCTTTGGAGAAGCAGTTGATTGTGTTACGTACTCACAGCTTCCATCGGAAACGTATTGAGCGTTGTTGATAAGGTTTTCCGTTGATTTCGTCGTGATAATTGTTGTCTTCGTGATCGTTGCCTTTTGGATATAAGTCGGTTGAGTCGGCATCATCACGTGCTCGACCTCCGCGAACGCCGAGTAGCGGCCGTAGGGAGCTTGACCTGACTTTTTCGGAAGAGGGGGAGCGTGAGTTTGCTGTTGCTGTTGATTCTTCATTTGAGGATTGCTGACGACGTAACCAATGGCATAACCACCGCAGCCTTTTGCGGCCAAATTGTCCCAAGAGTTTGGCTTCGATGAACATTGCGATTGAACATAAGCATGAGTTGAAATAGAGTTTTCGACCGGTTGAACTTGACTTGGATGGACGTAGCGATAGCCATGAGTAATCGGTTGGTTGTAGACTGATGTCGGTCGCTGCTGCCTCATATTCTGACGACCGCACATTGGTTCACTCTTGAGGTCCCACATGCTTTCGTTGCTTATCAAGCAAGTGCTCGATGAAGACGGAGCTACCTCGGCGTGTATCTGTTGACAGTAGTTGCCGGCATTCTGACGAATATTACAGCGATTCGCCATCTGCTCATTGAGATCGTATTGATTGCCAGAGCAGCCGTTGTAGTGAACGGCAGTCTGTTGTTGTTGTTGAGCTGTTGCGTGAGACTGAGACCTAGGCCGAGGTGGTCGATCCTTGTCCTTCTCCCGATGCTTATGCTTATGATTTGCATCTTTGTGATGTCTCGAACGTCTCTTCACTGGAACGCAGTTGGGATCGCAACATGGACTAGCAAGGTCATAAGCATCCAGGCTTGTGTTGTCCTTGTCTGTACTTTTTTCTCGCTTCGATATGAAATGGCCGATGCAAGGATTGCACGAGTGATGGTAGTGGCGCCGAGACTTGGCAGGCTTCTGGTGCTGTTCAGTCTGCTGGTGGCTGTGCTGATTTTCGTTCAAGCTTTCTGGTCCATGATGATGGTGGTGGTGTGGTTGATGTCGCAGTGATGGACTGCTTTGATTTACATAAGAATGTTCCTTAGAGTTCAAGTGATGAAGGGATGATGATGAATTCGTTACTAAATACTCTCCGCTACTGTGAGGCTCAGGATACTGGAAGTGCGGGCAAATAAGTTAAATTTCAGGAGCTAAACAGGATAAAGCCTTACTTGATAGAGGATGAATTGTGCCGGAGGTGGAATAATTGCATTGTTTTGTCTAGACAGCTTAGCAACGTCTTCAGTCGAGAGTGGTCGAGTGTATTGCATACTCGTTTCGCGATCACCTGGAGAGGTTTTTGATTCAACGGAATTGTCGGCTGTCTTTTTTCTGGCGGGAAGGCTGTGCGTTTTCCATTTGCCTTCGAGTAACTCTTTCTCTTTCAAACAAATTCTATCTAGCTCTGCGAGCTTATCCTGAAGAATTTCTTGAAGTTGAATGTATTTCATATGAAGATTCACCTAAGAAAAAACCATTAGTGGTTTATGTGGATTTAAATCAAAGTTACTAACTTTTCGAACGCAGTTTTCAAAGAGAACAACCATCCGCATTCGTGTCTCGCAACTTTTAATAAACGAAACCAACGTCTTATGATCTACGTTCTCCATGTCAGTTCCGTTGATTGATAAAATCACATCCCCTTCTCGCATCCCTAAATGATTAAGTGCCGATAAATTAAACATACTGCTTCGACTCTTAAATTATGTGAATTTACCTGCTTTGTAAGCTGGGCCATCGTACTCAACCGAGTCCACATACGTCAGCATTTCGACCTCATGCTCCTTTTTGTAGTGAATGCCGTAGCTTTGAAGAGTGAATCCATAAGTTCCTTTCTTCTTCTCTACAATGATCGTTCGTCTTCTCCGGTCTTCTTCGAAGTTTGTCGACGAAATCATCCGGTCAGACTTCACCCGTTCCAAAACTTGAGTCTGTGGCTGAAAAAGTCTTAGTGTCATGAAAAGAGCTTCAACTAGAGGCGAAAACTGCTTACGATGTCCAGCTCGTCATCACTGAGAGCATGACGATTCAGCAACTTCTTCTTGCGCTCAGCCATTTCTTATAATTATTATTCTGCAGGGAAAACCAGATAAAAGAGTTTAGGAAAATGACGAAATTTTGCAGAATTTCCTAAATGTTCTCCAATTTATCAAATTCTTGAGAAAGTTAAAAACAGTTTTCAATTACTTATTTGGAAAAGGTTTTCAACGTTTGTCTACAAGTCTTCCAGTAAATTAATCGTTTGCTCTATTTTCGCTAGGAGTCGGAAAAATCGATACTCCTGGATCGCGATGAAAAAACTTTTTCGCGTGAACTTTCCCGTTGAGCTGGAGCTTATCTGAATGAATTGAACAATAAACCTGCTCACTTTATGATTATTCTTTGCTTGTCTAAAGTTTTTCACTAATTTTAGACATCTCAGCCCTCACTCTTCGAGAGCGGCGGCAGACTGAAGAAGAACCCTCACATGTCCTATTTTCATTTTCCGAGCTTCACTCTGGCGCATGGCAATTATAAAGCGATTTCAAAAACAAATTCTGTAGAGAACAGCTGACAACTGACTCCGGTAATTATTAGCTTTTCTCTTTCGGCTCCGGTTCACTGACTTCACTGTTGTTAGGCAAGTTCAGTCGTAAAGTCTCAATGGATTGCGAAAGCGATAATGTCGTGCAATTTCCTCTCATGAAATTAGTGATCCATAAAGAATTTTCGTGTTAATCGCGGATTGTTCCGCTCATGCATTTCGTACCGATTAAACACTGCACTAGTTCAGGATATTCTTGTTCTTGTCTCAGTGGAGTCCAGGAGTAGATTATTGAATTAACTAGTAATCCCTGGCTATGCATAGCCTTATCATTAGTTAGTAGTAAATCGCCGAAGAAACCACACAAGACTTTGCCAACAACTTGTTATCACTGAACACGTTTCTGCGAAAACGCAGGATTTGAAAAATTAATTGCAGGCTACCTGAACTCAAAGCTTTGCTTTCTCGTGACAATCGAGGACAAGGCATGAATATTAAATGTCATTCGCCCCAATTTAAATCTCTCAGCTGTTTTGCAATTTCGCTAAATTGTTTTTAATGTGTAATGACATTCGCCAGCTCTGACGTGCACCTCAAACTCACCTGATTTGATTCGAGTGCTTCGGCTACATCTTCTCGATGAGATTCCACTCACGACAGTTTCCACTTCCTGCGAATATCAAGTGCAATGAAGAAAGTTGAGTACAGCAAATCTAGACGCGGAAATCCTCGGAACTGAGATCAGAGTTGTGAGCCCCGTCGTAACATAAAGAAAGGGAAATATTAAATAAAAGTCGCAAATGGAGGAACTCACGTTCAAGCAGCTGTGTTTACTCTTCTGCTGCCCGCCATGCCCGTCAAGGATCACTTCGAAAATGGCCTTTTTGCCTCCGAAACCCACCTACGTCCTCAAAGAAGTTAAGCAAGAGACGGACGATAGCGAATCGCCAAATTCAACAGCAGCAGCGAAAAAGTTTGAGTTCTCCTTTGTCCCTGAGTGTATCGAAAGTGGTCTGGCCGTGGACGAACGCTTCATGAAGGAGAACTTTGAAGCCTTTTACACGAAAACAAAACGTGGACATAAAATTGCTTGCCTGCACATCCGAAATCCCTCCAAGAGCGACGTCAAGTACACAATTCTGTTTTCGCACGGCAATGCAGCCGATTTAGGTGAGATCATTCTACCAGATCCCGTGCTCTTCAACCAACTTGGTCTCATTTTAGGCATGCTGATTGGCTTCTACTGTCGCCTGGTGCATCAACTCAAAGTTAATCTCTTCAGCTACGATTTCTCCGGCTATGGAGCATCTGAGGGACAGGCTAGTGAGAAGAATCTCTACTCTGACATAGAAGCAGCGTGGCATGAGCTCCTCAAGCGCTACGATATTAAAAAGGAAAATGTGATTCTTTACGGTCAGAGTATCGGAACTGCGCCCGCCGTCGATCTTGCTTGTAAGGTAGAACCCGCCGGGGTTGTGCTTCACTCTCCTCTGATGTCAGGCATCAGGCTACTGTTTCCTGTGAGGCGAACCTGGCTATGCGACGCATTTCCTATCATAGACAAAGTGTCGAAAATCAAGAGCAAGACATTAGTCATCCATGGTACTCAAGATGAGATCATTAACTTCAGCCACGGGTTGGAGATTTATGAGAAGTGCAAAAACCCAGTCGATCCGCTGTGGGTGAAAGGTGCCAATCACAATGATATTGAGCAGTATGGAGAGTACAGTAAGCGACTAACCAGCTTTATCAACAACGATCTGACGGAGAAATGACATGAGGAAAATGGCGAGGGCGACAAGAAGAAGCTGCGAACTAAGCTGTCTGACTTTGGTGACGTCCAGTCAAACGACGACTTCAACATTTCTTTAACTATAAGCAAATCGTCCTCTACATCTCAAGTCGAGAAGATTGAGAAAGACGACGATTCTTGACAGATTCGCCAAACTTCGAAGACTCATGTGACTGAAACTGGCTCGAAGATTGATAAGCAAAACTCAAATCCCGATCAAAGTATTTCAATAGCTTCTGATCTCAAAATCGAAAAAAATAAATGTTCAAACGGTCCGAACCGGCGCGTTAATGAGTTGCTTACACATGATAAGTCACATCATCTCTCGTTGAAAGATTTACGAAATTCGGATAGTTCGCGACTCGTGAAATCTGTAAATCATTTACTCGACACGAAAGATTCACAGAAAAGTTTGGTTGTACAAGACTCGATTGAGATAATTTTCATCGACAATGAGTTCATTAACACGTCTCAACAGCAAGATATTACTGTCGTTGAGAAGAAAGGTGGTCCCGAATTCGATAAGGAGAAAGGAGTTGAACGGGAGAACTCGTCGAAAAAGAAAAAGTTCGTGGTCTGGGCCAACGAATCCAAGAAAAGAAAGAAATCAAAGCAAGAGAAAACTCTCAACTGTTTTCTCTCGATTGATGAGCCATTTGATAATTTAGAAGAAATAAAATCCATCGGTCTGTCTGCTAATCGCTAGAATAAATGAGAAAGATATTTATGTAACTCAAGATATATCTTCAACGCTACAAGATATTTAATGCATTTGAACTCTTCGTATCGCATAAGAAAATTGTAATAAAAACTTTCATCATATTAAACTTGCAAAATTATTTTGTAGGTAGATAAATAAATAAAGGAAAGCAACAATCAAGGGGCCGAGTTTTGTTTTAAACGCAATCACAAGGTTTTGTGTCTGAAAAATCAATAAAATGATCGAATTCTAAACATATCTCATTGAAAATCGTTTAGTGAAGTTTGAAGAATTTTTTTATTTCGTGTTTTTCCTCACACAAAGATGTTGAGTGCCTTCAGCTTGGTATTTTTGCTTGACCTGCAGAGGATTTACAAATACGGTTCAGGGAACTCGAAGGTGACGTCACGTCCTGTGAGCTTCTTGTAGACAGCAGTGAAGGTGTCCACCTAAGAAATGAAATATTATGCATTAGTCTATGGATAATTTCATAATTGAATAATGTTTCTTTGGTGTGACAATTGACTACATTCATTATATGCAACCAATTTTCAAATACACCAAAGAAAGGTTGATGTCGGTCCTGTTTGACGCTCGTTGGGCAACTGAATACTGCTCCAACAAGTAACACGAGGACACAGTCGGAATTATCACTCGAGAACTCACTTTGTGCTCGATGGTTGTCTGCTGGTTCTTGTCCAAATGCACCTTGATCAATTGAGATCCGTCCAACTTCACGCGAATACGCTTTCCAACAATCTCAGCCGGGAAGACAAGGTCGTCGAGGATGTTATCGTAGACAGCGGTGAGGGTACGGCTACGTGGGCGCTTTTGTTTGTTTGGGTCTGGGCGACCACGACGTGGCTTCGGCAGGATTTTGCGCTCAGCACAGAACACAACATGACGTCCAGAGAACTTCTTCTCCAACTCGCGAACCAATCGGGTTTGGACCTTCTGGAAAGCCTTTTGCTTGGGAACTGGAACGTAAATGACGATAGCCTAAAAGATTGAATGCTATTAGAACTGTTTAGCTTCCTAATTCTTCCCGTATTGTACCTTCTTCGAACCGAACTCGACTTCACGGGCACGAGTGATGTAGAGCTCACGAAGTTGCTGTTTCAAATCGGAGTTCATCTCCAGCTCGAGGAGAGCTTGTCCGATTTGCTTCTCAAAGTCATCAGGCTCAGCGCCTCCGCTTTTCACAATCTTTGATACGATCATCTGAAAAATGCCAGGAGAATTATTAGTCTTGATTGTAGTGTGGAAAGCTTTCGCTGAACTGAAACCATTTCATAACCTCCAACGAGCAATTTACTTAGTTTTCAGTGAAATTCATCGATTTACAAGCGATATAAGGGTACAACTTAGTCTAATCGAGTGATACCAAATTGTAGAACTAACTAGACTTGAAGCTGATGTGGTAATTATGAAGTTAGTTTGAAATTTTCTTGCCAAGTTGAGTAAATAAATATCTTCCTAATTTTCCGCTCTAACACTCAAAGAAACAGGAAATCTTCAACATCTAATTATGCACATGAATCTAGCTTATAGTTTCTCTTAGTTTTCGACCATCCATCGCTTGTAAATCGCTTATAAACACAATTAATTTGGGAGCAACTCACGTTTCTGCAGATTTTGCATCAAAAAAGAAAGATGCGAAGTTTGACGCGGAACTCGACAACTTTCTGCGTCAAATTCAAATTCCTCACAGCCGTTGAATCTTGCGATTCACTTGACTCAACCCGACTTGACTTAAACGTTTGTATCGCGCGTAAGATTACGAAAGGAAAATATCGACGATAACACAAAGCAGAATGAGAAGAATTAAAGTATTTCGAAGAAGTTCTGATTCGTCAGAAACATTTAATTTTTTATTGAAACATTTCTTTCACAATAAACCAATGATGTTGCTTTGCTTTCCCACCTGACCCGAAAAAGCTTCTCTTGATGTTGCCCCTGTGTTTAATTGGTTTTGCTCGTTGAAAGTTTTAAGTCGGGTTGCGCTTTATAGAACGAAAGGGAACACTTTGATCTTCCTTGAGCGCCTGTTGTTGAGCATCTGCCGAAATTGACTTTTAACGCCTGGCCTATCTTAATGTTGTAACTGGGAGGATTGAAGACTTTGACGTTAAAAATTCAACTCGGAGATTCGCCGCTTGTGTTCCTGGCTAGACACACTTTTTGCTTGCTTTTTTAACTTTTTTTGTCGGATTATATTATTTTTCTTTCAGTATTAACTTCTAATCGTTCTTCTCTTCATCTCTCTCGAGGCTTCTTTCATCGAAGGGGTAATTGTGTTTCAAAGTATTGTTCCATTCGATCGATTAAATTTCTTGCAGGTTTTTTGTAAAATGTGGATTTAGTTTACTATCTTAAGGGTGGTTTCTTCGGACAGCTTATGCAGCGGCTTCCTTAGCCAAGCGTTCAGCTTTCTCGACAACCTCCTCAATGGGTCCAACCATGTAGAAAGCAACCTCTGGCAAGTGATCGTAGTCACCGGTGAGGATTTGGTTGAAACCCTTGATGGTTTCTTCAAGTGGCACCAACTTTCCGGCGTGGCCAGTGAAAACTTCAGCGACTTGGAATGGCTGTGACAAGAAGCGTTGGATCTTACGGGCACGGGAGACGGTCAATTTATCTTCTTCAGACAATTCATCCATACCCAAGATAGCAATAATATCCTGGAGCGACTTGTAATCTTGCAAGATCTTCTGGACACCACGGGCAATGTTGTAATGCTCCATTCCGATGATGTTGGGATCCATGATACGAGATGTGGAATCCAATGGATCGACAGCTGGGTAGATACCCAACTCAGCGATAGCACGCGACAAGACAGTTGTGGCGTCCAAATGAGCGAATGTTGTGGCTGGAGCCGGATCGGTCAAATCGTCAGCTGGTACATAAATAGCCTGGACTGATGTGATGGAGCCCTTTGTTGTGGTGGTAATGCGCTCCTGCATGCTACCCATGTCAGTGGCCAAAGTTGGCTGATAACCGACAGCAGATGGGATACGACCGAGCAAGGCAGATACCTCTGAACCGGCTTGAGTGAAACGGAAAATGTTGTCAATGAAAAGCAACACATCTTGTCCTTCAATATCGCGGAAATATTCGGCAACGGTGAGACCAGTCAAAGCGACACGAGCACGGGCGCCTGGGGGTTCGTTCATTTGTCCGTACACAAGTGCGACCTAAATAGATTGAAACAATGTAAGCTTCAGGAATCTCAAATAAGATGTGCAGAACTTGCCTTCGAGGTCTTATCCTTCAAGGAGATGACACCACCCTCAATCATTTCGTTGTACAAATCGTTACCCTCGCGAGTACGTTCTCCGACACCGGCGAAGACGGAGTAACCACCATGAGCCTTAGCAACGTTGTTAATAAGCTCCATAATCAATACAGTTTTGCCGACTCCAGCACCTCCGAAGAGACCAATCTTTCCACCCTTGGCGTATGGGGCCAACAGATCGACGACCTTGATTCCAGTGACCAAGATTTCTTGCTGTACGCTCATCTCAACGAACTCGGGAGCTTCAGCGTGGATAGCGGCTCTCTTGTCGGTTTCAATGGGGCCACGCTCGTCAATTGGCTCTCCAATAACGTTGATAATGCGTCCCAATGTCTCGGCTCCGACTGGGATTCTGATGGGTGAGCCAGTGTCAGCCACACCTTGGCCACGGACCAAACCCTCGGTACCATCCATGGCAATTGTGCGGACGGTGTTCTCTCCCAAGTGCTGGGCGACTTCCAAGACCAAGCGAGTCTTGCGGCCTTGAACCTCGAGAGCGTTCAAGATTGGTGGCAAGTTGTCATCGAACTGAACGTCAACGACGGCACCAATTACAGCAACAACCTAAAGAATCATCGTGTTAAAAGTTTGTCATTGAAGGTTCTTGAACAGTTTACCTTGCCGTGGGCAGCGGCAGCAGCTGTAGCGGCCTTAGCTGCATAGTGTCTGGCTGTGAAGAGAAAGAGAACAATTTAGGAAAATGGTTTCACAATAAAAATTTGCGGCTGTTATGCAACAACTTAGAATCGCCTGCAGAGTCGCATGATTTCCACGAGCTTTTCACACTACATTCTACATATTATCTTGTCCACTAGCACAGGTTTTCAACCAGATACTGCAATCAGAATCATCAGCTAGCCCCAATAACCTAAAACCCCATCCAGTGATGTGACGTAACTTAGTTAGTCAAATGAATGGAATATTTCGGCATTAGACTACCATTTGATAACTCAAAAATCACTTCTCGATGGTTTTATCGATTTATATAACGAGATAGAATTCGAAACTGAGAAGATTGTAATGGCGTGAAGGATTTTTTTCACCGACAATTCTGTCTGCAATTTTGTTTCTCAAGTGTCGGAAAGTTCAGAAAAGGGTTCGCCCACGACCAGGCAACCTGATTCAGTGTCTTTCAATGAGAATTACACCGAATTAGTTAGAAAAAATTGAAATTTTCACCAAATGGGTCGTGGGGAGGGGAAATTATGCAACGAAAAAACCATCGAAAAACCGATAAATAGCGAAAAATTGTCAAATTCCGTCTCTCCAGCGCTGACTCCATGAAATTGTATTAGTCTTAATATGCTGCAGTACTCACTCGATAGATTTTGTAGTAATTTCGAAGCTCGCACCGCGGTAAACATGATGATTTCGACTGAATAATGTTACCACGAAGGAAGTTCAACCACGAATGGACTAAACGGGCGCTGTAACTTTTCTGCATCATTTAGGCAAGGAAGAGATGCGAAATTTAAATCCAACAAAACCGTTAGAATTTGTTAGAATTTATTTTTATTGTTGAATATTGAAAATTTGCAAATGAGAGATGACGGCTTAGATTGGTTTGTAATCGAGCTTGCTCTCCAACTTCTTGTTATCGGAAACCTTTCGCACAGCTTTCATGAAGTCTTCTTGCACAACGTATTCACGCTCGGCGCTAGATAATGAAATCGAAAATCATTCATCAAAAATATCACTTTCAAGCTCGACAAACTTACCGGATAGCAAACAATCCAGCTTCAGTGCACACCTGTAATCAAAATAAACCAATCAATTAAACATAAATGTCGCATATAACAAAATTATTATCATTACGTTTCGCAAATCGGCTCCGTTGAAGTTGTCACTGAGCTTCACGACGGCTTCGTAGTCAATCTCTCCGTGCTTAGCAATTGGACCAGCATGGATCTTAAGAATCTCGAGACGTGCCTGTTCATTAGGCAGAGGAATCTCGATTTTACGATCCAAACGACCAGGTCTCAACAATGCAGGGTCCAAAGTGTCTGGAATTTATCGTTGAAACACGAGGGATTTATAAACTTTCTCGAATTTTACCTGGCCGATTTGTTGCCATGATCATTTTAACTTGTCCCAAGGAATCGAAGCCGTCCATTTGATTCAGAAGTTCCATCAAAGTACGTTGGATTTCACGATCAGCTGAGGTGCCCTCTGAGAAACGTCTTCCTCCGATGGCGTCGATCTCGTCCATGAAGATAATGCAAGGCTGGTGATCGCGAGCGTAGTTGAACATTTCACGGATCAAACGAGCCGACTCTCCAATATACTTGTCGACGATGGCGCTCGAAACAACCTTCAAGAAGTTGGCATCGAGCTGAGATGCGACAGCACGAGCGAGAAGAGTTTTGCCAGTTCCCGGTGGTCCGTAAAGCAAGCAACCCTTAGGCGGAGTGATTCCAACGCGTAAGAAGAGCTCCGGATTCAACAGAGGAAGTTCAATGACTTCACGCAACTCTCGGATTTGCTCCGAAAGACCGCCGATAGCTGAATATGTCACATCTCCTGGATCTTCGTGGGACATGTTGTAGACCAGCGGATCAACTTCGCGTGGCAAGTATCGCATGATTGTGAGAGTTGTCATGTCTAACGCCACTCGAGTTCCGCTCTTCAACTTAGTCTTGTCCAGCTGTCGGCGACAGCCAACGACGTAGCGAGGTCCGTTCGTTGCCTTTACAATAACTAAATGGACAACATTACGAAGAGATCAGAAATAGGCCAGGTTACTTACATTTATCTTCCGTCAACTGCTTCAGAACTTCGCCGACGATCTGACCAACGCTTTGAAGAGCCTTCAGATCATTTTCTGACTTATCAAACTGCTTTGTAAGCTCTTTCAAAGCCTCACGAACTAAAATAATGTTCAACGCAATGACAAAACAAAATTCAGATCAACACAACTCACTTTCTTTCAATCTCGACTCAACTTCCTTGTGCTCCAACAGTTTCTTCCTGTAATCCTGAAGCGCCTTTTCTCGAACTGGATCAGCAACAGCAGCCATGTCAATTCAATTCGTGTTTATTTTGAATGGAAACAAAAATTTAAGGATTGCGATGACTTTTATAAATTGTGAATTGATGGGCCGGCGAACTTTTCTGCTTCAACTTTAATGGCTTTGCGTCTTTTTAACTTAAAGCCGCTTCAATGATGCAGAAAAGTCCGTCGAACATTCAGAAGATGCGAAAATCTTGAGAGTTCATCCGCAAAATTTAGTTTATCGAGTTTAAAAGCGTAAACAGTGCAGTTTCGATCTCAGTCTTCATATATTTCGGGCATGGCGAACTCGCTGAAACAAATCTCATTGACTTGTTCTGGGTAAGTTGCGAGATTGATCGAATGAAAATAAATCACAACAAAGTCGCAACAAACCATCAAAAATTCATTTGTTTCTTCTGTCTTTAGACATACTCGCCCAGTAACATTCTTGGACTTCAGCGGAGTCACCGATTGTGGAACAAGCTTCCTAATCAGCGCGTGTAAAGGTATGTCTCGAGTAGAAAGAAAAGCTTATTATTCTAAAGGTCATCGACGACGACTTCCGCAATAGTAGTGTTTATTATTATTATAACTTCACGTATGTCGTGCATTCGGAAAAGTCCTTGAGATCCAGTTCTTTCTTTTATATTTCATACTGCGTTTATATACTTAGCCTGTTCACTTTAAACGTACACTTTGAGACAAAGGATTTTCTTCTTCTAGATGGCAAGCCAATGCTCAGAGCTGGTGACACAGGTGAGCATCGATAGATTAAGATTAGGAATCGGCAAATGAATGAATTGCTGTGTCATCTCCTAGGCGACTGGGTTGGAACATTTGAAGGTCACAAAGGAGCGGTATGGGGTGTTGCGCTCAATGGTAAAGCCACTCTGGCAGCATCAGGAGCAGCAGACTTCTCGGCAAAGATTTGGGACGCAGTGACTGGAGAAGAGAAGATCAGCTTTCAACACAATCACATCGTGAAATCAGTAGCATTTGATGAGATGAGCGGATGTTTGTTGACCGGAAACAATGAGAAGCTGTTGAGAACTTTCGATCTCAATCAACCTTCGACGAATCCAGCAATCGAAATATATGCAGGCCACGCGGGACCAATTAAAAGGTAAGACTAAGAAGCACGTCTTGGAGCTGACTCATTTATATACATATTTGCAGAGCTTTGTTCTGCCGGCAATCGAAATGTATCGTGAGCTGCGCCGAAGACAAAGTTGTGAAAATTTGGGACCGTTCAACTGGTAAAGACGTTCAGCAGATCGAGTTCGCAGTCAACCCCAATTCAATCGAAATCTCACGAGACGGCTCGATCTTAACAGTCACCAACGGTGCCAATGTCAGTTTCTTCGAAATGGATACGTTGAAGAAAATCAAGGAAATCACCGTTCCGACTGCTGGAAAATTGGCAGCTGCCAGCCTTCATCCTGACAAGAACTTCCTTGTTTGCGGCGGCGAGGACTTCAAGATTTACAAATTCGATTACATTACTGGTAACGAGATCGAGTCATTCAAGGGCCATTTCGGTCCTGTTCACACGATAAGCTTCTCACCAGACGGAGAACTGTACGCGTCGGGTAGCGAGGATGGCACTTTGAGATTGTGGGTGAGTCAAATGAGCTGTTAATTAACCTCGGCGTCATGTGATGCAATCGCAGATCTTCTGACCTTGAGCTAAATGTCTAATTGAACAACTTTTCTTCCCCTTTTTCGTTCGATAGCAAACAACTGTCGGCAAAAATTACGGTCTTTGGAAGCTCCATACGAGCGAGTCTGAGTCTGCACCAACAGTCATGCCACGCGAAGTCACAGCGAACTAAGCTTCGAGAGAAAAGAAAAAAACGTTCCCAGAGCAGCAATTAAACTTCTCATTCTATCTTCGATTATTTTGACAGTGATTTTCTTATACTTTCTTGTAATAAACACGATTTGTAATAACGGAAAACTCAACAGATAGTTTTTTTGAACGCGCCGAGGAATTAGTGAGTGAGTCGCCCTCGTTTCGAGAGTGAAAGAAAATTGTAGGAAACTTGAGTTATTAGTTTTACCTTTGTTTTGCTAGTTTATCTTGTTTTATCAGTGCTTAATTGACTAGTTATCCTCATCAGTTATCAGTGTAATCCCATCGATACCGCTAGATCACCGAGCATTCGATCCCGTTAGTTTGTTTCGATATTTCGTGTCGTGTTGTAAATTCTTCCCGTCGATTTGGGGCCAGAAATTGCATATCAAGTGAACCCATAGGTTGAGTTGAACGATACAAATATGGTGAATGAAAAATGAAAAGTAAGGAAGAAGAGTGAAAAGGTGAAAGTTCTTCTTTGAGATTTTCGCGCGAGTGATCGGTAGAAAATGCACGAGCTGTTTTCCAACGTCCTCGCCAAACGGGATCTATCCCGAGCAGGGGATCTGTTCTCGCTGGAAGATGCCAACATCGTAGATGATCTGACGGCAGTTGTAAGTTGAGATATATCAAATATCAGTGAGACAATAACATATCTTAATCTTCTCGCAGCTCTTGGAAATATCGACAATCATCGCTCATCCTAGATATCTCGAAGCAACAAATCGTAACGACCAGAGCGTAATCGAGATTTGCGTAAATCGATGCACTTCATGCATACGCCAAACAGGTAATTGCTAATAAGGTGTATGTATCGGTGCCGTTTCCTAACGATCGTTTTACTTTCTACGCTACAGATACCGCTGAGCAGCACTGCAAAGGCCTTTTGCAACTTCTCGAAACGTGCCTGCAGTTCAATCATAAACCGCTTTCGAAGCGAAGTGAAGATCCTCCCCACGCCAAAATTTCAGCTGACATCATTTCGTGTATCTTCTTGAACTATAACAAGCGCGCAGTCATGGAACAAGGTTCGAGTTCTTGTGACAAGTTCTGACTCATTTCTAATGAACGTTTGCATTTTAGCACTGCCAGTAGCTGTGAGGTTTCTGAGCAAAGACAACAAGGAATTGTCGCGCAATTTGGCTTCCTATCTGTCGCTAGCAGCGATTGAGTATTTGGATCTTCTAGTGCCTTACACGGAACTGATTTTAAATTCCTTGCTGAGTGGAAATTACTCACTCGCCCGCGTTGTTCTTCAACTGTACGAGACAACAAGCGAGTCAGCAATCGTCACTCGTACGCGGAACATCATCGACATTCTATCGAAATGTGATACGATTGACAAGAATATTCTGTTGCAGTTGATCGCAACCATCGGCAACAATCACAACGGAATTTCTCTGCTTATTGTCGACAAGTTGCCTCAGTTTTTCGACCTTATACTCTGCCCAACGACTGCAACTCACGCACTGACGGTTCTTCTTCGCTTAGCTGACCGGAAACCGACAGTGTTCGATGAGTACATAGGGCTGCTGTTTCTGACGGCACAGAAGAATCCAAGCACAATATGCCTAGTCGGACAAATTCTATCGACGATTGGAAAGAAGAACAAAGAGAAGGCGCAGATCGCCCTCGAGTTCATTCTACAGAATTTGCCCAACACCGATCGATCTTCGCAAACGATTTTGCTTCAAGAAGCCGTTCAGCTGTGCTCGAGATATCCCGTCTTATTCAACGATAAATTGACATCAGTCATCAGGCAGAGAAACTTAAATCAACAAAGCAACGTCACAATTGTAAATCTTAATTCCTCGACTTCCAATGTTCCATCACGTTCATCGCAAAATACTCAAAATGTTCCTTTAAAATCTCAAGTCTTGGTGAATTCTACTGGTGCCACTTCTACCTTTGTCAATCATCAGCAGCATCCGCAGCCCATTAACGGACTTCACCAGAATGTCATTCCAACATTAGCCAATTCCCAGCATTATTCACGCAGTCGCAAGTTTGGTGACTCAAGGTCTACAGGGCGTTTACACAACGGTACTGGCAACAACAACGCTCACCGGTCGATGACGAGATTGAATACATCTAACATCAATAACTCTATAGGTTTGCACAAAAGTATGACGCGCCTCTCTTCGTCTCAGCAGATTAATCAAAATCCAATCGGTAACGAGTTTAATTCAATCACCAACAACAATGACGACAGCTTTATTGCTCCAACGATCCCTCCGCCGCTTAGTCAAAACGTGATACTGACAGGGGAGAACAAATGGGGAATCCCTAGCACTAAGATCACTTCGTGCGGGGTCAGTGTCACAGTCAACCATTCGTCAGCATCGCGAATCCGTCCTTTTTCGCAAGGCTCCATCGGAAAGTCTTCAAGCAATGGTTTAAGCATTTTGAATCAGTCAACGGGATCCATCAGCAACAACATTTCCGTTCGACACGCAATGACATTGGAAGACCAACAGTCCACTTCATCATTGGCTCCACCGATATCCTTGCCACCGGAGCCAAGAAATCAAGTGATCATTTCTGGTCCGACAACAACAGCTCGACAAAACGCTAAATCAGTTACATTGTTGAATGTTAACAGCAACGTCAACCACAGAATGAGTGTTTTTGAACCTTCAATGCGAGACACCATTCAACATTTTTGCGAGAAGCATTTGGACAAAATCAAAGCCTACATGAAGACTGTGGCGCATCGACTTCCGCCACCGGCCAAGTGCATAATCGAAGAAAGGCGAGCGAAGAAATTTGCAAAGCTGCATTTCGCATGTCAGGCTCGGGGAGATCACTGCTTGTACTCGAAGACAACTTTCTGCATGAGAACTCGCCATGCCAAAGTTTGGATCGTAAGTACAATTTCTAGAAGCAAACGATCAGATTATTCATCGCCTTACTTTTAGCATTTAATGTTCTTGGACCTTCAAGCTCGCTCCGACCAAGCGCTAAGCAGCTATGATAGCAGTGTTTCAAGTCTAAAACATTGTTGGGATACTTTGAAGTTCGACCGCACGTTTATAACACTTGCAACAAGTGCCTTTCCACCCGTCCGCGAGCAAGACCTGTTGATCAACGAGTTAAGAAACTCCGGATTCTTCGACGTCTTTGAGATTGGTCCGTTGGGAAACAACAACAGCTCGAATAGCCTCGATGACGACGTACGCTGGGGATGCTTTCTGTAAGATCTTCAGGAATCTAAAAGAGTTGAAGGGAAAACTAATTATTCAAATTGCAGATGCAACCATCCTGAGAAAGCAGTTTTTCTAGAAAACAACACGCAGCCCGTTATCGAAGGCCAGCTGAAGGAAAAGAAGGGAAAGTGGAGGCTTTTCAGGCGTTGGAGGACTCGATATTTCACACTCTCTGGTGCACAGCTACGATCTGTAAGAATAAACCTTAAATCTCAACGACTTGCTAATCACTTTCTCAACATTTTAGAGTGGCGATGCTTCCATTGACATCAATCAAATCCGGTCTGTGAAAGTGAGTCGACATCAGTCAAGGCCAACTTGCTTCGAAATCTTCACGTCGACCAACCAAACGCTAATACTTAAACCAACCGATGGAGAGAAGGCAGAGCAATGGGTTCAGTATTTGAGCATCGTTGTGGCGAGACATTCTCAGTCTCGCGATGGTTTCACGAAATCCAACAGTCTTCCATCAAGCGGATCCAGGAGAGAGATTAATTCAAGGACCGCGATGTTATAGTTCTTAATATCTATTGGAGATGGGAATGAATAATAAACTATAATGCAACGAAATGAGTTTTGTCCTTAACGATCGCATGTTTTCAAATTCCCCGCTTTCCACTCAGTCGCGTTCCCTCAATTTTCAAGTGCGAGCCGGAGTGGATTTTCTTATTTATTTACACAGTCAGAAGGTTATTAACTGATCAGAACTCGCGATCCTACAAGAAAGTGGCAGAGTGTTCCAGGTTTACTGCAGACGACAGGCTCGGAATTGAGGATAGTCTGAAAAGCGAGCGAAACACGCCCCACCCCAAAACAAACTTAAATAATTAGTCTTCAAAATATTGGTCACTTGTGCAACTCCAATCAAATCAACATGAAACTCGAGCTTGTGACAGTGGGAATCATTTTAGCATTGTGCAAGTCAGGTAAATATGAGAATCTAGGCTAGCGATGAGTCACAGAATCAGATGTAAACAAACCAGTTCCCATGGAAATGAAGCCAAGCACTTAGATTGTGATAAGCTCAAAAACTCAATAAAGCAAACAACCAGGGAATCGAAAGCTTCGTGATGAGATCAACATGAGTGCAATGCGTCAACTAGCCTCGAGTATTCCTGAGTCGTTTATCAGTTTCGCATTCCACTGGGCTAAAACAAAACGTGACTGTGCATTCAAAACAGAAATTTAAGTTTCCCTTCCTCGTCATCAATAGCAACTGCAATCAGATGCTTCCATTGCAACTCGTCGGACACTTCGCAGCCATTCCAATGCGGCGAATGGTTCGATCGCTTTGATTTTCCCGACATCGAGCCCTCCGATTGTAGCAGCGTTCACGGTGCCAAGTATTGCATCAAGCACATTGGACGCTTCGAAGGTTTGAGACGTTTTAAAGAAACTAGGGAGAAAGACTTCATGGAACTGTACATAGCCAGCTAACAATCTTCCCACTAAACAACTAACTTTTCTTATCTTCCCACACTAACATTTAGCACTAACTATAGACTGCTATCAGTGTAAATCATCAGAGACAATTGAGTGCTCGGACTTGATGATTAATATGCACGATGCAAAGCTAAAGCCAGAACCATGCGATCATGTCTTTGAGGCAGAATATTGCATCAAGTCGACCTCCCTTGAAAGTAATTCAACAAGTGGTGCCAGTTCAATGTTCTAATCACAACATATTAGTATGATTGATAGTTGTGATGAGCTTTGCCTTATTCACCTTGATTAGATTATTGGTCCGGTACCCTCAAACTAACAAACAAATTATTCTTAGCACTTATGGTTTTTATAATTTCTATTGCTTCTCTTCACCACTAATGTCATCAACTAATGTCATTTTTATTGTTAGGTGGAATCGGTGCAATTCGATACTGCTCATCGAAAGATCTTGGCAACTATTGCGACTACGTGCAGAACAAAGGTGACCAAATGGAGTACCGTTCGTGTATTTTCACTTGCGACAGCGATGGATGTAACGGCAGCCCGGCCTTGAGGCATGGGTCTCTCCTGCTGATTCTCATATCAGCGCTTGCTATTAGTTTGAAGTATTTTTAAAAGTTTGACCAAGAGCCTTTTAAGATAAGAATAACTGAACTATCCAACTAGACAAACATTCCAAACATCTTTTTAGATCTGAAACAAAATCCATTCCGTCCCTTAGAAGTGTTGATTAAATGTAAGCATTAAAAAAGATCGTAAAGTATTTTTTATAAAATCTTAATGAAGTGAAACTCAATAAAAATCGCCCCAATATGAATGAAACAGCGTTCTACAATTTCTTTCAATTTCGCACGAGATCAAGTGAACAGGATGATCTGAGAAAACACCTACAGATGCGCGATCAATGCGATTTGTTCGTGTGGTGCTAATTCGTCTCCACGTTTTCCTCTCGCGAAACTTATCAAATGTATAATTTCCAATTTCTATGGAAATATTCGAAGCTCCGCCGGCTGCACGGACAGAAAAGCTTCTTTGTGTGTTCAGACACTAACAACTCTCTGTTTCTCATAAGTCTTTGACTTTGTTTGGATTGAAAATGATCGGAGACGCGAGCCTACTGTAGCTATTAAGTCCGTCGCGTCAGTCGTCTCTCATAGCCAGTTGGAAAAAGTTGTTAAACACTGAAGTGTTCGGTCGGAATAAAATAAATCGCAGAACTTTCGAGTGATCGTGGGTGGCTAACCATTACAACTGTCGACCTTTAAGCTCAATCGAAAGCGACTCAGTTGAAACCTTTGTTAGTCTAATGAGCTTTTGTTTCCCTCAACGCCGATATTTTCTGGAAAATGTTTTGCAAAGTTTCGCGATTTCTTCAAAGCGAAACATGATAACTAAATTAAAACAAATTAATTTTCTAGAACGAGCAAGGGAATAGTTAATTTGCCAACAGATGGTGACCCCAATATTCCCGATGTTCGTGTATTGCTCACATCGACATTAATCATACTTTTCCGTCACAATAACCTTTGGCATGTCTCGCATGCTCTCATGAACCGACTCGTCTGTCAATTCTTAATCTGAAACAGAAAATGTCGCATCGCAAAACTTAAAACTACAAGTGCGAAATGCAGCGCGCTCGGTTTATAAATAAGAGCTTATGGATGTGAATGTGAACAGACGATGAACAAAAAATTTTGCACCTACGAGTTCATTTTAAATAAGTCGAGCGTCGGATCAGAAGAACGCTTAAGCAAATCTTGTGTCGAGTGAAGGAAAATGAGTGAAAGTGAATCGCCGGTCTCGTCGGCCGGAAATCTTAAGAGCCGTGTTGATAAAAACTTAAAGCTGTCAATACCTAGACACCCACTAAATGACTTGAAAGCTCCGCCAGTGACTGCTCCGGCTAAGAGCGGCGTTGACGAGAATCAGTTCGGCGGAATTGCAAAGCTCTCTGCTAGCTGGAGTCCCAAAAGCTTCGAGGACATTGAAAATGTCGACTACTTTGTGTCAACGCCTAGCTCCTTCGATCTACGTGAGTGATCTCAATCTAGATCACGTGCAATGAAACTAAACTTCTAGGGTTTTCAGAGCAATCTCCGCTGCTCTCGCAATTTATGGATGGATCGTCGATGTCATGTGACGGCAGTCCGAAGATGTTCCGACAGTTTTCGAAGGTAAGCGTGTTTCTACCTCCGTGGCAGGTTGAAACCTTCAACCTTAGACAGCTTTTCATGAAAAAGTAATAAACGGCGACAAAGATTTATTGAAGAATGTTCCGCGTCTCGACGATGGTCAACGAGGTTGTTTGTCTTCAGTCAAGTAATTAAATCATTCTTCAATGAATTTTATCCATTGTTCTCGTGTGTGTGAAAATGTTTTTTCGTGAATTTTACTGCCAAGCCAGATGTTTTGCTTCAAAATCGGAAATAAACAGAGTGAGCTGAATGAAATTATTCAGGATAGACTAAGTTTTAAGCGAGACGTTTCTGCACAGTTTGATGAAAAAAAATTGCGACATGTGAGAGAGGTCCAGCGATTTATTTAATCCTGCGGTTCTGGTATTGAAATAATATCTGCAATGGCTTATTTTGTTGCTGCTTGTTAAACCCCGAAAGTATCTAAACGGCTGTAAACAAATTGTCTCTAATAAAAGCGAAAAATCGCTCACAAAGTGTGCGTGTGCAGATATCTCACTAAATACGCCATTCATACGATGATCACCGCTCGGCATCGAATAAGATCTGTCGCTCACACTTTGGCTGATTCTAAGATACTTAGGTGATGAAATGAGTCACTGGAATCACTGCTCAATACCAAAATCTGACGACATATGCAGACGTAAAGCAGTAAAGCATGTCACAGTCACTACATAAAGCAGAGCATTGAAAACATGATCACCCGTATACTTTGAATTAAGTTGCGCACTACAGCGAAGCAATCGGTAAACACAGCCAAGAGCCACACTCATAAAATTCATTCACAAATGAACCGGATTTATACCACAGCAAACGGCTTGAACACATACGAAGCTCGATGGAGGAGAACTTTTTCACTCAGCTCAGTTGATTTTTTATCGAGCTCGCGAGCGCATACATCGCAGTGACGTGTCAGTTGTGCCAAATCGAGAGAATTATCGAAAGTCGATTAAAGACTTTGTATCCTATGAGGAACGCGCTGCTCTAAAAAGAAGCAGACTCGAAGATTTTATGACACGCGAAAAGTTGAAATATAAGTTTCTGTTCTTTGTCAAAGAAAAAAAGTCATAAACACGTCAAGCGAATTCCATCGTTCGGTTCTTAGAACGATAACTTTCAACGCTGCAGCGTTTTTCGTGTCGGCGAGGATCGTCCACACTTTCCCGATAGCTCAGTGTCAGCAGCTTTGTTTCGCTCGCGAGTTTTGAGGTGTGTGAAAAACATTGAAAACTCTTCCACGGAATGAAACTTTGTGTTTTGGTTGACGCCTTCTGATGTCCGGAATTTAATCGAAACATATAAAGTGCGAAAGAAAAAGTCGAAAAAAATCGGTGGTGAACTGATAGTCGTGATTTACACTGGGACGGCACGATTAGAACAAATTGATTGAAAGGTTAAAGTTGAAATGAACATCACAGAGCTACCAAGACCCAATCGGCCCAGTTGGCGGCAGATAAGAAACAAAGAGGTATTTATGACAAATTTGGTTTGCACTTTGACGATTGCGGTAATGACATCAAATAATTATTGCCTGTTAACGTCAGCATGGTTCCGGCGAAAAGCTGATTTGGGTTTGCTCTGGGAAAAATTATTTTGAGTCTTCGAGGGAAATTCACTAGCGAAAAAATTGTTGCTCTACTGTTTAAGGAACAGCCAAAAAATAACGAGCAGGCAACAACAAGCGAGTTCATGCCGATCTGAAACTTGTTTCACGACCACACGCGAAAATATATTCGCCTGACGATTGTATGCGAATCATTTTAATTATTTCATTTTAGCGGTTCAGTTGTGGTTTTCCCCCGTGAAGGAAAAACGATTTGTTTATGTAGAGTCGCTGGGAAATTTGTTGGAACTTTTCGCTCCATTAAGATCAAATCAGCGACTCCGAAGTCTCGTGGAAAGAAAACCTCACGAAAGTCGTGCTAGATGTATTGCTCAGAACACGGAAGTCGAATACAAACACGTTTCGCTCGTTTCAAAGTATCGCCTGTGAGTGGAACTCAGTTTAATTAGTTCCAATCGCATCGCCTTACATTCACATCGTCTTTGACTGTTTTCTTTCACTTATCCAGGTGAGCAACAAGTCACTGCTTGACTGCTTGCGTACGAATTATTGCGTAGTGTGTAAAGTCATTCTCTGTTGTCTCTGACGGCAAACGCTGTGACGAATCGTCACTTCGTAATGCACTTCGCTTGAAAACAAACATTTCACTTAAAATAAATTAAAAGAAGAAAAGATTTTCGTGGAAATGTATTTGAGGTAATTAGCAATTCCCGTCGAACGTAAATTAAGCTAGAAAGTTGGCAGCAAATCAAACAAGAAAACTTTTGTGAGTTTTCACCTTTTCGTCAAACGGTCGCAATATTCATTAGTAACTGGAAAACGTTCTCAGTACCAATTCATTAGAGAGAAGCTCAATTTTAACTCCAGAAAAACGGCGATTGCATTAGGGCAAAATACTCAAATGGCAGTGACCGCTGTAAAGATTTACAGCTACCTATAACGCCTGACGACGCTGTTGCAGTTTGTCATTAGTTTCTCTAGCAAAGGTACAGTAACTGAAAGTCCAATGAACGAAGATATCTCCGGACTTTTCCAGTAATTTTCGTGTATCGCGAGCGCGTACCTAATCAACGCGATAAACTATCTCTGCCGGAGTTTCAGGTGCTTGTTGATTCGCCTCTTTGTATATCTGCGAATAAAAATAAACAAATATCCACAAATCATCGTCTTCAGTTGTTGATTTTCCGGGATCTCTCTGCTAAGTGGTGGTTATGTAATTAAATGTGAGGAGGAACCATCGAGATGATTTCACCTTGTTGGTATTTTCTTTCTCCCCGCTGAATCATCAAATGAAGAAGCCTAATGTAACTTTTAGAGGTCGTTCTGCAAGCTTGTGCACATATCTTGCTGAATGAATGAATGAATGACTCACTCGACATTCCTTTGATATCAACTTTGAAAGCGGTCGTAGAAACAATTTTGGGTTCGTTAACGATCGCGATCACTTCATTCAGCTTCTGAGAACTTCGCATTTCTCATTCTTAACTCTCTAACTTTTCTTGCAAACAGCAACTGAACGTCATCTTCTTTTCCAGATGCCTGAGTTACCTGAAGCCTCGTTAATAAATAAATCCACAACCGATATGCCTGAGATGGCTTCGATGTTGGAGAACTTTGGCAGAAAGAGTTCCTTGACGCAGCCTTCATCGCTTAGCCCGCTGACAGCCAGCAGACAAAACATGCTGAACTCTTCTAACTCTACATCATCAGTATCGAAATCGTCACAAGTGAGTGAAAATATTTCAATATAGATCTTCCGTGAGAATCTGTTGACGTCATCTTAGCGGCTTCTCATAATTTTTTTAAAAATCACACACATCTGCTCAAGTAAATATCTGTCGTGTCGAGAGCGGAGAGCTCAAACATTACAAACATCAGCAAGAAGACAGCTCGTGGATCTGCAAATGCTCAATTTCAGTTGACTTTTAGCTCTCGAACGATCAGGCTTATCGCGGCTAACAGCCTAACGGAATAGCAATTCTTAGTTAATTCACCTGCCTGGAACTCTCAAAAGATTTATTAGTTTTCAAATTACTGAACAAGTAAATTATACTGAAGTTATCATAGCTATCTTTTCATTATATCCCTACATCTGCGGAAAATGAAAAACGATTTACAAAGGAAAAAGAAAATGGTGGGTGAAGAAAATCTGTTGTGATTGAACCGCGAGTTAGATTAGAGGTTCCCGGAAAGGGCGACGCGGCTCTCCGAAATTCCGTTGATCTCATGCATTGTGTAATTCCACGAAACTTATCACAAAACCAACAAATAAAAATAAGCCAAATGATTCACGCGAATATTTTCATACACGATGAATCATTGCGCTTATTTAGTTAGAGTCTTGCCACTTTCCAAGTCAACAAATGACATCGGGACTACGTTAGGTATCGTTTCGCAAAGATTGATAATGCGTGGGTGTCTCCAGAGATGATTCACTCAAAGTCAGTCGCATGCGAAACCAATGAAACTAAATTTGGCTTAAACCACATTATAAAAGCTTCTCAAGAACCGCGTCACAGGTCTCAAGAGAACCTTGACACAAAAGCTCTTCATGCAATGTGTATTAGAATCATGGAAGCAATTTATAAATAGTTTCGGTAGTCTGCAGGTGTATGTTAGCGCAGCCATTCAAAATAAAGATTGAGAGAAGCTGTTGAAGCTTCCCGTGTCGACATGAATCACCTGAAATATTGTTTCTCTTTCGCCAAGCAAACAACGTCAGAATTTCCCAAAAATCATTGCTTGAAAGTTTATTTTTACAACTCGTTACCTTTGTTGTGAATCTTTTCGTTTTCAGGTATTAAATAGTTCACAAACTACAACGTCGTCACGCGTTGCTAAGACGACGTCTTCTCAGCGACTGCACCAAATACATGCGAGCAGCTCGACATCTTCACAATCATCGCAATCCCAATTGTCCACCACAACGTCAGGATCGAGTGTCAACCCGCACGCTCTTCAACGTGATTTAAACGAATTTAAAAACTCCATGAGTGAAATCAACAATTTAGCGACGAGATCGAATCAGCTGTCGGAATTGCAAAAGCGGTAACTGAATTTTCTTCACCACCTTTGACAGAAACTGAAATTCTTTTTAATTTATATTGAATTAGGATCCGATCGTCAGTCGAGAATCTTGTTGACGATCCCACGTCAGAAGGACTCGTAACTTTCCCCGATGAGGGTAATGACGGCGATTTACAGTTGGAACTGATGACGCCTGAAGAGCAAATGCAGAATCAAATCCAGAATGTGAACGGATTGACATCTGACACCGTCAAGTTCGAACAAAAGCGAATGATGAACTCGTCGAAGACAAAAATCCTTTCAAATGGTTTCAGTAGCGAAAAGGTTTGCGAATTACAAAATAAACAAAGTTAAGGTCTACAATGTTAGTTTTAGGCGACAACGAATGCTGCGGAGGTCAAGAAACTGCATGCCGGCGACCTGAAATACAAAGAAGCAAAGGCAGTTGCAGCAGTGAGAAATCGCATGGAAGTCGATGGAGTCAAAACAGAAGAGGCAAACGCAGTTTTGAAGGTTCGTTAAACCTCCGATCGACACGCATTCCTCAAATGTTTTTGTTTACAACTTACCCAGTCTCGCTGGAGACTTTTGCGATCGATAAATGAGAGAGAAATTTCGGCTTGGGAGTGAGGAAGTTTACTGAAATTTTCCATCACGCAGGGGGTGGAAGTTCCGCCCGTTGAGAAAATTCTGATTCTTCTCTCCGAAATCCGAGCGCAGAACTAGAACTACTGAGCTCAGTTCAACTGGAAAGCTCAGAGCGATAAGGAGAATAGAAACTTCGCAGAATTTTATTTTATCTATCCAATCATTGGCCTTGACAAACGAAAGTGAAAAGTTCCGCGTGAGGGAAAACGTAACGAAGTGAAAATCGATTTTCGCGAATGTCGCGCCTCGTTTTCCGCCAAATATGTTCATCACTGGCTTAGTCATCCGCACGGTGACACCAATAGCCAGAAAAACATTGACAAATCATACGACACTCGCTGGTTTCTCAAGAACTATTTTGGTAAACAACTTGATTTTATTTACATACAACACACAAAGTTAGTTCACAAACAAAGTTGTATTTGTACAAATTTGGAACTCGAACCTAAAGTCACTGAAATTTCTGAACTTCGTAAAACGTTTGAACTTTCACTTGAAAAGTTTCATCATCAGCTATTCCTTCAAGATTTTTATTTACAAACAAATCAATTCTCAAACAAAGTTTTATTTGTACAAATTTGGAGCTCGAACTTTAAGTCATCAAAATTTCTAAACTTCCCAGAACGTTCAATCGACACTTCAAATTCTGGAAGCGTTTTCGTTGTCAGCTATTTCTTCAAGCCGTAACACGTCACGCGAGAGTCACGAAACTAACACAGTCGAAGCAAGTCTCAACATTACTGCTTAGATATTTGAATTATCGCAAAAGCGCGAGATCGTTTTCTCGATTCTCAACTCTCAGTGTGAAGAGCAGCTGTGAATAAACAACATCGCGAACTTCAAGCAGCTATTCTGTCGGTTATTTAAATTTAGAATCACAGAAGACGAGATAATTTTCCGAGAAGTTTTTTTTCCTTCTCTTGGCGAAACAAAATATTTCACATTAAGTTGCGTCGCTTCAGTAAAATTTAAGCGGAAAGTGAGATAACAATTCGTCGTTTGCAGACGATAGTTAAGAAATTGCACTTGTCTTAAAACTGCGTTCAAGAAGAGATTAGGTTGTATTTAATTAGTGCACAATGTCGAACGATGGGACGAGCTACAAACCTTGGAAAGTAAGAAAAGGCTTATTCAAATCGACGGGCACGTCCGAATATACAGTGCCACCTCGAAACACTCCTAGTCCTATCATAGAAATGCCTTTATCGCCGCCACCGAAGCTTCCATGCTCGCCTTTGAGCCCCTTGAGTCCGCGCGTTACAATTATCGAAAGCCCACTTTCGCCGCCCATACTTCAAAGTAATCCTTCCAATATCCAACGAAATGTTCGGGAAATTCCAATCGAAAGATTTGATGAGGTGAGATTTTGATTTTACGGTTTCTCGCTGGTTCGCTTCTGCGATGTTGCCCACGATCTTTAAAATAAATATGAAACGTTTAAAAATAAGCAAAACGGAAAACGTATCTCATCGATGATTGCCCATCGTAGCAAAACGTATGTCTGGTTTTACGCAACGGGTCGTGCATGGGGATTTCAATACTATTCGAGGCCACTTTCTTAATGCTTCTTCGTCTTTGTTGTTTAGGAAGCACGCTCGATCAAAGCAGGAGACTTCCAACAAAACGATTCTAACAACATCGAAGCATCAAGCTTCAAAGTTCAGCACGAGCAATTCAGTGCCGAGAAGCGAGCTATTAAGCAAGCCCAGCAGAGCCAAACGAAGACATCGACTGGAGTCTTCAATCAGGAACAAATTCACCATAAGTCGCAAATGTCGTACAATAGCAGCAGCATGATTTCCCAGTCATCTCAGTTCAGCTCATCCAGTCATTCTAATATGTGGGACACTGAAATGTTAGAGGGTTTCGAGGATCTGGAGAAGCTTTGTGCGTCCAGCTCTCCACAGGAAGTTGAGCAAGCAATCATGAAGTATTCAAACCACGTGAACCATTGTGTACGCCAATTAAGTCAATCGAAGGTTCCCAAAGTTCTTGATACCCTCAACGAAATCATTAAACGGGCTTGGGCAGTGCCAACACATGGCCATGAACTCGGCGCCAATTTATGTAATGCACTGAAACACAACGGAGGACTTGATCTTCTCATGAGAAACTGCATGGAAGGCGACAAAGATCTTCAATTCTCATCTGCCCGATTGTTGGAACAATGTCTCACCACTGAAAATCGTGCTCATGTCGTTGAGAACGGGCTTGACAAGGTAGTCAATGTCGCATGCGTCTGCACCAGAAATCAACATACGGATCATTCTCGAGTCGGAACTGGTAAGTTATTGAAAAACATTAACGATTTACCAATCAACACTTTCATTTATTTCATTTTAAGGTATCCTCGAACATCTTTTTAAGCACAGCGAGGGAACTTGTTCGGATGTGATACGCTTGGGTGGTCTGGACGCTGTTCTGTTCGAGTGCCGAAAGAACGACGTGGAAACATTGAGACATTGTGCCGGAGCATTAGCAAATCTATCGCTTTATGGTGGAGCGGAAAACCAAGAGGCCATGATCAACCGAAAAGTCCCGATGTGGCTCTTCCCTTTGGCGTTCCACGATGACGATAACATTAAATATTACGCTTGCTTAGCGATTGCCGTCCTGGTTGCGAACAAAGAAATTGAAGCCGAAGTGCTGAAATCTGGAACTTTGGATCTCGTCGAGCCTTTCGTTACCACTCACAACCCTTATGAGTTCGCGAAGTCGAACCTCGCTCATGCACATGGCCAATCAAAGCATTGGCTGCAACGTCTTGTTCCTGTTCTGAGCTCAAAACGAGAAGAAGCAAGAAATCTCGCCAGTTTCCACTTTTGCATGGAAGCAGGAATAAAGAAGCAACAAGGAAACACTGAAATATTCCGTGAAATCGGAGCCATCGAGCCTCTCAAGAAGGTTGCCAGCTGTCCGAACGCCATAGCATCAAAATTCGCTGCTCAAGCACTGAGGCTGATTGGCGAAGCAGTTCCACACAAACTTTCACAACAGGTTCCTCTCTGGTCGGTTGAAGACGTTCGAGAGTGGGTCAAGCAGATTGGATTCGGTGAATACGAGCATAGCTTCTACGACTCAAAAGTCGATGGTGATCTGCTACTCCAATTGACAGAGTCAAACCTTAAAGAAGATCTCGGAGTAGTGAATGGTATTCGACGTAAACGTTTCGAGCGGGAACTTCAGAATCTCAAAAAAATGGCAGACTATTCATCGCGAGATTCGAGCAGTTTGAACAACTTTCTGCTTCAGATCGGACCTGAATATTCCATTTACACTTACTCAATGCTTAATGCTGGTGAGTTATAATTCGGATGCCATATGAACTTCGAATTAACAGTTTCATCTATTTCATTTTAGGCGTTGATAAAGACTCTCTTCCCACTCTCAACGACGACCAACTGATTGCAGAGTGCGGCATTACCAATTCCATCCATCGATCGAGAATCCTTAACATTCTTTCGGGAATGGAGAAACCGATCGGACCAACGAACGAAGATTGCCCTGACAAGACACTCGACGTGTTCGTCTCTTATCGTCGAAGCAACGGATCTCAACTAGCCAGTTTGTTGAAAGTTCATCTGCAGTTGCGAGGCTTCAGCGTTTTCATCGACGTTGAGCGCCTCGAAGCCGGGAAATTCGACAACAATTTACTTCAAAGCATCAAGCAGGCGAAGCACTTCTTATTAGTGCTGACGCCACGTGCGTTGGAAAGATGCTTGGAAGACGCTGAATGCAAAGACTGGGTACATCGGGTAAGCTCTTTCATAATTTATTTTCATTCAAATTTTACAAATTTGTCTCATTCAGGAAATTGTTGCTGCTCTGAACGCAAACTGCAACATAATCCCAATCATTGATAACTTTACATGGCCTGAGGTAAATAGCTCACTTTGTAAGTCTCACGTTGCTTTAACGATTTTGTAATAAAATTTGCAGCCGGAAAAGTTACCCGAAGATATGCGAAGTGTCTGCCACTTTAACGGCGTAAGATGGATTCATGACTACCAAGATGCATGTGTGGATAAACTTGAAAGGTAATCAAGCACAACTGTTTTTGATTACAAGATTTTCTGACATTATCTAAATTCAGATTCATGCGAGGCGAATTGAATATTAGAAATGAATACCGAAACGCTTTAAAGCTCGATGCAACTGCGCCATCAACACCAGGAACAGCTTCGTCGATGAGAACGAATCCGCCCAACTATCAAAGAATGCACAGCAATGATTCCAACAAGGACTCCAAAGATGGAGTGAGCAACGGACGAATATCTGATTGACTAGATCACCCCTCCACTGTACACAAAACGCCTGGACCTGTCGGTGCCCCCAAAAATGTCTTAAATGTTTCAAATCGTTTTAGGAGGGCATCAAATCCAGCTTTAGTTAGACACCAACTAACACCTGCACCGCGACAGAACGGAGCTTCTTCTCCGTTACGTCACCATAATCGTCACCAGCCAGCTTCGCGAGCGCGACACAATATTGGAAATTCAGCTTTGCCGCCGCTTCCACCAAATATTAACACACGCAGTCACAGCTTAGATGGCCTTTTAGATTCAAACCCGAAACAAAATTGGACGTTGCAGAATTCAAGTGCTAACATTGCAGCCGAGGGGTTGCACAATAATAGTAATGAGATGAAACCCATGACAGAATCATTGAACCAAAGCAATGCAGAGAGCGTCCGAAAGACGAAAAATCGGAGATCCAAAAGTCTTGACGATCTACTCGATGACCAGATGACTATTGTCGAAGACGAACGCGAAACTCAGAGCATGGAAAATATTTTGGAATCTGCCGATAGCAAGGCAGACATCTGCTCTGTGACTCCCGTTTCGTCGGAAAAACTATGTGAGAACGACATGATGACAGTTGACAGCTCAATGATAATTCAAGCAGATGAACCCGATGACTCACAGAATGATTCTGGAGTGGGAATTCCAGTACGCCAATCAGACAATAGCAGCATTGATGGAGACACCATTTCCACGATCTCATTAGCTTCATCAACAACGTCAGACAAAAAATCAGGAAAAACTTTTCTCAATAAATATGTCAAGAAAGTGAAAAACCTAATGAAAAAGTAAACGTTAAATTGTGATTTCAATTTGCAATGAGCCATCGCTATTATATTTTTGTACCTGTAAATTTTAATGGCTTCCTCGCATATTTTTCTCTGAACGAACTCTTTCATCTAACATACTTTTCTTTTGTTAACTTAATTTAAATATTTTTCTTTTGTGGTCTATTGCAAAATAAAGTATTTCACTAAACGCTGAACGAGCTTTTTATTCACTTTTTCTATTGCAGCATTCAAGCACATGAGTTTCGTGATAGACCGCTTTAAACCACCGGACTTTTGTTACTGTTTGACTTTTTGTAAATCCTTGACATTGAACTCACGATAATGGCAATAGCGATTCCAAGCACTGAACCTGCCAACACATCGGACCCTAAAAAAATGATTCATCGTTAGTCAATTATAATTGTCTTACTTTTAAAACTTACAATGATGTTTGTAATCGCTTATCCGTGATAATCCAGTGTAAAATGCAAAAAGAACCAAAACGAACTGAAGAGCATGTTTCAGTAACTTCGAACCTCTCCAGGTCATGCGATATTGAAGATAAATCTGAAAACAATCAATTTGTTACATTGTTAATCAAATCGTGAGCGAGCTTACAGCTGCAAACAACATGGTGTAAAAGCCGAAGCTCGAGTGGCCACTTGGAAAGGACAACCGCATATCTTTCAGCATCTTATCAGTTGCATCGTTGTTGCTGCATGTGAAGTCCTCAATATACTTATGAGAGTTTGCTCCATCAGAGCAATCGGTTCCACTCATTAATGGTCGGCAAACCTGCGATAAAATAAACTTGAACGGATCGATTTCAATCAAAGCGAGCAGAAAATTTTACGCTTATGAAATGTGGTCGAAGCCGGCCGACCGTATATTTTGCGATATCGGTGAGAAGTTGACAACAAGCTGCACCAAAACTAAAGACTCCGAGAAAAATGTAAAGTCTCTGGATTGTGTTGGGAACACTCCAACTCAATAGCTTCAACTTCCGACTTACGTCCAAGTTAAGCTTTCCTCTGACAACTTCGGTCACTATAATCTGAAAATAGGTTTTCGAGAAAAATCTTTTTAAACAAATTTTTATTATGTTTGGAATGATTATTATCTCGATCTCGATTGCTTTTGGCCGTGAGTTCAAATCGTAAAACTTGTCTCACGGAAGCTTTAAAAATTTTACTCACAACTGCGTAGGGAACGCAAATGCCGACAGACACGAGCATTGTCATTGTCACGGTGTTTTCTCTGAATGGATGGATGAGCGATTCATCGTTGCAGAAGAATCCCCTCTCGTACGGATCAACAAATAAATACATCATCAGGATCGGCAATGCAACTGAAAAGTCAGAAACAAAGTTGCTTGAACGGCTATACAGATTATACTAGTGTGTCAACATTTGACATTTTGATTACCCAGCAAAATTAAATCTTACAAAGTTCGCCACACTGAGCGCATGTAAACAAATTTCACTAGGTTTTGCTGAAAGTTCTTTTAGTTGGAAGCCACATCATTTTAATAGAACTGACATTCGGCGATTCAACCAATTTTCTTTTCGGAAATGTCAATAGCTTTTTCTTATCAAAATGTTGAGCATTTAAAAATAAACTTTCTGCAATCCAGTCATAAATCACGTTTGTTCAACTCACTGCCAGCAACTATGCAAAGATCTATGATGACTTTTATTAGTAAGCTTTTCGAACGATCCATCTTGTGGTTTTATTCACTTAGAAGTTTCTTCGATTGTAGGGACGAATTTGGCTTTCGATGCGCCTTCGTAGGAATGTAAAACTGAACTAAGCGAGTTGACGATGGAGAATCGCTTACTACATTCTCGCCGGTTGATAACGCTTTTGATTAGATAAGCAAGTCACACCACAAAGCGTGAATCATTTTGATTTTACTTGAACCTGAACTCCCGAGTTTCACGTGAATTTTTTTCGTGTCCATCAAATCGGTTTTCGCAAGGTTAATAACACAAAATCGATGAACTGTCGGCTTGTTATTCTTTCGACGCACCTACATGCTTGTTCGTAGTTTCCTTCTCTAAATATTATCGCAAAACTGTGAGATTTATGTTCTCGCTCCATGATACAGAGCAAATATTTTCGAGCCAAGTATGATTTTTCTTACTTAAGATAAACTTGTTCCTGAAATTTTTAAAAACAATTGAAAGTCGAATTCTATCAGTCTGGAAGTCTCAGTCGATAAGTTTGTCATCGATCACTTCTTCATTGGCTATTTGTTTAAGATGAGAACTGAGTTAACTCTGTTTCAAGTTCGTTTTAAGTCGCCTGCGTAAGCTTGAGTTAAACGAAGACCGCGAGAAAGAGTGAAATCCCACGAGAGCGCTTGAAATAACGAGAGAAATGCTCAGTCGTCTGTTTAGCCTCAGTCGGGTTGGATGTACAGCGAAGTGCTCTTCAAAAAGTGCCTTAAACTTAAGAAGAAAAAATTGTTTGTAGCTAACTCTTGATATCAGTTGTGAGAAGAGTCGAAAGAAAGTTTAAAACTAGGACTGTTTTATGAATTAAAGTTCAGAAGTTTGCAGCAAAAGTGAATTTCAAGTAACGAATTTTTTTATTCAGTAGCGAATACAATAAATGTCGTGATTTAAATCCTCGTTTTCTCGTAAATTTCATCCACCAAACAAAGATTGTCGCAGCCGCGAGACAAATTTGTTTGTACAGAACGGTCAACGTGAATTTCATCTCTACACGAGTTGAATTATCAGACCATCTAGATAACAAACAAACGAGCAGAACTAAATTAATTTTGATTTTTTTTCCTCGTCGCTGAATTTACTAAATTAAAACTTGTAATAAAGTTTAAGTTGTTTGCTTTTTTCTACTGCTTAATTGCTTCCAATTAATCCATTACGGAATGCCGCGAGACTGGTTACATTATCGGGTTGTTGCCGATTTGCATAAAATCACCTGCAGTCGCTCGCTGCCGGTCGGGACCTCAATGACAGATCAATTAACATAAAGAAATAATCATGCTTAAAATCGTTAATTGAGAGAGTGGAGTGACATGCAAACATTCTTATGCGTTCTCGGCGCATGTTTGTGTTTGGCAAAGTTTGTTGCCTTTCGACCCAAAGAAGGCTAGTGGAATTAATAATTATTTCCTGAAACATCTTGACATCGCTTTTTTAATCGCGCCACAAACATGAGAAACATTTTTAAGTCGAGGTAGCGCTGAACAATTGCATCGTCGCGCCGCTGCTGTCTTTCATTCACGCGTTCACCTGAAAAAACATTTTCTGTCTTATCAACTGATTTTTCAATTTCAACGTTTGTTCCCCTCGCGCACAAAAACTCAGATGGTGAACCAAAACGGGAAATCAGTTATTGTGAGAGTTTCAACGGAACCACAGTCGGAGCCAAATGAAACCTCTCCGCTGAGTCAACGAGGGCGCGATAATAATTCCGACGCATCATCAGCCTCAGCTGTCACAAGTGAACAAAGCACCAGGAAACTTATCGACGCTGAAATGGATCACTCGAGAGCAATCCTCATAAGAATCGGCATCGATTTCCTGCTCTTGTGCTCTGGTGAGTTGGAAGCAAATTTAACCATTGATGAATGATGATAATGAGCGGATGATGCCAGATCAAGTGTGATGAGAAGTGTGAAATAGAACATTGCAGAATATTACTTAGCAGTTTACCCTGTTAAACATACGAAGTGATGTGCGCATAATGTGTTGAGTTCTTGCTCTGAAAAAAGTTCGAGAGATTATCAAACTGTCCAAAAATAGTTTGATGATCTTGAGCGCTTAAATTCTCAATGACGAAGACAACTCTTACTACATTTGATAAACTCAGTCGCCCTCCTAATTTGACGGCGACATAATTTGATTTTTTTTTGGCACGGCTAGCTTTCACAGTTTATCAATCAATTATTGTCGTGTCTCATCGTGAGTTCTCTAAATCTATATTAAAAGTCAATAAAAGCAGAAGTTTCATTCAATTGAAATGACTTACATGCAAAACAGTTGTGATAGTCAGAAACTATCCAATTTATTTAAATCAAAATGTTGGCTTTGGGGAATGAGAGTGAATCAAGTTCGGTGTAATCGTGTGTGCTGCTCAATCATCTGGAATTCCGCACGATGAAAGAATATCGTCTGTTGCCTGCAAACATCGTTGGCACTGCATTTACTTAAATTGAAGTGCATGACGAAAAGCCCCGAATTGATTGTCGCCACTATATTCAATTTACATAAACAAGCAATCAAGTCGCTCTACTCTTCCTTATCGACGATATTTCTGTTCGCGCAGCATTAAAATTTCACTCCCCAAATGCATCGTCACGAAAAGAATAAGAAATATCACCAGTGCGTTTTATGTTTCATCGGATGGTGTCATTAATTTTCTTTCTAATTCATGGTGTTGAAACTGGCGCGACTGGGGAAGAAAATCTTTCATGTAGCATTTTCCCGTTTCGTAAAGTGCATCGGCGGGCTTAACTCATTTCTGGTTTCATCATCAGCATCATCTGGTGCCTGCCCGAATGCCATTTCTTGTGAATATGTTTTTATCACTTTCTTGTTAGCATGTGTAGATGCAGCTCGCTCCGAATCGGATTGGATAAGAAGATGATCGTCGGATGATTTGCGTGTTGGGAGGAACAGAACAGTTTTCGTAATTTGGCATCATAAAATCGGCTGCTTACGACTCATAGAAGCGCGAAACGAAGACGAGAGGCAAACATATAAAAATCATCAAGACAAGCGATTAATTTTGAATTTTAGATTTGGGAGAGAGTTATTTAACACGATCCACTTTGTAAATGTTTACTTGGTCGCGTGTTTTTCGAGAGAATTTCTCAATGTGTTTCTGATCACCACTTGCGGCTTTGTTTATGATTTTTTCTGTTTATTTTCCTCACGTTCAAGATTATTTTTTCCTTCCCAAACCCGTTAATTGAATCTTAAAAACCTTTTATCAGTCGTCGACTTGTACCGCTGGACAGATTCAAGCTCTTGTTCTTTTGCTTATCTTGTGAAGGCTGAAGTGAATCTGCATCGGCGTCCTGCACGCACGTTCGTGATAAGCTGACATGTAAATTTATTTATTATCCATTCTCTTCTAGTCATCGTACCGATATTGGTGTTTTTCGCCATCGGCGAGCCTTACAACAGAGGATTCTTTTGCAACGATGAATCGCTCTTGCACCCTTATCAGAAATCGACTGTCACTCATTCGATGTTGTACGTGTTTGGACTTGTCTTGCCCGTGTCACTGGTGAGTTTATTTGAGACAATGGCTTGAGAATGCGATTACGAAGTAGTCGAGACGTGCTTTTTGATTCGACCGATATTTATTTGTTTATAAGTAGCTTCCGAAGTTATAAAAGAAACGTTTCGTGATCTTAAATATTTTCGTAACAAGTATGAGAAGAAGCATTCTGACGAGTCGAGGAAAGGAGGCGAGCAAGAGAAATAAACATGAAACGGGAAAGATTCTGATGAATTTGGAAACGTCAAAACAAGTTCTCCACGGGTGTTTGTTCTCTTTGATCTGAGAACTTTTATTCGGTAGAAGGCGAAGGTCTCATTCAGTTGATTGAATTTAAAATCATCTCTGCATGGCTTTTAAGTGGAAGGCAGTTCGATAAATTCCTCTTGCATTGTCAGCTCAATAAATTCTCATTTCGTTGCTTCTACATGAAGCCGAGTCAGATCGTCTGTATGTTTGTCAGACGGTGCATCTTAATTCGCTTTCTTGTTCTTCCACGTTCATCACCGTAAGTTTATTAACACCGAAAGGTGTGGATTCGGAGCGAATGAAATTAGAATGAGCAGGAATTTTGTGTCAAAACCAATCCGAACTTATGGATCATTAACGAAACAAGTTTGGTAGTTAATGATGATTATACAGAACTTGGAACTTGGATTTTCGGATGAGATTTGAGAACTGAAAGTGTTTTCGAATTACTGTAATTAAATTAATTTTTATTAGTCCGCTCGCAGAGAAATACAAGAGTTTTATCGTGTTGAGTGGACCTCCTCGAACGAAAAGGGGCAGAAACAATTTCTTGCGATTCTCGCGCCGCGATAAGGAATTAATTTAAAACGCTCGGTGAACGGATCATTTAACCGCATATTGCCCTTCTCAGGAAAACTTTCAAGTCGTTTTGTTGCGAGACTCTAAAGTTGAGTCTTCCTTGAGACGAGTCTGGATAACGTTGAGATCCCACTCGAGCTGTGCGTCGAAAACATTGTGGATGTATAGATTTCATTGATCCAAAAGCACTTGAGTCTCGTCTCGAGGAGCGAGCTATGAAATCTGATTTGATTGCACGACTCTCGTTCGAGATACGTCGGCGATGCAATTTTCACGTTGTTGCTTCATTACTTAAAATTATTACTTTGCAAATTTGATCATGAAATAATATTTCTCTCGAGAGTAATTGATTGGCCTTTGCTTTCCAGTTCTTTCCTGCTGTCCATAATCTTGAATAAATTGCAGTGAAAAGAAGAGTAAACCATTTTATCCAGAGGCAAAACATGAAGAAAATTAAATTCTGCTGAACAAAAGTCCAACGCAAAAAGCCGCGAATGTCACAGGAAAGGAAACTTCGAGAGCTGTGCGAAGGTGGAGGAGTTTCGAGATTATCCATTCAAGTACATGCGAGACGTTGGATCTTTGACCCGCTCAGAATTAAAACCTCTCTGAAGTGCTTGAAGCACGAGCAACCAAAATTCATGTCGCACCATTAAGAATCGATTTGTTGACTTTGATTTATTTCTTGGCCGAACATGGACGCATATAAATTTCCAGACAACCATATCACGACAGGCGTGTGTTGATGCAATAAAACTTTTTATTTTATTCAGATTGTTGTGATTGAAATTATTCGTGGAAAATTAAATATGGATGGCGATCGGAAATTGACGCTCTTCAGCTGGAATGTACCGACCACGCTTCAGAACTTGTACAAATACCTCGGTTTCTTCACTTTCGGGACTGCATGTTGTCAACTCACCACAGAGATTGCAAAATATTCGGTTGGCCGCCTTCGACCACATTTCATCACTGTAAGTTCAAGTTTCCCTGATTTATCGCTTCTGAATGTTATTAAGTAGCACCAAAGTAATTACATTTTGTTAGCTTCAAACCGTCATGTTGCTTTTCCAATTGCGTAGCAATTAATTGATGTAGATTTTCTTGCTGCTTGATTTATTGCTATTAGTGTAGATAAATTTCCAGCAACATTCTCGAGATTGAAATGTCGCCAATGCAAATTGCTGAGATCGAGACGGTGCTAACTGATACTGACGATTACGTCTCTGATTTTCCAACGAAGTTACTGACAGTTCAATTAACATTAATTGAATGTTTGGAAGTAAGATTGAGAGAAAATTCAAGCTCATAATTGATGACCTGAAGATTGGTCATTTCCTGTTTATGCTAATATCAATTAACTCACTTGGTTTAATACTTCATGCCATAAATTAAAACCACTTTTGCATTTGATTTATTACTTTCGCAACCACGCCGCAACTTAAACAGGCTTCAGCAATCCATCTTGATTAAAAAGAAGATGAGAGCGGTATTTACAAACGGCGAAATCTTTCTAGCTTCTAACAAATATCCGTAGATCAGTGAACTAATAAACATTTTTTCTTCCATCCTTTTAGTTCTGCCAACCGATAATGAGCGATGGAACCGACTGCAATAACATCATAAACCTGCATAGATACGTCGAGAATTTTACCTGCAGTAATCCGGCAGTGACTGATAAAATGTTGAAAGATATGAGAATGTCGTTTCCAAGTGCCAACTCCAGTTTCTCATTCTACACAATGTTGTTCTGTGCTGTAAGTTACGACTTGAGAGCTACTGAAAACAAAACATTAAAATAATTTTCCTTCACAATTTAGCTCTACATCGACTCTCGATTGCACTGGAAAAAGTCAAAGCTGCTGAACTACTGCCTGCAACTAATTCTAATGCTAATGGCAACATTCACCGCTCTGACCCGCATCAGCGATTACAAGCACCACTGTAAGAACACTGATCACACACAAATGGAGTCAATTCTAATAAAATCTCATTTCTCAAGGGTCCGACGTCTTGGCTGGTTGTCTTCTAGGCATTTTCTTCGCGCTACTCACTGGACACTGGATCAAACGCTTCAGCAAGAAGCAAACCCTCACAGACCAGTTACCTACAACAAAATATGAACTTAATACGAAAAACATTAGCAGCTAAAAATGTTTGCACCCGATTGAACCGAATCCTGCTCACCCTTTTGTAATTTATTTTATAAGAAATGTAAATGTAAATGGCTAAAATAAATTAATTGAAAGTTGGTTGTAAGATAAAATTATGTTTTCCTGCCAGCAATTTTTTACAGGGAATTATTGTTAATAAAGTAATTTCAAAATGATACAAACAATCGAGACTCCCACAGATGGAAAACGCAAAAGAGGATACCAGCTCAAACGCTGGCAAGACGAGATCGAGGGGACAGGATTAGGAAAAGGCAAACCAACGAGAAAAATGGAAATTACTGAGAGAAAGCTTTATCCAGAATTGGGTTGAATAAAGGCTTTAAATAAATAAATAATCTACCTACTAATCTAACTATCTAATCTAACTATCTACATACTACTCAATTACTTAATACCACAAATCCTATTTGCTTAAATATCTGGATCTATAAATAAGTTCTTCCCTCTGAAGGGACAGGTCAAATAACACGAGAAGATAATTTTTCCACGTCTGAAGAAGACAAACCTGAAAGCTGGTCAGGCAGCGAACTTCCAGTGTAAGAATCATTGCTATCAGGATGCTTCTAAAAACAGGAGAGAAATAAATTCGCTCTGGCGTGAACTCACACGTGCGGCGCTTACTAGCGACATCTTCTCTTCTTTCGTGCGGGTCTGAGCTTGGTTGCGAGGGGAATGTACTTAGAGTTTATTGTAAAACAACAGAATCTCCGGACGATCACAAATTGCACAAAAATATTAGTTCAAGGCAGATTTCGGTACAGTTTTCGAAATATTTGAATAATAACATTAAGCCCATGAGTTGTGCTGTGAAGTTCAGATTGAAATTTATCAAATAGGCAAGCAGAAGATCTAAGAATAAAATACGTGCGGAATCAACAGGTCGCTCAAGAAAAGAAAACCTGAGGAATTCTATAACGAAAAACGAATCAAAACATTTTTTTTAAGACAGTGTCAGGATTCTTATTTTTGCAATCTCAATCTTATCAGATCTGTCAAAAAACTCTTTCGTCATCTAAGAAATTCAGTGAAGAGCAGCGCCACACAGTAACAGTAAGAAAACATCATCATAAGCTCAATAACGAGTCAGTGTTGCGAGTGTTGTGAGAAAAAATACCTTCAGTTGCTTACAAAAATTCAGCCTCGTCGGTTGTGCTTTCTACGGCTCCCGTCCGCGGAAAATTTCTCATGTAACTCAGCTTGCTGTATGTGTGTTTAAAACGTCATCAACAACAATAAAGCAAAATACTTGAAATATTTCGGCATGCGATCCATTCAAATCAGTGTGGTCGACAATACAGAAAATGAGATAAAACGTTATGAAAGTTATCATTCGGTGTATTCGGCGCGGAAAGTTTCAATCGAACTTCCGACATCGAAAGTGAAATATTTTTGTGCTAATCCGTCATCGTGGAATGTCTCGCGTTTTGGCCTCTGCATCGCGCATTTAAATCTTTTCTCGTTCCGTCGCAGATGGGCATAGGCGTGTAAAATGTTTAGTGGGACAAAGTTCAATGAAATTCCGCTGTTTCCATTACGATTCAGGTTTCACTTGTTCATGAAAGTAAAAACCAGCCCCAACAATTCGCATGCCTGTCGTTAAATCCGCCGTTCGTTTCGGGAGAAATTTCATTGTGGCGATTTTGCGGGCACGAACAAATATGTATGATTAGGAAATTCATCTCGAAATAAAGGCGGTGAAGTCAAACGCTCGATGACATCACAACCATTGAAGTTTTATTTGTGATGTTCGAAGAAGTCGGAGGAAGACACGAACTGAGATAATTTTTGCCGGTGTGCGTTGTGATATTTAATTGCTGTTGACTCTCTCGAATCTCTGTGCAAGCATTTCGAGGATAAGCACGAGGCCTAACAAGCGGCGTGAATTTTCGAAAAAAGAAACTTTAATTGAAAGAACAGCTAGCCAATCAAATTTAAGGAAAAATAATATTCCACTTGATTAATGTAAACTTTGGGGCAATCATAAAATTATTGAGTCGTTCTTCTCGAGAGGATCGCGAAGCGTAATTGAATCGCTCAATAATATCTCTTTTCTCTATTTCGATCGTCGGACCTGAATGGATCACATGCACTGATTGATTTTAAAGTTGAGTTTGGTATTCACTATGTTAGACGTGTTTTATTGAAAATTGTGTTTTGTGCCGAATATTTGCAGAAGAATCTGAGCGCATTCACGGATATTGTGATGAAATGAAATCATACAGTTCAAGTTGATAGTGAAAATTAGTGAACAAAAGCAATTAAAATGTATCGACCTAATTTCTACGAGTCAGCCTGCTTACGATGCAAGGAAATTGTTTACCAAGTGGATAGGATCGGACCGTTGAAGGATTTTACTTTCTTCCATACCGGTTGTTTTAAATGCAGAACATGCGGATCAAAACTCACGTTGAAGACTTACTTCAACAGCCAGCATAATCAAGATGATAAGGAGGTCAGCTCGCGTGAATATAACGATGATTTCAATGAATCGAATTGGCGGAAGATTAGACACTTGAAGATGTTTTCAAGCAGTTTCTTTTTCAATTCAATTATCCAGAGTATTCAATTGACTTTGACGAGTTGATTCCTTCCACAGGTTTACTGCAACTCTCACGTGCCCAAAAGCGGTCCAGGTCATTTCGACCAAAACTCAGTTGGGATACGGCAAGCTCTGAACGTTCCCAAAAGTACAAACCTCATAAACGATCAGATTAGAGGCTTGCATCGAGACACTGTTGATGGTGAGTGTTTTTAATCGTCTTTTGATTGGCAATTAGCGGCGGAATGCGATGGCAGCCTGCGAATAATGAAAGCTTTACCGCGATGCTTTGACTTTAAGAAGTTTAGAGTTTTCATATGGCGAACTCTTCATACTGTTTGCTGTGTGCGTTTGCGATTATTCGTCGGAGTGAAACCCTTCTGTTATTCCCGAGAATGTTGAACAAGAAAATAAGAAAAAATTAACTGCACTTGTTGTTGGTGAACAAGTGGTAAACAGCGAAGCGGAATCTACAGAGATTTTGAATTATTTGTAATTCTTTTGTTTGCTTCGCAATCAGCGTTGGGTCAACAAGGCGAATTGAAATGTATTTCGATAGATGAATCCAGTTTGAAACCAACTTGTTAATTGGCTATCTGTATGTGAGTTCGACGGCGAATTTTTGCACGTTACTTCTCATAATTCTAAAACGGTCGGGCAACATTCCTTAAAAGCTAATCTGGCAACCAACACAACACGCACCGCCGAGAATTCTTTTCTTATGCTACAATGTTACTTGCTGTGGCTTAAGCTTTCTGGCGAAGTCTGCTCTTTGAGCTCGACCCACACGCGCCAATTTTCTCTTTCAAGAACTCAGTCGCGCGATGAAACTGTTGTGGTTGTAAATTGATTTGTTCCCACGCTTCGCCCATGAAAAGAGTCTGAGCGACGCGGACACCATCTGAGATCGTATCGTCTTTAAAGTCTAACTCGTCTCATTTTCCCTCAAATTTCACAAACGGAAGTTAACTTAGACAAATTTTATGTAAGCAATTTGTGTTAGGAAAGTTTTCTTCTTAGATTCATACCTAATGTCTCACCTCTTTTCTCCATTGTCGTCATTCTCTCCAACTTGATCTCAAAGAGACAATAGGTGCTTTTGAAATAAACGCTGTTGAACATAAGGTGGGAACATTTTTCCTCGCCATCATCTCGGTGACGCGCTCAAGTTTCGCTGCAACACGCTTTACTACATAATTAGAAGTGGTGAAGCAACACTTGGCTGAAATGAAAGAAGCTAAAGAGTTCCGGACTTTTCTCTGGAGATCGAAAAATTAATTTTGTTTTTTAATATTTTTACAACAAAGGCTTAGCTCCGTCGTCACAGCTTTCGACTATTCCGCGTTCAACAGCGCTCGTTGCATAATAATGGCGCTTTGCTCTCAATGGTCGTTTAAACTGTTTAATTCTTCTTCCAGGCTTTCAAAGGCAGACAACGCCTAGCAGTCAAAATGGTAATGGAAATGCAATGCGCGATCCAATCTCCCCCAGTCACAATGACTCATCCGACTACAAATATGGTGAGAGATTAAAGATTTGGCTTCAATTGCTACAACTAAAGTTTCATGTTTACAGGAAGGTTCGATGCCAGCGCTCTACATATTGCTCATGCACTCAAGCAAACCGAAATACAGAAATCATACAACAAAGCACGTGAAAAGCCTATTGATGAATACTTGGTATGTTTATCTTCCTTTGTTAGGAATCGAGCTGGAAATCACTTTCTCTCGATCAAATTTCGATTTTGTATCTGCGAGATACTCGGCTGTCATTAATTCAAATTGGTAGCAGGAAACAAGCAGCCGTGAAATGAAACAATTGGCAATGAAAAATCTACAAACAATCGACTTAAAATTCAAATTTTGCCCCATCAACTGCAGTTGGTGGCACTTACTTGGTGTTTGATGGTGAAATGGAATTTAAAGCGTTTTGGAGCTTCTATTGTGTAACGTCGTGCCGCATGCTTTAATCAAGTTTTTATTGAACTTAACACGGTCTCCTTTATGCGATTATTCAAGTTCAACTTGATCACGAACTTATTTGCGGTATTCGACTCGTCAACACGAGTATCGATTATTCTTCAAGAGAAGAGAAGCCTTCGAAAGGTCTTGTGGTTGAAGGCTGTGAATCATATGGAAGTTAAGCAAGCATGGACCTATTTGGGCAACGATTGTGCGAATTTGTCTTGAAGAAATATTGCTTTGAACTCACCGAGCTGACCCGAACTTGTTTAAGGAAATAGGAAATGACGATTTGTCGTTTTAAGTATCAGCAGGAGAGATTTTCAAACAAAAATTGGTTACCTCAATTTCTCCAACGTTTGATTGCAGAAAATTATAGACACTTAATTTCGTTTATTGTCTGATCCGATTCGATTCTGCGAGCAGGAGAAAGTGTAGCGATCAATTCATATTTAAGCTTCCAATGAACTTCAAAGCATTTCGCTAGCTGCTGTAAATAACAAGAATCCATATAGCATATGTGGACACTGTCATGAAATTTATCGAACGAATGTTAATTACAAGCCAAGACGACATAAAGAAAGTGAGCGCAAAGTCATCGTAATTTGCATTTGACTCGCGATGCAAATAATGCGTTGGATGGAAATCGAGAGTTGGCGACAGTTGAACCTGAATGAGAAAACTGTGTCAGGTGAATCGAGTAAAAGTGAATGCATGACTCGAAGACCGCAATTGCGATGCTGGAATTAAAATTCCATCGGGGAGGAGTCGACGCCAAGCGCTTGCGGCCTTGATCTTGATTATTGGTCTAACAGCGTGTCGATGGTGTTTTCATCTCGTTTAATCTCTTTCAAATGCACTTGGTCCCGTAGCGATGGATGCGACCTTCAACGATCCAATCAATCTTACAGCGAACAGTGAAAATATTTCTTTGCTAGAAAAACTTTCGTATTACATGGTGCATGGAAATTTGTTGTAGCTGAGAACATGATTCGATGTTGATTATTAATCGCTCTGAATAACAAAAGTAAAGCGAAGCGAAACGCTTTTGATGTCTTGATTTGCGGGATGTCTCGAAAGTGTTTTGCATTTCTCAAAGCTTCGAATTGACAAGCGTAAGACGATGAAGTAGTTCATGAAAATTTAATTGTGAGTCGGTGGTCATTGCATAAGAATACCGATCAGAAACGGAATCGTTTATGAGTGAAATCTATTTAAGCTCGAGTTGGAAATTGAGTTTTCACTTTCGTTCGACGAAGGTAAAGTCTTGATGCGGAGGTGAGCCAATCGTTACGTAAACTGGATAGAAATCTCATGCAATTCAAATAAGCCCAACTGATGACAACATTAACGGCAAATTCCTATACTCTTGTTTACACTATTAAACGGGGAAATGCACGCACAGATATTAATCGAGAGCACTGCGACACAAAAGGCGCTGAAATAATTGAATCAAATTGCAAGCGGCAGCGAAACTCAAGTGCTGATCGCCGTTTCTCGATTTTCTCTTTTCTCAGCTCAATTCAATCGGAAAGTAAAATGCAGCACAAGACTTGGCCATGTCAATGAGCTTTGAGTTATGATTAAATATCTTCGATCATTAGCGCAGCTCCGAAACGCGAAGCTTTGGCGACATTTTCATGCTTCGTCGCAGCACGAGGGGGCGAATATGTGAGCGAGTTGCCGTATCTTTAAATATTCGGAAATCACTCTCACGCCTTGCCTAATATGCCTCGAATACCCAAAACAACTTTACGATGACGGGATCAATTGGTGATCGTTTCAAACTTCCAGCTGCGATCGTTCCGGTCAACAAAAACTTGCAAGCTTAAAAGGTTTTGTGCCCGCCCAAGTTTTCCGACGACTTTTCATCTTTTAATATTAAGAAGTTTCCTCAATAATCAAGCACAGATCACCTTGCTGCTGAAACTAGTCAACTTGTGTGCTTTACCCTAGTTCCAACTCCACCCACGATGACTATCCTCAGCATGAGACTCGCTCCACCTTCTGCCTATTGACACAAATTTATGCAACTCATTGTTTACCTGTCGCTACCGGAATTTCTTATTACTTAAGTTGTAATTCTTTGGCAAGTGGAAATTCACCTGTAGAGAATCGACTAGAGAAACAGAATTTCTCGCTTGATGGCATTCGTTGCTGTACTTAATTAAGTGTTTAGACTGAATTGAGCTTTCTCCCTCATTGTCATCGACCATCATTTTAAGGAAAGTTGGAGCATTCAGTGAACTTTAAGTAGAGTCATTATAACTTCTATTCTGTTGAGGTTTCGTGACTCAGTCAGCCGATCGAGGCTGGAAATGAAATCTGCCGTGTGTCACGAAGTTTTTATTGCAATTTGAGTAATTAATCGTCTCGGTTTCAGGCACGCGAGGAACAAGCCCATTTGGAGATGAAGCATCGAAAGGAGGAAGACGATCTTTACAGACGATTCGCTAAAAAGCGGGAAGATGAAGAGCGGCGAGTTGCGAACGAGATTCAAGACGAATGGGAGCGCGAACTTCAGGTAAGCGTCAATCGTCGAAATATTATAATTGAACATTTCTTCAACAATGTTGTCATTTGTAGCGGTTAACACACAAGTACGAAAAGGAAATTTCATCGAAACGATCACGAGACGAGCAGAACGTTCTAACACTGCGCCATCAGCAGCAGAAAGATGACCTAGAGAAAAATATGACACTACGCAAAACGAAAAAGAAGGAGAGCTTGTCTCGGAAAATCCTCGAGACTGAACGCTCGGAGACAGCAGCTTTGGTAGATAAGCAGTCGAGCGAGATGCTGGAGCTTATCAGTGCTCGTCGAAGCGAGTATATGCAGAGCGAAAGTATTTTCCTTGACGAAGATTATCACGAAACATCGGAATATCCTTTGGTGGCGCCAAAGCCATCACCACCAGCCATGAGCAAATTCCAAATCTACGCCGATCCCATTGAATTCCATGAAGTTGACCAGATCGCTATATCTGTTGCTCAAAACGATCAAAAAACATTCACCGACCTGGTGCGTCAGCTTGTTGGGCATTGCACGAGCGACATTGAGAAGGCTCGAACAATTTTCCGCTGGATAACTGTTAAGAATCTCAACACAATGCACTTCGACGACGACTTAAGAGGCGACACGCCGATGGGTCTACTCCGCGGTATAAAGTATGGAACTGAGAGTTATCACGTTCTCTTCAAGCGCCTGTGCTCCTACGCAGGGTTGCATTGCGTTGTCATCAAAGGATACTCGAAGAGTGCGGGCTACCAACCAGGGCTGAAGTTCTTAGACTCTCGTTTCCGCAATTCGTGGAACGCTGTTTACGTGGCTGGGGCATGGAGATTTGTTCAGTGCAACTGGGGCGCTCGTCATCTCGTCAACGCAAAAGAAGCTCCGAAAACGAGCAAAGGGAAAAACGACAGCTTACGATACGAATACGATGACCATTACTTCCTTACCGATGCGCGGGAATTCATCTACGAGTTCTTCCCGTTGCAAGAGGAGTGGCAACTTCTGAAACGTCGTATCTCACTGAAGGAATTCGAGAACTTGCCGTTTGTCAGATCACTCTTCTTCCGCTATGGACTACACTTTGCTGACGAAGGATACGGAGCAGTTGTGTATACAGATGACACTGGCGCGGCTACAGTTAGAATCGCAATGCCTGCGGACATGCAGAGCTGCCTCATTTTCCACTACAATTTGAAGTTTTATGACAGCGACGAAGATTCGTTTGATACGGTTTCGCTGAAGCGTTTCGTGATGCAATCGGTGATCGGCAACATCGTAAGACGCTCTCGTAAAAGTTTCCTTTTAAAAAATAACCATTTCTTCCTATAAGGTCGCTTTTCGTGTTCACGCTCCATGCTCTGGCGCATTCTTGCTCGACATTTTCGCAAATTCTGTCACACCTCAAGAATATTTAACGGGCGAGCCAATGAAGTTCAAGTCCGTTTGTAAATTCAAGGTAAAATGAGCGCGTTCGGCGGCAACAATTTTCTGACATGGTTTCTTCTTAGATCTGTTGCGAAGAACTTCAAACGGTGATGGTACCGCTTCCCGATTGTGCTTCCGGCGAGTGGGGGCCAACAAAAGCTACGCGTCTCTTTGGACTCATTCCGATCACACACCAGGTAAGAAATCGATCTTGAGTAAAAGCATTCAAGATTCTACAATTGTTTTAGGAGCCGTTGATCTTCGCTGGTCGAGTCCTCGAAACACAATTTAGGATGTCTCGCCCTTTGACGGACTTCATGGCAACTCTACATAAAAATGGAATCGAGGAAAAGAAACTGTCAAAGTTCGTCCAACATAGCGTTACTGACGATACCGTCACGTTCACCATCAAGTAAGACTAAGCTTATGAAATAATTTGGAGATTCTAATTAAAATGTTTCCGCAGTTTTCCTGAGGAAGGTCAATACGGCCTCGACATTTATACTCGAGAAGTCGGAGCATCAAACCATCACGGATCGTCGAGTGAGAAACATTTGCTCACGCACTGCTGCAAATATTTGATAAACTCAAGCAAGAGAAACTAGCGATTCTCTTGAATTACCAATCACTTGTGTACATAATCGGAACGCATCACGCGAAAGGAAAATCTGTTATTAATATTTAGAAATTATTAATTTTATTCGACACACTTAATTAACTTGAATCTTCTACCACTAGTCGCTCGCTTCATCCAAACATTCCGTCCTTACATTCCCATACTTAAGTTTTATTTGACACTCCAGCATGAGAATAAATTTAACATTTTTACTGAACAATCAACGACTTTGTATTATTCGGTTTTGAATATCATCCAGATTAGCCTCGTCTTCGCGTATATTTGAAAGAACCTTTTGACGTTGATGGACAAGGCTTTTGCAGATGGCTCGTGCTTGTTCAACTGCTGGCACAAGATCGTTCTCCAACATTCGATTCTGATAGTTCACCTGACGTTCGAGAATTTGCCTTCTCTTGAGCAGCGACTGCATAACCAAATGACGAGCTTGATCCTCCACTTTGAAGTCAGATGGACGGAACTGTTTCTCTTCGCTGACTGTAGACTCTTTTGCAGCTTTCAACTCGTCCAATTTTTTGGAAAGCTCCATTTCTTCCCAACTAGCGACGAAGCTCTTTTTAATTCTCTCCGTTAGAATCCTTTTGTACATTGCTGCGGCTTTATCCAAATCAATTGATTTCCCAGTGGCATTGCGGATCGTTGTTTGAAATTGCTCAAAAGCATTCACACTAAAAGTATAAAATCACGACCTGATTTCATGATTTCTGACTAATCGACAGTACAAACCTAATCGATTCCACCATTGATTGATACTCTAGCAAGATTTGATCACTAACGCGTTTGCTGTAGGATTTAGTTTCGGCTAGTTCCATTTTTAATTCGACTTTAAGTTTTGTTTACTTTTTGTTCGGAGAGCTTAAATTCAATTTAACGGAAAACGTTCAGCTTCAGTTTAAATTTTGAAAGTTCGTTAAATTTATTTCAAATTCATTGGACGGAATTGGTTTCAAGAATTACAACAATTCATCACCCGATACTGCTTAAGGCAATACGAAAAGCAATTTCAACACAGTTTTGTGGGATATCGGCGTCGTAGCAAACGAAGAGCTCCCGCACTCCGAAAAGTCTTCCAACGATAGCGACATTCTTCTTACGGCCTTCGTGAAGTATTTGCAGCACGATTCCTTTCTCGATTGGTTTCATTGAAGCCGATTTGTGAGAGATCTTGGTACTGGCATTAGTCAGCAAATAGTTGAATCGAACTGTCTTTTGAAGCATATTGTGAATTTTGATGCAACCTCGTCGGAAGATATCAATTAAAATGTCATTAGAGTTGAGCTGTTCCCGTTCGTTGATTGTCGTTATGTTGAGCTTTTCTTCGACATCGAGCTGGGTGAAGTGATAGAAGGCGTTTTGTGGTCCAAAGGTGAGCGTCTGTGGAATGATGTCGGTGAAGTCCTTGTAAATTGTATCTGAGAAATCGTTCATGTCAAAGCCGCTGCTGCTTTTTTGACTTCCGATTTGGCTATCGAAGTCTTGCTCAGACTCTTCATCTTCTTCTCTCAACGTCTTCAACGCTGTGTCGTGATGTTCCGACGGTACGTCTACAAAACTTTTGCACTGCGGTCTTTTTGCTGAATTTATCCAAATCCGAGTCAAGTTCTCAATTCCAACCATTTTCAAGTGGTCCAATAGGTCATCAATTTCTTCAAGAAAATTTATCAGATACTTAGAGCTGTGAGTTTCCGTTTCTGGATTAATATTGTACCCATTCTCCTCTACCATGACGCACATCAACAGATTTCCGTGGCCTGCCACCAGCAAAAAAACTTTGCTTTTGGTGGAGTCGTTTTCCATGTTGTACGACTGATAATTTTTCGGATAAACTCGTTGAATGATTGCAATCTCGCGCACTAGACAGTTTTCATAAAGAAGTTTAATGCAAGAGTTGCGTAGGAACATTTCAACGTTCTCCATGTCATCGTCACTGAAGTGCGAGCAGACCAACGAACTTTTATAGAACAAGCATGATCCCGAAACGTTGAACTTGCCAAAAAGCTCCATCAGAGTCTCATCCCAATTTCTATAGTCCATCGCTTCTAGTTCACTGAGTGAGTCGTTGATTCGTAAGACAATTTCTTTCGGCAGCGGCACGAATCTCGAAGTGGAGAAGAGCTGCTCGAAGTTGACAGCTTCCGACGATTGCTGCTTGAGCAGTTGAACCTTAATCATTTCGCAATAAGTTACCAAATTTTTGTGGTCGTGTGATGCAGCAAAATTCGGATAGACGAAGTCAAAGAATTTTATGATGTTGGATGTGTGATGTTGAACGTCGAAAAGTCTCGTGTAATTGGAGTTGAAGCCCAGAAAAATAAAGTGCTTGTCCTGATTGACGGTATAGGTGATGAAGAAATTCGTATCGTGGACTCGAAGCATTGAAAGTTTTGGTGGTCCGAATGATGAATCAAGAATCGAGGAGATTGTTAGGAAAGAACCTTTCAGCTTGTGCAAGAAGTTGTTCTCTTTCGGTGGAAATGAGAAGATTGTGGTGAAGTCATCGTCGTCCCCTTCGCTGTCGCTTTTCACAATCAAATTAAGGCTGAAGACGAGCTCGTGCGACTCCGTGTCGAGATGAAACAGTTGAGATTTATTGTCGATCATGTCGATTGGCTTTGTGATTTTGATTTCTTCTTGCGTTGACTCAAACTCGTCCTTATAACTTTCATATGCGACTATCTTGAACGATGTCTGATTATAAATTCTTCTGAGAACGCTGCCGATATTTTCGGCAGTAATAATTTCTCCATCGATCGATTTTATGAAGTCACCCACGAGCAGATCTTTCGCTAGGACGGAATGATCACTGATCTTGTCGAGAAGAAATCTTTTGTCGGGCCCAATAATGAGCGATGCGTTGAAAATACTCTCGAATATGTTTTCTCTTGATTTTGGGTTGCTGCTTGGCTTTTTGGGCAGCTTACCAGACTTCGACGCAATACCAATTTTGAGCTCTTTAAGCACTCCGTCTGAGTGTTGATAAGTTTGTTTCTTGATCACTTGATACTTCGACTTCTTGTCGCTGAGTTTGCTCAGTAACTTCCGGTCTTTCCTCAAAGACATTCGCTTGTACTCATTACGAAACATATGCTCCTGAGTTGGCTGCTTTTGTTGCGTTTCCCCCGTGCAGATTTCATTAATCCTGAGATAAAATAACTCGTTCGATGAGTTGTCAATGAAAGCTTTGAAATCCGGGCAGTACGAGTACGATGAGCAGTCGCTGTCAAGGTCTATCGGAGTCGCAGCATAATTCATGTTGATCGTGGAATGGAAGTTTACACTTAACTCAGGAGTTTGCAATTTTAAAATATACTTTCGTTAATCTCTTCGTGAACATTAACGCGTCGGCTGAACTTTAAAACGCGTCGGCTTAGATTTAAAGCTACGCTTCGGCTGATAGAAACGAATTTAAAGCTACGCGTCAGCAACCATAAAGCGACAAACTCGTGAAATTAAAATATAAAATCGTTTACAAGCGACAAAACAAGTTCAATCTATTAAAATATTACCGCGGAACACCTCAAGATGCTCGACAAAATCGAAATGTCTCTAGATGACATCATCAAGACCAACAAAACGAAATCGTTCAAAGGACGCGGAAATTTCGGAAAAGCATCGCCAAACAAGAAGTTTGGAGGTGGAGTCGGTAAAGGTCGCGCTCGTGGAGGAATCACGCGTTCAAAGTACACACGGGTAAGAAGGAAAACCAGCCACAATGTGATGAAAAGCCGGAAAAAAGAAACTCAAAATGGACGACAATCAGAGAAAGAAAGAGACAGAAGATGGAAGTTGAAATTGGTGGAAAGAGATAGAAGATCGGTGTTGAATTGCAGATGATCTGAAAAGTGGCGAAGAAATTATAATGAAGATGAGCCACGTATTGAAAAGACAGCCAGATATTGTGACGATAACGGTGATTCTTGATCGATGGTGACGAGTGAAACGCGGAATCGAATAATTCTGCTGCTTGCAAAATGTTGAAATAGACTTTGGTGTCGTCAATGAATCACGTTCGGTTTGCACACAATCACGGAACTACTTATGATTTCTCGCGTATCTTATTTTTCTCGCTCTGAGTCGAGAAAAACTGTTTTTTGAAGTAGGAATTCACTTAGCAGACAGCAAAGGGCTTGAGGGACCACTTCAGTTTAACTTAGAACCCCATCTCCTCTCACATCTCCGTCGCTTCGGATTTCCGGGTGTTTCTCTACTGACAAAGCTGATGATCCACGCACAGAATCCGAACCAACACAAACAATCGCTTCTTCACAGGGTGATGTCAACAGCTCATGGAAGCATGATATGTTCGAAGGCGGACGCAAAGGAGCAGCAGCCGTCGCCGGGTTCGCCGGACTTCGTACTCAAGGAGGATCTACGAAGTTGGTTGTGTCCAACTTAGACTACAGCGTATCAGACACTGACATCAATGAGCTGTTTGCTGAATTTGGACCAATGACAAAAGCCTCAGTTCATTACGACCGAAGCGGACGATCGCTCGGTAATTAGTTTACTTAGTTTCAACAAAGCATGTCAATAATATAAATTTTATTTAAGGAACCGCCGATGTCATTTTCGAACGTAAAAACGATGCAATCAAGGCTATGAAGCAGTACAACGGAGTGAATCTTGACGGACGACCCATGAGCATTCAATTAGCAACTTCAGAGATTCAGGCTCCTCGTGCACCTTCTTTCGCACAAAACAGACAAGGAGGACAAGCAGGTCGTTCGCCACGTGGACCCCCGCGAGGTATGATTGAAATGAAGCATATTTACACTGGCATATTCACATTTGTACCATTTTAGGCGGCGCTCGAGGCCGAGGAAGCTTTGGAGGCGGTCGTCAAGGAGGCGGCGGTCAGACTCGCCGTGCTCCTAAACAGGAAGTCACTATCGAAGATTTGAATGCCGAGCTTGACGCCTACACGATGCAAAACTAATTTTATGCAACACAGAAAGCACAGCTGTTGGAATACGCTATCCTAGCAACGTTGTGTCAACAATCAACATTTAAACTTTTTCTTAAAACTTAAGTTACTCCTTTTCAGTAGCTTCCAACTGCTGAACTATTTTTCCCTTCTCTTGCTAAGCCTTTAGTTTAAATTACATTTCAGAGATTGAACGATCCTCAAAACAAACGGTAGATTAAGACATTCAATTAACGTAAAACAAAAACTTGAAACAATGATGATAAATTGTTTTCGTCTGAAATATCTAATAAAATTGGGAGGAATAACTTTTCCGAAAATGAACTGAACGTGTTTTATTGTCACAAGAAAGCTGATGTTTGTCAATAATATGAACTCGTTTTCGATGGTGACGAGGTTAGAAGCGTCCGAAATCAGTGCGCGGGAAACCGAAATATTCTCAGAAGAATAATTCAATATATCTTAAATGGCAAAATATTAGCAGAATAATTCAATATATATTCAATGGCAAGTGGGGGAACGACACACACTCAGAGTCAGGCGACGTATGCTGCCGAACACGTCGATGAAATATTCCAGAGGAAACGACCGCAGCTTCCCGAGCAATGCCTCGATTTCGGTAAAACAATTAGCACGAAAAAAGGCCCATCAACAATTTGTGTGACTGGACATTCGGGCTCAGGCAAAACTATGCTGATGATGGAATTGATAATCCGAGCCATTCTGCTACCGAACGAAGCAAATCCGGAGGTTCTTCTCGTTAACATCGACAAGGATTTTAATATTCTGAAACTAATCGAGTTGAGGTGAGACAATACGAGAGTTCTACGATCTATAAGGTCAAGCATTCATCTGAACAAAATTGTTATTCCTCTTTTCAGCATGAAACTGGTTAATCACGACCCCCACAACGATCCAGACCATGACCATATTTTCGTGAGAGAAAAGTTCAAACGATTACACATTCTTACAAGCACCAAACCCGTCTTAAGCAAAATAATTGAGAAAATTGAGCAGACAGTCGCAAGCAATAGCAACATCAGCCTCGTGTTAATTGACTCTCTTGGACCCGGTCTATTCGAAGCTGTTGCCAAGGCTGCTCAGAAAGATATTCCGATGAGCAAGGAATCCTACATTGTCGCAAACCAGGGAAAGTTGTCAGACTTAGCTCGTAAATTCGGCATCACTGTTGTCTTCACGAAACCCGAATACTTGTACGATCAACTGAACTGCCGCGAAAATTTTACTCAAGAAATCAGGCTGGAAAAGCTCAGTGATGTCGAATACAAGATGACTCAAAGGTTGAACGGCGAAGAGAAACAAGTCAGCTACACGATCGATTTCTATGGCATAAGAGTTGTTGAATAAATTTAATGTTTGAACGGATTTAAAAAATTTACTCAACGTGTGAGCAGATACGGCACAAAAAAAATGAAGTGATTAGAGACCCCACGCGGGCTGCGGTGACGAGCAATGAGTCGCTTTTCTCATTTTATCGTTCGAAGTTGTGCACTCAACGCGTGATAGCGACCTCGAAGTAATCTCATAGATTTGTTGGTTCCTAAGGTGAGAAGGGGCGAAGTTGTAGGTAGAGAGCGATAAGAGGATCTAAGTCTAAGGGAATCGCATGACCAGAGTGTACAATCGACTTGAGTGCGCGCATTCACGACAATCTGATGAAATTGATTTGTGCTCAACGTATCAATCAAAGTTCGCCAGACGACACGTAATTCGTTATCGGTCACCTTACGAAAAAATTATTTTTGGTGAGAAAATCTGCATTTACAGTCTATAAACAGTCTGGAAGGCTTAAGTGGTGTCTGCTGATAAACCAAATGATTCATGATAAAGAAAATTCGGTGTTGTAATCTCGAAAAAAAAACCGCATCCGATCGAAGCGCAAGTGCTGATAATCGTGACACTAACTCGAACGTTTGATGCGCAAAAGGTGCAACTTTGACGCGAATTGTGACAATGTCACAGACGGAATTAGTTTGAGATGTTGAATATTTGCACAACTCAGGAACATATTCTACAATGTGTTCGATCTCACTACGATCGCTTATCTTATCAGCGAATCGTCTCGACACGATATGACGGCGAGGCTACACGAGCCACGCTCGTGGATGTCTGCAGCTGCTTCCCCCAAAAACGAATTGCGCTACATGTGGGAAGGTGAAATAGGTTTTCCTCTGTCTACGAAAGATAAGAACGCCGTATTGTAAACTCTTCGAGGCGATAAGCGGATTCCTGGTTAGTGTAACATTTTACGCTTTGAATAACGTGAACTAGTTTCAAGTGGTTCTTCCACTGTGCAGTTTTTATTTCGCTCACGATGCTCATCGTCGTAAGACGTAGAAAGCGATAAAGATCCTGCCTCAATGCATTGACCTGGAGAGTTTCGAGTCAGCGCATCGAGACCCGATCGATGATTAAATTTGGCAGTGAATTTCCATTTGAAACTAAAAACCTCTTCATTAGATCTATCTAGACACAAGAATCCAGAATTTTCCAAAACTTATTTACTCCACATATTTGATGGATCACCGAGCGAACTTGATTTCTGGTTTTTTACTTCACCAATCGTTTAAGAAATTAAGATCATCAGCGCGACGGTTCATGATGGGTCACGATTATAAAACGAAAATCTGGTCAAAACAAAATCGCGAAGCTTTGACTCGGCAGTCCTCAATTCACGAGTCTTATCAGTCAAGTCGGCTGGTGGTGATCGTTCGTGAAACCGGTTTGGTTGAGATTCTTTATGACATTTCGATTGAGTCACAAACATTTATTGTTACATTTTCCATCACGGAAATAAGTACGCACTTGCAAGGGGGTCGAAGAAGTTTCAATCCACCCCCAGAGAGTCAACTGTCCCAAAATAAATGTTGACAATCAGCGAGATCTCAAGGAGAGCCTTTAAAAACATACAGATTCATTGCCGAAAATAGCATCGTACTCGTTCAAGTTGTGTGCAAGCTGTTTCATGGATCTCGTTAGGCTGATAATGCGGAATCCGGATTTATGCGGATCTAGGTTCAAAAGTTCTCCCCCGACAGTTTATCTTGCAACTACTGAGTTGTTGACAGGACAAACACAACAGTAATTGTTTAATCTCTAGGTAAGATTCTCTTGACTAGAATTTCGTCTCATTGCGCATTGAGATAGTTAAAGGAATTTATTAAATATCAATCAAGTGTGGGGCCACAATGTTGCAATGACTGCTCTATGAAAATCTCTCCCCAGCAAATCAACGAGCGTGTTATCAGTCGCGACTTGATAAGAGAGAGTTATTTGTGTTTTTTCGTAGTTCTATGCATTATAAAATAATCACGAAAAAATCGAGAGCGAACAGTCGCTCATGAACAGTACACGAAGGAAGTCGCGTCTTGAATTATTAATTGTGAACAAGAAACCGTGAAAAAATGCTGATTGATACGAATGATTATCACAGCAGGGTGAACGGGGCGCCGATCTTTTACGGTCTCCCACCCTTCTTTCACACTTCGCCTGTCAGTGCTTATTACTCTTCGCCAGATGTATCGCCGTATATGAAATATGAGTTCCTAATGTCGAAACTTGGACCGCAAAACCTGCCACTCACACCGCCGACCTCACCGCCGTTGCTCGCAGCCGAACAGACAAGGAGAAGCTCCGTGATTATGAAAGTCGAAAATTGTCAAATAGTTGCAAGTGACAGCAACACCGAACAGCATATTTGTCGCTGGGAAAAGTGCTATCGGTAATTATGTCTCCCTTGACTTGTTACTTTCTATTTCACTTGTCTCTGCCAGCTCAACACTGTTCTACATAGTTTCTAATAATTTTCACAGGCACTTCGAGTCACTGGAAAAGCTAGCAAATCATGTCAGTCTCCAGCACTCTCAAATTGGTGCATCCAACCTTTATTACTGCAAATGGGAGGGCTGCCTGAGGTCATCTAGAGGCTTTAACGCAAGATACAAAATGTTGGTGCACTGTCGGACGCACACGAAGGAGAAACCCCATTTTTGCACTTATCCTGGATGTAGTAAAGCCTTTTCGAGAGCCGAGAACCTGAAAATTCATTTTCGATCTCATACACTGGAGAAACCCTATCGCTGCTGTTTTCCCAACTGTCAAAAAGCCTACAGCAACTCGAGTGATCGTTTTAAGCACAGCAAGACGCACATGAACAATAAACCGTACAGCTGTAAGTTATAAAACTGATATGTCAACTCAAACTGAACATATTTATCCAACAGGCAAAGTTGTTGGATGCCTTAAAAGCTACACTGATCCCTCTTCGCTAAGAAAGCATGTGAAGACTTTCAATCACGACAGCATTACGACAAACCAAAAGTCAGCTGAAAAAGGCCACGAAACTATTAATTGCAAAGCAGACGCCATGTCCATGACAACAGTCAATTCGCCACAAAGTCTGTATTATGGCACGATAGGCTTCAATGATTCAGAATCCAGTGATCAAATTTGTTGGGTGTCGAAGCAGGTTGAAATCACCGATAAGATGGAAACGATTAGACTAGATCAACCTTTAGACCTCAGAGTGCATCAGAATAGATAATCTCTTTTTACTTCAATAAATATATTAGCTTGAGTTTACATCGTGTATTTTATTTTCCTGCGGGATTTATGCCGCTTAGGCCAGGCAACCCTTGAATCAGTGCGGGATCGAATTTTGTAACAACGGCTTGAAAGCCTCCAATTATCAGCATCGGCCCAGCGTTTCCAACGTTTTGTCCAACCCCTGTTAGGCCCCCTAAGCCTCCAGCACTTGGCGACGCAGTCGTTGAGCCTAATCCGTCTAAAATCCCTTTCGTCTCCTCTTGCACTTCCTCCTCGGGAACAGGTAACGAGCACGTGAACTGAATTATGAGTAAGATTGCAAGTAACTTGAAATTTTCCATTATGTGTGTCGCGATCAAAAGCTGAACTATGGAACTAAGTTCATTGCTGCAGTAAATTCACTTTTTATAGCGATTCAATCATGAATTCTTGTACACCTGTCAACTGCATTTGTGTCGGTGCAAAGTCTTGGAGTTAAAATAGACACGTCAAGCTGCGCTGGCCTCGAAACATTTCCGAATTCGACTAAGAAAAATGAAGATGATTCGTTGAATTATATTTCAGTGCAAAACGTTGCCGACGAGGAACATTTGCCCTGCAATGAACAGAAGCTGCTTAAGACTCGACTGCATTACGCAACAAATCTCAAATGATGGGAAATGGAATTTTCCCACGTTTTCCGTTAAGTATCGGCAGTTGTCACGAAATATTTCTTTTGCTTGTGTCACATTGTCCGCTGATAACGGCAGTTGAAAATTCGTGTCATACTTCACCAACTTTTGCATGGTTGGATATTCAGCTGTGCATGCTTCGCAAGTACACTCAAACTGGAAGCCGTCGAGAAGAAATTTTTGGCGTTCTTCTTTTGGTGACAATAGAAAGCCAGCACTAGAGTGACGAGAAAAAGTTTTAGTTTATTTTTTCAATTTCAATAAGAGACTCACTGATAGCCAACGAAAAGCTGCGATCCTGCTGTAATCGGCTTATTGGCGATGAAAACTTGTTTGTTGTCAACGAAGACTCGGTACAAATTAGGAGAGCATGAGTGGTTCAACAGAGAAGCAAACGGAAAAACTCCAGACCCCGTTTCTTCCTTCTCAGAAGGATTTCTTAAGGAAGAGCAAAATAAAATGTAAGAGTTGCGATCGAGGATTCCCATGATTTTTACGACAAAATGTTTCAGAAAATCTCTTTGCCCTGGAGCTTTGCAGATTGATGTCAGATATGGATGAGTGTCGACAATCCATGCCGCCATCTCGCGATCTTCATCGGATGCGGGGCCTTGCGACAGCGATAGCACAGACTTGAGCATGTTACAACGAGTGGCTTCCTTAGCCTCTAAGCTCAGATCGAAGTTGAACACTGTAGAGTTGGCTTTAATTCCATTGAGTAGACTTTGAAGCTCTAAGATGGAACCTCCACACATTGAGAGCGATTCGAAGACAATTTTTAAGACCGTCATGTCATATTCGTTATCGTCCTCAATGTACTGATCGAGGGAGTTGCATTCAAGTTTGTGAAACGTTCGCAATGCAGTTTCAAGACAGCTGGGTGAGCAGAACATCGCTGAAAAGACAGAGATCATCTCAAGGCCGGTAAATATTTTTAGAAACTCACTTGAAGAACATTTGCCAGGGCAAGGAAGCAAACACATTTTATTTGATTTGAGGCAGTAAGCGCACCGCTTGAAACGAGCGTTCTTGCATAACATTCTAAGGAAAGGCTCCTCGATTGCCACGACATCCCCGGGGTTCAAATTCTTCGAGGTAATCACACAACGGCCGTACTTTAAAGTGTTTTGTGGTTTTAGACAATCGATTATGTGTGGAATTTTCTCATTGCAATCATAGGACAGTTTGAAGAAATCCCAAGGATCTGAAGAACTTTCCAGTGTCGCTATTTTGTTTTCACACACAGTTTCTCGTTCGATATTTTTCGAAACATCTTTTGCCTCACAGTCGGTTTGACGAGCGGCTTCGATATCGTCGAGACATTTCTGATATTCTTTCAGTTTAAAATAAATTGACGAACGTCTGGCGAAGACCAACGCAATCGAGGATTTAGATTTTGCACAGCACAGAGCTTTGTTACACGATAAAACTGCTTCGAAATACTTTGATTCCGCAGCCAAACTATCAGCCTCAATCAACAACTGCTGAAATCTATCACTGATCTTGATTTCCCGACTTTCCATTCCCAGCAAAAACTTGTTGAACCTTTCCTTACTTCTCTATATTTATGTTTGTTCAGTTGCGTCAGATAAATTTTCTTCGATCTCCCATGTGTCAGTTTTCCTTCAGGTTTCTATTTTTGTAGATGAAAAGAACAATTACATTTGAAGATAATCCGTGAAAATACAAACTTGTGCAACTGTTGGCAAATCTTTATATTGAAGTTTAAAATTTGAAAAGTTTTGAAATTGAGACCTTTTAACAATTCGGCGGGGATGTCGCAATTCATCTTAATAATTTGTCGGGTCAAGTTATCGCAATTTATATGAAAAAAAACAAAAGTAATAAAGTCATTTGAACCAAACATCAGACCATTCAAGAAAAATCAAGAATCTCATTTTTATATTAAATTGAAATCTTATTTCCATGGAAAAATTCACCAAACTAATTTTCCGTTATGGAAAATTTTCCTCCGCAATCGAACATTTCTTTTGTTCCACAATCCCACCACGTTCCGTCCAGTGGATTTACGTTTGCACAATGTTGAGTCACAGAAGTGAAGCGAAACTTAAAGAAACAAGTCGTGTACGGTGGAAAAGCCTCAAACACAATGGCAGTGAAAAAGTGAAAAAATGAAATAATCTTGATCGCAATGGCATAAAGAGGAAGGAAATATCAATAAATAATAGCATAAGTGTTGAATAATGCAAAGTTGTGAAAGTTAATGCGAAAATCCAGTCAGAAACGCCTTAAATCGAAGTTGAAAAAATCTCGAGAGTGGAGAAAAGAAGTGAAAAGTTCTCAACGAACGTCAGAAATTGATTAATCCCAGTCTAGTAGAGTCAAAATCATTCGCCACGATGGCTCCAAATCCAGCGGATAACTGCAAGATCAAAGTCGCCGTCCGAGTTCGGCCCTTCAACCGTCGAGGTAAAGCTCCGCCAGTCACTTTGTGACGTTCTCTTTATTTCCGCGAGATGATAAGAAATTTTCTGGAAGCAGCGAGTGAATCAATAAATTACTCGCTGAGATGTCAACCGAATCTCTGATTGTTGGAAACGGGGGCCTGCAATGTCTTTCAACCTTAATTACGAGTATCTTTCCATCCATTTGTTGTGATGTGACGGAATCTTTGTGATTCATTCGCTATTTTTAAAGTTTTCGTGCAATAGTTTTTGCGGAAGCTGAAAAAGGTTTTTGTTCACGAGAGTATCGTCATCTGACGCGTTGTGAAATTGTGATGGAAAACGAGATGGAAAATGCCTTTGCAGTAACGCAAGACTGCGATTGTGTGCGTCGCATATTTTGACTTTTACTCGAGGGTGAAAGATTCACAGTTGATGCGAAGTTTCTCTGTTGTGTCTCATAGTGAAAATCGATATTTTTGTTTGGAAAACTTACTGCCGACTTCTTACTCTCGCTAGTCAATTACGCGCTCAACACTAAGATCCCAATACCAAAACAATCTAGAGTTTCTCTTCCATTGAAACTGCGAGCTTGCTGAAGTTTTAATTTTTTGTGCTGACCTTTGTGAAGCTTTTTCGTTTGCTCTGATTTCTCCAGTGTGTACAGCGGAAAGCAAAGTTCGCGTTAAAAATATTACTTCGAATCAAACATTTATGATTCGCCTCGAGAGAAATGAAATAATGTCAACACCTCACAAAAAAAAGTCGACTCTAGAAAAGCTGATAAGATAAACATCGCGCCCACCGCCGCACCATCAGCGCAATAAAACGAAATTTATTTTATAAAATATATAAGGTCTTGCCGTCTCGGCGGAACCAGATACGGTTGAAGCGAAGAATTGCGAGTTTTCGATGATTTTCCAACAAATCAACGCTGCTGATGTTAGTAAGACATGGCACGCGTGGCTGCTGCTCACAGTTCCTGCTTCATAATTCTGCACGCTCATCAATTCTTGCGGATATCTGAGTAGCAAATTGCTGCTGCTAAATCGGATTATTTTTAATAAGATCCGTCAATTCCCAAAGCTTACAGGAGCTTCCTTTATGATCAATTAGTTTGTCTCATGATCGAATTGAAATCCATCAAAATGTATTCGTTGCTCAGCAAAATCGCTTCGATATCATGTTTCAATTGCTTTTTAAAGCCAGACTTACAGCAGCCAAAGGGCAATTTAATGTTCCAATAAAATCAAGCGACATTGATCAAAAGGCATTTGATAGAAGCTAAGATATCGATTGCAAAGTAAACCTGACATTCGAAACATATCGACTAATTGTCCATCAACGTTGATACAAAGGGAAACTCTAATTAGAAATCAACAAATCAAGTGTCACAATCTTGAGCAAAGGCGATCGGCAGTTTGAATGAATTCCATAAGCTCATATCGATTTCCATTGTTGAACTTTTGGTTTTACAATTCATTGATTTTTCCCTCGTCGAGAAACTCGAGAATGTGTTTGCCTCTGTCCACTTGACATTGCCGCTTAGCAGGAAAAATTTCGCTGTGTGGCGGAAAACAAAGGAGGCAGGAAAATGTTGGCAATTTGGGTTTATGGGCATTTTCAAGTAAATTCTTCCGGCCACATTATCCGTTGCGGCATTTCCTTACTTTCATTTATGCCTCAGTTCTAGTTGCTGATGGATAGAGTAACAAGGGGTAGATTGCCCTTCATTGACACACTTTTGCAGTCAAGTGCTTCTTGTTTGCTTGTCCGTGAAAATTCACCCTCGTTGGAATGATAATTCAGGCTAGTAACTTAATAGCTGACGTCAAAGAGGTGGAAGAACGTTCATAATTAACGATGGAAATTGAAAACCCGGCCCATGCACGAGAAACTGTGCAGCTTTATGGCTTGATTTTTCGACAGTGGAATTCCCTTACAACAGTTTCAAAATGAGATAGGCATACCATTGCAAGAAAAGAGCTTTCCAGGTGATTTACAAGCGCCACAAGCTGACGGAGTTAACATTTACACTTGGCTGAACGCCAATTAACACGTTCAAGTATATCTTGAAGAAGTTTCGTTGTGTCGGTTGTAGAAGCAAGACTGTTTGATGTTCATGTCGGCGTGATTATGGATGAAAGAATAAACTACGTGACGATGCCAATTAGTGACGTGACGACGAAAAATCATTACACACGCGTATGGTGACTTTTTTACCGTTTTCCACACATGGCCACTTTCAATTAATTAGAACAATATGCAAACTTACAAAACGGCGGCGTTGTCAAGTTTTCCGCTTTGTAGTTTTTCCGCCCAAAATATGATTTTTGCTGAAACTATTTCAAACGATCAACGCTCGAACGAAACTGAATGAGACATTGGCACGCGACAGTCGCCGATTCTTATTGAATTTAAAAGCCGCGAATTTTTCCAGGTCGTCTTCAAAGTACAAAGACCGATAAGAATCAATCTTCTCTATAAGTATCCATAAAAAGAACAGAAAGATTGCAATTCAAGTTATCGATTTATGGTGTTAAGGATAGCTTGAGTTCTGATTCATTCAAGCAGTTCACCTCAAAATTGTCAAGGAAAACTAATTAGGGCGAGATTAATAAAACATTAATAGCTTGAATTGAAGTTTTCCTCTTCGAAATAACTATAATTCCACCCTAGCTATGCTTCGAGTGGAAATCCCTTTTCAAAACTAACACGCAATTGACGAGCCGCATAACTCGCAGCGATCACAGGAAGAAAGCAATTAAACCTTTTCACTAATGCTATTCTTTGAGTGAAAAAAGTCATCGATCAGGGAATAACGAATTCATGCTCTTGAGACGAGGATTTAAGTCCACCTATTAGAGTCTTGAGACCTACTTTGCCGTTCCAAAAGCTCGACTTTCGATTGTTTCGCGAGATACAAGCGAGGGTTGAGTTATGAAAAATCGATGAAACACTCAATGGACACTCCCCCGCTGTCTTGGACAGTGTTTAATTAACATCTACGTTTTAGATATTGCAAAGTTTGTTGAGGCAGTTCATCGATGAATAATTCAGAAGTCCCAACGATATTCCATAAGTTCAACCCTTCATAACATTATTGCTCGTCGAGAATGGATCGAACAGGATATTGAAAGTTTTCCTTTATTTTCAGAACTCGAGATGGACACTGAGAACGTCGTTGAAATGGAAGGTCAACAAACTATCTTGAAAAACTCCATCAGCACAGACAAAATGGATAGGTGAGTTTTATCGATCAAATTTATTGGTCGTCAAACCAATAGAAAATTTATGAAGAGGAAACAAAATATCGGAAGCGAAACAATTCAATCGAGGCCTTTTTTCTAAAACGATTTGTCTGCTACCGAGAGAGTGGAATCTATGTCCAAGACGAGGTGCATTCGTTCTAGAAAGCTCCTCGTGGAAAACGTGTAACTTCATTGATTAGTTTGCATCCAACGAACGGACGCTTGAATTTTCCTATTTTTAAATTTCATTAATTCAATTTGCCATGCTGACCTTTTACAAACGTTTCTGTTTTCAACTATTTGGGTTCAAGTTTATTGTGTTGAAACCAACTACGTATCGGAAATTTAATTTTCGAAACTTACCGAGTGACAACCGACAAGGAAACAATTTAATTTGAACCGTCTGTCAACACGGCTTTCACATGCTTGTAACATAGGTCAAGGATAAGATAAATGAGATGTCGGGAAGCAAATGTTCTGACACATTAACTTATTGACTGAGATTCGCTTGTCTTCACCGTTTACCTAAGTCGTTATCACGTGTTCACGCCTCGGTACAGAGCAAGCTAAATTACCAAGAAAAGCGACAGCCGTTCATCAGTTGATCGCAGACATTTTACCACAAAAGTTCTCAAGATGAACTGTCTCGATATTCCGACTGAGTTGTGGGGGATTATTTTCGAAAAGCTGTCGTGTCAACAACTTTTGAATTTGAGTTTATCTTGCAAAAAGTTCAAGCAAATAGTCGAGCAATCGAGTGAAGCCATGAATAAAATTTGTTTAGTTCTAAAAATGAAAAATTCGGAAGCCTTCGCGTTCGAGCAGATTCAACGAAAATATAGAAATGTCGTCTTGGAAGACTTATCCGGAATTACTTCATCACTAAGCGATTTTCTGTTCAACCAAAACAACATCAGAACGTTGAAAGTTTCCAATTCTTCACTGACTTTGGGTGACATTGCACAAATTTTGGATTCAAGTTCTACTAGGATTGAATCCTTGACCATTTGCAATCTGGAAGTTAGCAGACAGTCAAAAGTCAAAGTGAAAACGAAGCTGAAAGCTCTCCGGAAACTTTACATCCTCAACTGTATCGATAACAGCTGTCTCGATTTGTTGAATATCATCATTAGCCCAACAATCCTAGAATTCGGATTCTTCAACACCTGCGCCCTCAGCAACTACGAGTTGGAGATGCTGGAAACGTTTTTGAACTTCCAAAAGAAGTTATCGAGTTTATGTCTGGCAGGTGACTGTGCAAGTCAATTATTTCAAACGCAAAACGCTTTCGAATGTTCAAAGTTTAGCCTGGACTGTTTATGGATAGAACTCAGCCGAATCGACCAAACTCATCATCTGAGTTTGTACCTGAGGAGTCAACAGCATCAAATCAAAGATTTAAATCTTTCCAGAGTTGAGATCAGCGATTCGTTTTTGGCCAACATCGTTTTCCTGAAACAGCTAAAATCTTTACGATTGTGCCAATGCACAATCAAGTCAAACCAAATGTTTGCTTTGAAGTTCAGAATCACCGAGCTTACTTTATCAAATCTGAGAGGCGTGAGTGATAGAGATTTAATAAGGTTGCTAAACACCATGCAGTGTGTCGAGAAATTGAACTTGACTTCAATTGAAATTACATTCAATCTTGCTTGCATGATTGCGTACGAGATGAATCTTCTGAGAAGTCTTGCGATGGAAAAATGCGGGTCGAAGCCTTTCACTTTCATCAACATCAAACATTTAATACTCAAAAGCGAAGATAAAGATGTTGTTGAGAAGATGGTCCGAGTTAACAGACATTTATTACACCTGGAAATCGACGAAAACTTCCGAAGTGATATTAAAATACGTGACGCCATTTCATCGCTGAAACTTGCTGCCATAAAATTTTCTTAACTGCATAGGAATCTAGGTCACAGTTTAAGTTTATTTCGGTTTGAAATTGTTGGATAACAAATCGAAATGAAAATCAATCAAACTCGCTGCAATCAAAAAGCTCGAGTGCAATGTCAGTTCGCGTCGGAAATTTTCATTGAGCTTTCTTTTTCGCTGGATTCGGGGCACATCAACCTTGTATCGATTTTCTTATCCAATGCAGCTTTTCGTGTTCGCGTCTCAACACCTCATGACACTGTTAATAAATCAACAATTATAGCTACCACGTTAATTATTCTCTCGTTTCCTCGTTGCAAAATAAATCTTCTCCGCTTACAAGGAAGAACATATTTCGCCAGAGGAGAACGTAAACATTCTAAAGAATGAATAATAAAGTCGAGGAAGACACGAACGAGATGACAGGCTGAAGCAGCGAGAAAATTCTGCCGACTTGAAATAAATTTAGCTCGCTCGGCAAAGTGAAATATGCAAAGACCGAAGATAATAAAAGCTTTTCTCATGTGGGAATTTCTTGCGCTCAAGTAATTCCAAGTTTCCATTTTCGTCTCGCAATTTCAACCCTCGTCGAGATAGAAGGAGCTCCATTTGTGTTTCCTTTCCCTCTACAAAAGCAAACAAGAGATTGGCAAAATAATAAAACCGAACTTCATGTAATTTCATTAGACTTAGGTAGTCTCAAACATATTTTGTATTTTTCGTGTGAGAAACACGTCAGGAGTCAACCAAAAACGTAGGAATACAATTTTATAATAAAATGTTGCTACGTCGGAAAAAGCTCTCAAGTTTTCAAAGATTTTCAGCCAGATAACGAAAGCAATTTTCCACGTTCATTGATTAAAGCTTGCAACGCTCTTTTGCAAATTACAAACTAGAGTTCGTTATCAAACTTATCGCGTGCTAATTGCTGCCACAAAAGCTTGACGTCGTGTATAAAGTCAAACACTAACGTTTGCGTTTGAATTAACCACTAAAGACATCTAATCATGTTTAATTACATCGGTAATTTAATATTATTAAAAAATCACTTCATGCTCACGATTATCAAATGAATAAATGGTGCGAGTCGGAAACATCATGTAATTTCAGCATACTCAGGCATGCGAGGCGGTGTGAAGTTATGCGAGCTGCCCGGAACTCGCTCCTAACACATTTTAATTGTTGCAAGCTCTGTTCTGAGCAATCAAATTATTTTCAACTGATGGCGTTCGAGATTGGCAGGCAAAATTGAAGCGAAAAAATTATTCAAATTAATTCCAGCCAAAATATTTTGCATCCGAACTGTTTTCCGATTCCGAGTCGAATGCGGGGAATTCGATGAAATAAATTAATGCGGATTTAACTTGCAATCGTTTCAACGTAATGAAATAAGTTCTCTCTGGTCCACATCATCAGTAAGACAAACTTTTACCATCAATCTATCGTCTTTTCTAGAAATAGCCTATCACAAATCGTTGATAAACCTTGCGGAATAGTTTCGTATCGATCTTTTCTTGACATTCTTTTATGACTCTGAATCATAACCATCAAGGGCGGATAATCAACTCACTTTCACTGTGTCACCCACCGTGCACATAACATAAATAGTAGCTCGAATATTCTCCAATGAAATGGCTGTATCTGTCGAAGTTTATCGATCGAAGCTTGGGGAGTATTTGAGGAAAGTCTTGATCAAGAATTTAAAGTAAAACTGACAGAGTAATGGAAAAAATTAAAAAGAAAAGTTGAACGAACCAATTTGTTTTTCACTTTGAGACAGAGTGACATGTTTTCTTGCTATCGAGACTTTGAGGCGCGCCTATACTATTTATTATTCTTGGATCCCGCTCAAAATTGACATTTTCTGTATTGAAAATTATAAGATGAGAAGCTCCATAAGTTTCGTTTCTTTAATTATATTGCAAAACTTTAATTGGTGCTATGAGCCAAATAGGATTTTTTTTCAAAATTCTACTCGAAGGTAAACTTAGTAGACACGAGCGCTTCCGCATGAAAGTAATAAATTATTCATGAGGGTTTATCGATTAGAAAATATCGTCTGATACCTTCGTTCTCTCCGAGGTTTGGCGTTCCGAGTAAAAACTTGGGCAAAATATTCATTTGTTGAATTTGATTAATTTCAGAAAACAACCAAAAACTTTTGCATTCGATCACTGCTTCTTCTCGACTGATCCAAGCGCCAGCCACTTTGCATCGCAAGACATCGTTTTCGACTCTGTTGGCCGTGACATCTTGGATAACGCATTTCAGGGATATAATGCTTGTATCTTCGCTTATGGACAGACAGGTAATTTCGCACGTTATCTGTACCTTTAGGCCCAGAATCTTGGTCTTGTTATATTTGAGTCTTGTGATAGAATCTTACATATGTATAAGGTGACCATAAACAAGATCGCAAATCTCCAAACTTACTGAAAGCTCCGAGCTGCTCTTCCAAGAAATTGAAATAGGACGCAGATGCCAGCTAATGCGACACGTATCGGAGTTCCGTATTGTAGCCCCAGTTGAAATGATTGAAATCTTGCCAGTTTCGTGACATCTCACGTCGCACTTTTCATTGGAAGCTCTTATTCACTTTCTACAACATAATATGTTGTTGTCAGATTTTCAATTGCTTTCGTTATCCACTTGGCAGGATCTGGAAAATCTTATACAATGATGGGAACGATGGACAACAAGGGCATCATACCGAGACTCTGTGATTCGCTTTTTGAGTCAATCAACGAGAAGCAAACCGACGAGTTAAGCTTCAAAGTTGAGGTTTCATACATGGAAATCTACAATGAGAAAGTGCACGACCTGCTTGATCCAAAAACTAACAAACAGTCATTGAAGGTTCGCGAGCACAACGTTCTCGGGCCGTATGTCGATGGACTTTCGCAGCTTGCCGTGTCATCTTTTGAAGACATCGACAATTTGATGGCGGAGGGTAACAAATCACGAACTGTTGCTGCGACAAACATGAACGCCGAATCGAGTCGATCTCATGCCGTCTTCTCTGTCGTTCTAACTCAAACATTGAAAGACACAATGTCTGGAGTAACGGGTGAAAAAGTTTCGAGGATGTCACTTGTTGATTTGGCTGGAAGTGAAAGAGCTGTGAAGACTGGTGCAGTTGGCGACAGACTCAAAGAAGGATCAAATATCAACAAGTAAGATATAAAGAAAATTATTGTAAGCTTTTTCTCATTAATTTCATTTCCATAAAGATCTCTGACGACGTTGGGTTTAGTCATCTCGAAGCTTGCAGATCAAGCGAGTGGCTCCAAAAATCGTGACAAGTTCGTTCCATACCGAGATTCAGTATTAACCTGGCTTCTTAAAGACAACTTGGGAGGTAATTCGAAGACAGTCATGGTGGCAACAATTTCTCCAGCCGGTGACAATTACGAGGAAACTCTTTCAACGCTTCGCTATGCTGACCGTGCGAAGAGAATCGTGAATCACGCCGTCGTTAATGAAGATCCAAATGCTCGCATCATTCGAGAGCTCAGAAAGGAAGTGGAGACATTAAGAGAAATGTTGAAATACGCGACCGCTGGCTCCCCAGCTGGCGATGGAGTAGATATACATGATAAGATCGCAGAAAGTGAAAATTTAATGAAACAAATGTCTCAAACGTGGGAGGAAAAGTTAGTGAAAACCGAGAGAATTCAAAACGAACGACAACAAGCCCTAGAGAAGATGGGTATCAGCGTTGTGGCAAGCGGTATTCAAGTTGAGAAAAACAAGTATTATCTCGTGAATTTGAATGCTGACCCATCGCTAAACGAGCTGCTAGTTTACTACCTAAAGGAATATACGCTCGTGGGTGGAAGAGCTGCAAGCACAGAGAACCAACCGGACATTCAACTGTTTGGTCTGGGAATTTTGCAGGAACATTGCATAATCACAATTGAAGGAGGAGACCTGTTCCTTGAGCCAATCAACAATGCTCGTTGTTTCGTCAACGGCTCAGCTGTCACAAAGAAAACTATTCTACACCATGGCGATCGAATTCTCTGGGGAAACCATCATTTCTTCAGAGTGAATTGCCCTCGAATGAGCCCAACTGGCGTGAATCAAACATCGGAACCTCAAACACCAGCACATCATATCGATTACAACTTTGCTCGCGAGGAATTAATGCAGCACGAGTTGAGCAACGATCCCATTCAGGCTGCTATATCAAAGCTAGAAAAACAGCACGAGGAAGACAAGCAAGTCGCTCTCGAAAAACAGCGACAAGAATATGAACGACAGTTCCAGCAGCTCCGCAACATATTGTCACCAACAACTCCTTACGCTCCCTACGCTCCATACGATCCACTTCGAATGGGTAAAATGACGCCAAACACACCGACCTCGCAGATGCTAGTTTTTCTAGAGGAGCGTGACGAGATGTTCAGACGCTCGCTGGGACAGCTAAAGACTGACATCATGCGCGCGAATGGTTGTGTTCAAGAAGCTAACTTTCTCGCAGAAGAAATGGGGAAGCAAACAAAGTTCACTGTAACTCTTCAGATTCCACCAGCTAACTTGAGTCCAAATCGAAGGGTGAGCTTCAAAGCTTTTCTACAAAGTACAAATCTAAATTAATTCTCCTTTTTCACAGCGTGGTGCTTTCGTGAGTGAACCAGCTATTCATGTTCGCCGATTGACTGGCAGCCAAGTATGGAGCATGGAAAAGCTCGAAAACAAGTTGATTGACATGCGAGAGATGTACCAAGAATACAAAGACCGCCCGCTCTCTATGATGGTAAATAGATTTTCTTTCTCAGCCAGCACTTAACATCCGAATTGCACGATCCCCTTTCTAACTCATTCCGCCGCCTCTCATTCTATTGCTAACACACACTAACTAGCCGATAGAGGAACAGCTTACGGAACCACTTGAAGATGACGACGAAGAGGTAAAGCGAAGCTCTTCTATTTTTCTATGCAAAGCCTTTTAAGTTGTAAAGCTTTTCACAAACAAATAAACTCTTATCAACCATTTTCATTTTTGTTCCGCAGGACGAAAATAAATTGAAATCAGATCCGTTTTACGAGTCACAAGAGAATCACAATCTGATTGGCGTTGCGAACATTTTTCTTGAAGCGTTGTTTCATGATGTCAAACTCGACTACCACACGCCCATTATCAGTCAACAAGGCGAGGTTGCTGGCCGTTTGCAGGTTGAGATTTCGCGGATTGCGGGACAATTTCCACAAGACCGAATGTGCGAGTCACAATCGGAAAGTTCACACGGGTCACGAGACGAGGACGATTATGACAAAGAAAATGAGAATCAAAACCAAATCACGTGCCGCGTATCAATTAAGCAAGCGAGCGGACTTCCGTTGTCGCTATCAAACTTTGTCTTCTGCCAATACACGTTCTGGGGACACCAAGAAGCAGTTGTGCCAGTTGTGAACTCAGACTTGACTGCTCTTAACCAAAACATGACATTCAAGTTCGAGCACGAGAAAGATTACACTGTGAACGTGACGGAAGAGTTTTTGGAACATTGCGCTGAAGGCGCTCTATCAATTGAGGTCTGGGGCCATCGGTCAGTTGGCTTTTCACGTTCGAAAGGTTGGGAAGTTGAGCAGCAACAAGCAAAAGCCAGGTCGCTTACAGACCGTTGGGCTGAGCTTTCAAGGAAAATCGAACTATGGGTGGAGCTTCAAGAGCTTAACGATAACGGCGAATACGCGCCAGTTGAAGTTGCGACATCGAAAGATATGTTAACTGGCGGAGTTTATCAACTTCGTCAAGGACAGCAAAGACGGATACAAGTGCGAGTCAAGCCTGTGCAGAACTCTGGTACATTGCCAATCATTTGCCAATCCATTATCAGCATTGCCATTGGAAGTGTAACCGTTCGATCGAGACTGCAAAAGCCTCTCGACTCTTATCAGGAAGAAGATCTCACAGTATTAAGAGAGAAGTGGAGCGAAGCTCTAGGCCGACGACGAAAATATCTCGATCAGCAGATTCAAAAGCTTATCAATAAGGAGGATAAGACAGAGCAGGAGAAAGAACGGGAGATGAGTCTAGTTAACCAGTGGGTTTCACTGACAGAAGAGAGAAATGCTGTGTTGGTCCCAGCAGCTGGTTCTGGTATTCCCGGAGCCCCTGCATCGTGGGAGCCCCCAGCTGGCATGGAACCACATGTGCCAGTTCTCTTCCTTGATTTAAACGCAGATGATTTGTCAGCGCAAAACTCGAATGAAGAAGTTTCAATCTCTGGAATAAACTCTATTTTGCCGAAAGAACATGGCAACAAGTTCTACACGCTACAGATTCTTCAGCACTTGGAAAAAGATATTTGTGCGATATGTAGCTGGGATTCATCTATCCACGACAACACCGCCCTTAACCTTGTAACTCAATCTTCGGACAATGTCTATTTGATTTTGAAGACAACGGTTCGTCTATCCCATCCAGCGCCAATGGATCTGGTGCTACGGAAACGACTTGCGATCAACATTTATAAAAGACAAAGCATCACAGACAAACTGAAGAAGTTCCGAATTGTCGGGAAATCGGATACTACTTGCCATTCTGGTGTCACCTATGAAGTAGTATCGAACATTCCGAAGGCCTCTGAAGAGCTTGAAGAGCGCGAGTCTTTAGCTCAGATCGCAGCAACTGGCGAAGATTGTTCAGCGAGCGATGGTGAAACATATATTGGTGAGTTTGAAATTTTAGGCAATCAAGATTAATCTGACGATTCATTTCGTCTAGAAAAATACACGCGCGGCGTGTCGGCTGTCGAAAGCATTCTAGTGCTCGATCGATTACGTCAAAGCGTCGCGGTGAAGGAGATTGAGCAGACCCAGAACAAACAGCAGCTTTCGATGCGTAAAACAGCTTCTGTGCCCAACTTCTCGCAGGTATGTTCTCGACTTATAGAAATTGTTTGTTGTTGACACGAATCTAAAGCTAATTTCGTCTGCTTGGAAAACACGATGTGAATATTATGCTAACTGCCTCTGACTTTTTCCCTTGTAACATAAAATCTCTTGCACAAATATCACGAACTTCAGGCTGTAAAAGAAGCGGCTCAGAACGGTGGCGTAAGTAGAGACTCACTCTCAACGATTTCCTCTTTGCAAAATTATGTTCACATCATTTGTTTTGTGTTGTTTTATTGGCTTCGATTAACGAAAGTTAAGGAAACGAAGAAGTTCCAAAACTTTTTGATTCGCTAGAATGAATTCGCACGCTCTAATCAAACATAATGCCTTGCAGATAATGCGATTTGACACATCAATGGAATCGTTAATTGGTATCGGACGGTCGGAATCATTTGCTGATCTCAACAATCCCGATTTCGCTAGAAACCTCTTGAGCTCAGGTGAGTTTCGTCTTGTCTATTTCTATTGACTAGACGATAATAGGACAAATTGCTTGTTATAGGAAACACTCGGGGACGTCACAGCTTCAGTGGCAAGTCGTCAGTAGAGGATCCATTGGGTGCCAGTGGAAAACCGTTCGGAATCGGTAAGCTGCACGCGTTCCAATGTCACATAAAGCTTTTCTTACACACAAGAATATGAACACGAATTTGGTTTTCCTTTTTATTTATGATGTGACCTTGAGGTTTATTGACAGTTTTTCGTTTTTCTTTAACGTTGAGTCGCGACAATTGATTTTTGGTGATTTTGAGCTACACTAATCTTTGACCCAATTTAGTTTAGAATTTTACCATTCATTTAAAACAAATTACCAACTGATTATTACTATTGATAAGAACCTGTTACTAATGAATAGTGATAAGTTATATAATGGAAACTAGGACGTTTTTATATCGAACAGAGAGCGGTAGCTGTGCAACAAAGAATAACTAGACGGCATTGATAATTAAAGCGCTAGGATATCGATTTAATATTTAGCAGTTTTCCTCATTTAGAACATTTTATTGCATTGAATCATTAATCACGCCTTATTTCCACTTTAAATTAGACACTTCCATTTATGGAAACGGAAAACCGATAATTGCACTCACTTTTGAACAGGAAACAATGTGTTTCGAACTACCAAATTTAATCTTAATGTGGCACTCGAGACGGAGAACCCACAATGATTTAACGCAGAAGCTTTCTTTGACTTCTTATTTTTTTATGTCCTTACAACTATTGGAATCGCTTTTATTTTCATGATTTCGATTCATTTCAAGCGTTTGTAAATTGCTGGAAATTCGTTGCTAAGCTAAAGGCAATTTATAAATGATTGACTTTCTCAGTTCCTTTCGACTCAGTGATCTAGACTGAACGCACAATACAGGAAACTGTCTTTTCTCAACAACACCATAAGATAAGCTTTCGTTCATAATTCTCCATTTAATTCAATGGTAAACTTGAGGGAGATTCAGATACTTTACGCACCCACCCACTCCTCAATATAATGTGCAAAAACGAAATCATATTCAACCGAAAATCATTCTTTTCTCATTTTAAAAATATTTTGTCTGTCTCACGTCAAGGCTCTATGTCTCTTCTCTCAGGTAAAAATACAAAATCAATCAGAACAAACTGAAACAAAAATTCTTTTCTGTTAATTTTTCTCGCATAATTTTTGATTGGTTTAAATACTCGCGACTCTTCTTTGATATGGTTGGAAGTTCCTGGGAGATCGAATTAGTCATATCGGAGGAATCAAGCAGCGAGTCATTAAATGAGAATCAGAACAAATTCAAAATTGAAACAAAAAGCAATTTGAAAAATTTTAATGGACCGCAATCCTAATTTGCTAATTTTGCATTTTTAAATCATGTCCGGAGCATTGCTTTTAGAACTCCCATTTGTCCATTCAGACTTTTCAAAATTGCATCGCAAAACTGAACAAATCAAGAAGTTTGTTTGTGCTAGAAATGGAACCAATAGAGGCTTGACCAATGTTAATTTCTAGTTTGTCTTGCTGAAAAGATCTTATTTCGGTGTCTTCTTCTATTCTCTTAAGTTGGTCAATCTGGCCAATGTGTTGGAAAGTCTTCAAATTGTTAGCATTTTCATTCGAAACATCGTGGTATCGAAATGTCGATTATGATTTGCCAAGCCGAAAACAAAAATTGCATGACCTTCCATCGGACCTTTTCCTTTATTTGCATGAAAAACATCTTAAGTTCTTCTACCCCGTCATCATCTCCCAAAGCATTTTAGATGCGCTCATTCTCGTTAGATCTAGTTAACAAATGTACGCTGTGCGTTATCTCACTAGTCGTCAGTCATCGATTTATTTTGTTTTGCTGCTCTCGATTTAACAAATACGATCGAACAAAGCAGTTAGGTTCATGAATCACTAGAACCATTTGAGATCACCTAGAGTCATTTCATCATCGCAACAATTCGGTGGAACGAAAGATAGTTATGATTTTGATTAATAGAAAGATTGATTGTTCATGTTGACCCTTCGTTTAGTCGAAGGAAACGCGCGTTATTGGCGCAAATTTTTGGTTTTTTAGGTTTTGGTTTTGACTAAAGAAGTTGATTCTCAGTATTTAGTTCTAGAGTTGTGTTTCTAATGGAATGAGTTTAGTTTGAAAATCTTCGAAGGCTTGCAAAGTCAGAATCTTTGCGGGCTTTCAACCTTCACTTCGAGATCCGCCTGTCTCTCAATTAACAAAACCTCTTTTGTCTCACTTTCGGAATGCGCAGCCCGACCAACTTTCCTCAATCTTAACTTGAACTTAAACTCGTTGAGATTGCAACCTGGAAAACGTATGTTTCATCACTAATCCCATCATTAAGCTCATTGTCGTTTGGCTCGAAAACAGAATTTTCACGACAACTTTTTATCTTTCGCAGCTTCGCCAGCGAATAGCAAGCTGGCACATCGCATGACGACCCTACATGAAGAGCCATTACGCAACAATCCATTGCAGGAAGAGAATGAAGATTCCTACAGTGATCCTGAATACGATTATGACAACAAGCCATCGACGACCAACTCGAATGATTACTACGCTAAATCACGTATGCGGTCATCTCACACAATCGATTCGTTTATGGATATTGATAAGAAGACATCAACTACATCAACCAACTTATTAAACTATCGGCTGCTGACACAGAACCAAACATTTCACGTCCCAACACAAATAAATAAAGGTCTTGATAAGCCGTTGAAAAATGGAAAGCTGGACAACATAATTGCTGGATCATCTCCGAGCATGAATTCATCCACTTCTAGCGGCTACGGCTCGCAAGCTGTCTCGATTAGTAACTTGACAAATGAAGATACTTTGTCGATCCAGTCAATGATGGTCGATGAGAACACACCCGGTAAGAAATCAACGTCAATGCTCTCGTCTTGTGTCTGAATCTCAAATTACCTGTAGACTCACAGTCGTCATCACCACCAAAGAAAGACGCGACAGCAATTTTCACTCCTAGTTCCGGTCAGAAACGTTTCAACCCTTTTATGAAGGACTCCAATCTGGGTAAGAAAGCCGCCGATTCTTGTGAACTAACGCAGCATCAAAATAACACATCACCACGACACAAACCGAAACCGTTGACACCGACAAAAAATCATCCATTAATGGACCTCGAACGTCAAAAGCAGCCTAAGGGCGAATTTATGGACGACTCTGATGATGACACAGATGAAGTCGTTGCTGTGATGCACTCGCGAGAAGAAAATGATGATGACGTTGGTTCCAACGAAACACTTATTAATGAAATTAATCAACTTCCACCAGAATCGGAAAACTATCAAGTAACAACCATCAATCCAGATGATGCTGTTAACAACAATGACAATAGACAAGCCATCAGCGATAATGAATCAGACAAGGGAAGACGACAAGAGAAAGTTGAAACGAATGAAAGTACAATTGGGAACAGCACCAACGCTAACTTGAAGAATAACAACCCGACGGTTCGTGATCGTTCACAGTCGAGAATTGACGATTCATTGACCAGATCAACTGACAAGCTTGACGGTAATTTGTTCCTGTAGTATCCTAGACTCTGTTACAAAACGAACTTTCACTTGCAGATGAAATGACTGAATCAATGATGCAAAAACAATCTGATCTCCCGCCGCCGCCCGAATGGGTGGTCGTAGGCGAATCCGTTCTCATTCGTCCTTATAACACAAGTGGAGTCATCGGCTTCGTCGGACCAACACATTTCCAGGTAATCAACACGTTCATTTAATTTGAAGTAGATATTAAAATAAACATTTGACTTCAGTCGGGCGTCTGGGTAGGAGTTGAGCTTGATGCACCGACAGGAAAAAATGACGGAACCGTCCAGGGAATTCAATATTTCACAAGCCGTCCTAAACACGGAATTTTTGTACGTGCTGATAAGTTGATTCAAGACAAAAGAGGCCGAGGCATGAGAACGTACAAGGCGAATGAAGCTTTGAAAGCGAAAGGTAAGAAACTTAAGTAATGCATCTCTGGACTTGAGCTGGATATTTTTAATAATTCCAGGCGATGGATCGCTGACGCGTTCAAAGAGCCGCGGAGAGGCTTTAAACACAATCGACACACTACGGAAATGATCTTTCCATAAATGTTCACATCACACGACGCCCTCCAACAACTCTAGGACGCCACGTGTGAAGCTGAACAAGCTTAAAGTCATTCGCGAGAGAGAACCGTTCAGGTTCTAAGGACTGGAATGTTTGTCACATATCCGGAGGAAAGCTTTTATTTAGTTTTATTTACATTAACGGGGACATCATCGCAGGAGCGCGCAATATTTTTTGGTGATATGTACAGCAATTCGTGTTGGATCCGTGATGTCCCCACTTGATTATGTTGCTTGTGATCTTGTAGCTTCATTATAAGTTTTATTGTTTAGAAATCTTGTAAATTTGAATCATTCCACAGATTTTTCAGCACTGAAAACTTTTCTAGTCTCAAGATGAACTCAACATCTTTAATAAAGGAAAAGAAATATGTCAAAGAAGCAATTAAAATTGCTCATTTGTTGAAGAAATGAATATCTAGACACTAAGTGAAAATAATTGCCGATTCCCTTGAATTTCCGGAAATGCGAAATGAATTTAAACTTACAAGAAAACTTATGAACACGTCCTATGTCCATCCAAGCGAAAGAAAACTTCACCAACCAAGCCATGTCACAACAATATTCCTGTCCACATTGATGAAATCTAGATGTGAATATGTCCAATAGACGAAAAAATGTGCTAAACGAGAAACCAATTTTTGTAGAGAGAGAAATTAAATATTTTTAGATTATTCGGGAGAAGAAATGATGTCGATAATTCTGCTATGGAGTTGGGGTGGAGCTGCAGCCAAGTTTAACTATGTACAATTCAGTTCAATACACAAAGCTTAGACTAAATGAGCTTGAGAACTGATGAGACCAGTGTCCGCCTACAGCTCTTTTCAACTCCATTTAAATATGATCGACGCAGATGAAGATCCACGACACGTCCAAAATGAGATAGACAAAGTATTAGGCAATTTACTTCGAGCATCTTTCCTTTTAATGAAACTTCCCTTGGAATTCTCCTCGTAGTTGTAGCAATTAAAGACTTAAACTTGCAATGAAATTTGAAGAATAATTGAGAATGGAAGTCATTTTATTGTCTCTTAATATGTAACTAGATCAGACGAAACAGAACAGCTGAAGTTATAGCAAACAGATTCAATTCCCTCAGCTATAGATAATTTTTTGAAATTTTTTAGTTTTATAACATTTTTACCATCATCGATTTTATAGACATCGAATTTTGTTTGGTCACATATACGCTTTGATTTCCCGATTATTCTCATGGATTTTTGTCATCGACTCTTTAGTTCAATTTATGCTGTAAAAAGATTTTCATGAACTAAGCCATTCTTTCCACAACAATTCGAAATGGCTTAAGAAACCTAGGAGCTTAATCTTGGTCGGCCACATTTACGCTGATGCCGCCTCTTCTATTCCCTCTCTTCAAATGAACTGATACGTGAAAAACTTGGACAGCAACGACTAGAATTCCACTTGACTTAAGTTCGTCGTTCTCCAAATTTTTCACAGAGAAACATTCAACTTTGAATTCTTATTGCCTCTTTACTACCAAGAAAACTAGTTTTATAAGAAACAAGCGAAATCTTGTGGAAGAAATAAATTTTGCTCGTTTGATTAGTTGTAAAGTTCAAATTTTAAGTCTGGAAGAAAAATCAAACGACGAATAAATAAATAATCTAAACCATCAACGCAAATGAATTTTAATAGCTTTTGTACATATTTCAGATGAAATTAAAACGGACCAACAAATTACTTTATCGTAACTTTTATTATGCGCTTTTATAACGTTATTGTAATGACACATTTCGAGACATCGACCATCTCTTAAATACATCTAATTTAACTAGTGAAACTCTTGAACATTCATCAAAATAAAGTTTTAATTCTTCAATGGATAATTTCGATAATATTCAACAAAATCTTTAGAGAACGAAATTCGATTTCTTGTGGAGTGTCATGTGGAAACGATGAGATTATTCGGTGAATAAGTTGAAATAAATTCATGGTTGAACAAAAGATTTTCTTTCTTCCGATAGATAGATAGTAACAAGCCTTGTAATTTTATATTTTAAATCATCTAAAAAGAAACAAAAGTCAAGAATGAGCTTTTCCTGAAGTCTCGAAAACTGCCCCGACAAAATCATTATTAAAACTTACGCTGGAATGCTGGACGTGACCAGTTTAGTTCTTGATCTTCAACATGAGATTCTTGTGAATTTCTGGCTTGATGTCATAGCTAGAAGTAGAAACAATACTATGAAATTACAACAGGACAATCAGGGTAAAAGTATAACTTACACCAGCCCCAAGATTTCATGGATGATTGGCGTTTTGTTGCTCTGGATATCAAGGTTCATCTTTTCAATCTTCTGGACCGTGTCAGCGTCAATCTTGGCGGCCACTCCTTCACGCGATCCCATGTGCTGAAATCAAAGCAATGTCAGTGAGTTAAGTAAACTTGGAGCCTCACAGTGGGTGTTCGTCAAATATTATTTGACGTCCTTGAATGACGACGTTCTCACACGTTCGGCTCAGACATGAATGCAAAACGCATCACGAGGTGCATCTTCGCTTTCATAAGCGGGGAAGCAGCAACGTAGTAGTTAACGTTAATTGCTTCATGGGAGTTTTGCAAACGGAAGATAAAATTAATTGATAAGTGTCACTAAATTTACTTTGGCTTCAAATTCCTTGAATTGCCGTTCACGGTCCTGGCGATACCGTTCGATCTCATCTTGAGCTTCCTCTTTTGCCTGCTTGAGGCGTTTCTGCTTGCCTAGAAACAAAATATTTTTATTTTCCAAAAATCGATGAAATTTTGCAAAAGTTCAACTTACGTTTTCTAGCCTCGCTGACCTTCTCGGCTGCGCGCTTTTCAGCAGCAAGCAGTTGTTGAATACCTTGCGTTTGACTTGCCATGGTTTAAATGATTGTTGATTCGAGTTGAGCTCCGATTGACTGAAAAGATTATTTTGCAACGAGTTGTCTACAAATTTTCGTCGGAGAGATCGCGAGTTGAAGCAAAACTTTCAAATGTTGGAAAAACGTTTCGTTCTCGACGGTATATTTTACAAACGGGTAGACAATTTTGTGAATTGATTAGAGTGTTGAAGAACGTGATGGCTCAGAAGTCAGCTCCAGCAACTTGACAAGATAGATCGGAAATAAGTCGACGCCTTCTTCAGCTTTAGGCTTTTTTCTTTATTTTTGGTTTGGTATTTTTAAAACCTAAGATCTTATTTCTCAATGCTCTGACCACTGTTAAAATAAAAACCACCTTACCAAAGTTTGCAGTCCTTTAACATTCACTTCACATTGTCCCCCTATGAAAAGATCTCGCTCTCTATTACCTTTCAACAAAGCTGCAAAGCCTGTTCGCAGCATAAAGCATAAACTCTCTCATTTGTCACTCACCCAAAGCATCATCATCAACCTCATACCTCGCCGATGACTATTTTCATAGCCAACACAAGCAAACGATGGAAACGTGCCTCAAAATATAAGCTTGAAATCAAAGCGAGGGAGATTTTTTGTTCTGTTTTGCAGACAGAGTTCTCGACTCATACTTATTTCGTCGTTGTGTGTCGGGTGATGTGAAATTTGACCGTTGCTATGGTTTCAGCTGCCGATTTCATCGTCGCATTTTCGCGTTTTGCGTATTTTCGTTTTGTACTTCAAGCGTTGGAGAGGCGAAGAAACGACGACGGCTCATCTAATTTAGCGACGACTTGATTTTTATGATAATTCGTGCCGCGCGAATCTTAGAACGAGAAGGCGAAAAAAACTTGTTCCGCTCGGCGTCCACTGCCAAAATATCAATAAAGTAGCAAGGTTCAATCACCCCTCAAAAGAAGAAATCTGCCGAAAAAAAGTTTCAGGCGCATGGAAAAAAAAGAAATCATCTCAAGTAGATTTTTTTCACCCTCGCAATTTTCATGCCTCCTCTCATTCCGCGCGCTTCCTTTCTTTTCTGCTCGTCGACTCCGCTCTACGAGGAATTATGCTTTGGGCATGATGAAGGGGTTCGTGTGCTTGCAAGCGGAATGGGAGACAATTCAAAGAGCGCCTTAACGGAAACATTCTTCTCAGTCCCAACTGCCCTCCAAAAGGAATCAAACTACCCCCAGAAAGTTGTCCAAGTTTCGTCGCAAATCGATCCTTTTCCATCACTCGGCTATACTTTTCCCTGATCCCATCTCGGTGTGTGCATGTTGAAGATGAGAAGGAAAGAACAAGAAGACGCAAAGCGAGTTGCGGATGGGAACATCTGCCAACTTTTAATCCTCGGCTTGTCAGTGTGTAGGAGTTGCCGAGAAGGTATGCGTCTTAAGACAGGCGGTTTATGAGGCTTGACATCGCCATCCTCACTCCACCTTTGCCTGATGTTGCACAACGACAGATCGGCCGTTAAAGGATATATATGTACATTCGGCATGCATGACGTCGAGCGGCTTAAAGCATCACAAGCCGAACCCTCGCGTTAAATTTTATCGGCGCATCAAACTCTTCATCATCATCTCGATGCGATGTTTCCCTATTTCTTAGCTCCTCTTCTTGTTACTATTCCATACAGCTAAACATTTTCGCTTCTACCCATCGCTTTGGGCCTGAGTTGCCTTGCGGCTTCAAATCTTTCTTCTTCCTTTTGCTGTTTTTGTTGTTGCTTCATCATTGGTTCGGTTCGCGTTGATGGTGTACGAGACGAGCATTTTTTCAGTCGCAAGCTGACAGTCGAACAGTCGCAGCGTTCGGTAGAGGATGTGAGAACGAACGCACGAGTCGGGAAGGGAATAAAAGAAAAAGTATATTTCTGAGTGAAGATAGAAAGAATTTTGTTTTCGCGCTTTTTGATCATCAAGCGTCGAGAGTAATTCGCGGGATTTTATCGCCGCGCGCGTGTGAATAAAAAAAGATTAAAGAACAAAAAGAATAAATTTCGAGTAAGCCTGCAAACAACAAAATGAGCTCGCTCGCTGCGTTTGCTAACTTGGATGTTGACAAGCTGATCCAAGATATCGCGTCGAGGCCCGCGATTTGGGATAAGAACTTCAACGGCAGACAAAACAAAGGTTTTCTAGAAGACACTTGGGATGAACTGGTGAGTTTTTGCTCTTGAGGCTTATTTTAATCCTGGCTTAATATTTTCTCCGTTCGTTGCAGGCCGCGATCCATAATGCTCCTAGTAAGTGTTATGTTGAACACATTTTCATCTTTTGTTTGTGGTTCGTGCATCATCATCGTCGATGATGGCGACAACATGAGAGCGAAACGATTCACCGAGAGACAATCATTGATGATTGAATACTCTTGCGTGTTTCTCTTTACGTTCATTCATGAAAGTTTCCTTGCGTATTCGGATAATTTTCTAACAGAGCTTTCCTCTTACAGAAAAGATAATCAAAGCCAAGTGGAAAGGGTTACGCGATAACTTCCGTATACAGTGGAAAATGATTCCACGCGACGAGAACGATCAACTTCTAGTCTCGCCAGAAGAGTTCACGGGCACTAAATGGCAATACTACCGGCCTTTGCTGTTTTTGGCCGAAAATATGGGAAAATCACGAAACAGCTACAACAATCAATACGACGATTCCAACTATGAACTTCTCCATCAATTCGAGCCGGCAATCGAAATTCCGAGCGATGATGATCTCGACGACGACACAAAACCTGAAATATCACCAAAGCTCCACCAAAGACTTATGGCATCGGCGCTGAAGGCTCAGCGAGACTCCTCATCGCCCCCTCCCAACTCTCTGAACCAGTCGAGATTACATCAGCGACCACCTCCAAAATTGCGTGCCATTCCCCAGCTCAATCTCATGGACGTTCACTCGCTTTTAGCGCGTACAACTGTTGGCCAAACAACTATTTCACCTGCTCCGATGCATCCGAATCACAATCAGCTGCAAAGCGCGAGCTCAACCTCATCAACCGGCAAGCGAAGAAAGACTGACGAAGTCACAACAACAGGTAAGTCACTGACTCAAATTTAAATGAAGGTTACTGATATTTAATTGCACTAGGTTGTGGCGCTAGTTCCAACGATGAGTACCCGACAGCTTCCAGTCCCAACGCCAACTCTTCTAATGACGACGACTATCATTTTCTCATGAGCTTGCAACCGTATCTCACACAAATCTCAGCACCTCAGAAGCTACGGCTGCGAATGAGAATCCAAAAACTTATTTTTAAAGAACTTTATAAAGATGAGATTGACGATTAATCAGAACTCACATTTATATCCTCACATGCCATTATACTCGATAAGACTTAGCTTTAAGTAAATAATCATACAGTTTTTTTTGGCAAGTATTGAATAAATTTGATTTCATTGGAAAACTAATTCATTTATAATTAGGCAGGACTCATCACACGAATTTAAATTACAGGTAAAAGATCTAAGTTCGCTAATTAAAAGTGTTTATTGATGACTTATTTGGGGGGAAAATCTACGATATTCCATGCAATTTCTGTGGCGGCTAATAACCTCCCGAACGATAACCGCCAAGTAGATATCTGGTATCATGCATCTCACTGATAAGCCCTCGAATAAATTAGCTTCGAAGATTTTGTTCAGGCAGCAAGTTTGAGTGTTGATGTGTGCGTTGAGAATGCGCTTGAAAACCACTCTCGCAGCTTAACGATTCTCGCCACTAATAAACTGGAAGTGTTATCATCGTGGTTGTCTAAATTAAAATTCAGAACTGAGTGAGAAGAGAATTCATTCGGACTGAGACAGTCGTCGTGTAAAGAAGCAAGATTTGAAAGCTAAGTGAAGTTGATTACTATCTCTTAATCAAAATGAGTTGCTTGTCGCGGTTCAGACTCATTACTTTCGATGTGACGGACACGCTCATTAAGTTCCGAACTGCTCCAGGAAAGCAATATGGCGAGATCGGTGCCTTATTCGGAGTGAACCAAGATGATCATCACGATTTAGTGGCAAACTTTAGAGCAAACTGGTGAGTTGTTGAAATTTCTCGCGACCTTGGAGAAAAATGAAACTTTTGTCTCGTAGGAGAAAAATGAATCGTTCTCATCCGAATTTTGGATTGAAGACGAAGATTGGGGAGAGAGAATGGTGGAGGAGACTCATTCGAGGTATAGTTACAATCTTATTTTACATTTTATTTACAATTTGTTAAAGTTTCTCGGCCACTTTCAAGGAACTTTCGATGCACACCAGCTAACGGATGAAAAAGTCAACAGTATGACAAATTACTTACTCGATCTGTATAAAACGAGCACATGCTGGCAGCTCACTTACGGCACTGTTGACTTCTTAAACTTCTTAAAGCTGCAAAGGCAGTACGCGAGTCAAAACGGCAAATACGAGCCGCACTTCAAGTTGGGCGTCATCAGTAATTTTGACAGTCGTTTGGATGTTCTCTTGCGCAACATGAAGCTCCATCAGTACTTCGACTTTGTGCTGGGCTCTTACCAAGCTGGAGTCGAAAAACCTGATAAGGAAATTTTTGAACTAGCTATGAAGTCGAGCGAGTTGAAAGATCTGAAACCAGAGGAGTGCCTTCATATCGGTGACACTCCCATAACTGATTACTTCGGACCCAGAAACGCCGGTTGGTATAGTCTTTTGATTCATGAGCGCCCGGTTGAGAAACTGCGCGAGAAATACGGCGACAAGATCGAGGATCATCACTTGTACCAGAACTTCATCGATTTGCACAAGGACATCTCGAAAGATTACATTAAGTGGTGAGATTAGTTCTCTGTAAGGCAATGAGCGAAATAAATTCCATTTTCTTCCATGAATCCATTTGATTTTTCAATGCTGAAAACGTTTCAAAGACAACGAATTCTTTCTCTTGAACTTTTTTATTTGATGAATTCGATTACTTTCTCATTAACGTTGGCAGAAAGTAATTTAAGTTGTTGAAATGTTACATTTTAAGTATATCATTGTGGTATTAACAACATACCAGTTTTCAGTTTAAAGCGTTTCCTTTTATCATTCGTACAAACTGATAATTCTGATGATGCAAAGTGCTCCATGCACAAGAGAAGGTTTTACAAAAATATTCTCATGAGGGTTTTATTGAACGAAATATTCTTTTTATCACTGCGTCAAATTTTTCCATCTTCTAAAGATTCATTTGATAGCGATACAATGTGTTAAGTGAAATTGCGTTTAAGTAACCATGAAGCGTCTAATAAAGGTTGCACAAGAAAGCGAGTTGTCGTGCAACGCTCGCATCATATTTAACATGTAAACTATTTGAAAGAAATGTTAGAGACAACAGGAACTTAACATGTCTACGAAAACTCCGTGTTAAGAACTTAGATGACTGAAATCAGCGTGAAAGTAAATTTTGAAACTGCCAGACTAATCTGCATCCCACGAAATGAATGATTACCAAACTTCCTGCTCGCTTTCAAGCCTTTCCGTTCACCAACTTTTTAGGCGCTTTCATTAAATCTTTCTTAAACCTGTCGCCTTCATCTAAATCTACAACGAAAAGAAACAAAATCAATGACATGAAAGGAAAAGGACGAGAGACAAGCGAAAGTCAAAAACGATTTAAGTGGCATTAGATGCTTGCATAGGAAAACCTAAAAGTGCAGTTGATGTGTGCAAGCAATAAAATCAGCAAGTTTTGCGACAGTCTTTACAAGATTGACAAGATTCAACAGAACTTTAAGTACAATCCTATCTCCAACAATGTTACGTGACATTTAAAATGTTTAAGATTTTACAATCACTAGAAAATTTCTTTTTTTTGGACTCATTAAGCTTTGGGATTCTAAGAAAATGAACGAACTTCTTCTAATACTACATCTTCCTGAACTAGAATTATTCTGATTATTCTTGGCTGGCGCTGGCACAAACATTTTGCACTTTGGGTGAAGCACATAGGGATTTAGCGCAACACTCAGTTTGATGGTCCAGGTTGACAATCGTCATTGTCGTCGTGCGTGTGTAACTCACCGTGCAAACTGTAACAGAACTTTTTAGTGTTGTTCCAGTCTTCTTTGAGAGATAAGTTGAACATGGAGTAGTAAGGATCCCCAGTCACTTCCTTAATGATGTTTAAGAAGTTCGGCAAGCTCTTCTTCAGTTGTTCGCCCTCAAGCGATGTGTAAGTTTCAAGCATGATGAGTCCACGACAACGGGGATGGCTGGGCTCTTGATATATGTCCATTTGAAAGTATTGGTTGTTCACCAGGAAGCAGCGACGCTTTTTGAAGATGGTGAAGTGAGCGTCGTCTTTTTGAGCCAGCATATTCAAATAGTCACGCTGTGTGAGCTGAGTCTTTACCTCAATCGATTGTCCATGGCAATGAGGGCGACGTGTAGTGTGAATATAGCTAAAAATGTAAGGTTGTAACAATGATAAGGGATACTTTGAATGTTTATATACCTCCAATGCCCGTTGATACCACGCTTACGCAAGCGAGTCTGTACGCGCTGACCACTTGACTGCAAGTAGTGATGAACCACATTGAAGTCTTGGAATGATGGAAACAGCTCGTCACGCAGAGGACCAGCAACGAGGAACTTGAGCTTTCGTGATGTTCGCAACAAACGATCTCCTGTATCGATGCTGAGCTTCTGACAAACGCATTCAATCATGCGATTGACTTTCGCTTCAAAATCTGTCGAGTTGTCAATGACGTCAAAGTAAGGGTGTCCAATCCAAGCCGAAGCCGCTTTGTAGTCAAGATCACGTGCGTGGTCAACTCCCTCCGAACGACAGGAGTGTTCTTCAGTCGAATAGAACTGCTCCGCTCCGTTCGCAGCAGACACCATATGGACAATCTGGTTGTATCGATTGTCACGCATTTCGATTTCATTCCATCCGTTGCTTTTCTTCATGCGTTCCCACTTGTCGGGGTCAATATAGGCAGACGCGTCCATCACTCCTCGATCGCAGATAATCTGCAAGTAAATAGAATTAGGTTCAAGGAGATCAGTGTCAACATTCGCACGACTTACCAAACAGTTTCTCTTGCATGATTTCGCCAACTCGAAATAAGTATTCTCGATCTGGATCATAGTGCGAAGAAGGTTCTCTTGAAACTTGTAGGCTATAGAAGAGATAAGATGTTGTTTGTTAGCTTGGCTCCAGCTTTCGTTTATTTGACAAACTTGACAGCTACGTTTGGTTAAGGTTTGCAAACATAAAACAACAAATAACTGCGCTTGGAAATTTCTGTACAACGAAGAAAGCTGCAGACATAAGATCAGGGCTCAGCGAAAGACTGTACCTGCCCACGTCATTAGGTTGTTTGATAACATTAATATGTTTCCGTCCCTCACACAACTTGCTCAGCATTCCGTTCGGCTTTCGTTTATTTTAATCTTTTTGTGAGCCCACGAAATAAAAATATTGAAGCGGTAAACTAAAAAAATCTTGAACAAGAATCGACTGAGCTCAAGGTTCATGAAAAGTTTTATTTTGAGTGAATGAAAATCTTGACCGCGAGAAGTTCAGGCGTCATTTCGCATCCTGTATTTTGCTTTTTAAAAGTCGTGACCTCAACCACAATCAACTGTAAAAACCACAGATTCAGCAAGACTGCAATTGATGCCTGCCAAAAGATTGTTAAACTTTGTACTGCTACGTGCGAATCACATGTCTGTTCATTTGAGCTCGTTTCCTTGAATCGCCGAGTCCGCGATAACAAGCCGTTTATGCACAAAGTCTTTGAGTTCCAGGCCGTTTATAATTGTCTAATTAGGTTTCAGAATTCGATCCACAATAACGGATGCCATTGAAAGCGAAGCTATTCACGAAGCGGTCAGTAGATAAGTCTAAGTGCTCTTCGCCCTGCTTCTGATAAAACTCCGACGAAATATTTGTAAGCAGTCAACAAAGTCGCCGCAAGGTGCTCTTGCTTTCCTTCCGAAACGAAAGCAAGCAATGCGTTTCAAATAACGAGAAAGATAAAATTCTCTTGCAAGTTTATAATGCACGTTGTAGTAAAATTGCGCCAACGATGCAATGAAATACGTTCGGTGCGGTCGAAACAAGTGCTTTCCTCTCATGACAGAGTGGAGAAGAAATCGGAGGCAGGATATTCGGGCCAAGGCTGTTGGGGGAGACTTCAAGGAAGCTTGTTCAACCTCATTTCATGTAACATTTGAGTGCATTTTCTCGCTGTGAAGATGATTCATCCACGTCAGCAACAGATTCATAAAATAAGAAAATCTCGAAAGAATAATAAATGAAATTGTAATCACTTGATGCAGCTGAGGCGATGCCTTGTCATAATTTGTTACAAATTGTAACTCACAAGTCATGTGATCGATCGCGTGCTTGCTAGGCACTTTGCATCTGTTTTGCTAGCTATGTATGTCCGACGTCTTTCAGAATTTAGCGACGCAATTAAACAACGTTAAAGTTCTTATCAAAAAAATTCGTTTTGTTTTTCTATTAAAAGCAATGCCCTTGAGGGAAGCGTTTCAGTTTTAATCATCATTGGTTACGCATCAGTGCCAAGAATACTTTTAAAAAAATTCGCGTTTGTGTGCCAAAATCACTTTTTTTCGGGAGTTTTTCTTCCACATGTGAGCGCTATCAGATCAGAAGTTTAGTGAAGCATTAACGGATTGTTGGGAATTGTCGATTGACGAAGGTTACGACAGGTTGTTTGTATGCGGCTGAGGAAATATGTTTGGATCAAATCGATAACAACAGCAGTTAGTTAATAAGTTACTCACTACACATGAACTCATTTGATAAAGTTTATTTGAATGAGAGTTTCGAAATGAAGTGCGGAACATCTACTGAGCCCGTTAAACTGTAATGATGTGTCGCTAGAGATTGCTGACATGAACACGATAGTGTTGTAATAACAATGCCATTCTGGACAAGCTTAGCTCAGTTAAGTTTGAGAAATCACTAGACTCACCATCAGTGGCACCAGGCTTTGACGCCTCATACGCCAGACAACGTGGACAAGCAGCATGTAAGTCAACGCTGTGTTCAGTCGTGTGAGTTGTAAGATCTAATTTAGAACCTTTGCGAATTGCTAAAACATTGTTTGGTCAAATTATTTTGAAAACCATTTTTTTCAGTCAATTGGACATCCAAGGAAGCGTTCGATGCAACTTCAAAGCAGAGAGTTAGTTTGTGATGGTTCGCCAAAAGGGTAAACACATTTAGAACGATGATTCAGTTGTTGACTACTTAAAAGTAGATTTCTCATCTAGAATCATTCGAATATCGCCTTAAGAAGCAAAAGTTTTTTTTATCTACGTTGTTCATGATTTTGGGAAGTTGTTTCGAATTTCTGGGACCGATTTTCCCCCGCGGCAATAAAAACTTTTGCCGTCACAAAACCGAGTCGTTTCCTCAAACAAAAGCAGAAGTCTATTGGGTTATTAGAAGGTCGCGGTTAAAGACCTTGCTGTCAATACTGGAACGAGCTATTCTTAGACAGCGAAAATCTTAACGAAAAGAAAAGTTTTTGGCAAACAACGTTGGCCGTTTAAAAGTCAATTTTTCAGCAAGTTGGGAATTTAACAAGTTGTTCATTGCGCAGAACTGTCGGCTCGATCTCTAATTGTTTGTTTACAGAACATTTTCCTTGTAGAAGCAATTAATTCGAAATTTTCGTTCCCGGCAAATGAATTTGGTAATTTTTCCTCTCACCAATATTAACAACAAACATGCAACCAATCGCTTAAATGTCGATGAGTTTTATGGCCGCTTGACTTCATTAGTTCTAAGTTAGCTCCATCTCGGCCGGTACGTTCACCTTGCGATCAATGTCATAAAATCTTGAGTAGTTTCACTTTGTGTCAGAAGAAACGACAACTTTAAATTAATCGATGAATGACACGGAATGTGACAGACCAGCCGTTGTGGTGGGAATGGAAACCGATTTCTCCAATTTCCCTTGGCAGAATAGCTTATTATAATAAACGTGGCGTATTCTGAGCTCTTTTGAAACCTTAGAAGCGCTTTTCAATTTCGCAGGCTGATGCGCAAAAATTGTATCGATTGAGCTCATCGAGTGTGGGAAGAGTTTTATCAAAATAGAAGAAACTCATTAACGTAGACACTTCAGGGATGTCAACATCCGATTCGAGAGGCTTGTTGTGAATGAGCTGTCCTCTTCTACGTGATTTCTGCACGTCGCGCGAGACAAGCCCCATTTACGTTCATTGTAAAAATAGTGATCGCCATGTGATGAGCTCGCGAAATTTTCATTCTCACCGAGCAGAGGGAAATCAGAAGCGAGAATTCATGAGCGGACGTGGGCGGTTTGTTAGTAATTCACAAAGCACGATTTACGATAAATGCTCTACTGAGCCTCCGACCTGTCTTCCCTAGCTTTTCTTTCTTAAAATCGCCAATCTCGCACCGAAAGGATAAAAATAAATCCGCCAAATTATAGGAACAAGTGATGAAGAGTAGCGAGAAATTTGAAAAAAACAATCAACGGCTTCAATCTTGCCAAGAAAAGGAATTTAAAATTATCAACGCCGCTACTTGCAAGCGAACTCGGAATATTGCATCAATTAACGAAAGTTTCCCGTCGTTCTCAGCTGCCAATTGAGATGAAAGTTTTATTGGCGCGGGAATGTTATCTTTAGCTTTACAATCGTTTGTGTTGTTTATTTTCATTCTCAAAATTAATGCTAAGCGTCTGCGACGAGAGTGAGATCATTGGCAAATCACGAAGTGTTAGCTTCGAAGAAATTCAAGAATGGAAATAAATAAATCATTGTTATGACTGCCTGAAAGTAAGGCGTTCGCCGTGACTCGGCAGAACATAAGCACTTCTTCTCTTCCTCATATTTTGGACATGATGACGCGAGTTGGGCGAACTCGTTGAACAGAAAAGCGCGGAGGAAATAAATCGACAGCAAGCGCAAAACGTTAGTGGCTTATCAAGTTTCACGTCATCAATTAAAAAAAATTAGCTTAATTAATTTTACTCACTTTCATCCGAATTTAGATCAGAGAATTTGATTCCACCGCTGATGTAACGCAAATTCGAGTGTGGGAAAGAACGAAATTTATTTGTCAGTCAAACGTGATTGCGTCAATAGTCCTCATTATCAACAGAGCTCGCGATTTTCTGCGACAAACTCGATTCGATATTCGGACGACCAAACTTACCTCAAAAGAACTGTGGCAGTTTCTGGAACTCGATAGACCTTCGAATAAAAGAAATTGATAATGTTCAAATCTGCATCGGGTCGAGGTCACACTCTGTTTTACCTTCCATCCCAAATTCTCGAAGAACGTTGAAAGACGCGCCTGACCTGTTGTTTTACCTCCACAGGGTCCTGAAATTGAAGAAAGCGTCAGACCCGAGTTACGTTGTTTACACATTACGGTGAACTTAGTCCACCGAATGACGGAAAGAAGTCGACGCATGTGGGGAAACTGACTGATAAGACACGTCACCGAACGCTTATCAGCCGAAAAATTTTGTTGTCATCACAAACTCCGTTGATTGCAAAATCAAAGTCACATTTCAGCCCAGCGCCGACTCTCGAGAGTGTCGTGTAGATGTTAATTGAATTTCTCTCCTAATCACCTCGTCATCAAGGAAGCGAACGACTTTGCGGCGCAATTACGAGAAGTCTGACAACGGCTTGACAACGTGCCGGGCGAAAATTGATTGACAACCGACAATGGAGCAGATGCGTCTCTGCAGTTATCTAATCAGAACAGGGAAATGAGTTTCTTGACATGCCAGTTGCTCCTTGTCAGTAATGCAACAATTCGCAAAGCGAAAGAAAGTAAGAGAGAACGAGAAAAGCACATGGGCTGTAGGATAGAAATTCTCGACGGCAGTCGAGAGAGAGCGACAGGGTATTTCTAAAAATAAAGTGAGTCAGAAAACCGCGTGATTTTCCATTTTCTGCTCGGCGGAAGCCACTTAAAACAATAAAGACTATCGATAGGAACTCTGTCTTTGCACCGATCACTAATGACATACCTCCAGTAAGGACAAGCCTGTAGACTCTTGGGTTTTCCGGCTCCATCAGATCCGATTCAATAGGTTTCATTTGGCGCTGATGAAAATTTGCGGGTTTTCCTTCCAAGCTCTGCTCGCGAGAAAAGATTTTCGGACTTTAAAAAAGGAAAATTGCTTGCGGCGTCTCCAGTCGAAAGCACAACACGTTCACTGATTCACACACTGATTAACGGCTAGTGACGGGGATGAATTCTTATCAAATTATCTTCTCTAAATTCATTTTTAGATTTTCCATTTAAAATTACTCCGAGAATTTGAAAAACTCCGGATGAGCCGAGTGCAGAAATCCAACTAAACTTTTCCGAAATGTGTGAACGGGGCTGATTCTGCGGAGACTTTCGACAATTCGTTCGACATTCATAGTTCGTTGTGGCTGAGTTTACGTAGAATTTGCTTGGCGAGACGGTCCCAACTTCGACTCTCTTAGTTAAGACGGCGCATAGCATCTGAGAAGACGAAGGAGAGATCGGACGTGAAGGATTCGCGATTTAATTGCTCCAATCAATATCCTGTCTCAGAGTTAAAGAAAATAACTAGAGAAAATAAAGTGCAATTGATCGGGAAAAAAGAAAACAGTGAAGAAACTTTCTTATCAAATTGGATTAATTTGCTGAAGTATTGAAGGGTGAGGTGAGTTAATATGAGTCCTTGAAGTGCCGAATGGAGCATGAGATCCTCGAAACGAATGGACCAAGATTCAGTTCATTTAAAAAAGTGAAAAATAATCAATAACAAGAAAGTTCACTGCCTATGTAGTTAGAATGTAGAGAAGGAAAACCAGACAGAAGTGCGATTGCTCTAAGTGAAACTCGAAGTCTATCGAAACTATAAATCTTTCACGGGAGTCAATAGACTCGTAAACCTAAAATACCCAGCAGCGGTCGATTCAAGATTCTTTTCTAAGCCTGATACGCAATTATCTACGTCTTGCTAACATCGATCTTACAGCAACAAAGGAATATGCCTGCGATTGACTCGTGCGCGCCAATCAAGCTCTTAAAGTCGTTTCGACTTGCCTCTTTGTACCTTCCAGTGCATCGTACAAAGCTCTTTCGTACAAAAACAAAACCCTCGGAGCGACGCCGATGCACAGCTGATCGCGTGGCTGTGTGCGTTGCCCGTTGGCTTTGCCCCATCGCTTCGATCTTAGCGAAGCTTTTTCTGCCGTTCTGAGTTATGCAAATTCAAGAAACTTCCTCATTCAAATTGAAGTCAATGACGAAGTTTCTATTTTCGAAAATTTTGTTGACATATAAACTCAGAACAGACTTGTTAAATCTGGAAGCTCATGTTAATGCAGCTGTTCGGCTGAGAACTGAAGAAACGTTCATTTTCAAGGCGAATCAAACTTGAAGAAAAGATTCAACGAGAAGCTGGCGCTCAGTTGTGAAGTGTCGCGAGAAAATTTCTATGGAAAAGCTCCTGAAAGCTTTTGAAATATTTCAAGAGAAACTTTGAATTCCTCTAAAACATTCCAGAGGCTGATAAACCTCCCGGAACTTATTTAATACAAAGTCTCCCTGAGAACTCCTGCGCTCAGTTTTTGTAGGTCGAGCTGCGAGATACAAAGAATTCAGTCAAGTGCTGCACACTATCGCCGCTATTTGTTGAGTCGCGTCTTACTCAAACTCTGTCATATCGGGACGGGAAGCGTTTGTGTTTACCAGACGCTTGAGAATTTCAATATGTTGCAAACGTTCACGTGCGGATAAAATTGAAAATCGTTTCAGTTCTTATCGAGCGAAAATTGGCGGTGCTGGAAACAAAGGCATGTCATTTCTGTTTATCAGCAAACCGCCGTCAATTATTTCGTCAAACAACGAAAGCATCGGGTTAACAACACTTCAGTGCACATACAAATGGAACAATTTAGTTCATGATTTTATCCGCTGCAGTTCCTGCTGTTGAAAGTGTCGAGTCAGACAGAAAACCCATTCGATGTCTCCAGCGGCTCTTCAGAGTATTTTTGATGATTCACGTTTATTATTATTATTATTAGAGGTTCTTTCAAATCCGAATCATTTCCATTTCTCCTCACTCGCTACTTCAATTAACATAGCACTGACGATAAGAAACATGTGGAAACAAAATGTCAACAACTGCGACGGAGAGATCATCGCTCCTCCACAGTCTCGCATCCAATTAAATGTTTTCTAGCAACTATTTTTGATCAGATTGCATTCGCGTGAAAGGTGTGTCGACTACTACGTCGCGAGTACGACGTCGCACTCCTCTCGGCAGGAATTTAGAAAGCGTACTCACAAAGCTTCAAGGAATGCGGATAATTTCCGCAATTAAGGAATTACGCAGTGTTTACGCGTGGGGAAATATTTACATTCAGCGTCATTTGATCATAGTTGTGTCAAGCGGGGAGAATCGAGAGCTCTATTGGTTTTCCATGTTCATCTTTTATTGTACATGCTATCTCTGTTCTATTTTTATAAGCAAGCGAATTCCGTTTGAAAGAACGCAATTGATTTCACTCGTGTGCTGCGCTGCTTGGCGTTTCTTCTGCGTCTTGCGTTTGCTGGTTGTTTACTGCCGGAAAATGGACTCGCACTAAGGCTCCATTCAGATTGAAACGTTTTTCTTTGCCAGGACTTCGTTATGTTTTCAGAATCGATTTTCGCTTGACGGCGAAACCAACTATTCCGTGCATGAAGAATGACAGGTTTTCCCGGATCCAACGCCCGAGACTGTTTGCATAACGACTCACGACAGCTTGCATTCCCATTCATTGCCCGCAATAGAATTTATTGCAGCGTTTTTCCAGCAACTACAGAAGCTTTTACGAGGTGCAGACATTCTGTGGTGCAGAAAGGATGAATGAAAATATCGATTTTCTTTGACTTTTCCGCGACTATGACGCTCTTCCAAACTGTACAGCAAACTATGAATGAAAATCATCTGTTCGCTGGGTTAGGCTGTGTGCGGGAAAACGATTTAGAAATTGATTTTCGCGCACAAGCACAAGAATTCTTGTTAGACGGTTCCATGTTAGAACGGTAAGCGCTCGTTAGCGGTAAAGTCACACACGAATCTTGAACACGAATTCAAGCAGAAAGGCAAAAAGTCTCATTATTGAAGCAGAAAAAGTTCTTCACCAGAAAATTACATGACATTTCGTGTAACCAAAAAAAAAACAGAATAAAAAGTTCGCGGCAATTTATTTTGGATAGGTAGATTAATGATAAGCTCAGACGGCCGCGCAGTTCCGAATGACTTTCGTTCCATTTGAAGATTTCATTTTTACACTGAATATTTCGTTACAATTGTGAAACTCGCTGGAACTGATGTTATACTCTGGACGCATAATAAAGCTTCGTAGCGCCACTTAGATTAAAAATAGTTTTTTCTACGGAAAGTTTTGTCTAAGTTTGTCAATCTTGAGTATTTTATTGATCATTCGATTTTATTAGCTACTCCAATCTTTCTTTATTAATTTGTCACGAAGAGCGATGCGAAAACGATGATGATTTCAATTATCTCCGATAAGTTGACCGATTAATTAAGTTCAATAATACGATTACTTAAGTTGAATGAACTTCTAATGAGTCTCAGCAAAAAGGAATTCATCAACTCGTCCGTTCAGTCGACTCTTCAGTGACTTGAATTACTTTCTAAACGAAAGAAATACGAAGACAATCTATAAATAAACTGCGCCAGATTCCGCGCCCAATGCAATTGGACTCAATTGTGATAAAAATATAAAGGGAACTTTCCTGCTGACCGTTTACAAATCAAAGTTGGTTACCATAATTTCGTCTCGCTTTCAGAATCTGCCGGTAATGGCAACATGGACAACGAAAAACCTGATCAAGAACTTGTTAAGTGTGTGCTAGTCGGAGACACAGCCGTCGGCAAAACAAGATTAATTTGTGCGCGAGCCTGCAACAAACATGTCTCACTATCACAGTTGCTTTCGACACACGTTCCCACTGTCTGGGCCATCGATCAATATAGAATCTACAAGGACGTGCTGGAGAGATCGTGGGAGGTGGTGGACTCCGTGAACGTTTCGCTTCGTTTGTGGGACACGTTTGGTGACCATGAGAAAGATAGAAGATTCGCTTATGGCAGATCCGATGTAGTTTTGCTATGCTTCTCGATCACAAATCCGATTTCGCTAAGAAATTGTCGACTTATGTGGTACCCGGAAATCCGTAAGTTTATTTGACGGTTTCAAGCGCCAGAAACTGACACCGATTCTCCACTTTCAGGTCGCTTCTGCCCTACCGTTCCAATTATATTAGTCGGCTGTAAAAATGATCTTCGTTACATGTATCGTGACGAGACCTATTTGGCATATTTTGGCGACAGAAGTCCTTTTGTAAGAGCTGCGAGAAAAAGTGATTTGGTAATGCCCGACGAAGCCAGAGCTGTGGCGAAAGAACTGGGTATAGCTTATTACGAGACGAGTGTCTTCACGTATTTCGGAGTGAATGAAGTGTTTGAGAACGCAATCAGAGCTGCACTTATCGCTCGGCGCCAACAACGCTTCTGGATGACAAATGTAAGTTTGTTGATCGAAGACATTTGAGATTCTAATCATGTGTTTTTATAGCTGAAACGCGTCAAACGTCCTCTGCTACAATTACCGTTCAGGCCTCCAAAGCCAACTCCCCCAGAAGTCTCGGTTCTAACTGGCAATCATGCAAACGATATGCTCAACATGTTTCAATCACCATGCTACACCGATCTCGTCCTTGTGGCCGGCAAATGTCGATTCGCCGTTCATAGATTCATCTTAGCTAGTAATTCAAATGCATTTCATAGGTAGGGGAATAAGTTGAAAATTTGTTCTGAAACTCATAGCTTCTCCTTTAGATTATTAAATATGGATTTGACGTCTGACATGGGCGCAAGAAGCTCGAGTGAATCGAGCATGGTTAGCTCTACATTCGGTGAATCGAATACGGCAGATTTCAATGAAGATACTGAGTATTTGATTCGAAATGAACAGAAGCCAACAGTGAGGTACACCACAAGGCAAATGTTTCTTTCTACTATTTGCTAGAATAGATTGACATTTGATTAATTCGTGGAAAAATATTTATATATAAATTTGTTATGGCAGAATGTGGGAGCAGCTGAAAAGAAGATCTAGCTATCAAGCTTTACCGACAGTTGAGCCGAGAAAGGACGTGTATCGAGAGTTGCATCATCCTGTCTTTCATAGCATTAGAATTGTCCAGGTAAACAACATTTAATTACAAACCAGAGGATTTTGTTTATCATCTGATATTTACTTCCAAAGGTCGACGACGAGCGCAATAGTATCGTTCAGACGCAAACAATTGTCACATTAGGAAAAGTCATAACCGCAAAAGCAATGCAACAATGTCTTATGTTCATCTATACGGGTTCCATCGAACAAGAATTTCTGCAGCTCGAGGTAAAATATTATGAAACCAATCATCACGAAATAGTCCTCGTCATCAGCTTCATTACCGTTCTGATTTTTAAGAAATTGATGTTCATTAAAAACCAAATCGTGTTCATCGAATCGGCATTAAATTCTCCCCTCAATCGATTCGCATTCCATTTTTCTGTCGAAGCTCAACAAGTTTTGAAAATCATGTTCTGTCTTTTCTCGAGTCGCTTTCGTCAGCTTATGAGTTTCTTATAATTTTTCAAATATTCTTTTCCTGTAAGCAGACCGCTTCAATAGGAACATTGCTGGTAAATAATGACGAATCCTTTCTTTAAAGTTTTTGATTGCGATACACGAAACTTTTTGATTCCGTCGAGAATTTTACTATTTTATTTGAATGATGTTGCTTTGTTTTTCACAGGAGGTTCGACAAGCAGCAGAATTTCTTGAGCTTCCTCAGCTGTTGGTTCTGTTGTCCAATTCGCAGTCTGAGTTCATGAGCGAGGAAACGACACAACATTATTCGGTGGTAAGATCAGTTGAGGTGAATTTCAAAATTTCAATACATTCGAATTTATTTTAGTTCATGAAGCAAAACTTGGAGAAATACGGCGTCGACAATGGAATGTTTGCTGACATCACATTTGAGCTGGACGATGGCCGCATGAGGGCTCATCGTGCAATGCTGGTGGCGAGATGCGAAGTAATGAGAGCAATGTTAAACGGAGATTTTCGTGAAGCTCATGCTAAGCTGGTGAGTTCTCTAAACTCGAGTACGATATGTTGAATAATCAAACTTCATTTCTTAGATTTGTTTGCCTGGAGTCACGGAGTACACGTTCCACAAGTTGCTTTGTTATTTGTACACGGATGAAATCCCGCCAGTCTCAGCTGAAAAATCTCTGAATCTTCTGGAACTGGCCAATCGTCTTTGTCTACCGAGATTGTTGAATTTGATAGAATGTCGCGTCATTGAAAACTTGACCAGTATTTCTCAGAACGAGACATGCGAAGCTGTTGAGCTATGTCTAAGATTGTTAGAACCAGTGAAGGTGACGATCATTTAATGAAATGTGACCACAACTTTCTAATTCAATCATGTGTAGCTCCACAACGCTCATCAGCTTGCTGAATGGTGCATGTCGTATTTGTGCGTCAACTTCAACAGCATTTGCCGTCATTCGCCCAAATCGTTAAAGCTCCTTCATCCAGAAAATCAAGAATATTTGCGTGAGAATCGTTGGCCACCAGTTTGGTATCTCAAAGACTATGATTACTATACGCGCTGCATGAGAGAACAGAAGCTTGAGATGAACCTCAACAAGAAAAATTGCCACAGTGGCGACAGCGGCTGTTTGTGCTTCACAGGTGGTGAGTTTGTAGATCGATTTGCGTGAGAGTCAAATCAATGAGAGTTAAATCGCATGGCTGGACTTATAGTTGATTCAAGAGATTAAACATTCCATAAATTATAATTTCAAGTTTGCTTTGTGAAATCATAGTTAGCGCACGCAGTTAGTTCTCATCTTTGCACCTCCACGCATTCAGTAGTATGCAAAATTTGTTAATTCATCTTATATTACGAACAATATTGGACGACCCAGTATTTTTTTGGCTAACAGGAAAGTCGAAGCCAGCTCGGCCAGGTGCAGCTAATAAAATTGCAACATCACAGGACACCGCAAGTTTGTTTCAAAGCAATCTGAACTCCGTAGACCAACTTGACTTGGATATAGCAGACCTCTGACACCCCGCTCACGGGCAGTGGAGGTAAGAATTCTTAATACTTTTCCAAAGTTGTCAAATACATCCTTCCTTTTTTGCCAGGTCCGTCAAATTTATTGTCATTCTGCCCGTGTTGCTGTGTTTAATCTGCTCCGTCTTAAGCATACTCATAATTTTTCAAATTTATACATAATTTTCATTTTATTGACGATAGTTTGTCTTAAGATCAATCGTAAGCAGCATTTGTATTTTCGAATGAACCACGAGCGAGATTACCGTGAACAGAGAGATAGAGAGACGTTAGCTTAATTGATGAAAAAAGTATCAGGGAAAAGCGTAGAGGCTGAAGCCTTTTGTTGAAAAAGTGTGATGAAAAGTGCGAATAAAGAAAGAAACTCTTAGGCTTAAAATATTCCTCAAAGTTTGTCAGACTGAATCGAGTAAATTTCTTCAGAAAAATTCCAAATTTTATCTTCTCAACTTCCTTCGATTTGACGTCAGTGACTCACTGGTATTTTTTTTTGGGTTTTACCTAGCCAATGATGCAGTTTAGTCTCAACTTATTAGAGGAGTACAGAGTTGAGTAAAAAGTAAGCTAGTTGTCAACGAGCTTTGTAACTTCAAAAGACAAAACGAAATCGAATCATTTAAAGTTTTCAATCTAGTCTAAAGGTTTTAGCGGTTTCCGAAACCAGAAACATTGTAGAGTAGCCAGTTTTCTACTGTGCGCAAACTTCACTGGCTGAAGGAAAAATCTTCTATCGTTGCTCTCAAGGTAAATTCCTTGATAGATTAGAACTCGTGCAAGCATTTTCCACTCAAACTGCCTCAAACGTGAACTTTTAAAAACAAATATTTCCAGTTGTCGATCGACACAAATTGATTGGCGAGAAGTTAATCAAAACTGGATGTAAATATGTAGGATGCGCTACAACTGGAATAAGCTTTCCATATCAATTGAATTTCAGTCTGCATTTTACTTCTTCGAATTTGTAACAACTTGTATTGCGATTAGTGAAACAAATTGATTAGGCACACCATGCAAAACATGTAAAAGAAACTTTTTAATAAAAAACCTTTTTGCTTACCAAACATAATTTTTCAGTCATCGAAGAAACTCTTTTAGGACTAATTCACGTCGAAACATTTTATTTTTCGTAAACTAGGTACAATACATCAAGGACAATTATTTTCGTGACGAAGTTATGGATTAAAAATCATAGCCGATCATGAGAGGAAACAATTTTTACAAAACTTGCTGCGAACAACGTGACTCACTGGCACAATTTAGAGATGTTAACGATTCAATAAATAGTTAGAAATGCATGATAATTATGGTGGGAGTGTGTAATTAGTTCAAGCTTTTGAGGAACTGAAACCAGCCTATCCTGTTCTTTCGATTGCGTTTAAAAGATGACGTTGACTTCTGAGTGATTGGCTGTGAAACTACCGATGGAACTGGACATTTGCAAATTGAGCAATTCTTTTCATCGCTGCCATCTCCGCAGCCGTCTCTCCCAGAGCAAACCTTTATAAATCATTTTAAATACATTTCTGTTGGATCAGATTACTCTACTTACAATTGCTGAGCTCCTACACCTTCCGTTTCCGCATCTTAGTGGACAATAACGATTGCCTCGTGCAATAGGAAAGCTTGCAGGTCTTTGGAATGAATTTGTAATGACAACACTCGAGCCGCATAGGTGGGGAGGCTCATCGCTACCGTCTCGACACGAAATAATCGCGTTGCAGAATTCGTATTCAGGCAGGCATTCGCCGGATCTGCATGGGAACGTGTTTTCCGGGCACTTCCTCGATCTACGGAAGTCGCAGCTCTCTTCGTCTTCGCCTGCGAAATATTTCATTTATGACATGTGTGCAAGACATTGAACAAAATTATTACCATCGGGACATTGAAGCTTTCCATCACAGAGCGCAGCTTTCGAGACACACTTCCCGCTTCGTTTGCACCTGAACGATTGCTTCGGGCATTGCGCTGTTTCGTTTCCAAAACTGAGCTTAGAGAACGAGCATTCTTCATCTGATCCATCCTGTTTATAATTCACAAATGGTTATCGAGTCCATATAAAGTGTTTCGGGTTACTTACACTGCAATCTGGCCGTCCGTCACAAACGAAGAACCAGCTAATGCAAATCCCTGATGAGCGACACTGAATGACAGAAAGTAAATTAAAATTGAACTCTCGTTCTTGGCTTGACTTTACATACTTGGAATGTTCCCTCGGCGCAGCCTGTGTTGCGTGAAGAGCAATCGCTGGAGATGACAGAATTTCTCGCCGACTCGCATTCGCACACTCTTTCTTCGCTGCAGTACGTATTTGGATCAGATGACTGGCATTGTTTGTCCTCAACGCACGGTAGCCCCAACGAAACCGCATAATTGTCCAAATCAGCTCGGTTGATTTTTTCTATGACAGGAAAAGTACGTGAATCAGTGTAAGCTACAAAGAATTATTCATAGAGTTTACGTCTTGTGTTGACCGTTGCACTTGATGTTGCTGAGGTCGTTGTGGTTTCTTCATCGTGAATAAAGTTGGCGATTGTTGAAGAAAGCTGTGCGTGTGGACCATCAACGATTGTGGTTCGACTTGTCAGCTCTAAGATTATTTCTGTGGTTGATGCAAATGCCTGTTCTGTAACCGCTGGCTCGCTAACGGGCTCGACCTTTATCTCCGTCGTGATTTCTGCGGCAGGTTGCTTTTCAGTGGGCGTGTTAATTACTTCATCAACTGTAATCATGTCTTGTAAATGTTCATTTTTATTGCCGTCCAACGATGATTCTTCTATCCTTTCTGCTTCTAATGTTTCGCTCACACGCGAATCAATCAGTTCAGAGGTGTTCTCAATGATCGAAGCTTCTGTTAGAGAAATGCTCTCGTCATTATCTGAAATATTTTTCTCGCGTTCTGTGTTTGATTCGATGTCGCTTAACGATGTGGAATCCTCAATCAAATGACTCATCTGATTCGCGACGTCTTGGTGCAACGGCTCAGTCTCATGCTGAATGAACTCAGTTTCCAGTTCGTCGGTCTCGTCTGGAATTTCGTTTGTTTCTGGGGATTCGTGATATTCTTCCTCTGCATGGTCCGTAACAATATCTATTGGTTCAGAGAAGCTTGGATCCTTGGCTGGATTTTCGTCATCGCTGTAATCAACATCAGCGTTTGCTTCGACTTCATTCGTTGATGAAATCGCTGTTGTATCTTCCTTCTTTTTCTCATCTTGCGGATAGATTAGCTCAGACAAAGTGTTGATGACCTTGATGCTGTTGTCGCTCTCTTTATTGTCATCAGCAACACAATTTAAACCGGTAATTCGAGCCGGCGACGTGCACTGACAGCGGCCAAAAAGATTTGGTATTAGGAAGTCGCAATGAGAGTTTGCGTCCCACATTTTGCAATGGTGATTTGAATAGCAGACAGTGCCAGGTTGTGCGGCTGTAACGGAACAAAAAGAGAGTCGATTAATGCGATTTAAAATGGTTCTTCCGCTGAAGTCAATTGAAATTCGATATTGAAAAGCCATTCGCGACTCTACTTTGTTTCGCAATAGCTAAAAATTTTGCTCCATTTAACACGGCCATAAAATTACGCAATGAGAGCCAAAATAAACTCAACGCCAGTCCCAAGGTTGCTTGACGCACTTCATAAATGGGTCAGCAGGCGATCAGCGATAATTTGCCATAACATTGATTAGCCGCGCAGCAAAAAATGCACCGTCGCTTACGTCGAGCCGTTTATTCTATAATTAAAATCTCCGATCGCCTCAAACACTCAAACTGGAAATCGAAAAGAGAACTAACTGCAACTGAACATTCCAGAAAGGAATCGGCTTGATCTTATTACACAGTTTACTTACTTTTACCGACATGCAATCAACTTCTCTCTTAGAGATCGAAAGCATTGAATTGGAGGTCCATGGAAGCTTAGACTAAGATCGCCAATGTGACGAGTTTGATAAATATTTAACGTCAATTAGTTTTCAACAGGGAAACATGTCGTTTCACAGATTTCCAGCGTTAAAATTTCTCGCGACGACCCGTTGACCCATTTCTCATCGAAGACAAGTTTTCTTAACTATAATTTCACTTTCTTCATTTTAATTTGAACTCCACAAAATGATGTGCGAAGAGTTTTCCGAAGAGAAGTTCATTGTTCTGCTAATTATGATTAAATGAAATTCTGGAATTACAATTAACCTAAATTCGTCAAACGGAATGATGTCAACTGACACTCTTCTTGTGTCATCTATGAGAAGTAAAATATGTTCGCATATTTGTAAAATCTTCTGCAAGTTTGTTGCTTCTATTTGGGAGCGGTAACGAACCATTATGCGTTCACATCGAGAAAGTACATCAAGCAAAGTTCTTTTCAAATAACTTCGATGTTTGAAACAGCTTCGATCTGAACTGGAAACAAGACGTGGCTAAGCAGGAAGCAGAACTGAACCATTATTTCGATTATGTGCCATGTTAGGTCGTATGCTGATTTGAATCTAAATTGAGCTTCTTGAACGGTTTAACAAACTTTCAATGCACTCGTTGTGATTCTCGAAAAGTGTTTGCATAGCCAACAAAGAATGTTACGGGCTGCGTTTGAATGAAACGGCAAAGAGAAATGCATTCATAATGGCTATCATCAATCTTAAGATTTTCTCTATTCGATTATTCCGGCTTATTTGCATTAACATAAATTCCTAACCTGTGCAATTGATTAGAGATATCGCACACAAGTTGGCTACGAGGTCAGAAATCGGAGAAATTTTTCGAAATCACAGAATAGTTCTGAACTTTGTTTCTAACTCTTTCGAAATAAATCGATTGGAAGCTCTGCTGCAACTAAATGCGCGCATTTGCCACAATCACTAAGTAATTGATGTATAATTTGAAAGCAATAAATTTCTTCTTTGAATTGAAACTTAAATATTTGCATTTTACCGCCGCTGTGATCTTCAATGAACTAAATTGGGCTTCGAAGCTCTAGTCGCTTCATTTGATTCATTACTCCATTCTAAACGCCGTTCTTAATGATAGTTCCCATCGGGCAATTTACCACTTCAATCCCGCATAAATCAAGTTCGGCTCGTTCGCGAGCGCGAAACATAAATTTCCATTGAAATTCTTTGAAGAAAAAGGAAATTCCGTGCACTTTCCATCGCACCATCTGAGCAATGAATTTGCAAGCAATTTCTTTTCGGTGTTCGCCAGAGTCACGACGCGAGGCCGTCGAATTACAGTTATTTATGTTTCGATGATGCTTAGTGAATGGATTGTTGCAGATTGAGCCGAACATAAAATGAGTTTATAGCATCATCCGGAAAGAGAGTCTGGCAAACGATACTCACGAACTAGACACGTGTGTTTTCGGAATTGTAAAAATCCCTCGGTGCATCTGCATGCTCCATCTAGGCATCCACTGTTGGCAACGCGCATTGAGCATTGTTCATCTTTCACACAATCACTACCCAAGAGTTGTGCTGGAATAGGAAAGGATAGAAAAATTGATATTTTATTTGTCTTTGTCAAGTTTCTGTAGAAAGTAAATATTTAATTTTTTAGCTTTGAAGTAATACTATTGAAACAAAGGGTCAATCAACTCACATGATAAACAAACTGTATCATTGTAATAGACGTAGAAAGGTGAGCATTCGCAAATCCCTTCAAGACTACAGTAGCTTCCTTTTATATGATCGGAACAATCCATGTCATGGTGGCAGTTGGAGCCCAAAGCAGCGTAATCTTGCTGTAGCGTCGGTGATATAGACATCGTAAGAATCTAGAAGAGGAAATGCAATAATCTAATTGCAAAAATATCGTCCAAAAAGTTCGCCGTGATTTATTATTTAAGACTAAAGTTTTTTTTTACTTTCTACTAAGTTATGAAATGGTTGTTGATTCGGAATTAAGTTATAATGATGGCTCAACATTGCTTAATTAGGCTATTCGAAAACACTAAACTTTCAGTTGGACCGCACGCGATCATCGTCAATACGAAGTCGAGATTCGATTGTTAAATAAATCACAAGATTGTCTCTAAATATTTGCCATTAAGAGTTAAATAAGCCTATGATTATTTTCTTGTATTTAAAACTGTGAAGTTTTGGTATCGAAAAAATTAATTGTGAGCCAAGTTTATAGTCTTCAAAGGCATTAAGTGCAATTAAGACTCTTCGGAGTTATCATTAACAGACAGCCGGTCACGCACATATTCGAAGACGAGAAAAAATTTAAGAACTACCGTTTCAATTGGATGTCCAACACAATTTTCGAGAGTGAGGTGACAACGAAAAGTGTGTTGCCCTCTCTTGAAAGTGGATAAAATCGGAAGAACTTGTAAACGTCTACTCCATAGAAGCGGTAAGTCGTTTCTTTTAAAATGTCAGCTTGCCGTTTGCTGTTTCGAAAGTTGACTTCACGTCCGAGGAATAGTTTGTGAACCAAGCAGATATTCGCCTTTGAAATCCAGAAAGTTTCCTCGTGAAGCTTTAGCAGTTGAAAATGAAAGTAACAAAGTTCAAACGAAGTAGAGAGTTCATTCATTTTAAAATTAATAGAAACGAAAAATTTCCCGTCGCGTATGGCTTGCAACTTTCGTGTGGCTAATGTTGATATGCAAATGCAGAAGAGAAATCTTCCAGAAATTGGAGTTGAAATCAATCAGCTCTGTGAATGTTAACTCGTGATTACGATGAATGCGATTGGAAGCAGACCAAATTGGTCCAACGAGCGCATCGAAATAAATCTTATGAAGAACGTGAGTGTCACGGTCAGAGCACTGAAGAATGTATCGCTCTCGAACTTGTGATCGACTGCCATTCTTTTACTCGGGAATATCATTTGACACATCACCACAACATTCAGCGTCTATTGTTTGCTCTTTTAATATTACTCATCTGTTCGAAGTTTCCTTTATTAGGAACTAAATTTTTTTGCGATCACTATCTAGCAGTTTCAGCTTACTAATAAAATCCATGATGCAAATTGTTTAATGCGAGGAAGATTCTCGTATAAAAGATCAAGATTAACGGAATCAACAGTTTCTCTAGTTATAATTACGTCAAAATGAGAACAATTTCTACTGAGAACTTCGGGCTTGTTATTCTCTAATTTATGCATTGTGAAGAAAGATGATATGTAGACGATGTTAATGAATGGAACCAATGTTGAAGCTGAGCAAATAGTACAGGTATCGTATCTCCAGCTGAACATAGAACAACTCGTGAAAAGATCAAATTTGTTATAACAAGAATTAATATCTTTCCACTTTCTCCAAGATGAGCCAAGATGAGAGTTCATGCATTTGATGTTCAAACGTTAACTGAAACTGACCAAATTGTTTTTTGTCAGTTCTGTCTTGAGAAACGTGAAAAATTGCGTTCAGAAGATAAGGACTCTTGAAGTGTCGTATTAGCTCTAATTCATAAATATTTCCCTGCTATTCCAGGAGATTATGGAAATGCTATGATAATTGGAATCAATATTTAATGCCGAAACGTAGAAGGGTGCAGAAAAGCCTTGAAATTTCCCATCAAGCACTCAATGAAATAAAACATAATCCGGGAGACGCGGAAGAGTCTCTGAGTGAATTTGCCAAGGATTTTCGCATGAAACCACACAAACAAAATAAAACAATTTGCGAAGGGTTGCAGCTCTGCAATTGTTTGAAATTTATGACTTTTGAGTTGTCAAGTGATGACTGGAAGCATTCAACCGCCTAAACAGATAATTTTATCAATAAAAGTGTGGAAAAGTTTGCACATGAAGCCATTAAATGAGTCCCATGTCAAGAGAGATGCGAAATCAATTTGTTCCGAGCACACATCGTCTGCTGATTTGTTTCTTCTCTGTCCCTAACGCGCTCGAGTGGATTCATGCGATCACAAGTGCACTTCAATGGTTCATAAATTTCATGTTTGTCGGTGTTGATTGATTTCTTCGATACCAAGTGACAAACGCAGAGCGAAAAGGCTCCTGATTCATGGACAGGTGTAGAGAGTGCAAAACAGAAGGCAATGTCGGTAAACTGTAATAACTAATGCTCGATAGCACGTGACGCAATTCAAAAAGAAACAGAAGAACGAATCGATATTGCCAATAATACAATTACAACCCGCAAAGGTCATATTTGATGAAGGTTCTGAAGAAGTGCAGAATTTGCATAAGGCGGCGCAATCTTATCTCAAAAAGAAATCATTCCCATAATTGCCTCGCTTCATCACAATCCATCAGAGAGCAACACATTTCATGAGAAGTTTTCACTCGGCTGTTCGACATTCTCAATCATCAAGATGAAAATGTTTCAATTCAACTCAATCATTTTCTGTTCTTTCCTTCCTGTTACATTTCGTGCTGTTGGATGGATTCAATTTAAGAGGTTTAATGGATCATCAAGCGATTCACATGCTTCACTTCCCTTTAATCTCTTTCGCGATTCTTTCGCTGTCGCGGATAGTTTTTGTTTCTTAGTTTCATTTATGCATAGACGAACATTACTGGAATAGAGGGAACAGAAACAGGTGCTTGCTCTTTTTGTTTGCCGTTTAATTTCTTCGATATTGTTCTCAAAATTGGCGTGTTGCTTGATTTCCAATTGGCGTTTGCTTTTGAGCATTTCACAGTTGCTCGTGATTTACAGTTAGTATGCATTTTATGTAGATGCGATCAAATGCTTTGAAGAAGATCATTCGAATTATTTCGGCTTGAAGTGATCTTGAAAGCTCTCGAGATGCTCAAGTGAAATTCTTGAGAAGCAGTTGAGTCTCGTTCCGTTATCAAACGCTCTTAGTTAATCCACGGAACATTTCTCCGTTCATTTACTGGATCGACTCGTCTCATATTTCAAAATCTCTTTCGATATCAATTCCGTTCAAATTAAAATGGACTTACCAGCAGCACAAATAGTTCCAGTTTAAAAATCATTTTGAGCTTTTATTTTAATAATTTTTATTATTTTCTTTAACTTTTTTCCACAATTTCTTGTTTCAATTTTCGTTAAACTTTTATTGAGTCAGCTTAATGCTTTCTGACTTGTAACTTTTCACTGATTTTCTGTATTTTTCACTCCATTAAAAGCTTCAATAGCATCAGCACTTGAATACTGATCTTTTGTTTGGCGATTCACTCTTTTTGTCGATTCAAACTTTAGCGCGATTCACTCTTGGCGACGAAATGAAATACCGACCGTTCTTCATCTGATGTCAAACTCGAAATGAAATGAAACGATTCTCTGCTTTTCCTACACACCAAACAAAACTCTTCTACGGAAAATTCTTTCTCCGCATGCGATGTGAGCAACGGTAGAGAAAATAACAGGAGCGGTGTTTGAGTGTTGGTGTTAAGGCCAATTGTGCAACAACCAAGTGAGCAATTCTCTTGGTTAGCGCTGATTTTCTGGATAAGAAGAGAAGATAGAAAAACGTGGAACATAAATTCAATGTGTTTATTGCACCGCAAAACACATGTAGCTTGTGGCTTGTGTTTATATTTTTTCAACTTGCATTTTATCTATCAGCGAGTGCTGGCTGTCCAGATTGTAACCTGTAACCCTAAATGTTGACAGTATCGCTTTGGGTTGGAAATAAAATTTTCTCACTATTTCAATATTGTGCACCAAAAAATTGAGCGCAGTATTCAAGCGATCAGGAACAAAGTTGGACAGCCTAATAAAAATGAAGATAATCAAGTTTGCGATCTAGGCTGAAAAGAAAACGAAGTTGCTTCCAGAATTTAAAAGCCGCACAGGAAATTTGTTCTTAATTTGTTGATTTCTTCTCGCAATATTCTATTTGCAGTGAATCAAATCAATCGACACGTTCTTAAAATTCTATTGAACTTTGATTGAAAATTTGCATTTGAGGAATTATGTCTAAACCGTTATCGAATTGAAATGCATTTGCGGCTTGTTCAACCACATTAACATGTGTTGAATGCTAATGAACGGTACAAAACACAGATTTGTTCCATTACAATCTAGCACCTTGCATTCTAATTCCCTCTCGTTCTAAACCTCAGTTAATCTGTATTCATCCCAACAACGGAGTTGTTATTGATGCGATTGAAAGCTTCAACTCTTGGCAGTCCAAGAAGATCTCAAATTAAATTGCATTGGAAAGTTGCCAAGCCGGCTTCTGAAAACTTAGCTGCCGCCAGCCTTTAAAATTTCATTTGACTTGTACAGAGATGCTCGAACTTTTCGCTCTCGGAAAAATAAAATTGCCGACTGTCAGCCTCAGGTTCTCACGTAGCTTCATTCTTTATTTTCGCGTGAAAGCAAAAAATAGATTTAGCAAATCTGGATGACGAACACCAAATTAAATCACATGACGATATCTCGTTCTTTACATCCAACAGACATTCTTCACTATTAATGCGGTTTTAATTCTCATCACAACACCAAAACTGTTGCCGTTGTTTGCCGTTAATCTTTTGTTTCATGTCCAAACATTACATCGTCATTACTCTTGTTCTGTTTGATAAAGAAATTATGAGAAGCTTCCGCAGCGTTTTGGATTTAATTGTTGTTGAAATGATTGGAATCATGCTCGCAACAATTAAAATGAAAAGGCTTGTTAAAGTTTGACGAAGACAAATTTCTATACGAACCATGAGACTCTTCAGGAGTTCAAGTCTCATCAATTTAAAGCTCCATGACTTTCTAAACCACACACGATGCGTTCGCGAATGCTGATGAAAAACTTCTCGACCGAGTGCGCAAACTTAATCAAATCAATCAGTTAATCGCTTCATCCATGTCGGGCATTACATTTTCATTGAGCATCATCGGAACATCAATAACTGTAATTCGACGGCCTCGCGTCGTGACTCCGGCGAACACCGAAAAGAAATTGCTTGCAAATTCATTGCTCAGATGGTGCGATGGAAAGTGCACGGAATTTCCTTTTTCTTCAAAGAATTTCAATGGAAATTTATGTTTCGCGCTCGCGAACGAGCCGAACTTGATTTATGCGGGATTGAAGTGGTAAATTGCCCGATGGGAACTATCATTAAGAACGGCGTTTAGAATGGAGTAATGAATCAAATGAAGCGACTAGAGCTTCGAAGCCCAATTTAGTTCATTGAAGATCACAGTGGCGGTAAAATGCAAATATTTAAGTTTCAATTGAAATGGCGAAGCGCCGAACAAATTTATTGCTTTCAAATTATCCATCAATTGTTGCTTGTGGCAAATAAAAGGAGAAACTAAGTATTGCTTCGTTGCTCATTCAAGTGCCAACTGGTGTGGTTTTTATCACAAACTTTAATCGTTTAGAAAAAATTCCCCACTAAGTGATAAATTCGCTGCTGACATTTTGTAATTGCAAAAGATGAAACCAGCTTGCAACTGGTCTAATCGCCATGAGCTGGCCTATATGCAGATTATGCCCCACGATGCAGCAAGATCTAAGCTTGACGGTAATGAAACGACTTCGCTGGATTCTCCTCGTAAGATTCACTTCCAGTTGGTCAAATGAAAGTCGATGTTTAAGTCAAATTAACGGCTTCGGTATTGTTGCGCGATCGATTCTTGTTTGCAATTACTTGCTTGTCGGATTCGTTTCCCGTGAGTATGAATGGAATTAGAGAGGTCTAGCGAGCGGGATCGTCTGACGATAAATCAATTAAGAGCTGATGGAATTACAAATAAGAGGTTGATATGTTGAACCGCTTGGGTATTGTGTAATTGGAGTGAAGACTCTCCGATAATGACTAAGCTAAATTCGAACAAAGTTTACGCGCAACCCAAATTCTCTTTTACTTTCTTTTCTTGAACGTGAACAAAAGATGAAGATGGGTCAACTTGAGATCGTTGAGTAGGCGAACCAGTTAAACAAACTCAGATATTTTGGAATTTTCGCTCGAATTGCCGACTAAATTTTCTATTTCGTTGCATGACGACTGGTTGCTTCTCCATTCAAATTGATTCAAAGAAAGAATATGAGGCTGGTACAATTATAAAAATAATTCAGGATTACTTAATTCTCGCTAAATCTCCTGAACTAAGCAAACGACGAAAATAAGTTTCACGATTTTTTGGTGACATTCTCACACGTTCTCGAGCCACACTTTTTGTTATGTTAGTCGTGGGTTTTTCGTGAGATGTAAAATGGAATGTAAATTTAGTATTCAGCTCAACTCGCGGTGATAGTTTCATTGAAATGTCACGGAGAATTGAAACACAGCTGTCAGAAAATTTTCACGTTGCAGAAGCGCTGAGTTGTGTCCGAACTATTAAATAAAGAATACATACGATGCGAATACGACTGCAAAACTGATTTTATTTGCCTTTACATATTTTGTGACACTTTATCTACAGAAATTTGTTAGCACATGGACATTTGAATGACTTCGCTTCTGCTGGCACTTCAGCCCACTTGTCATGGACTAAAACTTTAGATCCTCTGCAGTCTCGTTGAGAGTAAATCATGCAGTTGTAGATTCCACCACTTCGCGCTGAAACAAATGGGCCGCCGATTAGGTTCACGCAAGTTTCACCGCTCCTGTACCCGACGCAGTTGGTCCTTTCGATGTCTGCGCATAAGTTTAGTGTTCCGAGCGTTTGCCAAGACAAACAATAATCTTTTGCTTGCGCCCCAGCAACGATTACAAGAAACAGAAAAGTTAGACTAGCAAAACGATCCATTGCAAAGGATATATTGGAACTAACTGAGTCGTCGGATTGCTGCAAAATATAGCAGAAATACTGCTCGAGGCGATCAAACAAGCTGCTCCCTTTTCCCTCATAAATCGTTATCGCTGTGATAATAATTGTCGGTACGTTTGAACAAGTAAACAGGTTCATTTCGCAAATATTCCAGGAATAGCTATACCTTCGCTTCAATCATTTTATTCGTTACCTTGTGAATCACAAGTTGAGAAATCATGAAGACACTTCTTGAATGACGTAAATATTGAAACGGCTTCCTGCCCCTATTGCCAGAATATCAAATATGTAGAGGAAAGATCTTATCTCCGTCATGATCGTTTGACCGACGAATTGTGAGAAATTGGAAAAATGTTCGACGTCATATCATTTTCCCTACCATTTTCCCGGAAATGCAATTCGTCGGTCAAACGATCCTGACGGAAATTCGATCCTTTACTCTACTAAATCTTGGAAAGAATTGAAATGCAGTTTTCGTTGATGGTTTTACGAAGGGAAACGCGGAAATGCACTCAAATCAATATCATCTTTAACCATTGACAACTTCTTAAATTCTTCAAAATATTATCTGAGAGAAGTTTCGCCAGCATATCAAGGAGTGCAAGTGATTTTCTGTCAATAAAAGTAGTGATTTACTTAAGATTTAGACGTAAGAATGGAATTTTTATTATGAATCTCTCATGAACTGCTCACAAATTTAGGTTCGCCGTATTTTCTGGGTTGAGATGTACAGGACATTGTTTCCGCGGATGAAAGCATCGCCGTACTTGTTCTTCAACTGTCCATTTTGATATTCTTCGGTTTGGTCGAGCGCAATATTCATGTATCCGTCGAGACACGCGAGAACACCTGGAAGAAATTCATGAATTAGTTGTGGACAGAACTCAGAAGAAGATACACAAACCTCGATAATCCACACCGCTGTTCAACTTGACGACAACTGCTCGCCCATGGATTTGGTTAATGAACTGCGATAAAGCTTCCTTACGTGACATTTTCCCGGCTTCTTACTTTTAATCGTTCTCGTTTGTTTTGATGCGAATTGGTGCGAACGGCTCAAATCGCTTTGACTTTCCCCTCAAGTTGAACCGCTCGGAGAGTTAAATAAAATTTCGAGTAGAAGATGGGAAAAGGCCAGAGCAAGCCGCGTACGGTGTCATTCGACAACGAGTCACCGGGGATCATCGATATTTCGGAGGATGTCGTGTCCAGGCTGAAGCGAGACATGCAGAAAGGTAAAAAGTGCAAATTTGTTTTCGATTGAGTAACAATCTTCTTCTTGCTTCTATTTTTTTTAATTCTAACAATCTTGGTCTGCTCTTGTAGAACGCGAGTTGAAGCAAGCTGAGGCACGTGAGTTGCGTCCAGTTGCAGCGCCTATCCAAGCGCCCACGACAATTGTCTACCAAGGAGCGCCGACAATAACCGCGTTGCAAGTCAGGAAAGAGAAGGAAGCGGAGCTCTTCGCGAACGACCAGTATTGGGCCAACAGGCTCAAGAATCAAGAGGCTGAGTTCCTGAAGAATAGCAAAATCATGGAACAAGAGTTCAACGACACGGTAAGTCGATCCTGGAAAAGTTGGCAAGAAAACCTTGCTGATGATTTCGTTTTAGGTCGGCGAAGTGAAGAAGCGATTTGCTCAGCCATCTCTCGCTAGTCAACTTCCACCATGTCAGGACTTAAAGAATAAGATCATCGAATGCTACCGACGAAACCCTAGCGAAACCCTAAAGTGCAGCGCCGAAGTTAACGAGTTTCTTAACTGTGTTAACAGCTCGCGTACTTCAGCGGTTGATGCTAAGCAGAAACCAGCGCCATCCGCTTAGTTTCCATCTGTCGTGTGCTTGAATGTGTCTAGACGTTAATTCATACTTTCCTCTTTCTCCTTTTGTGTTGTCGAACGGTTCTGGCGAACCAACACAGAGCGAGCAAATTAAGTTTCTGTAAATAAAATTTCAGGTTCGCATTTGAAATTGGAAAACAGAAATTTGCGTTTTATTCATCGACTCTGCTGCAGCTCCTGCTTTGAAATTCCCGAACCCAACAGACTGACAAGCTTTTCTCCAAATGCGCCATGCTTCGCTTGAAAATGTTGACTCAACTTCTGTCCAAGTTCAGGATCAACTACGTGCTTCGACTCTATCTTCTCATCAGGATTTCCTAGCAGTAAATTCTTGAAATATTTCGCAACTGCTCTCGTTCTACTCAGAGAATCTTCGAGCTTTGATGGCGATGATGGCAGCTTTCGAATCGAATAGACTGCGCCGTGGCGGGTGAAGTAAAACGGTTTCTCTGTTGATGTTGCAGGATATTTGAAGTACTCAAAATTGGCAACGTCCATGTTACTCCAGTCAAAGGTCGTCAAAACCCCGATGATGCACGACAGAAAGATTAGGATCGAACAATTCTACGAAAAGACTTTGTTATCAGCTGCATGAATCACAAGATATCGATTACCATTTCTTTTATGAACCGAACTCTTTAAATATCAATTAAGCACTGAAAGCGCTCACACCGCGATATTATTTAATCGATATTGTCTTCCTCCCTTCATTACCATGCAAAGTGAGTCCGAGTCAAACAAAGAAAGAAAGTGCGAATTCAAATTTAATGCTCGATTTAGTTGTGCAAGCAACTGACTTCGAGGGAATTCCAAATCAGATGAATTTAATGACATAATAAGCATTGTGTGTCGTTTATTCTTTATATTTTTTGAAAAGCTTATCGTGAACAGTGTAATCGTTAACATCTCTAAGCTGAATCACCAGTCGAGATGAAAATGACTCGATCAACCACCACGACGACAATTTGTGTAGCCGTTAAGAACTTGGAATTAAAAATTTACATAAAAAGGGCATAGGGAGTTTATTATGGGCTTCCAAGGAAGAGAAATAATCATAATTCTGTTGAGGAGAGTTAGTTAGCCCACTGCATCAACTCCTTCATGTCGGGATCGTCCATGTCGACGTCGGCCGCAACTGGTTTCGCTGAAAGGTTTAAGTGATTCATCGTTATTGCGTCATCAGTCAGCGGTTAGCTTACCTTTCTTCTTCTCCTTTTCCTTTGAACTTGACGGCAACTCGGGAAGTTTGCTCGTTGGAACCTCGGGAAGCTTGTTCGTTGCCGGGCCCACATTGAGTAGATCTTTATCCAGCTCTTCTTGTTCCAACTCTTCCAATTCCTTCGCCAAATCGTCGTCGTCGACTCCTGAGGAAATGATTCCGCTTGAAATTGCATTGGAAATCTCGTTTGCTACGTCGTTCTGCTCTGCGATGTCGTCCATCATTTCGTGCACATTGTCGACATTCATGTCTTTGTGTGTCTTCTTAAGCGCGTCAGCGGCTCCCTTCATTGTTTCGAGGACTGCAGCGTTCGTATTCGCATTTTCTAGTGCCTCACGTTGAGTTTCGATTGTCGTAAGCGTTCCTTGAAGTTGTTCAAGCTGTTGCTCATAGCGCTTTTTCCTTTTCAACGCTGCGAGTGCAACTAAAATGGGAGAAACGAAAACGTAAACAAACGGGAGAATTCAACATCAGGTGGTTCGCTTAAAGAAAGCAGAAATTTCTTGTGGCGTCTGCTGTCGATCACACTGAGATGATTCGCTTGGCTATTTCGCGTTCAAAGAAGTTTCTACGGTTTCGTCACACGACACAAACGAAAACCCTCACACTAAACCCCGAAGGTCATTCAATTATGGAGTATCGAAGATAAAGATGGTAATCGACAGACCAGCTTCTCTATTTACCTCGTTTGTTGGACGACGCGTTTTCTTTTGCTATCTTCAGCTCAGCTTCGAGCTTTTGTTCAAGGAATTCCTGCTTTTTCAACATCATATTCTCGGTTTCACGCAATTTCTGGATGCTATCAGAGGCTGATGGGGCTGGCTCTGCCTTCTTTCCGCCGAAAAAGCTCTTGAAAAACGACATCTTCTTGTCTGCTACGACTTTCACAAACTCCCAATAAATTAGCGGGCTGGATTTTGCTACTGCGAAGATCTAAACAACGAATTATAAAATATTTCTTTTGTTTGTTCCCCGATTTTGAAAATGAATCATCGAAGTTAACGTCGACGAGCAAATTCAATTGAAAAACGCTTTGACTCAGTTCAAAGTTTGAAATTCCGCACGTTAAATAATTGTATAATGCAAGACTAGATGCGTTTCAAGAGATTTTTAAGCAAACGATCTGGTTGTCAAGACTTCCATTAAGATTTTATTTAACATAAATATTTGGTTGTTCCTACAAAGTAAATCCAGAAAATTGATCAGCAGTAGAGCGAGCTCTCGACAGCATCCAATCAATGAATCCCCTCGATGGGCGAATAAGATTTATATTGGAAGAGCTCCTGGCCTCCGTAGCCATAAAGAAGTTTTCCTTTTCCATTTTGATCGTAGTAAGGATAGCGATATTTCGGCCTGAAAATGGTTAAAGGAAATATTTAAACGATCGTAACAGGTTTTATTGATTTTTTGTTTGCGCTGCCTGAGCTATCTCATGTGACCTTGCCTAGCCATCACGCTCCACGAGACATTTGACAGTGAAAGGTGATGGCTTAAGCTTCAAGTAATAATAGACTTAAATATCATGCGTAAAAGTGCAAATAGAGATCATGTAGATTAAAATCTACAGCGATCAATCGTTGCGCAGCAAACAAAATTGCAACATGTTCGTCTCAACCGTAATTCTTGGAGGCACACTCAAAGTCAAAGCCTTCTGGATAAGTAACTCAAGATGCCAAAAATTTATTAAATTTCACTCCAATTGAGGAAAGCGACGACCTAAATAGTTTTATCTGTGCTATTGAGTCGTCGGCGGTTGGTCGAAAGCAATGAATGTTGCGTAACTTTTTCGTCGACCGTCCCCTTACCTCTCGAAATACTGGAAATTCGGCGCTCGAGGTTGCAACTGAGACAATGTTTGATGGACACATGCGAGCAAAATCATTGACATCATCTGCAAATTTTAAATTAGAAAACTTGACTCGATATCGAGCATTCTTGGAAACTCACACTTAACACACCAAACTTTCCGAACCTCATCGTGTGTAAAGTTCAGTGTCTACTTCGAGCAAGAGAAAATCACGTAAGCAGCACTTTGTCAGCTAAGAAGGTTGATGTTTAAATTGTTTTCACAGTTAGTCGATGTGAACAGCGAGCGATTCCAACCAACACTAAACCGTTGGCGGGAAAAAGAGACTCGACTTGCGTTAAGCCAGACCAAGGAAAAATGCTAAAAAGTGAAAGTTTTTTGTTGCTCGAAGTCTCACGTAATGAATGACGAAGAAGTTGAAGAGAGCCGAAGAAATTTGAGAGCTGAACCAGCTTGGCTTGGGATCGGCCATCGCTTTCATTGAGGTTTCCGGAGCTTTTCGGTAGCATGTGAAAGTGCGTGTATTATTAAAGAGGAGAGAATATCTTAAACAACACTTTTTGGGGCAAGCTGAGCCTTCGATAATTGATTTATTCTACGCTTAAGCTAAATTGGAGCGTGAGGTGAACTGATACGATTGCCATAATATTTATAGAAAGACCTTCACGCTTAAGATTAGGTAGTTGAGTGACCGAGGGTCAGAAAACAATTTATAAATAGGATTATTACTGAAAAAAATAAGAAAAACTCATGCTTACACCACGGCTGTCTCATTTTCAATCGAACATAATGGATGCAATTAAGCGTTAACAGCATCAATCAACACTCGTGTGGGCTCGCTGGAGACTCCTTGAACGTAGGCAATTGCCTCTTAATGCACTTTCGTGCAATCAACGACAATTTTGTAATTACTAAGCCTCAATACCAATCGCTCGAAATTTATATTGACATGCTAATAGACTTAATGTCACCCAAGGTACTTGGTGGCTAAGAAATAATGCTGAGTTAAGTTTATTGCCTTGTGAAAAAGCAGAAGAAGGAGGTTTTCCTCTTACAGGGCCGTCAGTGTCGTTGCACAAAACCCAAGACGAAAACAATAAGAATCCCTGCAATAAAGTGAAGAAACTTACGAGCTGTTGCATAATATCGGTTGACGAGAAGTTTCGCTTTCTTCTTTGTTGCATCAGGCAGCGAACTCTCCAGTCTGCGATCGAGCAATGCGAACTTTGACAAGAGAAGATTTCATTCAAAACCACACAATTCACTTTTGATCGCTTTCTTCAAGCTGCCCATCATCATTATTTATTCTCACTTGCAGAAACCAAACAGCAAACGGTAGATAAATCGATTCGTCCAATAAACATTTCCAAGTGTAAGACTTGTGTAATTTTGAATAACAAATCAATTTCCTTGCAATAATGTTGAATCACATTTCTTCACTGTTTGGGGGCTTCCTAGTTGAATCTTACATCAGAAAAATGTTAAATTGCTCAAACGACTCGAGATCGTCTTTGTAAATCGTGGAAGTAAACATAGGAAATTGAAACAGTTTTTGACTGTTCGCATAACATGCAAAAGACACGAAATATTGCCAATAGAAAATTTAAAAATTATTGACAGCGCATGACAACGTGTTGAGCTCGAAGTGTTGCAAATTCGATTTAGCTGGAATCTTGATTGAGATATCAAACACCAAGTGAGACCTCAAAAGACGATAAAGAAAACGGAGCAAACAAAAGCGATAGGCTTGGCTGCATCTCAGTTTCTCACGCTCGCTTTGTTTCACTTTTAATGCTTTAAAAGCTGAACGAGTGGAAATTATGCAATTGTCGTTTTGGGCGATTTTTGACAATTTCCATTACGAGGAAGTTTTGATCTTTACACTTCCCCCATTAACATTTGGAGCGAATATGTGAAATGCAACTGTGCACAAGTTTCTCCCTCGAGCAAGCACCGCGTCTTGACCTAGAGCAATTTTAAGTCGTTCAACTAAAGCGTGGTTAGTAGTGAAACTGCTTTGTGTGAGACAACACTCTTCAACTTGGCGCAAAAGAAAAATATTGTTGCTTGCTTGTTAACGCGCAAAGTGGGCTTATTCACCAACAAGTTTTCTTAGCGAGAAGATGCAGCACCGGCTTAAGAAAAAGTGGCATCACGCGATTTAATTTCCAACCTATCTAATTGAAACAACAACGGTCTGAGACCTTATTAATAACATTTTGCAACCAAACTAATCTTCGACGAATCATGGTGTCGTGCAAAAAAGTGTTGATCGCGGTGAGAGTACAGCAAAGGCTTCGCGCAAAAAGCCCAACTTATTTTTTCATTTGTGATTCTCATTAGCTCACTGTCGTAACGATGTTAATCATCCGAGTTGAGTGCGGTGTCTTCAGCATTATTCGAGAACTGATTCAGTGGAACGTGGTGGGCATTCCCGATTTCCATAGAGTGACTGAGTGGGAGTTTGATCCTGACGTCGCTCAAAAGCGACGCGAGCAATTTTATGACGTAAATCACATGAGCGTTGCTTAGTTGTGAATTCATTGATGTGTTTTAGGTCCACGGATTCCGTGCTGCCAAATATCTTGAAAGGATAGGAGTTGGAAATGATGGAAGACATCGAGAGCGTCAATACGAGAACGCTATTCGTGATGAAGGAAGACTTCAAGGGCTCAACCTGTTAGCCCCATGATACTCGTTTAAATTTATTTATTAACTTAAGCGTTAAGATTTCAAGTGTTAGGCCGTCGAATATTTTGGTAAGGTTGTGTGTAAATAAAAAAGTTAATGTGCTAACAAAGCAAGGTGAAGTGAGGCAATGTGATAAACCCGTTCGAAATAAGAAGCTGACAAAGTTTCCGTGGAATTTATTGATCACACAAAATCAGTCAAAAAGTTATTTGAAATTAGTCGAAGACAGACCTGATACCGTGAATGCCGATTAAGTACTTGAAAGTTGTGAATTTGTGGAGAAGGCCAAACTAGCAAAAACGATGGACATTGGAAATTGAACTTCAATGTCAAGATTTGAAAGTTGCAACTGATATAAAAGAGAAAAAACCAGTGCAAACTTTTTTATGACAACACCATGAACTTGTTCAAGACATTCATCGATTAAGTCGGATTTAACGTAAGCTTGTAAGCACTTAAGATGTATAACTTGTTGTTACAAGATCATCGAAGCATACAAGTTGAAGAAGCGAATCACTTCAACATGATCCGATGACGTAATTAGAAAAATGTCGAAAAGCGTCTAACGTAATTGAAAGTGGATCATCGGCACAGACTTGCCTTGCGAAAAGTTGTTGGCCTTAACCGACCCGATAAACCATGCACTTAAAAGTCAGAATGCACGCGAAACCTGTTGGTATCGTTTCGCAATGTCTTGAGCAGCGGCTATTGCACATTTGCACTTGCACGTTGATCGTTGCCCCACATTCAATGGTCATTTGTGGTTTTGCCGGCAGTTTAAACATTTGTTACGACTTCTGTAGCTGTGATTGATTTTTGAAAGTAGAAAAGCTCATAAAGCCTAATTTCTGCTCCATCAATCATCAGTAAATTTTTTGCGGTAGCAACTCGCGTTAAGGCAAAGCATCGAAATTAATTCAACGCTTGCTTTTCGCTTTCCGTTGAGTGAAGTAACAACATGCGATGATTGTTTTACTTTTTCGACAATAACTTACGTAAACGTTTTGTCCCTCTCGATCTGCACTCTGTGCTTCACAATAAGCGGAACTCGTAAAGTCAGGAAGGATCTGAGTAATCGCAGTCATCAAAGTTCCTTTATAATTTTCATTTCTCTATGGACGAAGCTACGACGAGTCGGATCAATGGTTCGTAATATGCTTAATTTAAATGTAATTCATTTGTTGCTTTGTCGTCCATAGCAAAGATTCTCTGTGAAGAAGGTTCCGTCTGAGTGATTCAAGAAATTTGCAGCAAGGCTTTGGCAGAGAGAAAATCATTGTCGTTTGCGCGCAAAGCAGGGAGAAGAATCAAACGACAGGAAAAGTTCTCCTTTGCCTCAGCTTTCATTCCTTTTGTGACTGCGCTCGTTCTATTTTACAAAATTTCCGACGATTCAATGGATGAAAAACAAAGAGCTTCCTGCGCCTCCGAGCTGGCTGTTTGGTTCGCAACGAGAATGTTACAAAATTGCTCGTTCGATCCGGAAAATTGCAATTGCAAACAACGAGCGAACGTCAAATGTAAGCATAAGATTAAATCCGCAATCTGCATGTTCGTGACTTTTTTTTCGTCGTTATATGCGGCTCTTCAGAAAGGTTCAGACGCTGAAGCGCATTGTAATTAGCATCGATGCGGTGTTTCGATTAAAATCTCCATCAACCTTCAACGTTCCCAGTACGGTTTCATTTCCTTTCGCAATCGATTACAAAATGCAATGGGACAGCAAGTATCGCTCGCCACTAAAGAAGAGGAGCTGTAATTGAAAATGCAACGAAATGGGACGGATAAGCTGAATATGTTGAGCTCTTGGTCACTGTCTTGTCTCATGGATACAAAACTGAATTTTGAAAACTCCGACCACTGATTTTTCATTTTTTTTTGTGATTCAGCTTCAGCCGTTCAGACTCATAAACCTTCATCGTGAAAGTAATTTTAACCATCGCCCACACCTCAAAACTTTCCAGATTGCTTAGCCTAAAGTTACTGCGAGAAAAATTCGTAATAATTGAAACTGGAAAGGAATCGTCAACTTTTGTTGCGTCACATGATTTCTACATCTTGACTGTTGAACCTCATGGAAAATTCCTCTCAAGTAGCATTAGTAGCAAGTGAATTCTGTTGAAAATCAATAGCGCGAATGTATTGAAGAGCGAGCAATGAAAATGGTTGAGTGGCGTATTAGCAGAGAGCATTAACGAGGAAAATTGAGTTTAAATGAACTTTTTATTGAACGTCAAGGGGCCAGAGGGTGAGAGCTTTCTTTTGTTCGATCTCTTTTTAAGTCGTTTGAGTTTCAATCGACTCGAAGTGGAAGGAATGAGGAGAGAAAAAGCATTGAATCAAGAAACACTTTCGAACAATTTCCATTTAATTTTTCTTTTCCAGCGACGACGAGTGAAATCCTTTTTGCTCAAATCCGCTTTTAATGTTAAACAACTTTCAAAGGATTTTCTCTGTTGATTGGAGGCGAAGCTAGTGAGAAATTATTCGAGGTTAAACCTCTGTTAGCTATGACTTACGCGTACTTGAAGAATGCTTGGCATTTTGAGATATCAATAAAGTTGAATTTCAGCGTTGAATTTTTTGGTTCCGATGATTATTTCCAGACATATTTTCAAAGTTCCGATTCAAACCGACAGCGGCCAGCATCATCAGGCATGAAAAGCAAAAAGCGATGCATCGAGTCACGTGGATTTCCAGCGTAATATTAGCAAAGAGCTCGTGATGCGCTTAACTTAATGAAAAATGAAAAATTACAAACGTTGCAAGAAAACTCACATAAGTCAGCAGAACAATCAGATGAAATGGCAAAAGCCAGAGAAATGAGATTTGCATTGTTATAGGAATAATGCTGTTGACACAGCTCATTGTTTAATAAAATGATAGGAAAAATCAACAGGGCGAAGTTTAATTAAAAACTGCTCTCGTTCTTTATTTCCTTCCTCGTCTCGTGTTTTTAAGGACGTCCTCCATTCAAATCAATTCCAGATTAGGAAGGAATCAAATTTAAATCCGTGTTTCATAACGAAAATGCGCGGTTCGTATTCATAAAGGAGCGAAGATATTTCATCAAATCGCCATCTCTATAAATTTATCGCTTTGCAGCATCTTGGTATTTACTTTGAAAGGTGAGAGGAAATAGCAATTTTGTAAAGATGATCTCGAGATTGAAGATTATTGACATTTTTCTCAATGACGGAGAATTTCATTACTCCAAGATTAATAATAATTCTTCATTCGTTTAGCAGGAAAAATCAATAAGATGAAGAATTCTCGCTCCAATAAAAGCTTTCCTCCGATCCTGAACTTTATTAGCGATGATGGAGTGAGAACACAGCTCAGTGAAGTGCCAAGAATAATTTAAAGGTGGCATCAAAGCTCTGCAGAGCGAATGGAAGTCGCAATTAGAACGAATTAATCTAATTTAAATGCAAATTTTCCCTGAACATTTTCCTTGAGTGTTATTAAATTTCCATCAGTTTAGCTTTTGTTTGCCTCTCTCGTCTTCTCCTCGCAGTGAAATTTCCAGAAAATTGAATCAACAGAATGAAATTGAGGAAATGAGTAGAATGGAAACGGAAAATTAATCTTCGATATTTCCAATCGAATTAGATGCTTACAAATAGATTTCGCCGTACAAAATGAAGAAGCTGGATTAAAGTCTCCGCAATAAATTTGAAGATTTGAAGTATCTATCTAATTTTTGAAGCTTCTGTAATCGATTTCATGTTTGCTTCGTTTGCAAGTAACTCATTTTCCATTTTTTCTTCACCACTTAGAGCGAAAAGGTTTCTTTCTTATAACTTTTTCTTCCGCCCCTTTAGTTTGTTCGCACAGTCGAATCGATAAGAATCGAGTGTAGCAATTCATCGATAAAGGTTTGATCCACTTTATCCCTAAAAACGATTACTTAATTGCTAGGAGCCCTCCAAGCTCTTGTTTGCAAAATTCGGACAACTTAGAGGATAAACATTTCAGGTTGGAACAAGAGAATAATTTTAAGTCTTCTAAGATTATCTCGAATATCTTCAGCCGTAATACCAATTTGTAATCTTTTTCATATCTTCCCATCTACATATCTCTCAGGCCAAAAAGGGCCAATTCTTTCTGACGGCGAATATGCAAAGTTTGGCCCTCCAGTTCGTGTCATGGGCGCTTCTTCATAAAAGTAATTTTGTTTCGGTGAAGTGTTAATGAAATTTCTTTGACAAAAGATAAACTTCAGAAGCTCGTGCCCGAAAGTTTTCTGTGTAAGTCGGCACAATCGATTGAGTCTGCTTGCACTCGAGCGATGAAAAGAGCAAAGTTCTATGTCAAACAAATCCGCTTCAAAGATGAAAGACAACAAATCGAGACTTAATAAAATTTCATTTATTGATGGCCCGAAGAGAGGATATCGATAGCAACAACTTTGTACGCTCACAATTCTTGTTTGCCTACATAACAAAATCAGAAGTTAATATATTTTATTAATGCTTTTATACCCGATACTACATAAATCTGCGATGATTGTGTTTACGCAAGCCAACTCGTGATCAAATTGATTTCTCTCCAGGGGGTTGTGGTCGACGTTGGTTTCTAATGAAATTAATAAAGTTATCAGTTTGAACGTCCAATCTCAGCTTTTTTTCTCCTTCCTCAAAACCGTCTACTCGTTAGTAATGAGCAGCTCAGACTATAATTGATTTACTCAGCTATTTACTTTTTCCGAATATGTGGCTCACGTACACGATACGGAATTTAATCAATTTCGCAAAGTACGTGACGCTTTGAGGGAATAAATTCATTCTTACTTCATTAACACCCGGTGAACCTACACAGCGATAATAAAAAAAGTGGATAACTTTGTTATCATTTGCCCTGAAAATTATATTAAATTTGTGTGTTTAATGTAACGCGAGAGAGTTGGTTGGAATAAATCAACTACAAAAGCTGTCTACGAAGGCAAAGAGAGACGTTTTGGGTGCGGAGGAAAAACATCTTGGCAACCATTTAGCTCATCATGATGTTTACCCAATCGCTGTTCGAAGTTTTCCTGCGCATGCCTCCTGCTTTCCCTCGATTTCCTGAACTATACAAGGAGAAGAGAGGACAAACGTTGACGTGAAACAGTTTGCTGTGAAGTTCGAGCGATTGAGGTGTAAATGTTGAGCAATTTATTTTACATTTAACGCTTCGATTAACGGTCAACAAAACGTGTCTCTCGAGAAAGGAAACTTCGAACTATCGTCAGTTAATTTGTCGCCTCCGAAAGAAGTATAAGCCGATAAGTAGGTTTAATTTCGGCATTACAGACTGAGGTCTCAGCAGCAAATGTTAAGAACAATTTCTTATCAAGATTATCATTACTGTAAGCATGAGAGGAGAAGGATGTGCTTTGCTCCGCTTTCCTCTTTGTGAATGAAAAGTTCTTTGCTGCTAATTACCGAATGATTATCTGGCTGGTTGTCTTGAAGCAGTCGACAGTCCGTAAATTTCCCTCTGTTATCAAAACAACTCAGCACTAAAGTCTGTCTAAGATTGTTCTTATCGTCGTTGAGGATAATTAGAGCGAAACTGCACTTCGTCTTAAATGTCAGGCAGCAAACCTCAACTTTGTTTACGTTTTGTAGAAGACACACAAATGAATCCTGTAATAATAAAAGCCTGGAATAATAGAACTTAAAACTAATTACGATCGGATTAAGAACTCTGATCAACAAATTTTATGAATGAACAACCCATAACTGGGTCGAGCTTACCTGAGTTGTCGTAGACAAGAGATTTTATTGCAAGTTTACGGGTCAGACGAAAAGTCAAAATCCATAAAATTTTCCTATCATAAATAGCAATAAATTTCTGAAAAGTTAATGACAAAGTTTAGGCAGGAACTGAGAAATTAATTATGAACTGGAGGCGTGTGTCTCCCACACCAGGTAAGTTCACATCAAAGTTAATCGTTGGGAAATTTTATCAGGCGATTCTTGGCATACCTTGAGGTGGAAAAGATTCCCATGCGATTTTCATTGAAAACTTTTTATGACTTCGGAACAAAAATCATTCCTTTCGACATGTCAAGCGCAGTCAGAAATCGGAGCAAGTCATAAAACGGGTAGGGATGAGCTCTTGAATGTGTGCGTTTGAACATGTATGAATGGTAGATGAGGCAATGAGAGGTGCAATGAAAGGCGAAAAAATGAGAAGAACTTCGAACTACCCCTTACAAGTTTCTGTGTATGTGAGCACAACATGCATCCGTGGTTTCATGCCAATTTGTTCATATTTATTTCAAGATTACGAATTATGAAGTTCAGTTTTTAACTGTTGCTGGAGACGACAAGACGTGTTTAGTGAACGGTCGCGAACGATAAGAAACTGAACAAAAAGTGAAGAACTCTTGGAGGATTAAAGAAGAATCAGAAAAGTGTCGTGTTAAAAAGAGTTCGAGTTGTGATATTAGAAAAAATAATTTAATCTAAATGGTAATGATGAGTGCCATAAGTGAGCGAGGTCTTTTGACTTCCCAGCCTAGCCCATTGTCGAAGCCGAGAGCTGTTTATAGCATCGACCAAATATTAGGAAACCATCGGCGGAGCACAATCAACGGTAATAAATTTTCCACCTCACATCATTTATTGAAGCTCAGGTGAAGCATGAATTTCCATGTTGCACATTTGAGATCCCTTCGATAAGGCTTGCATTGAACATGTATCGAACAGCGTGAAGCTTTCAACGAGTCCTCAAATGATCAAATTAGTATGAAAACAGCGGTGAATTGTTATAATTTTCATCGTGGAAGGGTTAGAGTGCAGCCAGATATCACCGTCGAGATAATCATAATTTCATATTTCATCGCCATGTACTGCAAACTCGATGGCAGGGCGCTATTGTTCGTGGAAAATCATCGGAACATAATTCTTCACGGTTAATGAAATGTCGTGCTGTGTTTTAAAATCCTTTGGCTCGGCTCGAGGACTCTTTTAATGAAAATTTTATTATATGAAAATACAAACATCGAGATTTCGTTTAACCCTTACGTAATGCGTGTAATTGCCGCTCAAGTATCAATTTACAATCTGCCTGGATTTGTCTGTTCCAAGTTGCCTTCTGCTTATATCCGGGCTCGTTTTAAAATTTTGCTGCTATAAAATTCACAAACTCTTGGCAAGCAACAGAAGAATTTTCTTTCTCAAAGAAAACTTTCATTAAAACCACAAGAATAAATATCATTAAGTAGCTTGATTAAAAAACTGTTTGTCAAGGAAATTTGCCATCGCAGACAATTTTTTCCGCAATTTCCCTCACTCTGCATCGTCACTGGTAACACCGAACAAATAGCAATTTCTTCTGCGCCCCCGGAATCTAATGCTTCGCCATTTAACTTAATTTGTTTTTCATTTAAACGGTCCTGCTCTTTTTTGCGGCATCAGCTCATGCAACCATGTGAAAATTGGGAATAGCTGAGAGTTCATCTGATGTGCTTTGTGACATCAAAGGCAATTTTCTCTCGTTTTTACGAAAATTTTGTGCACACAGTGAAAATGAATATTAAACTGAAAATTGGAATGATTTTCACTCAAAGCTAAAAATTTATCAAAAGGCTGTTCTCATCATTCAATCGATTTTTTGTCCTCCGTAAGGCTCAAAAGAAATGAAAGCTTTCGGTTTTTTCCCAATTTATTTTTTCTGAGGATTTCTTGTTTTCATTTCCACGTTTCAATTATTTGCAGATCATGAAAACTCGATGAAAATCGATTCGAGAGACGATGTGGGTGTCGACGTTGATAACGACGATGATATGCCATTGGGCGATATCGACTCTGGTGATCACGATTCGAATGATATGACAAGACCTCGGAAAATAAGACGGTAAGACGAACACATTAAGTGAGAAATTATTGGTTAAGTTGAACTTGTTCCAGTTCTAGAACCACGTTCACGACATATCAACTGCACCAACTCGAAAGGTCATTTGAGAAAACGCAATATCCAGAGTAAGTCTCATGAATAAATGCAAGAATATGTTATTAATTTGTTTATTTCTACAGCGTTTTTACCCGGGAAGAACTTGCAATGCGGTTGGACTTGAGTGAAGCTCGTGTCCAGGTGAGTTATGCAAGCCAATAAGTGAAATGTCATTATCGGTTAGCGATAACATCAAAAATAATTGAAATTTATTTGCAATTAAAACTAGTTTTGTGCATTCTTCGAAATGAGTTTAACAACCAATCGCTAGAAATTGTAAAACTAGTTCGTTTAAAAATTATATAAATCCCAAGACATTAGCAAATTTTCAATGCTTTTGCGAGACTCACCCTTCCTCTTGGGAAACAGCTTTCCTTTTGACCTTTCACGAACACCGATTCTTTTCTAGTTGTTTTCTAGTGATGTAAAGAAGTCTTTTCAATTGAAGCACTTTTGACAGACAATCGAACTCAATTAGGCGGCAATAAAATGTAAATTGATTCGTAACAAAACGATTTCAAGTGGCCAAGGAAGTTCCCGTGTTTTGTCTACTGCGATAAAAGCAAATATCTCGTTGAGTGGAAACGTTTTCGTTATCCTCGAACGGCTCAAACAATGGGAAGAGGATTTTTATTTGAATAAAACGTCGACCCTTTTTATTAACAGTATCATCACAATTTAATCTCAGATCGCAATATAAACTCTATAAATAAATTTGCGAGCTATTTTATACCATTATGTCATGTTTAAAAGTGATGAAAGGGATGAAATTTGGTGCCACAGGAAGAAGTTGACAGTGATTTCCGCGAGGGAAGATCCACCCCTGCGTTCGTCCTACTCCAAGTCAATACGCTGCTTCTCCCTTCAGCTTTTTTACCAGCGAAAATCGAAAACTTTTTTCATTTTTGTAAGTGCCACGGATCAGCCTCTCGCTCTCAGTCTACTCTTTTATTTGTAAATCCGAAATAATTGCTTTTCGCATGATTTAAATGTGAGCAACATGAACGGCATTTTAACTCGACGGTTGAACTGGTAAATAAGAAGATAAACTGCATCAACCCCTTCAGAGCCTTTCGAGGAAAAAATCTGTTGATGCTGAAATCAAATTGAATAACTGTAACGAGTAAAAAACTCAAGCGCTTCTCGGGACGTTTTGATTTGATGGAATTTTATTATCCTGCGAAACTCCAAGTCAGAAGTTTCACAAATTTCAGTAGCAAAAATTTGGAAAAATCTGTTCCGAATATAATTCGCTGCTACTGAAACTGCTAATGAACTAATTAACCAATAATTAGAGAAAAGATTTCCGACACGGAAGCAGACACTTCTAGTGCAAGTTCTGCTGGAACAAAAGGAAACAATTAAATCTAATAAATTTTCCCGACAGTTTTCACATTGGAAGGAAGTGCTCGAGCATCATGCATGAAATTAACTTTAATTTTTCTCTATGGACGAATGTGTCGTAGCATTTAAATTCAATTAACACTCTCATTATCTTGAAAAGCGAGCGAAAACTTTAATTCCCTAATTAGTCTCCAAATTGCACATAATTACCACTTGATTTCGTATTCAAAACGCATTTCAGCCGTTCGCATTGACACATTGCAGGCAAATGAAAATCATAATCCAAATTACGCTCTGTATCAAATTAATGCTATTATTCGTCAAAAATATTCAGTTTCATTTTGCACCCCACCGTTTGTAACGAACAAATGGATTGCCCTTGCCATTAGCTCCTGAACAACTCGGAGAGCATCTCATTAAAATTAATAAAATTCATTTTTTCCGGTTAACTGAAATAATCACTGCCAACAGAGGTTGTCTGAGCCATGAATTACACTTTTCTGAATAAGTGAAAAGTGCTGTTAATGCGGCAACACTCGCGACACGACACATTTTAGGGATTAATTGCTGCTGATGATATCGAATGGCTTTTAAATGAAGCGATGTTGTTTGTGGACAAGAAATAATCGTTTTGCGTACAATGATTTGCTTCGTGGGTACGTTTCTCATTCATGAAACCGTATGCAGTAAAGTTAGGGGAATCTGCATACATAATTGCACATTTATCACTTCAGATTACTTTAACAAATTACATTTCAAGTTTCTTTTCATCGAAGAATTAGCGGCAATTTGTGTTTCAACTCGAAAAATCTTCTGCGCTGCTGCATTCGCTGAATTGGATTAAATTGTCTGAGGGATGAATTCGTTTCCACCATAAAAACGCGTGTAATCGCTCGAAAGTCGCTTCAATTAGATTCATCCGACTGATGTTTCAATTATCACGCCAATTATGCTTGAGAATCACATTCCATCCAACTTGCTACATGTGATTCGAGCATTAAAGACACGCGACCATCGTACGTTGCGATCCAAAGCTCAATTGTTCAGACACAGTACACGAAAATTGCTCTCTCCTAAAATCGGAAGTTGTATTCTTCAATTCTTCATGACAGCATTTGAGAGGATTTAAATCGGTCCAATTAAATAAATTGGATTTCAATTTTCGTCGGGCTCTTCATTCGAGATGCGAGGGAAGATATAAGTTTGCGAAGGTTGCAGAGTTGCTATCTTTCTCGAACGAATCCACAGATAACAATTGGAAACGTTCGGGACGAGATTTGCCATTGTTCAATTATGCATATTTCATATATTTATTCATTATACTTTTCTGGATAAGAGCATCGACACACACTGAGCACCTAACAATATTTAACTTCCGATTGGATTCAATTGTCGATCCAATGTTCGAGGGGAAATTCATCATCAAGACAGATAATTCGTCATGCTTTTTTGGCTTTCTCCACGCAAATCAAAATCCTAACAGTTTCCGGCCGCCATTCAATTTGACAAATTGAGTTTTGGACCGATTTTACAAAATTTATTCAAGAGCGATTGAGTGAGACTGCAAACATTTGCTAATCGGCCAATTTGATTGACAATAATATTTGATTGAGCTGAGTTTATTAAAAATTTCATTTCATTAGCTTTGAAGGGGGCGGAACTTTCTGTTTGTGTTCGACGAAATGAAATAATTATCCCTCGGTTAGGGTTTTGTTCGGGTCTGGTGGGAAAGAGCGACGAGCGAACTAGTTCTGCGTATAATATTTTGTTTAAGCGTTTGAAAGCAACAACACCTTATGATGACATTATCACTTTGATCTGAACATCCTGTCCTTTCACGACAACAAATTTTAATTTCCCTAATTACATTACAGGTTTGGTTCCAAAACCGTCGAGCAAAATATCGGAAGCGAGAGAAGGCAATGGGACGAGACCCGACCCCGTTTCTACATCATGATCCAGGTAAATGATTTTATCAGAAATTAAAATGTGCAATACTTAACTGCTTGCATAATTATGAGCGCAATTGAGATTATCAGTTTTAATGAGCACTGTGGTTATTAAATTTCCTCTTTTCATTTTCGCCAACAGGAATGGCAGATTTTCCCATCGGATTGCCGATGAGTCACAACCTTGGACATCCACAGGACTTTTGGTCACCTGCTAGTTTCGGTCTGCATCCCACACTGATTCCTAGTGCTAATCACATGCTTCATCCGAACTTGATGCCTAATTACAAAATTCCGAACATACATGCCGCTATCATGCAATACATGGGGTTGAACAGCCTTTTCAACGCCGAACGAGCTGGTAACTACATGACATCGCCCCAAAACCTAACGATCAACACTTCAGCAACGACGAGATCTAATAGTCCGCAAACAAGCCCAATCGAGAGTCCCACAAGAGAAGCAGAGAAATAAATTTCAACGAACACAAAGTTTCACATCGAATTTATTAAGTGATAAATAAATAATTTTCTAAGAACACTCAAGCTTAGTCTAGTGATCGTTTAACGTCATTCACATAGTTGTAAATTGATGAACACTTCTGACCGATTAAGTATTACCAGAATCCTTCAAATTATAAGAAAAATAAAGTTCTACATAGATGACATTGGATTCGTAAAAGTTTTATTATCCCAAACATATCCAACATTTTTTACAGGACACGTTTGAACCTTCAAACTCTGAATTGATAGTTAAAGAGTCTCGTTCTGTCTGTCACTGTTATCGTCATTTTGGGTGGAAACAATGTTGTTAGCTCATGTCGTTTTTGAGACCTTGTAATACTCACAGAGGGCCAACATAGGCATGTTTGACTTGAGCAAACCTCGCTTTATCTCCCGTCATTTGTACCTTCATTTCGAAATTGTAAACTTTGTCGGCAAATTCTGTTGAGTGTCAGAACACCAAAACAGTTTCTTGATTTTCACTGTTTTTCTTAAGAATGTCAATATTTTGCATGTAAATGTGAGCTTTTATTGGAGACGTTCTCAAACATTAGCCTGAAGCGTTGACACTTCTCCATTCCACACTTCAAGTGATCATCTGTTTCAAAATGAAAAAGTTATCCAAACAGAGATTAGATTCCTTTATTGGAAAACATTTCCCGCGGATTACCACCAATACATTAAATTTTCTTCAATTTGTTGCAGATTACGGCGTTAATCGCTTATCATAAATCACCGCTCACCTGCTGATTTCTCATCGGCACAAAGCGGTTCAGTTTCATCACAAAGCTATAATTTATTTACATGTAGAATTACAATTAATTTCTGTGTAACATAATTGAAATACACTCGGTTTATTGTTGATAGCGAACAGGCAAAACCAAAAATATTTTTATCTGCTCAACGAAACAGCGAACGATTTTGTTGTTTTCCAGGTTGTGGTTCATGATTATCACTATCATGTCGAGTAAACCTACATATGCTTTCCCCCAAAAATAAATACCTATCATAATCAATCAAGTTATAATCTCGAAATAATTTTATTGATTAAAATAGAGATAACGCAACGCGCTCGCTTTTTTCTTGATCATGTTGGCAAGAATCGGTCACTTTTCGGTGTTTTCAAGAAGATCAGCTTACTAATCTTCGGAGAGGTTTGATCTCAAGCGTATCACTCGAAGAAATTTGATGCCTTGAAGAAAAATGCTCCAGTAAAACTTAAAAGTTACCGCAAATAAATTTGAGCCTCTTTCCAATAATTATTCCGCTCAATTGGTTTGTTGAGTCCTTGATTAAATGTTTCTCCATTTCATTCGAATGTCACCAACAAAATTTACTTCTGGTTCGCTTTGCATGTCTTCCCAAGTATATAATTAGGAATTTCGGATTTTCGGCAGTTTGTGCCAAACAATTGAAGAAATGTCAGTATCAAATTATCCGACGACGATACAAATCTTTTACAATTCAAAGTTACAAAGCTTAATAGCCGAGCTCTTACGCAACCGCCTCCTTAGTCTTTCCTTACTCATTTTTTCAACAACGTTACAAATTTGGCAGCATTGAAATTTCTTCCCATTGTGCGTCTCGCAAGGGCGCAATTTAATGCTACTCGACAATTTATTGTAACCCGGAAAATGAAGTGAGTCGTGAGCTCAATCTGTAGCACCCCAGACTAAATCATAATCTCCATTGGTTCTGATTCTCTTCGGAGTCTCCATCCTCAGTCTTCTGTTTGTGTTTGCAAATATCAACATCGAAATCCTGCCGACAAACTTCTCTGCGTTAAGTACTTCTTTTCAATAATTTACACCATTCTCGGGCTTAGACCGAGGATTAGCTAGATGATGGACGCAAAACTACCGCTGCAAAACTCAAACGTCGGCATCGGCAAATCAATGGGAAAATATGTATAAAATTCTAGTCAAGCTCGTTGATTGCAAAAACTTTTTCGTTCATTGAAAAATCAATTTCACCTTTGAATTAAAAACGTGTCCTTTTTATTGGACGCAAAATCAATGTTGTGGGAAAAAGTTGTCCCTCTGACTAGTGCAAACCCGTTCAGATGTCAAAAACGAAATTCCTTACACTCACTGAATTTTCATTCACTTTTTCATTCACGTCTGCGTGCGATTTTTCTGGTTGAAAAAGGAAACGCGGAACTCAATTTGCATTGTGTTCGCAATCAATTTCCAATTTGCGAGTAGATTCATGAGCGATGGATTTAATATGTTTTAATTTGAAAATAATAATTGCAATTGAAATGTTTGATGATTGTGCGAGAGGCGTGACATGAGGGTTGAGTGTTGTTCGTGCGACGCTCGTAATTACAACTCCGTCTACAAACTGCAGATCTTCAAAACTATTTGTCGTCAATAATCACGGAAGATGAGAGTTTCATGAAGCTTGAACAAGCCGTATAAAGCAAACTGCAAGTTACAATAAGCCAGAATAAAAAGCTGAGATTCCGAAAGCAGCGTGGGGTCGATCACAAGAAGTTCTGCTATAAATAGAAGCAATCAACTCGATAATGTTTCAAATTGAAATCTCTCTGCTTACCTCCGCGTTGTATCTGCTTTCAATTTGTATCAATATTAATATTTCCTCCTCAGATGAATTCAAGGCGAAGACTTTTCAAAATTAATCTACTTCAATTATCGGTGAAGCATGCACTCAAAGAAAGTTAAATAAGTCCCGAAAGGTGTCGCGCAGAGGAGCGTGAAAGTTGTTTTCAAAGGAAATTCCCTTGAAATTGATCTTATTATGCATCATTAAAATTGAATTTTGTCACCTTTTTTACTCTGTCGTTCTCACACAAGTTTTCTGTGTAGTCCCATCCAGAAAATCATATTTAAAATCAAATTCCCTAAAAGTTGTGTGCTCGGGCAATTATGGTTATTTCTCCCTTACAAGGCAAATTGAAGCAAATCAAGCGGATAAGTTGTGCACATGAAATTGTCGACTATTGTTGAGCTCTTGAGTGAAAAGCGAAAGCAGGGAGGTAACGAGGCTTATTGAGGGCAAGAGAATTCCTCGTCGCTGCGGGACTGGCGGAAAGGCTTAATGCTACTTAACTGAATAATAACACGTTAATATACTAATGTATGTGACTAAAGAGGGTCTGATGAGACATTTGTTGTGCCTAATTTTGTGTTGTTAAATGCTCATTTTCATGTTGTTTACGTCTCTTCGAAGAGCTCTGAACGATAATATGTTTCGAGAATAATGAATTTCTCGAGAGGCTCAGCACAACAATTGCTGGGGAAAGCATTAAACACACCGCCGAGCAGACGATTTTGTCACCCGAACGTTTGAGAAAACAGAAAATTCTTCGATTATGAAAACCAAACAATGAAAGCCTTGAAGTGCCAACTCTTCCACTCATGTAAAGGACTCAAGGACGTGGAAATTTTCATTTTCTCTAATGAATATTTTCGAACAACTGTTGCCAAAACTTAAAAATGCAAAGAAGAGAAGATTGAGTGAAAACGCATTACTTTCAGATTATAAACTTACGCGGCTAATGAGGCCTGTCGACAAAGCCAGTCCTCGATGGTTGAGGAGCACTGCGAATCATCATCAATCAAATGAACGCTTGCCTTGAGCAGCAAGAAAAGAATTCAAATTCTCAATTATCTTTAGAAATGATTTCATCAAACAAACTGCTAAGCACAGTTCTTCTTCTCACCTCGTTATCCCCTCAGAGAGATTTTGTTTCTATGTCGCTGGCGCCTTTCCAAGCCAAAGATCAAATAAGATATTTCTCCTCGCAAACATTTTCATTCATGACTTTTATCCATGTGAGTGAATTCAATTCTCCCAGCTTTGTTTGTTTCGCAACAGTTCCGCTTGTAACTTTTGCCGAATAATTTCCTCTTGACGAGGGCACTTCGACTAAAACATATAACGTGCTTGAATGACGATTTCGTCGGAGCATTTTCTCCTCGAATCATTTTCCGAAATTAAGAATTTTTCTTCTTGGCTCCGATGATCGTGTGAGATGATGTTTGCTCTACATTTTCACTTAAAGCTGTGGGAGAAGTTTCCTCTCGTCTTCGCAACGGGAGAGAAGAGCATCAGTCTCCATATATGGTCATGCTTATGCTTCATATTCCACCATCATAAATACACACACAAAGTCTCATCTCCACTGAAGCGTGCCGAGATGATAGCATGTGTGCAGCCTCAACAAGAGGCTAAAAATAAAGATTTCATCTGAAACTCGAGAGGAGCAAGAAAAGAACACGTTTTCCACATGATGTTGTTGCGCCATTTATTTATGATTTTATCGAGTGTTCCTTTTAATATAAATATCAAACATAACAATATGTTGCGTTGAGAATGATAACTTGATGCGAATTCATCTTCTCGCAGCGTTTGATGACTTCAGCGAACGACCGATCGCTTGTTTGCACACATTTTCTGAAGATATTTTGTATTTCCCTCGTTCTGATGTTTGATGAAAGGCTTGGAAGTCTTTGACGGAACGATCGATTGTCACAACTTGATCACCAGTACTGCATTAAAAATTCACTCGCAAAAGCATTGAGCAGAGAAAAAACCTTTGATAATTAGTTTAACCAACTGATGTTGACAGTTCTTTAGTGTGTTCTTGGTTTCAATAAAATTTATTTACGATAAAAAGGGGATCGTTCCCCTCAGATTTAAATAAAAATAATATAATTATGAATTGCGATTTGATGATGTTGTGAATCGAGTGATTTAGAAGCACTTGCGGTGAACGATTCCTGGGCCGGATTCGTCGTATTCTTCCTTGGAGATCCACATCTGTTGGAAGGTTGAGAGGGAAGCCAAGATTGATCCTCCGATCCAGACGGAGTATTTACGCTCTGGTGGGGCGATGATCTTGATCTTGATGGTCGATGGGGCCAAGGCAGTGATTTCCTTTTGCATGCGATCAGCAATACCTGGGTACATGGTGGTACCTCCGGACATGACGGTGTTGGCGTACAAGTCCTTACGGATATCAACGTCGCACTTCATGATGGAGTTGTAGACGGTTTCGTGGATTCCGCATGATTCCATACCCAAGAATGAAGGCTGGAAGAGGGATTCTGGGCAACGGAAGCGCTCGTTTCCGATGGTGATGACCTGTCCATCAGGCAATTCGTATGACTTTTCGAGTGAGGTGGAGGCAGCGGCGGTGGCCATTTCTTGTTCGAAGTCGAGGGCAACATAGCACAACTTCTCCTTGATGTCACGAACGATTTCACGTTCAGCGGTGGTGACGAAAGAGTAACCACGTTCGGTCAAGATCTTCATCAAGTAGTCAGTCAAGTCGCGACCAGCCAAGTCCAAACGGAGGATGGCATGGGGCAAGGCATAACCTTCGTAGATTGGGACGGTGTGGGAAACACCATCTCCTGAATCCAAGACGATACCGGTGGTACGACCGGAAGCGTACAAGGAGAGGACAGCTTGGATGGCAACATACATGGCTGGGGAGTTGAAGGTTTCAAACATGATTTGAGTCATCTTCTCGCGGTTAGCCTTTGGGTTCAATGGGGCTTCAGTAAGGAGAACTGGGTGTTCCTCTGGGGCGACACGCAATTCATTGTAGAAAGTGTGATGCCAGATCTTTTCCATGTCATCCCAGTTGGTGATGATTCCGTGTTCAATTGGGTATTTCAAAGTGAGGATACCACGTTTGCTCTGGGCTTCGTCACCGACATAGGAGTCCTTCTGTCCCATACCGACCATGACACCTTGGTGACGTGGGCGACCGACAATTGAGGGGAAGACAGCACGGGGTGCGTCATCTCCAGCGAAACCGGCCTTGCACATACCGGATCCTGAATTGAGACAGAGAGAAAACGTCATTAAAATCTTGTGACATCATCGCTCGCGTTCATCGTCCGGCACAAAAATTTATCTCGATGTTCGAGAGAAATATTATTTAACCGACGAACATTTTGTGGGAAATTTCAAGCTCAATCTAGTATTTTGCTGGCTGTCGATGATTCAGCAAACACTAACTGTTTTCAATTACCACAATCATCGGAAATTTTCGCTCAATCTATCAATTAATAATAAAAGCTCCATGGCTTTGTGTGTACTTTACAATTGAGCGTTATCATTACGCGATTGAAATTAATTTTCAGCAGGAAATTATTGCAATGGTAGACTCGACTTAAACCCTCCAACAGGGGATATTTGTCACGTGAGAATTGCAGCAATTCCACTTTTCCTGCTTCAACTTTCTTTTCTCACAAGTTTTCATTCCATTTCAGATTGATTTTTCCTCAATCTGTCACAAGTTTCTTTTGAAATTTTCCACAAATTGTAATCCAGGGCGAAGCAAATAATCCAGTTAAGGGTTGGTGGGTGAGATTACGCACCATTGTCAACAACTAAGGCAGCAACATCATCGTCACACATTTTGAACTGATTTGTTTAATTAAACCGTCTGCACACCACAAAATCAAAACTTGGAACTGTCTCGTTCCACTTGGTGCGCAGGATACTTATATACTTTACCCCCGTCGTGGCTCGTGAAAATTCCGTCCACTCAAACTATGAAACTTCTTTCACTAATTTTCCGTCTTTCGAGACGAACACAGACGCGAGACGTGAAAAAGATTCCAAGCCGAATATTCATAAGCGGGCGGCTCTGATAAAAATAGAACACACATTTGTCTCACGCCGTAAATGGAAACGGCGGAGATTTTTTTCATTCTAGTCTGTGCCTGCAAGAAGTTTGAAGCACACACATGTTAATTATGAGGGAAAATTGTGTGTAAGAAATCGTCGGCTCTACGGTCGGCTGCGATGGTGTTCGAGGGCAAAACATATGCGATGCTTTCTTGAAGAAACTGTGTGATCGGAACACGAGGATGCCGCTGACTTTGTATTTGTACCAGTAGCGTTTGACTTGTGACTTGCACTGATACCTTACGCCGTTCGAGACTTTAAAGGGAATTCAGCAACTCGAGGCGGTTGTAATTCATGCAGTTCACAGCGCATCAATCGTAATTTGACATGAAGACTTTACGAAATTAGTTTTGCCAGTCAAAACGTTGCACAGTTTTCCGTTTTAACAAGTCCAGGGGAAAATGATCACGGCCGAGAAAAACTTATGTCATCGGCATTCCTACAAACACCACCAAGGCGATACCGTTTCCCGCTTAATATTTTTAGAGCTCATTTGTTCGCGCCAGGAGATCGAGGGGAATCGTCGGACGAACTCTCAATTGACGACAAGACAATCTCATATCAAAGCAACGCATGCATTTGGTCAACGAAAAGTTCAGTGATGTTCTATACGCCAAACATATATCGAAGGCTAGAAAATATCGAAACACATGTTACGCCAAAACAATGATTAATGCTTTACATTTCATCGTCTGCAGCTTAATAGCTGACGCTAGTGTCTCGAATTTATCTTGCAAGTCGCAAGTTGCGAATTCATTTCATTAACAAGAGCTGACTGCAGTTTTTGAGTAATTGTTTCATTATTTTGTAGGATATTAATTGCATTTAAATTGCTGCAAAGAAAATTAGAGAAAAACGTTGAGTCGAGTGAACACGAGAAAAGATTAATTTGACGATAGAATCCGCTTGGCACAGATGCTCTACATTATTCTAAAGACAGATCTCGTTGCCTTATAGAGTCTTTCGTCGGATTTTCTAGCGCGAATCAAAATTTAAGCGTCGCGAGATTAAAGATCTTCCAGAAAACATGAAAATGTTTTCAGACACGCTGACACATTTAGGAAAAACAAATTCATTTACATGTATTGTTGGGACGCCATGTGAGAACGTTTGTTTGAGGAAGCTGGAGACGAGTTTAGGCAATGAATCATTTTATAATTTCACGAACATGAGCTCGCCACTTTCGTGTGGGTTTGCTCGTGCTCGAAGGAATTTCCTCACGATCGTCGATCGCAAAAATGCTTACAATTTCTCGTTCACGTTCGAGCGTTGTGTAATAATTTCCACTAAGGAAAATTTGGCTCTGTGTTGGAAATCGTCTTTAAAATATCGACATCTGGCCATATGGGACTTGAAAGAGCGAGACAATGATTATACAAATGATCCATTTAAGTGCCCTGGTGCTGTCGAACTTAGTCTCGGGATGAATGTTGTCTGTGGACAGAGATTTTGTTGCTAAGCTGAGCTGTCAATGTGAATCCGATAAATTTGGAATGCCAGTGAAGTGTTCGCTTTTTGAATCGACAAGGTTACTGGAGTGATCCCTCCTTGACTTTTGGCTTTGAAGGTGCCATTGAAATGTTTGTCGCAATAATCAATTTTTGATTATATTCGCTATCTTTGATTTCAGTTCGTTAGTTCGAGTTTGTCTGTTGCAGAAGAGGCTGTTGCTCAAACTGTACGCTTAGGTTCTGCCAAATAAGTTTAAAATGCTCGGCGACATAAGTGAAACTAAATGATTTCCCATTCATCGACCCGATTTCAGATGTTTCGCTGATTTGAAAGCAGATAATTAGAAATTCCTCTCGCTTCTCGTCAACAAACATCGAATTTAATCATGCAAATTTATGGAGCTGTAAATAAAGTTTATCGGAAGCGTTCTCCCTCGAAAAGCATAAACTTCACAATGTCATTCCGCAACATTAAAACTTCTCTGCCGCCTTAACTCACTTCAAAAATAAAACAGTAAACAAAAAGGTCTCATGCCATCGACTTCAATGGGAAATCTCTGAATGGGGGGAAAATGTTTGAAAAGTTTGTCGTAAGCAGTCACTGACAGCGGCCCTTTGAGTCTATTATTAAACCGTTTGATTCGACCAAAGAGTATGTTGAACTATCGAGTTCGAAGACCCCTTTGAGCAGTTCGTCTGGACCGCAAACAAGAAGGAAATCTCATTACGATTTAATAAATCTAATAAATTTCACACATCAAATAATGTCAAATGAACGAGTGTGGGAAACTAATAATCTGCCAGCTAATTCTTCATTATTAACTCTCTCGAGAGCGATTCTTGTTGATCTTGCTACTTTTTGCGGACGATAAGCAATTCGAACAAATATTTATTTGCTTTCAACAATCTGGAATGCGACGTGAGGAGAGCAACAACAAATTTCCTTTTTGATGACTTTATTACCATCAGGAGCGAGGGTGTGAAGAATGAAAGTAAAAGGGTTTGACGAAATTGCTGGGTCAATTATTAGTCTGACATTTGAGGGAATATTGAATTGACATCAAAACATTCCAAGCTCTAATGTTGTCCGCTCCGATGAATTCGATTAATTTTAATCCTGATTTTATTAGATTTCATTTACGAATCATTTTCTTTTGAATTTTCCGTATTTACTGACGAAATTTGTGTTCACAACCAGCCACGCTCCTTAACGGCATTAAGCGTCGCAGGGAGAATATTAGAATGAACGATGTCAAGCAGATGAATGTCGCATGACCTTATACAAACAAGAAACGACCGGCAAATATTCTGTATTGCTCTTTTTTTGCGACCGAAAAATTCTCTGAATTCTGCAGTGAAGAAATTTGAATTCACTTTCGCTCTTTTTTGCATTGCACATGTTTCTGCGACTAAAACGTGCGAGCGCAATTAAAATGCTTGAAATTTCCCAGCCTGTGATTTTCTCTCGAATTCTTGAAGAGGATGCATCTAAGAGTTGGCTTCAGACCACATGGATGACTGTGAAACAGAAATTGAAGTTTTCAACATTTCAACAAATCTATAAATAACCAAAAAATTTACCGAACTTAAAATATTCAAAAAGTCGAGGCGCAATTCAAATGTGAAATTCTCGTTAAATTTTGTTTTGTCATAAAAACAATTCCAAACTTCGCTTAGTTGAATGAAATATAAACGAAGTCAAATAGACGTCTCTTTCACCTAAATAATAGAATTACATCGCATCTGATAATGGATTTTATCAACACCTTTCCCATCAATTACTTCGTGTAATTATCGGCTAATAATCAACTCCGTTTGGGTTGATTGTAATTAACGATAGCAACTATCATGACGCGATGATTATCTTTGACGCTTTCTGTTAGTAAATTATATTAACATTGTTGTTCGGATGAACCGGAAGTATCAACTGCTATCGTCGCGTGGATCTGAGAAAATATAGCCGCTAATTGTACGATGACAAATGTTGGCAACCGTTCGACACAAGAAATTATTTTAGACTGGAAAATGCAAGCAGACGAACTAGATAACAAGAACAATCTTAGATGCTTTTCATTTTCTTTTTATTCTGCAACCAACGTTTACAAAGCATTTTTACAATCTTACATTCTTCTTACTTTTTAACATTCTAAAATTTATTGCTTGAAATATACAGAAAACTCTCTCAGCGTGAGCATCGTTCTAATTGAAAAAGAAACAGTTCATTCAATTTAAGTCAAACCATTTTACAAGAAAGCAAATATTTCAATCAAACGGTTGTGAGTATTAGGTCCAACAGTAATCTCTCATGTCTTAACTATTAATTTGTTGAATTAAACCATCGTCAAGTTCTTGTTGATGTTCTCCAAATGCTCTTTTGCCTTTATTCTGAGAGCAGCAATCGAGTTCGTTCTAATGTCTGTCGTCCCAGCCTGCTGGCTAATCGTCATGTTAATAGCTGTTCCATCCACATTCACCGTTTCATCAGAACTGTCGACGTTGATATCAGCAGACTTCTTATCAGGAGAGGGAGATTTTAATGCTAAATTATGAGACGGCGACTGCTGCATGGAACTCATTGTCGTTTGTGGCATGATCGAGATCGACGAAGCAGTTGAAGACGTAGGAATAGTTGAAGGTAAATGCGAAGGCTGAGGGATATTTTGAGGTGAAAGCCTTAAGCCATTGTGATGTCCGTGTGCCATCATGTTCAATTGACTCATGTTGATGTTTTGGTGATTTAAGCTCAGCGGTGGGGTCAAGTAGCTCGGGTAAACATTTTGAGGATGCGAGAGGAAGCCTAAAAGAGAAAATATTTTATTATTATGTGATTCTTGCTGATGTGTTTAAACTTGCAGTTCCAACCTGGGAGGGCTGAGAGAAGTGGCGGCGAAAGCCAAGGATCTACAGGCATATTCCCGTTGCATCCAAGTCGATGTGGGAGTTGTGAGAAGTGCGATAAACCTAATCTCAAGCTCTCAGATTTCTCTTGTCTCCGCCATTTTGCTCGACGATTCTGAAATTGTTCGACAAAATTATTAAACCGTCCATATTCGATTTCATATTAATTTCTCACCTGAAACCAGACCTGGAAGAAAGCAGAAAGAAGATTTCATTAGTAAAGTGTTCATAATGGGCCACAAATGCGAAGTAATTGTGCCAGCTCATATCACATTCCGACGACTGTTTCATGTTTAATGATTTATTCAAATCATAATGGAAATTGAATGTTAGGAGGGTCTGAGCGAGACTTCAATTAGTGAGCAATTTGTTCGATTGTTGCAACCATGCTTTCGTCGGAATTGATTGATGAATCGAGCGCTTACGGTTTGTCACTTTTATTGCAGTTTTATTATCATCTAATTGCACATTGTGCTGCACTTTCTTCGTGCGATCAACCATTTCATATTTTCATCGCAGCCTCGAGACGTAATAGCGTTAAGTAATTATTACACAGATACAATCAGTGTTGAGACAGGGTATGAGGACGTGAGCAGAGCACAAAAATAATTTCATCATTGAAACACAACGAGCAGACTTTAATTAAATTTTTGCGTCATGAAAAGCATTCAGGGGGGAGGATGGAGAGCAGCCTTCAATTTTGTTTCATTTCCCCAAAATGAATAATCTCGTAGATACGAGCAACCATGATGATGATGATGAAGTAAAAGGGATCGCTAGGAAAACATAAATTCCTATTATAAAATAAGGAAAACATAATTAACTCTCGCCACACAAGAGACGGCAGAGCACGATGGAAGCTGATGGGAGGATAGACTAACGGTGAGCAATTAACCCATCTAATACAATCTGTCGAATCTTTGTGTTGATGCGAGTAAGGTCGACAAGAGTAATAGAACTGAAACAGAGATATTCTTCGCCTCCGCTCGTCCAATCTAATTACGATTGTCCTGTAACAGAGTTCTAAACATATGACCCAACAGCTAGACACGAACGGAAGAGCTCAACGGCTTCGTTTGTGTTGAAAAATCGATTGACAAATTTGATTAAAATTGCCTATGAGGACGAGCGCTTGCAGTGACACACAAAATATTCATTTTCGAACTCCGAGACAGTCATCACTCCGTGCAAAATCAATCAGTACCGAAAACAAATTGAATATTCCTGGGAATCGTTAAAGTAAAATTGACGTGTGTGTGGGCGAGATGGAGTGGAGTAAATTTGTGGGTAAATTCAATTAAAAGGCAGTCGAGTTTTGCATGCGAAAAGGTTTCGAGCGGGAAGGGAAAATCATTAACGGTGAAGGGTTGGTAGATGCAGACTGACAAAAGGGTAGAAATTGTTTTTGCGGTTGAACTCATCAAACTCAGTTAATTATTGTCTTCGGTTCGAATAAGCTTCAGATTCTATTCCAAGTTTAACAAGTTTGAAGAAGCAGAATTTAAATCCGAGCTTGAAGGTTAATTTTCTTTTACGCCACAACAACGACGGTGACTCCAATTTGAACAACAATCAAAAAATCGAAGCGAGAAGACGAAGAATTGGAGCTGTCAGAAACACTTAAAAGATTTTCAACAAGAAAATTACGTTCATAAGACGGAGGAAAATTGAAAAATTGATTTAGTCTTCTACGTTCCCTGAGGTTTCGCTTCACACCCCTCACAATTTCCCGAAACACCTTAAAGAGCTTCTCCCAATAAAGCGATTGCGTCGCGAGCGTGTTTGTAACGAATTTTCACTTTGCACACTTCTGGCTTCTTTTCAACAAAGAAAATCTTGAAGAAAAAGATGGAAAGAATTTTCCAAGGAATTTTCAATTCTAATTGCAAACAGAGATCAACGGAAGAATTTAATTATTCCTGCGAATAATTTTCCAATTTTCCTCAATTATCGCCGAACAAAAAATCAGAATATAGACAGCCAGAAACGACGCTAATAGATTGATTAAAGTTTTTATTGCGTTCAGAAAAAGTTTAATCAACTTGGTGAGCGGAAAAAAGTTGTCGTTGAAGAGCAAAAAGTTTAATTACAACGGGAGGCAAAGCACTTTAATTAAAAATTCAAATTAACCTCCTTATTTTGTTTCTCTCCACGCCAATTTTTTTGCCTTCGCATAATAAATCACTAAAGCTTTCAGTCGCTCAACACGACCGAGAGACGACAAAGTTTTATTCGAGCAATTTTTGCTGTTCGTAAGAGAAGAAGGAAAACGACAACCAGAGAATTAATTAATTATATACAGTTTAAGAAGATAATTAATTTTGCCATTTAATGCTCGCCTGTTTATTGTTTCAGTAAATTCATTTAATTAGCAGCAAATACTCGACATCGTCGTCTTCGAGCGCTCTGTGCTCATAATTAGCGGCAAATTGAGTGAACACAAAGCACAACGGCGCCATTTTGGATCAAGAGCAGCATTTTCCTCTCCGCAGCTTCCCCACTCACACCGTTTCGCCTCATTCATCTCCCTTTACGCAATAATTCCTTTTCCTCATCTTGATATAATCCCTAATTTCCTGACTGTGTTCGGGGCTCATATTTTTTTTATATTCAGTTTATGACTCAAGTGGTGCGAATAAAAATATAATTTTGTTATAAATTAATCATAACGTAGTACGTTCAAGTCCTCCACCGGAGAGACAGTTCAAGCGCATGCCTTCGGGCTGCGGAAAATACAACCAAGGATGAAACAATCGCATTCTTCTCACACATCGTCATCGAAATGAAACGTTTTGTTTGTCATGAGGAGACGGAGAATATACGAAAATGCTGCTTGATTGTTGTAGCGCGAGGCGAGAGCAACGCATGCGTCATCTCCAGCTCCCCATCGGGATAAATTTTCCGGGTTATAAAGTGAAAGATGAAACATCAGCAAGGCTTCCTTTCACCTACACACAGACGGAGGAAACCACTGTTTGTTCTAAAATTTAATTTAAATACTCTGAAAAGTTCTCGCTCCGAAAACTCCCATCAACCCACTGTGTGACCCTCCGACAAACATTCGTCAATTATTGGATTTTAATTACTCTGTCGCTTTAATTCTCCCTCGACAGAGTTTCGAGCCATCGATCGGAGCTTTTAAATTGAATTTTCATGTCTCATCGTCGTGATTTTTTATGCGTTAGCAGTTCTAGCAAAAGCTCGTCAGATTGTCGCACTAATTTTTCACGTTCATTTTTCACTAATTTTTATAATCACGCAAATCACAGAATAAACTAATTTTCCACCAAATTATCTCCAATCAAATCAATTCCCGATAGTTTCATAATCGATTCCTATTGTTCTCAATTATTCGACACAACAGATTTTGATCTCATTCGCAGTTGAACAGAAATCGAGTTAGCTACAATTTGATAGTCAAGCTGCTTGAACAAGCACACGACAGCCGTTTTGTTTTCTCTTCTGGCTTCTTTGCTTGCAAGCGGAACATGATGTTTAATTCTCTGTTAGATCTCGACGGCGTCGCCTGTCGTCTAATAACAGCAAACAAACATATTTATTTCTATTTGATTTCTGCCTATTAGGGAAACTGTTTCGTTTTAATCAGGGATGATGAAACGGGAACAATCTCAAGAGAAAATCGAGAACTTCGTTCCAAATCCCTTGCACAAGCCTCAAGCACAGGCAAAGTTGTCATGTTACAATTTCGAATCTCTCCGTATCTCGACAACGTATTAAATTTAATAAATTCACTGTGATTTTCCTAGTGATTATTAGGGAGTTAATTAAACACTTGGCACGTGTACGCTATTGTTGTTTATTGTTTGAGTCGACATTGTCGCACAGTTGACTGCAAACCTTTTCAGGCTACTGCTGCGGATGGGTGTGTGAACGACAAACTCTCAACTTCACTGTTGCACTCTCGAAACTTTGCATGCTGCCGATGCCCTGAGGCAAAGTTTGATTCGCAGCAATTAGTTTCAAGAATCGACGTTGTGAATTTGACACCTAATATGAAACTCTGACAGCATAAAATGTGTTTTAATTAGTTATGATTGACAAATAATCTGATGCGAGAGTGAGAGATTAGATCTAAATGGATCGTATTAAGAGCAAACATATTTTAGCTTTCCAAATGTTGTTCTTTCATTATTGCGTTCTCTTTTGTAAGTTCCCGCTCGTTTAAAAGGACTTTGAAGATAAAACCTAAAAACAGCAAGGATTACGTCGAGTTGATCACGATGATGTTGCTGTTTTGATCACAAAAAACCACTTAAGGTTCACATTCCATTTTATACCTCGTTCCCTAACAAGGACAACCTTTTGTTACTTTCCGTTGAGCGGTATTGTTGGGGTTTGCCTTCCCTTGTTATTCACTTCGAAACGATAATTGCTTGTTATTCTTAATGCTACAATACATTAGTCACATAATTTCTGATGCCAGATGGATTCCTTACGTTCGGTAATTGGTCCAATCTTCGCTTCACACAATTGTCTCATGCGCGGCTCGTTCATAATTAGATCTTTAGGAAATACCGACAGACTTCTGCGGTCTTTTTGAACGCTCGCCTTTTCTTCCGAGCTCAAACATCTCTTTGCGGAATGAAACATGACACCAGTTACATTCAATCACTCAATGTTTGCCTATCAACTAAACTGCTCTAAGTGAAATTCAATATCGTTGCTTCTGACGAGCGGCTTGCTCTTTAATAAATTTTCTTCGAAGATTGTTTTGTCTTGAAAATTACTTTACAATAAACTCTCATGCGTAATTTGGCATGTCAGAGGATGATTCAAGAAGATAAACTTCGGGAAGCATTTATTTAAATTGGCAGAGAAAAGGAATCAATAAGGACAAGGAGTTTACTTATCGCCGAGCATGAAATGCACAATGTCGTACGAGGGAAACCCGGATGAGAAAATGATTTTCCTCATGACTAACAATAGGGTCGACCGATTCAACTCGTCGGAGACAACTCGGTTGGTTGAAATTCTTTTGCTCTTTTTCAGCCTTCAACGCAAAATTCAATTTCGAATCAAATGTGAATTCATGCGAATGTTAATCCTCAGCACACGTTTTCATTTACTTTATGAGATGAATAAGCTTGATGCTTGTTTAGGAGCAATTTGTTTATATTTGGAGAATCGTTTCCAACGAATAATTTAGTTCTCAAGCCTTTGCTGATCAAGCTTTAGCTAATGAGCGATCCGTTTTTTCTCGAATAATTCAGCTCACGTTTACGTCTTCAAACATTTTTGGGCAGCTCTTGAGAAGAGGCTGAGAATTCGAGGAGTGTTCTTGAAGGGCTGATTGAGACGAAAAGATCAGGAAGGGAAATCGGACAGAAAATTGTTCCACGACGATGATATGAAAATCCCGGGAAAATTATCCGTGATCTCCAAGCGTAATTGATTTTTATGTTGATGCATGTCGTATGTAAGTGATGATGATTTTCCCAACATAAAGAACATTAAAAAAGCTATTAACATTACTTTTGATCCCTATTCTTCCCCTTATTGTCATTTGTCATCGCAATGTTCTGGTTGGGTTCATAAACATCATCGAGTGTGTAATGCAGTTCGTAATTGTGTTCCGAATCAGAAAGTTTCAAGTTTTCAAGTGCAAGAATGTTTCCTAACGATTTAATAATCGGATTCGTTACTCTGACTGAACTCAAGTTTAGCATGTGTTCACAAGTCTTTGTGAATCAACGCTGAAACTGAGTCTATTCAAATAACCATGCATCTGCCCGTCTCGACATCAATGAACTCGTAAAAAGGTTGTTTCCGAAACGCTGTCAAGCTAATTTGCGTTTCCACAAATGCTCGGCATAGTTTTTTAATTGAGCTCACTTTCAATCAACAAAATCATAAAGCAGTGGAAACGGTTCTATTGTTTAATTACCAGTCAGTTAATTAGGAAGCTCGGAAGAGTTGAGGGAAGTTTGTTGTTCCCTTTGTGAAGTTTGCGAGAGATTAGCAGGGTGACAAGTTGTGAACAAAGTTTGTTATCTCGCTACATTGTTTCGTTTGCAAGGTTTACGTCATAAGCCAACCTTAACATGGTCATTATTATTCATCAATTTCGTAGCATGTAATCACCCCCGTAAAACTTAAAACTTGCCATAAATTTCTTTTGACATGTTTGCGTTCAGCGTTTTATTCCAGTTTAATTGAATTAACCCTTGCCTTTAGCCTTTCCTTACAGCTCAGATTACTTTACGGCCGCTTTTGTCCATGAGCTGGAATAATAAATACATAGAAAATTATAGCGCGGGTCCCGAAACTAAACTCCAGGAAGTGGCGTGATAAACAATCCCAGTTTTGCAACTTCCTTCAGCATTTATCGACGTTAACTTTGAAGGTAATTGATGTTCCACGAAGCCGTCAATTTGAATTTGCCACAGATTTTGAACTCCAAAACGACCATAAAATTCATTAGAGATCTTATAAATGCAACTAAAACTCAATTTGCTTGATCGCTTATAGAATTATCATCAACAGCATTAGATAATACGATAAACGCAAAGCTGTTTCACGACTAAATGAGATTCAGTTGCAAAGTGTTGATTCATAACTCAGAGGAATTGGAAAATTTCTTTTCGTTCATAAACATCTAAACATCCTATTCATCATGCACTCTCTTCACAGCAACCCCTCTGAGTAATTCAATCATGCATCAAATTGCTCGCATAAAGATATTTTGAAGAGGAAAATCACTTTTCAATCAAAATTATGACAATTATTATATTTATTAAATTTGACTTTCGCTCCTCATTGTTGTTAAATATTGAACAAAGTGCACACAAACAAGTCGAAATTGAGTTATTAAATTTATGAATTGCGCAAGGAACAATTCACTAGCATTTAATAGACTTCACATCTGTTTCGATCGTTCAAACTCAATTTAACGAATTTCATCAACAAGCTCAGCTTGAAGTCCCAGATCTAGCTGGAACCAACCCTTGCAATCTTAGTTGCAAGTTGCTAGAGCAATTAAACTCTCCAACTTTACAAAACATCTGAGCCGAGTCACTCGTGATTTTGTATTGATCCAACAGTTAATTTACTTGTTTATAAGCTTCAGCATTATGACGATGGAAAACGAAGCGTGGAAAAGCAGCCGAAAAACTGATGGTAATCAGGATTTTCTCACACAAAAGGAACCCTCGATTTCATACTTCGTTTTTCGACAGTTCAAATATTCAAATTAATTTTTACAAGTTTTTATAGTCGGCTGTCGTGATAAGTTGAAATAAAGTAAGAAAGTTTGCCCCGGCGCGTTCACCGATACGGAAGACAGGGCTCGCTTCTGCGAGTGATAGATAATAAATTAAATCATAAATTTATTGTGTGCAATCAAAGCCGAAATAATCTTTACAGGTAGCGCGTGAAACATAACGTGTCGGTAATTTTCTGTGAAACTCGTTTCATTTTTAAACAGGTCGAGAAAACGGCGGAACATTCATTAACTTTTAACGATAATTCACCTTTATTGAGAGGAAGTTTGACAAGATATCTTGGTTCTTGATACATTGCACTTAGCTGTCTCAGGCTAATGACTTATATTTGACTTGTAGCGAGTAAACTTGAAGCTGAGAGATCGTAATCGGTTCATAATCCTGCTCAAGTATTCAGTTCATATTTTTATGTTGAAACGACGCACAAAATCTTTATGAGATAAAAATTGAACGATTTGTACTTTTGAAACCAAAAGTGATCACTGGAAAATTCGGTGGAAAGCTTTGAATTAAAGCGTGAATACGAGACGAACTTTTATCGAGTTGAATTATTAGCATTAATGTAGCGGAGAAAATAAATAACGAATCGACTGCATAAATGTTGTGGTGGAATAAAATTTTACGAGTCTCGCGAGGAGCTCGACGGAAACTAAGTTGAAGAATAGGGAAGAGCCATGAAGAGCATGCATGTAGAAATTTACATATGATTGGTTTTCCATGCGACATCTCTGAATATTGATTTTCCACAGCGACTATAAATATATTCCGAATTCCCGTTTATTGCAAGATACTTCGGAATTACAATTTTCCCTAATTTAATCCGCAGTTATATGTTGTACTATCTTCTCTCACATGGCAAATGGTTGTTTGCTAAACCTAATCGCATTTCATAAATCATAAACCTCCGCAACACAATGAAGAATTGATTTGAAGTCGCGATGTGAGTTATGAATTTATTCACTCGCTGAAAAAAGTTTTCCTTTCTTTGAGAAAATTGAACTGGCAACGAGGAAAATGTTTCAATCCATAAAAATAATTTGGTCAACACCAAAATTGCTTTGTTAAATTAAAAAGGAATTAAATTAATGACTAAATTATGTTGATTGTGACCAACGAGCTGGCGAATAAGCAGAAAGTAAGAAAATGCGAGAGAACTGCTTTCGCTCATGATAAAGTGTCGTTTACAGTGCTTTTAATCGATACTTAAGATAGCCATCTCAAACAGCACCGCTGTTTTATGTATGCGAGCATTAGTCCTAAATAATTAAATTAATTAGGCTCGCCGTATCGCGTGCATATTTTAACACAGGATTTTTTTATTTATTCGATTTAATCCATGTTTGTGTTTAAATGCGAGCGGAGAGTCACACAAATAGAGTTTTCATACATATGGCACATTAATTACGTACACAAACAAGTTTCCAGGTCACCTTCCTAGCGAGACCGCGAGCTTCGGCAACGAAAACTCTTTCATGAATGTCATCAATCAAAACTCCTTTGTTTTCCTCAAATTTTACAAAGAAACAACAAAAGTAGATTGGGGTATAATTGAGCATTAGCATAAAGAAACCACTAATCGGTCTGCCGTAGCAAATTCCCAATTTTTTCACCCTTTAAGTCCTTTATCGCTTATTTATCCTCCCAGTTCTCGCCATGTGGGAAAAACATATGCTCATCTGTCGCTTAATAAGCTTTACACTTCCCAAGGCAATTAATTGCTCATTGAAGTGAGTTCAATTTGTTTTTATGATGAAGCTGAAGAAGGAGAAGCGTGAACGTCGACATTAAGGTATGAAGGAATTACAAGCTTGAAACAACAGCTAGCAAGAGTCGAGGCAGGAATAAAGCGAAAGGGGTTGGAAAGGAAGAAAATTGAGTTTTTCAATTTTCCGCATTCCTTTATTCGCTCGTTTATTGTTCAACGTCGGTCTCTGTGTTCTGCCTAATGTGAATACGAAAAACAAACAATAAGCGGTCGAGACCTTTCAAGATTGATTGACTGTGGATAAATTCATTTAACTGCAATTACTTTTCGTTAATGAACCGTGCGATCGTTGTCTGTTCAGTTTTGATATCGAAGCTTAAGGTGCATGCTTAAAGGGATTTCCCATCTTGTCTCATGGTATGAGTTTGACGACATGAAATCCAAATCTAATTTGAGTTATGAGAACAATTTCCTTATCAATAGCTCAGCGTCAAATTGAAACAAATTGGAAACGTAGAGGAAATCGTTGCCATTTTCCATTTTACTAGCAACTCGAGTTTTTTCTTGAAATAATGTCTGAGAAATCAAGCGGAATCAAACGGCAAAGGTCTGTGATCAAATAACATAATCCCTGTGACAGACAGGAAAAATTGAAAAAAGTATTTTCCTCTTTATCCATTTTGTGGTAAACATTTTCCTCGGAGCCGAAACTTCCTCCGACATTTTACAGCAAAAGATTTACCCAAGACAACTGTACGAGTTTTTATGTCGGTGAACGAAGAGACAATCTTGAAACTGCTGTGAGGCAGAGAACGAACGAGAGAAGGAGACGGAGAAGGTAAAAGTTTCAAGGAAAATTGCCAAGACAATTGAAAAATTGGATTCAACGTCCCGCATCGCAGGGGAGAGTTTTCTTCTTTCACGAACCCAATTGATTCAAATTGTTTCATTGAGCACACAAATGAATTAAGTGCGGTGTGAGTTGAAGAAAACTATTTCTTGCAAAACTTTCCGACGTTCAAGCAATTAGTGGCATGAAAGCGATTATCTGCTTGACGCAACGAATTTTCGGTTCCATGAAAACAAAGTTTGACTAACAAGGCATTTATTTCGGAAGACGTTTATCCTTCTGTGACTTTCCAGAATAAACAGTAATTTCCGAGCTTGATTTATGTCGAAATCAATGCTGAATTTGATTTCTTCAAATTGTTTTTATTTCACATACGATTCGAATAATTCAAGCTTCATTGATTCCGTGTGCATGCGATGAAAGCATTACACATGTGAACGGCCTCCAATAAATCAATGGATTATTTTCCCTTTAGGTATTTTAAGAAGTTCTCCTTAATTTTTTTATGAACGACACAAACTTTTGTCGATATAAATCGTTCCAGCAAAACTATCAATCTTGTTACGAGAAAAGCTTTAGTCGAGTTTCTAGTAAAATAGCAGAAGTTACTCACTTGAACTCGAACCTCGGGCAGATTCACTTTCATCGCCAGCTCCTCTCTTGAGTAAACGTCTGGGTAGTGACTTTTCTCGAACGCTCTCTCGAGCTCGTGCAGTTGATAGGTCGTAAAAGTTGTACGATTCCTACGGTGCTTCTTCTTTGAGCATGCATCGTCTGTAAAGTTTCGTTTGTTTGTTTCTTCGATCAATAGTGGAAACTTGAAATTACCTTCGTCTTCGCTTCCGGAACCAAGTTTCTCGCCTTGATCGCTCGACGCAGCGTTCTGGTTCATCTCGTCGCTTGAAGCGTAGTTCATGCTCGAGTTTCCATCTTCGTTAACTTTCCTTTCATCGATGTTTGTCATCCTAAATTCATCGCTGACGTTCGCATGGCTCCCGTTAAAAGAGCCCGTCTGATGATCCTCGTAATGGTTTGTTCGGCTATTGAAACTTTTCATGTACTTTATGCTGTCTGCATCGCTGCAGTTCTTCTTGATCATCTGAGGAGAGTCTTTCAAGTCATGATTTTGAATAGAATCATCGTAGTCAATCGTTTCATCGTACGACGACGCCGACGAGTTGTGTTTGCTGTTGTTGTTCGGCTCATCGACGTTGTGGTTGCCAACCGATTGGTGATCTATTGACTTGTATTGGTTCAAAGCGAATGGATGACTATGCTGAGGTTGATCGGAGTTGATAGGTGGATAGTTTTGCGGATTGTATTTGTCGTCTGGAATAGAAAAACTTTGAGTTAAGCAAACTTTCTAATCGCGTGATGAAAAGCAATCTAAAAGATTTCATTAAAACTTTCGGAAACTATCTGCTGGCGCTGAGTGTAAACTGTCGAATTCCGTTGCCACAATTACAATTGAAAGTTTGCCGTGAGCTTGTAGAGGAAGTCACCTAGGAGCAAGTGCCATTCCTGTTAGCGCGGCATGCAAATTACAATTTACGTTTTAATCATTATTTTCACTTTAATTATTTGAGCTCCATTCTCGTGTTGTCGAATTACTGTGCCACGAAAGTAATTTACAGAAGCAGTTTTTAATGGAAACTTTGCATGACAACTTGTTAGCTGACGGTAGACTTTGTTGCACGAGCGCAACGCAATGTCGAATGCATTAAACCGATATCATTTTCAAATGATTTTAATTGAATGAGACTTAGTCGTCTGGCTCGTAATTGGTTTCAAGCTGAAGCTTGAATTGCTCGAGATTTATTCACTGATATCCTTGCTCGTAATTTTGATTACTCAAAGCTCGCTGACCGTTCTCAGCAGTTTCTTTTGTTCGTAGAAGCTGGTACGCGATCAAACTAAATTAAAACGCAATGACGAGGTAATTGTTGCGTTTTGAAAGCAATGCCGACAGCACGCAGCGAACTAGTAGAACTTAATCGCTCCGTTCTAATCATTAGTGGCACAAAGCAAGTATGCATCGCTCCGAGGTTTCTTGTTTTCTCTCATGAAGTGGCATTAGGTCATCAAAGCATTCGCTCGCCTGCACAGCGCGCGAGGAAATGAATTATAATTTAATTATATTTTCTGATTATTTTGATTCTTGGAATTTCCAAGGAAAATCAAAAAAATCCCTCGTCGCACAGACGTGTTTACGGCGTTTTAGTTATTTCACCTTAATTAACACTGAAATTAGTTATGATTTGCTTGTGAATTGTTTTTCCCAATTCGCTTCAACATAAAGTTTCACCGCTTTTCTGTCGAAAGCAGTAGGAGACTCTGTCGCCGGGCCGTGGAAATGGAAAGCTAACAAACAAGTTGGTAATTAAATAAAAGGAAAAATCAATTTTGTGGCGATAGTCGAAAGTGTAGGAAAACAAATTCTAGGCGCAAATTCGAAGACGGAATTTCCATTTCCTAAGCTTTTAATTTGTCGGCATTAAACAGTTGTATAATTAATATTTTGTGGCACTGCAGACTGCTGAGATTGGAGATAATTCCTATTTATGTGCTCTAGAAATTATTTAACCAATTATTCGCCCACGCGAACGTTTTTCCTTTCCTTTCTTGTCCTGATTCACATCTGTATAATTGACAACCGGATCTTTAATTATTTCTTGAGATAACAAACTTTGTGTCAGTCACGAGTGGAAATTAATCAGCTCTAATTGGACACGAGAACAGACGACTCAGAGGCTGAATGTAATTTCTCTCCTGCGATGACCACTTTGAAATTATTTGTTTTATCCACTCGAGTCTCACTTAATCTGACAAACGACATACCAGTCGATTGTAAGCGCTGCATGAGATAAACTGACAAACAGTCTGGTTAACAAACGGATTAATATAGTTTCTAGTCGAAGCCTTAGCCCCGCGATTCCTTCTCGTGTCGAGGCAAAAATAATCTCAGCAGTTTTTTAAGAAGAAAAGTACAAACGTTTTGCAGTGAAATCAATTAGGCTTCAATGCCTTACTAATTCATCAGAGATTAAACTTCTGGTGTTCAACGAATGCTTCATTGACTGCTATTGTTTAATTCATTGAGTGTAATTCACTGATCGATCTGAGAGGCACCTGCCAATCATCATTGAAAAAGATTTATAATTATTAACCAGCCGAACTGTTTGATCGTTCATTAGATTCTTCTTCTGCTCATGAACTGAGCTCGATAATTTTCTGCTCAGTCACGGGCCAAGTTTTTGGATGATTTGGATCGCTGATTGCTCAAATTCTGAAGAAGCATCACGATCAAGCTTAAATTCTGTTTGTTAGTTTATGTAAAAAGGTAACCAGAATAAAGGTCGTAAATTTGTTCCTAAAGTTCATGGATTTACTTGGCTCTGATGATCTCAATCAGATCTTAATAACATGATGTTATGTCGTCAATTTTACAAAGAACTTGTAGAACAAAGCAGAACACGAAAACTTATCATTGTAAGTATCGCTAATGGAGAATCTAAACTAGTCTACTTCATTTGCCACACTAAAACACCGCCCATAATTGATTAATTTCTTAAATGGATTTTGATTAGGATCGGAAATGCCGCGGCTCAAAGCAGCAACAGTTGCTGTTGTTTCAAATGCTTTTAGGAGCTCACGAAAAGAAAATGACCGAGGAGTCAAATAATGCCGACTCTCTTAAAGTAGTTAAAATCAATTAATTAAAAAAATTATTGACTGCCCGCTCCATCAGCTTAGAAAATGTTTTCTTTAATGAAATTATCAATTTTCATCGAGAGCTTCGATGATTGACTTCCCGCGACTTCGACTTATTCAAATCACACAAAGTGCTTCGATAATTGATTTTTCGGTCAATGAAAGAGACTCTCGGTGAATGAAATTTGAAATCAACTCAAACGCTTGCTTATTGCTACTCATCGTCAGCATCAATCAAGAATCATTACAGCTACTCATGCACGATTCTCTTTTCTCCACGAAAATGGTTTATAATTAAAATGTTGTTTATCATCCATTATCCGATTGTCAATCTTTAGCTTGCATTGCCAGGAAGCTTTAATTGAAGTTTTTCTTAATTGCTAGCCACCGTTTGCCTCGCCACTTTCTCATTCTCCTTCTTTTTTGACACTTAAGTGGAGTTCAATTTCTAAATGACTTTCATCACTCACCTCCAATGTTATCACAGCGATCGTTTAATCCTAATATAGCGTCGATTGTGTGGCGCGGCGTCAATGTTTGTCCTGGGTATTTTCGCGAATCTTTTATGCAATATCCATTCTCTATAAGGAGATAAATAAATTTTGTGTTAGAAATTTTGCGAGCGATTTGCCGTCGGTGTTTAATTTCGATCTTAATTGGTTCATCCTCCCCACCTTCTTTAAAGTTCTCTTCAAAACTGTCAAGCTCAATTTGTCCGCAATCTTTCAGCTTTTCCATGATCATGTGGAAGTTCTTGGTGTCGCGAACATTATCCAAAAGTTTCTGCATGTTTTCAATCTCACTTGGCGTGCATTGATTGCGGGCAATCAGTTTCTGAATGACACGTTGGAACAACTGCTTCTGAACATCGTTCATCGATTTCAAGTCCATTTTCAAGTCTTTCACTGCTCTTTGTTCTCAAAAGCTCGTCATTGTTATATAAAGTTCCAAGCTTTTCTCACTTTTTCGTTCTGATATCCTTCCAAATTGAGTCATAAATTGCATGCAAGCATTCGACGAATGTTGATTTTCACTTCACACAGTTGAGCAGAGCGCGGTTGGAAATTAAAAATGTAAATGCAAACCAGAATTTTTAATTATGTTTATGAGCACTTTAGCAAGTTAATTGGACGTTAAACAAACGGTAATTTCTAGGATTTATGCTAATTTTCTAGGTGATTGCATGGAACGCGATTTTCCTTTCTCCCCGACTCTCTGACACATCGACCTGAACTCGAGCACGGTAAATTATGATCTGGTTTCGGTGGAAGGGAAAACGTTCGTTCCGAGCTAGAGTGATATTTCAACGGGGGGCGTTTTTATGCTCGATGAACGAGTGTTGGTGCCGCGTGTCGCACACATTTTCCGTCCTCTGCTCTCTTGTCGTTCTCTCGCAGGCAAATAAGGATATTCACTGCTGAAGAAACATCAACTTTAATGAAATAATTAAATGTTTGTCGGAGAAAAATGCTGGGGCTTCTTGTTGTTGCTGTTGCGAGTGTATGTGAGTGGCAGAGTGAGATTGTTGATTGTGATGATTGAAGGTAACAATCAGAAGAAACAATTTTCCTCCATCAAAAGTTGTAACCTAATTTTCTTTGTTGGAAGTTTCTTGATTAAATCATTTGGGATTTTTCTGCTCGGCCGCAAATTGATGCAAAGGCCGATGTCATGACGATCAATTAGAAACCGTTTGCTTTAATATTCAATGTCGGCGACATTGAGGTGGAGAAGAAAATCAATTTGATTTTATTAATTATAAATTAATCGGAGCTTAATTGAAATTTATTACAAAACACAAGCGCGCCATGAGCAGCGGAAAGCGCTTCATAACGAGCTCTCGTCGCTGGAAATTAAACGAAACGCTCCGAAACGGGGAAAGCACGACGAGGCGAAAACTCAAACAAGTTCATAATTTAATTTATTAAGTTTTAATTGAAAAGCAAATTACTTACACAAATGCTCCGCTTCATCATTCCATTTTCCTATTTATTTATTTTCTGATCACCTCATAATGCGATGTAATTGGCGCGCACAGGCTTCCCGCTTCAGCTTCATCGTCATTTTGCTCTCGAGAAGAGCGAACGTTGCTCCGTGTGTCGAGTCTGCAGTGAGCTGAAAGGAGTGGTTAATTATGCTGTGTGAGTAACACGAGAGGAGGAGTTAATGTCTCAAGTTATTTAATCTCACTTACGTTCACTCAACAACCGAATCATCCGGAAAATAAGAAAACAAAATTTCATTTCAAGAGAGAGCGAAACGAGGTAATAGAAGCAATTTGTAACAATGACAGAACGGAGGTAAAATGGTTTCAGGGGGGAGCGTGGAGAAATGGAAAGCTGTGTTTGCTCGGGTTTCCTGTAATCTTTCGAATGTCGATGAACGTTTCGCTGAATTATTTTAATTACTGCTATAAAATTTTTATGCTTTCGTGTGTCACGAGTGACAGTGGATGATCTGATTTTGCTTGAGAGATTCAGTGGGAACTTCTCACCTGTTCGAAGCTCGAGCATGGCTTCGTGTTTACATGACTTGTTGAGAACTGAGTTCTCTTCCGCGAGAGCTTATCCAATTGCTCATCACGAGCTTGTGCACTTTTACGATCTCAGCCTATATTCAATGTCGCTTCGGCGCTGCTTAAAGAATGGAAGGAAGTCATTTCGGCAGTAATTGTTGGCTGAAAACAAGAATGAAAACGTGTAAATCGTAAATTATGCGCTTTTGACGACGCTCACGACATTCACCAGCACAATGGGGATCAATTGAAAGTTTATTCCTGGAATGTGACTCGGTAATTAATAATCGCTCACACGAGTTTCTCTTTTGGCGCGGCATATATAAAGCGGAGTTTCAAGAAACAAGATTATTGACAGTCGTAATTTAAAGGAAGATGTTGGCTAGATTTGGATTACTCGCTTCACTCGCTGCTTTCTGTAAGTCTTAGTGATTAAACCCAGCCACTTTTCAATTAGGAAGAATTCTCTTCAAGGCCTGTTTGCTCAAGTGCAAAGCGGAGGCGATGGCGTTCCTTCGGCTGATAATCTAGTGTTACCGACATTCAATCTTCAGGGTGGCTTCGGTGGACCTGCTCCACCTTCCTGTGATACCAATCAAGTTGGCAGCTGTGAATATGACTGTCCCGCAGGACAAGAACTTCACAGATTCTTGGTCAACGAGAGCGGCGATGAGCTTTGTTGTTGTGGCCCTTGTGCATAAAACTACTTAATTACCAATAAACCAAAATTGATTTCAACTCATCGTGTTCTTTGTGAAGTAACGGAAAAGTTCTGGAAACCAGTGAACTGACGTCGAAAGTTGATCGTTTCAATTTAGTTCTCAAACTCGACGTTTGTCAGTGACGACTAATTGGTTTTTTAATAGATTTTGTGGGCGGTTTGATAACATGCAAAGCGCTCGAAGCCATCGAGTTCAACTTGAAGTCAAATCAAATTTAGTGCTGTGAATAAGCACAAAACTTCCTTCAATCAGCCTGCAAACTCAATCCAGTCAATTTGCAAATAAATATTCCTATTAGGGACTTCGCTTGTGTAGCAATCTAATCTTGATTTTGAAAAAGGTGTACGCAGAGACGACCCGAGGGCATTGTCGATGGCGGGGAAAATCTTTTCCGTCCTCGAACTTTTTCCACTGCAAGCGCAAAAGGGACAACGACGAGATATTGAATCAGCAAAAATTCAATTTGTCGTCCTGCGGCGAAACATTGTCAAACTAACATTGCAAAATGATTTTCCAACTTTGATCAACTCGTTAAACGAAACAATTCAATTATTTTATCAATTTCTCTTGCACAAGTAACCATGCAGAGTTGATTCTGTTTATCAATTTTTCTAATCTAGAGCTGCAGATAGCGGGCGCTGAGTTTCCAACAAGGCGAATAATGAAAACTTAACCTTTAATTATGCGTTGCCGGCGAAAAGTCAGCAGATGTGTCGGTGGAGGAAAGAGTCGTGCGGCGTGATCAGCATGCATAATTTGTTGAAAACTGTTGCAAAGCGCTCTCCTTTTACGTCTCCTCTGCTGTCGAAGGCGTAGTTTCCAACGAAGCTCTTCTATTCAGATGAATCCTTAGTCCGATGTTTGAAGCGCTAGCTCAAAGAGAGCTGTTTGCTCTTTTGCGAGTGCTTTTGTTCTTTCGAGAACTGCTGCTTTGTTGGTTTAAGATAATTTTCAAAGCGAAAGCTAGTAGGATGAGCCCCACATTGTTTGTCGATGGTGCTAAAGATCATAAGCTACGTTTGTCGCATGCGGACATATTTAGAAATCTTCGGCGATAACATCAAGAATGCAAATGGAACGAATTCAATAGCTTGGCTTGAATAGATTTCGGCCGCAATTTGTGATTCCTCCGTTCCGAACTGAATCAGATTAAATCAATTACCAGAAATGTTTATCCCTCGGTAATACGACAAAAATTGGTCTCGAGTTCGAGATGAAAGTATGTCATTTTCACAGTAGGAAACTTCCATCCCCTGATCGCTGCTTCAACGACAGTTTGCCATCGACACAATGTAGCAAGGAGCGATGACAGGAAATATGAAATTATAGGTTTAATGGATCAGAATTGGCTGCAAACACATTGGCGAATCGAGAAACTCAAAATTTCCATTCTTGTTGAAATAATTAGCCTCGACTTTGATCATTAAATTGCGAGATCCTAATTGCCCGATAAGATTGTCAATGTTGATTTACCACAAATCTGAATGGTAATTCAATCGCTCTGAGTGATTGAAAGAAAAGAAGTTTCGGGCACTTCACAATTTGCTTACTTGAGAATTGAAAAGCAGAAGTGATTATCGGCTCGCAGCACATGCTTCTCATTTATTTCTGTTTTCCTCTCCTTTGTGCCGTTCAAGTACTTTAGAGGTGTGAACATTTACCTCGTCGTGTTTTTGCTGTTGTTGCTGCACAATGCTCGAGGTATTATTATTTACAGATTATATGGTTCGTTGCATTTTTTGAGTTTCTCGTTTTTCAATAGACATGTTTATTGTATTATCATGCGGTTTGCGTTTGACGAAAACGTAAATAAAGCATTTAAGGATTTGCTTCATTCAACGCCTTGCCGTTCTCACACCGATGCTCGTCAAAATGAAATTAGGATTGTCATCGACGAGCACTCAATGAGAATTTCTTTCGGTCTCTGATCAATTCAATTTTCACACGTTAGCATTCAATTGAAAACAAGTAGCGCGTAATTAGCTCAGAAGTACGTTGAATGCCTAACTTGCTCCATTGTGATTTTGGGTTTTCAATTTGCAAGAAAACTTGGAATCTCGCGATGGAAATCGTGAGGAGGCAAAAAGCTTTTCTGCCGTTGCAAACTGAAAGCTTGAATTTCAAAACTAAAAGCTCGCTCGAAAAAAACTCATCACAGATGTCGCCATGTTGGTTGTGTCGCCATCTTTTGTCGTTTGTTAAAATCAAATTCGAATCACAAATTTCCGTTGACTTTTTTCAACTCTCAAATCTGTAAATTTATCTCTAAACAAAAAGGGTGAATTTCATTTGAAAAGTTTTCCCTCTTGAGGGATTCCAAAAGAAATAAGTTTGAAGCCGGGAACAGTCACTGACTATTGCTGAATCTTATGTGATTGTTAGCCTTTAATGAGCGCTTTGCATTGGTCTCAATCGACATTAGATAGCTCCAAACACTTCGCAAGTATTTTGAACTGATCAGTTTGACACCTCTCGTATGATATTTTATCATCAAGATCATCAAAATCGAGTCTTATTCAAACTAATTCCTGTGGTCCAGTGACAATCTTTTAAAAATACCCCAAATCTTCTACGCTTCTCCCATAAGATTCTTTCACCGCGCAGCACATGAGCATCTAATTCGGCGCTATATATTCTAAGCATTCGCCACGGAACATTATGCTACAAATATCTACTGAGCGGAAGGAAAAAGTATCGTCACCAATCCTTCCCCACCCTCGAATTTATGACTCGCTACAACACATCGTGCTGGGGAATGGGAGAAAAGGTGGCGGCGCCATGCATGCGAAGAAAGGAGAACGAAAGGAAAACGTTTAAAGCAGTCGGGGGCGAACGATGCCATATAATATTTTTTATTGCTCAAATTTAATGCCATTTTAAGTGTATTTATTAGACATTTTCCAATTTCCTGGCTTTTCCTATATCCTCTCAATGGCTATGTGATGCTTTATTTTATGTTTCTCTCGTCTCGCTTCGCCTTGCAGCGGAACGCTTTCGTCGCTAGTTTCGGTTGTCGTTGGCAAACTTTTATGTGCCATGTCGCCTGACTTTTTCCGAGAAAATCCATTGGAAATATAAATGGCGCTTTGGCTTAACGAATGACATTTCATTGAAAAAGTACAACGAGCGATTTGAAACGAATTGGCAATTGCCGTGTGTTCAAAGTTATCCTCTCTTTCGAAGCGAATTAATTTACTAGATATTTCGGTGATCGTTCCAAATATTTTTCAATTAGAGTTACAGGAATTTAATATTCGTAGCATGTTATGCATGTGATTAGAATTTGGAATCCTTTGTGCTCTCAAACTCATATTAAAACATCAAAAGCACTCGCTCTTCAACGTTGAGCAAGCAAAGCAAAAGGCAAAATTTGTCATACGTTGAAAGCTTATGACATTCCCTGAAAAATGGTTTGCTGAGTCGAATAATGTATGCAAAATTGTCGAGTAGGGCCCGTTTCATAAATGCGTTGCTCTCGTCTATTTCTTTCCGCCGTCATGAAAACCAGACCGTGACGTTTCCCTCCATTTCCCGAGCACAGTTTGAGGAAATATTGCGCTTCATATTTTCCAGAGCAAAGCTGAGTTCTTTTCTGTGTAGATGGGACTTCAGCCTTCACTCGCCCCTCGCCTCCCAGTTAGTTATTTCGTTCATATTTCGTATTTTCCTATTTTTTATCCGGAGCCACTAAAGCAAAGCTATGTTTTCAGGAGCAAGACATATTTATGGTATCAAGTTATTTATGTTTGTTTGCTTGCTTTTTTATGCGGAAAATGTTTTTTCTTTCAGCTCTTATCACTTTTTCCCTACGAAAGTTTCTGCTTTTTCATTCCTCTGCACAATTTCCTAACATTCCAGTCTTCGAAGCTCGAGAGTTAGTTCCGCCTCTTGTTGTGAGAACATAGCAACCACCTATTAAAATAAATTGTGAATGGAGTCGCTTCGAAAGCGTTTCATAGGAAGAAAAGGGACGACGCGAGTTTTGTGCCAAGCATTTTCTTATCGTTCCAGGTGATTTTTTCAAATTCTCCTTAAGCCAAATGTTACTTAAATTAATAAAAAATATTTCAATTGCAAATATCCAGATCAAAGCTTTGCAGATTAATAATTTTATAAGAAACATTTGCTTTCCCTCCAGTGGCACAGCTTGCTGTCTCTCTCGCAACCATATGACGATGGTTAAACAAACCGATTTCTGTATCTTCGCGTGTGTCTATTGTTTTCCAGCAGCGTTTATCACAGTATAGCTTCAGACACTGTAGATAAAGCGCGCGTTTACGAGTCATTGAGTAAGCGTCAAAGAAAGAAAAGTTTTAATTTTGTGTGATTTTAAAGATGTTTTGCGAAGGATGAACAGTTCTGCAGAAGAAGGAAGTGCTATGTAGTATTGGATATTTTAGTTTCAGACGCCAGAAGGAGCGAAACATGTGCTAAACGCTCATTTATTATGTATATGCAACATATAAACAAGTCGAGGAGGAAAGTTATTTTTATGTGCTGAAGGGCGAAGGCTCTAATAAATTTAATTTGTTATCTTTAATTTATTAAATTAATATCGAGCTTAATTAATGAGTGTGGGAAAACGGAGAAAACGAAAGTGAAAACAAACTCAGCTTGCCGTCTTTGATCCAGTGAACTTTAATTTTCCGCAATAAAAATTCAATGTTTTGACTGACGCTGGGATACTTCAACGCCACTGTGATAATTGAAATTCCGCGAAACTCGAGTATACGAAAACTGTGCAGTGAACGAAATACGTAAAATTGTCTTAAAATTTGACTTAATTTAATTTTTGAAAAAGAATTTGAACTGAAAAAACAGCCCACAAACTGTCGACGTTGTCCCTGAAAAGTTTTTCGGCAACTATGCTGAATAATCTTGGTGCATCTATTGGAGGTAAACCGATCTAAATTATACTGTTAGCATGACTTTATCTTTTTAGATAGGATTTATTGAGTTTCTATTGATCAGCATGTGAAAACATCAATTTGAAAGTTTATCGTTTTATTGAGCTTTTCTACTTTAAATCTCTACAGCCCAATCGGCCCGCCACGTAAATTACACAATAATTAACAACATGTAAATTATTATTTTAAAACTGCTCCGCTTGTGTTGAACTGCGCGTGCTGCAGTAAATTTTATTACGAGAACTAGCGACAAATTGATTGTAATGTGCAGCGACCATTTACGCTTCTACACTTTGATAAATGGTCGCGAGCGACTTGAAACTGGCATTCAATTTATTTTCAATTAAACAAAATTGCATTTTTTGTATCCGCTCTCTCGACGATGTTTCAGTAGCTGCTCCATCTTGAAAGCACTTGTCTGGCCTTTCAATGAAGAAGCGGAAAATCGATAAGCGGCATGGAAACTTAATTAATTTTTAATGAATTCCCTGGAGATGCGAGCAATGTCAGGCACAAATATCAAGTAGCAATGTTTTGCATCATCGCAACAAACAGTCAAAACACCTCACTGTGAAGAACAAACCTTTCGTCATTTGTTTGCTTAATTTTTTTCATCAGTCAGGCATAAAAAGTAACATTAAAGTTACAAAAACCTCACACATTCACTGAGAGCTTCTTCTCCGTCTCGGGCTCATGAATTCGGAATGAAATGAGTGCTGGCTGCCTGGCGAGGTAAAATACGAGTCTGATGATTTGCTTTGAACGAAAAAAAATCAACAATTTCAAAGGCCCGAGAAGGAGAATGTGAACGGTAGCAAGATGTGAAAATTAGCACCTCCAAAAAAAAATTGAATCTACATTTCGAGAGATTCTCGCTCCGTGCTGTTATTCAATGTAGTTCAAACATTTATCCGTTTTAATTGTACTGAAACTTTTCAGTTGTTCTTTTCAAATGTTTGTCGAACACATTCATTCCAAGTCAGTGATACCGTGCAATGAGACGCAGCGCTGAAAGCTGTAAGTAATTGGCTTATGTCCATTCCAGGCTCACGCTCGAATTTTTTAGTTTCCATTGTAAACTGCGATTAAACGCATTTAGTAGCGATTTCCCGCCAGACTATCAAATCCAATGAATTGCAAATATTTGGTAATCCGAGCTCGAATAAAAAGCATGGAGCAGCCAAAACCTCGCCATATTTTTTTATTTTCCAATGCGCACAACGAGAGTATAAAATGTGAAGTTTGAAAATAATGTCACAAGCTTTGTTTCGGTGTGGCCGCTTCTGCAATCGAAGGTACGCGGCGACGAGACAACAAGATGCTTCCCCATTCGTCGGCGCTGTTAAATTTTATGTTAGTTTCGGCTTTCTCTCCTGCTCTGAACAATTCAAGAGACTTCGATGCTATTCCAAATGGCTTAACGATTCGCCATAAACTTAATTTCGCATCGATACCGAGAGAATCGCATTTATGCAAAGCATTGCCACTATCGCATAATTTAGAAAGTCGCCAAATTGGATTAAATGGACTCATTGTTGCATTTTAGACTGCGCTTAACTATAAATTGCCAAATTATTGAAACTCTCTCACTCTAATTACGATACTAACCGTTGTACATGTTTTCACATCCCTGGCTCTGTAATTTCAGACTTATTTTTTAATGGCATTTCAGGAAGCCAGAAAGATTGTGATTTACCCAAAGCGACTGTCTTGCATGGATCAAACTTTGGCCAACTACAAAGTTCAAATTCAAACGTCAGTGACAGCGCAACAGCCAACAACAACAGCAACACGAGATTACATGTGTCAAACAGCTTATGTGATTCGCACAGTATGCATCAGGATCAAGTAATTATTCCATAGTTCCAATAGGCCTAAGTTAATCATTCAAAAGTGTACATGTGTCGTCAACTTTCCAGAATAACGATAAAAATAACAAACAGAAACGACACAGAACCCGCTTCACACCGGCTCAGCTGAACGAGCTAGAAAGATGTTTCAGCAAGACCCACTATCCAGGTGAGCATTTCATTGGCTTATTTATGCGATTGAAGCTATGATTGATTTCTATAGATATCTTCATGCGAGAGGAAATCGCGATGAGAATCGGACTAACGGAATCGCGAGTGCAAGTGAGTAATGTCCTCTCAACTGATTTTTTCAATCACGTTTGCTATCTTACAAACTCTAAAATATTGAATATCAATTGCGGTGTTTACCGCAAGGTTTTCCCGCAATGAGTAATGCTCCACGTCAAAAGGAAAATTGGAATCAGCTGACTTAAGACATAATTTCATGTTTTATGTGTCTACAACCTACGAAACTATGTAAACAGCTTTTATATAGCCGTGCAATGACGTTGCGTATAAATTTTTATTGATTATAATTTTAAAGGTGTGTCTTGTGTTAAAGGAAAGCGAAAAGGAAAATGGGGAAAAGGAAAAGCGCGCTTCTTGCGTAATTGCTATGTTGCGACGCCATGAAACAGCAACCGCAGTTTGAGGAAAATACTGCAAGTTGTTATTTTAATTAGAAAAGGTGTTCTCTCTAAAAATGTGCCACGAGCCTTTGCCAAATGCAAACATAAATCATTCATCTATTGATTTTCCAATTAACTTCAATTCTCGGCTGCGTGTTGTGCGTGCCGACGGTGATGTAGACGAGTAGCGTTATTTGCTGAACTTAAAGGTTTAAGGTTTTGTTTTAAAGTTCACTTGAATGAAATACTCTTGAATTGTTTATTGAAAATTAAGCTCAAGTTTACGCACAAAATCTTCTGCAAACGATGTCAATCACTTGTTCAAACGTGCTCCACATGCTCAAGAACTTCCCGTAAGCCTCTCAGCTTATTTGCGACGAAGATGCAAAACAGGCGGAAGAATTTTCATGGCTTTCTTCCGAGTCTCATCTTCGAATTTCAAGAAAAACAATTTTGCTTTGGCTTTAATTAATTTTTAATTGAAAATTACTTTCGAGATTTCAGAATTTGCAATTCAAAAGCGAGGCAGTTGAGCCTGTAAAAGCTTTCTTATGGAATTTAATTACGCATTCAAATGAAATTCCGTCTGAGCGTCGTTCCTGCCTAAGGCTCTACTCATGCTCCCTCCGGTTGTCTCTAGAACAAAGAAATTGCTTGCTCAAGAAGAAATAATTGTGTCCGAAGTAAATAAAGTCTTGCTCGGAATTAAATCTGCCCTAATCCTTTGGAGATTAGATTGTATTGTTGACTGCTCGAACTTTGAGAAGTTTTCGCCTCACCTAGAATGCTCTGAATATTAACGAACCTAAGAAGAAATGAAAAATATTAGCAAAGCTTTGTCAAGTGAATATTCTACAAATCTCTTTGCCTTGCTGAAAGCACAGGACATTGAGTAATTTAATGTCTAATAAATCATTCAAAGTCTTTCGAGCTCCAAAGTTCGTTTTCAAAGCAACACAACATTTGGATTAAAAGACAGCCACGGAATGAAATCACGAAACCATTTTAAAATCATTAATCAATGTAACATTTTGGCGAGAATATTGACGGATTTTGATTGATTATTTTTGGGTTTTCTCTCGAAACATGGAACATTAATTACTGAATGTTTGAGGCAGAGGGAGGCGCAAAGTTATCAAGCTACCCAGCGGATTTATGTTGGTGAGGGTTTAAATGGAGAGTCACGATCTAACATCATTTCATGTTATGCTGTGAATATCTCTTTGGCTTTATCATTTCTTTTTATTATGCAAAGATTATTAAAATTTTAAAAAGTAATCTTTGCTTACGTCGGTTTTCCAAGAAAATCTCAAAAGTTTTTTCATTTTCCAAGGGGAGTCAGGAGTTTTATGCTCGAATTTACGAATCCAACGCTGCATGCGAGGTTAATAAAATTACTTTTTACTGTTATGAAGCGATAAATAATTTACGAAATTGCTTGTAATATTTTTCGGCGTGCCGGCTTCACGAGAAAATCTCGTCACGGGGTTTTTGCTTAAGATCAAACAGAATTGAAAAGAATGTTTCACGAGTTCTAGGAATTTTCATGAAATCACAACAAGCAGTGCGGGAGCGAATTCATTTGAATCATGAGTGTGTTCATGGTAAAGTAAATTTAGAAAAGGTGGAAGAAGCAATAAACACACCTTAACGCGGACACGTGTCGCTTTCAACAAACTTCTGCTACATTCGTCATAAATGTAACTTTAATCATTTTATTGCTTAGTAACAAACCTCTTTCTCCAATTCCTTAATAAATTTCATCGACTTTTATTATTGCTCAATGTTTTAAACATCTCCTGCAACATGTGCCATTTGATGGGCTCAAAGACAAGATGATTCCTAAAACGTGTCCATGATGACACGTGCCGCAATTGGTTACCATGTCTATTGAATTTAATTTGGTTGTGATGTTTTCTAATAAACATATAAAGCAATTTGTGATTGTCAATGAGAGATAAATGAAATTCCTCTGCAAATTGTTTAGCACAGATTCATTCCCCGATGCAAAATCACTTTTTTGCTTCATTCGGCTTAGCAATTTCACGATCAATTGCAAAACGAATAAATTTCCAGTGACGAGTTGAACGAGAGAAACTGTTTGCGTAATGGAAAATGTGTCAGATAAAGAAAAACTTTGTGTTTTAAATCACAGCGTGCCGCAAAGTGAAAACTGCATGTTTCGAACATTTTGGTGACAATTTCGAAATAGGCAAGCAAGTCAATCCGAGGCTTGCCGATGCATCCATAAATTCCCCCATCTCCTCAAATTGAACAAATCTTTATGATAATTTAATTTTAATACAAAACATATTATTGGTATTAGCATCGTTTTTATTAGATTTTCCCCTTCTGCCTCATTTCACACTTTTCATTCTCAAAAGGATTTGCTCGTCGCTCCCTTCTGCAAAGTCAATGTTTTCCAAATAAATTTTCCCAACATGATATCGGTGTATGAGAGACCAGAAATGAATAGTAAATTATATAATCGGATTCAACGAGGGTGAAATGATTTCTAGAAGAGTCAACTGACGAGCGAATCGTTCGATCAGAGCTGCCGAGGACGGTAAAGCTTCTGTGAAGTAATAAACAGAAATGTTTTCCTTTCCAGGGTAAATTAATAGACACATCTTACACACACCGACCGCGCTACACTATTTATCATGTTGTGCAAATCCTTTCTAAATTAGTTTTCAGAGGCTAATAAAGTGCAATGCTTTCTCCCACAACACAAAATGATTCATGATTCCTCGTGCGGTCGTTGAAAGGGGAAGACGACGTGATTCTTATCGATCGATAAACGGGATTAATTGTCTGATTAATAGATTTTCATTAGAGATGTGTAATCTGCTAGAATCTTGTGTGATCTTCATTGACAAAGTTTGTCTTTTAATTGAAATCAAACGATTTCCGCTTCTCATCTCACGGAAGATATTTTGGTAATCAGTTGAAGTAATCAACGGATTCAGTTCTACAGAAAAGTTTACTGCTCAGTTTGGGGCTTAAAAGCCAGAGAACGAATAGATTTTTACGACGAGTGAATAAAAGTAATGGCATTTTCATAAAGCACGATAACCGTAACAATTTCGGGTTGGATAACGGCGCGCATGATTTCGTTCTCCCTCTGACTCTCGCTCCCCAGTGAACATCGGAAAATACAAAGCGAAAGAGAATAAATAGTGCGAGATTAAACCTCGAACTGTGACGAGAATGGCTGCTGGGAGAGAAGAGGAAAATGAAAGAAAATGTTTTGATACTTGGGGAAGGGGACGGTGAGAGGTTTCCATGTGGATGCTGAGAGTCAAACGACCGCTGCCATAGTAATTTTTTAAAATTTTCATAAGCAAACTGAAGTTTTTAATATTTTTCACTCGATTGCTTTGATACTTAGGCAATCAAGTATGTCGCTATGAATTTCAAGCTTCATCAAACGAAATGTTTGGAATTACTTTGTGTATAAACCTGAAGTTTTAGCTTGAATTTGCTGGTTGAAAAATTTACTCCCTGAAAAACATCAAACGCCTGTCTGGATGGAAGTGGATCATTGATTTTCCAACTCTCAAGAGAATCAGAAAACTTATTGGCGTAACGTAGCTTCCTATTTGAAGAGATAGAGACGACATAGAGAACCTTCTAACGAATCGGAAAAATCAATTTAACTTTCATTTCAATTTTATCGTCTAAGTTTTACGAAAATATTCCGCGATGATTGAAGATAAGCATTCCCATCTATCTCCATTCGCGAAGATTGAAAATAACCTTGATGCTTTGATAAGCTGTTCGAAAACATGCAGTAACGTTCAAACCGACGAGCACTAGCGAGTCAAGAATTTTACGATGAACATTCTCGTTTTTGACAGGGCAGTGTGAAATTTCTTGCGCTGGTGAGGATCTCTCTGTGAGCTCCGATAATGTAAAGTCTTGCCGTGAAACTTTTGTTGCATTCTTAAACATTCACTGTTTACTCTGACGAGTAAATAGTGGGCCCGAACAAATAATCTAAATAATTTTAAGAGCAGCTACTTTTGTGTTCAATGCAAAGTCAAACTTCGATATTATTTGTTAGATTTGATGTTTCGAAATTCTCAGTCAGTGAATGTGAAGTTAGAAGCTCAAATGTTGCAGAGGATTAACTGAAACAAAATGAAAAGAGAAGCTTGTTCTTTTCATGAATCGAAAAGTTTATGGCATGAAATAATCACACAGTTCTCTTAGTCTAGCCGAAAGGTTGTAAAATGCCGGAAAAAGTTGTTTGACCGAATTTGAATTTAAAATCGAGACGCTTCTTCATTCTTCACTACTTGGTGGTCTTACATGTTAAAGTCATAAATGCCTTCGTAGAGTTTGCCAACGAATCTGGATAGTGAGACTAAAAAGCAGCCAACGAGAATTATGATTCATCACATTTCACCCTTGAAACAATTTTAGAGCTCGACGATCCTTTCCGGAAAACAAAGTTTGAGGTGTGCATCCCACCTGCTCTGAATTTTAACTCCAGAAAGCTAAAAACCTTTCATTATTGGCATCCGCGTCAACATTAAGCGGGAGGCTTTATTCAGCAATAATAATGAATCGTTTCGAACGATGAGAAGATTGATTGGCGTGATCATTTTTTCACAGTTATTCGGACGGAAAGTGGCAAAGGGGTGAACGGAGAGAAATTATTTATTATGCAAATCGCGCTGTCACAGCAGATAATGATATTTTTAAGTCATCATCACAACAAGCAGTAAACGTCATGCGCCTTTTTCTGCTTTGTTCTCGAAACAAGAAAATTGCATTTTCCGATGCTGTAAATCGACGAGAGCGCTGGAAAGACATAAATCAGAAAGTTCATTTAATGGAATTTGCTGGTTTCTGTTTATTTTTTGCCTTCTTCCAGCGTCGTCGCTTCCCCTTTTTGAATCCTAGCTGCGGTCTTTGCCATTTCACACTCGGAATAAAGTCAGCGAAGGGAGAACGATTTAATGCGATATCATTGGGTCATGAGCTAGGAAGAGAATAAATATTTTGGTTTTAGATGTCTCCAGAGACGCCGCAAAGATGAACATTAACTGTGCATTAACCGACACAATATTAAACACCTGTTTCATTTCATTCATGAGCAATTGGAAGGGGAAAACTAGAGCAAAACGAGCAAATCACATCACGCTTAATTTAATATGCAAATGCATAAAAAGTGTCAAGCGAAGAGAAGAAAAAATTGCAAGGTTAATTATGCATGAAGTCATAAAGTCAGAAGCTGAAACTTTAATAAAAGCGAGAAGGATTCCAATGTCAGAAGACTTCATGTGGCAACGAGCTCTTAAATAATTTTATCAAGCGGATCTTTTTCCAATTCCAATTTTTTGCTTCTGGCAAATTCGTGGGCGTTTGAAATGTTCAAACATTTGGCAACTTTGTGATTGCAACTTTCACCCGAAGCCTGAGTAACACTTAACAAATGTTTCTTTCTTCTTATTTCAGGTTTGGTTCCAGGTAACGAAGTGAACTCCATCATTGATGGTTGAAATGTTGAACGCTCAACTTGACCTACACAACAGCTTGAATAATTAAAATATCATCAAACGCAACTTCTCTTCTATTTTCAGAACAGACGAGCCAAGTGGAAGAAACGTAAGAAGACTACGAATGTGTTCAGGACGCCGGGTATGTCGACGTGTTAAAGTTTCTCTAACCAAAATATCGAGAAATGTTTGTTTTCCTACTCAGGTTCTCTTTTACCATCGCATGGGCTGCCGCCTTTTGGCGCAAATATAACTAATATTGCCATGAGCGAAAGTTTATGTGGTTCATCAATGTTTGGAACAGATAGATGGGGAGTAGGAGTGAACCCGATGACTGCAGGTAATTTCTAACTGAAAGTTGTCTCTCCTCTTTTGCCTCGTGACTAACACTACTCGACTTAAGGCTTTGGTCAACTCAATCAATCATCCTCCCTCTCGCAATCCTTGAATGGCGCCTTGAACTCTGGCATTAACATGAGCTCGGGAACATATCAACACTACGGACTCAATGCTTTAGGTACAAAGACGCTCTTCTTCTGGACGTCATGCGACGCATTAAAAACAATTTTACGTGTTTAATTAGTCGCCTTTTTGCTCGTGACTTTTCATATTAATTAACATACTTTTAGTAAATATTCCTTTTAATGGACGTTACCGATTTCTGTGTCGCTGCTTTTTTCGGGTCTCTTCGAAGAGAATCTCGTGGAATTGAATGTGCAAACATACATCAACATGTGCTTCATTCATTAAATTGTTCCGTCACGAAGGCGACGAAGCTAGCGATTGGCCAAGCTTTTATCCTAATTAGACTTTTTCTCCTCTTTGTTTGTTTGTTTGTGTCCAAAGTTTTATCGCTGTTTGCCAGCTTTACAATCTGAATAATGAAAAGCACAAACTCATAAGATTTTTGCTTGAAGAAAAAATATTTATTTGCTATGGACACAAGTAATTAAAGCTTTTGACTGCACGCTTGCTTGATGTTGATAATTAATTTGCTGCTGTGGGCGCTATTAAAAGACTCAACCTTTGTTTTGTAGGCGATTCGATGATGTATCACAATTCTGCAAACACGAACGGAAATTGCTCAGGAGGCGCTGGATCCCCAAACTCGACCACCCCACCAAACATTAATGCGTGCTCATCAACACCGCCGCTCAGTGGCCAAACGAATCAGAGCGATGGAAATGGAAAGTTTGGAGAAGAAATGGTGAGTCTCACTGTACTCTTGAGAATTGAATTAATGTGAATATTCTTATGGCAGACGAACCAACAGCAACAGTTTGTTAATAGTCAAAATCTAGAATCTGGAAATGAGGTAAATTATCTTCATCAATCTGATTGAATCACGTTTTAATTTTTTTTCTTTTTAGGGAGAAGACATTTGGAGAGGACATCACACCAGGTAGCATTAAGTTAAAATATTATTTTATCAGACTGCGATTTCCTTCTGCGGCTGCTCAGCATTTTCTCACCATGAATCCTCTTTCAGTATCGCAGCGTTGCGACGTCGAGCATCGGAACTGAACGCGACTTCGATGCCATCTTACTTGCACACACATAACTACGAACACCACGTTTATTAACATAGCAGAGATTACGCCACTTAAGGATCGAGACGTTTGCAAATATCAAGACACAGCTTTATGAGAAAATCGATGCGGGACGATGAAGAGGATTTAAGTTATATCATTCATGCTTTTGTTAAAGCTCTGAACTTGAAGCACGACGTCGTGAAAGCATAAAAGGAAGAGAAAGATATCAAATTATCCACGAGTTTCCCTGTATGCGCTGCAGGTTAAATAAATTCTGAGAGTTTTGGAGAATCATTTCCATCTGAAAAGGAATTGTTTATTTAATACGTCGCGAGTCTTCTCTCAAAACAACATCAAGAATCATTCATAAAGTAAACTCTGAGCGTGATTGGCGGGTAGCTAGAATACACAAAATGTAAATAGACGTTGTACCACGTCGGAATAATTGTGTACATTATGAAATTGCCGTTCTTTCGTCTCATTTCATTCCATTTTTTAGTAGAAAGTGGAAATCAGAATGTTTGTACAGTCGTGAACAGATAAATAACAGTTTTAATAAGCTTAAAGTATTATGATTCGATGGCCTGTAATAATTGTATACGATTTTTACTGTAGGACGTAGACATAACATTAATTAAGACATAACGGAGGAAAACAAGTATCAAACGAAACACTAGGCAATAGTGTGACAGTGTCGATACTGGCAAATCAAAGTGCAGAGGATAGAATTAATAATAATATTTCTTCACACTCAGCGTTCTTAGTTCTCCTTCATCTTTATACTGCGCAAAGAATCGTTTGCTAGACTCTGTCAATAGTCTCATTCAGCGCTTCACCAGTTTTAAGTGCTCGACTGCGACAGACGAAAGCTATCATTCGAAAATCAACTTGAATCATCAATTTTCGTGTTGACGAATTGAAATTGAGTTTAACTGCAGATCAGAAATCAGTTTTAATTTAGGAAGAGAGTTGTTCGAGGCATTGCGATTCATCTCGTGTGCAATCCAAACCCGATAATCTCGGCTTTCTCTAAACCAACTCTAGGCAAATACTTTCTTTTACCAGAGAATCGTTTTCGTCTATGTTTGCCTGCTCGGTAAACTTTTGTTCTTAGTCTCTAATTTACGCTCAATCAATTTGCTGTTTGCTGTCGACATGATGTTTTTGAGACAAACAGCGCTGCTTATTATTTTGCCAATTTAAATTAATGTTTACACAAAGAAAGTACTTAACATTTGCCAAAATATAAGGTGCGAAAATTCGTCCGAAATTTGAGAGAACTTAGAGAGAATCCTTGTTTGTTTATTGACATAATGATAAATGTGAAGATTCTGCGAGACACAGGCGAAGTTGATGTTTAGATTCAAAATCAAACAAAGAGCTTGCCTTGAGAGCCTCCAGAAATATTTCCACTGTTAACTACTTAGGCGCTTATCCGTGAGCTGGGATGTTAATTCCATAAGAGATAGCGTCGTAACCACGAAACTAAGAAATACGTATACGATAAATTGATAATAATTTTTGAGGAGAACATTGAGATAAAATCTGTAAATTAAAAATTACATTTACCTTACTGGCATAAAGTCATTCCGTATTTAAATTAGGTGTACTTGAGGATATTGTATCTCTTTGGCGCTCTTTGAGACCATTAAGCGGGCAAAGATAAACTGAACGGTAAACTCATAGTAGATGATTAAATGGAACTTAATATGTAATTTGAAGTATGAAGAATAAAGTGAAGAAATTAAATCGTAAAAGTTGTTTCAGTTATCAAGAATTTTATTTGCTTGCAAGTTGAAAATTTCCTTGTTGAATATTTGACGTGGAAGATCGTGAAATGTAAACATGCTCGACAAACACTCGACGATTTTGTCGAGGAATCTGAACGAAATCTTCTAAAAGCAAATACGTGAGCTTCTCCACAGTGTTACACACTTGGAAAAGTTTGTGCTTGAGAAAAAGCTCAAAAGTTTCGTCTTACGGCAGCACGGGAACTGAAAGGAAAAACTTTGAAATTGAATATTTTCTCGGCGGGTGAACATTCTTACGTGCACTTCGGAAGGAAGCGTGTAAACTTCAAGTTTTATTTGCATAGGAAATTATTTTCAGTTTCCAAGTATGAATATGGAAATGCTAAGCTCTTAAATTTTTCTGACTTCTTATGCGGAAGAAGAAATTGCATATTTCTGCATGAATAATTTTATGAATGAAAATTGAAAAATTTTGAAATTGCAAGAGAAGAAGTTACTTAAAGGATTCACTAATGCTGCATTCCGGAGTCAAGTGGAATCTTAAAGCAAGCGCAGCGCGTTTTAAATTCAACTCAAATAAATACGTGAAGCTTTTGCAAACACAAGTTCTTCCTGAACTTGAAAAAGCTTTCACGAATTTAAACAATTCCATGAGAACAATGAGCAAGCAGCAGAAATTTTCTTTTTTACTTACCTTAACGAAGAGAATAAATATTGTTTTACGGAAATCGCGGAAAGAAAAACTCGTAAATGTTTTTATTCCATTAATCTTGGGCGACGTCCTACACTCGACAACATTGTTCCCAGGAATGAAATTTGAGCAGCAATGAAAATGTATGTCAAATGTCGAGAGACACAAGAAACTTGTCGTGCGATGGTAGAACAAATGGAAAATAAAAGTTTTTATTGATCGGAAATCGAAACCATAAAACCAGTAACCCAAATTTGAAACTCCTCATTCCCATTCGCAGTCAGACAAATCGCTGAATTATTGAAAAGGAGCGAAATGTTCTGCTTTCAACCAAATATTTCTAACCAGCACGAAGAGTCATTGGAAATTCATAATGCCTTTGAAAGAAGATAGAAATCTGCTGACACATAAAGTACCGAATCACTCGTCACTTAAGGTTTTAATGACAGGCAGAGTGGAGTGTTAGTTGAAGGCATACGCTTCCCGCACAAAGGATAGAGCAAACTCTGTGGAGGTTGAGGTTTGAACTATTTAGATATTCACGAATGAATGAATTTCTATTCACCTCGAAGCATAAATCCACTCAACATGTATCATCACATGAAATGGATTTTCGTGAGAGTCACTTAAAGGATTGCGGCTTTTTACTTCTACATCAGCAGACACTAAAGGGACTAAATCGGTTTCCACTCCTATTCCCCGGTTCTGCTTCGTCCTAAAAGAGACGTTATGCTTTATACTTACTGTCTCCTACATCATTTCAATATTATATTATGAAAATGTTCTTGTAATATCTCCGCTCGCCTCCTTTTTCTCCGATAAAAAAGGCTGAAGAGCCGAAGTTGGGAAGAGCAGCGGCAAAAAATGCAGAATATAATGTAAAATAAATAATATGAAAAAGGATAATGTTGCGAGTGAGATGTTCCTTCTTGTTCGAAAAATAGCGAGCTACTTGTTTGATACATAAAAAGATGTGTGCGCTCGTATCAATGAGAGCGAGCGGAGAAGGAAAATCGCATGAATTCTTGATTTTTATACTTCGTAGAAGAGAGAAGTGAGTTGCTAATCTTAAATAAATAAAAATATAAATAAATGTGCCGATTTTGGGGAAGTTTTTATGGCGCTTTCTCTACGCTTCGGATAGCAAAACCTTTTTTTATAGTCTTGATTCAATTTCCGGTAGATGCTTGAGCAGAATAAGTCCTAAAAGCCGCCTCCATGCGCTGCAGGCAGAAAGCTGAGCTTTTCAATCTGCTGATGATTTTCATCATTGCAGTGCGAGATCCATGCTTCAATGATGGCGCTTCTGACCGATCAATAAAAACATAAACCCTCCTCCAATAAAATATGACGGGATTCTGTCGGAATTTCTGTGTGTGACACTTCACTCGAGAGCAATAAACCTGCCAGGCTATCACAACTGAAGATATCGATACTTGTAATCGGATTTTATGCTCCTTTCAATAAATTTACTCACCACATTCCATTTAACTTTGTTTATTGTTTCAGCGCTATAATCCCTGTCACTCTCATTCAGATTATTCAACTTATGAGAAATCGGAAAAGAATAAATTTATATGGTGGAGCGCGGAGTTTGTGACTTTCTCCGCTTTTAGCTTTTGGCCGAGCTCGCCAGATTCGAATAATTTATTCGGAATGAATAATGAGAGAATCTACTCCAAACGAAATTAAATTACTTTCTTTAATGTTCAGAATTCTGACACTTGTACCACTGAAAGCTCAGTCTCATAAGACATTCTTAATTTGTTAAGTGATTCCTACTTAAGCCTTAAAGTATTCTAAATATATTGGAATTAAGTTAATCGCATAATGAATAATTATGAATAATTCTCAAAGTTTTTGAGTAGCGCTCATTGTTCTTTGTATTATCAGTAACTGAGTTCTTTGGGTAACTTGCCCTTAAGGCTCTGAAGTGTGGGCACTCTTTCTAAACAATTTTGATCCTGTTGATCATTAATTAATTATTCCAAGCTTTATGAAAACAAAGCTCTCTCTCTCTCTCTTTGTTTTCTCAGTCGTTATCTCCAATATCTTGGCGAGCCTTTGTCTGCTTTTCTCAATTCTTTGTCATGGCAGTTGTTGTATTTGGAGATAAAAACTTTTACGATGAAATAATTAAAACCAAGTTTCTCGAGAATCGATTTCGAACGCTGCATGCTGAACTTTGATGTTCTTAGTTGGCGACTTTACAACTTATCTTCAACATAATGCACAGCGTGAGTTTGACTCTAGTTTCAAATGAAAGAAGATCAAAGCAAATAATGTTAAGAAGCTTGACAATTTAGAAATACTTGAACTTCTGAGAAAAGTTCTTTTTGAACAAAACTGTTGCCATGGAGCTCACAACAAATTGTTTCTTGAAAATCCTCGTTTTCGCATCAACAAACCTGACAGAAGCGACCCCTGGAATATCTATTTAGCACAACTTATATCGACCAAACAGGGCAAAACTTTATTCAGAGTTGGATAGTTTAAGCTGAATGTCGCATCATCTGAAGAATCGTGGCTTCTACCACGATACTTTAAGCCAAAACCCAAAGTTTTCACACAGAGATTGGTCATATAACAATCAGTTGAAATCACGAATCTCATGTGACCAACAAAAGCTAGCCGATCGAGTTATTTGCGAAGCATCTCGGGTCATCGATGAAACTAAAGAAACAACATCAAAGTTTAAAAAGGAAACTGACTATCGGCTCGAGGAACGAGTTTCTCACATCGCGTTCACCGTTGAAGAGCTTCGTGAGCAGAAAAAGTTTGGCGAAAGGGAACAGGAGATTTTGAAGGTTTTCATGAACAGATTTTTGTGGCGTTTCATTTAATTTCCTTTTTTCATCCCGTAGGACACAAAAAATCGAATTCAATCTGCCATTCATTCAATAAAAAGCGACGCTCTGGTCATATGCGAAAAGTGCATCATATTGCGGGAAAATCGCACCGGAATTGGTTTGTTGAACTGCTCTTTATATGTAACGGGCGACCACATAATTCAATAAACTTTGCAGATAACGTCGATGATGAAGTTGAGAAAAATTTGCGCAAAGAGCGTGAAGTGATTTTGAGATCAATGGCAATCCTGCAAAAGCTCGAACTTGAAACAACCGAGCAAATTCGCAAGCTTCGCGCTGCAATTTATTTGCTGGATCGAGATTTGGTCAATAAAGAATCGTCGCTCCAAATTGACCAACAGAACTTAGTCTTGCGAGAAAATCAAATAGACATGAAAATTTATGAAGGGAAAGTCGATTTGGATCCTTAGTAAGTTGAATCAAACGGGGACGTGAACGACATAAAAATGCTTTAAAGCTTTCCCAATCTCATACGAACACTTAACTCAACAACACTTTTTCTTTCATCGCTTTATTGGTTCCTTTCAGCAATTCAACTGTGACTCAATGGATCGGAGAAACGACGAAAAACATCGGAATTTGCAAGCAGGAAATCAAATGCGCCATGTCACTGCGTTCATATGTGGAAATTCTATTCAAGCAAGTTGTTGAGGACATTTCAAACCAGTTCAATAGAACAAACGAACAGTTCCGCATACGGATGGAGGAGATGAGATACGCCAAAATGAAGCTAGAGGGGCTCCATTGTGGAACTGCTAATCAGGTTAACTATTACACTCGTCACTGGAGCTTCAAATTCCATCAGACGTTCAATTTCCTTCTAGGTTAACGATCTGACCCGTAACATCACAAAACTTGAGAAGGAATTGGCAGAGAAAGAGCGGTACGTTGCATTGTCTCAAATGCGACTGGGAAATCGTGCACAGCGAGTTGGAATAGAGCTCTGCAAAGACCGCGTCCAAGAAACCTTGATGCGGGAACTGCTATCTCTTAAGGACACATACCAAAAGCTCTCCCACATGATCGATCAGGTTCTCTCACATTTTTAATTAAAAAAGTTTTCTGAAATTCGATTAGAAATTTTATTCATTGCTTCGACTTTTTAGTCAAAAACAACGCTTCGGTACCTGCTGAACACCGAAATGCTGCAAGAGGAGGAAATAAATTTGAAAATAAACTCGCTTAAAATTGATACGGACTGCATGATTGTACGAGAGAGCTTGAAGTTCAAGGAGTTCTGATTGTGAGGAGAAGTGCACACTTGGGAAACGCCATCTCTTCAGCAAACACTGACTTATAATTTTGCCCAGTAGCTGCTTCGTATTTTTTCACTTTAGACGAAATAAAAATGTAGAACGCAAATAGCGATGTTGTGTTATTTCATAAATCAAAAATCAACTTCGCATACTATGCGAAAAAAGCAAAATCTCTGTTTCGAGAAAAGCTGAATAAATTGCAGTTGAGTCGACGCGCTACGAATGAAAAGAAATAGAAATAAAGCTTTGGAAAAGATTAAAGAATGAGAACGGATAAGCATCTCGTTTCCTACAATTTTGTCATGCATGCGGATGATTGATATACATCAGAGATAAAACAAAATTTCCCCGATTGTTTTATAACAGCTGTTCCAAAAATAAATTTGCGAAATTGTGTGTTCTAGATTAGCGACAAAGTTGTAGCTATCTTCATAGGTTATCAGAGAAAACATAATGCTGCGGAGAAGAGAGAAATCGAGCAATCTCCAGAATCGCCATTACAATTCAATCTGAAAGTAATAAAAATTTATGGTTTGGTTCAAAGTTTACGTAACTTCTGCCGTGTTCGACGAGGTAATGCTTTATTCATGAAGGTAAATGGATTCCAAATCTGCTGTTATGAAACTCGAAGTGGCACATAGCAAGTTAACATCATAACTCAGGGACAGCTGAATTTCTTTTACAGAAAGCTAATCATAACAACAAAATAGTAATTCAACACGAGGAAAATCCATTTCTGTTTTTCTACATTAGATTACAAATACTGACAGATTGCCTTAACTCTTTAAAGATTTAATTTGCACTTTGGCCTGAAAGCTCTTCATAATTTTACTCTCGTTTCCCCTTGGGAAGACAGACAGGCTTTTCATGCTTCTGGGTGTGGTAAAACTTTTATGACTTCAATAATTTTCTCAAATTGGATAATTGACCACACAGCAATAGCTTGCTCAACCGCACAACTTTGAATAACGACTATTTGAACAATTAAATATTATTGTAATGTCTCCACAGAATTATGCGACAAAATGGAATTTTTACAAGATATTTAAGGAAACTGGATGCGTCTGCAGGAGGAGGATAATGTGCTGTTTTATGTTCGGCTTCAGAGAGCGCGCCGCAGCTAGAGTTGAATTTTCCAACAGAGAATTTATCGCAGTAACAGTTCGGAATTAGAGCGAAACCCCGTCCAGGAGGAAGGCAAAATTAATTTCAAGTCGTAAATTTTATTTCTGTTCAGGTTCGACGTAAATTCGGTGCGATCCGATGGCTAAATTAATCATTTTCGAATTGTTTTCATTCCCTCGTGGCTTGTTCAACGCTACTTTCCTTCCAACTATAACCAGGCTTCGGTTTCTTCAACTATGTGTTCCTCCTAAAAGATTTTCGGGCGAAAACATATTTTATTTAATCGCTTCCCTTACGTTTAGTTGTACATTCTTCGTCATCTCGTTTTTCTAACGAAGCTTATGATTTTTCTTCGCATTTCTACTCCCATTGATTTACTGACAAATTTTCCTTTCATTTTTAAATTGTTAAGCATTCCGACATTGGATAGTTAATTGATAAATTTGCAGGTAATTATAAGAAAACGCAAATCAAATAACATCACATTGAGACATTGCCTTGAGATTTTGTAATTAATTGCTCACGCAACAAGAACTTCTCCCGCCTTACACAAACAAAAGTCTTTGAGCAACTCGCTCTATTGTACAGATCCATTGGTAGTTTGGTTAAAAGTTGAACCCGAAATGTTTGCTACAAACAAACGTAATAATTTTCCATCTAATGCTTTGTTTTTCTTCATTGTATAAAGGAAGAAATATTCCTATTATGTGTTCAGGAAAAAAGGAAAATTGAATTATGGCTTGTAACAGAAAAGAATATCTAAACACAGAAAGCTCCGGCGAGGCATGATGAGGAAAGGTCGGAAAATTAATATTATTTTTCATTTGCCGCTCATGCAATCTAGTTTATTCTCCAATTCTACTGGTCGTTTTAAATACTGAGAGCAACTTCAGCCACATTTCGCTTGGGAATTGAACTAATGAGCTTTCTGATGTTGACATGAACTTAAAGTTCATTGAAATTGTGCTGATTTCAATCTGTGATGGTTGTTATCTATATGAGAACATTTTATCGTCATACATTATATTGCGACGGTGAAAAACCTTGAGAAGTGCTACTTTTTGGAGACTTGAAAGACGTAGGCATATTTGAATTACGTTGCGATGGATATCTGCAAAGTCTATATAACTTGATATTTTATTTATCTATCAGAAAAGCTAAATGATAAATAAATTTGATAGACAGCTCTGTAAATTATGCGCTTGAAAGCTTCACCTTTAGGCTAAGTTGTTTCTCATAATAACTTCGAGTTTTTGTTGTTCTTATGACTTTTCAGTTAACATTCCTAATATCATTTTCGGTTTGAAAGCGGACATGGAACTTAAGAAACAAGATATATATTCTTTCTTATTTTCTATTGTGAGCAATCTTCACATGTGTTCCGATAATAATCAAATCTATGATAACTTCTCACATGACGTGCGCAGGAAATTTGGTGTCAGTTTGTTTGGTTAGAAGCTTTAAGATATTAATTTCGCGTCAGATTTCCAGATGTCAGCAAAATTCAAATTATTAAGCAAGTATAGAAGCTTCAGCATAATATTTCTAGCCTAAGTTGTTTCAATTTAAGTGCTAAGCTGTGAACACAAACGGCTTCATAGGTGAACCCCAGTGTTCAAATAAAATTGACGAGCAATAAGATTTTATGATGCGATACCCAAAAAGCTTTTTATCTCAAAATCCTAAACGCGTTTTGTTTTAGATCATTTATCGGCTTTTCACTTTTTTTCTGGCTCGATGTTCTCAGCTTTTCGTCCTTCTACTATGAGATTCGAACAGAAAATTTGCATCTTCGTTGTCCCATAAAACTAACGGTCACAACCTATTTTAGGTTCTAAGCAAACAAAATTGAAATATTATTCCGCTTTCTGTTAATAAAAAGCAAGCAACAATCAAGATAAACTTGATGGGTCAACTGGCGTAACCATAACAATGCATAGTAATATGCAGCAAATAAAAGTCTGCTATGATTGCGGAAGTTAAACAGAAATGACGAAGATTTTTACTTCGGCCACTACCTACATTTTTTGCTTCATCTCCGAAATGCATTGGATAAAATCTTTGCGCTTGTTCTTCCATTAAATGATGAACTTACATAGACCAAAGTACGACTTCCATGGAGGCAGCCCCGTTCGGTTAGCTTGCGAGTGTTTTATTACAAATTGCCGAGGATGAAGTTCACTAGGTAATCAACGATTTTTTACGGCTCCGTAAATCTCAAATGGAATCTCTTTATTTCCGTCACCAATGGTCGTCCTTTAATGACTTTTCTAGAAAAGTTTTTCGGTGTGAAAACTTAAATAAATCTGGTGGAATTAAAGTTTCAAAGGCGGATTAGCAAACTGACAAGCTTGTTGAACTGTTGCGATGCCAACGAATTGTTGAGCTGTGGTTTGAGAACTTATAACGAAATCATCAGAAACCCACAAAGATTGAAAAGTTCAAACAAAACTTCCGAGTTTTCCTCTCGGCATTCAAATCTCTGTACATTTTATGACGCGCTTGGCTCTGTAATCTTGAGACTTTTATGCTTTATTGTTCCATTCAGTGAAGACGAATGGCCCATGAAGGAGAATTTAATTTGGAATTGAACACAAAACGGCAGGCACGACGAAGAACGAACATAAAAAGTTGTTCGGTAAAGCTGTTAAAACAGCAACCGGCACGGTTGTAATTAATTTTTCATCCGTGGGCTTTCTCTCTGTTCTGCCTCTCATTAAAATCGATGTAAATTGAATTTTAATTGATGATGATGCGATGCTTGAAGAATACTCCCACACTTCATCTGCACGTCTTCAAAGCAACCGATGCTTATCCAGTAAGGACGTAAAATTTTCGCAGTAAAACTCTCAACTTTCAAAAGAGGGAAACATAAAAAAGGTTTATTTTTACTTTCACATTAACAAACTCTCTTTAAACTTCATAATAAATGCACATTTTTATTTCACCGCGATCCTTTATCGGGGAAAAGGGTTTCCGAACGCAATTTAGACGCTCTTAATAAAGAGCACTTTACTTGCTCGAATCGTTCTTAATAAAGTCGTAGATGACGGAAAAATCTTTATTCCCCAATCCTTTAGCGATTAGCATTCTGTAGATGTGATGCGAAAGCGCGCCCAATGGGATTGGTGTATTCGTTTCCGTGGCTATAGGACGGGAAATTTTTCAATTAATGCTTCAGATTAGCTTGAAGAACACTTCAATCGATTAATTTACCAACACTCGATGCCAAGCCCAAATCCTTTGTGATCAATGCGGTCGAGAATCCGCCGTTGTAATTATCCGATGGTGGAGCTGTCGGATTTAATCCTGGAACAGGGTTGTTAATTTCTGATGCCCATGAACGGCCAGTTGACGAATTAATGATCTCGTTGAAGACTTTTGGATCAAGGCCGAGACGAACGGCCAAGTTCATGGTTTCCGCAGTTCCAATCATGCTAAAGTTTCGTTGATAGTTAGGTGTTCAATTTACCAATTTGTCAAAAATTTTACCTTATGGCGAGCATCATGTTGTTACCTGATAATAAATGTCATGGTTAGTTTGACGGGAACTCAATTTAAACTCTGAAGCTTACAGATTTTTGCTGCCTCTCCCATGCCATAAGTTCCGCAATGTGTTATCCGCTTTCCCATTCCTAAATTTGAAAGGTTTAACTTTGAGAAATTTCTCATTAAAACTTTGTAGTCCATATAAACCTTCTAAAAATCCTTTGACACGATCATATTCTTCAGTCGTTCCTCCAACCATAAAGGTGAGCGTTGCATTCTGAGCACCCATCACTCCTCCCGAAACCGGAGCATCTACAAAGCTTGCTCCTGCAGCTTTGACAATCTTTTGAACATATTGCGACACGCTTGGGTCCACAGTCGATGAGTCGACGAATAGAGTTTTGCTATTGACACCATCCTTAATCATTTCCTCGTATGTTTTTGTGACGATGTCGTTGTTAGGAAGCATCGTTAGCACAAATTCCGAGCTTTTAGCCAACTCTTGTGTGCTTGTGAAGACTTGTGCACCTTTGGCCTTCATTGCAGCTGAAGCGTCGGCGGAGACGTCAAAAACATTCAATTTGTATCCCTAAAACATAAACGTAATTTGAGTTTAAATGAATTCTACAAAGAGTTTTCAAAGTATAATGACAAGACACATTCATTTTATGTTTGCGTTAAGAGTCTCGCTGATATCATTTTGTTCCATTACATGAAGCTTCTCACATAATGAATACCGCGTCAGGTAAAACCTCTGCGGGATCATTATCGCGCTAGCTCTTTATCTTGATGAACACAGACATAAAGGCAAATTCGCGTTTCCAAGTGAAATGACATGCGAAATGAGATTAAGAGAATCTACTGTAAAATATTTTCAGATAAGAATCTCAAAAGATAAGCTTGGAGAGTTTCAATCGCGAGACTAATGAAGAACTTTCGGAGACTAGAAACAAGCGAAGATTTACAAAAGACGAAATGTGGGCACGTCGCACGAGTTGCGCTCTTATCGGCTAATTTCTCGTCGCTTCTCTTATACCTTGTTGATGAGGTTGGTTGCCATCCGATTTCCCATCTGGCCAAGGCCGATGAAACCGACAGTAGTTGCGTTCGTCGACATCATTCTGGCGAACTCTGGGCAAAGTTTTGCAATTCGGAAAGCCATTTTCGAAGTTTTGTGAATGATTTCCACTCGAAATTACTACAAGGTCACTGACAAAAGACGAAATACTTGCGACTCCGACCGACTCAACACACAATCGACGACTAACTTGCTCACACCGACGAATGAATTAATAGAAGAGCAAATTTTTCTGATAAGAATTCACGAGTTTCTTTGCTTCTCTACACACTCTACAAGCTTAGCCGGCGCTGCTTAACTAAGAGCATATATCGTGAACTCAACTGTCGATGTATTTCTGTTCTACACATTCGTGAAAATTGAATTGTGAACGATCACCAGAACCTCGATAAAACTTTCTGTTACATCTGTTGGTGTGAAGAGATAGGCTCGCTGACACAATTCTATCTGCAATAAAGAGAATTTGCATTTAGAACGCATTAAATTCGCTTTTAATTAAAATCAGAAAATTATGCGCAATTCGATTTCCGTTTGCAATTAGCGCTGAATAATAACAAACCGCGAATTTTACACTTGATAGCTGTTGAAAATTTAAGGGTGGAGCATACGTATTGCATAATTGAAAGAGATTCTAATTAATATTCCGATAATACAGCGCGGCACATTGTTACTCCGCAATGTGCGAGTCATGGCAGTGTGAAAACGCTAAATTATCATATTAAAATCGTTCACGATGTGGAGAAGCATCTATATTCCTACTATGGCAGGCACATCGTACGTCGGCACACTTAAAGCGAAAAAGATAATTTTAAAATATTTTTGCATGATATGATGTGCTTTTTAATATATTTTTCGATGCGAGAAAATATGAAAAAGGCGGAAAAACTCTTCATGAGCATGTGTAAAATCGCATTTACGACCCAGCAAGCACAACGACGCTAATAAAGTTTCAAAGGCTTTTGACACAAAAAATTGTTCATTTTATAACTTTATTCTGATTTATGTTTCAGAGGGCTTTAAACTCAAGCTGTTTGTGAGCGGGAAATGTACATCTTTTCAACTTTGAGTCCGGGACGGAGGAAATCTCGCTCGTTCATTTTATCAGGCAAGCCATGAACACATGTTTAAGCGACATATTATGAGTATCAAGCCTACGTGTTTCTGATGTGCTTTCCACTGTGCAAACATTAATAAACGAGAGGAGTATAAATCGAATAATAATAGTGGAACGATACATTTAAACAGCTTTATTTGTAAAATATCCATGCCAATGATTTGAATGACTGGAATTCATAAATTGAAATAATTTGTCTAACAAAATGTTTTGGTTATTTTGTGTTTACCGATTAAGGTTTCAACGCGTTTCATTATTTGCCTTTAAACTGTGAATTTACGATTAACTTTGTGCCTCGATTGGCAATCGGAAAGCTTTCAGTCGGATAACAACATTGAAGCCAATCGTTTCTCATGTTTTTGAAATTTATTCTCGTATCGTTCTGAATTTCAATTGGCAAAAGTGAGTTTACAAAGAAAGGTTTGAGAAATTGTCAAGCTTAAATATGATTTTTAAGGAATTCCCATGGAGTACGATTGCTTCACAGATGAAGAAACTAAATCGATCAAACCAGATACAGACGAAAGCAAGCAAGACATTTCTCTTCGACGAACATCTCAGGCTACTCGACAGACATCAAATGGATGATTTGTTTGAAAACAATCAATCTGCTCGATGCAAAGTATGAATTCCTGAAATATTTCACTGAAATTCCTGTGCTCATCAATTCATTGAGTTAATAAACGATGAATTACTCTAATCAAAGTATCCAATGACAATCACATTTATTTTAAGTTTAGGCGCATTGGTACATATGATTGAGACGCTTTATGTCGCCTCTGCTGAGATGAGTTCGTTGTCCCTAGTAATTGAATTGTTACAATCAGTTCAAGTCGATGACAAGTCTGCTCACCATGATTGTATCGCCGCCGGGCTCTTTGGAAACAAGAGTTGGTTTGCCATTATTCGAGAAAGCGGTAGACGGGTAGTGCGTTATCGACTCGTAGTCGTACTCCGTTCCGAACATTGAAACTTCGCTTTCATAAACCACAAAGTTCACGACCCTTTTGAAAACAAAGTTTTATCAAATGTTATTTCTTAAATATCGCTGGAATCTTACGTAGACGGAACGATGTTCTCCCATTTCACTTCGACCTGACAGAGGTATTTTTTGCAACAAATTCGAACATTTCTATTATTCACTCACATATTCGTCTCTCTCAGGGGCGGTGTGCATGTGAAAGAAACCTAAAACATGAATAAGCTCGTGAAGAATTCGACCCATATCCATGCATCCCTGAAAAAACATCGAATGAGACTAAAAATTTGCATCGTTGAAAGTTAAGTTACCTGTTTTTGAAGATAGATAATCTGTTCTCCACCCCAATAGCCAACCTGGAAGGAATAATTTTACAGCGTCACGCTAAATTTAGGGAACAGACTAACGGTTGAAGCACAGCCATGTCCTGGTTGTATTTTAACATAATCAGCTCGATCATGAGGCTCCCGCAGCCGCTCAAATTTGACACAACTTTCTTTCTGGATTAGGCTCTGAGCTGCTCGAATCAGGCTTTTCTCTGCTGCGGCTGATGAATGGAATTTGTTAAAATCTTGATTGAAAAGAATGTTTAAAAGCAGCTTTACTGAAATTGTTGTCAAGCACGAAGGGCACAGTTGCGTTGGGCCACATTCGGACGGCCTGCATGTAACCCACTCGTCGTGACGCATTGTTGAAGAGAACATCATACTGCTCTGGAGCCAAAATCATGTCATCAATCAAAGCGAAGTCAGGATTTATCTCATGCTCGGGAAAGTCTTCGACCTTCTGCTCTGAAATGTTTTATTTTTCCAATTACGACGCAAAACCCCAATCAAAAGTTACTAAATACCACATTTCGAGTGAGTGGCTAAAGCAGTCACAAAAACGAGAAACTTGCAAAAATTATAACAAACTTTCGACATGTTAATCGATAGAGAATTTCCTGTTACCTTTCCTTATAAATACCTCGAACAATTATCGGATTATTAGCGCTATAAATCAGAAACTTCATGATATAATTAGATTTCTAAATTGATTAGACGCAAAACTATTGGAACTGCAATTGCATAACAACGTCGAGCTCCTGTTTTCAATTTTATTTCGTTAGTTGCTTTGTGTAACATTTGTGTCGACAATTTTCCTAGTTTCAAAGCCACTTTTGATGATAATTTTGAAATAAATCATAGAGCGTTTAACTATGTGGAAAATGAAATTGTTTTCGCTCTTCCTATACCCAACATGAAAACGTGTATCTCTGCCGAGAGAAGAATGTATGTCAAACGCATTTAGCAGCAATTTAATGCATTATACTCGAACTTGTGCGTTAGATTTATGATATAATCTCAAATATTGGACAATAATGAGTGGGCATAAATTCATAAATTATTGTGAACGAACAAACAGAAAGCTGTCTGTCCTATCCCAATAGCCGAGCTTGTGGCATTTTGGAAATCCATAAACAGCATTGTGTCGTAATTGTTTACAAATTGGTTATATCGTTGTGGCAAATAGATTAGGATTCGAGGATTTTTGAATTAGCTCCTGGGATTGCAAGCAAAACAACAATGGTCAGGTCGAGTCGGTGAGAAGATTGAATTATGAGCTTTGTTTCAAGCATGTTCCGAAATTCATTTTCGCTTACTGTGTAAACTTAATTGAGTTGAATTCGTTCTCGCTTTAACGAAGTCACATCGGGATTAACATACATCAGCTTTTAATCCGAAAGTCTTATGAATAAAATATGGTATAAACATTCATTCTACATATAAATTAAGACAAATAATTGTAACTTTTCCTACTAGTAACTGTGCATGTAAACAAAAGCAACGTTTCGTTCTCACTCATGGCGAATCTAATTAAATTTGCATAGACTCTGAGCTCTGCGTAACTTTGAAGAAAGCGCGCTTACGTATGCTTGAACCAAATTGGTTTCTCTAGCTCTCTGCTATCTTCATGCTCCTAATGTGTTTAACACTTTAATGTTTTCTCTACCACGCCACAGGATTTATCTACTTCAGCATTTTAATTATTTATGTTCACATTTAAAGATGAAACTTTCTAAGAGCACGAGAAAGGTTTTCCGAGTTCGAACTTTTCGTCGTATTTAATGTAGCGAAATATTTTCAGTAAAATGTTTTTCCAACTCTCACTTAACGGAGTAAACAAAGGCTTTTTCCAAACTCTCGTTTCTAAATATCTGCCAGATGTGGCACAGCGATGAGAGGAAAATAATTTCTTCATTGGCTTATAGCAATTTTTCTTTCGGTGGAATTTTTTAATTATTTATTCAATAATTGCGAAATTGATTCACGAAAGCCTAGAAAGCTTTACCAGCAACGAAGCCGAGTGACGGATGGTAGCAAAGTAAAGTGACATCGAACACGTAACAGCAATCAAATGAATTATTTATATAAACTCAGCCAACGTCGAAAGTGAGATCGAAGCTTTTTCCACCGTGAACACACTTTAATGTCGTATCATTTACCGCTAACACGATTTTCTCAGGAGAACGAGCCGAAGAGAAAGTGCCGACATGTGTCAAAACAATAAATAAAATCAACGTTTACACGAAAATGCTATTTTAATACCTTTAGTACCTGGCTTAGAATTTTTCGCTTCGACATTGAATTTAAATTCAATCCCGTGAGAGACGAACTGTTTGTGAACACAATTAACATTATTTCCAGAATCAAAAGACATACAGAAAGCTTTTTGCCTCCTTCCACTGGTTTCTGTAATGTCGCAGAGGCTGCAAAGAAAATGTATCGTTTCGTTTTGAGTATTTCAGCAAATATTTGTTCGAGGACTATTCAGAACTTCGTCTTCCGAAAGGAGGTATCAGTGTTAAGCATCAGCAAATGTATGCTCGGAAAACAAAGCAAAGCCTCAATTTTTAAGCGACGCAATCGTTTGAGACAAAAGAATACTTTCCTCATATCCGGAGCGTCGTCCTTTCTTCTGTTATTTCAGCTGGAAACATTCTCAGACTGCAGGAACAAAGTTTTATCCATTTGCAACAATAGAATTCTCAAGTGCATTTTTATGTTGCGGTTTTATATCTTTATTCTCTACCCACATTTTCCAACTCGGCAGAGAGAGAGACAATTCTAAACGATTTGTGTAAATTTCACTTAAAGCTCGTTCATCGCGAAAATTTCCAAAGTCATCAAAAAGCTTTTTTCAAAATAAACCTTCCACGTTTGAGTAAGACTTCCCGAGTATATAAAACTCAATCAAGTTTATTCCTTTCCATGTTTGTTGCCATAAAATAATAGATATAAGCGCTGGTATTGCGGAGATAAATAATATTTAGCACACTGTAACAGTACGAGAGACACCATAAAATGCGACATTCTCTAGAAAGCTAACGATTTTATTTATAGCGGTGTAATCTTTATATGTTAGAAGGGATAAGAAAAGAAATCCTGTAAGCTTACCTTCTCAATAATGCTACTCGATAGTACTACCTTGTGTCGGTTTTGTGAACATCTGGTAAATGTACGAGGGCAGAAATGTATTTTTATTCAAATGTTGAGTTATATTTGCAGTTTGTAGGATAACACAAACGAGCACATACTTCAATCCTAATTTTATTATCATTTCAAAAAAGAACAATCTCTCATACAGTTCGAGTATATTTTCGATAATCCTTTGTTTTAGCTATACATACACGTTCTAGAGGAACAGTTTTCGTTTCTGCTATGATTTTGAAAACATGATTTTCTTTTCTAAAAGGAAATGTCTGTGTTTCATGATCAAAGAAAGAGTTTGGTTGAGTTTTTTGGCTTTGTTGTGTTCATTCGACAACGTGAAGCTACTCTAAAGCTTTGCATAGAAAATCAATTTCTCGTTATCCTAAAAAGAAATTTGTGATATATTCAGTTTCACCATGAGTTGATAAACTTTATTTCGAAGTTTTTAAGCAAAATGATTCGTTTGTTTCTAAACAAAAACAACTTTTAACAGTCAAATTTGTTAACCAAAAACTTTCAACCTTTGAGTCTACATATTTTTGCATCAAAGTTTCTAACGAAATCTTTTTGTGTTAGCTGCGAAAGGAAAATTGCATTCAGCCTTCGAAGTGCAACTCGGAAGGGTCAGGCATAAATGTGATTTTTGGAATCTGTTTTTTTTTTGGGCTCTTCGTGTACGGAAGATGTGTGGAAAAAACCTTGCAATACGCTGACTGAGAACGAGCCGTTTTATGAAGACTTGACCTACTTTCAAATAAATACATAGCTCAATTTACTTGTTCAGGCTTATTTTCTTTTATTTAAGTAACTTTCAATGAATACAAGTTTATATACAGCGTTTGATGTTAGACTTCAATCATAAGTGGAAACTGAAGATTCGTTGTTCGATCTACAAATATTACTGCGCCGATCTGTCAGCAGAACGAGAAATTATCTTGATAGAAAATTTCAACTTCTATGGCGCTTTCTCTTGGAAACTTTGATAAAATATCCCGCTTCCTGTTTCGAGCCATTAATCTTGTTGTGATGCAAATTAAACTATTTATAAATTTTCAACTTGATTTAATGTAAACCGTACTCTAATGTTCCTAATTAAAAGCTCGCTTGCAGTGATTGCTTCGCTGTCTGTTGCTTTTTCTGATCTCAACGAAAAATAAACTTTTTGAAATAGATATAACGCTGCATTTTGAAATGAAAACTCCTAATTAACCCGTCTCTTTATTTCACCTAATTAAATTAAAAAGTTCAACATTGTACAGTCTATGATGCTGAGAAATAATTGCAAAAAACAGAACTAAAATAAATAAGGAGCCGTTGGGCTTGATGCAGAGCGCAAAGTTGTGCTGCATCGCCGCCGGGTGTTCCCCTGCAAACAAACGGGAGCAGAAGAGGTTCAGATAAGTAGGACTATTAATTAATATTTCAAGTGAAGAATGAAGCAAAACTTTTTGTTTGAGCAATGAGGAAGGAAGTTCATGAAAGGTGAACGAGAAATTCTCTCGGCCAAGTCAGAAAGTTTTAAAGACGCTTTATAATTTGGCAAGAGACTTAAAGTACATAAAACAGAATTCCAGTTTACCGCTTATAACGTTGACAAAAACGCTCGCTGATTTTGCGATAGTCGGCACACCTGCAAACATTGTAAATGGAATAAAATCAGAGTTCTATGGCGCTTTAAAAAAATGAGAGCAAAGTTACATGTATAATTTCCGCTATCTGATTGCGCCGCACGTTGAATTCTCAATCTGTCGCAGAGTGAAGAGCGAGGCAAAGTGATTATTGATTTGCAGCAATTGATAATCAATGTCTACGGTTTCAAAGCAAATCTACTTACCGCGAGGTTAACCCATCTGTGGAATCAGTGTCTACGCTGATACGATTCATATCATCTGAATTTACATCGTTTTCGTGTAGCCTAGTTTGTATCATATCGTTTCCTGATGTTTGTTTAGCATGATTACATTTGAAGATGATAAATGGATTAGGTTTTGCGTGTTTGAATTGTTACAGATTCACTCACCCTTATACCAATAAATTGTTCCTAAATCGTGCGGCCCTTGTTGGAGTTTACAGATCAACGTAATTTCGCTGCCCGACTTCACGTAAAGATCTGGAGGTCCCATTACCCGTGCTTTTAATTCTATGCAAAGAGTTGAACGAGAGAGAAATTTCAAGCATCGTTAGAACACGAGTAAATAATGTTGAACGCCAAAAAAACTTGCAGAGCTTCCAACAAATTTTCCAATTCAGCGAATTAATTCATTCTCATTTTGCACTTGATGAGAACGAAAACTGGCGCTTTCCTGCCCGCTTTTGCCTTCTCATTTCATTTTCCCTTCTTCAAATTTATGGTTTCGGTAGGTCGATTAGAATTTTTCTTCTGTCTCAAAAGCTTCGAGCTCGAAGTGTAAAATGGAAGCGTTTAAAGATCCAACAAAAATTGAGAAAAATGTTGAAAATTTTCTGGAACATTAATCTTGAACTTAGTTCGTCGTCGCGTCTGGCAGTTCTCTCTCAATAACTTATGTAAGTTAAATGACATAATGACGAGCTTGCTTCATCCACGACAACGATTTGTCTTAATTCTTTTTAAAGTGTGAGCATTTAAACTCCTCACATTGAACGAACTTCTTGTAGCTTCTTGTTTTTGCCAGTCACTCTGCTACTTAAGCAAATTATTGAGATTTTTGCAAACCGGCTGTAAGGCAAGACGCAGTTCTGGAAAGAGCAATCTGTCGTAAGTGATGGCTCAACGTTATTGGTAAAATCGATTTTTCATTTTCGTTCTGTCATCACAGGAAATGTTTAGCCTATCCAAAATTACTTGGATCAATTGGTAGCTTCTTAAACAAAAGGAAGAATGCTTGAGCAAAAACTTCAGTCGGAATAATGCCCAACATTACATAACGCTTTTTTGCTAGCTTCAGATATTTTCTCCACGTCTTTAATACCGATGTGAGCTTCCCGACGTTGTTATGGTTTAGTAAAAAGAATTCTGCGATAGAATTTCATGCCTCATTCTGTCAATATTAAGAATTACAAGATTAAATTAGGCCCATCAAATGTGACCGCTCATATTTATTTCCTCTCATCTTCCGGTTTGCGGCACAACTGAAGAACATGAAATGCAATGAGAGGGGAGGGAACCGGAGAAAAGCTGGGATTTGGGGAAATCAACAGAAAATTCTCTGTTCTCAGTCGTCGGTATCACGTAACAACATAATGGAGCTGCTCGGAATTTTTAAACAATAGTTCAATTCCAAAGATGAGGAGGAGAAGTTCATGGCATTAGTGAGCGAGCCGCTCTTCCCTTCAGCTACTTATCGCAAATGCCATTAAATTGAGAGCAAAGAAAATCCAATTTAGCGAAAAACTAATTTTTATATCTCACAAAAACTTTTAAGACGCAGTTGGGTTCTCCAAGTTCCACAAATCGATTTCAGATTTCCCAGCGAAATAAATTAAACTGTGATGATAACGACTACAAATATCTCCTCGTTTAAAATTTATTGCGAAATCGCTTCGCTTTCTTTTTAACTTGTATTTCGATTTTAATAGTTTTCTTCTTGGAAATTAGATAGCTCTTGGAATGTTTGCTGCTGCAATGTGTACAATTTATCGGAGAACAATCGACAAGACTCGAAAGACAACTGAAGCTATTAAATTGAGCTACTCACCTATGACGTTCAGCACATAAGACAGTGACATTTTTGGTTCCGTGTTGATTTGGCACTCGTAGACGCCATTATCTCTTAAGTGAGGGTATTTTATTTGCAGCGTCCAATTACCCAAGTCATGAGATCTTATCACCTGAAAAACAGAACAAAAGATTTGAAAGAGGCGAACGAACGACGAGACAGCAATAAATCCGGCTCAGACCCAATTAGAGGGTGAGAGACGGCGGCAGAGTGACACAGCAATAAATATCATATGCCAATTGTACTCGAAATGTGTACCTGAAACCGTTGGTCACTTGTGTAAGAAGATGGGCCGCTCGTCAGTATATGTAAATCTCGTTTTCGAACCCACGAAATCTGAAAATAATTTAAGAAACCTTTGAAATCGAAGTTTCATTCTCTCAGTATAAAAATCAAAATTCCACGTTCTCAATCATTGGTTGATTCCTTCGAAATTTTATCGCTCCGTGTATCAACATTAAAGCCATCTCAAAACGTGCCTTATCGAAAACGTAATCAACTCGATTGGAATGGAAAAAGTCGATGAAAATGTTGCATCAACCAGCGATGTAATGTCGAATGTTAATGAGCTTGAGGCAACGACATTTAAGCCTTCAGAGGGTGCGAATGCTTGTGACGGTGAGATGCTGAAACTTTTCTTGTGCTCATTTTCATTAAGGCGCTTTGCCTTTTCTGTCGCTTGCTAGACGCTTAAAGCCTGGCAACTTATCAACAATGAATTGTCAAGGATTTCTCGTCAAGTTTTCATTTCTCCAAATGCTTATTGCCTCTCGTCGCGTAAACACTGACAAATGAATGTATACTTTTACAATTTAAGCCTTTCTGTTAAGTATCTCGAGATGGGTGCTCGTCTCTCGTGCTTCCCGTCATCATTAACATAAAGACTTGTAACAAGACTTTTGTTATGTAATATGCTAGTGATTATGATTTCTTCCATTACACGACATGAATTCGCGTTGAAGAATCCCCGAGCTTTATGCACGAACAACAGAACGAAATAGTTTTAATTGAGAAAGTAATTCTACCACGCAAAGTTCTTCGCTTGCCGAGTTCGGTTGACGCTGAACTCGACAAAATGAGAATTACGACATTTCATGTAGTTCACAGCAACTCATGTTGCCATTAAATTGCATTTTAACAGCGTTTTTTTCTGGTAAAGTTATCATCAAATGAATTCTTTCGTCTCAATTTAAAGCTTACTTAGGGATAACAACTTTTTCATCGTTCCAGTTCAAGCTTTGACAGGCTTAATGATTGCTAACGAGTTGGAAAAAACTTCGTCAGCAGTGTCAAAGCCATCAGCCCTCGCGAAGCCATCAATTATGTGTCGAATATGTCTGAACAACGAGGAGTTTGAAAGGTAAAATTGTCAAGCGACATGTGATGTGTAAATCCTCAGTCATTCAATTTGTTTCATCGTCAAAGTTGTGCAAAGCTCGAGTTCAAAATAAATTACTAGTGATTCTTTCAATGAATTGTGTTAAATGAATACGCTGACTCTATTCAATCACTGTGCAACCCTTTGATCACATGATAGATTGAGTACTGAATTTTGTAATTAAGCATTGGAATGAAAATCTCTAGAGCCATCTATTCCCACATTCCATTCGATTTGCATTCGAATTATTCATAAAACTGATTGCGGTTCTTTTCAGATTGCTGTCGCCATGTCGCTGCAAAGGAACGATGCGAATGGTTCACCAACATTGCCTTGAACATTGGCTATCGATGTCTGGTCTGTCTCATTGCGAGCTTTGTCTGTTCCATTTCGCAACCGCACATCAGTTAAGGTGAACTTTGTCCTTTCCGTGGTCATTTTAAATAAGCGAGAAATGCCTCACGAGCATCCGTTCTGCGATCCAAGCCGAATCATAAATAACATCTTAGCCTCAACGCACAAAAAATGACAAGGCACCCGTCCGCATTAAAAGGAGATGCGAGATGAAATTGAAACGTAAATTTGGACGAGTTTCTTGCTTGAATTAATGACAATTCCCTTTTCAACCATTGCGTGACGCAAGCTCATCACTTAAGCCTATTAAGGATCAACGTTGGGCTTTTATGAAAATAATTTTTTAAATTAATTCTAATTTTTCTTTTCTCGAATTTTATGACAACCGCCATCGCAACCTGAACTACCTTTCTGCTATCTGCGACCGTATCGCATTAATTCTGATTATTATGGTTGAAAAATCACAGGTACGGCATGATTGAATCCATGCGAATATGGTTTTCCCATCCGAGGAATCGCTCGCTGCTTCAGGTAAGCAAATTAATCATTGAAAGTTGCTTCAATCGCTTGAATTTTTACCGCTTAATCCGTCGGATTGAGAGCGTTGGCAAAAGTTTTCTCGCACGCCAATTATTTATGAGCCATGTATCCGCTATTTCCCTCGCCCCGCCAGCGATAGCGAACGATACAGATTTCCTGAAATTTAATTAAATTATTTCGTTCATCCTTTCTCACACGAGCACATGAGGATAAGATTGATATTTATTTTGCCGCCCTCGAAACATCAGCATATGTGTAAAGTCAAAACACCTTTCAACGCTCTCACGCTCGCTTTAAGAATACCTCTCACCATAACTAGGGAGCTTTGTTACAAATACTGATGTTTGTGACTACGGTTCACTGACTAATTAACATCGAATAATCAATCCTCAAAACTAATTCGATTATCGCTCTTTTCTGCAGTCGGACATTCTGCTTTGCATGCTGCTCTCCATCGTTACCTTTGGACTGGTCGCTTTCTCTATGTTCGGCATGTATTGGATTGCTACGACACATGGAAGCCCAACCAGCCAAATCTCTCGCTATTGGACGGAAACTGCTATCGGAGTGTTCTTGGGCATTGTGGTAAAGTGCATAATAGGCAGCATCGCCAAACATTTTAATTACAAGCAAGTCGGATACGGCTTGAACTTTTTGCTTGCTTTTATTCCATGCGGTGTAAAGTCAATTGATTGCTGACATAGCAAGAGTGCAGTCTTGTTTTGCGGATAGACTGAGCAAGCCTAGCAGGGAAACTTTAGAAGAGGATTTTATCAACGCTAAAGCTCAGTGCTCCCGGCAATTCGTTTTCATTTTGTAACTGGCGGAGTGTGTTGTTAAAATAACTTCTCTGCGACAAAATGAATGTTTATGTGCACTAGCTCCGCAACGAGAGTTCTACTTAGTTAAGCTTAGCGAGAAAAGAGAAATTGAATTTCACGGCGGAGAATGTTCTAAAGGATAAATGCAGAACGAAGTAGGAAGTAGCTCCTTTCTCCATGACTCAAGCTTTTCCTGTTCGAGCGAATCGTTAGGAAAGTTTTCGATTCGATCGTTTCACATTTAGCAAGCAGAGACAAACTTTATTTAATTTTGCGCAAGAGATGGCAAAACCAAGGATTGAAAAACTTTCCGATTCTCTTTTACTGTCCCTGAAGCAAGCAAAAAGCGAGCTATTGAAATCTCAATCGATTTTGTTTAATTGTTAATTTACACAGTTTACGTTTCAGCTATTTGCATTTGCTATCAATACGGTTGTGGTGGTTAAAGCTAACATCGTTCCCTGGTTCCAGTGAGTCATTTAATTGAATTAGTTTGCTTGCGTTTCAATGTCTTTATCGGTGAATTTCTATCATTGCAAATCAGATGGTGGCGTCGTTGTAAGCAAGTTCAGTTGCTCATACGTGACGTTCAGAATCCTTGATCAACAGTAAACGATTTTCAAAACTCACATCTTTATCACCAAGTCTCTCAACTCTACAATGTAAAAAGGCAGTTTGTCCTATCGTTACGGTTATATTTCTCTGTACATCGAAATCAAAATACGGCATTAAATATGAGGATGCTGGCTCTACAGTTGAAGAAAAGCTCCACGACTCTGCAATGAAAAAAGAGAGGGGAAACGTTGTTACTGTTTGTATACCACTCAAAGCTTAACAAACTTTCAGTTAACAGGAAGTTCTCGGTATTCAATTGATTCAAAAGTCACAGGAAGTGGCAATATCATTCCCCCATGTGAAGAGTCTTGATATTTATTCCGCAACGCAGAGAAGTCAAGGAAACATTCGCAAGCTAATTCGACCCGATTCGACCGTCATTCATTCTGAAAACGAAGAGCACGCTTCACTTCGTCTAATCAGTCATTTTGTTTCGCAGACTGTGCGTCTGCATTGTTTCCGTTGAACTATCTCAAATTCCTCGTCGAGAATCCTTGTGCCCATAAGTCATCTTGTTATTGATATTTTTGTTCCATATAGGAACGAAGGAACTAAGTTGCTCTTTATTTCCAACATAACAACTTATTTTCTAGAGTTTTTGTACACTCAGCAATTGTCTGTTTGAACAAACATGTTTTCAACAATTGATCCTTATGGAAACTATGACAACGATTGCGAGGAGACTGGCAAGTCAGTCATGAAAGTCCAAAGAAGCATAAACGTACTTTCCGTCGATGTTTTAATTACAGCGAAAATAATCTGGGCCAAGTTGCTGATATTTTTCTCTCCAAATGCGAACGTCCTAGTCGCATGATATGACTCATACGTTTCTTTAAGAACTTGCATATCCACAAGAAGCGAAACTATTTACAAACTTCAAAATCGCCTCGAGCTCAATGTGTCATGCAATAAAAAGAAAAGTTTTCGGTTAAACGATACAAGCCAGACGTGCTTTTGATAGCGAGACATCGTTAAATCCCTATCGGCCAGAAAGATTCGTTGAAATATCAGTGAACGAGGAGGGGAAAACAAAAAAGTTTAATTCAATTTTTCAAGTCGTTGGCTCGCATCGCAACAAAAGTAGGAAGAGAGAAAGTTAAATCCTAAATATTTATCGATTACCAGAATCCTTCCACAACTCACATGGGAATAAAAGGGTTTCTTGTTTTTCAGCAGCAAAACAAAAGTTTTATCTTAAAACTTTTCCCTGTGTTTTTCTTGCTATCAGTTTCATGGGGATATGAAGCGAAGAAGAAAGTAAATTTGTTATTGAGCGATAAACTCTATTAGCATTCTCAGCAGCGAATATCAACAACATTTACGCATCGTATTGATTTCGCAATTATTTCAACAACCAAGATGACCTTTGGGCAGATGGCAGACATCTTGAACGAGTTTCAACAGACCAAATTGACCGTAAATGCTTAAAAGTTCAATCCCATTTACCTTTCATTTTGCTGTGCAGCAGTATGAGATAAATTAATGCAATATTTAGATGATACCCGAAGATCATTTTTGCCTAAGTCGCAGTATAATCCAGGAGTAAGCTTGCTCTAAATTGCAGATTGTGTGCTTCACCACACCACTGATATTTTTGATGTTCTCCGCCTTTCTTTCTTATGTCGTGCCAACTTTAAGAAAAATTCATATTCATTCCTTATTTATCTGTCTCTGACACTCTGTATTAACATCATAAAAGCACGAGATATTCACCAGAAGCGAGACATTCATGTTTCTTATCTCATATAAATTTCACTTATTTTATGCTTATTAAAAATTACTTTTGCTTTTCTCGCTTTATTCCTCTCGCATTCACGCCTCACTTTGCTAGGCGCGGGCGGAAATGAATTCTGAATTTATTTTAATCTTTTATTGTAGATCATCACAACTTCCCAGGCTCCGCTTTGTCATAGAGTGTTTGTCTTGTATTTTTATAACTTTTCTTCTCTTATCCTTCTCGCTTTCTTTTGTCTCACCAACCAAGGGTGGAAATTTTCACAGAGAAACTTCAAGTGACACAAAGCACATTTTCTTACATGGAACGAATTGCTGCTTTCAGCGCTCACGTCGAGAGAATAACACACGGATTTTATCACTTTAGCGTTTCAAACAATAAGAGAGTTGAAATCCTTGAGCCTCAACTTGTCACTTCTTTCTCGGTATTCATTCTTCTTGTAGAGCGAGGCTGTTGAAGGATGCAATGTGCTTTGTTAACACCGAAATAACAATTTCCACGCAGGTTCACTTGAATATTATCGCCCGACAATCCTTCGCACTGCAAGGTAACTGAAGCGCAAAGTGAATTCTCTGTGAATAGCGCGTATTCAATTCAATTTATTCATGCTCACTTCACGTAACACCAAACGGAGAAAATGTTTTTTTTTTGTGCGATTGTTGTTGAAAGCAGGGAATGAAATTTCGTACTTGTATCACTTCATGAGGGTTGCGTTGTTCGTACCTTTTCGCACTTTTTGTTGCTTACGGTTTAACTTCTTTTTTGACTGTTCACAGCTAAAACTTGATATGTTTGCCTCTTTATACTGCCTGCGTACTCAGCTTTCTTCGTCGAACCAAACCTATTATTCTCCTCTGGGCTCGGTGTTCGGAGATTTTATAGCATAATGAAATTAAACTATGCGTAAGCGATTATCTGTTTATTGCAGTGTACTGAAAATGGATGCGTGCGTTCCACAGTAACTTTCCCACTTTCGTCAGTGATTCTCATTAACAAGCACAAAAGGGATTTGGGGCATGAATGACCGATTCATTTTATATGCTCAGTTATTATAGGGAAATTTCTTGTGTTAAGATGTTAGGCTTCCACGGGAGAGTTGTTCAATCGATTGCGTTCACCTTTCGCCCTCCTGGCGCTCATCTCGTCTCTCTATCGAGTGTCACTATTTTCTGTTCATAGAACTGTTCAATTGGATATTAAACTTTCATAAGCTGTCTCGGACACCACCTCTATTGACATCCAGAGTTGAACTAATATTTCATCCGAACTAATGATTAAAACATGAGAACATTATTAGCTTGTACTGATACACATTTGTGACAGCTATGATCGATAGGGATTGCAGAACTGCAGTGTGTTGTTCGACTTCTTCTTTCAATCAATTGCACGTGGAAAAACAAAGTTTCCTCTCGACAAAATCGGACGAACGATATCGAAATGCTTTTCACATCATAATCCTGTTTGTCTTGTACAACACACGAGTCGTCCCAGGACTTTATTAATAATTATTTCGAGACAGACAGTTCTGGCTATCGTCCAACGGCAAATGAAAATACATAACTCAAACGACCTGCATAAATTCCTTTTCATTTTATATGCACAAAAATTGACACTAAGTTTTAATTATGTCTCGGGACATTTGGGCGGTTGACACTTTGTCTCTCAAAATAGCTTCAATCTTCTGAGCCACGAACGCTCGATGAATTATCTGATAAAAAACTTTTATTCTTCCGAAGGATATGCCCGTATGTCTGTTGGCTTATTCAGTAATTGAATTATTTATCGAAGTTTATTCCCAACATTGCGAATGACTTAACGGATGAAAGGACGCAGAGAAACTGAAGTGAACTCTGGTAATAAACAGATTTTCACACACAATTTTCTCCTTACTGCTGCCATGGAAATAGCTCTCATGGAATTTCCGTGGAATGCCAACGAGAGCACTGGAAGTCTTTGGAAAACAATCTGAAAATCAATCTTCAACATACAAATTGTTGAACGTTCAATGGCAGAGGAGGAACGTTGTGTTCAAAGCATGTTTCCTAATTTCATGCATTTTTATTAGCATGACACCAACCAACCCCAATGCCATTTCATTTGTCTAGTGTTCGTTTTCACTGAGGCGACGAATGCTCTGTTTGTTTGATACTCGTGGTGGCGCTTTGAATGAAGGCTCTCCGGGTGCTACACACAAAAGTTTAAAGATGAAAAGTATTTGCATAATGAGTACTTTCGTGCTACGTACTCGGGAGAAACTTTTCAATTTATTCATACACAACAAACAGAGAGTTTCTTTATTTTAACAAATAGAAACTTCTAGTCAAAGTCATCCACTTTCAGTTTATTTATCAGCACGAATGTTTACAAGTCACACAACATCGGGCATTATGACATGGAAACAATTTTTTGGGAAATGCGAAAAGTTTCGGCGGCTTATTGTTTCTCGCTTCAGTTTGCTTATAAATTTTAGTGATTGAAGTCTCATTCAGTCACCGTTCCCGTTCTCATTGATTGTCATTCAAGATTATTTATGTGCTCGACTTTTTCCTTACTCAACGTTGTTTGAAAAATGTGGCGAATTGAGTTCGCAGGAAAGCTTTAAGTGGGTGATTGATTGAGTTATTGAAAATCGGTAAACAAAATAAAAACTGAGGAATCAATAAAGGAAAGCTGCGTTTGAGCTCAATTTGCGAGGGCGGAACGTTGTTAAATCATATAAAGCGAATTTATTCATAACCTTTTGCCGTTAATCAAGATTTGTTTGGATCGAGGAAAATTGAAATTTCATTTTAATTTTCTCCTGTTTTCACATTTTGATGACGAAAAAAAGGAAAGGCTTTGTTGATTAAAAAGTTAATCACTTAATTATTGTTCTTTGAGCTTGGAACTTGTTAGCTTCTTAATATCGAGCAACGGTTGCGAGGCATTGAATTTGACATTCTCTCCCTCCACGGTTGAACGAAATCTTCAACGTTGTCACGCCAACAAATTGAAATTCTTGCCTTCAGCTTCTTCACCTGCAAAATATCTCGTATTAATTACACTTCTTGTCATTGCTCTTATATGCTCACTCATGCTCACATGTGTCAATACAAATTTCAATCGCAAAGACGTGTCGACGGGGAAAGGAATTTGGAACATGGATATCATTCGCTTCCTTTCATTTTGCTCGCTCTTGTCAACAGTTCTCGTGTCTTTGCTCACACAGATGATGTGTAAAGAAACGAAATAAGCTTTTGCCGGCTTGTAAGTGATAATTTGTATACATGAAGAGAGCGATGAACTTTTAAGTGCCTTCCCTTCGTTTCAAACTGGCTCGATAAAAGAAATTCTTTACCATGAGAGCAAAACAGTTAACCGAGGCAATTTAACGTCGTCTTCATGAATAATAATAGCTTTGATCTTTCCGCGTGATTAATTACACTTGCGACTCTGCTTTGATCGATTAAACGCTTAAGTCAGCGGTGTTTTACACTTCATTGGATCCACTCACCTTTTAAGACAACAACTGCTGAGAAGCACATCGCTTAAAACTAATTCTTTGTCTTCTCTTTCGTTTTAATCGTTTCATCATTGAGACAAACGAGCGAAAATGTTACGGCAAACAGCAAACTCAACTCGGTCCAAAACAAAAAAAACATGAAAGATGCGAGAAACAGAATCACGAAGAGAGAAATAAAAAGATTTAGTCATCATCACTAGTCTTTAGGTCGATGTGATCGGAAACAGAGGGTAATCACTTTTTGTCGTGTCTGACAGGCTTGAAACGTGCTTAAGTGAGTTTGTTGCATATATTCAGAGTAGTCTAACGAAGAAGAACCTAGCGGGAGCCAGTGTGTCAAGTGAAAATAATGAAGAAATTGAAACTGATTGTTCTGTGCATAGCAGCACTGTTTGAAATCTCTGCTCCCGTTTCCCTATACACGATAATTAGTGAAGCTGAACACGTAGCGCACGATAATCACCGTTTACCGAAGAAACTGCAACCAGTTGAGCTAATGGTAGACGCCACCAACTACTTGGGCTTTAAAGTTCTTGATTTGCACTCGAACCTCAACAAGAACAATATCGGTGAGAAGGAAAACTTCTTCGAGTGCTTTGATTCCTATCGCTTCCTCTCCTTGTTCAGCTTTTTCGCCCTGCGGTTTAATGAGCGTTTTGGTTGCATTATACGAAGGCAGCTCGGGACGGAGCACAATTGAATTAAAAGAGTCATTGGAGTTTCCGAACGAACGTGACATAGTACGAGTGGGAATCCGAGATATTCACAGGAGGTTGAGGGTAAGTGTATAAAAAGCTCCCATTATCGCCCCTAACGTTCAACATTTACTTGCCCCCTCTTGATTTATTCGCCCTCGTTGCACACGTAAGTCTGCATAATTGATTATTATGATGACTTGGGCTGTGCTTTTGACTTATCTGCTTGGAATAGTACACTCTCGAACTGGAAGCGGTTTTATGTCGCCTTGCTCAGCGAGGCCAAGCCGAATGGATTAACAGATTTCTTTTTCTCCAAATGATACATGATACTTGATTTTTTCTCCGCGACACCCATTCCGAAATGGGATTGTTCTACTCGTTCTGCTAACTCATTTTACGTCTATTCCGCTTACAGAGCTATTTCTACAAGAAGGAAAATCTTCTGAGTGGCTTAATATTTAATAAGGAAAACATCACCATTCGACCCGAATACGAGACAGTGTTGAGATTTTACGGCTACGATTTGGATGGCGCCTCGAATATGTTGACGGAATCAAAAGTGAATGACACCGCTGAAAACATGACAAATGTGACAGAAGCAACAGATAACACCACTGTAACTACTTTGGGAAACGACACGAAAGCTGACGGCGACGAGGAGAAGGAAGGAGAAGAACCAACAACAATTCAACCCGAATCTTCCGACAACGAAGTACCGACAACGGATGAGGCTATTGTAACGGAAGAAGAGAACACAGAAGCTGATGATGAGGATGTAACGACTGTTGCGCCAGCGAGCAGAAAGCGTCGAGGCCGTTTAGGACGTGGTCTGAAGGGCAAAAACCGCCGGGACAAAAAACAATCGGCAATATTAAAGCGTCGAGTTCGGTCTTACTACGTGCTTCTCGATGAAGATTATGAAAATGAGTTCCACTTAGAGTCAACATCACCTTCGTCAGCTTCCCCACAGGGATCGACAGTAACAGCAATTCCAACGTCTACTGCTCGAGTGGCTCATGGAAAGTATAGACACAGCAATCCGAAGGATCTGTTTGAGAACGTCGATAGCGATACGGTGGAGCATATTTTCTACTTGAACGAATATGAATCAGTACGAACTCCGTTTAAAATTTATGACACGGTCATGAAGTACGCTCACATCGACTCGCTCCAGGCTTCCGTTTTAGAAATTGATTTGGATACCGACCATTATAACTTAATTATTTTCGTACCGGATCATCATGACGGATTAAGTGATTTGACCAGCAAATTGAGATTGCATGAGCAGAGCACATTAAGAAGAATTCGTAACAACATGGAGTTTTATTGGGTGAAAACGATTGTGCCGAAATTCAGTCTGAAGGGTAACACGTTGCTCACAATGGATTTGCAGAATGTAAGAATAATCTGAATGAACGAGCGCCTTTCAATTAAGTTTAATTTACATTTATATTTTTTCTCCTCTTTTCCGACCTTTTCATGACTCGCGAACTTCGAACTCCACCCTTGGGCACACTCTCCAATTAGATGGGAATCAACGATATTTTCGAGCCGACGAAAGCTGACTTCACTCAGCTCGCGGACGACAAAACGCTCTATGTAAAGAATGTTGAGCAGATGGTGAACATAAATATTCGAACGCAAACGACGCAACAATTAAAAAGTAATTTAAACTTACAGTTTTGTCTGAACCAGGCCCATTGATTGCGAAACGAGAAATCGATGAACATTCCCGACGCCACGCTTCAATGGGTCTTTTAATCGTTACTTGATTGCTTGGTACTCAATTAAGAATTTCCATTGTTTCCACAGAAATCTCATCGCTTTACAAGCATCCCGTTGAAGTTCCCGTCAATGCGCCGTTCATCTATTGTGTTGTCGACAGGGAACTTGACTTGGCCATCATCGCCGGGAGAATTCTAAATCCCTTAAACTCGAGAATTCAATGAGACATGGAAGCTCGCTCTTCATCAAATTATTTGTTCATTAGCATTCAATGACTTGCTGTGCATAAAGATCATTTTGATGGAAGCAATGCTTGATTTCCATAATTTTAATTTGAATGCAAATTAGTTTGTAAGACAAGTTTGTGAAGAGCGATAACCGAGAGGAATAAATCAATCCAATTAAGCTTTTCACTCCATTGCTGTAAAATCACTTTTTGTTTTGAAATTTAATCCCATGGTAAGATCACATCACAATTGCTCTCCAAATAGAGTGCAATTTAATCGTGGAATCCTCACAACTTTTCATCGAAAATTAATCAACAGATTCATTAAAATTAATTATAATTACACAAAATATCCGCAAATTTTTCAGCAATAAATTTCCATTTGAGTGATTCAAAAATTTCTCATTACCCAGGAGGGATAATCAAATTAGGCGGTAATGATGAGTAAATTTATCGATTTACATCTTCTTCGTACCCACTTAACTTTAAAACAGTAATAATAAAGAAGAGAAGCTGTAACTTAGCAAACCTCTCACGCCTTTTAATCAATAACACTCGAAGGTCTCCACGTCAGAAACGACTCGTACGTCCCCACGATTCGTGTGACACGAACAAATTTTGCGCACAAGGACTTATCTTTCCCTAGAGATTCGATTTATGAGTGTTCAGCGTGCAGTCTTATTGAGATTTCCCTTCGTTTCCGCAACACGTACCTGAACTCGATATCTATTCTTGCTTAGGATGGAAAATGTAAAGCATCGACTCTCGATTCGAGAGAAAAGTTAGGGAAATCGATAAACTTTTTGTTCAAATTCTCTTTCATTTTTTCCTATTGCGAAAGTTTTATTTTATTTATATTGTGTAAGTGGAAAGCTGCTCAATTTATGAGATTTATATGAGTTTGTACTTTGCTGCTGAGCTGTTCAGATGAAAATCGTGTCAAATTTGTTTCCCCAGGGTCGTTCAAAACATCGCTTCAGGAGAGTTTATTCAGTAAAAATTCATAAAGCTAACAACTGGATTACAAAACGACGTCGTTAGAAGCTTCTCGGCCAACGCAGTGAATCCACTTGATTACGATGATGATGAAACTGTAGTCAGAGTCTCTTACTGACTCGCAGAGACTCAATGAAGCTTAATAGAGAAAATTTTTATTTACTCCACAAGCATTTTATTAATCCAGTCTGGGTTTGGATTCGCACGGTTTTCAAATTTAAGTTTAACCTGGAAATATATTTGACAGCTTTAAAATTTTCAGTGTAAATCCCAACGACAACTTCATGGTTTTTCTTCTGAATTTTAGACGAATTCTTGAAGCTTTTCTGTTATTAATTGCTTTAACATGTGGTAAGGATCATGCATCAGAACATTGTCAGCAATGTAAATTTATTAGATCAATTTTTCATTCTCAGTTTCAGCACATACCGAAGGTAAAATACCTGGATTTAGCACCACTAACAAATTGGCCATGTGGAAACGTTCATCCTGAGGGAACTCTCAATAAAGCTCTTTTAAAATGGTTCTGTTTAATGTTGTATCATCTGGACTGCCGAGAAATTTTTCGATTTTCTTTTATCGGATTTCCGTGAACATTTTCCCGAGATTAAAATTGTTACAGTTTCTAAAAATATGAAAAAATCATTAAGATAATAAATATGTTGAAGCCATCGCTGCAAAACTAATTGGGATTCTTGGGATAAGCAAACGTCCAATAAATTTCCACGAAATCCTCTTGCTAAAAATTTTAACAAGCGAACTTGCAATTGGTTCGATTCGAACGGATTAAGGGATTACGACAGAATTTATTTACTATCGATGCAGCTGGATAACTTCAGAGCGTGTGGAGAGTGAAAACCCAAATCAAGATCCAAATAATATTTATTTTCTGATTCTTGGGTTGCAAATGTAAGGTTCAGGAAATATTTTGTTGAAATTTTCATGACCTTTCGCTGTATAAAATAGAGATGAACAATTAAGATGAAAAGGATGTTGTTTATTGAGATGGACTCTGTTTGCTTTCAAATTCCCGTGCCTCATAAAATGTTTCATATTCCAAGTTTGAAACTTTAACTTAACTTCAACTCAAGGCATTTGAATCCCTACATTCAATCTTTTGCACTCAACGATGGTTCGCTTTAACTTGAAAAAACTATTCAAATGATACAATCTCGTGGACATTGATAGAAACTTTTTGTTTGTGCAGAATAAATATATTTTTCTGAAAGTTTCTCCATTCCGTTCGATCCTGCAAATCTCAGCTATTTCCTATGAAATAAGAAATATGAAGCCCGGAGAGCGTCCAGTAGTCAGTTTAAAAGAAAATCAATAAGCGGTATTGGAACGAAGTTTTCTCGTGTTCTTCACCTACCGCAATAAATCCTGTAGAAGGATGCGGAAACAAATGACTCAACACATTTAAGACTTTGCTCGTACCTATCTAAGTATGGATAGTGTGTTGTGATAAGTCGGAGGATTCGCCACAGTAAATCTTCTGTCGGAGCTTATTAGGTTTGAGTCTACAAACCATTAAATCTTAATGTAGTTCAACACTAATCTTTCCAAAGGATCAAAAACATTTGTCATCTTATCACTCGAAAGATGTAGTGGTGACGGAAGAACAATGTCCAAGAAAGAAGATGTCAACAGCAATTAAACACTTCAGCAGTTCGGGTCGAAAACTATCGGCTCGTGCGGTTCATCACAACAATGATCTACAAATCCGCTTGTAAGCACTTTCTCACCGGCCCTCCACAAATTGAGTCTCGATTTAATCTTGTAGTCTCTTAACAAACTTCTTTGATAACCGCTGATTAAGAAGTTTTCTTGAAAATATTTTCAGATTAAAATTTCGATGGTGTTTGATTCGTTCCAACTGATAGTGGTCAAAGTTGAAATGTTTCCATTAATTTTCAAAATTTATTGGTTAAAACTTTGAAGCCATGGTAAACACATTAATAATTTATTTGATTTACACACTCGGTGTAACGCAGAACATCCTCAATGTAAAGGTGTGTTTGTATTAATGTAAAGCTCGTCCCAGATTTTCAAGCGATCTGATCCCGGAAAATCCACAAACGACAAGTTTTCATCGATGTTCAAACATTTGTAGGGTGGCGACTTTGTCTCGACAGGATCCCACAGCACAGTCAAGTCGGATTTCAATAAATTGTCATTAGGGTCACCAGTGACAGCGAATGATGTCAGCAATGAAATCTGTAGCAGAAATGTAGCAAAATAAAATATCCTCGAAGTGATGGAAAACGTACTAATCTGTGAGTTGCTGTAAACTCCAGCGAGTCTTTAACAGGAGCATTAATATGAATGCTCTTAAAAATATATCCGACCTATATTTGAACAAGTTAGCGTATGTCATAATCATAGAACTTTGTTATTAAACGAACCTCATCAGCATGTGAGACACCGCGAATGTCAGGGCCCAAATGTGCGTTTCTGTATTGATTATGTGTTGGAGAGTCGACAGCGAAATGGAAAAGAAATGTTTTTCCTTTCCCGCCTGAAGCTTGCCGACTCCGGATATTGCGCTGCATGCCATGCCAAAAGACTTGATCTCCCTTCAACTAGAGGGAGCATTGAATCTTAAAGATTGCTAGAAACAAGAATGAAATCAATACCTTGCAAAAGGCCATCACATCCTCTGTCGGCTCTGTTTCCAAAGGATAATATGTTTCCTTCAATTGTTTAAGAAACTTTTGTCTGGCTGGGTCATCTTCATTAACTGCAACATCTGTCGGTATTATGCTTGCAACTTTAAAACTCAAGAGCAATGCGGGAGCTTGCTGAATGTACTCGAGATACATCAAACCTTCATCAGAAACACCGCCAAAAATGATATCGATGTCGTTACTCCATGCTTTTTGAACTAGGTTAATTGGATAATCGGCGATAAAAGTATCAACAGTTGTGTAATGTTCAATGCTTGGTCCAAAAGCCATCGATATAATGCCTCGGTCTTCCGGCTGAAGCAAAGAGTCTTGCACTTGAACAATTCTTATTGGATCAGCTGCACGCAAAAACTGAAGGATTTCTTTTTCATCGCCATTTCCCTCGTACCCGAGTTTTTTCGCAAGACGGTTTGCCCAATCCCTATGAGGAGTCAAGCTGAATTTGTTTAAAACGCAGCCGGCCATTATGATTGCTTTGTTGAATAAACCTCTGGACTGATCCGAAACGCAGTGCCAGCTCACTGAACTGCCACCAGCACTTTGGCCAAAGAGAGTGATGTTGTCTGGATCTCCACCGAAGTTTCTGATGTTGTTTTTAATAAATTTCAATGCCATTCGTTGATCTTTCAAGCCAGCATTACCAGGAACATTCAACGCTTTGTCTTTCAAGCTCAGAAAGCCGAAAGCACCGAGACGATAGTTGATTGTCACAACCACAACATCCGCCATAAGTAGATAGTCGGGCCCCAGAACTTCAATGCTGTTAGATCCAGATGTAAATCCGCCGCCGTGAATATAAATCATCACAGGTTGAAGCTTAGCCGGGACTACATCTTTAGTGAACACGTTTAGATACAAACAATCTTCCGAGCCAATGATTTTCTTCTGATAAAAGCTGTCTCCAACGCAGCACGACTTCTCTTGTGTTGCGTCATACACATTAGCCCATTTCACCGGCGGCAGAGGATCCTTTGATGAAACAGCAGTGCGAAACGTGCGATGAGTGAGTCACAATGATTTGCTTATTTTTATCAAAACGAATAAACGAACCTTGAACCTTAATTCTCCGACCGGCGGCTTTGCAAAGGGAATTCCAAGGAAAGCGTTGAAAGGAGCACCAAGGCATGAAAATTTTCTGATTCCCTGAACTTTACCGCTATCCGTATCAACAGTAATTAAAACTGACATTTCAAAATCCAGCCCTTCGCTTCAGAACCAAAATGAGCACTGAGAGGCATTATCTCCAACGCAAACATTTCATGATATCTTAAGTTCGCTGAGTTTATCAGTAATGTTTTTTTAAGAGGCTCACACTCTCACTTCAGTCACTTGGCTTAAAGTCTGAAACCAAATTTGATCAAATGATTTGTGAAAATTTATTTCGCCTACAAAAGTTTTGTTCTTAAATATTTGGTTACAGTTTGGTTCCAATGACATTGAATTTTAGGCAGCCTAAGTCCAAATCAAAATAGAGGAGTGTTTGTTTCTTTGTAAATGCGATCCCAAGCCTCAAGTCGTTTGAACTCTGGAAGAATATCAAATGACAAAGACTCTGCTATGTTGAAACCTTTGAAAGGTGGCTCAAGCGATTCAACTGGGGATATTTGAACATCTTGCATGTCAGCTTTGATAACGTTATCATTCGGATTCCCTGTCGTTGCAAATGAAGTGAACAAAGAAACCTGCGAAACGAATAAAAGTTGTGAAAGCGTTGCAGTCAGCGCGAATGAAACAAACTCACGAATCTCGCAATCGATATAAACTCCATCGAGTCTTTCGCCGGCACGTCTCCGATCGCATTTTTGAACAAGTAACAGCAATCGTCAGCGTGACAGACTCCCCGTACTGTGGGGCCCAATCGTCGAATGCGATAATGGTTTTGCGTTGGGGAATCGACCGCAAAACGGTAAAGAAAAGTTTTTCCACTTCCGCCGGAATTTTGACGAGCTTGGACGACTTGCTGCAAACCGTGCCAGAAATACTGGTCGCTTTTTATCTGAAAATGTGGCCGATTTATAATGATGAAGATAAATTTACGAGTTACTGAACAAACCCTGCAAAAACCTAATGCGTCTTCAGCGATATTGCTCGTAGGCGAATAGTAAAGTTGCTTCAAACTCTCGATAAAGGCAAGCACTTCGGGTCTTTTGTAGTCTGTTATAGCTACAGGTACAACGCTTTCTAATCTAAAATTCTCAAGAAAACCTGGGTTCTCCTTGATGTCTGATAAATACATGATTCCCTCGTCTGACGTCCCACCAACAAGAATATCGATTTCGTTACTCCATGCATGCCGCAGCAGCTCAATCGGATCTTTGGAGATGAAAGTTTCATCCGATTGGTATGGCTCAATATGCGGAGCAAAGGAAAACCCAACTTTTTCCCCTTCCTGAATGAGAGTCCTTTGCACTTCAACGATTCTCACCGGATCAGCGGCTCGCAAAAACTCAAGAACATTTTTCTCCTCGTCACTGCCTTCGTATCCAAGTTTTTTTGCAAGCCTCTCTGGCCATCCAAGTTGCGGAGAAATGCTCCAGCTGTTCAAAATGCAGCCACTCATCAAAATTGCTTTGTTAAACAAACCTCTCGACTGCTCCGAAACGCAGTGCCAGCTCACTGAACTGCCACCAGCACTTTGGCCAAAGAGAGTGATGTTATCTGGATCTCCGCCGAAGTTTCTGATGTTGTTTTTAATAAATTTCAATGCCATTCGTTGATCTTTCAAGCCTGCATTTCCAGGAACATTCAACGCTTTGTCTTTCAAGCTCAGAAATCCAAAAGCACCGAGACGATAGTTGATTGTCACAACCACAACATCCGCCATAAGTAAATAGTCAGGGCCAAACATTTTTGATGAACTCGACCCAGAATGAAATGCACCACCGTGAATAAAAACCATCACAGGTTGGAGCTTAGCCGGGCTCAAATCTTTGGAGTATATATTGAGAAACAAACAATCTTCGGAGCCTATGATTTTTTTCAGAGCAGAGCTCATCTCGTAACAGCCAGATTTCTCATGCGTTGCGTCATAGACATCGCTCCACTTTGCTGGCGGCAATGGGTCCTGTGATGAAATATTCGAGTTGAAACGACCATGGCAATGAATTTTTATGCTCAATAAATTCAACTTGAGTCATTCAACCAAACTGACCTTGAAACGTAAATTATCAACTGGCGGAGTTGCGTATCTTAATCCAAGAAACGAATTGTGATTTTCATTCAATGCTGATGTTTGCTTGACACCCTTCACTTTTCCAAACTCTGTATCGACAATAATGAACTCGGTCATCTTGTAAACTTGATTGCACTCGTTCGTGTTCACGACTTAACTAAACGAAGATATCAACACACTCATTCTCTTTTTATAAATCGCATGTGCTCTCACATCGGAGAGAAACTTGGACTCTAAATATTTACGAATGTGTTGATAAGAAGAAAGAAAAACACCAGCAAACGTAAATTCAAACTTTGCTAAACTGCAAAAGATTTTCTTTAAAGGCCGCATTATTCATGTGAAAATATTTATGAGAATTAGACCGTTTTCCTCTCCGCTTGGTTGCGTCGGGAACTTCATTATTGTACTTTCGTAAAACTTTGAAAATGCTTAAGCAGCATACATAAACTTCTGCAGCGTAAAACTTTGTCTTCTGCTAAACACGATGGCAACAAAAAGCCAGGTGTGGAAACTTAAAACATACCAAATTAATTTTTGAAAAATTCATAACTTCCCTCAAAACGATGCAGTTAAATTGAAAATAAATTCCAGTGTATAACATTAAGAACTTTTTAAGAAATTGATAATCATAATAAATAAATTGTAGAACATGTAATCTTGTCATTGTGAATAAAATGGAACAAACCATAGCGCGATGCGCAAACAATTTTTAGTATTAAGACTATGACTCAGTCGAAAGTTGTCGCGAATAAATTATGGCAGAGCATGAATAAACGAAAAAAGAAAAATTGTCTGACCGTTGGCTCATTAAGATTTGTAACATCGCATATCTTAAACGGCTTCCAGTGAATTATTATCTCATCTGATGATCTCTCAGATCAACGCATCGAATGGACAGTAAAAAATCGTATAAGTGCCTAGACGAGCATTCAGCGAAGGAGATTTGAGACGCCGCCGAGTCTGACTGCTGAAAATTATTGTAGGAAAGATTCGATGTTTGGGAAGTTTATGCTTGCATGGGTTGGATGTAGAGTAACTGTGTGAGAAAATGAGTGACGGGAATAATCATTCACAATGTTAAAGCAGAGCATCTAATCTGAGCTTTTGATTATTATTATTATTCGAGAAGAGTGCAGAAGCTAAAATACTTATATTCTGATCTTTTACATCCTTGTGTCTATTTGAACAAAAATTGTCGGGTGCAAATAAAAATAAAAGATATTTTAATTATCACATCCAGGTTATTCGTTAGCGACAGCAGTGCGACAGATAGAAAGTTAGCCTTGACCTGTTGAAAGCCTCAGCGCATGTTTTATTCTGTCACGAAGCAATTATTTATCGTTATGAAAACGTTCGCAATTCAAATTTACATTGTTTCTTTAATGAGGTAATTTTGAAGAACATTTCTCTATCTTCTGTACTGTTCTTGAATAGAAAAACTGTGTTGCACAGACATCTGCGACTGCGAATAAAAAATTATAATTACGAGCTGTAATTACAGGCCTGTAATCATCTCATTAAAATCATTTCCATGGCTCTTAGTTGCTATTAGTTTTTACTATGACTGTTTTCCTTTATTGCCATTTAACCACCGACATTCTGCTTCAAGAGTATCTTCGAAGTCTTTTAAAATGTAATGTGAAACTGTGAAACAAAGTTTCCTCTGAGCCTTTGACAATTAGGACTCGATCGGAATTGGGTGATTTCGGCTGTTGTTAAAAAATTAATTTTCAATTATTGATCGTGCGAAACGTTTAATTAAAACCCCGAAAATTACTTGAATTGCTTTCGAAATATCACCATGAGCGGACCGATACCGTGAAAGGAGCGCCGATTTATTAATTAACAAAGTCATTGTTGGCGGCTTTTTTGGCGTGAGGTAAAATGAATATTCACTAATAATCATTTTAAAACGAGAGTGGCTCTCCCCTTTCAGCACTTTGCATAACGTTTCGCGGTTGATATGAAATCGTTTTCATGTTTTGCCTTCGAGGGTTGAATATAAGAATGCAAATTGTTAAGGGAATTGGTTTCAACCAATAAAATCAATTTGATGGATCGAACTTCCACGTTGCCGGAGGCAGATGCTTTCATAAGTATTCTTGTGGGAAACAAATCTGGCGACGAAAGATACTTCGGCAAAGATACTTGTGGAAAAGTCTTTATCAGACCTTCAAAGACTTTTTAAACCTTTAAATTTGCGTTTTCATGCCTAAACTTAAAGCAGAGATTTTCGAAGTTTCGCACATAAAATCCACGCAATGTCTTCATTACTTAATCATGCCTTTAGACCGTTGGCATGATTGAGAATCATTAGGATACTGTTTCTTCTTCGAGATCTCTTGTGGATTGCATAATCATCACGAGATAAAGATATCAGTTTACTCGCAATAGGGAGGCACAAATATTTTGGAGCAAGTTGCTAAGGTGATACGCGCTATTAAGATTTTGACATTTCGCTGTAATTGCGTCATGGCATGATGAAAATTACAGTTCAAAAGCAGATCTACAACACCCAGCTTCCATGAGCTTTCTGAAAACCTTTCTCGCCTTTTCATTCATTCATTCATTCATTCATATTATTTGCTTGTACAGAATTTTTGCCGGTCTTTGTGTTTAAATAACAATATTTTACAAACAATAGAGAGAGGATGATTCATTAAGTTGAGTGCGATGAATAATTAAAACTGTGTTAACCTTTCGACAAGTAAATGGCCGCTTTGGTATTCAATTATTTAATCTCGCTCATGGCTCTTACCCTAAACCGTCACTCTTAATTCCATCTGACTCGTCAGGCAGCAACTTTACTCAGAAGCGAATGTGGAACAATTAAAGTCGTAATCAGCTATAAGCTTTTTTCATCCGCAATTCTGACATCACTTCATTGCCTTCAGGATGCTTGCGTCGTTTCACACAATTTCCTCGTCGATATCAATGATTTTCTTCAAAGAGTTTCTTTTTTGATAACTGCTTTGAGAATGTTTGCTTTTTGATTCATGGTTCATTTTGCAAGGCTTCCTTGGGAGAAGCTTTTTTTCTTCAGCAAAACATTTCTACGGAGAATTCAGTCCTTACTAGATAAATATTTAAATGAACAGAGCTTAAAGTTTCAATTAGTCTACTTGTCCCATCGAAAATTGCAACTTGAGGTTGAAAATTCAATTATGTCGAACATGATGCTCGCTAATTACCTACAGAAATTTATACTTTCGATTAATGTTGCATTCGCGATGCAACGTTGAGCTTGAGCTTTACCTAAAATACTTTTTGATTTAATTTCTTTCAAGATTCCTAATTGCCTTTGAGTGGCTCCTATGTTCAATGACCTGCAAAGCTTTTTGGCGTCTCGAATAAGCTGAAGAGGTACATTAATCTTTGTGTTCCTGGTTTTTCTAAGTGGCATCTTCTGCTGCTATTTTTTGCTTGCTCAAAAATCGACAGTAATAATTGAAGAGCTTTCTTCTATCATCGCAACCGACCACAATAATCGATAAAGCTCAAATACATAGCCAGCTAGATTACAAGTTTCACAGCATCAGCGACGGATTTGCAATCGTAAAACTTTTATGGCATCATTCGAGCAAGCATTTTAGACCAGTAAGAGGATATCGCGAAAAATCAATTGCAATAACAACAGAATTGTTTATTATATTTCAGCATTAGAGTCCTTAAAAATTTTATTGATGCTCTGAGTGATTCAAACTTACTTACTTTCATATTAATTTTAAGCAATACTATGAACCAGTTCAATGTGTAATACTTCAGCCTAATGAATCTCTGCGTTATTGTTGAATGTCTACAGGCGTCGCTTTTGAAGTTTTGCCGTCAAAATCAGACATTACGAGCTTTGCAACGACAGAAGTCTGTCTCGGGGTTATCATTTTCAGCTCCAAAACTTTATCCATCTACGACAAAATTCCGATTGATTTGTGCTTAGACACGATGATGCCAATTTGTCAATAATACCCGAGGAGAAGCGAAAACTTTGACGTTCTAGGTTGTTTGGAGAATCATTATCATATTTTCCTTGGCTAAAGGCAATTGATTATTTGCTTTGATTTAATGAGCATTGAATTTTCTCGAGGGCTGAATAGACATAAACATTTGAATTTTCCGTTTAGACAGTGAAAGAGAGATTTACGTCCTCGAGGAAGCTTCTCATAGCTTTATGAATATTAATAGGGGCAAAGATGATTAAATGTATCCATTGTACTTTCAGCGGGTTCGTTCGTTCACTGTCTCCGATGGCAATAGTGTCTCCACTCATAAAATATTCAAGTCAGTCTCGCTTCTTTACCCTCAGATAGCCGAGGAAACTTTCCTTTCGGAGTGAATAAATCAAATTACGCGAGCATAATAACTAAAGTTATTTTTATTAATACGTCGTACTTGATAGTTTTTTGTGCAGAATCTTAGTAGTTAAATCATCAGAAAATCGATACTTAATGTGTTACAATAGAAAGTTGTGTGAGATTTATGCGCAAATAATGCTCTCTCTCTAGTTGATCAATGTCAACAAGGCATAAATATCTTCGATTAAATTTCAATGTAAATGGATCTGCAAGCAAAATTTCTTATATCAAATATTATCTTTAGAGCTTTAAACGAATTTGTTTTCCAACCACGATGAAAACAACGTCGGAAGTTCAATAAAAAGTTGTCTGTGAGAAAATTCCCGCCAGGGGGGCTCACGACGAAAAAATCCAATAAAATTTTCCTCACGAAATTTTTATATTTTCTCAATAATTCATTTAGCCTTCTTTTCATAATCTCCCCCGCTCTCGTCTTGTTATTGTTTGCATTTGTGTTATATTTGTGTTTCTTGTGAAAGCAGAAATTGAAAGAGTCTCAACGAAAATAAATATCAGCATTTGAGTTATGGATTCTCTAGAAAGGAAATTTATTTTGGCAAATTTATTTCAGTCATAAGAGAACAGTGGGAAACGTTAGATTTGCTTTTTCTCGATCGGCGATGTTCAATCGACTCGGCGAAAGGTTATTGCACCAATAAATCATACCTTCTACGATGAACTTTCGACAGCTAAAACCCCGGCGTTTATTCACGTCAACGAACAATGGATAAGCTCTAATGACGACAAAATGAGCCACTCGGCGAGATTGCCTGAAAGGAATCTTAAGTGGCAGTTGTTCCCTCGCAACTACTAAAGTTAACATGCTGAGCAAGTAGAAGCCATAAAACCAATCTTAATAGCTTCAATAGTGTAAAATAAATTTCATTTTCCTCTTGATATCTCAATATCCGACTCAACAATGGGGCTTGAAAGGATCGACAGAGAAGTAGAAATTCCATTACAAATCGAAGTTAAAAGCTATTGAACAGTCAGATGAAACGAATCTCAAGAGGAAATGCGTAAAGAATTTATTCTTCATTTCGACAGAGCGACAGTAAAATCCGATGTTCCATTTATAAAATATTAACCATCATCCTAAAGAAACAATAATTTTTTATTCACAATGAATTGTAGATGATTGTGCAGAGACAGAACCGTGCAGCAGGAGTAAGTTTGCATTGAACCCTCCATTCCGCCTCAGCAATGGCAATTCATTTCCATTTGACTGTTCCTATCCTTCTCCGGATTGTATCAAATACTCCAGCGCTGAAGACATTCAGATCAGAAACGCTAGGCTCAAGACCTATTCAATTGAAGGCAGCGTATAAATAGATGAATAAAATTGAATCTGTAAATGTCAGGAATCACTTCAAAAGTTAACTGACCGTAGACGATAACATGATATGTTCCAATTCACATTATAGAAGAATGATGATTCTTATAGAAAGTCAAACAACATTGCAGGAAACTTTTTTCAGCTTGAAACAGTGAGAAAGCCAAAAACTCAGAAGAGAGAGGCGAATTTATTCTGATGTCAGAGCTTGAAGGAATGAATGTTCACCAAAAATATTGAGGGTTGTGTAAAGGTAACGTTATGCTAATTTCGTCCTGATCGATTTGAAACTCGTTGATTGTAAATTCTAAGAGAGCATTGAAGAAATTGGGATAACACATTTCACACATAGACATTCGCTTTAATACAATTTTCCTTCTGAATACATTTAAATAAATTTCTTATCGCACCGGTACATAACAGGGCACAGATCATGTTACAATAATGTACAGAAAATATGCAAATTGATCAATCCTCTACTTAGGTCATGTTGAATACTTTCCATATAATTGGACAACTATCTGAACACTTCTCAACAGATAAATATGTAATTCGAGACTTTCTTTCTGATTTTGTTCAAATTCTAACGATTTCATCGTGAAGCTCTTTAGGCAGAGAAATAAGATATTAATAAAGGAACGCTCTCTGTTTGAGATTTTTCCATATTGGAACTGGAAGTTCAGTCTCTCTTGAGGAAAGCCATTCCACAGTTTAAGGAAGCATAGAAAAGATTCCAATGAAACTGTTCTCTGCTGAAGGCCAGCAAAAAATTTGGATACATTTTCGAAAGAGCTCAATCAATTCAAACACAGTTAAGAATAGTTTCAAAAACTTTTAGCTTTTTCAAAAAGTTTTCAACCCTCAAAAGAGTTTTATCGTTTGACTTTCTAAATAATTTCGTTCGCAACATTAAGAAGCGATTAAAAGACTGTTGGCTTTAAAGTTTAGGCAAACACGAACATTTCTTTCCACTGCGTATCTACAATTAGAGCCATTGCTCTTTGTTGTTTCCTCTCTTGTTAATGTGTAATTTTGTAGGATGTTCGTTTCAACAAACTAGATGAGAAGATGGTAAAGCAGCAAAACGGAAATTGAGATTCATCATGTAGGCTGAGCAATCGATTTTGAGTTGAAGCGACTGTTTTCTCGGTCATGATCTCTGTAAGCAAATTATTTAAAATGAAATCAACTTCGTGTTCTTGATTCAAAATCATTTTCTCTAACTATCTGGCAAATGATAATCACACAATCTCAATTAAGAAACGATCATAAATATCAGAACTTTATTTTCTTTTAATTTCTACCTCTTTCGCTCAGTTCTCGAACGAATTCCAAAGTGTACGAATATTAAGTCCGTGCTTTTGAACGTTTCCTTCTCACCCCGGAAATTTATTCAAATAATATTTTTGCCTACTTTTAATTTGAGTTCAGAAGAAACGATAAACTTTCTCTTAGCCTTTTGGGAAAAGTCCTGAAAGTCTGAATCTTTCATTCATTAAGACTCTGTAAAAGGGCACAAAAGTTATTTAAGGAAGAAATGTTGAATGAATTTTTCCCTTGCCTGGTTGATTTCAGCTAGATTTATGGATTTTTCATGTTACTCTCTAACCTTTGCTTCGTCTTTGTTTCATGTATCCTTCACACCTGAAGATTTAGTAGACTTCAAAACAGATTTCATTCCCATCAGACCATGCCAGAAGAATTTCAGCAAATCCCTTCGAATAAAATGAATTTGAGAAATTATATCACGAAAGCGAGAAGCGTTGTTGGAAATAGATTCTCATCAAAAAGCTTGTTAATCCTGACAGCCACTTTGAAAGCGATCCACAAGCAATCTCAGAAGTTGTTGGAGATTTTGTGAAGGGATTGAAGAAGAACTGATTAGAGCAAAGAGGTCTATTGTTCCAAGAAAGCTTCGACGAGGAAATTACGCAGGCGAAAATAATTAACGTCATCTAAATTTAGTAAATGTTTTCGACTTGTAACTCATCGAGTCTCAACTCTAACGGGAAGCCGTCTTCACCTTTTAATTCTACTCATCAAGTCAGAATTCAGTTAAGAGGTAGCAATAATTTATTTGCCTCCGTTTTCCATGGAATAAAAGGAAAAAAGTTCAGCAAAATTCAGAATAAAAAAATGATAAATCGCATGTTCACTGGAACAAAATTGATTAAACTGTAGCGGTTCTTGCGGTCTTCCCATTCGTTTTAATAAACAAGTTGTTATTGCAATAAATTATATTCTCCTCGCAACGTTCACCTGATGAAAAATGGGAAACGTTCCAGGATAACGTTCACAGTATTTGAAAATGCAATTGACACAGTTTGATGAACAAAACTCTTTTCAATTCGTTGCAACCTGCGGGGTATAAATAATAAATATCCGGTCGAACATGAACCATAAAAAGTTTGTTTTGTTATTAAATTCTTATCATTCCCACCTCCGACTTCCTTTTGACCTTTTTTCCGTCGCTTAAGCTTTCAAGTTTCCTGTAGATACGTTCTCATGCATGTCGAGAGAAAAAAAAGTAAAAAATGATTTAAAACTCTCCTGGTTTTCGTCTTCGCCAAGAGGTTTTGCAGTCAATTCATCATTTTCACGTTTTCAATAAGCCATAAAACGGGACTGGGCGGAAAGCTTTAAACTTTCTACAGAACGCTATCCAGCACTAAACTTGCTCATCATCAATTTATGACTTGAAAACGCTGTTGAAGGCAAATTATGAAATATATTCAATTCAACATGACTCTTAGCGATTTTATCAAAACTCTTCATCTTAACAAGAGAGAGAGCGTCAGAAATCAGAAGAAGTGAGAAAAGGTGTGCTTTAATAGAATTTCACAGCTTGGCTGAACATCCAATCGATTTGTTTACTTAGGCTCCCTCCCCGAGGGCCCCAACATCACCCTAAACTTTTCCTTTGCGCTCCAACCTTTCAGGCTCGCTCGCTTTTTAAACTTTCTTCTTTGTGTTTCCTATTTACATTATTTTCTAATGCTCAACACTTAATATGGATGCGAGAGGGAGCGATGGTGATTGTTAAATGGAAAACAGCCTTTAATGAGGTCGAAAACTGGGGTTAAGCTTCTTTTTAAAGGTATCGCAGGGAACAAACAAAATGTGCTCAAGCGACCATGAAACGTAAGTTTGCTAATGAGAGTGCCCCGAGAATTTTTTCTCGCCGACAGCTAAAGAATTCAACGTCCGACATGATATTTTAATTAAATTGAAAAATTTTGCTGCTTGCAATTCATGTGGGACAAAGAACGGAAAAAGTGCGAAGCATTAATTAAGATGACTTGACAAACGTCTCTGGAATAATGGAGATGAGAAGCATGAACGGAAGTTATACAAACAAGTTGGAAGTAGTAATAAAACTAATTGAAACTGTAATTGACATTGTAATTGATAATCACCAAAATTACGAGCATCCAAAGCCGCAGCAGTTTAGCGGAAGAACCGGAAAAATGATTAAAATTCTGCACGCGAACAAGATTTACCGTAATGAACGCTAAACAGCCAGCGAAAGGATAATGGAGAATTCACCTGCGTTCTCTGCTTGAGCTCGAGCACTGACTGAGTTCAAGCGGAAGGTTCCCGGAGATCGTAAATTCATCTGTGGAAAGACGGAAAATAAATCTCATTTAATCAAAAGCAACAACTTTGCGAGGGAGTAAATGTCGTTGTTTAGTGCCGCCGCTGAAATTCACACAAATATTACTGGAGCTGAAAATGCGGTGGGGCTAAGGGGATGTGTACATCGTTCAGTTTCTTATTTCGTAATTTTCCCTTCCTGCTTTTATGCATTCTTGGCTCTGGCGGGTTTATATTTATTTTACCTGTTTCATGATTTATTGCTTTTCAAGTTCGTTGTTGTGAGCCGAAAGCGGAAGAGGCAAAGAATGAAACTTTCCCATTCAGCAGAAATGAAAAGAAAACGCTCAACCGAGGCCTCGTGTGGATGTTATGAGACAAGGATGACGACGGCACATGGTGAGCGAGGAGATCCCGAGTATTCTGTTTGTTCATTTAATATACCCACTGCTGTTATATTTATGAATGCTTCTCATTATTAATTTTGTGTTATAAATCATTATGAGATCATGCCTTAGGTAATGGCAGCAACTATGGTATCTCGAGGGTCGCATGATTTTTCACCGGCAACAAACGATAGAAGTTTTAATATGATGCCATAATTGACGCTAATGTTTTGATCTTGTGACTTGCCAAATTTGCTTTCCACCCGGAATTAAAGCTTCTTATGAACGAGAGAAGGATGGAAAACTCTCAATATTACCCAAAGCACAAAATTGGTCGTACAACGATTTGAAACTTTCCATGTAGCTCGACATTTATTTAATTTATGTTGTAACAACAGCATGCTTGTCTAAACTTGTTTATTGTTGCCAACTAATAAATAACCCATTTTCGTTCCTCAAACAATCCTCTCCAGCTGGAAAAATAAAAATAACCTCGATACTCTCCTCTTGATGATATACCATTTTTCCCGCTGTTGGATAAATATTCAAATATTTAAATTCATAAATTAACTAGAAACCTTCTCTGCTATCAAAGCTTGCTCGAATCAACAAGTTACATCTTGTCACATCCCTCGAACGCAGATGAAAGCCAATTTAATACAGCTTAAAAAGGCTCCCCTTTTCCTAGCCTAAAAAGGTTCCTTTCATCCAATTTATTCAAGATAACGTCCGAAACAACTTCAGTATGTCAAGCTATGCGGTCTCTCAATTTTCAATGTAGAACATTATCAGCCATAAATATTCCGAATCCTCCGTGAAGACGGCTCGGATAAGAGAGCAAGAGTAAAGGGTTAGAAAAGAACGCAAGAAAGCTTTTAAGACGAGAGCAGAGCATTGGAACGGATTCTTTTAGAAAAGGATTTTCATGTAATTTATGAATTTTGTTGCCAACGATGAGACCACATGAAAATGCGAGTCACATTACAATAAAATTTCTAGATGCCATAAACATGAGCTTAATGAACTCAGTATAACCTTGGCGTCTGAAGTGTTTGGCGCGTTTGTTACAGTTTGAAAGCCTGTACAAACAAAATATTTCCATGAATTCGCTCGCCTCGTGTCAGTGATTTGTTAAGTCGAAACATTTATAGTTTGTTAATTCCAAAAGCTCATCAACAAAATCTACGTTTAACCTTTAACAAGAACTAGGGAGAGGTGCATAAGCTTAAAACGAAAATTGGAATCTTCTTGAGTTAGGTTGAACTTTTGAAGTATAAATATCGTTCCGTCAAATCACAAGAATCAAGAAAGAAGCCGAAAAAGACGATGGCAAATCCTGTTTTTGCTGTTCAGCTCATCCAACTTTCGGTGTTTTGAAAAGTATTCGTCCGTCGAAAGCTAAAATGCTTCAGAAGATATCAGGAACACGAAGTAAAAATTTTATTCAATATTTTAATGCCGACTGGAGATACAAATTTTTCTAACTACATATAAAATGAAGAATTCATCAAATTTCGAGCTGAAAATCAAGCAAAAGTTTTCATCGCATTGATTACATTTCTAGCGTGCGAGATTAAATTTCCATTGGGTTAAACACGGGGAGCGAAGAATTTGCAAAAGTTTATAATTCAAATTTTTATCATTATTTTACCGCTCGATTCTTGTATAATGGACTTTTGCTCTTCCCCAAGACATTTGCAACAATGAAGAAGACACAGCAAGAAAAACTTTTCAGAGACGCGAGGAATGCTTGCCATGGAAGCGTTGTGCTCTGCCTTAACAAATTCCAGAAATAAATTAATTTTTCTGATTTTTATTCTAAAAGTAGATTGAAAAATATTCTTCATAGAAACTTTCTTTGAAAAGTAAGAAGTTGCGTGATTATTCCGCTGCTGGAGAGAACATTCCGTGATTTCAGTTAACTCTGAAATTAAATATTTTTCTTCTAAATTTCTTTGAAACTTTAGACCGTGCTCGCAATACGAAGTTATGTTACAAACGGTTGTCCTCGTCGATAGCATCAAGTGCGAGATATTCTACCCGACTTGGCATCACAAAGCGGAAGTGAATTGTTCGATGAGTGTGAGAGAAGCGCTGCTTGCACCAGAAAACTTTAAAAGTGCAACGAGCGCATGAGAAACAAATCAATATAAAATCAAAACGCTTCTGCTTGCAGCGCATTGCTACTGCTGTTGCGGAATGTTCGTTGTGCCATTTAATGAATAATATATTTATTATTTATGTTTCGTTTTCCGTATGTTCAATTGCATTTTAAATCAGAAATGTTGCATTCAGGAAGAATTTTTTTCGCGTTTTAAACTTCTCTTTCGTTCCGAGGAAAATTTTAGTCGCATGGCAAAACAGATCTTTGCGAGGGTTACTCTTGGTATAAATTCAGGCAAATGTGGTTTCAAGGTCGACCGAATTTCCATTTTCTGATTTTTGCTCATGAAATTATATTTGTATAAAACGAAGGCCAAAGGAGGAGGGACATATGAAGATTATTAAAATGTGATATCATGTCCATGGAATATTTATTCAAACCATTTTACTGGTGTCAGAGGTCGAATACATCATACGTTTATGGCATCGTTATGTAGATTTCAAGGACCAGTGTTCAGGTGAGGCCTGTTCCAACGACTCGCTTGAAGCGATTGAAGACGTAAAATATGTCGAGCTGGCTATAAAAAAGCGTTAGGGTCGTCATCAGTGATAGCGCCGAGCACCGAAGGCATTCGCTTTATTTCGCTCGATGAAAGGCCCGTAACCAGAAAGAAAAGTTTTAATAGCCTTTGGCCGTAAATTGAAAATTCTACCCAGTCACAAGCGAACGGCAAGAACACATTAAAATTAATAAAACTTTCATAAAGCTTTCAGCAACATATGGGCCTGCGAAAAAATCAGCGGCAAGGAAGAGAAATGTTTCCGCGGTTCCCTTTTCACGTGGCGCGCAAAAGAGCTCGAGAATGAACTGAAACAGTGTTTGCCTGAAAATGGGAAGCATAAAATTTTATACTTTCCTGTATATTATTAATTAACGCCATGTTTCAGAGAGTAAAACAGCCAGCCGTGAAATCGTTTCTCTTTATTTCACATCTCGCTTTCGAACAAATGGATGAAAAAAGAGTTGTTAAGCTTGCAAACAGTCATTTTGTCGTCAAACAATACTCCGAGCTTCATGAACAAATTTACACAGGCAGTTCTCCAACAGTTGCTGAGAAGATTGCAGTGCGAAAATCATTTAAAATTATTTCGGTAGAAGCGTCAAACTGTCATTTGCTGCAAAATGTGTATTTGCTTTGAGCAAATCTTAAAAAGTTTACTTCTCAATCGATGTGACTGACTCGAATTGAACGAACAAAATTGAATGACTTGAAGTTTGTTTAGAGCATCAAATTTTAAATTTCGATTTCGATTGGAATTCATCAGATTAATATTCGCTTTGCAAAGCTACGAAATTAAAATTAAACACCAAATTAAAGTACAAAAGCTGGAATTCGATTTATTCGCAATAAGTAAAACCTTATTTTTGTTGCTGCTACAATATCTTTACTTTCTTCTGCAATCGGAGCGAAATGATTTGCTCCGCGAGCAAAACACTAAAAATTATATTAAGTATAATCAATTATCGACAGTGCCTTCGAGTTCAATTGCTTTTTCTCGTCCTCCGTTTTGCGATTTCCTTCGCGTCCTTAGGCAAGTGAGAATTTTTCAATTATATTTCAATTTTTCACGCTTTGCTTCGTCTCGCTCGCTTCGATCTCTCCATTTTTCCGCAATCTGAAACAGCCTAACGAAAGTAAACAAAGTCCGACAATGATGAACGCGCCCGATACCCAATATTGAATTTTCGGCAGAACATTCACGATGAAGGCAACTGAGAAGTGATGTGAAGTTAAGAAATATCAGCTTGTCAGTCATCTCTATCTATTCCATACCTGTTTCAATTATTATTGGAGTTATTTCTTTAAGATCCTGCAAAACAAATCGTGGAATAGAGAGTAAAACAAACTAGTAGATGATCTTACGTATTCGAGCCAGAACATAGGAATCATCATGTTGGAGAATTTCGCAATGTCTGACTTGAATCTTCTTAAGTCTCCAGTAGCAACGTTTGACTGTGAAACAGCTCGCTGAGTCAGCGGAACTCCCAGCGTGGGTTCTAGAACAATGTAGCTCGAATGCTTTTCGCGATTCGGTTCAAGGCCCTCGATTCGGTTGTTAGTTAAGTTCGATGGCCTCGAGCAGAAATGTGGAAAGGACGCAACAATAGGTTGATCTTAGGGACGATGAAAAAGCAATTGCAACTGATGGATGAGAATAAATGGTAATAAATAACGCTTACCAAAAAAGCATTTTGATACATCGCTGAATCCATCAGCTAAGCCAGCGCCTTTGTAACAATCAGCTGTCAAGTTCTCATATCGATCATAAACATCGTCGCGCAAAATGAATTTGAAAGCTTTTAGCTTTCCCAGCTGGACTTCGCTGTCAAAGTAAAGCGGCACGGAACGACATAAAGTCTTCCGCCAATACCATAGCACCGTCTGCTTGGTAATTAGCTGAGGATATAGTGCGCCCTCAGAGCTTCCTTGGATATTGGCATCACAATCGCCTTGTTCCGGGTAGAATCTGGGCACTGTTGGTCGGTCATTCCAAGTATTGATTTTGAAAAAGTTTTCATTTCCATTTTTAACACCAATTTTCACGTTCACGCGGTCAGTAAAATTTTTGTAGATCTGTGGAAAAACAATTTGCGAAATGAAAATTTTGCTGTTTCCACGTGGCTAGTGCTTGCTGACTCCACAATATGTGGAGACTAGTTGGTCACCACGAATATTTGATTTAAAAATGTGGAACATTGTACATACATTCTGCAGGATGCCTGTGTCCTTTGTGGGCACGAGGAATGGAACGATGTTCTGAGAAATAATGAGAAGACTAAACTAAATAATTCCCTTCATCTTGAACTATCGAACCTGTGTAAACTCGAGTATGGGGTCTGACAAGTTGAAAAAATCTTTAAACAAATACAGATTAATAAATGATATCATATGTAAGTTCGTAATAATCACAATTGTAGATAGTACAGTTGACTACCGGTGACGTTTTATATAAAATCATGAGTGCATTGAATGAATTTCTAAGAAGGAAGTTGTCAGAGACAGTTGCAGCTCCCGACAGGCTTGCCATGTTCGCCACAAATACAGTTTGATTGAGTATCTCTTTGATGTTTGCTGACTCTTTGAAAACTATTCTCCTGGAAACTGTGTATGACATAGTTGAGTTTTCATTGTGAAAAACGACGTCCGAGTGCTCGAGAATTTCCTGAAACGTGATCGGACCAATCTCTTGCAACTTCAATTTCTTGTCCCTTCCAGCTATAAACTCAGCCGAGTTCGTTATGTTGAAAATGTATGCCTTAAGGAGAACCTCGGGTTCGGGAGTTTTCCACCAGAAATATGACGGATAAATGGGCGACATCTGCAATCGCTCTCTTAGCACGATGTCAAACAGCGTGAATTTAACCGTGACGACTCCGATGGTCAGGAAAATAAACCCGAAAAGCAATAGACTTCCTATGGCACCTGTAATTTATACGAAACGTGATGTTATCTTCTTCTCGACATAGCTATTTCGGAAAAGTTCTCACATCCGAAAAAACTTAAGTTGCTCACTGTAAATACCTAATTCGCATGCTGTGAGTCGTGATTTCCAACGGAAGTAAATGCAACGCTCTCAATTACATTGGTCTGTATCAGACAGTTGCAATCGCAGAGCACGATTATTAAAATAACCGCGAATTAAAACAAGAGCAAAATCGTTGTGTTAGTATCCCTACTTTTGTTATCAGGCTTTGTTTTAGATTCCGATTCTTATCAATGGACGTTACGATCATTGAAGGGCGACTGGAATCGTTGCTCGTGCTTAAATGAGGGCAGTCAATTCATGCAATGAACATAAACAATACTGTATATGCCAGCTGATATCAAGTTCATGGCCGAGGGTTCACTAAATTCCCACCGAGACTACATCAACGTTAGTCTGAATGAAGCTGACAAATGTACGATGAAAGTCTCTCCGACTGAGTCTCTCTCATTCCGCTCCATCATGCCGTCAACGGCCTCGAACATCAAGCGCATACTTGTGTAAATGGGTCACTTGCGGCAATCATTAATTCGTTCACCTTCCATCGGTTAATATTTGTGGAATTTATTGCCCCCAAAATATTAGCATGCCGCTAGCACTCTTCGTGTATAAGAATTCGCTCACAAATGTCGCAGCAATTTCGTTTCAACGATGTGCTTTCCTTCCCAGCTTCCTTGAAATTGCCATCTGGCGCTTTGTCTCGTTCCGATGAATTGCAATTCCACGCGATGATGCCATTGTTATTGAATGCTCCATTATTCACACTCATTTTGCGAGAGCAACAATGGTAAGCTTTCCAAGTTCTTCAAATGATGGATGATTACGTAGAAGGAGATCCGAGTCGGGGCGATGCTCGAGGCAAAAGTTTTCCTTCCACAACCGAAAGCGGTATTTACGGTTTAAAATTCTAAGCACGCACCGACAGTTCACTCCATTCCATTATTGATCCGTGTAGCAAATTTATTTTCCGTTATCAAAGCTCTTTGACAAATTCACGATTGCCTTCGTCCTTGTGAGTGAAAAAATACTTTTGGCAAAGGAAGCGAGTAGGTTTTGATATGCGTCATGTGCTTCCGCCTCTCGTGTTTCGATTCTCTGTGGCAAAAATATTTAATCTGAACTGCAAAACGTCAGCAATCAGCTCAAGTTCACAAAAATATTGTTGCTCGTTAATTTGCAGAGAAAATCCGAATTTATTCGGAGGCGTTGAGCATGCGAGCTTTATGGCTTCAATAACTCGTCAATAGTTAATGGACAAGGTTAATCACTCATCAATAATTTAATGCAGCACTGAATATTACGCACGAGAAATGTTAGAAAGCGATAACAAGAGGCGAATTCTCGTTCAGCCTAAAAAATATTCACGTCTTTAACTCTCATCTGTCACGTCGCAACTGAAATCATTAGCGATAAACGAAAACAATCTCTCTTGAAGTCAAACGAAGAAGAGGAAAAATCAAAGTTAATAATGAGATGAGCACAGAGAAACAGAGCGCTGAGTGTTCATTCAAACTTCAATCTCTGCTCGTTGAACAAACATTGCTTGAATAAGATTGATAATGTTTCAATAATGTCCAGATATTGAGTTGTGAACGGATGTTAGTTTATTATACTCTCGTCAAATGTTTACATCTCACTAAGCTCCTCCATGAACGCTAGAGAGTTGCATCAACAGCAACAGCACAAAAACTTCCGATACTTGCCCTCGCTATTCGCTCAATGTTGTAAAGAATGAAATATGTTCAATTTTTTTAGCATAACACAGACAATAAATTTTCCAAAAAGGAGAAAAAATTGGGGCGCAAGTGATTTGACATTCATTGCATTTTCATATGCAATAGAATCCAACGGCGAATGGCAGAGTGGAGAGAATTAAAATATATCGTCAATGATTGTTTTTGGGTAACTGCGAAGCGAGGACAAATTTATGTGCTTCAGTTTTATCGAAGTTCTCTGTAATTATTCGAGCTCAGCATAAATATTTTAGAGCGCAACACACTCTTCTAGCATCTGCACTCATCGATACTAAAAACGAGTAGAACCGGAGGGCAGAAGCTGTCGAAGAATTTATGAAACCTTAAAAACTAAAATTTATTTTCAGTCTAACTAGAATTTGTGATGAAAATCTCAACGTTGGGACGTGAAAATACCGAGCCAGACGCTCATAGAAGAAAACAAGAAGAGATGAAAAGTTTTGTTTTTCTCGTTGCGCGAAAACAAATGAATTTCAGAATTGCCGTCATAAAAAATCTAAATCGCTGGGATTTTTCAGGTTCAGCTTTCGACGTACACGCAGAGCTTGAAAAGTGACGCGAAAACAGGAATTTCGACAAATTGAACCTCGCTCAAAAATGAAAACGAAATTCTAATTAAGAATTATTAACTCGTGGCAAAAGCGAGATCCGTCATGTTGTAGAATTCCCTCATTTCAGTCGAGGAATTCGGGAAAAAGTTCGGTTGAGTGGAAAATATTTGTGTCATACATTTTCAAATTCGTTTTCGGTTCACCGATAAAAACATTTTAAAAAAATTTAATCTATTCCGATGAGAGAAATCACTAAAAGTATTTTTCCGCCAGGTGAAAAATTTTCAATTTCGCAGCAATAAATGCTTAATGCTTTCCAATAAAATTAAATTTGATTTTGTCGCGCCGCAACTGAATCGAATTATTAGATTGACGACGATGACATGATTTATGGTTGCACTGTTTTGAGGGTGTCAGACTCAAGCTGCTAGATTGCAACGATTCCAGTGTTGTTCACATCCAAACAGACCCTTCGGGGGTTTACCAACAACATGCAAATTGGACTTCATGTTGATTCCCAACGTGAAAGTTTTTGCTCTATTGAAGTTGAGCACTTCATCGAAAATAAACACCGACTGTTGCAGGAAACAATTTTAAGTTGCTGGGAATTTCAGTTGCTGCAAATTTTTTAAAATTGATTTATTTTTGTTGAAAAACGAACTTTCCTCATAACTTTTACTGGAGATTTAGATAGAAATTACAATTCGAAAGTTTGTCCGGAGAGTTAAATATGAAAGATATTTTCAAACTTAAGATGGAAACTTTCGAACCAAAGTTTTTTACAGAACAGATTCAGCGTTAGAGCTTCCTCATCTACGAATGAAGCGAATGCTTTGAACTATTGTCCACCATCGTTGCAGAACGCCAATTGCGGTGACAGTTGAAGAGTGTCGTTAAAAGTCTAGCTCGGATCACCGCTGTCACCACATAACAGGTTTCAGAATCAGGGAAACGATCAATTAGCAGAAATAAACGAAAAATTATAATAATTTTAATAATTACTCGATGGGCTCATAAATAATGGAAATTCGTTCTCACACATGCGATTTATGATTAATTTGTTTCCATTTTCGGGCGAAATTGCAGGTTTAATTTTTAATCTAAGCGATTTTATTCGACCTTAATCGCTGACCGCCGATTTCAGAGAACTCTCTGTGTTTGTATGATAGAAATTTTATCTTTCACTCGAAACAATTCAACATAATTACAGAGTCTTCACTACACGAGTGGTTTGATAGCCAGAGCACATTTGTATTCGAAATGTTTTGTTCGCATGCTGTTGTGATAGAAACAAATACGCGATCCCAGCGGACTTGATATGGCGAAAAATCGATTGATGAAGCCTCTGCATCATGAAGCAGATTCGTCGAATGAATTAAACGTCAACCGTGGAAGCAAATATTTCTGATGATAATTTTTTACGTTCAGACTTTTGATTTCCATGGGGGGATCCTTCAACAAACCGATTTGTTGGAAAACCTGTTCTGCGACAGAAGGAAAGTTGGAAACAATCGACAGCCGAGATAAAAATCACCGTTTTACGCGTTGTGTAAAATGTTTTCACGGAGCAAGAGCAGCCACGCTTTGGCAAACAATTGGCTTCGAAATGTTTTGTTAAAATCTCCGCCGCGCTCCCTTAGCGGCATTCGCTCCGTCTCGAAACAAGCACAATCGCCATAAAACACGAATTCAAATCACATTCTAAATCAATTTTTTATTCTTTTCGCCCGCCTAAAATGAAAATAAAAGGCACATCATCAAAAAACAATTTTGGCTCGCACTCATTGGTGACAACGGAGGAGGAAAATCGCTTGAACTGAGAACAGTCACTTCCCTTTGGCGTGTCAAACACAATAGGCAGTTAATGAAGTTACGTTGGAAAATGCGAGCATGGGTGAATTGCTGCCGCAATAAATTGATTTGCATGTCTAATAGCATCACGTTCCTTCACATCTAAAAATCAATGAATGGTGGCAGAGCGTAAAGCGAGCTGCGAGGCGTAATCAATGCGAGGTAGCGGATGTAGGAAAACAAAAACGAAGCAGTAAGTGCTCTCGAGCAGATCCCAGGCGCCGTCGCTTTCGTACACTGAGCAATCAAAACTTTTTTTATTATTGCTCTAAATTGGGTGAAAACACGTTCTCGTGACTAGTTTTAAAGCCCTGTTAGTGTCTACCGCTGAAATCAAAGCTACGAGGAGCAAGATGAAAACAAGAGAAGTTTGAAAAACATAAAATTATTACTGCCAAGTGCCGTTTCCATCTTCCTCTCGCTTTTATTGTTCGCTCCCTTTTCCCTGCCTCGAGCGTCAGCGGTAAAAAATCACTCTCGAAATTTTGTAAATAAATAAATTATCATGATTAAACATTAATGCTGGAGACGTATTTTGACGAAACTTTCTTTCACTCGGAGGACAGCGAGGACGATGATGATGATGATGAGCTGGGCTTTTCGTGTAGGCGAAGACCCGAAGACGAAATTTTATCGAATTAATTTATCTTCGAAACAAATATTATCGTTCACTCCTCGCCTTTGTTTAAACGCGATGCTGACGACGGAAACAAAAGGCCAACAACGAAGTTCAGCCGGTCAGGGAGAACTTAGGGCTCTTCCTTCGTCCTTGATGGCAAGCAGGCTGAAATATTACCCAAACAGACGACGTCGTCGCCAGGGAATTTCCAGAGATTTATTAAAACCCGCTTTCGTGAAAAGACCTAAGAGTCTTTGAACTCCCGTGACCCATTTCCACCTAAACTCTCTCTAAAGCAATCATGGCTGATGGCGCTTCATTATGCATGGTTGGGATGCCGGGCAAAGTTTACAAAAAAGAAAAACACAAACATTCGCCGTCCCCACAATTCAACTTCAAACTTTTCTGTCATCAATCGTCCTTTTTTACTTAGATTGAATTTTCATCTCTCAAGCGACGGCCGAGTAAAATAAAAAGTCTGCGTTGGGAAAAGTGTGAAAGAACCCTAATGGTTTCTTAACTGAAGACACGTCCGCGTGAAATTTCTTGCCTTTTCATGCCCAAGTATTGACGGCCACAGCGGAAAGCAACAAGATGAAAAAATGATAAGAAGAGCTTTAAGATCCTTGCTTCGACGTCAAGAAGCCACCATCGCAATCTCCTTCGGATCGCCCGAAACAGAAATTCAAGAAAAAGGAAACAAAGATCCCCGTTGTCCGCTTAGATAAACTTTGCGCGAAAATTATGAAACAAAAAAATAAACGAAAGAAGAATACTCGAGAGACAAGAAATAATTAAAATTAATTGTGTTTCGTTGTTTAGCTGTTGCTGAGTCTTGGAGGTTTGCTCGTTTAGAAAGACGTGAACACGAAAATGCTTTTCCTTTCTTATCAGCTCGTTGCATAAAATCATTTTTAATTTGCGCTCTTTCCTGCCTCCGTTTGGATCCATTGCAGCGTTAAACTTGGAAAATTTTCATTCGTGAAAATGCCGAAGAAATTAGTTCGAAAACTTTCTCTGCGGGTGACATTGAACTCGAGCAACGATCCCAGCTTGAGAATGTCCTTAAAGGAAAAGTTTCGTCTTCCAACGTTCTCCACTTAATCGAATACATGTCTGCTTGTGTGCCTTCTCCATGAAAGCAATGAGGGGGAAAGAAGTCTCTTCATCTACCTACGATTCGTAGGCTACGAATAATTAATAAACACGAGTGAAAGAAAAAATTACATTTAATCATCATTTAATTCAGGGTGAGCTTTTTACAGCACGCTTACTTCGCTCTTAATAGATCTGCTCCGTTCACCCAAAAGAAAATAATTAAGATTTTCTTCGCGCTCCGTTGTATGCGTGCGTCTGTTCATTTAATTAATTGTCTTCGACTATTTTCCTTTCTAATCCGAAAATGGCTTTTTACTTTCCCAGCCTCCCGCAAATCGTCTGTTATGTGTCAACAGTGTTGGAGACACTGGCTTCGAATGATGTGCTGCTAAAGCCGAAAGCGATACCGCAGGCACCACTGCCGCGATGGTTTCCGTTCTCAGCCGGAGAACGTAATTGATGCGAAAAGAATCACTTTCCCGTCTTGTCACAACAAGGTTTTGTGTCTCCCTCCATCAAAACATTTGGTTATCCGCTTCTGCTGTGCAGTAAAATTTATGGTTGGGCCATTAATTTCGCAAAGTTCTCTGTTTTAATTATTTCGATGGATTAGCGATATAAAGCTTTACAGTTCACTCTCCTCGCTTTTGCGATGCGAAATGGACACGACAATTTGCTCCAATTTTCTGCTTTTACATTTCTTCATTGCATGTTATTCTGCTCTCGATACTTTTTGACGAAACGGAACACGTCAACCTTAGGACTTAAGTAAATTTAAAGTGTGGTAATGTCGAACGATCAAATCGCCAGTAATTTTTATTTACCTGAATTCTAACGAAATGTTTTTCCTCTTCATTGAAAGTGCATTTCAGCACTTTATTCTGCGATTAACTTTTTTCTTCCCTTTGAAAAAAGAAGCAAGCTCAGTCCCTTCTCGTGCAGGTGAATGCGACGCTACAAAAAAGTTTCTCAAGAAGCGAAAGAAGGAGAACTTTTCAAATTATAAAGAGGGAAGCGATTGCTTCGATTGGAGCCCGGCTCGAAGCTCAGCGAATATACGACTCGGGCACTGTAAATATTTAAAACAGACTCCGACTCAGGCTCGACGCTTTGCGAAATGCTCAAGCACCACAACTGGAGATTCTTTCTTTTTCTTCTGCTGCATCTCGTCGGTGCGCTTTAGTAAATGCTACACGAGGACAAAACATAATCTCTTTAAATGCATGGTCAACATGTAACTAAATTGCAGTTGCTCGAGTGTACAATAACATTGCAAGAGCGGATGCTTTTACGATATTGAAAATGGGTTTTTGGTGCAAAACAGATTCCAAGCGCTACACCAACAACTCCTTGCTGCAAAGTTGGCCAATGGAGCTTTAAAATGGCTGAGAGAAATGTTCTTAGTCCTGATTAATGTTAAAAGTTTTTATTTCTCCGCTCTTGCCTCTTGTTTACTGTGTAAATAAATTTTCTTCCTCGTTCGAGAATAATGTTCTCCTAGAAAAGTTAAGCTCATCTAGATTTTACGTAAGCTCACATCACTGAAGAAGAAGCCGAGATCTCCTCAGTTCCAAGGTGTGCATCTCGACATGAGACAATGTGGATATATTAATTGAGCGCCGTCTCTGCTGGCGTTAAACACACAGCAATTTGATGATGCCTTTAAAAGCTTTCAGCTTTCACAAGAAACTTTCCAGGGTCGCAAAGGCAGATTCAGAGAAAATGCAATTAAGAGACTTCCTTTTTTGCATCACTCTGGCATTTGGATCTCAGCATCGCAGGAAAAAATCCAATCTAACTTTTCCATCGCTATTAAAGGGACGTTATACAATAAATTAGCCTGAGTGCTCATGCATTATTTAAAATGATTTAATTTTCCGCCCACGAGAATAAATGGCTTGGAAAATGGACATAAAGCTGTGCAACTAATGGCTTTACAAATGATGTCAAAATAAGACTTAATTGCGTCATCAAAACTCGGAATTTATTTAAACCTTACACCCTTGCTTACAAATCATTTTCACATTTTAGTCTTCATCTTTGATGCAATCTTCCACGAGCTTCCAAAGATTTTGGTTCTCCATCGCAGCCGCAATCCTTTCTCGATCGTTAATTTGCTTATTAATTTCGTCTTCAGTCGAATGTGTTCCTGGTGAGAGTTGTAACTTAGTGCCATTGGCAAGAACACTAATCTCTCCGTCATTTACCTTTCTTGATGAAGATGTCGAGTTTCATTTTGTGCGGGAAGTGTCGAAGGATTTTGATTCTGATTGTGAGTCCGATGAGTGTAGCCAGCGAGCAATGTGGAACGGTTGGGTTGAACTCAATGCGAATAACAGGAACTTGACCGTCGGTGGGCTTCAAAATGAAGATCCCTTCTTCCGAAACAACATTAAGCTCCTAATTCAAATTTCGGATTTTAGAAAAGTTTCAAAAAAACTAATGTTTACTTCTAGTGTTGCTGGCTTTTCGGGGTCTTTAATTGTCCTAAGAAGATCGTAAATTGTCTGCTTCAGCTCTTCTTCGCTTCTGTAGCCCAATTCTGACAGATTGGGGTGTGAAATATCCTTGAAGAAAATTGTAAACAAACAACGAAAATGATTAAATCGAACTAGAGACTCACATTGGCATCAACTATAACTGATCGGACAGACCCGACCTTCGTCACTCCGTCAGAGTCCTTTTTACGGAAGAACGAGAGCATTTTGCTTGAGCTGATTTCGATTAATTTCACGGCTAAATTTTGTTTCCACTTTTGGTTTCGTTCAGTGCGAATTTTTTTCGTTCAGTTAGAATTTCGTTCAAATGTACAATGGCCGTTAAATTAAGAACAACATTTCTAGTTTTCCATTGCTGAATTTTCCGAACCAGAACATTGCGGCTGAAGTTAGCAGAATATTTGGTCGGAGACTCCAAATTTTATTCTCAAGTATTACACAAGAACCAACAAGAGAGAGCTCAACCAGCTTTGACTTCTGGTCAAACATTTTCAGCAGCTTGGAGCGAAACCTCATCGCAAAAAGTCAAGAAAATTGTTCGTTTAACAATAGTTTTACACTTTCCTATTTCAAGCTTTTCACAAAACATTAATTAAGCACTTTGTGGTTTACGTAACTGAAGGTTGGCTCCTATGTTGACTCGTAATGACTGAAGGCGAATGCGAGGTGATTGTAGTGATCGAATGTCCATTCGCCTCGATCTCTGCGATGGTTGGCGGGGGATTTTCGTTAACCGGCGATACGGTTGTGGACGAGATGACCTTGGGATATTGATTTGGTAACCTGATTACTTCCTCGTACGGAGGTGGTGCCGCTTCGAGGTGAGGAGCTACAAAAGTCTTTATATATTTAAGGAAGCTTGAAATCCTCAGATCCTTACCGCTAGGAAAAACGCCTTCATCGAGCACAAAAGTTGGGTTCGTGTGAGAATTATCGATGTCGCCGTGTCGATTGTTATAGCCTCGTCTGCAGTGCGAATGATGGTGACAGCGTGAGACAGATGGGTCGGTTATAGGAATAACATCGTAAAAAGAATTTCCAATTTGTATCACATGAACAGCGTTCTGGTGATTTTGAGCTGCAAAGAAATTTCTCGTCATCAGGCTCAGGAAATTAAGTTTCGGCGTACACACCTTCTTGCTGGGCCAATGCTATTCGCTTCTCCCTGGCTTTTCTACATTTGATGACAAGTATAAGAAGAGCCCAGCCGAATATCACGATCAAGTAGAGAAGGATTATCATCTGAAAGGAAAAGGAAGGTTGCAATTAAGTCAGCAGCAATCGGAACTGATTAAGGTTCGCTCGCGTTTCCTCGAACGTTTTCATGCCAGCAATTTAGTAAATGAAGCAGACATGTCTGGTTTGCCTCAACTGAATATATTGATCCTTATAGTCGCGTGTTGCTGTCCCCAACAATTTATATCGAGAAAATTCCTTTACGTCCATTTTTGACACACTCAGAACTTCAAATTGATTTTCGCAGAAACAACTCACCGTCTTAACTCAAGGGGCTATTGCAATAAATCAAATCGTTTCCACGAGATTGCCTGAATAAGACTTCCAATAAGTAACTTGCCCCGAACTTATGCAAATACCTTTAATGTAGTTGAAACTTGGTTTCAATGACGACGCAGGGACAACACAAAGAGCCATTGCATGCGCCATGTGATCGAAACGACTTCTCATTATGAAAACCGACAAGCTTCGCCGAAAACTGTGAAATGTTCTTTTATTCAAGGGGGTGAATTTCCGCGAACCGGTGGGCGATGACAATGCAGTTCTCTTGCGCCATCACCGTGAGCGCAAACTTTGATTAATCGAATGAAATCGACGAAGCTATTCGAGGACTTCCATGTCTGATTTTCTTTCTTGATTGAAACCTCCAATCTGCTTTCAATTTCTACTACTTTGCGGTGAAAGCTTCTTACATTCATAATAATTTTTTAATGAGCTTCCACGTCGATCCCGCACGCGATTGCTTCTGGATATTTTGCTGTCGCCTTTTGTAAATTAAATTTATCTTCGATCCTTACCAACATCAATTTTTAATCGGCAACCGCGGAAACCTTCCCCAATTTTCTGACTATGAATGTTTGAAGAGGACACTTTGCTTATTTATCTTCCTCTGTCATTCAATTAATTCGGCAGCGCGAAATGTTTCAACCTTTGAGCGGGAATATTTGCTTTGACTTGAAATTCAGTTACTAAATCATTCAAGCTTTAATTTTTCCACTTTGCTCTATAAAATTTGATCCTTTCACATCAACGTTTCGTCGTTAACTAGCGAAGATTTTCATGTAGTGATAATAGGCGATGGCGAGGTACCGCAGTTAGCCGAGTAAACATTAGAAATCGTTCGCGAGATTTCACGTCGGAAATTGAGTTTGATTAAGAAAGCCGATAAAAAAATCATTGCACCACACGACAACCTCATTTTATTTTAAGACCACCGCAACCAAACTCTTTGACGTAATGACGCTGATGTTCTCGGATTCCATTATCAATACAAGAGAAGGGTGGCGTCATTACGGTGAGTTGTGAGTGTTTAGCGATTGATTAACTAGAATATCGTTTGGAGAGACGATGAAGTAACATCAGGAGTAAATAAACCTAATACAACATGTTTTGAAACTAATTTGAATGAAATAATTTGATTTTTGCAGCGAATTTAGAGTATTGAGGGGTATTACAGTTGGCGTGTACCCTTCTAATGAACAGGTTGATTCCTAACGCATAGCAAAAATCAATTGATTACTCTCTCAATCGATCGCACTCGTTTACCTCATTTAATCAGCAGTTATTACACTCAACAGAATATTCCGGGCGTTGTGCAAACGATCTCGATTGTTATCGTTGAACGATATTGCTGCGGAGTCGAGCACATTTGGAACTGATAAGAGAGAAAATAAATTTCTACTGTCGCGCGCGATTAAACTTCCCGCAGCGAAGCATGTTCAACTTCTGAGGAACTACACATGACTGACGAGTTTCGGTTCTGTTGCTTGATGTTTGTGTTTTGTAGGGAGAAAAGCTTCGCTCGTAATGCGAGAGGTACCCAACAAGTCCACGTCCTCGCGCCGTAGAAAAAGCTCTCTCGACAACAGCGGAAAACTTTAATGTGTGCGAACAATTAATTCATGTAGGGCCCGTTTACCAACAGCGTCATGACGATGGCTCCACGGAAATTACCGACGACACGAAACAACTTCCGTCATACACAAAAGCATTTATTATCATCCCCATGTCAATTCAGTTGTGTCGCTGTCGTAAAGCTCGAAAAATCGATGCGATCAACGACATAAATCTAACCTTCCCCTGTTCTAATCCAACACTGCTGCACTCCCAATTATGGATCAATTTGAAAAGCCCGTGGAAGGAAAAAAGCTCCGAAGGCGGAAAACATTTGTTGCGTGTACGATGAAATAGGATCGTGACGACTGCCGTCTGCCATCGGAAAAAGCTTCCAAAGGTTTCGTTATGACGACATAAAGTCTTACTGGGGTTTCATCGATCGTAAAGATAGCAATCTATAAAGCAAACATTTAATGCGATCATTTGAATTTTTCCGGCGATAGAAATAATTTCTTCTGTTCACAGAATATCGATCCGCCTCAAAGCTCTCTGAGTTTCGCGGGAACAGTTAAAGGGGCGCAATTTCATGGTTTATTGTCTTTTGATGGGAATTTCTCGGTGGGCGGTGAGAAAATTATCAATCGTGTTCAGAGTGAACGCGGCAGGGGAATGAGCGATGACACGATAGAATTAAACACGCACAGATCAACTTCGACTGATATCACATCGATAAAACTTGAACATTTCCGGAATTAATCGCAATTGTCATTGCGAATTTGAAAGCTGTTGGGGATGATTGATGTTTGCGTGATTCTACACATGTTGCTTAAATAAAAATATATACGGTTAGGTTCATTGTCTATTTATTCAAAGCTCCAAACTCAGCTCGAAGCTCTTTTCAAATTCAATTCAATTTACAACGCTCAGCATCATTTGGATAGACTGTAGAAAAATAGTTTTGAGTTTAAGCGTTGCCGGCAGTCGACAACGCTTGAAAAGCACACGACACAAAAGCTTGTAGAAAATAATAAAATAAAAAACTATCACATGAAAATCCTTTATAAATTGGCATCCTCGTACGGAAGAGATTATTTTTTCATTGTTTCGAATGCATCATGCGACTACGTTCCAGTCTCAAAGTTTCGTTGTCTGACTGACCAACTAAGCAGCAGTTAGAGCTTGTCAGCCGAATGAAGCCGGATGAATTTCTCCAGATTGATAGGAACATTGTTACGGTATTCGATCCTTTGCTGAGCGATGACACGAGACGCAAGGCACTTGAGGGTAGTTGAATTGATTTCATATCGTTTAATGAAAGCTTCGAAGCGATCTGAAAGTTGAGCTGATGAAAAAGAATATTAAACTCGAAGATTCAGACTCACTTGATGAACACTTTCTTGAGGCAGTTTGACCATCGCAGTTTACGCTATCGAGATGAATTCCGGCATCGATGAAAAGTTTTGTGATTTCCTCGACTTTCGACAAAAGCTCCGCTGAAGCTGGTCTGAAGTTTTGAAACGTGGCGGAGAGCGTGTGAAGAGGTGTGTTCCGTTCTGAGTCGAAGCAATCGACGGAAGCTCCGCAATGAAGCAAAAGCTTCACTGTGTCGAGGCATGGAAATTTGCAAACGTCTGTGAGAAATCGTCACAGAAAATTAGTTTCATGGCTCTGATCTTTGTTCATTAACTTACCGCTAGTATGAAAATCGTCAACAGGCGACACTCCATTAACTGCCAAGTGAAGAAGGTGTTGGCCATCTCTCAGTTTAACGCCCATACGATTCAGTTGGAAGACCATGCGATAAAGATCCTTCAGATTCTCAACAGTGATTTTCGAGTGGCGGTTCTTCATCAGCTTTGTCATGATGGTGAGCAGATACAGAGCAGTGAAGATGTTCGTTTCGTATTCCTCCATTATGACATCGACATCATCTTTGGGGCCTGGGTTGATCATCTTGTCTTGATTTCGTTCCAGCTCAAAAATCGTCGATTGCAAAACCAGCAGAACATTTCCTACTCTCAGATCAATCGTTTCGACGTGTATCATTTGGCTGAAGAGTTGTGCGAAGCGAAGCAAGTCACGTTGGACCGAGATGCAGTTCCCCTGTCTCAAGTCGAGTGCGTGAAGCCAAAGTGCTTCGCATCTATCGAATCGTCCATTATCCGCGCAAACTGCTCCACGAAAAACAACCGGGTGAGCGACCTCAGGACAATGAACACCCAAAATTCTCTCGCGAACTGTCAACGCTTCCATGTGAAGTGAATTGTGATTGTCTGAAACATTCTTGGATAAGCAAAAGTAATCAAACAGTCGGAATGACTTACATTGAATCGCGACTAAATCCTGAAGCGACACACATTCAATCCAATTTTCATAAGCAGGCACTGGAGGTTTTAGTTGTTTCTTAACAATGTTGTCCAAGTCATCGTAGCGAAGTTGCATGGCCAACAGCAAGAAGTGAAAGGCTTTGGCAAGACTATAATTGTCTTTATCATTTGCAAATGAGGCTCCGATCAACTCGTAAGCATCGATTTTCTCTTCTTTCGAAAGCAGATTCTTCCGATCGCAGAACATTTCCACGACTTCTTCCTTCGTTCTTTCGGCAGCAGTTATAACAGGCGACATTCCATACTCGTTCTTCATCGAGATGTCGCCTCCAAAGTCCAAGAGCATTTCGCAAATTTCCAGATGCCCGCACTCGCTGGCATAGTGGAGCGCTGTTGCCTTGCAGTTGGCTTGATCATTCGGCTGAGCTCCATTCTGAAGAAGATACTCCACGACTTCCGGGTGGCCCTTGTAAGATGAAATCATGAGGCACGTGTTGTTGTACGCGTTCGGCAGATTCACATTTGCGTTGTGATTTACAAGGTACTGAACAATGTCCAGCCTTCCGTCAAAGCAAGCTGCGCGTAGCGGTGTCGAGTCTGTGTCGGTTTTATGATTGACGTTCGCTCCGTGTTTGACAAGCAGTTTGATGACGTTCAGATGACCTAGGGTCAAAATAAAGTTATTGCTAAATAGATCAGAATAAAATTATTCACTTACCTGAACCTGCCGCTACCCACAAAGCTGAAGCGCCATGAACTATGTGTCCATCAAAGCGCACTGTACATCGTTTATTCAAATCAATTTTATAGTTCGCCAGCAGAAGCTCGACAACTTTCTCTCGTCCATATCGGCAAGCAGCAACCAAAGGCGTCAATATTTGGCCATCATCCTCGAAGTATTCCTGCAAGAAAACGAAATCTCAGACACGATCTTTCTTCGTGGCTACAGTCAGTAATCAAACAAGCTCTTCTCCGTATCAACTTAATTACTCAGCGCGGCGTATTTACATTTTTCGAACGTTGAATAAATTTAGCTTAATTTCATGCGTGGTGATTTTACATCAGACGTCAAAATAATCGTTGCGCGTCGAGATTCGTCACCAACGTTTAACATTCCGTTGATTTGCCTCCTTGCCCTCGATCAATGAACTTTTGCGTGAAAGCGAGGATCAATCTCTCATAATTTTAACATAAAAATAAAAATATCGCTTCCGTCATCGGGTGAAACGTGTGAAGTGCGGACTCGGTGGGTTCGTTGCCTTAAAACCAATTAGTGATTCCTCGGAAAACTTTAATCTTTAGCCACGCTGTCGGTCAACAATGGTGTCAACAACGTCTGGCGACAATTCGTTGATCGCTCTCACTTAATAGGAGCGATCAAGGTTACTTCCGAAAATAAAAACCAAGAGGAGCAACGGTGAGCATTATGAATCGCTTTGATTTCTCATGAAACGCTTTTGGATATTTTTAGAAAATTTACGTTATATTTGCGGTGTCGCGGATATTTCTCTTTTCCCGAGAAGAAATGGACAAAAGACGGAAAACTATGCGAGCGACTCGACCTTATTCTCATTTTGCAAACATCTCTAGCCAACGTTCTTGAACTTCCCTCGAACCTGATTCGCAATTTTTCGCCGGAACTTTGAGCTTTCACTTCTTTGTGTGAGATGAAGCAGATTTTCTCGATGCGGAGTTTTCTTTGTTTGGAAAAGCGATCGCGAATATTTATTTTCCTCAGACGAAAAGTCTTGGCTTGAGGATGAGAAAGGCTGGGAGGTGAAAGACGGGCTCGTGCCACAGCTAGACAAGGAAGTAGATTATCGTAACGGTAAGTTGATGCGTGGGCGCTGTGACGCATTCAGAGAGCGACTGATTAATTTATCTGAGCATAGCAAATGAGACGCAAATTTTCTCATCAGCTGACTCGCTCACAACAAAATTAGTTCAACGCTAAATGTCTCGGACATCAATTTCTCGTGTCGATTGCAGTGACAGCTCCACGAGTGAAACTGTTTCGATTCGACTTGGTGTGACGGTTTGCTATAAGTCAAATCGAAGCCACGAACTCTCATTCGACCGATGACCTTTCATTTGTTCCGGTTGCGATCGCCTGACGTTCGCGAGACTTCCATTACCATCATTAGAGAAAAATACGCGTTTTCCGCGGAGATGATCCGTAAAATTTTCCATTTCCCGGTTAGAGGTGACTACATAACATACTAAACCCGTAGGTTTGCTTAAATTCTCACCTGATTCACAAGAACATTTCTGATTTCCGCTGATTCGACTCGGGAAAGCAAAACTTGTAAATTAATCGCGAATCCTTCTTTGGCTTGCAGATATATTCGCTTCTTTATCGAATACAGGAACTCATCTTTGTCTATAACATCAGCAGCTTCAATTTGCGACGTGGACGATCCATTCAATGCCATTTTCATCAAAAATCTTTTCGCAATTCTCGGGTTTGTTTACACTTTTCCTCGTATCAATCTTTGATTTCACGTCTTCTTTTCTCTGACTTCTCTAAACTACACAACTACGTATTGGTGGGACTTTCTCAACCGCACCGTGTCTTCAGATTACTCTATTATTCGATAATCCGCGAATAACTGAAGATACTTTCAGCGGGACACAGAGAAATGTGAGAACGTCGCGCCGTCTGCCGTCGAATTCGCGCAACGACAAATTCGAATTCAAATGATTTGTTAATTTTTTAAAAGTTATTCGAATCTCGAAAAGACGTTAGACTTTCATTTTTCGGTTTATTTTCATCTCAGTTGTTATATGATTTTCTTTTTAAATATTGTACATTGATTGTTATCTTTTTTGTCTTATAACAAAGCTCAGTTTCGTGCATGACGACAATTCATGCTTTCTATTGAACATCAAGTTCCCTGGCTATTTTCCTTCGGACTCTGCTCTAAATTTCCTTTTCGAGTCTCGACAAAAACTATTTCATTCGATTCCTTATCTCTTGATGGAAATTTCTTGTAAGCCAAATGGCGCCTCAGCGAAGAAAATTATTAGAAAACTTGGCTTGATTGATGAAAATTCAAAATCACTTGGTCCCCTGCGACCTTAATTTCATATTTAAAGCGTCATCACGAACTCGATCTCCCCTCAATTTTGAATTTTCACATTCGACAGTGTAAGAATTCACATGCAATTAAAATTCGTGATGCGCGTGGTGCTTCAGCATGCAATTAGTTGGCGGCGGCGATGACAGTGTTCTGGTTAGAATCGACATGCTGATGCTTAGCAACGCCGGTCTTCTCCATCTGATTGTTGTTCATTCGCTTATCAGTGGATCGTCTGCGACGTTGCGAGTCCGAGCGCGGTCCCATGTTCTCCTTGTTGAAGCTTCGGCCACGTGGAGCGCGACGGCGACGAGGCGGATTACGCATGCTGCCTCCTCGTTCGTTGTTGCTTTCGCGGCGCTGAATGACTGGTTTCACAGTCTTCTTTTCCGGGTCGAAGTGCGAGTCCAAAAGCTCAACCAGTTCTTCGCGATCCTCTTCCTTCACCTCTTCAATCTTCTTGACTAGCTCAGCGCAGGCTTCGCGTTTGCCCTCGTTCCAAACTTTTGTAAGAGAATCCATATCATGCTTGGCCTCTGCCAACAGGCGACGGAAAGTCACAGCGCGACGGCTATCAGTAGAATAAAAAGAAGAACGTCAACGTGTAACAATGCAAAGCCGACCGAGATTTTCACAATGAGAATTTACCGATAGTAAGGAGACGTTTGGAAGTAACCGCGGAAGATCTCACGCAGTGAAGATTGGCGTGCGATGCATTCTTCCTGGTCTGCAATCTCAACCATCTCGTTGGACAAAGGCAAAGCCTTTTGACGAACGAAAGCGTTGATCATGGTCGCCATCTTTTCCTCGTCGTCGACATCTTTCTTCTCTCCTTCATGTGCCATCAGAGCGACGATGTCGTAGCTCAGCTTAGCGCGGACCGTTGCGTCGCCCTCGAACTCGTTGATGTCCTTGTCTTCCATTCCGAGGTTCTTCATTTGAACCATGTAGTTCTGGCACAAAGTGATGTACCTGACTCCATTTCCACCTTGTCGCTCTCCAGCCAAATCGTATCCGTTCACAAAGGACTTGACAATCTTCTCGAATCGCTCCAAAAGGCGATACTTCTTCATTGCCTCGATCATCATGTAGGGAGTGAACTTCTGCTGGTCGTGGTAGACGAAAATCACGCCATCCTTGGTGTTGACGACGTCCAACCAATCGAGGAAGTCGAGGAGTGCTGCGATTTCGGTCTTTGTCTTGATGACCTGAGACAAAAGGAACCGAGACAATGAGTTCAAGTTTGGTTAGGAGCACATGACGAGACTCTTACCTTGTACGTTTGCATGGATTTCAGCATGCGGAAGCATCCGACGTTGATTACACGAATCTGGTGTCGCTGGCGGGCCCCAGGATTCAAATTCATCAGTGGCATGATGTGCTGAGAGTATTGAGCCTTCGGCGTGTATGCGGCGATGTTCACAATCTACAGATTAAGACCCAGCAATTGAAGGCGGCCTCACGACGCACGAGCAAGCAATTTGACTTACCTCATCGATCAATCGACGGCCCGTTGTGTCAAGATCCAGTCCGACGTAAACGTAGTTACCGTTCATGGCATTGTCAGCTTCTCTAACCATTTTTATGATTAAATCTTCAGGAGAATTCGTGTAATCTGCGAAGGATCAGACAATTGAACAATTGTTCTCGAAAGTCCTTTGTCATTTGAGCGAAGTCGGCCATGACCACATCATCGCTCGATTCAACAGATGAAAACGGAAGGATTCTTCGCTTTCAGTCGTTTTATAATTCATTGGCAATCGCTTTATTCTTACCTCAAGTTGTTACTTTCCCGTAATTGCTCAATTTAATGGGGATCCACAAGGAGCTAAATTTCGCAGGTCTAATCAGGTTGACGGCTAAACTCGGAATGAAGTTCGACTCGCGTTTCAGCGATATCAATTTGAACGCCCTGGCTCTACTTCGAGGGTCAGTGAACGTTGCATTTGAAAATGTTAAGCCGTTGAATGTTTATATCGATCAATGACCTCACGAGATCAATGACCTCTCTAGGCTATAAGGAAGTCATCAAACTCTATGTAGGTTCATAATCTCTAGGCCATAACGAAGAGCAGTACATCTAATGTTTCTTCAACTATTTCGAATAACTGTGATGTGATTCTAGGAGAAGCGACTTCTTTGAGTCTTCTAATAGATGACACGCATAACTTATTCCTTTCAGCACACGTTTGGATAATTACGCCAGTAATTAGTCTGTTTAAAAAGGACAAAAATTTTGTCTGTCGCCCTCCGATAAGCTCTAGTTAATACATTTTGTTGAGAAGGAACGAGGTGTTTGCTGTAACAAGGCAATTATTGTCAGCGACTTTTCATGCCAAATTTATTTCTTCACGCTCCTTGAGTGCTCCTTTTCCGGAAGCAAAGTCGGCGCCTTAGAACTAATCCAACATGCCGATGTCGTGTTCAGAATGCGAACGCTTTCCTCCGCGTTCATAATTTTCCATAATTGAATGTTTACATTCTCTGCTTCCTTTCGCATGACACCTCGGAGAATGTTCTCAATCATCCGAGCCTTCCATGCGAGATTGTTTGCCGAAGAAATCTATTTCACTATCATGCCGCACACGTTCTCTTTGTTCAAAGATTACACTCGATTTCCGATAACTCGGGCCCGGAAAATTCTTTACGATTGAAGAGCACAAAATCAAAGTTTCTGCGTGACTCTCCGACTGATAACAGCCGAAAATTCACTATGGAATAAAACGGTGCTAAGCAAATAGAAAGAAACACTTCACCCACATAATTTTAATGAAATCAAATATTTGCCAATCTTCAACCTGAATTGCCGACGACGGAGAAAAGCCGAAGCAAGAAAATGTATGCAAACACATTTTACAACCGAAGCTCATTATGTTGAGTCATGAGTTTTTGTTGATAAACCTCGCAGACATTCTGGTGTCGCAAAGTTACATGAAAATGAAAATAAGAAACTGCGGCTCCGACTTGGCGCTCCCGAGAAATAGTTGAATGAATCTTCTCAAGGTGATGCTAGGCGAATAGAATTTAGCTACCGAAATATGTGTGTCGGTTTGCTTCAGTGGCCAAGCAAGTCGATTGTACTAAATTCGGTTGTTCAAGGTTTTCTTGACTCAGTGAAAAATATTGATTCAATCACTGATCTGGAAAGCTTATCAAGAAGCCAAAAACTTCCACAAACCGAAATATCTGTAAATTATTCAATCAGTAGAAATTGAAGACTTCACTACCTACTTTCTGATTTGATCGACTTTAGCAAATCTGGAGTTCAGGTCTCGAAAGGCTGGCGACTGACATTTTCATACATCAAGTTTCCCACATGATGAAGGGAAATCTAAGGGAAAACTTCGCTTCATGTTGTTATTCATAATTAACAAGCCTTACGGCCTTTTTCAGACGAACGAGTTTAAAACTTCCTGCTTCTTCAACAATTGAATTTTCATCCCAAAAAGTTTCTTGCGCCAACAAACTGTGCTTTGGGTGAAAGCGAGGGTGAAACAAGCTTTCATTGAAATTAAATTGTAGCGTAAGAATTTTCCGCACGTTGTTATCCTCAAAACTACAGTACAACATGAAGGCTTAACGTGCCTTAGTGCAATTACGAGGGTTTATGGCTTGAAAATATAGGTTACAGGTTGTTGCGAACTCAAGAACCGCCTCCCTTGAAAATTAGTGAAACAGACCGGGATTCCAATGAATTAATTGTTCATCAACTCGTAGTTTGCCGGTTGACGAAGACTCACTTAACCCCGCAGCAAACTCAGACAAGTCATCAGATCCAATTATAGAATCTACGCTGAAGTCTACGCTCATGCGGACGAGAGAAACAGAGATTAACTAATTGTGTTGCAAGCCGCCGAGAGAAATCTCGAGAGTCGAGATCAAAACTATCATCCACACTGCCGTCATCAATTAGCTCGCTTTAATCTTATTGTTTTACGAATGTTCCTGACAACCGCTTAACGGTTGTTTCTCGTTCGAGTAGGATTTATGGGAAGAACCATGAAACTTTATGATTCACTCGAAACTCAACAACTTCGCAACCGAAAGCATTCAATTCAGAACCCCGCGGACACCCTCGCTCGAAGAAATAAAGAAATATATTTGGTTATCGGAGCTGTTCCGTAATCGCTTCTAGTCATACGATCGTAAAGTTCTTGGTTGCCACCTCAAGAATTCACGTGAAATTATTCGCTTTTGACAACATCGTCAATTATTGCTGTTTGCTTGAGAATTTGTTGCTGGGGAGAATGTGCGTTGCCCGAAGCAAAAACAAGTTTGCCAGGCGGAAGCTCAATGTCATCATCGTAATTATAGCGTGAGAAAGAAAGTCAACATTTCAGTTCATCAGTCGAAAGAAGAGTCGATGAGTCCGCCGCTGATTTCACTGCCCAACCGTCCAACCAGGTGGCGAACGTGTTTGGATAATTGCCTCAGCGAATTGATGTTGACTTTCGCTCAGATTCTATTTGCTCCCCAGCTTTCCATCGTGTTTTAAGCGGCAGCATAGCCTCAGAACCTGTCGTGGGTATTCAAATAGATCGGATGAAAGTTCAATATGCTCTTGAACATCACATAAGACGAAAAGAATTTATTTATTGTTGGTTTGCCAGCGGAAAACCGTGTGCAAATCGTTCGTCGACAACTTTTCTTATCCCGTTTGAGTTATTTCAATTGCTGCTTTCTCTACACTGAATCTATTTTCCTCGATAGCGACCTCAATTAATCTCAATTTATTTGCTTCTGCAAGTCGCTCGATACTTCTTTTTATTCCCGGTCTAAACTATTAAACAATCAACGTTCGCTTCTCGCTCATCACATGAATCGTCCACATCATTCGTGGCGATAAACGTTGAATGCTCAATTTGATTTGCTCTTTAAAGCCTCTCGATGAGGAACAGCAGAATGAAAATCCTAATAGCCGAGCAATGAACAAAAACACTTAAGTTAATCGTCTAATTAAATTTGTGTCGATGGCTTCTCAATGTGAGTTATTTATAAGGGACCTTCTTCAAGCGCGGCTTACGCCGATAACCCTTGAGAATATTCTTGAACTTTGGGCAGCACTAAGCTTGTTGTGTACGCATCAAGCAGTTCCGCAATTCAAGAGTGGAAGAGAAGAATAATGACGAAGTCGAGGCCGTTGTCTCTCGCATCGCACGTGCTTTCGATCGAAAGAAGGAAAATCTCTCTCGCTCTCACTAAAGTGTAGGAAACTCGTTTAGCCGCTGAAAGCTTCATCACTTGTTGTTTCCGCAATCTCCTTGATAATATTGCCATAAAAAATTCACGATAATTTACACGTTTATGTTGATCACTGCGTAATCTCTACGCAAGCTGGAAAACTTCCTAATTGGATTCATAGAAACGTTTCCTAGGTCCGTTTAATAAAAAAAACTTTGCCGTCGCCATCGCTTGTTTCATAAGTTTTCACGAAGTTCCTATTAAAACTTATCACGCGTGTCATCTCCGTGTTAGAGCTTACCCTTATCGCATTTCTGAAGCGTGGAAAATGTCCGTTGAACTCACAAAGCGCCTGGAACAAAACTCGTCTGTTAATCGCGATCAAAAACTTGTTAATCGACGTCATTTTTACGCACATTTTCTTTATTTAAAATCTCATTAAAAGCAATCATTCATTCTGAAACACATTTGTTGTTATCTAATCTCTATTAAAGCTTAATCTTATCTTGTTCCTTTTCTTAATTTTTACTTTGGTACAAACTAAAAAATATTCTTTAATTAGATGCGTCTCAAGCTTAAGCATTCAGTAAAATGAGACCTTAAATTCTATCGTAGTTTCGTTGTGTTACATTTTCGTTTACTTTCGATCACAAAACATTGTTTTCCCTTTCCGTGGGAAAGCTTAAAATCAATTAAGATGCTTTAGCCGATAAAATATTACATTGTTGTCTCAGAATCAGGCGGAGTGTGGTGGTTAAAGTGGTTGCCGTAAGCTGGCGGTGCCCCGCTCAGAAACCTTAAACTCTCTCTTGATCCGGCGGCTCTTTTCATTATTGCCGCTTGTGGAGCAGCTTGAGGTTGTGCAGATGGAAGATGATAATATTGCTGCTGCTGTTGCATCTGTTGCTGCTGCTGCGGTTGCTTCCTACTTTGCTGTTGTGGATGCTGTTGCTGTTGGGATAATCCAGCAAACATATTTTCTTGTGCTCCACTTGAACTTGCTGCAGGATTTTGATTATAACTCAACGGTCTCGTACCGTGGAAGTTTGAGTAGCTCGACCTTACTGAAGGTGGACGGGCCGTTTGATAATATTCATTCATCTCCGGGCCATCAGCTAGATTTGGATTTGAGTGCTGATAAGTTGGGTTTGTGTGTCCCAAACTCGAAGCGGCGTCGTTGGGATGATGGTGGTGATAATGGTTGCTATAAGCTTGTGGCGACGGAGTAGATGTCGCATTCCATGAAGTTTGTTGTACGATTAGAGGTGAACTTGAGTTCATGTTGTAATAAATTGGATGCTCGGTTGGCGTGTGTCGACTGATTGCAGCCGACGTCGTCGCTTTGTTCGGTTGCTTTTGTTGAAAGCTGTTTAAAGCTGGCTGGCTTTTCGATGGCATGAGATTCGCGATTTCGCGCTTAGGAACCTGATGATGGTGATACTGATTGTTGACAACGTAGTCGTTGTTCAATGACTTCAGATTGTTTTCAGTCAACGTGGGGTTGTTGTTATGTTTGAACGACGGGAACGAGTTTTGTTGTTCCATAAGCTTAGTGACAGGGTTTTGGTGAACTTTCCGTCTCGAACTTCTTGTACTGCTCCGATGAGTGTTTGACGTTCCAGCCCTGTCTGACCTTCTACTCTGTCTGCTGCTCGTGCCTCTTACGGATCTTCTCTTCACTCTACGAGGCGTCATAGGTTTTGGACTAAGGGAATCATCTCGGTTCGCAGCGCCACTGCCTCTAATCGTATCAACGGGCGCCCCAAACTCGATGGTATATAGCGATTGCCTCTTAGGATCCTCAGTTCTCCTCACTAAATTATCGCCAAAGCATTATGCGAAGAGGGATGGATAAATGCACGGATAAATGGGGTGGAAGATATGGAAAAAGCAAACAGAGAATTAATTTTCGGGTCGACACAAAGTGCACAAACAACAATCAAATGGGGAAAGAGATTAACAAAGCGAATATTTATGATTCTCGAAGAGATTTATGGATTAGAAGCTGCATGCAATAATGATAAAAGCTAACAGAGGTTTAATTACGGAAAATCATCTGTTTAAACTAGATCTACCGGTGGTCGAGTCACTAGTAACTGCGATCAATAGTGTCGTGTTTTAAATTAATAATCGGAAATTTTAAAACTTTCCAAACTATGGAGCGTGATCAAATTTTCATAGAAACCGTGAAAACTTCATAAAGTCTGCGCTACTGCTAGTCTATTCTACGTTTAATTATGACCAAATAGCATTTAATTATTGAACATATACCCACATGAAGCCGTGAATTAGTCACGGAGACATCGTTCTATGGTTAGACTGACTTTTTGAAGTAAAAAGTCCTCCACCGTTGATCGCTTAATCAAGGACTATAAATCACGAAAGTTAGGTCCAAACGAATTGAAATATGAAAAAATAATGAGATTTCAAGCGTCGACATAAAGCAAATAAATGTCTGAGCACTTGAAAGGGATAAGTGGTTGAGAGTGTCCAACAGGCGAAGCTTGACGTGACATCCAGAAAGTCCAGAGAACGTTCGTTAATAAATTTCAATCGAGGAGAATTTCTCAACGACTTCCATCATTTCCCGACGATGTTGCCTCAGACATAAATAACAACGAAACACTGATAATGGAATCATCCCTGAGCCCGATTATCCCTTCAACAGTGGAGCGTAAATCATTTGGAACGGAATGAAGAATTGTTGTCTATTTTTTATGTTGCGAGACGGGGGAATGGGTGGACAGTGTTGAGGGGCAGCAAGGATGAGAATGAGGCGATTAATTGCTTCCATTCCCCGATTGTGCTGACTAGTAATGAACATGAATGTAAGTTTTTTTTTGCGTTTAGAGCAAAGATTGAAATCTTTTATTTATCTACTTAAATCAGATAACTCTTACGCAGTTAGAGTTACGTCAAGTAATATAAAACAATTGTATTCAGCCTAAAGCTCATGAATTTTCGTCTCCGCAATGAGCTCAAAAACTTTTCGTTAATTTCATTACAAAAACTTAATTGTCTGTCTTAATGAAACTATTAAATTCTACAGAATTATTCGTTCGGAAGTGTCGACATCAAAGAAGAAAACTTAGATGACATGTTAACAAACTTTCACGCTACTCCAAATTGAATTATCTTCCTCTTCCTTCTTGTGAAAGCGACTCTTAATTGATAATTAGATTCTAAGGACATTAAAAAATGGTTTTCATCACAATAGGTTTCTACAATGTAGCGTCTACAAAGAAGTTGTCAATCTAACGTCAACTTGAACTAACAAAGAACCGAAGGAGTAAGAGAATTTCGTAACTCAATTAAAGAATTTGTCAATATGTGACGGGGGCGATAAAATCATTAATTAAGTCTCAGCTGACAGAGGCTTTCTTCATTGAACGTTTAAGGCATTCGGTTCGAAGCGGAAAGGACAATTTTCCGCTAAATATTTTTCTATCTCTCAATATTGTCGGAAGGAAGGAAAATGCTTTCTAATTAAAAAGAGATTTCGACGCGATCCAAAAAGAAAATATTTACATAATCAAAAAATTCCACAACGAACAACAGAAAACAATTTAATTTAATTAGAGAAATGCTTCTTCAAGCAGTAATGCGTAAGACTTCCGAAACAAAAATCGCGTCGATATTTGAATAAAATTAGCATGTTGGTTACAGCACAGAAGCTTCATGCACAGTGCCAACAATCTTTTCAGAATTTTGCTTGCAATGTGTAAGGCTCAAGTGGGCTTAATTGAGAAGTGAAGGGAAGTCAAGGTCGTCGATGCTATTAAATTATTATTTATGGGCGGATCAATGACTCCGATAAGGGAAAGTTCATAATTTACGGCTGGAGACTCACATCTGATAACTGAAAGAGTTCGAGCGCGTGAATGGAACAACATTTTCAATCCTTCCCACTTATCTAAATGATTTTCCCAAATGAGTTTCATCTAACAACAATTTTCACTATAATTTGATTACTCTCGATCATGATAAACTTCAATTTTGGTTCGGAGTCATAAACTAATTGGAAAAACATCAACGACGGCTGGATTGGAGCCTTCGAACGCTTTAGGACGCGTCACAAACAGTAAATTTTCTCAAATGCTTTGAATTCTTCTACGGGTTTTCAAGTCTACACACTTCAAACAAAATGTTTCTGTGGCCGCAAAATAAATCTTTTTACGCCAACGTTCCTCGCAATTCACTTATCTATTTTTAGGTCCACTACGAACATTTATTTTGCACATGACATTGCGCCATGAATGTAAAGCGCAGAATTATGCATATGGGCCAGATCAGCAGGTTCTCGCTTTCGCATTAATTTTTCGGGAGCCGACTGTGAATGGGTCTGCCTCGCAACTCTCTTGATTAATTTAGCATCTCTTTTGTGTCTTCCTCGTTAGCGGAAAAACGAAAAGAAACTCCGAGGAGGCAGAAGAAGAACCGCATGGTTGGGGATTTAAGCTAAAAATAATTGGGACCGGCAAACATTTGCGGCTGTTCCCACAAATCGTCGAAAATTTGAATTTCCTCTGAACGAGAGCGAAAGGATAATTTCATAACCGGATGGATGCGAAGTGCGACGCGGATCATTATTTGCTTCAACGGATTTTTGCCTTCGAACAATTGTGCACTCGCTTTTCATAACGTAATCCACTTAAAGTTCTCAGGAAAAGTCGTGAAAATCGTCGGAAAATCGCTCGGTCGGCAGATCCGTTTCATTATCAGTTGACTCCGGAAGGTTGAAGGCTTCCATTCTAAACTTATCTAAAATCAATAGTTTTGTCGCTTGCAGTTTTGAAACTTCTTTCATTCAGAGCTCGACAAAAGGAAATTGCATTGTCGTAAAAACGTCTGGCATGGGAATTATGAAAATTTATTCATTGGAGTTTTCTCTTCATTCTTCTCTGCATTTTAGTTAAAAATTTATTGCAACGTTTGGCTGACGATCAAGAGCCGTTGCTTTGCGGCTGTTTTAATCTCGTATCCGTATTCGGAAACATGTTTCGGAGGTTTCTTCGCTTTTTATCACAACAAAGCAGACGATGGAGACTTATTGACGATGACAGATATTTGATTGCTCGAAATCTGCTTATCATAAGCTCAGCTCCCGCCACAAAAAAACGAACAATATTCAGTCGCAATCAATCATGTGGAAATTCAATTTTGCGATGCTAATTGCAGACGATGGGGAGACGACCGATGTTTTGAAAACATGTATTTAGGTTCATTGGATGTCTTTGTAATCTTGGTAATTGATCATGTTGTTACAGAACGAACGTGGTCGTTGATTCTCATGTGGAACACCATAAGGGGCGCCAGATTGGCGTTTAAGTCGGTTGCTGATTCTGTCTTGCGAGCGCACTCGGTACATGGGATGCTGCATCATATGTGGTGGAATTGCCGGCAATGGATTCGGACATTGGTACTCGGGGATAAATTGATTTAGATTGTATCGCGCCGGCAGTGGTTGGTCGCGAATTTGATCACAGAAATTGCCGTTCGCTGTCGCCAGTTTGCTGTTAGAGTGGCTTAACTCCAGTTGATGGTGAGATGTCGGATTAAACTGGTAGTGATGGTGCTGTTGCGATTGTCTCCTTCTGGGCATGTGATTTAGATTTGGCGAACGAGCCACATATTGGCTCGACGGCATTTGATGTTTGTCTTGTGGCGATGAGATCGGATGATGGGTCGGATTATTGTAACTCCTGCCTGTCGGATTTGTTTGGATGGGCGAGTGTTTGCTAACATTGAAATCAGTTCGATGAGCTGGCGAGTGGTTGTGAACGCCGAACGGTTTTTGTTGGTCTCTTTGTTGTTGATTGTGACCGTGATTACTAAACTCGAAATTCATCGAGTGTTTGTTAGCAAATCTAATCCCGTCGCTGTCATTGTTAGAAATCAGGCTGTTCAATGGATTTTGTATGCCAAAGTTTTTGCTAATCAGCTGTTGTTGCTGCAGATTCGTTGCCATTAGCTTGCTGGAGATGATGGGCGAAGCAGCTGCTGTTGACGCTTGCGACGACGGTCTACCATAGCTACGCATACTATTTGAATCCACGTCTCTATCATCATCTGAGCGTCTCAGAATTTCGTCAGTGGCGGCGATAATCTCAGTGTATCGAATATCAGATCGATTTGGGATAGATGTGAAGCTTGGATTGCGCTTTATGATTTGCTGCGTGCTGGCACTTTTGTTTATCAAATTGTTTCTACTATTGTACTGGCTTAAGTTACTATTACTACTCAGTTGACGCTGATCGAATAGTTTGTAATGTGTTGGCGATTGCATTTGATTTGGATGATGAATTTTGGCGGGGCTGTTGAGGTTCGATGCATAATTATGTGTCTTTATGTAAGTCGACGACAGTGAATTAGTATTTGAATTGTTAATTGATGTTAAGACAACACCAAATTGATTAGGATCTTTCTTAGAGTTAATTTGCGTCGATGAAGCGCTTCCATTTGCTGGTATGCTTGAATAACTCACATACATCGGATGCACTGACGTATGTTGTGGACTTTTTATATCGCTGCCCATAAACTCGACTAGATGGAAAAGAAATTTGAGAGAAAAATAGAAGAAATCAGTCATCGTTGCTTTTGCACCAGTAATATTTTGATATCATCATGATTAACAGAATATGCATGGATATGGAGAATGATTCAGCAGCTCGGGATAACAAATTGCTCGGGAGTGGATGTAATTAAGTTAGGGAAACATTTATTAACAATTTCGAAGCACTTTGCAACTTATTTTACAACAACTGACACAAGGAGACATAATACAGCGAAAATTCCAACGGCAGAAAAGTAACAACTTCATCGAACGATGATAACTCAATAAAAGAGATAAACATAAAGGGATTTGACGATGTAACCAGATCACTTGCACGAGAGTATTCTGTCGATAAAAGTTTGGGTACAATGTTTCAACAGAGCTTGAGAGCGATATTAAATATAACAGTGAACAACAGAAATATGAGGAATCTTGTTACAAGCTTCAATTGAGCAGTTCGACTCTGATTTAAGGCCGTAAGACTTCCCTCCAGCCATCATTTATCTTATCGCATGCCTCCTTTCCTCCACTTCCTTCGTCCCGACGATCCAATCTGTATTTACATTTTCTTTCAACATTTAATTTATCATTTCGATGATAACTTCCTCCTCTCTTGTAGCATTAGCTTTGATTTGTTCCACGATTCATGTCAAACGGAAGAAAACAAAAAAAAAAATCTTTTACGGTTGGGAAAACATATTAAAACTTTTTCCGGTTCTTATCTCTGAACGTATACAATAATAACAACGAAGCATAAACTCGGTCGACTTTGGCGAGAACTTCCTATATGATTTTATGGATATCGATTTTCCTCGACTTAATGCGACTGCCTCCGCTTCTTTTTTTCGTCGTCGCATGTTTGCCATTGACATGTTTTTAATCGAGACGCTTGTCGCTCCCTTTCACCAGGAGAAGAAAGGCTGTTTTAGTTTGAAAACTGTAATCAACTGTCTACACACAAAGTGAAGCCACAAAAAATACATAAAACACGTAAATCCCGAAAGCTCTGCTTGCTACTTAGTTTCTCGCCATCAAGGCGTAACCAACAGTTAATTTCAAGAGTAAGCAACCACACACCATATCTACATGCTCAAGTTTTATGTGTAAAAATTGGATCATATGAAGTTATGAGCGAGAGAGAGGTAGAGAGAAATAGATAGTTGAACTTTTGATACTCACAGCTATCATCATCATCCCAGAGAATACAGCCGATGCAAATTGCACCAATTAAACCTAATAGCTGTGGGGAGCGAGAGAGAATTATGGTAAATTAATAATCCGGGTCGTGATTACAACTTTAGTCATTTAAACTTACCGCTAAAAAGATTTGTACAGCTGAGTGGATTGCCTCCACGATTGGATAGTCTAATAGACATCCATCAACCCGGTCTGGCCGAACGGGTCTAAGTGGATCTTCAAATGTTCCGTTCGCGGGGAAACTCGGTTTGCACCCCGGTCCGTTTGATTCAAACCACGAGACGCTGCCTGTGCCGAAATTCAAGTCGTCTCTGTTCTGTGAAGGCGAAGAAGAAACGACAAATTGATGAATCGACGGTTTCAAATTGGCAACAATCGACAAAACAATTAACCACTTGGCAGTCATAGCATTTGTTTCCATCTCGCTCGTTACCTTGACATCGAATCTCAATGGGTTGGCTTTTGATCTTGCTTTTACGAGCACTCAAAATGTGTTTACAGTTCGCCCATCCTACACGTGAATCGTAGAAAAGAAATTACTTCTTCATTCTTCAAGTAATTAAATTTCCACAGCGAGCACAGTAAACAGCAAATAACAATGAATAATTAATTTCACGAGTAATGCTGTGTAGCATTATGAGAATTGTCGAAATCGGTTGGATTTTTCTTATTTCGCTTTCACTTTTAAGCCCCCAGCGACTGGCTTGGAGCGAGACGAGAAACGGATAAATGTAAATAAAATAAATGAGACCGAGAACTGGGTTTATCATGAAAATTCGCCTTGAAATTCCGTTTTATCACAGTTTCGCTTTTCCTCGACTTCATGAACAGAAGCTCAGCTCCATCCAGTTGTTTACTAATAAAACAAGAGAATAAAAACAGCAAATTGAAGAGTGAAGCGGAGAATTACGAAAAAAATCATAAACGAAATTTTTCTGTTCATCTCCGCGACGGTTTGGCAATGATCCAACTAGGACAAATCAAAAATTCTCGTTTAGTGCTTTAGACGCCAAGTTATTGACTTCTCTTGAATGCCGACGTTTTCCTTCAAAAGTTAAACGGTTTGTCATCTGCTTATTGCCGATAAAGTCTGAACGCTTCGCTTCGAAACATCAGAAATGAGAACTCCAATAAAAAAACATTTTCAGCAAAAGTTTACAAGAGAAAAATTTTTAGTTTCTCTTGCTCTCTCGTGTCGAAATTTTTCCTGCAGGGAAATTTATCAAGCGAATTGCTTTTCTCACTTCGGTGGTGAAGTTTATTATTAGCGTAGCAGAGATTTGGGGCTTGCTGATAAATGCGAGATGAAAACATGTGAAAAACGACGGGCAATCAAGTGCATTTCATCAGTTAATTGGTAACAGATGGCTGAACATTAATTGCTGAGATTTTCAGTCTTCGTTCGACAGAAGTCGTAAAACGGAAAGGAAAAAATAATTTCCATTCGAAGCACGAGGCGTTCGCTCTCGCATTCTATTTATCGCAGTCAGTTCGATCCAATTCATTATTCCGTTTCCTTATCACGAGTTTTCTTTATTAATTTTTTACGACTTTCCTTCACGCTCGAACGAGATTTGTTCACGGATGAATGAATTTACAACATAGTTAGACTCGACAATCGTTCGACAGAAACGATCATCGACTCTTATCAGCGATGAAAGTTTGTCACGATTCAAGCAAATCTGTTCTCATGTCGATCAAACTACGAAAACAATTTGTACCGAAGTTCAGTCATCGATTTTCCTCTAGATCTAAAGAGTCTGACAACCTCGATTTGTTAAATCCTTCATGCTTACAAGTCTGGCGGTGACACTTGAAAGGCGCGAACGTGTCTGATTTCAAAATGTTCTTAATTGACGGCTGTAAAAATAGAAGAGAAACGGAAAACGTAATTGCATCACACGTCGAGATGCAGATCGCACGTTTCCACTTTTCACTTCAAAGCCCACACTCTTGATTTCTACAAAGATTTTCCGTTCTCATTCGTTAATTTCTACCGCATTCCGAACAAGCGTCTGGAGTTGACGGTTTCGTGATCAAAGCGAAAAATTCCCCAATCTTGTAAAATTTTCTCGGCCAAGTGGTAACGTGATTGCAGTAGAAGTCAAGTAAATCTTACCCTATCTAAGATGCCAACGTTGAAGTAGAAGCAGATGAGAAACGCGTTCCAAGCGAGCCACACGACGTTCCAGACGGAATACTGAAATTGAAATTAGGTGAATGTGTTATTTTACTGCCCGATAAAAGCAAACAAAAGGATGCTCGAAGTCGTTCGCTAAGTGTTGTTCCTTTTCGCCCCAATAATATTTAATTTCCGTGTCGAACCACTTCCGAAAATTATTTTCGACTCCATAAAGATATCCTCAATATATTGACGAAGAAATCAGAAGGAAATTAATGGAACTGGAGCACGATACATCGATTTTTTCTGGTCGGGGAACGACTCGAGGCTAGAATTGTAATTAATTTATTTTCTCAAAGCATATTGATGGAGTCGTCAGATATCAACTTCTGACTCTTTACGGACGGAAATCGTAACAGCTCAATGAATCCGAAATTGAAATTCGAGTCTTGAGCAAATAAAAATGGAAAATCAATTTTCGTCTTCTTATCAAAATGTCAGAACGGAAAGGGAATAAAAATGAAATTCTCTCGGAATGATGTTAACGAGAAGCATAAAACAATTGATTGACGTTTCTTCTGCGGATAACACCGTAAACAGTCAGGAAGGCTTTGCGTCGTTGCCATGGGAGTCAAGCTCAAGCTTCCATCAAAAAACGGGAGTATGACTTCGAGCTCGACAATCTCAGTGGAATTCCACTTTGTTTAATTAATCAAAGGCATTCGTGGGAATGATCCAACGTTTCCAATTAATTTGAGCTGGAAAATTTGAGCGAATAAAATATGCAAAGCGCCTTTTTTCGGCTATCAATTCCACTCAGTACTGGCGAGCTTTTTGGCTGGGAGCAATAAATTGAGAATGGAAACCGCACCTAGCGATTTTCTGGTTGTATATTTGGTTTACACAACTTTTTCCTTCGTTCAAACAAGGAAATCAGACGTGAAATTAAATGCAAATTGAATCTTCGATTATTTATTCCGCCCAACTTTAGCTGCGAAGATTTGCTGAGTACTTAAGAGCTTCCAGTGAAATCATTCTTTTATCGTTAAATTCTTTTGAAGCTGATAAGAACCGACAGCAAGAAGACGAAATTGTGAATCCAGTCAATCGATGAACAGTTAGCATATTCGATCCTCCCAGAGCTTCCGAACTTTAAAAAATAAACTTACCGATATCAGATACTTTGCTCTGAACTGATATGCTCCGAAAAATCCAAAAATAATGAAGACCATGTGTATGAAGTTTGCGAGAATCGGCGCCCACATGTAACCTAGGAAATCAAACACTTGACGTTCTATGATGGTAATCTGCGAAAAGAAAGGAACAGTGAATTTATTGTTTCTGGTTCGATGCTGAATGTAAAGAGATTGCGAGCCATTCTCTGATAAATCGATAAAGGAGAAAAAGCTTCTTGTCGTGCTCAGATTGAGAAATAACTTTCAGCCACCTGTTGCCTATGATTCACTTTCAATCGGACACTTGAAAGTGAAATCAGAAACTCTTGCTCGAGCGGTTTCACTCGACTCAAGCATTCTTGAAAAGTTTCTCCAAGCCCCCCTTGTGACAGAAAGCAAACGCCGCGCTATTCGATATGCCTTTGTTGATTTTCCTCGCGAATAAAATTTCAATCTTCATGAACCTAAATGAAAGCGCGATGATAACGAAACAATGTAATAGCTGAAAATAGTTTTGGATCGTTTTCATTTTCCGCGTCAGCATATTCAACACGATAACGAATGTTCGCTTAAAACTCAACGCATGAGAAAGTGATTTCTATAAATGCGTTAATCAAGTCTATTTATGGCTGCATAAACTCTAATGCTGAGGGCGATGTTTTCATCCATTAACGCTCATTCGGTTGTCTTGAACAATTAATTAATCAATTTAAATTACTTTCATTGAAAACACAAACTGAAGCAAATTAATTTGACATGAAAATTGAACACGAAACAATTGCTGCTCACTCTGCCTTTGTCAACGCGTCGCTTCGAGCAACTTTGGTTTTTGCGTTCTAAGCAAAATGAATTTGAGAAATCATCTAATTTATCACGCACACGCAGTGTGGAGAGAAACGAGTTCTCCGTGAGTCTATCAGTCAGGCCGAACCTCTCACCTCAAAAACAAAGTTCACGGAAACGTAAGGTTAAACGAAACCTTAAACGTGACAACCTGAGAAAAATATCCTTCATGAAGTGATTGCAAGTGACAGGTGAACAGCGACGTGAACAAATTTTCGTCGACGATTCCCTTAATGAGTCTCGCTCTTGAAATTAGTAGAAAGAAATTAATTAGCATTTCTCGTAGCCTCGCAACGCCAGCTCTTCAATCAAACCCACGCACGAGGATGTCGAAACTTTTGTGAAGCACCGAACCTTTTAACGCCGAATATGGGTGGCTGAGTGCCGGAAATTAAGCTCATGAATTTTATTATGAAGTCTCTCTGTCGTGATGAAACTTATCACATATTCGCTTGGGCAACAGCTAAGAGCTCGACATCAAACGGAATCAAAAATTCAATTTTGTCAAGACAATGCTTGCAAAGTCATAACGGTGAGCGTCCTATCCAATATCCAATCGACAAACGGTTATGTCGTTGACATCCCGGCGAAAAACAAATATCAGAATAGTTTCAAATTAAATTCTGCCGAGGAAAACAGTTTCGGTATCGCAAATATTAATTCAACTCGAGCCGTTCCAACCCTTTTATGAAACGCAGCAATTGTTATTTCTTTCTGAGGATTCTCACTCAAAACATAGCAACGAGCACAAAAAACAAGTTGCAAAAACAGTTCCCATTCGGTGTTTAATAGGACAGGTGCGTTTAGAAGTTTCTTAAATGAGAAAATACGTGTTTTTATTAGAGATCGTTCTACCCGCACATACAAACACTGAGCCTCACAACCGACGATTTTACTTTTTCCCTTTGTCTTTTAATTCCAGAACATGAAGTTTCTTTAAACGTCGAAACACCTGAACCTTTCTCACTACTCATTTTAAATAAAAAACAGGAACGGGAGAAACGAAAGAATGAAAAAAGGGATCGAGATTGCTTCAAAACTGTGAGAAGCTTCAAACTCTATATCAATAAAACGCCACGGGTTGATGGCTTCCCGAATTAACAGACAATAACCGTCGCTCACGGCCGTTTGACGTCTCCATGATAAAACTAAACTCTAATCTATTTTCAAGTGCTTGAAGCGAAAGCTGAGCTGCACTGTCATCTTATCTAATTACATACTTTATGTCCACCCCGGAGCCCATAAATTAATTTTCCCCTCATTAAAAAGGAAGACAGAATCACGAGTTAGTCGGGATCATAAACATCATCCACGCTCTGCTATCGTCAATTAATTGTTTCGTGCTTTTTATTGTGCTTCTGACAGCCGAAAAGGCTTCCCTTCCAGCTGAAGAGATTTATAGGGAGAGAAATTGTGAACAATGTGAAAATTTTACGAGCCACCCTAAAGCCTAAAGAGGCTTATTTTCAAGTAGCGCTTTATTGTTGCTGTTTTATTTGCGAGCCGTCGACGGCGTAATGTTCCCCAAATTACGTAATCTTTGTCTGTCATACAAGCGCAGCGTTTTATCACTTCTACACTACTAACTCTTGAATCTTGGTAATTATCTGTGTCGAGTTGCGTTCGCGACAAGGCAGAAGTTGCCAACGCAGGAGCAATGAATAAATTTCCATAAAAAGCAATTAATATTGCGGTTGTTTTCACACTGAGCATGTTTCTCTGTCAGAAGTCAATGCCATCATTATGGAGTTGAAACAGAAGACTCTCTATCATCATCGCCCAGACTCCTCTTCGTTTCACAACTTCGTCAAGGTTGGAGCGTTTGCTCCACGTCTGTTTCCATTCGATTGAAATTTGTAGCGCAGGCAGTTGCGATTGAGCGGATGACAACCTGCGCGCTTCCGATAATTGCTTGGAGCAAACAACTTGACATTATTTTGTTGACTCATGTCGACACATGCTCCGCAAGCAATTGCACTAATTGAATCCAGTCATTGCGAAACGTCTAACCGCAATTTGTGGCGACTTTATCTCCATCGATCGCGACACGATAGCTTATCAATGCTATTCACTTGATTTCACAGAGCCCCGCTTGTTGTTTATGGCCCTGCAAATATTAGACGCGGAATTTATCTACGCGCTTGTTTGCACACAATTCGTTACGAGCCGCGATATTGAAATTGTGCCGAAGGAGAATCAGTTGTAATCATATTGAGTTTCACGAGTTCGTCGGTTCGGAAATGAACCAGAGCAGCAGCGATTCACCGAATTCTATGCTGGAGTAGAGCTTTGAAAGTTGAAACGCCGTAAAATATTTTCCTCCAAGCACATCTAAGGCTTCGTTTCGCACCTACACCGACGTCTTTCATCAACTTCTTGAGAAATTATTGTTTTGTTGCCGAGATCTTCGAGAAATTTATGTCGAGTGTTTCTATGGATCTCCTTCTTCCTCCTTTCATCGCACGGCTGTTGAGAGCCACAAGAGAGGCATTCTCTAGCCTTCTACCTGTTCCGTATACGCTTGTAGCATCGAAATGGTATAAAATGAAATTATTTATTAATTTCAACACAAGCTCGAAGTTCGTTGCTTTCATGTGTGCTTATCTTGTGAAGTCTTTTAAAGTCTTAGTTGGGAGTTGGATACAGAAAAGTGCTTGTATGCTGTTTGCTTTAGCGGCTGTCGTTGCTTAACGTATTTTTATTTTTTCTTTCTTCTCTACCTTCTTAAATATCGAGAGACGTAGAAAATACAAAGACGTAAATTTATAAAGAAAATAAAATCGTCTCACGGCGTCTGAAGTTTAAAAGGAATTACTCATCAAAACAAACTTTTTCCAAACGATTAGAAGGAACATTTAAGCACTGCGTTAATTAAAATTGATTGCGCGTTCGTTCTGTATCACGTCGTCAGCCACCGAATCGATTCCGACAACGAGTTCACTACACAAGTTTGACGAGGGATCGAGTTTCAGTGCAGTTCATTACTGTCGTTAAGTGACTTAGTTAGTGAACAGCTTCGGAGAGATGAAGCATTCACGAAGATTAAACGGTTCCCGCTTTATCATGAGTGTCATAAGAAAATTTGTTCACTCCTTTTGGAGCCAAATTTGTTGGCTCTGAGCAAACTTTTCGACAATCTTTTTAACTTCTTAATTCGAGTGTCGTCTTTCAGGAAGCAATGCAAATTCTTCGCTTTTCAGCTGCGCTTTTGTGACATCTGAGATGAGCTAATTCATGAGAAATTGCGAAGGTTCAATTCTCCTGGAAAGGAATTTAAATTGATTTCCTGCAAGGTGATTTCAACGTAGAGTCGCGGAAGAAATGATTCATGGCATGACTAAGTTTCAACGGCAATATTTGTCCGCCGCTCAAACATTCTGTCTTATGCATTTGTGTTGACCCTCCAAAGTACATTCAAACAGCAACTTTGTGCAGTTAGCTCGAAAGTAAACAATAGTGCCAGAGTCTGAAAGTTCAACCTCAGCCGCCTTGCATAAGAAACCATGAATGTCTGCCTCGAACACTTTATTCTCATTTCTTTTTGAATCCAACTCGAGAAATTGCTATGAAAGTGTTTCGAAAGAGAGGACAAAGAAGAATCGAAAAGATAATTTAACTTAGGTCATTTTGCCTCCTGGATTCGACTACTTATTCACGTCTGTCTGTTGATTCATGTCATGAGTTTTTCGTCGTATGTTCGAGTAACTAAAATTGCGCTGATGCAACACCGGATTTGATCTCATTTCGTGAAATCGATACGGACGCAATCGTTAATTGCATCCCGAGAATCTTATCGACTCGCTCTCATTTCTGGTTTTAATTCTATTGGTGATTCTCTAGTAAATTGCACATAAGCTGTTGATTGAAACCTTAAAACTTGTCGGCTATTCGTCGAATCAACGCGTGAACGAGAAAATCCCTTTGAGTGTTTTTAGGTCGAATCGAAATAACTTTAACATACTCGAATCTCAGTTTCCTCTTTCGCTTCAATCGTTAAAGTTTATTGTGGATTTGGCATCGAAAATCGGAATACTTAGCGTTTCACGTGATTAACACACTATTGAACCTGATTTGTTTGAATTTTCGAGGAGGTTTCTGTAGGTATTCAAAGATAGTTTTCAAAAAGCCTTCACATAAAATTTGTCCAAACTCCAAGATTCAATAAAACTCTTCAATGCTTCTAAGACACGAGAACCTTTGTTCAACTTTATCGAATTAAATCGTTTATCGAATGGATTTGGTTTCTGTTGTTCTCGTTCCAATCTAATTAGTTTATTGAGGATTTACGCTGAGAAACTCATGCAGTCGTTCGTTGTGAACGTGGTAGAATAAACATTTTATTTGCCCGCTTTGCATTCATTGAGTCTCAGAAATTCTCAAGTTCACTTCCCACGTTATTTTCGTGCATCAGCCGGTTGCAATTATTCACTCAAGTAAAAAAGTATTTTCGTGCTCGAGACACGATCTTCAGCTCAGTCTGGAAGCCCGCAAGACAATGACGTGAAGAATAAGAATTCCAAAAGCTTCATTTCCGTGGACAGAAGTCAAAGAAGTGGAACTAATAGCTGGTCTTCCACAAAAAACTAACAGCACAAGACCGAAACCGGGTCGAAAAGTTAAAATTTATGCTCGCATAACATCGCTTTGAACATAATGAACGAAGATTTTGCGGTACGAAACGCTGTTCCATCAACTTTCACAATCAAATGCTCAATTGCCTATAATGGAAAGCAAGAAAATTCGAGCATGAACAGAGTTAACGGATTGAAACGAAGTTGGTCCGACCAAAGGATGAAGCATTTAAGCTATGAGAGCGAGGTTCGATTGCTGTCTTGATATTGGCAGGATGTTGCTAATAAATAAGCATCGCCGGTCAACAACACAACAGCAGCAAAAAATATTCTTGTAAGAAGCTCGAGAGAAGGGCAAGACAGCGAAAGATATTTACCAGTTGCAGAGAGCACACAAACAAAAGAAAATTTCGCCTGGTGCACATTCTTGAGGTGATTCATAATCCCATTCCAGTGAATTGAACTTTAATTTCTATCTAACTTGTAGATAATTCTTTGAATCTCCAACTTTAGTGCCACACATCCTCTCAAATGCTTTCAGATTATCTTCAGCCTCTCGAGCTCAATTAACTAAACTTTCACGATATATTTTCTCTTCAATTTATTTCATTCTTTGGCGAAATCAATTCGGATGATTTCACTTTATCGATTCTCTTATCAGCAATTGATATTTCACCAAGCACTAAACCACCAATGCATTTTATTCCTTTCTTCTTATTTATTTGATAAGCGGAGCAACGTAACGCGTCCAATAAGTCTCACGGCTCACGAGTAACTGACTGAAATGAAGAATGAATTCGTCGAAATCACGAAAGCTCTCAACAATCTCGTATAAAGAGAGCGAGACATTTCATGGGATTTCACTTCAGAAATATTCGATCAACCACTGAGAACGAAAAATCGCGGATCAGAGAAATTGAACGGTCTTTCGAATAAGATTATAGCGATAACAAATCGATCACGACGTATTTTGACATGCAGCTAATTTCTTCAGTGGAAGACTTATCCACACGTATCCTGATCCGCCGACAGAACTAATTTCAATCTGGCGCCGACAGCGTGTCTCGCAACAGTTTAGTATCGCAAAAAGTTGATAGAGCTGACAACTTGTTAAAACGACTTAAAACTTCTTAGACTGCATATAAACTAATTGCTACATCTAGTTTGTCGGTAAATTTCCTGCCAAAGATAATTCTATGCACATGCTCTCTCACAATCGTGTTCAACTATCGAAGGCAACTTCTAGAAAGCCAATTAAACGAAAAGTTTTTGGTAAAAGTTTACTCGTCGACGAATTAACTCAATAAACGCTCTCGGCTCCAGTTTGGCTGTAACAATTTAATCTCGAGATAATTCAGTGTTGGCATAAGTTTCCTTCAAGTATCCAACAAAGTTTCACGTTCGTTATTTTGAGAACGTAAGCAGAGATATCCAGAGAAACAATGCACTTGAGTGGGACTATCAGCTTCTCTACTGCAATACATGATAATTGCTTGGGAGAAAGTTGCAAAGTCTTTCAACTTATTAAGACTAAATATCAGCAGGTTGCCACAAAATTCTTTCACAGATTTTGTCGAGTATGTAAAATATGTAGAACAATGCGAGAGAGAAGAAATCACCAAGAAATATATTTGTGGACGTCCCATTACCGAAAAGATCAGTTAGTTCATACTATTTTTACTTCTAATCCTCATTAGAATCTAATGTTTTCCTCCTGATTTTCTCTAAAAAAATCTTCCATCTGGTTTTCAATTCAGTTTTTGGAGAAATATTTTAACGGTTTTTCTCATTTTGAATTTGCCGCTTTTTCCTCAAGAAATAAACAAACACAAAAAATTAGAGTGAAATTAAGATCTAAGCTAAAGTAAACGATCCAGCGATTTCAGTGCCAGTTGCTCCCAACACTTAAACCGAGATGACTTCGAAGGAATCAAAGATCATGTAAGTTTTGTGTCTTAAACGCATTGATTCAACTAAATTCTTAATTTTGTTCGCATGCTTTTATTTTAGCAAGTGGAAGAAGCTTTATCAGCTTATTTCGGGAACATTTTATAATGAAAGTCAAGACGTTATCAAGAAAAAGTTGTTAGAAGTGGCCAAAGAGATCCAGGATGGATTGTCCGCGTTTAAAAATTCATCTTCCGAAGACGACGAGAAAGTCAAGAAGCTTCTGAAAGAAAAGCACCAGGAAAAGTTGATTCCGTTCACACAAAAACTCTGTCAGTTCCTCAACATCGACGCTAGCCAATGTTACGACATCCTGTGCTACTATCTTGTAAACGAATACAGAGGTTCGTCTAGTTCGCTGCAGAATTTCGTCTCGAGTGAATCGCTGATGATAAAACTGCTCAGTGACATTTGGTTCTACTACTCGCTCGAACGAATGGTTCTCCTGAAAGTGACGAAATGCTTACTTGAGTATTACAACAGCGACCATCCATATCAAGAAGCCTTCAAAGAAGTCATTGACAAACTTGGTTTCGCAGCATTACGAAAGTCCTACATCGATCAGTTTGAGGTTCTCGTAAAGGATGTTCAACAAGTGAAATTCCTAGCCGGAGACGTGTTCAATAACCCACAACGGATGCAGGCGCTGTCGGAACGGAAGCATCGCGAGATCAACGAAGTCTTGCAAATAATTCTTCTGACTTGCCACTACGACAGGATCAAACCAAACGAAATTCAAAAGCTCCTGGAGCTTTTCAAGTTCCACTCTTTCGGGAAGCAAAATCAGTTTCTGGTTCCCAGCAACACAGCGCATGCCGACCTCATCCAAAAAGTCACATACAATGAAATTGCTCTGTTGACTGTCGTGTTGTCGACGGCCAATTTAGACAGCCTCAACTGGATGACCGAGATTGTGGGAAAACTGGACAGCCAAATGACAACTCTGTGCCACTACCCCGAACACGGCCCGCTTCTCTTTTCGTGGATGCTTTTCAAGTTCGCCGCCAAGTCTAATGAAACAACGACGGATCACTACGCAACGTATGGAAAGTTGGGATCGCGAGCTGTGCAACTTAATGCTTTCGAGTTTCTCCATACAATGATGAAGCACAAAATGTTCACTGACAAAAGCCTTTCATCGAAAATTGTCGCTCAATGCATCTACGAAAATCTGTCATTCCTTTGCGAACTGTTCAACGCCGACGGATCTATTTCCGAACACCCAAAAGTGTACGAGCTCTTCAGCGAAATCCTGAAGTCACCGTCAATTGCAAAAGATTTCTGCAAGACTGAAGACAATCCAATCAGAAGCTTGTTGAACTCAGCAATGGAAAAGTTTCCTTACGAGTTCACACCGCTCTCGCTTATTGCTCAATCCCTCGCAAGTGCTAGCAAGGCGAGCCACGCCTGGATTGTAGATTACATGCAGCATTTGCCGATATACACTGAACAGCCAACAGAGCAACTTTACGAGCTTGAGAAAATCAATGATGCTGACGACGAAGATGCTTACGTTTTGCTGCACGAATATCAACCGTTCAAAGGTATTGCTGACTTCATAATTCCTGCCGGAACGCGAGTCATCGCAAGGGAGGAAAAGAACAAAATGTTCGTCCATTTCTTCTTCAACACAAACTACTTCAACGTCTTGCACAATGAAATCAACAAAGTCATGAGCAGCATCATGAACTACTCAGAAATCACCGAGACAAAGATTCAGCGATTGCAAGTTGGTATCAAATTCTTGGCAACTATCATGACTCGATTCGAAAGCCCAAACGACATCACCAACGAAATGATTCATCCAACGGAAATGGTTTTCGATCTGCTCAGCAAATTTAAGACGTTCCAAGTACCTTCGCTCGACCTGATGGCTGTTTGCGTTGACGTCTGCTCAGAACTTGTCGGGTTCTTCGGCGAGGAGATCTTCCGACGATTTGTTAATCTTAAGATCGCTCCTTCAATTAGCTCCAACAGTCGAGACTTCAAAGCTCTCGCAAACGGAGTCGGATTTGAATCTGCGTTCGTTGGTTATTACATGATTAACATTGAACGAGTTTCGGGACGCTACAACTTTCTCAAAGCTTATCTCAACTATCTTAAAACATACACAAAGGTTTGTGACTTATCTCGTTGAATTGTTTCTTTATTCTAATGTGAATCTTTTAGCTCGAGAAGAACAACGTCTATGCTGTTGAGCTTCCTGGTTTGATCTTTTTGCTTCGTGAAGTCCTCGTTCATGTTAACTCATGGCATTTCGAAAACGAACAAGATAAAATGGATATTTCCTTGTTTGTCTTTGAGTATCTCCACGATGTCCTGACGATCTCTCCTGATGTGTTGAAAGGCGATCCCGATAGAAAACTCCTGAGAGATGTCTGCGTCTACAGTTTGCTCAATCTTGAGCAATCGATTGCGCTCCTGAAGCAAGTAAGCACCGGCAATCCGGCCCTTCTTTCAAACTTTGTCGAAAACGAGACCAACTGGTTCACCGCAACTGACGCGAACCTCAATCTGCTTGTGCTCAACGCAATGCGAGTTCTGATGCAAGTGTTACGATTGAAGGATTCGATTTCGGGACAAGCTGGCTTGCTATCACCCCTTGAGCAACTAATTTACACGCAGCCTAAACAACGCGACACCTTGAAAATAATTCCGATCGTCACGTCGTACATCACGTATCCTTTCAATCGACGATTCGCTGTACTGACTTGCCGTCTATTGCGAAGATTCGCAATTGAGTTTCAAAGTTCTTTGTCAGCTTGTCTCGACATGGAACCAGACCAAATTCGGCTTATATTTCTACAACGTCTTCGCGACGACCTCGAAAGTGAGGACTTGAAAATCGCAGTCTTGGATCTTGTCATTTCATGCATCGACAAACAGCCTGGATTGGTAAGTTTGATAAACTTGATTCCATCGCAGCACTGACGAAAGTTTATTGTAGACTGAAGCGTTTTTCAAAGTCACTTACGAGCAAGACAAGCGCAACCAATTTTTCATCAAGCAATCAAAGGAAGTTGAGAGCATGGGAGACGGCATTCTTACTTATATGGAAGAATTTCTCGCTGCCATCGAAAAGGACCCAACGAAAACGACGAACATTCAGTTGAAAAAAATTATGAGCTTATTCCACGCACTTTGGAAGCAAGGATTGCAATCGCTGGTGAAGGATTTGATGAAGAAGGACAACTTCTGGTCTTCTCTGTGCAGTCCTTTGATGGCGAGCCCGATCTCAAACTATCAATACTCGCAGCTGTTCAACATTCTTGGAATCCAGCTCTTCAAGGTTCGCGAGTCGAGCGATGACGACGAAAACTTCAAGAAAGTTTTGAACAAGTTTTTGGGAAAGGAAGCATTCAGCCGATGGTTAGATCTTGTTTTTGATTTGCCGACGATGGACTTTGACGACTCGACAGCGATTGATGAAACTCCCGAGTGGCTGTCAAGATTGCAATCGTTCAAAGACTTTCTCGTCATTCTGGCCCGAAGAAAGTTGGTCGTGAAAATGCCTAGTGAGAGCAACAAGTTGTTGATGGATAAGTGCCTCGAAGTTTTACTGAAGTCGGCGGAAGATTTGGGTACAGGAGCCGACACCCGACCGTTCGTTGTGCTATCTGAATTGTTCTTAGTTCTCATCAACGACCAGAAAGTTAAGTACACAAATACTTCCGATGAAGATGCCGAGCTGCTAAACAGCATTGAATCGCTTATGAAGACTACTGCGAATTGCTATAACGAGTTGCACAAACGCGCAAAGGATTCGATTATCTCAATCGCAATCAAAGTTTTAGAACTCGAATCAGATGAGATTCAGAAGAATTCAGATGTTGCTGTGAGCCTTGTGCGGTGCAATGTCGAAATTCTTTGCATCGAATTCTTCAACATCGAGAACCAGATGAAAGAAAAGTGCGCGAGTGAGGCTGATAACAACTTCTCAATAATTCTCTCGCTGAATCTGATGAAGAAGCTGATGCTGTTGCAAAGCAGTGGATTGATTGACGGAAACTGGAGTCACTGGTTCAACCATAACAAAATTTTCAATCGCATCTTGAGCTTCACCAGCGCAATCTGTCAAGTGCGCAGCAAACGGTCGATAACGGCAGAATCCTTGGACTTGCTCGTGTTGTTCGCGCAAAGCTCCTACAGCAAGGAGCTCATTCATTGTGACTTGGGAGATTATTTGTGGATGAAGCTAACTCCACCGAAAGAACTGCTCGAGCGCCCTTTCAACGATAATAAGGTGAGTGTTTGTCGTGATTACTTCTCACAGTTCCTTAAATGTTTATTTCTGCTTAGCCTTCCAAAGAAAACTGGACAACACAAGAATGGTGGATCATCTACGAGAAAGGAATTCAACTGGTGAAGTGTCTTCTCGAGCAGCATTCGCATCTGTTTATCAAAGACGCTTTGTTCTTCGTCGGCATTCACGAGGAATATCTAACAGACTGCATCATGCTTGCAAAGACGTCGTTGGAACCAAACGCAATCAAATTGATCAAAGCCACACAGGAATTGTTGTGCGAAGTCGTCGCGTTTGACAACTTTTGGCGCATAGACTATTTTCAGAGCATCATGAGCCTGATGGTGAGTTGCGATTTGCTTGAAAAGTTTTTCATTACTAATCAACTTCTTCTACAGAAATGCATTCAAAGTCTTTTCGACACTGCCGTGTCTCTCCTTCAGCGCCCGAAGATATTGAAAAGGTTGACAGAAGCTTCGAAGACCGTGCTCGATGAATATTCTGATGCCATTCTGACTGACCCAAGCGACGAGCTTGTGAATTCAATGAACGAGTTGATTGAGATCATCACGCTTTGCTGTAAGAGCCTTCTGCAGTTCAGTCCAAAGCTGCTGAACCTACTTTGCGATGTTGAGTTCTATCAGAGCAAGTGGATTCCCTTCATCGAAGTTCAGTTTGGAGCGCCAAAAATCAACACCAATTCGTTCCAACAGCTTTCTTTCGGGACTGTTCTCAGCGCCGTCACATTCTTCGTAAAAGTCTTGAACCTAACACACCACCCGTTCAAACAAGTGCCTTTGAATCAATTGCCGAACGAAGAGGATCAAGCTGGACAAGACACCGTATCGATGTTCTCAGAAACCGCTCACCAACGAGCTTTGTCATCGCCTTTGAGTCCTCGACGCCCATTTTCGAAGTCTTTGTCCATGAACTCGGTGACGTCGTCAGTTGTTCAAGCATCGAACGAACTGCTGTCTCATCTCGATTCAAAAGCATGTTTCATCGCTCTTGAATTCACGTTGACGTTGCTTGCATCTCAAAGTTTGCTTGCCCTGAAAAGTCATCAGCTGTCGAGTCGCGAAAAGCAGCTCATCCGTCGCGAGCTCTCCAACGAATTGTATTGCTTGCACGACTACGTGAAGAAGAAAATCATCAAAGACTCAAGCAAGTCGGTTTTTTACCGCCAGAAGCTGGGCGCCTATCAGGTTGTCAATGCCACTGACGACGACGACCTAGACGATTTACAGCCTACCACCTCTCGATCTTTGGCCCAGAGAAAAAGCCAAGAGCTCCGCGTCAACGTGGTTCGGAAGCTTCATCTGCAACAAAAAGCTACGTTTGAAGTTCCTTCGAGTTTCTCTCCGATATTACGTCACTCAAAGGACCAAACTTCGACAGAGAAGAGTCCTCTGCGATCCTCATCCGATCTTTTCTCAAGCACAGCAATTAAGCGCGTTAGCTTTGATGACAGCCCGGGTATGAACAAAGTTTCCTTGCAAGAAGACGAACCATTTGTAATCAACCCAGCAGATCCTTCGTTCACTGGACTGTCACATGTGAAAATGATTGAAGAAGATTATCTACACCTTTTGTCGAACTTGTTCATGTCAATCTGCCAAAGCGAAAACTAAATTTTCGCAGTAAACTAAAATTGATTAAAATAAAAATAAGATTTCATGATAAAATTCCTATTTTACCTCTAATAGTTTTAGCTTGCGAGCTTTCAGCTAAAGCAACACAGCTGCTTTAAAAATCTGTACAAAGCTTTGTGAAGACTACAACATTTGCTGCTCCACGTTTTGTATTGTTAGATGCACTCATGATTTTTCATGAGTAGTTTAGCCTCAAGAATCTTGATGAATAGTTTAGCCAAAGAAGCGAATGTGCTGTGATAGCTCAGTTGGTAGAGCAGTTGCCCCGACATCAAAGCTTCCATTGACAGCTTGTCGAAATGGTAGATTTTCTTGTTTCGTATTTGCTGAGCGTGCATTTTTAAGTCCAAATGCTGAAATGAGGAATATTTCCGCACGCTGCATTTGGTTTTACGTGAAATAACAGTTCAAATACGAAAAACCAACTCTTGAAATCTTTGACAACTTTGATCTTTGATGAAGAGTGTGATTGCGCCCAAAAGATCAAAGGGCTTAAAAATTGCTGATGGCTTATTTCTTAAAAACGGTTTCAGATCATACTGAGATTACCGAGTTGTCATCACGTTGCAAGTGTTTGTCTGAAACCATTTCTGAGACAACCTCCAAGCGACTAAAGGTCACGATGATATCGGCTAAAGTTAGATATTCCGGTTTATTTTATTGACAAATCTTCAGTCGTGTGCTGTTTCTCGCTCATTCTTGAGTTGATATTCAAACTGTGCGGTTCATCCAAGATGAACACAAGGTGGTTAATTATTTTATTGGTCGCATATGTACACTGTGAGTTTGAGCTTCAGTTCATCGGGGATGCATTTACCAATGAAGAAGCTGCAGCGAGGGAATTTTGCAATACCAAATATTGCATAGGCGACTCCCAACTTTTGTTCTACGCAACAACGCAAAACTCGTCGGTTGATCCATGCACTGATTTCAAGGAGTTCTCAATGGGAACTCTCATCCGCTACAGAGCGCTAAACGAGAGATATTTCGCAATCGGGTTGCAACAAGACGTCACAAAGCTTCACGATGAGAGACAGAGGAAGCTTTTGGCGGCACCAGCGGAAGAGAAAGACCCACAAGTGTTCAAAGCGATGAAAAACTTTTTCGCAAAATGCGTCAGTTCAAGTGAGTTCAAGTTTCAAGGTTGTCAAGGTCGTCTCTAAAGTGGCGTGTTTGGGTTTACAGAAAATGTTGCCAAGAAAGGAAAAGAAGAAATAGTCGCTTACTTAAAGTCGCTAGGAGGTTCGCCTTATCTAAATGGCGCTTCGTGGGATCCTTCACAGTTCAACATCTCAAGGATCATCGAACAAGAGCCTTACTTCGGAACTTTGTTTTTGTTAGACTTCGAATTCAAGATTTGGCCAGATCCTGATGGCTATAACAAAACGTACGCCATTCCCACTCTCGTCAAAGAAGGAATTTACTATACTAACGAGGCAGAGCAGGCGACTTTCTCTCACTACAGCACGATGCTGAACGAAATGAATGAACTCTACAAGCTTAACACAGAGGATCGCGAAGTTCTTCAAATTGAAATCGATAAAGCTCAGCAGCGTTTTGAGATTTTTAACAAAGTAAAGGAGTGCTTTCTATTTTTAACATACTTTTAAAAAAGTACATTTTAGGAGCGTGCAAAACACGAGGGAAAATCATCCAAAAAGATTATGAAGATCAAAGAAATCAAAGAGCTAACGCCGAACTTGAACATTGATTGGACAAAAGTAGTTAACGATCAACTTCAGACTTACTTGAAAACTACAGAAGAAGATGAAATTCTAATGCACAGGCCGGATGCCCTCAAGTCTTTTGCAGCTGCGCTTGACACTTTAGACAAAGGGTTAGTTGATTCGCAAAGCTTTAATTTCTTAATTTTTTTTCTTAATTCCATAGAGCGATCGCTGATGCCTTTGTTCTTAAATTTCTTTACGCCAACCGATTTTTGTTCATCGTGTATCCTTTCGACTGGCAAGACGCTGATTACACTTCAAATTCTAAAGCGATTCAGCGTTGGGAGCAGTGTCTTAAATTCCTGAAGGAACACATGAGTCCAGCTGTTGAAGTTTTACAATCACGATCAGGCGAACGCGATGCTGAAGCATTAGGCAAATTTGTACGTGGAGCAGTTGATGATGTAATTGACTTTACAAAGAAAGTGAACGAGAGTATCTTGAAGTCAGATGTTAGAGACAAACTTGTTGAAAAGTTGAACAGGATTGACATTTTGGCTGAATCTTTCGCTCACAACTTCACTGACGATCGATTAGACTATTATTACACAGACTTGAAGTTGAATGGCAAAGAAGAACTCGTTGAAGCGGCTTTGGAAATTAAAAGTTTTTCCAGGAAAATCAGCAATGACTACAAAGATCACTTTGAAAAAGGATCACGCTCAAGTTTGCATTCCGACTCTCAGCGAGACGGAATCTCATACAACACTCTCGATGATACCTTGGCGGTACCATCGAAGCTTACATATTATCCTTGGTTCCATCCCGAGAGACCAAAGTTCTTCAATCAAGTGACTTTGTATCTCGATATCATAACTGCGGTCAAAGATCAAGCTGTTCGTTTTGTTGGCAATGTATGTATCGAACTGATTCAAATTTCTAGATGATTATTTACAAAATACTTCTCAGGTTCTTCATGCCGATGCCTTGCCACTCCATAACGCGATACAAGTGTTTGATTTCGCTTATGACAACTATTTGGATTGGGAAGCAAAGGGCGGAAAAGATTTGATTCTCGGGGCCAATCGACTCACAACACATCAACTGTTCTGGCTCGCACTTGCCCGTTCTCGTTACAGGAAGCAGAAGTCGGTTCCAGGGACGGAAGGAAATGATTATGACCGCACTTTCTTCTGGTTCAAAAACATGTATGAGCCTCTTGAAACTTATGACAGATTCAAAGAAGCCTACAAATGCAAGTCTAAGAAAGACTGAAGAATGTAAAATTTATAACGCAATAAAAGAGTTGAGTTATCCCAATTCCTTGTACACTTTATGCTTCTACGTTCAACTGAAGAAGGCCTTGTAAACTTGACTGCTTAAATTCGACTCAGTTTTCTGATAACTCAGCGTTTAATTGCCACGATTACAATGTGTTGCATTTTCTCACGTTCACTTTGTGCAATATTTAATTGCTTCGTGGATCGTGAGTGAACTTCCGAAGATTTGTTTGCATTTTGGAACTGCGGAAGCTCGAGACCAGAAATCAGCTGTAGAGTATAAAAGCTCGAAGCTGACATGAAAGAAACATCATCAGTTCCACAACTTCAGTCTCAGCTCAATCGAATCAATCCATTGGCTTAAATGGCAGGAAATCAAATGACTTTGCTCTTCTTCGTCGTCGCTTTGGTCGCCGTCACGTTGCATCTGGCCGAAGCAGCTCCAGCTCCTCAGTTTTTCAACCCGCAAGGCTTTATCGACCTCTTCAAGGGACTGATCAGAATCCTCCGTAAACAGTTCGGCTTGCTATCAATTTAAAAGCAGAATCGAATTCATTCGATAAATACGAACTAATATTAAATAAAAACTTAATCACAAAGCGAGAACTTTGTTTTTTAATCTGAGCTTTTTCTTGGAGCTTTCCTTGCAATGTTTTGATTCTCTTTCCTCTCTCTGTTGTTATTCGTGCGAACTTCTCTTGACCACTCATATAAATATATCCAAACATATCCGCTCATGCATCTTACATCATCTTAAAGACTTCGTTTAACACAGACACATCAAGAAAAAAGCTTTTTGTTTCTCAACAGAGAATTAATATCGTGATTTAGTCTTTACACGAAAGCCAAACTGAGTCGGTGTTTGCGATCATTCGTATTTCTCTTAATTTCTCAAGCACGTCGTCTTTAAGCAGTTTCCGAGTTAAATTGTGAAATTAAATAGACTTCAGCGTTATTATATTATTTTTAATGATTTGAATTGAAGATCAACACGTGACACATGAGAAGACGATGCAGTTGCTGTAAAAGTATTGACAGTTTTCTTGAAAAATTGCAGTAGAAAAGAGAAATTTGAACATTCTAATCCGTCGATTGGTTTCGGCTGAAAAAAGAAAAGTTTAGGCAACTCCCAACGAAAAATGTTTCACTCGACTTTCGCTATGAACCGTTAGTGCAGCTAATTGGAGTGCAAAGAAATTCGAAATTTCTGATAAGCAAAGAAAAGGCGAAGCGCAAGTAAAAGGTTTTGCCATCAATGGAAAGGCAGTTGAACGTCTCAAGGTGAAATCGCAGCAGAACCAAAGTTTATTTTCTTTCATTTCTTGGCGAAAAGAAAGTGAACATTATTTTGTCTCTCGGCGCGCAGGCCCTGAGTGTGAGTGGCGAACACCAAAAGGCGAAACACAGGCAAATAATCACGTCGCGTGACGTCAGAGATCGCGCTCCACCACCAGCATGTTTGATCAACATCCGTGAGCTCCGTCGATCGCTACGGTTTTTTCCCTCGCGTCAATGAAATCCGCGTTATTGGATAACAGAGTGTGATTGTGTAATTAGTGATCGAATATGCAATTTAGGTCTGGGATCAACTTAAAGACTCAGGCATCATCGAAACATGAAATTATCTATGTTTGGTTTCTGGACTTCCAAAGACAATGATTAATTTGTGCAACGAGCAATCGAGTGGAATTGGTAGCATGGCACTGAGAGTGTCAAGTCTTATCCTTCTCCTGTTCGCAACGACTCACTCGAGTGGTATTCAACCAGCCACGATCTCAGTAGATCGAAACTGGAGTATTCCGGAGGCTACAAAGATCGGAACAATAGTTAAAACTGTTAACGTTAATGGCGAGGACAACCAGACAGTGAATTATTCCCTCGAACTTGATGATCCGTTCAGCCCCAATCAGGAAAATCCGTTTTGGATTCATCCGACGACTGGCTACGTTTACCTCAACAAAAGTCTCGAAGGGAGAGTGAGTCAAGGTCAATTGCATTTGAGATGGAGATGAATGATCGTTTTAATTTTTGCAGGCAAATCAACGACCATTCATTCTTTCTGTTGGTGCTGACGACGGCAGCTATAGCGTAAAGAATCAAGTGCGAGTCTCGATAACAGGAATCAACGGCAACACTCGCAAAGACAACTTCGTTCCACCAAAGCACACTTTCCCGAAACTGCCCGAGTTCGGATCTCTTCCCACGCCGATCAGTCGAGACGGCGGTGGATTCTTTATCCCTGCAACAAAAACGTCACAACCACCAAATATTACAAAAATTCAACCAGTGCAGAACAAAACATACAGCGAACAAACGACTCCGTTCCCAGTTAACGTGACAACCACGGAAGCTGTGAACACTTCCATCAGCACAGAGAATGTTCCTTTCATCGCCCCAACAATCATTCCAATACTCATTGCAGTGATTGTAATATTCCTTGTCGCCGCTATCATCGCGCTCATTATCTTTCGCAAGCAAATCTGTCGACCGTTCAGACGAAAGTTCAAGAAAAGCAAAATCGACAAAAAATCAAACCAAAGCATAAATGTTATTACTTTGTCCGACGAGAGCAGTCGTTCAAACTCGATGGTTCTCCATCACTGGCATGGGCCGCAGGCGTTTAATAATCGATACACTCCTTGGGCAACTTCTATTCATGACGGAGTTAATTCGAGCAGCTCCTTCACATATGCCAGTGGCGACATCAAAGTTCCAGGCTACGATCGCTGGGAGTTCCCAAGACATCGATTAAAGTTCTTCAACATACTTGGTGAAGGAGCTTTCGGTCAAGTGTGGCGATGTGAAGCCAGTGACATTGACGGAATAGAAGGTATCAGCATAGTGGCTGTCAAAACTTTGAAGGAAAATGCAATCGAGAGCGAGAAGAAAGATTTGATGTCAGAGCTTCAAGTCATGAAGACGCTTGAGCCTCATGCCAATGTCGTTAGACTTCTCGGATGCTGCTCCGAAAAGGACCCCGTGTTTGTCATCATCGAGTATGTAGCGCTAGGAAAGCTTCAGACTCTTTTGAGAGACTCTAGAACAGACAAGAACTATAACAACATGGACGTAAAATCGAAGTCTCTAACTTCTCAGGATCTCGTGTCATTTATGTATCAAATCGCAAGAGGCATGGAATATCTGTCGTCGCGTGGCGTAAGAACCTAAATAATCCTATTTAACATTATAACTAATGAGATTGCTTGCTTGCAGATTATCCATCGTGATTTGGCAGCTCGAAATATTCTTATTACCGAAGACTACACGTGCAAGATTGCTGATTTTGGCTTTGCGCGTGACATCGAAACCTCAACAGTTTACGAAAGAAAAACTGGCGGACGTCAGCCAATAAGGTGAGATGCACAATTTGAACACAAAGAAATCAATTGACTTGTTCTGAATCACCTTTAGATGGATGGCGATCGAGTCACTTTACGATAACATTTTCTCAGTCAAAAGCGATGTCTGGAGCTTTGGCATTCTTATGTGGGAAATTGCTACGCTCGGTTCCACTCCTTATCCGGGAATGGGAGCGGCAGACGTCATGAAGAAAGTTCGAGATGGCTATCGATTAGAAAAGCCCGAGCACACGAGCAGAGAAATCTACAACTACATGTATTACTGTTGGGATTCGAATCCGAAATCACGGCCAGACTTCCGGGAAATCAAAGAAAACTTAGACAAAATGCTTTCAACAGCGACGGACTACATCGAACTCGAAAGATTTACCGAACACGACTATTACAACATTTTACATAACATCAGTGGAGAAAAGCTGTAATTAATTTTCTTAAAAGATTCTATCGTAATAATTTCCCATCATTTACATTTTAAATCTGCAGCTGGTAATTCTGTATCTCTTTTTTATGAAAACTTTTTGAAAAATTCCAAATGAAAAACTAAAAGCAATTTACGTTATTACTTGAAATAAAATTAATCAGTTGAAATATCTATCGCCTCATTCTAATATATTCATAGGAACTTCCTGGTAATTTATAGTTCAATAAAACTTTTATCAGAAAAGCTTTCCAATGGAAAGCAACAAACCTACAAAAAAACGTCGAATACACTCGCCACGACAGTTTAAGTTGATCTGGATCGCTGAGTTCTGTGGAGCCGTGTTCCTGAATCAATTCCTTGATCTGCATTCGGAAAGCTTTTGCATTGCATCCTGTGCGACAGCTTTCGTTTCTTTACAAATCTGCGAAAGGCTGACTACGCGTTTCCCACTGCATAAAGCACGCAGTCAAATCCATTGTGTCGATTTGTGCAGAACTCTTCCTCGAGAACCTGTGGGGTGAAGGGAAAGAAAATTTGTCGTGATAGTTTATTCATAAAGTAAAAATTCTCACCGAATTTCTTCGCGTTCAAAGTACTTCAAAGGAGTCAAAGTGATCTTTTTTCTTTGGTCTGCAGAGAAAGAGGCCCGTCCAGTGATTGCCTTGGAAGCAATCTGTAGCGTTAATCAAGGGGAAAACGACGAGCTGTTTGCTTTTTAGTTCTAAGTCTTCAAAAATCTCGAGCGCGGTCGTCTCATCGGCAGTTTTCATGTACCGAATTAGTGTTGATTTCCCAAAGAACTCGCCTAGCAACTCGTCATCGGAATTCCGTCATCTTCGAAATATTTTATTTTGCAGAAAAGTTCAGCATGTACCGAGTCCACTTTTCAAAATGAGTCGACTTGATCGAAAAAGCAATAAAAATTAATTGAAAAAAATTTATGTGTAGACGATAAAGGTTTATTTTGATTTAATGTCTTTTGCTAATCCACATAAAATTAACATTGACTCCAACATGCTTCAGCTATTTATTGTCTTCATTTCATTGATTGCGATTAGAAGGAAGTAAACTTTTAAAGTACAAAGCTAACTTCTTAAATTTCTAAAAGATTTTGTCGCCATTCTCGCTTGATGGTGGCAGAGGACTCGACGTTTCGGACTTGTCGTAGAGACTGTCAGCTGACAAGGACTTCTTCATTACGTCATCCTGCTTTAAAAGTGAGTTAGAGAATGCCTCTTAAATTTCTATTCAATCGGTCTTACATCCTTTTCAATCAGAAACGCTGGAGCGACGCTAGATGAATCCGTTTTGATGCCGTTGTTCTGAATCTTCTCGTCGTAGGTCTGTAGATACTCAGCGATTTTATCGTGGCCAAACGTTTCAGCTTCATCAAAAGGCGTGTTGCCCCAACGATCTATTCCAAGATTTTTAATTAGATAGCGAATGATAATTTTGAATTTGCAAACTGTGCCTTTTGGATTGTGTGGGACTCCGCAATGCTCCAACAAGAACTGGACGCATTCAAAATGTCCTTCGGCAGCAGAAAGATGAAGTGCTGTTCGTCCATCGTAATCACTTGAGAAAGAATTTTTATTTAGGAATATCTCAGCTAACGGATTTGAGTTCTCTTACCTCAACGTTATATCCATACCGGAAAGCTTATGTCGTCTCAACGCTGTTACATCGCCTGATGCTGCTGAGAACAGCAAGTTCACAATGGACAAGCCTTTGGTTTCGTACCTGTGACGACGTGGATCTTTCTTGTTCGTTGCGTGCTTAAGATTGTCATAGCGATGGAAGTTGAACACTTGTAGCAGTTCTTGACAGAACTGAACTCCTCGTACGGAGTTTCCACAAGGATCCAGGGGAGGGCTCCATGTGAAAATGCCAGCGACATTTGGGATCACAAGCAAAATTCCACCACACACACCCGATTTAGCAGGAAGGCCAACTTTGAAAGCAAACTGTCCCGAGTAATCGTACATGCCGCAGCTGTGCATCAATGACAAGACATCTCGAACCACGTCGGGCCTAAAGACTTTCTCTTCTGTTGTTGGACAAATTCCGCCGTTTGCTAATGTCGCAGCTACGACACTCATCGAGTCGGCGCAAGTTTCCATCGAGCAAATCTATTAGAGTTCATCATTAGGTTCATCGTTAAGGTGGCGAAGTTTGAATAAATATTTACTTGGAAGTAGAAATCCAAACATTCTCTTAGGTTTGTCTTTTCAGGGAAAACTTTATGTTCGCGCATGTAGAAGCCTAACGCATAGTTTCTGTCGGCAGCCTCACGCTCCGAGAGAAACACGGAGTTGTTGAAACCGAAGTTTTCGCCGCCAGCCATTCGCTGGAACCAATTTTGTGTGTAATCGAACTTCTCCGCCAATGTGATTTCTGGTTTAACGAGAGTCTTAAGCAGGGAGCAGACCAAGATTGCGCCTGCGTTGATCATTGGGTTGTGCGGTTGTTCTACGAGTAGAGTAAATTATAATTGGCGAAGGTGCAAGAGAACAAAATTTACTGTTGTGATCCAAAACAAGTTCGTTGAAATTTCTGCCGCTCGGCTCCTGTCCAACATACTGATGGACAACATTTTGTGTCAACTTCTCGAGCGCGACGGCATAAGTCAAGGGTTTGCTGCAACTCTGCAGAGTGAATGGCACGTGGACATCTCCGATGGAAAACCGTTGTCCGTCGATTGTGCACACTGAGACTCCCCAGAAATCCGGATTTACGCGAGCCAACTGCGGAATATACGATGCAACCTGCAGACGAAATCGATTGTGATATTGTGATGATGCAATATGACGAATTTCACTCACTTTGCCATCGGTGTTGCTCTTGCATTTCCAGTAAATTTCTTCGATGTCTTTTGTGAACCCGAGAAAATCGGGAACGACAAACTGATGGCGGAATGCTCGAGCGATTAGAACAATATTGGGTTCTATAACACTGCAGAAAAAAGCGATAATTGGTCAAAAGGTGCGAAAGTTATTTCCATCGACTTACGCTTTGAAGGTCTCGTGATTCAGATTTTGGGTCTCCGGTGATCCACCTTCATAGTTGTTGGTTTTGTGCACTTTACGAAGATTCTCCATCATCTCGTTGATCCTCGGATCAGTTCGTCTAATTCCAGTTGTTCGCAGTGCGGCGAGGAATTTTCCCATCGGTAGCAGACCAGTCGACTCATTGCGAAACATCTCGAACAAAATATCCTCGACATTCTTTTGATCGACTTCGCGTTGGCTAGATTAGTAAAGGAAATAAGGATAAATCGAGATGAGTTCCAACGTGTGCTTGTGATAACCAGAAAAGCATACTCGCAATAATTCCGGTGTTTGACAGTACTTGAGTGTTAATTGATTGTTAAGTGTAAGAAAAGAAAAGTGTTTGTTGAGGTTCTTTGTTAGGTTCAATGATAATCATGCGGTCAGAATGACGAAAAAAAGCACAAGCCATGACGATGCTACATCGACTCGTCACCAGGCCTCGTGGGACATTCAAAGGATTTACAAACACGATAGCATTATAATGAAATATCACGACGGGTTAGTGACCTAAGCTTGCGATTTTGCAATTAAGAGTGGTAAAACTTATTCTGCTCCGACCCAAAGAACGATTTGGAAATTAACACTGATTTCTTTCGGACAAACCGCGTGCCTCTCTTATCGAGTCATGGAACAATTTGGATGCGAACAGACCCAGCGCGATCGTCAAGAGACTAAGGTATTTGTTAATATTTGGGGCTTGTCTCCTACCTCATAAATCTCGCCAACAGCTTGACGAAATGTTCTTTCTGAACATCCGAGATGTTTTCGTTCTCGCCATGAGGCATCGTGTCAAGATAAAACTTAAGATAACTGTTTCACTCAGAAATTTCACTGTTCAAAGCTAAACTGATCAGCAGTAAAATCTTTTCGGTTGTGCAAAAGAGTTTCGAATGCTCGTCGTCTTTTATAGCGCGCGATTAGTTGTTGGTGGTGTTTACCGTCTTGTTGACGCTCGATGATAATTGTCTGAGCACGCCAATTGAAAAGGCAAATCATAATCAAATGAAGCTTGAAGCCTGCATTGAGAACAACCGACAATTTCGCATATCGTTTTCGCGAACTTTGCAAATTTCATTCAGAAGCCAAGGAAAATCTTATCGGATCTAAGCTTTTTCCGAGTCGAGTCCTTAAGATGTAGTGTGACAGGTGGGTGGGCACGATGAGAAAAAAGATAAACAAACAGAAAAATTAACACGGAACACATTTTATGACAAACGGAGGTTGATGACGAGCCTTTTCGTACGTAGTTTCGATAAAATTGCGCAACTTACAACTTGTTTTTGTTGATATAAAATAATATGACAGGTTTATGGACTAAGGGTTGTTAGATACTCACACGTCGGGCTCCGATCTATCATAGAATTTTACTCGCCTGGAGAAGTTCTTCAAAGAGGTCACGAGAGATTCTGATCGAGACTCGCTTGACGACTAAAAATTGTTCGGACATTAAGGAATTAATGGACTCAATGGATGAGAACTTCACCTGTCTAGTTTGGTGGCTAAATTCCCGAGGTTCATTTGACTTTGTGAAAGGACTTCTGACGAAACATGAAGAAATTCGAGAGTTCCACTGAGTTGTGTTAAAAAGATTGCGCCCTAAGCTAGATAACTTTTTTAAATTCATTGCAGCTCTACTTCTAATTGACTTGTTTTTCACTAAGAAACTCGGAGTTTTCCTTCGCGAGATATTTATCGATCCGCTTGAAGGATTTTCTTCGTTGCTCGCTGAGGAAAATGAGAGTGAAAATAACGAGGAAAACAGGTGGAAAGTATGAGAGGCTCTCAGCAGAACTGTAAACAGAGATGAAAATGTATGGCGCATGTCAGCGAAAGTACCACGAGGAAATGTAGGGGAATTGATATCGCAGAACTTTTGAAGACGACAGTTTCTCTTGATCTTGTCAGTAGCTTTTATAGTTTTCGGTTACAAGAGAAAAGCTGTCATAGAAATGAGATTAGTGCCGCAAAAGCAGATCATCCAGCTTGTCATGATTTTGTTGAGGAACTCATTAAACTATTCCATGAGACGCATCTAATTTCTCGATGAGGAGTTTGACCCAAAGTTCCCATGGCTTACCGATAGAGTTTTCTATTTGAAACTTTTGTATTTCTATCAAATTCTTAATGACAAATCTATTGCTGAATAATTTGCGGAGGTCGTCTTTGCTGGGGTGTAGCGGGTGACGACATGACACCTAGAAGATGACATTCGGCTTCGAGAATTGTCAAGTCTTTGGCTGCGCCCAAGAATTTTGTTGAAAGCTCCAGGTCCTTGATTCTTAGTTTCACTTTAGCTCCGCGAACGTAGGCGCTGTAAACAATATGAACATTAGAGAAGAAACTTTTAAGACGAGATGAACTTACTCTCCGTTCTTCGCTGGCCGAGTGCAAACACAGTGGAACTTCCAGCCAAAGTCGATGTACAGATCGTCATCAACAATATGGAATATTTTACCCACAACGACTTTGTTCTGCGGATCTCCGAGCTGTGGAAATAAGTTTTTGTTGTGGAAATTGAGCAAAGTGAAATACAGAACTTACATCAATAAGTTTCGAGTTTCTAAGTAGAGTTGCAAAAGGCAGATCCGGTAGTTTATCTTCAGAGCTCACGTTGTCAAGCGGAGCTGAATGTCTTTCGAATGCTTGCGCAAATCCACTCAATTTACTCGGCGAAACCTCATTTTCATTCTTTTCTACTTTGTCGCAGAATCCTCGACTAACAGCGCTCGTGATTGAAACGTTCCGACGAAGTGCTACACTGTGAATGCTTCTCGCGCAAGTACGTAGCATTTTAGATAAACTATGACGAGATGTTTTCACTTTATCGCCGGAAAATGTTTTTCTCAATTTGCTTCGACTGGAAAGACGCGAAATTCTTAAGCCAAAAGATGCGAAATTCAAAATTTATTTTCGGCGGTTACAAAAAAAATACAATTGTGATGTGTTCCATCTGTCTCGGCAATGCTTTGGTTCTTAGTTGTTCTTGCTAAAGTATTTGATCGCATCCTCGGGGTTTGGAATGATTGTTGGGCTTCCCTTCTTCCATCCTGCTGGACAGACTTCGCCATGAGTGTCCGTATACTGAAAAGCTTGAACCAATCTGCAGGCAAAATCAATCAGTCTCGAGATATATTTTAAGAAAAGTTATGCTGACCTCAAAGTTTCGTCGACAGAGCGACCGACCGGCAAGTCATTCATGGTGATTTGTCTCAGAACTTGCTTGTCATCAATAATGAACAATCCTCGAAGCGTGTGACCTAAATCCTCCAAGTACACTCCGTAATCTTTCGAGATCGTGTGCGTTAAGTCGCTCAGCAACGGGATGTTGATGCTGCCCAGGCCGCCAGCCTTTCTCTCAGTCTTGATCCATGAAAGATGAGTAAAGTGCGAATCCACCGATGCAGCGATGACTTCTGTGTTGATCTTTCTGAACTCGTCGATTCTGTCAGAAAACGCGAGGATTTCCGTGGGGCAAACGAACGTGAAGTCCAAAGGATAGAAGAAGAAAACAACATATTTTCCAACGTAATCCCGCAGTGAAATTGTTTTGAACTCTCCGTTAACGACTGCAGTGCCGGCAAAAACAGGAGCCGGCTTAGAGATCACAGCCTTTGTGTATTGCAAGTTGTGTTCCACTCGTTGCGTTGATTTGTCGGTGGGATAGACATCTAAAATCGACATAGAGTTAGTTAGTCTCATTATCAGCTGAGTGCAGATTTGTGTTATGATAAGAAACCTTTCGGAGCAGCGAAGCAACTTCCCTCATCGAGAGCTTCAATGACAGCCAGAGCGCCCAGAAGAAGAATACACTGATTCCACATTGTTGGACTCGTTGTCTTACTGAGATTAAAGATTTACACGATGAACGGAGAAAACTTGTAAAAAGATTCAAGTTTTGCAAGTCAAGAATAAAGTTTGCCAGCTCAACAAGACAATGACTTGATTTATTGAGCAGCAATGACTGAGTCTTGATGAATACAAATATTGTTTACCCAATTCCGCTTCGAGAACAATTCAGAACTAACTACAAACACTAATTTAGTTGAAGAGAATTCCCGGACAATTTCAAAGTGACTTGCTACGTTTTGTTTGCGTCTTTCCAATTCTGCATCAATTTTATTATCAAATTTGAAATTCTAATTCTAACGTTCATTTATTTATTTTCTCGAATGTCAAAAATATTGGCTCGGCCGGCGTCATAACGTGTGGAATCGTTGGATTTTATCTCATGGGAACCGACGTTTTTGAGTAGTCAAGACGAAATTTGAAGTTAGCCAGAAATTTTGCGAGGCCAAGCTTCACTTCAAGCAATGCAAATCTGAAACAAAGTTTGCATATCAAAATTGTACATCGTTTTCTTTAAGACCTTTCACCTTTTCCCGACACACATTCGCTCGTGTCTGATTTGCTTTGCAGATGAGTAAATCATCATCGTCTGACCACTTGCACGCTTCCTGCATCCAAAGCAAATCGAGCACTTATGGTTAGTAAAATCAGTTGCTCTGGCCAAGAATTGAAAACACGATGAAAACTGCTTAGACCTCGACATTTTCATGAGTTTATAACAATGGCTAAAAGTTGTTACTATACATAACCGAAATACCGAACGGCTTTATCCAACGCTACTGCTACTACGAAGAGAGCCAATGCGAACTACTTTGAGTTCTTCGGATCATTCTCGCCTCACGCTGACCTCATCGACGCTGTTGTGAAGCCTCCACTCTTGTATTCTGTGCAAGAAAGAGTTCATTTGGACCTAAAAGAAGTTTTCTATTTCTCGGGCGCGAATTACAGCGATATCTTCGACTTTTCAAGACTTTCTGTTCAAAAACTTGCTTGAATGAACATTTCGTGGCTCAAAAAAGCTTCACTGATGACTTTATTCCACGTTGAAAGAATTTCAATTCAGAATCTGCACATACAACAATTCGAGAAGACCTTTCAATATGCGTGGATGTATTTTTTAACAAGAAGTACGTTATTCTCCGCGTTTGATTAAAGGTTTGATCTGGTTAAAAAATACATCCACGCATGTTGAAAGGTCTTCTCGAATTGTTAAGTTTTGCGCAATCATTGAAAATCATAGATCACGATCGTGGTCAGTTTTTTTCAAATTCATTTTTTCAATTCCGTTTCGCGCCTTTTATTTTTCGCATCTTCCAATTTTCTCGAATTCGCTCGCCGCACATTTTTTGCGTCTTGTTTTGAGTTTATTTAAGATTGTTGATTATTCTTCAATTAAGTTAATCATTGCTGAATTGAAGCATTGTGAAGACGGTTGACTGCAATTGAATCACATCACAGTTGAATTTACTACGAGACAGTGTTTAGAGACGCAGTTTGGAATTTATTCATAAGGGAAAGTTCGGAACTCAGTTTGGAATTAACTAAATTCAATTAAGGTAAAATTGTCTTCCGTTTGGTCAGCAACTGCCTTGAAATTATGTCGTTGGACTCATTCAAGATGCTGTTTAAACATTGAATTAAACGTAAACAGCTGATAACACTTGTTGTTCCTCCGACATGTGCTTTGACGCATGCTTATCACCAGCAGAGTTGACCTCTGATCTCAATCGTTTCAGAAATGGCATCGGGAAAGCTTGCACTCCTATCTGTCAGCGATAAGACAGGCTTGTTGGATCTCGCTCGAGGACTTCAAAGTCTTGGCCTGAAACTAACAGCTAGCGGCGGAACATCAAAAGCAATCAAAGATGCTGGAATGTCTTGCATGGACGTGTCTGACATCACTGGAGCTCCTGAAATGCTTGGCGGTCGCGTGAAAACTCTTCACCCTGCTGTGCACGCTGGCATCCTTGCAAGATTAACCGAATCTGATATTGCGGACATGGCACGTCAGAACTACGATTTCGTGCAAGTTGTCGTGTGCAACCTTTATCCGTTTTCCGAGACGATTGCCAAGCCCGACGTGACACTCGCTGATGCTGTTGAGAATGTGGACATTGGAGGTGTAACTTTGCTAAGAGCTGCAGCAAAGAACCATGCGAGAGTGACGGTTTTGTGCGATCCATCAGATTATGCAAAGGTGTTGAGCGAGATTAAAGAGTTCGGAGACACCCAGGAAGCGACAAGACAATCTCTTGCACTGAAAGCTTTCACACATACAGCTCAGTACGACTCTGTTATCTCTGATTATTTCCGGAAGCAATATTCTTCTGGACAGTCTCAGTTGAATCTAAGATATGGCATGAACCCACATCAAAAGCCGGCTCAAATCTACACAACGCTCGCCAGTCTTCCTTTGACAGTTCGTAATGGATCGCCTGGTTTCATCAACTTGTGCGATGCTATCAACGCGTGGCAGCTTGTGCGAGAACTCAAGAATAATTTGGGGTTGCCGGCGGCAGCGAGTTTCAAACACGTTTCGCCAGCGGGTGCAGCTGTGGGAGTGCCGTTATCCCCCGAAGAAGAAGATCTTTGCATGGTAAAAGATTTGAAGGATTCGCTTACGGACCTTGGTCGAGCTTACGCAAGAGCTCGTGGTGCTGATCGAATGTCTTCGTTTGGCGATTTCGTTGCCTTGTCAGACGAGTGTGACGTTATTACAGCAAAGATTATTTCAAGAGAAGTCTCTGACGGAATCATTGCACCGGGCTATCACCCTGAAGCGCTCGAGATCTTGAGCAAGAAGAAGAACGGAAGCTACTGCGTTCTACAAATGGACCCCAATTACATTCCAAACGATATTGAGTCCCGAACTTTGTTCGGCTTGCATTTGGAGCAGAAACGAAACGATGCTTTTATCAACAGCGAAACCTTTAAGAATATAGTGTCAAGCAACAAAACTTTGTCTCCTGCTGCCATACGCGATTTGATCGTTTCACATATTGCATTGAAGTACACACAAAGTAATTCAGTTTGCTACGCGAAGAATGGCCAAGTAATTGGGATCGGCGCCGGTCAGCAATCGAGAATCCATTGCACTAGATTGGCTGGGGATAAGGCGAATAACTGGTGGCTTCGTCAACATCCTCGTGTTCTCACACTTCAGTTCAAGAAAGGAGTTAAGCGCGCTGACATTTCAAACGCGATTGATAATTATGTGAACGGAACCGTTGGCCTGGACATGCCGAAGGAACAATTCGCTGCAATGTTCGACGTCGTCCCAGCTCCATTAACCGACTCGGACAAGAAAGAGTGGATCCAAAAGCTCACAGGCGTTTCTCTGGGTTCCGATGCCTTCTTCCCATTCCGTGACAACGTCGACAGAGCTCGATTGGTAAGAAATAATGTCCTTGTAATGAAAACAGTTTAACTTTTTAATTCTCAGAGCGGCGTATCCTACATCGCTGCCCCGGGGGGAAGCACTAACGATCAAGGAGTTATTGACGCATGCAACGAGCATGGAATCGTTATGATCCACACTCCATATCGCCTCTTCCATCATTAATCTTCCAAGTTTTCTATTTTTGTATCGAATATTTCAAGGTGAAATGAAACAAATCGAAATAAACATTTTATATTAACTATGAAAACTAAATAATACTTTTGAATAATAGATGAACACTAGACAGATTGATGAACGCATAAACGAATTAAAATAAAAACTTGAATCAACAATGTGTTGAATTATGTTTTAACGTTTGATTAATTTTCAAATCTCTGCATCATTTTTGCGTCTTCGAATTTCGCAACAAATTTCCTTGTTTACTTTTTGAGAGAGAAATCGAGAATTGTAAAATGCCAGAAGAAAGTGAAGCGCAATCTGATAAGCCGCATAAGAAGACTAAGAGCTTTCTAAATAAAGTGATCATTCGGAAGTTACCGCCAAACTTGAACGCTGAAGCTTTTATGGAAATCATTTCGCCGCTTCCAGGTAAATTTTCTTCACAGCTTCGTAGTTTTGTTAAATTCAATTCATCACTTCCATCTAGACTACTACGATCTTTATTTCTGTCCTGCCGATTGGACTTTGGGAGCTGAAGCCACATCGCGAGCATACATCGAGTTTAAGTCGGAAGAAGACGTATGAATATTTGATATTTCCAAAAATTACGAATAACACGCAATCATTTTTCTAGATCTTCATTTTCAAAGATAAGTTTGATGGCTACGTGTTTGTTGACGCCGTTCGTGGTTCCGAATATCCTGCGATTGTTGAATATGCGTCATTCCAAGGCATTCCCAAGTCGCGAGCTCGGAAAAAGGATAAGAACGTCGGGACTATCGAGAGTGAACAACATTTCATTACATTTCTGGAGAATCTCAAGAAGGAAGAAGAAGCTGAAGCCAACAAGAGTGATCAGATCACGAGAATTGAGTACAGCTACAAGATTAAAGACGACAAGAAGATTACGAGTACACCGTTAATCGAGTTCCTCTCGGCTAAGAACCAGGAAAAACGCGACGCAAAGGTATTTCCATTCATTGCAGTTTATTAGCCTTTAAACTTGAAAGAATTTTTATTTTATAGCGTCAAAAAGTTGAGGAGAAACGAAAGCAACGAGATGAAGAAAAACAGAAGAAGAAAATACAGATTGCGAAGAACGTTCCTGAATCCATCAAGGAAGCAAAGGAAGATGTTACTTGCGAAGATGGAATAATGGTGCGAACGGTTCCTTCGCGCCTTGGTCGTAATGAACGAAAGAAGGAGTCAAAGTCTGAGACGAAACCGAAGCCAGAAGATAATGAGAAAGATCAGGAGCGACGGGATAAGCGAGAGAAGCAGAAACATGATCGAGATGCTCGTCGCAAAGTTCAGAAGGAAGAAAAGCGTAAATCAGAACGAGAATTGAAGGATAGCGAGAAGGGCAAGGATGATCATAAGAAGCCTGCAAGTGTGGCTGAGAAACCGGCAACCTTAGAAAATCCTGAAATGTCTCAGCCTAAAGAACACAAGAGAGATGCACCAGCTAAAGCTGAAACGAAGAGATACAGCGCATTGCGAAAAGCTCGTCAAGAAAAACCTGATGAAACTAAAGGCCAGGAAGATCTGTCATTGCAAGAGGAATGTTTAGATGAAACCGTAGAGTTTAAGAAGAAGGTTCCAAAAGAATTACTGAGCGAGCAAGATAAACAAGAAGGTAGACAAGCTCATAAGAATAAAAGACGGGAAAACAGGGAGCGTCGTGCTGATCAATTTGGCCCAGACGAATCGGCATTGCAAGAAGATGGCTTAGATGAAGCCGCTGAGAAACCATTTAAGAAGAATAAGATTCCGAAAGAATTGCTGACCGAGCAAGATAGACAAGAAGCCAAACAAGCGCGCATGAAGAAGGTTCGAGAAAACAAGGAGCGTCGAGCTAGGGAAGAGGACGAGCGAGCACAACGTCAGATCAAGAATAAAGATCGCCCCACACTTCAAATCTATCAGCCAAAGCGCCGTCCGGAAGCTAAACCGGAAAACTCAAAATCTTCCGATGAGTCCTGTGGAAGCCGCAAGCAATCCGACAACGATCGCAAGAATGAAAGACGTGATCGCCGACCGGACCAGAAAAACTCGCGTAAAAATTCGAGAGACGAGACTGCGCGAAGGAATAAAACATCACGGAAGAATAGCGAAGACGGAGTTGTCGATAAGGTCGAGCCTGGAAAGCCATTGGAAGCTAAGGATAGCGTTGCAATCACCGATAAGTTGGAGAAGCTGATAATAGATCAGCCATCTAAATCGGAGGAAAGTAAAACCGATGTTCAAGAGTAAACTTCGTGCCCATCAATAAAAACTTTATTTGTCGATTTGCTAACTCTAGTCGTTCATTCCGTCAAAGCTTTCTGACTTAATTTATGAGATTTCTTTGGTTCTGTGAGGAATGAAAATTCGACGCTGCCTACACGTCGGATCGCTTGATAAGTAATTTCTGCGGACTTTCTTTCACAGCTGGCTCTGCTGGGTCAAGCTGCTGTGCTTTGACTGCTCTCACGTTAAGATTGTTGATTTTTGATTTCTTGCCGATTTGCCGGACGTTTCGCTTGTGCAAACAATAGAGACACCCGATGAAGAAAACAAGGAAGCCGACGACGCTGATAGCGATGATTCCCCATGTCAGTTGGGCTTTTTTATGCTCCACGACTGCTTTTCGGATGTTCATACACACTTGATAGTCGTTAGTCTCCGCAAACGTTATGTTTGGCTCGATCTTGCACTCTGAAAAGAATAAAACATTAAGTGAAACTATTAAAGCTTGGCAGGGAATTTTAGTTACCAGAAGAAATAGCATCGCAGTAGAACGACGATAGCAAGTAAGCATCTCGTTTCCTGAACAAAAACCTTGTGACCTCCTCACACCGACATTTCTCCATCGCTGTGTTGTTCAAGTCGACCTCTTTGATGTTGCAAAACGGCGAGAACTGCTGAGGCGTCAAATCTCTGAGCACGTTGGAGCTCAAATTCAGCATGTAAAGCTCGGGAAGAATCCCAAAGTCAGGAATTTTGAAGAGTCGGTTATTTGCAATGCTGAGAATTTTCAACGGAGCTTTGATTGGCTTTGAGAGTTTCTGCAAAGTCTCGAAACCGCGATCGCCGAAAGAGTTATCAGCTAGGTAGAGGTTGCGGAGTACAGGCAGGTTGAAGATTTCCGGGGGAACTTCCAATAGTCCGTTACCAGACAGGTCCAAAGCTTCGATGCTCGTCAGCTGCGCAAATGTGTCGTCTGCAATTAGACCGCTTCATTATACTGCGAAATTCCGCTCTCAGCTCCTCTTACCTTCGATCTTGTTGATCATGTTGTCGAACAAGTACAGGAATTTCAAGTCCGTTAGTGATGCAAACGATTCGCGCGTCAATTCACGAATTCTGTTTTGTGAAAGATCCAAAACCTATGGAAGAACGACGAAAGTCTCGTGAGTCAGATGGAAAGAAATGCTCCAACGCAAAGCAAATTGTGTTCCAACCAATTGAAATTAATTGAGTTTAATTTAAAGCGAGCGGGGATGCCGCTCGATTTTGTTGTCGAAACTTTGTTGAACTTTTTTTGCAAGCGTTGCACGCGTTATTGATCTCACCTCGGTTGACGATTTCAGATACGTCGGCGTCGTGCGAAGCTCCAGCTTTGCACAGTTGTAGCCGACCATTTTGTGAGCTCGTTCCATCACGCAATGCTTCGGCGGCCTGTTCAAGTCGGCAATTCCAACGGAAGATTTGACAACCAAACTGAAGGCAGCGAAAAATATCCAGAGCGCCAGTCGGGTCATGTTTGTGACAGTTTAGCGGCTGACTGGAGGGAACGAGAAAAATCGGATTTGTAGAAATTTGTGCAAATCATTACAAAATAACCGTGAAAGTTGTAATTAAGTGCAACTCGTAACTGCGTTGAATTGAGTCTCGTGAAATAGGAAACAGAAACTAATGCTGACTCTTCGGGGTTTGACCTTTTCTCAAAACCCTTGATAACGTGACATCAAGCGAAAGCGAAATAAGGGAGAATCCCACGTTCTGCGATTTGTTATGGAGCTGCAGGCTCCTGTTACATGAACAGTTGGTCGCTCGGAAGCGTCGAGTTCAACGTAAAAAGAAGTTAGGAATTTTTACACGAAACTTCACTGGCATCGTCTTCAGTGAGTCACTCGCAAGCTGAATGAAGCTGAATTGGAGCTGAAAGCATTTGTGGAGCTGATCGAATGTCAAAGACCGCCAAGCCGGCGAGTTGTGACACTCGTAAAATTCTTGAATCAGTTTTAATTTAATTAACGTTTCGTCTATGGTGAATCAACTGTAGGTGAGCGACATGGATGGATAGGCCCCTTCTCGCTAAATCATTTGGTTTTATTAAATCATTGCACAGCATTAGTGAAGCTTGAACCGAGCATTATCATGCAAATGTCACTGATCCACCGTGCGCGCTCGAAATAGATCAATAGATCAAGCGATGGGATCGTCAGTTGATAATTTGATTAGAATCCATTCGACTACAATGGATGTTTTTCTATCGCTTGACACATGATTAGAGCTGGCTACGATCGACAATGATGTAAGTGAACTTCAGTTCGAACACTAGCTCATTGATTACGAGCGTCGATTGAAAATGATAAAAACAATTGATGTCGCGGGCACTGATCCAATTCGCTACATTGGCATTTTCAACTTGATTGATCTTCAGAAATTATTTCTTGACGGATTTCAGAATCTGAAACCGCAGAGAATTTTGGTGGAAAAAACCTCGATGATGCAAGTCGCTCTCTCCCATGCCCTTGATTGAACAGTTTGGGGGTTCGGTCATCAGAAAAATTGATGATAATACCCACTCAGTACCTTCTGTCAAAATATTTGTATGATATTGTGTATACAGTATTATTTTAAGGCACAAATTCACTGTCTACATTAACTTATTGCCAAAGAAATCCCTTCGCAATCCAAGGTTTAGACCATTCGTGGGTGGTAATCCGCTCCGACAATACCACTTGATTCGAGTCGAATTATTTTGCGGCTGTGACCGATCGTAGCCAAACCCCATCTCGAACACCCTCGTTTGGAAGTTTCTCATTGCGAGCTTTTCTCGCTTATTTTCCAATTGATTTATTGAAGTTTCATTGAAGAATTTATTGTCGTTCTACGAACATAAATTGAGCGCGTCTATTGTTTGTGATTCAGCGCCGCCGGAGTTGGTGGAAACTCATAAGTCAGAATGTGCCGAGACGTGTTTCGGTGTCTCGCCAGCGGACTTCATTGAAGTAATTTCAAGATGCAATTTGCGCTTTTATTGGCTGACAGAGGTCGGTTCTTACTCAATCAAATATTTTCATTCTGCGAACTATTCTTGAAAGGCGACTCTTGTTTCTCAAAACGAAGCTGCGATCCAATAACGTTCACGTTAAGTGAATAACTGAAGAAACCCGCCTGCGAACCATTTGCACTAATTGCGTCAAACTTAATTGCAAATTGAGGGCGAGTTAATGGTCAACATAAGCTAGGTAGATTTCACTTACAAAATAGCTCAAATTTTTGATGATTTCTCAAATTTATTGTGTCAATACGTCCAAACGCCGTTTGTAAATCAATCACGATATTTCCAGCTCCTTAAGCACTAAAGTTTCTCTGCTGCTTGCGATGATGCGAATTAGCGGCCACTTGTTAATTAATTGGATCAATTTAGGTTTGCGTTGCACTAAAAACAAAATTAGATCATCACGAACTTTGAGAAATGTCCCAGACAATTTAGTCGACAGCGCACACAATAATAATCTTTTGTCTTATCACTCGAGAAAATAATTTTGTCTTATCACAAAGAAGCCAATATTTTTCACGTGGCTTAATTAATGGCATGAGATTTTCGATAGCTGCCTCATCCAAATCACTTTAACTTTGAAATACGCCAACTTTCTTGCGACGATCCGTCCGTTCACGTCAAGAGCCGAAATTCGTTTGATTAAGAAAATTTTCTGTTACACATTTCAAAAATATTTGTTCTGTTGAATTAAGCTTAATTGCGCTCAACTGTATTTGTGAGCGATTTTTCTTCTCTCTCTCACGGAGCTCAATCAAGCGATGAAGTTCATGGTGAGTTACTGATAATGTTTATGTTTCTGTCGATTAATGTTGAGAGTGGATGCAGTTGCGCTGATCTCTCTTGATCAGCAAAAATAAACTCGGAGAACATTCTCGGATCGTTAGAGCTTGCAACCCTTCTCTTGCCTCTCACAGACACTCTTTGCATAATGTCAACTTGAGCTTTTGAAAAGCTTCCGAACTAAAAGCTCTTTTCTTCAAAATGAATTGATTTTTTATTTCACATTTTCAGTTGACATAAAAGATGAAACGCAATTTGGAAAATTCCTCAATGCAATAAATCAGCTTTACCGATAACCCAAATTCTTACTTGATCCAGTTTCTCAGTTATGTCTTAATCAATAGTTTGTTGCCTGACACATTTTTTGATAATGAAAAAAGATAATGAAATAGTTTAGTAAATTCTCATCGACTTCTCAAACAGGCGTGACAAATCTTCTTTCGATTGCTCTCTTGGTGCCATCTTGTTGACGCGCTCTTGTGGCAACGATCCTTCCACCAATGCAGCAGTGTCAGCCGAAGTGAATCCAAGGGCTGACAAACCATTTTCGATTCCAACGTCACTCATATATTTTCTCAAAACGTCTGCTAGAATGATTCCAGCGTCGGATCTCTTAGCGTTTGTGACATCAGCTCCCAAGAGCTGAGCAGCTTCAAGGTGTCTTTCAGGACAAGACTGGCCAAGGAATTCGAAAACTGCTGGAGCAGTCATGACAACAGACAGTCCATGAGGAATGATTGGATGATCTTTGCCGTAATCTAGAGGAACGAAGTCTCTGACGAGGCCAGAGATTGCGTAACTCAGTCCGTGACATAAATGCACGCCTGCGTTCCCAAAACCAACGCCGGCAACAGTTGAAGCTAGATGCATTTTACTTCTCGCTTCGAGATCGTCTTGATTGAAAACTGCACGCTTGAAATTTTCCTCTATCGTTTTCAAAGCGAATCTTGCCCAAATGTCGGAAATGGGGTTGCTCCCTTGGTAAGGAGGACGAAGCTTAGGATTTGATGGTGCCACTCTGTCTGTGTACTGAATTGCAGTGAAGCTCTCGAGAGCATGGCAGAAAACATCAAAGCCGGCATACGCTGCCACGTTCTTCGGCAAGGATAAAGTATGTAGGGGATCTACTAGTGCCAAAGTTGGTTTTAAAGCCTTGTAGGATATTCCTGTTTTCACTTTGAGTGGCTTATAATCGAAAATTGCGATGCCAGTGGCTTCACTGCCAGTTCCCGCTGTGGTCGGAAGTGCAATAAAAGGCGCCAGCTTCACTTCAATTGGCTTTGCTTTACCAATCGGAACGTTAACGTAGTCTAAGAAATCAGCACCGGGATCACTTGAATACAAATTTGCAACTTTGCATGTGTCGATTGTTGACCCGCCTGAAGAGAACTACTAAGTATTATTCTGGAGTGATTTCTAGAATATCTAACGAACCTCCGATTGCAACGAAAGAATCAAACTGCCTTGACCGTGCAAAGTCGATTGCCTCAATCATACTGATATGAGTCGGTTCAACTCTAACGTTATCGAAGATTTCGTACTTGATTTGCTCCTTCGAAAGTGCGTCAAACGCAGTGCGGACAGAAGGCAAATCGATGATATTCTTGTCGACGACCACGCAAACATTCTTCAAGTTCATGTTCTTCAAGTCCATCCCCAACTCTCTCGACACTCCAGGGCCGAAACGAACTGAAGAGTTTGACATTTCAAATGCTGTTTCTTTCCCAAACGCCGCTTCAAGGCCAAATGAATGAGACGGACATCTACAACTAGATTTGAAAACTCGCAATATTTCTGTGATCTAACAGAACTAGTAGCAAACTTACGACGCCTTGTTAATTGTCAGCATCAAATCAACGATCCTCTTCCTTGAATTCATTTTGATTTCGTCTTAGAACTGAGGAGGAAATAATGAGAAATATCAAAGCAAAACAAAGATAAGGAATCGTTCCGAGCGTTCGTCACACGCTTTTATTATTAAGTTGATTATCAAGTTGAAGTGTTTAATTAGACAATATTGCCTCGCGACGGATCACACACTTGTATACTTAGCTGTGGATTCTTAACGACATTTGAACTTTAGTCTGGTTAGAAAGGGCAAAAGTTCTCAGTTTTTAAATCTGAAATATCAAATAAATGATTGAAAATATTATTTTTGGTTTTGTCCACTTTTCTTTTTATTACTGCTGACCAAAGTTTAGTTACAAAATTCTATTTTCTTGCGATAATTATAAGTTATGCGAAAGAACTCTTGCGAAAATTTATGAAATTTTGCTTAATACAGTTGCCGTTCAAGTTGATTTTCTTGCATATTTTTTTCTGGCTCAGGACTAGCGAAGACAATTTCTCGAAACTGGATAAAGTTAAGCTGGATGCCAACAGTTTTCAGTGGCAAAATATTCTCCCTCGAATAGTTTCCTCTTTAATGGCACAATCAATGAATGACAACTTCCTTCTTTTAAGTATTTTGTGCGTCCTGGCAAGAAGTGTGTCTGCATTTAAAAGGAATGTTAGAATTACACAATTTATCATCGTCCGCATGATTTGTTTGTTGAATAGAATCGCCTTAAATCTACCAATCGTTTCGAAGAGGAAAGCACGCATGTCAATTTACAAAAAGCCGTCAGACCTTTGCGCCTGCGACATCGTTACTCCAATCGTCATCAAAGAAAGCTCTAAATCTAATGCTTGTTAATTAACGTCTTCATTCCTCGATAGGATATTTCCATAAAAATGTAAAGTCAGTTAGTTTATCAAGAGTTGATTTGCGTATTTACTGATTGTATTGTTTGTTTGTTGCCTTTAAGTACTCAACTACTAGTTCATCGATTTGTTTATCGTTCTGATAATTAATTGTGTATTAGTGCAAAAACAAATTATTTTCTGAATCACAAAAGCCTCGGGCGTCCTACTTTCTATCGTTCAGGCTCATAAATTGTTTCGTTTCACGTCTCCACGGAAATTTTTATACTTGTTCGATTGGAGTGTATCGATGGGCTTTAGGAGTCTGGGCTGAGGCTTTCTCTGGCATGATAACATATCGATGCACCTTCGGTGTTTGAGGTGTAATCTCTTCGGATAACTTCTGATAAATAATTGAATTGTTTTTGGACTGCAACAAGGCCTGGCGATAACGCTCGCCGCGTTTGCGCATGCAAAGGGCCACTACGTTCATGATAATTAATAATACGACAACAATACTGAGCATGACGATGAGCATCGGCCAGATAAATCTGTAGTTGGTGCCCGCTTCCTCGATAATTACTTCTTCTGTCTCAACGTCATCATCGCCACCTTAAAAGATTCAAAGTTATTGAATGAAGCTTGCATGAATATCTCGCAAACAAACCGAAAATGCGACTATCAATCTCTTTGATGACTTTAATTCCCTCGAACAGAACTTTGTTCTTCTCTACCGTTTTGTCGTCGCTGCTCTTGATGCTCTCATCTTCACGGTCTTCATCGTCGTCAATCTCGTCGCTGTAATCGTAATTATCATCGGCTTCTGATTCGTCATTCTCGTTATTCGAATCGATGATTGATGGTGGAACTGAAGTTGTGGCCTTTGGCTTCGCCGTTGACTTCTCTTTCGGAGCTTTGGTTGATGGAATTGGCTTTTTGGTGGTCTTCTCTTTCGGCGCGGGAGGAACGAGTTCTGAGTTGGCCTCAGTCGAACTTTCGCTCGAGTTCTCTGAAGTTTCTTCGTCATCGTAATCTTCCTCGGACTCATCGATCTCATCGAGAACTTCCTGGTTGTTTAGCTTATTCTCTTCGTTGCGTTTGCAAATCTTGCGAGCCAATTCGTTCCATTCTATAGCAGGGCTTCTCTCTTCGAAAATTGCAACCTTCATCTCATCAAACTCAGCGTGAGTGTGTCGGTTGCCAAGAGTAATCTGAAAAGTGTTTTAAAATAAAGCAGCTCATATAAATTTGTTTAGGCGAGAATCACCTTTCTCAATCCCAAGAACTTCATCAAGTTACGGAATTCATCATTGCATTCCAAAGGATTATTTTTCAAGTCGAACACTTTAAGGTTTTTCATTGTCTAGAGAAAAAATTAACATTAGAACAAGATCTGCTGATTCCGAGAACCAACGAATACTCACGCTCAAATCAGTTGCATAAATATTTTTGATGTCATTGTTGGAAGCGTTGAAGACTTTCAAGTTCTTCAACAACTCTCCAACACGTGGCTGTTTGGACGAATCGTGCCACAGTGAGGTCAAGTCGCAATCGCTGATATCCAGATCCTCCAAGTAAGGAGTAGGCGCGAAGAGTTTTGGTGAGAAAGATTCGAATGGATTGGCATTCAGATTGAGCTGAAATATTTTTAAAATTATAGAAAGGCTGAGCTTATCAAAACATTTTGCTTTACCTTGTGCAAATCTTGGTTGTTCCAGAAGACTTGTGCATCCAATGAAGCCAGTAAATTGTTGCTCAAGTCGAGCTCCATTAAACGAACCAGCGGGCTGAGTAAAGATATGTACATTAATTAAAGGTAGATTCATAAAACAAACTATTTTCTTACCTCAACAAATTCTTCGGGATGTTTTCAATGTTATTTCCTGAGAGGAACAAGCGGGTGATGAACGGCATAGTCTTGAATGTGTTCTCGCCTAGGTTGGCCAAGTCGCAGTTTGAAGCATCGAACAAGTAAATGTGGAAAGCTTTCTGGCTGGTCTCGAAGCCTTCTGCGGGCAGAGTCTTCAATCTGATGTTGTCGTTAATGCGAACAACCTCCAAGTCCGAATTCTTTGAGAAAGTCATGCTGTTAATTTGATCCAAATCGTTGAACGACAGATCGATGTGACGCAAATTCTTCAGGCTGATGAAGGCGGCTGGGTGAATACGCTTAATCTTGTTACCTTTGAGTATCAAGTTGCTAAGGTTTTCAATTCCCTTGAACATTTGGTTGTTAATATTGACGATCTTGTTATAGCTCAAATCAAGTTTCTGAACATCTTTGGTGACAAACTCGAGGCTGGAATCGATCTCATTGTACTTCAAGTGAAGCATGGCAAGCGCGGTTTTGTTGAAGATGTGTTTGGGCAAGGTGACAATTTTGTTATACGACAAGTCGAGTTCCTCAATGGTGTCGGTTCTGTCGAAAAGTCCTTGTGGCAAGGAAGTCAACTTGTTACCAGCCAAGTTGATGTAGATGATGTTCTTCATTTGACTGAAAGCAGTCGGCAAGAACTCCTGCATGTTACAGTTGGAAATATCTAGCTCTTCGATAGACGATGACTTCAGCATGTAGTCGGTGTAAGGAGAAGACAAACTCTGCATAACGTTCAAGTTGTTTCCGGACAAAGTCAAAATCTTGAGCTTTGTGTTGTTCGCGAATGTGTCTGGATGAATCAAATCAATGCCGATGGTCGTGAGGTTGACGGAGTAAAGTTCATTTAAGCCATTGAATGCACTTGGGCTGATGTATTCGATAGAGCTGTTGGCAATTTTAATCGACGTTACGTTCGACAGACCAATCTTCTTGAAGAATTCAACTCCCAGAACGATCGGGAACTGTGGACCGATATCGATGACTTGTAGGTCAGTGATGGGCAAGTTGGCAAACGATTGAGTCTCCAAGTCAAGACGGCTGCACGTGGCAACGAAGTAAGCGTGCATGTTACGTTCACAGATGCAATCGCGTGGGCATTTCACCATTTCGTTGTTGATCTTTGTCATGTCAAGATCTTCATCGAAATCATCGTCAGTGTCCTCAGTGTCTTCTTCCGGATACTCTTCATCATTCAAGTCTTCATCTTCAGACGGTTTCTTTTCAGTCTTCACTGGTTTTGTCTCGCCGTCCGCTGGCTCTTCATCCTCTTCTTCCTCTGAGAATTCGTCTTCATCCTAAAAAAATTTATTTTGTCAATTAGAATTTCCCGCTTGACTTCAAACTTACGTCGTAATAATCTTCGTAGTTCGGGTCGGTGTCGTCGATAGTGTCATCGTTCTTCGCTACATCAGCGTGAGACACGTCCTTGAGCATTTCGCTCTCCAGCTTTTCATCTTTGAATTGCACAAAAGCTGCAATAAAAAAGACATTGGCGGTTCATTGGCTGTTTTATTGCTCGATTCTCTATGGGCTGATTACCGATTGTGCTGGTTTCATCTTTTACAGCTTTTTCTGTGGTCGATGATTTTGGGCTTTTCGGAACTTTCTCTGCCTTTGTGGCCGTCTCCAACTGATTATCAATCGGTCTCTGCACTGGCAGCATCTTGTTGAAGCGTGGATCTAGCGCCTTTGGGATTTTGGCGTCAACCTTCAGCTTGTTATCTTCGCGCACAATTTCATTTTCCTTGTCGTCTATTTTATTATCATTGTCTGCCGGCAGTGAGTGACTAACAGAAGCCACAGTCACCAACAACAGTAACACCAGTAAAGACTGGTTTCTCATTCTGTAATTAAAAAACGGAAAATTAAAAATTAGCATTCACATTTCCGAAATTGACGAAACACATTCACACATCCATTCAAATCAAAGTCGACCAAACTCCAAGAAATAAACATGCGAATGCTTAGCAAATGTGCTAGCGATAACGGCATCGAGTGTTCCACAGCCAATTAAAATTAATTAAAGCGATTTCTGCACAATTCATCACGTTCCAAGCCTGGTTTGTTTAATTTTCGCCAACTCCCCGATCGAGCTCTTATCATTGCCCCTACTTGGTTTTTTGTTTGGACTTCACACTTCGCTCATCTATTGTGTGCATAATCGGATCACGTACCGAAGGCCTTTCGAGTTAAGACTTCTTTGTTTACTTTATCAGTTGACTCAACTGTTTCGATTACCTTCACGAATTCGCGAATTCCAATGGACGACTTGTTATGCGCTCTGTCAAAGATGATCACATTGCGATTCATTTAAAAGGTTCAACGAGATCATTTCTTTTGACGCGATCTTGCTTTGACATTCATGGGGAAAGAAAATAAAAGTTTTAATTAAATCTTCAAGCATTTTAGCGCTTGTAATGTTCGCGCCTCGTGAAATATTTCGAAAATATTTCATGCACAGACGCACGACGGGAAATTGAGAAAAATTTAATTTTTTTCCATTTGAAAATGAAAATTATTTCTGCCAAATGAATTCGTCAAGTTTGAGGTTGAGGGAAACATTTCAAAAGCAATTCTCTGCAATCGTAAAGTCAAGACCTTTGAGCGAGTCGAGTTAGTTACCCAGCTTGCCGGAAAATCATAATCAATAAATGTTCGCTTCGAGATCACACGACTCATCCTTGTGAATGGAAAACTGACGACCTAAAAACCAGATGCGGGAATTTTTCTTTCTCAAAAAACAACAAGTCTGACTTGAGCAACAATGAAAACATGTGCGAGGAATTTTGCGCCTCGCAAAGTTTCGACGTCATAAATTTTTGTTTGTTTCTTTTTTCGCTTGAGAATGTTTAGCGAGCACGTTCGAGCGACTTCGACGATTAGATCAAGTTCAAGATTGCAATTCTGCATGTCTGAGCGATTCTCGCTTCTGAACAAAAGCTGCCATATCGTTACGGTGAAGTGGCTCTCGTTATTCGGGGCTGGGTACCAATTTATTAGACTGAATTAACGTTTATCGCTCGAAATTGTGTTGCTCGAGAGCCCATTAATGCGATAAAGGCGAGAGAAAAAACTGTTCAAACGCCAGAAACGTGACGCGTGGAACTTTTATATGCATCAATCAGCCAAGGAATGTCGAAGAAAAAGTCGATCAGACATGAGAATTCGAAAGCCATCTAAACAACAGAGCAATCCCTGTTCGGCAGTTTACGAACGCTGCGCCAATAAAACACATGATATACGTAAACGCTGTATTATTTATATATTAAATGAGCTAGCAGAGTCTAACGAAAAGATTATTTGAGACACCGAACAGACGCAAACTCAAAGAAGATATTTTCGCGCACACAAAATAAGAAATGCGGTCATTAATAAATCAGCTTATGATTTGCACCGAATCAAAATCGTATGAAGGAGGCCGAGACATGTCTCATTCAATTAATCGCTGTAGCGCCACGCTAAGTAATGACTTTAGAGACGGTTAATGGATTTGCGGATATTTTAATATGGAGTGAATTACAAACTGGATGTAAACATTTGCAACAACTGTGTTGAGCTGGCTGACAAACTCGAGTCACTCAACGCGATGACTTGCATCATTAACAATTTAAATCACTTTCATTAATTGAAAGTTTCGCAACATAATTCTAACAATTTATTCTTTGATTAATATCTGTTTCATGCGGCACGTTAAAAGACGCGAGAGACTTCTAGGATACTTGAGCTTGATTGTAGTGTGCAACGGTGGTTTTTAGCTAAGACCTTGCTTGGTGGTTTTCTGTTCTGATGTTGATTCGCCTTTGTTTATAAAATGTGAAACACATTTCTCAATCGGAGCACAAAGTTTTCTACCCAAGAAGTACCAATGATATCTTTGTCGGATAAGGTTTACTTGATAAGATAGCGTGAACTCCTATCATACACGTTTCTCTATTTAAAATGTAATTTTCGTTGTTTATTTCATCTTAATGACGAAGTGAACTGACTTGATATCGAATGTACCAAGTGCGATCAGCAGGAAAAAGGTGACTTTCAGTTGTGCTTGACGTTGTTTCGCAATTACAGTTTCGCCCACTTGATATCTCAATGTATACAAAGCTCTTGCCAAATGGACAGTTGAAGCTAACGAGTTGCTCCGAACTCCCTCTTGCTGTTTCCGCTCGTTTCTTGAGAGACTTTATCCGGTCACCAATTTGCAGCGTGTCATCATCAGTATCACTTGTAAAATTAAAATAGCGATTCTGAGTCTTACTTAGATCAATATTTTGCAGAAACTCTGTTCCCTCGCTCAAGTTCCGATTTTCCATCTTTTACGGCCAACCTAGTGGCGACAAAAAAACCTCTGAAGCGGACAGAAATCTGACCTCGAATCTCTATTGTTGTTAGTGATTTGATAAATGTCTCGCAACTCTTTGAAGCTTTCCATTCGAAACGCATTGTTGTGCTAATTAAAAGGAACCATAAATCAATAGCAACACTGCTTCTATCGCTTGAACAGCCGATTAATTCATTACTCGACCAGATTTATGAACTTCCTCGATTTGTTTACTGGCATGTGAACACGCTGCATTCTGAATCAAATCGAATTTAATACCATTGAACGAAAATTTCATTCTCTCTAGTCGGGTGGGTTATTTTCGGGTGAATCACCTCGGTTCAAGCGTTTCAAGTAGCCGCTTAGCGACCACAGTAAATTTTTGTTGTTACTTCGCGTTTACATCATCGCGAAATGTCAAAATATTTTTGTTTCTTGTTCTCGTGAACTTGATAGATTAGTCTAAGTTAGAAGAGGAATTATCAATTTCACGCATATAAAAGTTTAAATGTATGATTTAGGGCCAATGGGCAATCTCGAGAGTAGAGCGAAATGTTTGCTGACAACTGGCACGTCGAATCTTCAATGGAAGCAGCGAGAAACCGTTTGCATTGCAAGTTTATCTCGCGTCTTTGATTAAACATTTATTCATTCGATGCATGCCGAAGCTGTAACTTATGCGGTTTGTCTGAATCGACGTAACTGCTTGAAAATGTAAATGTTTGCCGATGCATTTAAATCCAATTAATGTATTTTCTTTCACTCTCATCTCGCAACAAACGCTAATTTGCAGCTACTCCTAAGCTCGTGACTGGGCAGCTGAATAAAGTATTACGTGAATTCAGTTTAATAAAGCAAGAATAAATCGGCGGTATCTCGTTTCACTTAATAGAAATATTATTGTCGTAGCGTTGGAGTTAATCACCGAATGACAACTGAAATATTGGTCAACTGGAACGTTAGTGCTTGTCAGGGCTTCACCAGTTTTGTTTCTGTGACACAAAAAATTCTCAAGCAACTTCGAATTCCCCTGGAGCGTTTCAGCGCTTCGTCAGAATGTTTTTGCATACGCTTTCTTATTCGTTTGCATAAGCAAATAAATTTGTCGATTCGTTCACATTTTTATGCATTCCATTGACTTCAATCACAAAACGCAAGCAAATTCATTTGTCATTGCAAAGAGTCGCGGAAGAAAAATTCTTGCCGCGCTTCGATGTGAATGAGATAAAAGTTCAAGCTATATGCAAATTTTGCGGTTCATGCCGCTGATTGCGATTGTTCACATTAAGAGAGAAACATGCAACTTGAGGCCATGATCCGGTCTCGATACTATCGGCGTAGTTATTCATCCGCTACTTTTATGTGCATGTTGCCAACAGCGTTCTCTGATTTCGTGTCCACTGCAACCGAAACTTTTGCCTTTAGCGCTTATTCTTTGTTTCCATTGAGAATCCTTGCTGGTTGATTGACGAGTTTTATCAAAGCTTCAAATCGAAAACTTTTTTGCTCACATGCTGCCAACACTCGAGCACAATCGCGTCTTGAAATCTCCATGAACTTCCAATCAGATGTACTCAATCTTTAAAAGGAAAAGCCACTGCTCGATTGTCATTATTGACGATTATAAATTCTTCGCACTTTTGCAGCAAACCGCGAGCAAAACTAGGTTGCAGTAAAATTTCGCTTCGTAGAAAATTCTTTCATAAATATTCGCAAACAAATTACTCAAAGCAACAAGGTGGAATAGCGATGACATCACGGTTTGGGAAATTTGCACATTTGTTGGTACACAGTACAAAAGTTTCTCGCTATCGTTATTCCGTGCAAACTTTAAGTAGATTTTTCGGATTGGAAGTATCATATTGAAACCAACAAAATTATCCAACAAGTAGCTCCTGAAGCGCTTAAATTTCAAACTTGCTAATTAGCTTCTTGTTCAAAGGTGGAACTCATCAAAATTCAAATGCCTGAGCGATAATTGACGAACGTATTTTATTACAATCTGAACATCACACGGCAACACCCAACTCTAGCTTCTCGAAATATTTGAGCGCAGCAAATTTTCGTTTCGACTTAATTTCTGAAGAATTCGTATACACCGAGGAGTTCCACACGGCCAAGGAATCATGAACTGGCGAAAACATCAAGTCGATGGAAGATAAAAAGTAAGAAAATGCGTTTTTTTCCGCTAACCATCTGCCCCGACATCGGATGATGAGTTTCGAGTCTCGTTTCTACAAAATGTTTTCAGTTTTTCTTCTCCTCTTTCTAGATACAAATTATGATACTGGCAGCGTGTGGATGAGGTACATTCGAGTTGGGGAAGAAGAAGTCGCACATGTGGGAGACCGTAGTTTCCGAACGTTCTCGTTTTCATCGCCACAGTTAATGTGCCATAAATTCAGATTAATTAAAGGCGAAGGGATTTTCACAAATTAGGTTTCCATTCCAAGAGACCGGCAAGTTGTTGATGGATACTTAAATATCACCGAGGCACCGGCTGTGAAAAGTAAATTGAATTTCCTCTCCTTTGCACCTATTTGAGTCTCGCACACCAAAGGAATGTGAACGAGGTTTGCCTCCTGTGCTTTCGTCCTTTAATATTTCATTTCAGGAAACTTCAACTCCCGAACACAAGGGATTGTCGGTTGGGTCTTCGAAAAAATCCAACGGGAAGCAACAATTTGCCATTTCGAATGACCGAATGAAGGCTGAAGAGCGTTTGGAAATCGAGTTGAATGAAAAATCGACAACAATGCATCTCACTGAGCTGTGACCAATACAGAGAGATATCCTAAGCTCGAAGCATTGATTGAAATAGAGTCAAACATCGCAGACAATAACACTCAACACGCCGATTTCTTTATGCGACTGAGTGTGTGGCTCGTGTGTGGGTTGTTCTTGCATGCACAATAAGTCGAGTTTCTTTGCCATCGAAGGCACGAAGTAAGAAATGAAATCTCATAAGCGTTGCGGCGAATAATAATGGCAACTGAATGGACCTGAGGAAATGTAGAAATGCATTAAAACCGCGAGTTGTAGGGTGAATAATGGATTGGAAAAGAGAGAAAACGTGATTGTGAGATATCTTGACACATTCTGCTTCCCCGAGGCTGCAAATTTATTTATTTGCTCATGGCAATCGATTCATGCTCGCGCGAACTCTTGGAATAAATTTCACTAGAATTCTAATACAAAGTTTGAATGTTCTCGGAACTGCCTAACAATGAACCAAGCGAAAATGCGAAACCACCGTTCTACATCACTTAAATAGCTAATTCGAGTGTTTTAAAATTCAGAACGGTTAAGATAAATCACTTTATCGGAGATCATTTTTCAAAAATTCGACTCACGGAGGTTTTACGGATCATTACCAACTCATTTACATCTCGTAATCTCAATACTCTTCTGCCGATGTGAGAAATCATTATAACAAATGTCTTGTTTCGTTGGACAAACACGCACGATTCGGAGGTTGGAGGGAATAGATATCGTGGGCGAACGAATTAATTCCTCGTTATAACTTCCTTTGGCTACGCATTCGTCGCACATTTTCGGATATCTCACGACGGTTTACGGAGGCAATAGGCAAACTGGATCAATCAATTCAGCTCGCATGACACAAATAAAGGAGAAGAAATGATAATTTTTCAATTAAAATGCCTCCTGCGCGTTAGGTGGAAAGTCTCAATAAAGCTCAAGAGACTTTGCTGCTGATACACGGGCTTAGTCAAGAGCCAGCTAATGATCAATGAGACCGTGTTGCGTTCCTAGAAATATCTTAACGCGTAAAGCAATCGACCGCGCAAGTTTCCATCTCAGTTACTCGTGAAACATAAAACCTCTCGAGCGCTTGTGTAAATGTGTGCATAAAACTTTATCGATTGGGTTGATCGAATAGCAAACAATTTGAAAAATCATAAAAAATCCAAGTTTCTCTCGATAGAATTGAAAGGAAACCACGAGACACCAAACGTATAATCTTGTGTATTTGTCTTAAAAGAGAATTTGGAAATGAAGTCAGAGATATTACTTTGTCGGATATACCGAGCTTGTTTGCTTTTTGTTTATGTTCGGTGCATTAGCATAAAAGCATCAAGAGTCGTAATAAGTGTCGTATGTGGCGATCGCAGAGTAAAAAATGGGTTTGACATCCAACTTTCATAATTTTTTAGTTGTAGCATAAATGCGCCGAGTCATTTTCGTCTTCGAGTTTGTGAGATGCAGTGAGAGATATTTACGACGCCACTTCGCATCCATCAGCAACAGAGACAGAAATATGTTAATCCGCGTGCGTTTTGAGGAGTCTTTGAACTTCCTTCAACTCTCGTAATAAAACTGGAAAGCGCTGAACACCACGCAGCGGTTGTAGACAAAACTCGAACTCATAAAGATGTTACAATCTTAAATTACAGAATTATGATTCTCTCTCGCTTGGATTGAAAAGCTATTGAGCATGATCGTTGTCTGTGGCAGTAAACTGATTCGGCCTACGTGTAGGAAGCACGAAAACTTTGCCTGTCATTTGAAAATCTTTCTCGCTTTTGCTGAATCGACTTCAATTTGCTTGCGATTATGTTTCAGACGCTCGTTCTTCCCGCAAACTTAATTCAGTCGCTTCTTCTTACTCGTGTTCTTGCGCCTCATATTTTTATTCCTGAACTGCCTTTGATGTTGCCCGCAGTTTTCATCAGAAAATGAATTTAGCCGAACGGTGAAGGAAGTGAAGCTCGGATGAGTCGATTTGCTATTGAAGTTCAATAAATGAACAAGCAAAGTGGAAAAACGACTACAGTTACATTGAGAGGCGACTGAAAATTTCCTGCTCGTAATTTTTCAATGAAAAGCAGAAATATTTCTCATCACAGACCGACGATCGAGGGAAAGGTCAATTTGAATTACATCTCGAGTTCAAGAACTCTTCAATGAAATGCAAACTCAATTCATTTCGCAAAAGAGTTAATTTGTGGAGCATTTGCACAAAACAAAATTTGCGGAGCTCGTTGCACTTCCATTTGAAAATTGTTGCTGCGCTTTCGTAGAAAAGCTCAGCGTCATCAAATATGTGTGAACAATTACGCGGCGCGTGTAGTTAAAATTTGCCATTTTGTGAGCTCGAAACTTTTTTGGCTCTGCAGTGCAAACGTGCAAATATGACAACGCAGCATCAGATGATAGAACAACAACTTTTACTGCCTGCTCGATCAGTCGTTAGGGACGCGGCTGTCATTTAATTCAAATGTTTATGCATCTGCGATCTCCTTATAAAGAACTCGTTAATTTGATTAAATCTAGTGTCGAACCTTGTTTCGAGCGAAAAAAAACTTCGATCGACTGACAGTCGCGACAGTAAAAAATCGAAAATTAACAAACTTAACACTCAGTCATTTAAGAGAAGCTTGAGAAGATTGAATTTCCACTCTTGTGTTTATCAATCCTCGGTCAAAAAGTATTAAGTGAGTTGACACATCTTTCGGTCATGTGTTGGCAGAAACTGGTCTTGAACCACTCGGATTTGTCACTCTCGAGATAACTACGCATCGGCCCCACTAGCAGCTTTAAAACGCCGTGAACTTTCACTCGAGTCAGCTTTACAGCAGCTTCCAAGTTAGTCATTTCTGCCCAAGACTTTTGTCTCGAGTTAAAAAACTTCACCTTGAGCAAAGATTCGATATTTTCTCTCATACAAGAGACGAAAAAAAATATTCATGAATATCAATTAAACAGCTTCAAACAAAACTCGCCCGATCACACCTTGATTGATCTTTTGGTTGGCTACGTGTGAGTAAACTTGGCTCATCTGTAATCGATAGTGCTGTTGCTGACTGGACTCGGCTCGTGGTATTTGTTCAAACAGATAAAATGTAATCAGCGCTAGTGGCGACAGCGAGACATTGCTTTTGATTCAATTTGATTTCATTGCGGGGAAGACGCGAAATTTCAATAAAGTTCTATGGAATCGCTGTTTTCTGGCGATCTGTGTCGACAGTTTCGATTAACGGCCCGTTTGATTTATCAAGCTCGCATTCTTCAATAACTCAATTAGTTCAAGTTGGGTTTCCTTGCTTGCGTTGTTTATGCTTATCCGGGAGCATTTTCTTATTACGAGACTTCTGGAGGCCGCGATCTAAATTCCATCCACGAATTTCATCAATCAATGCATAAATCAAACAATTTCCGATTGCGGATGTTTTATGAAAGCTCGAGCGTTCAGCGATTCTAAGACGATTTCTTTGATTTCGCTTTGAAGCCCCAGACTAGCTCAAGCAAACAAAATTCCTCAGCTATTTACCTCGAAAAGCTAAATTCCTGTGCAATAAAAACTCCAAGCTCACAAGCATGAACGTTCATTTTGCTTTGTTCTTATCTGTAGAAACCTCTGCGATAAAAATTCTTTGTCGAAGCGAGTAAATATTGGAAAATAAACGGCAAACTCGTTCGCATGTGTGTACTGCGATTGTATTGCGAGCAAAGCTCTAAAGGTGTTCGAAAATTGGTCGTTTGATGGCGTAGAATTTAATAGAAGCGTGAACCGCGAGTGTCTTCAATTAAAAAGACGTTTCCAATGAATTTTGATTAAATATCAACCGATTTACTTTGGGCGCCCTGGTTGTTGACGAAGCGAGTCACGGAAAGTGTCAAGCGACACAACATTATTGATGACTATGTTCGTTCTCGAGTTTCTGATTTTTTACAGCTTTATGTCGATTGCCACGGGTCTTGAATAGGGGTCACGACAAATTGGTTACAATTCTGATTCAATGAAATCAAGAACTGGGAATCCAGCTGATCAAAGTCCAAACTGTTTTGTCTGTTTTAAAAGAGAGCATGCGACAACAACCTTAATGCAATGACACTGGAGAGGATAATGAAGCATCGAGTGTCTTGAGGCGTCGGAATGAATCGTAACCACCTACGGAAACAATCGACTGAAGGACTTTCTAGTTTGCCATGCTCGCGAAGCAAAAAAAATGTTTACCCGATCGTCGTCACTCAAAACGAAACAGAAATCGTTTGAAGCTTAGCTTTGAATATATATCGAACGGAATCAAAGCATCTCGCTAATTATCGACCTAGAAACAATGACATCACGGATCTTGTTTTAAACAATTTTCTTGGCAGCGGCTCCGCTTAACTTATTGAAGATTCGCAATGTGAATGTATGAGACTCTCATGTTCAGTTTCGAACAAAAATTGATTGTTGTCCAGGTGAATATTCGTACGAGACTGCAAAACCGTCTGTTGATTTTGCTGATCGCAAAATAAATTTGTCTTTTGTTCGAGTAAACTCATCGTCGCCAGAAGGATTTGCTGTCTTGTTTGACTTCTCACCTTGCCTGGGAGTCGGCTGACAAAAACATTAGTTTTAAAAGTCACAAGATTGATTGCAAAAATGCGAAGATATCCACGAAACCATTGTGAGGTCATCAATTATCCGAACTTACAAAGAAAACAGTTTATTCCCATTTGATATCAAGCACACAGCCATCGCTGCTCAGCGTCGCTGTGTTTGTGAACTCGAGCCATGGAAAAGTTTCATTCTCTCTTCTTTAAAGCCTCCAGGTATCGATGCATAGAGAGACGGTTTTATTGCATTTCGGCTCCGGATTTTGTTTCGAGAAAACGGAGAAGCAAAGAAATGAAAAGAAGACCCATGAACGACCACCGAACAACATTCTGTCTTCCTCGCCAGACATCGCAAAGTTTATAAAAATTGCTTTCTCAGCACTTATCCAGATTTCGCCGCTCATAACACGCAACAACTGCAATTGTTCCGTCAACCAGCCAGACATTTTGATATTCCAGTCACATATTGTCATAAGGAAAAGTGAGTCTTTCTTTTCTTTGCATCAACACACGAATTAATTCACTTGAGAACAAAGTGCACAAAAGTGGAATCGCGATTGCAAACGCTCCAGCAGTTTTATTCGATTTCTCGTCTCCAAACATCGAGGCATGTTTCTGTATGCGCCCGTCGCTAATGGTGTGCTGCTGTTGAACTTGTATCGGTCTTTGAATGATATGAATTGTAACAATGAACGTTGTTCGTTGTACTTTAGGTGGTTTGAGATTTACATCACGTTTCGAATGCTGCTCGATTAATAAACAATTCGCAACGGAGTCAGTCATGAGTTATTGACATCAGGCAGGAGCTTTGAAGAGGTGGCTATGGCGCCATTTTGGAAAACTCGTGAAAAGTAGCTTTGTACTGGAATAGTAAGAGTGTTGAAACATTTGGCTGTGAACCATGAAGGACTTTTTAAAGTGAGTTTGTTCCTGGTTAAACCAAACCTTGTACGTATGGCTCTGGAATATTAATTGAGCTTTATCAAACCGCCCACAAACTATCAGCGAGCTTGTGAAGCCTCTGTCGATTTCAAACGACAAATACCAGAAATGGATTTTCCATGTGTCGCTTGGCATTTCGGAAAAAGGTCAAACTTAGGAACAGTTAGAGAGAAGATTTGTTTATTCTATGATATTGCAATATGGAAATTTTTCTGTACGTTTCGTGGTGGATGGGAGATAACGGAGTTTAAGTGTTCAACACGAGCCACCTCAGACCATATCATACAATCAATTCACTCTTGTTCTCAACGAAACTGGAATGTCGCTGATGCCTCGAGAAACAAAACAAGTCACACTTGAGTCATGATTGAGCGAAAATGCTTTTCAATTTTAAATTTGAGACCCGAGTCAACATCACTCGTTTTGGTCTCTTTTAGTCTTCTTTTGTTCGTTTCTTTCAGATTATTTATTTTTCCACCACACACGTTTATTTCTTCTATTAAACACACATCAGGCACGAACATCCATGTAAGAGAATACCAGAAGATAAAGTTACTTACGTTTAAAATATTTTCAAAATTCCGAAGGAAAAGATTGACTCTATTTTGGGGAAACGATCTTCTCAGCTTGTAATTCTCTGCTTTTTGTGTAATCCGTAAAAAGAATATTCAAGAAACTATTAGTGACAAGACAACTTTTCCAATTTTATTATCAGCGTGATGCAATTTCGCTGTAATTTCGATTCAACTATTTTTTTTCTTCGAAAGCTCGACTGTAATGACGCACTAAGCACTAAAACAAACATAGACTCTGTGAAAATTTATATCATGAACACACCTGTTGCACGATCACACGTTATCACTCGCGAAAATGTTAAACTCAACTGAGTCTTCGAAGAAACGAGACAATGAATTTTGTTCGACTTGGTGTATGGTTTTAAAAAGAGAGAACGGAGTTCGATCGCAGCAGCGAGAGACTAACGTGAAGGGATCATTCTTAAATTTAGTCGTTCGTTTTTGTGAAACTTTGAACGACTCGACGACTCAGCTATGATCAAGAATTTCATGACTGATTTGTTGTTTTGAATATTGATAACGATTATGTAATTTGACCTCTAGCTTCAACGCTTTTAATATTATTTGCCTAATTAGATTCGTGCCGGGTGGTCTCCCTGGTTCTTTCATAACTATTCTTATACCACGAGTACTTATCACATGCAAATACAGAAGTATAGGCGAGTAGTTTGTTATCACAAAACTTTTGGAAAACTTTTCCGAAATCACATTATTTTTGATGACACTTCGGTGCGAGTACGAGTTAATGAAGACGAAGTAAGATTTCATTTACGTTCATTCTCTTTTGCACAAGAGAGTGAAATATTTCCCCGAGAAAAATCTCACAAAGTATAAGCGCACAAATATCTTTGAAAGCTCTGTTTGTAAGCATAACACTGTTGCATGGTTCAGAACTTAACTCAAAGCTTTCATTACGCGTAGTCGATGTTGTTAGCAGTTGTGATCTTTTCCTAATATATTCGATCGTTTTTGCAAGTCGAATAATCTTTGGATCAGCTCAATAGTTCAACTATCTAGTCTATCATCCAGAATAATTCAATATAATTGGCGCAAACGTTTTCTTTTCCATTAAGTTGTGTAATGTGATCAACAGGCACGTTGGTTTGCTCTGTATTGCGAAGTCAACCTTCTGCGTAATGTTCTGTCACAAATTATCATGTTTTCTCATTGATTAGTTCACTATAAGATCATCACGTGTTAAACAAAACTACATTACAATCTTCAAACGTGGATTATCATAACAAATTAAAATACTTCCGGACCACTCAAAAATTTTAATGTAAACAGAAAGACTTCTTCGAATATTCGCCGTAAGGAGAATATTTTTAGAAAATGAAATCTAAATATAAAAAGATATTCGAAAGAAATTTATAAATCGATTGGGAATGAGTCAGGATTCCACTAACGATCCCACCCACGTTCGAGACTGAGATGGCCGATTAAAAGTTTTCTTCGATCTTGATGTTGAGTGGTGGGTGCGATTTGCTAACATTGTTCCAACTTCAATTGCCAGAAACATAACATCGTCACTATTGGAAGTGTTCGATTAAGTTGAAGAGTTCGATAAGAAAACATTTGCTTATGTGTTAAGTGTTGCGCTCTCAATTCAACGAACTTCTGTTTTTCCTTATTAGAACTTAAGATTTCATCACTTGTTGCACAAAATGCCAGAGAACAATTCAAAACAATAAATAATGTCGTGCATATCAAAGAGTATTCTTGAACATATTTTCGTATGTCATGCGATGTATGTTGAGGGATGACGAAAATTTCTTTTACTGCAATCACGAAAAATCGACACTTGAGAAACTCTCAAAACAACGAAGATGGAGAGAGAGGAAACAAGTTTAAAGCATTGAAGCAACTGAGCGATCGTTTGCAAGTCCAAGCGTTTGTGTAGATTGTTGTTTGGTTGTTTCGAATGCGTTGAATTGCGCTACCGCTTCGAAGGTAGAAAGGAAATGAGAAAAGCCTGTGAAGAATCTTTTCGGTGACTGCAGTTAAAAATAAATCGGCATCATCTCAATTGGCAGATCTTTTCTTTCAAAAACAATAACTGGTCAAATTATTCATGACGTCAAGCTGAAGCCGCGAAAACAATCAATGAGCTGCTGAATGCGCTGCGCTTCCCCCTCATTTCAATTTGTTCGAGAAAAGAAAAAAATATTTTTGAACGAAGCCGCTCGTTCAGTCATTCAGAAACTGTTGAGAAGTGAGGAATAGAAAACGACGAGAAATTCTCACATCTAAGCTCAATTTCAGTTCGTGCTGTTCGTTCCTCGTATGATCGTCTTTTTCCTCAAAGAGTCCCGAGAGGTTCAACAAGTGTTGTAGCCGCTTTCCGTGAAAATTCCAACGTGACAAATTTGCAAACCGAGAGATTCGAAATAACTAGCTGATAAGTGAATGGAGAGTGACCAGAGAGTGAATTTGTGATTTATTTTTAGCAACTTAATTAAGTCCACCGCTGGCGAATCCGATTTTGTTTTCGCCACGTTTGAGAGAATAGAGTCATAAAGTTTTGGTTTCAAGCGGATAAAAGGTGAAGCGGTTAAGTTCAATTAAGTGAATAAATTACGGAAGTAGAGCCACGATATCCAAGCGAACTATTGAGGAGACAGAACGAGAAAATATAAATATTTGACTTGGCGAACCGAAGCAACGACACAATCGACGTAAAGGAAAACTCCAATTATTAATAAGATTAGACGACTTCCTTTCCTATCGGATTTAAAAATACTTTTCGGTAAATATAAATTTTATTTTGGAACATAAAATTATCAACGAACCCCAGACTCAGATTAGTTCTACGCAAGCCTTTGATTTATTACGCACAATTTAAATTTATTGCTTCGTTCATTCTTACTCGTACATCTAAACGTATCGCTTTGAATGGCAAGTCGTATCGATGTTTCAAGTTCGTCGTCTGGGAAAGGATCAGGCAGCGAAAATAAACAACTTGACGCGTCGATCCATTAACACAATTATGTTGCCTGTCACTACGCTCAGATCAAATGTGAGCCACATTTATCTGTCAATAATACGCTAACAATGTTCATTTGCCTCTTGATTAACTGCAGTCGCTTTGCTGCGGTCGCAGGCGAAGGAATTTGTTAAGTAAATTATTACATAGAAAATAAAGAAGAAGACATGCAGGGGGAATTTCTAACAAGTTGCGAAGGAAACAGAATTTACATGTTCAGTGTCTTGTGCGCGATGTGAATATTCATTAACAAAACAAACAATTTCATCTGATCGGTTGGAGAGTAAAAGTGACTCACAGGAAATTCATAAATCTTGACGAGTTGCTTTTGTTATTTTTAATTGGATTTTCCAAGTGAGTGATGTACAGCCGGATATTTTTGGGACTAGCACTCGTTCGAGGATCGCTCGAAATAAGTGACGATCGCTATGAAGTTTGGTGCAGTTACCTTAGCTTCAATAATCATTTACACCATCGGCCCGAATATGTTAAACTCGATTTTGGAAACAACTTTGTTGAAGTGCAAATAATGAGTTCAGCGTGAAACATCCACAGGTTGTAGGCATTCGAACAAGAAAGTGGAATTTATTTGAGAAGCGGGGCGATAAAAACAACCTCTCGTTTGTCCATCTCTGCTGGTCCCGACCAAAAATGGATTATTTCAACGCACCGCGGTCGGCAAGCGAAACAGCAGCGAGAAGAAATTGCAGATTATCAAACACGCACGCCTTTTAACCTTTCGATACGTTCGCGAGGAACATTCGAAGCAAGTTTTGTATTAGCAGAACTCGAAATTTATTTGCTTGTCGTTTTGATAAATTGAACAAAAAACAATCTCAGTCGAAGCTTCGAGAGTTTTTCGAGAAAATAAAATTTCATTCTAATTTTACCGAGTCGCAGCATTCGAGGCAGAAAAAGATTGACGACGCCTTCGCGTTAATGAAAAACCAGAAAGTCGTTTCTTCGGGTTGTGCATTCGCCGAAGAACTGACAGAAACTTCAATGCAAATTGCTCTGTTGTCTTTCATCACACAGAGCGGCTTCTCACAGCGTCCATTGTATTCAGATTATGCCAGAAAAGATTAAGTCGACGATGACTGTCCACAAATTATCTACGGAACTTAAACGAAATTCTTTCTGGTAATAGATTGACCCGGATTCCACGTTTAATCGCTTGTCATCAGTTGGTCACGAATTGATTTCCATCAACCGTAATTGGTAATGAAATTTTGGAGAAAAAAGTCTGCTCTGATCAGCCTCATAATTTCTATGGATTCGACTCAAAACGTTTGACTAACTTCTGCTCAACCGAACTGATTATCTGTTTATTGTTTCCGTCGAGCGAGACGAGGCATTTCGAAGAACTCTCTCCTTTATCAGCTGGGGAAGTGTCATGAGTTATGCTCTCGCTGATAAGGCTCAGTCGGACTTTGGTGATCTATAAATGCACTTCATAAACAACTTTCCTCAATGACTTGGGGAGGGATAAAGCCGACTGAGCCGAACGAATGTTGATAATTTATTTCAAAGGGAGTTCGAATGTCAATGTTAAAGTTTGTTTGACTCGATGAATTTGTTTCCTCGACAGATTACAAGCGAGCCAGCTCAAGGCCATCTCCAGTGATTCCATTACAATACGAATCAAAGCGACGAAAACCGATTTTCCTGCGTTGAGCTCTATAATTTGCAACTTTTTTTGTGGCGGATATTTTAATTACTGTTCACTATAATTTATATCACGAAGTGAGAACTGCTTGCCTGCAATCATGTCGCCGCTAAATCCATGAAACGAAGATTAAGACGGCCGGGAGCGAGTTTTCTAGAACGAAGAATTAAATCGCATGCAGATGTTAATGAAAATAGTTTCGTCTCGTAGTCTTCTCGCTAAAATCTTTCTGCACTTCTCAGAATTGAAATCTTAAGCATTCGCAGATTGCGCAGGCAGCGATCATAGCGGTAAACTTTGCTGTTGGGCTGATCATTCTCTTCTATATGTCACTGAAATGCCTGCAATTATAATCCAAAAACGTAACAGTAGCTGCCAAAAGTTCCCGTTCAAATGTCAGACTGTGCGATCGCCATCAGGTCGATGTTAACAGCTGGTGATTAATTTTTTTCTGTAACTTTCTGACAGACGTAAATGTTCATGCATCAGTAATATCATCTCGCTGCTCCTTTGGTCTACTGACGACGATACAATTTTTCCACCAGACTTTCCCTGCGGCTGATTTCCATGCATGATAAATCATAAGCGCGAAGCGGTCGCTTTAAGTGCAGATCGAAAAACGAAATCGTTTCACACATAAATCACATTGGGAAGTTTGAAATGTTGAGTCAAGTACTAATTGAAAATAGCTCTCGAGGAAACATTTCTTCCCCTCGTGAATATTTGTCTAATCTATTTTTGGCTTGACGAAAAGAGCATAAAATGGATTTAATCGGAAACACGAGCATGTACGTTTAGTTCACAGCAAGAAGTATGCAAGTTGTCAACTGAGAGACGACAATTTGAGAATGTGAAGCTGCAAGGTTAATAATGAAAGATGTCATTGACTTGCTCGTGGCGTCGATCAATCACTCGAGTGATGAGATTTCATTTAATTATTGGTTTGTGAAATTGAATCGAGTTTGCATGGTCGTCCGCTATCAAATTGCTTGACATAATTGTGGATGGCGGTCGAGACTTGCGTGATTACATCGTGTAATCTAATTTGTGGCAAGTGTGAATGATCGTGTCTCCTAATTAAAATATATTGAATTTCATAGAGAGGTTCGATGACAAAAGCACTCAGTTGAACTCTCGACTGTTATTGAATATTCAAACATAAGAACGACGACCGCGACCTTAACTTTACGAAAATGTTTGAGACCTTGGCAACGTTTAGGCTGAAAACAGCAAAAAGTATTCAGTTAGGTACTCGTATTTGACTAGAATTGGTAATTAATATCGCATTCAAGTGCTCTAGACTTTTTAAGTTCTACTAAATGCCTTGCTAAGCATGAGAAAATTTCTCTTAAGAAACTCCAAACAATTAAACTTCTTGCTTTATTGAACGGAGAACAATCTTAATTGCATGTAATTAATTGAGCGTTTAAAAGCTTCTTGCAATCGCTTAGTTAATGAGGAAGTTCATAGAACACATCATAAAATCAAACGCGGTCGAAACAATTGATCGACTTCTTTCTGTGTTGTGACTCACACTCAGCATCATGTTTGGTCGAGCTCAATTTCCAGCTTAAGAAACTCGCTAACAATTAACCACATTTTACAAAATCCGAACTAATTTGCGGCAAGCTAACCACAACATTGTGCAACGATTTGGTGCAATTTATCTCGCAATTAGGCGAACCGCTCCGAACTTTTTTCTTCCATCGATCGACTTGAATTTCATCTGCTCAGGTCTCGTGCTCAATGCTGTCAAAGTAATATGGTTGAGGCATTAAGAAATCAATGAACCAAAGATATTTGTGTCAACGTGAGTCAGCAGTTAATCAATGAAAGTTTCCATTTTACCTTCGGGACTTCACCCCTGAGCCGCCCAATTAACATGAGAACATTAAGCTCCACATGATTCAAATCTGAACGACGTATTGTTGAAACGAGTTGCGTGATGTGAGCAGGCTCTGTTGATGTTGCATTAGCAATTCGTTGCTAATTAGCAAATTCTCTTTCACGAATCTCATACGCCGCGATTACGCAATCCGTCTTGAATGAGTTGGAAGTATGTGTAAACGAATGCCGGCGAATATTAATGAAATTCACTATGAGCGGTGTTTCGCTCGAAAATAGATACGAAGCGGCAAATAAATTTATATTAGTTCCGATGAAATGATTTCAATGTTAATGTCGATGAAATTTAACACTCGCGTCAGCGTAGAGGTTTCCAACCCAGAGGCGCCTCGATGGTCTTCAATGTCAACGCTGATGATAATCCAATTCAAGTGATTCACGAACTTCGAATAGAAATCGAGATATTCATGAGTTCTCGGAAAGTGAACAAGATCTTCTGTACATTTAAATCAGCTCGAATGATTTATTTCCACCCAAAATATTCGCTCTACTAAGCCTGAGTTTTGATTACTTAATTTTCTCTAGTTTATATTTTCATGAGATTATGTTTGTTTCAAAAACTCTTCTGCTTTGGTAAGCTCATCACTTAGATTGAATGAGGTTTTCAAAAAACCTAGTCTAAAAGCTCAATGAAAGCGGGATAACGCGGCTATTAAAAAGTTCTGAAATTTAAACTATTTATCAGATAGCTATCATGATTAAGATGTTTATATTCTCAACAAAACAAATAATCTAAAGTCATACCGACGTAATTAGTGATAACAGATTATAGCGATCAAGTTCACAATGAAGGCCACTGATAGCAATTAATTTATGCCGCTTTATGCAACTTCCTGGTTGATATCATAACTCTGCTCATTCTCATGGAAAACGACATAGCAATTTTAAATTAGATGAATCTGATCGCGCATGCAATCAGTGACAGCGAAACTGGACAGAGCGTTCAACGTGAAGTCAAACTCTCGTTTCACGTTTAAGTATTATGCAAAAGTAAATTGCACGTGTCAGCACGGACCACCCTGTAATTTCGAAGGAATGCTCGCACATCGGCGTGTCTCTTGTTTGCTTTTACCTCAATGAGTAATTGGCGAATTTCGAGAGAGCAATAATGCGTGCAAATAACGTTTCCCGGTCACACTCCATCGCACCGGTGACACAATAAAAATTGTATTTTGCAATTTCATCGCGCCGTGGAACGTCGAATGAGATCATTCGTTCTTGTGGCTGATCTCAGACCAATAAAACGATAATCTTTCTCTCAATTTCCTGTTTTAGTCATTTGCGGTCGAGTTCGCCCAAAACAAATTTGCATCGGTTCATTTTTTGGAACAACTGCTGGGTTTGCTTGGGTGTTGAGTGTCAAGCGCGTCTACTGGCTACTCCTGGGGTTTCAGCTTTTTATCTTTATATAGAAAACTTTGAAAGTCTGTTCACTTACATCACGAGACTCTACAGACTAAGTCGATGACTTCACACAATTTTCGGTTGAGTTTTTAAGCTTTTACTTTGAAATGTAAGCGGTATAATAGCGAAAAGCGTCGTGAGAGTGTTTGTTTAGCTGGAAAAATGTGGCAAATATATGTACATTAACCATCAAGCCGATAAGAGAATGAAACAAGATAAGATATTCAACACGTTGTCGTTTGCAAACGACTCATGAATCATGATTTTCAGCGCAATATCCTCAAATTTTAGGAAAACAACTCGTGTCAACTAGCTCGCTGTGTGATCGCTTCTGATAAGAGTGGAGAAATTGTGACGACGAATTGAGAAAACCGCAGAACTCCAACTTTTCCGATTAGTTCTTAGTGAGGTTGGTGGGAACCGTAGTGCCCAGATAACGAAGAATTGATAACGAAAATGTTCGAAGCAACCGCGAAATTCATTTTTCGAACGACCCGTCAGAGTTCTTTGGGGTGTGGTAGAGGCGACATTACTTGGAGGAGCATCTTGTGAATTTTTGTGAACTTGAATAATTTCCAAGAAGGTTAAGAGCTGTGTGAAGATTTGCACAAGTTAGATAATCGACATTTAGCGAGGAATAAAAATTTATGAGAGATCACAGTCTGCGATTCGAGTTTGTGTGAGTTACATAAGTGTGACTAGCGTGGAATCTAAATTGGATTTGAACCGAATTAGTTCGGACTCTGAGGTGAGAAAAGTCGAGAATGGCATCATGCATCATTACATCAGCACCTTGTTGAGTAATTTCCGAGTACAAATTTCCCAAACTTTGACTGAAGTTGTCGCTTTTCGGTCGTTATCTTATCAGTTGTCTCACATCTTGATTTATTTTCGTTTTTCGGGTAAATGTGACATCATGACAGCAACGTTTAGTCACAAGCGGCTTTACTTGGTTAGTTTCATCTCGCCAATGTTTTCATCGCTTAGCCGTCGAACGTTGGCATACACAACGAAGATCCGGCGAGTGAATCATTGACGTCACTCAGTGACGCGATCATGTTCTTCTTCTTCAACCTCTGTGGCACAACTGATTTTTTCCGCTGCCGGAGAATCGAAAATCGAAAGTAATTGTGCGCCAGCGACGATCACTTTTTCTCTGAGAAATGCCCACTTCACCGGTTGGTGATTGGCAAATTGCTGATTTTCCCCGTCAAGCGACTCCAATGCTTTACGTGCGCAACTTTGTAGAGGAGGGAAGGCCATGGAACTAATTTCGCGCCGAATTAAAAAGTTCAAAGTCACTTTGGACGCAATTTGTCACAATTATTGTCTTACATGCAAGTTGGCCGGGATGTTGTAGATGACTTTCAAGATTTCTCAGTAGGATTGTGAATTAAAATCCCCTCCGACCGGATAAATCACGCGATTTGATGATGGATCATAACGTCTTGCATAACGCCGGTTCAGTGCGGTCTTCTGGCTCCTCTTTAATTGATTCAAAGAAGGCGCAGACTTCAAACCAACGAATCTGCTTCGCGTACTTAATTAGCTGCGGTTTGAGTAAATAGCAGAAATTTGAACATCTACAGGCACACGAGGAGAGATTAAGAAATCTCGAAGATTTTTTTGCTCGAAAACGAAAAGATTCGTCGTCGCTGAACAATTTGTGGAAACACAGTTTTAAGAGAATGATAAAGTGGACACCTGACCTTGAAGCAAATTGCGAATTAAGCCAGTGCCGATTCTTTTTGTTTTAGATTTCACGAAACATTCTCAGTGTGTGGAGAGCTCGACGATGAACATGACATCTTATCACGTCATTTCTCAAGCCCACGCCAAAGTCCGCTGTTGCATAATTCTTCGTTAGGCAAACGAGCGAGTGTTCGCGAGCAAACTGCTAACCACGTTCCTGTTGAAATATGTTCTCGCAATTTTAATTTCTCGCGTGTTATTGAACTGGTAACGAGAGTTGTTTAGGGAAGTTCAGACGAAATAAATCAGCGATAAACCGTTAATTGTTTGGAATCGATTAACATGCGAGTTGCAGTGATTTGTCAAACAAGTTTAAATGAATTTCTCGGGCTTTGCAACTTCCCGCTGATTAAACTGATATGCATATTCTCGCCAGCAATTTCATCTTTACTCTCTTAATTAAAGATTATCGGGACTTTTATGTAGGCGAGCGCTCGCAGGCTAATAGAATTATATAGAATTGTGTACGCTTATAATTTGTGCCAGACAGAGTTGTTTGATAAGAGAGATAAGGTTGGGACCTTCGAGAACACTCGTGAACAAGCGTGAAATGTGTCAAAAAAGAAAGCAAATGATAATTGACAAGATCGTTAGCTGTGGCTCAGAAAACAAGCTTCAACGATCAATTTACCTCTTGTGAGCGATCGTACAAGTTGAAAGCAAATAGTGATGGCATTTGCAAAATATGTTATTCATCAGTGTTTGACTCAACCTCTGATAGCACACGCGCTAAAATGCGCCTTTGAAGTGATTTGTAAACAACTGCTGCGTGTTCGCATTAGCGCTGTTATGAGCTAAAAGCATCGTGACGCGTAATCAAATCAGCTTGCTCCACTCAAGCTTATTGAACTCGTCTTCAATTTAAAAATGTGCACGATCGTTTGACCTTATCGAGACTGTCGGGAGGAAAAATCCGCTTCGGTTTTAAACAAATCAAGTCGTGGAGCTCGGTGGTTTCTACGAAGGAAATCCCACTTCGACAGACGTAAACAAAGTGAGAAATAATTATTTCGGAGCTACTCTGGCTCGAACATTTCAAATTAAGTCTTAAGTGTCAAGCGATGTAGCAGTTTTCATGCAAACAACGCTCAGCTTCCCTCTCAGACGGAGAAATCTCGACCCTGACAATCTGGCAATCAAAGCTTGTATGTCTTTTTTTTTATTTTGGCACGAGAAAGTAGTTTTTCAAAGTCAAAGACGCTCTAGAGCGAATACTTCGGTTTCAAGACCCTCGAATGCAAAAGTCTGCAAACCTCATGCAATTTTTTTCAGTCATCTGATCGCGATCTTTCTTGATTTTTAGAGGAATTTCCAATAGAGTGTGGCGTCAGATCGGATTTCAAGTCTCATCGCTTTTACGATCCGTTTACAGCTGTTTGTTGAACATCTAGCGATTCGCTGCGACATTGAAATGGCTCAAAATTATTTCTTAATCAATAAATCATTGTTGAAAGAATGAAGCGAAATTAATTATTATGGATATCTGATGTCTTTCGAGCGATATTGTTGACTGCTATAAATAGTCAGCCGACCACATTTCCCACCGTCTGGTTTTCGTCTGGAATGTTTCAGCCTATTTGGAATGAGTTACGATCAGAGTAATGAACTAAGCTTAGACTTATCTGAATCAAAAACAATTTTTTTTCTTTCTCAATCGGATTGAGATTGCAGCTCATGTAGGTTTAGATTAATTTCGCGGGATTTCGCCTTTTTGAGTGGCACAGTTAGAAGGTGCGAAGCAGGCGAAGGTGGCGTTTTCTCCGCAAAGGTATTCAACTGATCTCGTGATCTCCATTGTATTGCGTCATTAAAGATTTCATGAAATTTTTTGGTAAATATTCAATTTCCAAGCAAACTGTTTAAAGTAAACAAGAACTTGCTGTGACGTCGATCTAAAAACACAAAAGATGCGAGTCACTTGATTCAACAATACAGGTGAAGGTAGGAGCCAGTGATCATGGCTTTACTTGAGCGCCTTCTTGTACCTTCACCGCATCAAGGAACTGGAAATCCCGCTTTCGCATTTTAGTTTCTCTCGAGACATTTAATCCGGTCACCGTTGCAACAAATTACTTGATTAATTAAAAGTTATTAAAGGGGGAACTCGTGAGGTTGCGAGACAAGAACATTAAAACCAAACTGATGCATAAAGCGGAAAACTTTTCTATGTTCCAAGTATTTTTATCATAGCTGGAGGCTTTGCAATTGAGGATGGTAATGATGATGAATGTTGTCGACGTTAATGACGATTGCGAATTAACACATTCTAGTTTCTCGCAATAAAAGTGTTGCAATCGTTTCTCTTAATGCCAGTTTGATGGATTCATCTCATGTCTGCCTTTGGCTGGCGAAATTCAATTCATTACAGCTAAAAAATCCACTTTTTGCGAGCGAATCGAAACAGATTCATTTACTTGATAAACAACATTGTAGCTTATTCCGCTGATTTTGCTTTAATAACTTTGCATGTGAACACCGCACAGAGCGCCAATTACACGTTGAAAGCTGCCCCCGTCATTGAACTCGATGATGCCATTGAATGTTGTGAGGAAAAAACAGTGACGTTGGGCGACGAAGCTCAATTGAGACAGTTCCGTTGATGCTGGGGAGTTGAAATATTTCGCATGCTCGGTTGTCAGATAAATTTGTTTCTACCCGCATTATTTAGCGCCTCTCTTCCTTCGCTATCACGGCTGATTTGACATTTAAAAGTTATTTCCGAGATTAACATCTAAATAACAGACGAGCGGCCCACGCAGTGCTTGCTACAGGCCAGGGCGAGACAATCGAAGAGCAATAAACAGAATTTGAAAGTGAGAAGTTTTCCGCCGACAAAAAGTCATAAACAGCAGCCGAAGCCGTTAGCATGAGCCGTAAAACGTTTTTAATGCTTTTCTTTTCAAGCTAAATGATGAACGCTTGGAATCAAGTTCGAGGTAATGTTTGCACGCGCGGCAGAGCATTTTCCTTTCTCGTGCTGTGCACGTTTGAGACCGAAACTTTGAGGCACAAAGATCAATTAGGAACCTCAAAAAAATCCTGCGTCAGCTTGGACAGCAATTAGTTCACTCAAACGTTTTGTTATCCATAAATGTTTGCCGAGTTGATCAATCATCTTTATTCGAAATGTTTCGGATCATTAAAGATTTATGTGAATAATTAAGTGTGCGTGAAGTTCACCTCATGCTTAACGGGTCGTCATCGATCGCGGGACTGCGAACAACATAAAGTCACTCGGAATTCACTTTCAAGTTCATTATGAACGGTATGAGGCAATTTACCTCCCATCGCTACAAATTAGAACTACATTCGAGAAAATTTATGGAAATTTATACGAGGCGCTGCCTATGGAGAGAAAGACGTTTCAAATCAGCGATTTCAAAAGACATTTTCTTCAATTCAATTGTCACATTAAGTGATAGGCAGAGATTTGTCGAATAAAATGTTTACACGAGACATGGTGAAAGAAAAAAATCGCTATGAATGCACAAGGCGGAGGCTTTCGCTCACGAGCGCTCGCTCATTCTAGTTTTCCTTTTGAAGTAACAAACTATATAAGAATAGAACGAGCCATCGCTTCTCGTTTTGATAAAGATGTCATCTTCTAATTGGCCCCTAAGGTGCTTGACGCTCTTCAAGTGTTTGGCATTGAAATATTTTTGTTTTTCGTCTGTTTGTTCTCTTTCTCTCGACCACGAACGAGTGCATTAGGCTCGTTATTGCTGACCCATCAACTGATCTAAAATGAACAAGTTTGTTCCGCTCGTAAATCAATTGTCCGCCGTGAGTTGACGATCGTAGTTTTCACAGTGAGCAGGCTTGGAACAATTTTAAGTGTGCTCGTCGACCTTTATTGAGAGTGTCGGCAGACTGTAGAGAAAAATAAGTCAATATTGCTTCAGCTCTTAAGTCTTAAAGAAGGTTCTGATTGTGAGCAGCGCTCGTCTGATTTGATGTTATCAAATGTTTAAAGTTTTCGTTGTTGAGGTTTGGCGCGTGCTCGTAAAACGAGGGCGGCATGTGCAGCGGAAGCCAAAAGCAACAGAGAAAATCATTTAATAGCTTCTCAAATAATTGCCGGCTCAACGTTGTCGGTAATTTTTCATCTCGCCCGAGATTTCCACTAATGAAAAGTGAAGAATTGAAACGACAATGCCTCAATTTATTGCGACAGTCAAATTAAGCGCTCGCGATCAGGCTCGTGAGCAGGTTCACGTGCCGCGAATTACCGATGTTTGAGGTACTTCATCGTGGAGTGTTGCCGCTAATTGAAAAATCTGAGCTCATTTACGACAAGCACGCATGCAGCCGATCCCATGACAATAATCGAGTCATCTCTTTTCCCCAAATTGACGCAACCCAACGAAATCGATTATCGTCGATCACGTAACATCTCTGCGTCGACATCCTGCCGCTACTTTTATCATTTTGATTAACTTCGAAATTGAATTCTCTTGTTGCGTTTCACGGGTTTTGTTCTACTTTGAATTAAGTTTCGTTTGCCGGCGTAACGAAATCCAAATGGCTGAGCTTGCATTTAACACATGTTTGATAGCAATCTCACCGAATCGTGATTAGCATTGCAATTACGCAACACAAATTGAGTTAACCGAAAAGCGATTTCAGTCGAACTTCCGCCAGTCTCGCCAACAGTTCAGCTCTGTGAATGCCAAGCGGACACATTAGACTTGCAGTTCTTGCGGATATTTTGAAACAAGTTGTTGAGGACTTATTGGGAATTGGCAACATTTATGATTTCTCTGCAATTCGCTCATAAACATTATGGCAGTTCATTTGATTTACGGCTAGCGAAAGTTTCATTGAGAAATTTCTTCAAAGTCGAGTCAATCATCAGCGAAATCGTTTCGAGTCAATTTATTCTGATTAACGGATTCCGACTGAAAACCGATTGCCTGTCATCATTAATAATAACCATCGACAAGATTGACGCTTGGTCAGATTAAAAATAAATCACTGATCGTGAAATTGAATTGTGTGTCGAGCAAAATTTCTTGTTCACCAGTTCACTCATCACCTGATCGCTGAACAAGAAGCCACAACCGGTCTTGGGATGCTTGAGATGCTTTCCCATAATTAAACTCGCATCTGAATACGAAATTTGAGACGGACGAGAAAAATAAGTGCATTAAAATGCTGAATCAAGAGCGACGCAGTGCTTCGCATACGTATCAAAGAATCCCAATGCAATTTATTTAAGGCAAAGTCGCCAACCGTTTACTACAATTTCTCTTGAGAGCTTCTCTTGAGTTTAATCGCTCCTGAATTTCGGCTTAGTTTGTTTCATTTAAAAACTTAAGGCAATTCAATGAGCATCGCGAGACATTCAACGATCGAAGTGCAGTTATTATGCAGATTTTAATTTCAACCCAAACAAAATTGATGCGATCATCGGACTTGAATGTGCATCAGAATCACATGTGACTGCTCGGTTTCCATTTCCGAGCAAGAGTCTGGCATAAGTTAACGAATAAGGGAAAGAAAGTGCGAAGTCGCTTGTATGGTCTCCGTCTACAATGATCAGTCGACGTGCAATGCTGTTCGATGTTGCGTCAAAGTCTCAAATCGAATTTGTTTTACAAATTATTTCAATGTGTTTCCTGGTTCTTTTATTCGTGTATGGTTCATTGGCTTGAGCTGCGAGAGTAATTAAAACCTCGAGAATAATAAAAGTTTCAAAACACGCAGAGGCGCTGCGTATGAGACTGCAAACAAGAACTGCCTGATAAGACTCGCTGCGATATCAGAATGTAAAAATAAATATTTTAATAAAGCACGACAGCGCCGAGAGAATCTCGATGAGAACAGTTGTCTGCTGATAAATAAACCATTAGTTTCTTGTGGGTCTCGCGACGCTATCGGCTTATCAATCAGTGCAAGTGGCGAAATGAAATTGAAAAACTTGTTGCGATCGCTTAGTTATCTTTGAGCAGCGCAGGTGGGCAAACACCAACTTAGCATCTCGTCTGATTCTTAAACCTCCACGCTTTGCTTTCTAAATTCCAATTCCACAAGCATAAGAGTTCATAGTGAAGCTCACTATACCATCTGTTGTGCAACTGACAAATAATTCTGTTTCATAAATTCAAAACATGAATAAATTTAGACAACTCGCTTCAATGGTTCTTCAATTTTATGCTAAACACTAAAAATTTGTTTGTTGAAGCAAATAAATACGATAAGTTTTGTAAATTGTCAATGAAATGTTTCTTCTTGTATTTGCAGACTTGCTGACCGAAAGCTCAACAAGCAGCGAGAGAGAGAAAAGCTGAACGGAATAAAAAATGTTAAACGATAACGAACGAACGAGATCGCACCACTTGATGCCATCTATATCCTTTAAACAATTTATTTCGTTAGTTGTTTTGCTACTAGTCACATCATCAACTACACAGTCACCATCAGAGAAATACAATTGCCCGAGCGGCTGCGAGTGCGATGAAGCTACCTTGAGTGCCAGATGCGACGATATGAATGAACTTATAGCAAGTTATAGTGCAAAGAACCCGCACAACCTAATGCCAATCAAATCACTCGATCTTTCGAATAATCAACTCACGAAGCTCAGCAGTCAATTGGAGTTGCTCGTGAACCTCACCGAGTTGAATGTGTCGTCGAATAACTTGAGGCAAGTTCAAAAGTTGCATTTCGAGCATTTGGAGAAACTGGATTTGAGTCACAATAGAATCACTTCGGCCAAGTTGAAGAAACTGCCGAAGAACATCGTTAGCCTCAACCTGGCCCACAATGAGATCACATACTTGCCGTTAGATTTCATGAAACTCAAGGCACTTCGCTACCTTGAACTCGCTGGAAATCCACTGAATTGCACTTGCAACACGCTCCACGTTCGCAATTACTTGGCGTATCATCATGTTTGGTCAGACAATCATATTCTCTGCGCTTCGCCTGCGATCGTTAAAGGTCAGCCGTGGTTGCAAGCTCGCCAAAACGAAATCTGCATTGAGACATCATCGACGACGACTCAGAGAAGTAAATACAACTGGGACAACTATGAAGACGACAACGAAATCATGCTGGGCGACCAGCCACAAGCTGATGACGACATTCAATATGACGAAGAGGACGACGAAGATGTCGGAGACACTCAAGCTGATGAAGAAGAGAAGCCCGAAACAAAAGATGTGTTTGCCGATGCGAGCGAAGGACCGGAAACTGCTGACGAAGAAAAACCGGAAGCAGAGCCAGATACGAAATCAGTTGACGACTTGGCAATCGACGAAGACTTCATGCCCGTTTCACAACAACACCACGATGACGCAACCATTGAGCCAGAAAGTGTCAGCAAAAAAGTTGATGATTTGGAGAACTACGATGAAGGATCTGGCGATGCAAATTTGCCAACCCCGAGCGAACAGCCAGAAGACGATGGTGAGTCGGGCAGCGGAGGCGTTCCCCTTGTTATTCCTTCATTGCACAATGCAAACGACTTGGAGAGTTCCACGGACGAAGACAACACAGTTTCGCCGCTGGGTATTTTCGAAGATAACACTGAAGCGCCCATCGCTGTCCACAACGGAGTTTTGGGAGGAGCTGACGTTGATGCAGAGCCTTCTAATCAGAGTGGCAAACTCAGCGAAGATGTCAATACAGCGAAAACCGATGACAACACTGGCACTTACATCCTTCTCGGTATCTTAGCGGCCTGTCTTGTCTCGCTAATGCTTTTTGTCGCGATGAAAAACCGCCAAGAGAAAAATAGAAATCGACGATTCGACGTCGAGAAGAATGGAGCGACTGAACTTCAAGATATGGATAAGAGATTGTTGGGAAAGCCACTCGACAGAAATGGCAACGGCAATGGACCTAGCGAGCAAGCTCCGCTGATTCACAATCATCCACAGCAACAAAATGAAAGACCCGCAGCTTATACAAGCTTCCATCCTCCGGGTATCAATGTTGAAGAGCCTAAAGCCGCGCCAAGAGAAAACAGCAAACCACAGCAAAGTCTTTATGAGAACGCACCGAACGGACGCGGCCCAGAGCCAGTCCACAATGGACACACGAATGGTTCAATGCCCAAGTCCCCCGATAGCGACGAAGAAGTTTTCCACCCAGCAGACGAAAATCCCACGTCATTGAACGTCTCGCCAGAGCCAGTGAAACGCTATTCACCGATTTACACGCCAGCCTCGCCTCGATCCGAGCGATACTCGCCCGTGTACTCACCGGAGACTGGTCGCGTGAAAATAAAACTTACAGAAACGCCAAAGCCGAAAACACCGGTTGTTGTCACGAGAAGTAGAAGTCGGGCTGGCGACTATATCAACACACCAAACTAAATAGGTTTAGAGTGAATGAAATGCCAGAAAGCACAATGAGAATGAATGAAAATGAAAATTTTATCGGACGTCGAAGAGAACGAAAGAATTATTTAAAACCATTTAAATAAAGCCCAATCAAAAGCGAAGAACTATTTTGTTGTAGAAAATCGAGTGAAAATTAGTTTGTAATGAAGCAAAATTCATCTTAAAAATATTATAAGTCAAGCAGAATGAAGAAGAATCAACACATGAAATAAAGAAACTAAAAGAGCGAGAACATTTTTCAGCTGGGTAAACTTTGCAGATACACAGTTACGAATACTTCCAGTTTCCAGAGACATTTAGAAACTTTAAATTACAGAGTACTTCCTCGTCTGAGGCTCAGCACATGGTTTATGATGTTGATAGGAAATTGTAGAAGATAGCAAAGTTTTGTAAACTTTAACGGAAAATCGAATTTCAAAAATTTAAATTCCAGTTTGTCGTTAGATGGCAGCACGAGAGTTTCAAACGAGACGTAAACAATCTAAACGAAAGTGAACAATTAGAAATGGAATCTAAACGTGAAACTGAAGGCTCATGTTTCGAGAAGAAGCAAATTTCAGCGGCCAACAAACTGGGCAATGCTTTGCTTAGTGGCCTAGTGTCAGAGAGCGTCGATGAAAACATGAAGAACATTGCAATCAGTTCGAGCTTGGAAACCATTCAAGAAAGTTCAACCAGCTTGAAGAACGAAGTTGATAAGCTGAGGTAAGTGACTTACTGTGCTACATTTAAAGTCTGTCATTCGAACACTTTTAGAGCTCTCAAGATCGGAAGATGCTCAGACATTTTGAATTTGAAGGATAATTCCGAATCGATGGCGCAAGTTGCTCAGACCGAGAAGCTGCTGACCAAAATCCAAAACATTCTGAGAAGCCACCTCAAGTGCAGCGATCCCAGTATCGTTTCTAAACAGGAAGCAGATGCTTTGACTTCTCAGTTGAACATCATCGACTCCCTCAGCAACGAATTACAAAAGCTGCCAACCGATAATCACTGCGGTCTACAAAAACATTTGAGCTCAATCATCGGAGTTCAGTCGGAACTTCGAACCATAGTAAACAGCATCAATTCATCAAAAACCGAAATCGAGGACATCCAGGGCGAAGCCGTCAGACATTCATCTGATCAACTATGTTACTCTGTTTAAGATTCAAAGTTTTATTCAATAAATTTTTCAATATTGATTTCCGGTGCTTCGGCGAACCCAGAATCGAGCACGAAAATCGTCGGAACACGTGAGGAAAGCTGGAGCTGTGGGCGAATGAACGATGTGACGAACCGCGCCGTTGTGGCCGAGCGAAGTCAAGTGTAAACGAGACGCGTTTCTGGAGTTCCAAGCGCACAGAGAAGTCGTAGCCTCGTCGGGATAAAGAACGAAGTCCTCGGTGTGATTGAAAACAGCTTGCGTGTTGTACTCTTGCTTTCCAGTGGTTCCAGCGCCAGTGTATGCAATCAAAGCTCGGCTGGTGCTCAATTCCCAGAGCTTTACGAGCGAGTCCTTCCCGGATGACAAAATATATTTGCCGTTCTTTGTGAACGCCAGCGAACAAATTTCATGTCCGCCATGGGCATCGGTGAAAGTGTTGATGCAACGCCCACTGATTCCGTCCCAAACCTTGATCGCTCCGTCAGCTCCACCAGTTGCATAGAACTTTCCTGTGGGCGCATACTTCACACAAGTGATGGCTGACTTGTGGTGTTGAGATGGAATAGCGCTGACGTAGGATTGCCCGGTGTTGATGTCATACACGCGCAGCAGATGGTGGTCTGTTCCCACGGCCAAATAGTCGCCGGTTGGGTGGAATGCCATGCATCTAACAGCTTCGCAGTCCGAGAATGTTTTGTGTGCCTTCTTTACCGAGGCCTTGCTGATGTCAAAAAGCTTCACCGTGCAATCTTTCGAGCCTGAAGCGAGGATCTGCTCTTTCGGATGGAACTCAAGATACGCGACTTCCTCAGTGTGATCGTAAAGCGTTCTGATGACAGGATGTCCCTGCTGCTGTTCTCTGCCCATTTCGTTATCTTCCGGCGCAGACTTCGCCACCATTCTCTCAACGTCGAGAATCTTAATTGATGCGTCAACGGAGCCAGTTGCAACTAATTGACCATCAAAGCTGAACGAGCCTGATCGGCAGGCGTGCTTATGAGATGTCACGTAGGCTGTTTCATAGCTTGCCGGCTCAGGAGCTAAAGCTGTGCTTCCTTCAGCTTCGAATTCAAGATCCAAGCCGACCGAAACGTCGTCATAGTTGATCTCTTTCTTCTCGTTTTGGAGTGCGCTCATCATGATCGTGTAAAGTCTGTTGCTCGGTGGACATGGTGGATCAGTTCTAATGCTGTTCGCGAGTTCAGCAGCAATTTGCGGGAATCCATCGTAGAACAATTGACTGAAAAAACATGAAGCCAAAAATTGAGTCAATTTAGCTAAAACACAGAAGCTCGTTGCAACTCTTGACATGCCACAGACGCTCACTCACCTTATAATCAATCTGTGCAGGATCTCACGATTTTTTACCGTGTTGTTCGGGTCGAGAATCTCAATATCCTTCATTGTTTTGTTTGTTTTGATAAGTAGCAAAGTCAAAAACTAAAGTCGCCGGTAAATTTTGTTGCTGCTTGACTGAAACGACAGATGACGCCAGGAGTGATGGCATGTGCGCTTTGGAAAAATCCAACTTGCAGTCAATCTCAATCTTATTTACCATAGTTTCAGCTCATACGACTTACGGATGTCTAATTCATGCGCTTTAGAAAAATTCAACTTTACTAAGTTCTGATGATTAACTTTATTGTTGACTGAGCTAAATAATAAGAGTGAATAAGCTTTATCCAATAGGTTTTTAAATACTTGTAGGTCTATGGAGAACCACGAGCCCATCTTCATTGCTTGAAGAATTCGAATCTGTTTGTTTTCCTGCTTTGATAGTAATAAATTCGTCGCTGTCCTCACTTGAAACGCTCGATCGCTTTTGAATCGCTTCGAAATGATCTTCGTGAATTTCAATGGCACTTGGCTCTATTTCCAATGGCGGAGCGACGGTTAGAACAGGTGTGACTTTGTTTTTATCACCTTTGAAGCTTCCCATATGCACCAGCTTACGTTTCGCGTAGGGACTTCTCTCGAGAGTGTTACTAGAGCTTTGGTTGAAATTCTTAATTTCCTCAAAACTTTCGTTGTCATGTTGTAAGGAAACTGGTGGCGACCGAGCCCTGCTCGACGGTCCTGGTGAATGATTCAAGGATAAAATGTCTGTTGAATGATAGTGCAGCTCTTCTGGCTCTTCATCACTTTGATTAATCGGTTCGATTTCAACTGGATGGAGTCTTGGCGGAGCTCTCGATGGCCGAACGCTGCCAGCTACAGTTTCTCGCATAGAAATCACTTCTTCGCTTCTACATCTGTTCCGTCTTAAAGGAACTTCTTCCTCAATATCATCGGATTCTTCAGTTTTCCTTCGTCGTCTCTTGTGCTTGATTCGACCGCCGCCAAGCTCATTAAGAGAGGCAAAGCTCCCATCCAACCGAGGCATCAAGATCGCTTCAGAATAACATGGCGGCCTTGACTCTCTTGGATCGGGAGCATCACGTTGAGCTACTTGTTGCATTCTCTCACGATTTTGTCGGATACTGAAAGATGATCAAATGAAATTTAATTTCTTCTTGCAATTATACAATTTCACTAACATGTCCCTTCCTTCCTCAAGATTTCTTGCTCGTTCTTCTTCTCTTGCTGTTAGTCTTCTGCCTTCGATACCACGCTTGATCGACATGATCAAACACATGCAACCAGAAAATGCTGTAGACGAAATAATTTGAAGTGGAGGAAGCAACAATGAATTTGTTCTCTACCGATGATTGACACCATGAAGAACGTCCAAATCTTTTCTGTTGTTCCCATTTGCGATTGTGGGTACCAAGTGAAATAACAAGCGTTTTCCTGAAAAAGATTTAAGTGAGTTATGAAGCATAAAAGTTAAGTTAACATACCCAAGTTCTTCCTGCATGTTCCTCGGGGCTTTGACAGCGGAGAGTTTGTTTGTCCCACAGCTTTGCAGGCGGGTCAGTGATGTAAATGTAGAATCCGAATAGATCGTGGCAGTGGCACTGCCAAGGATTATCACCTAATGATAAACAAACGTAATAAATACTAAAGCAATCGTGGAACTTCACTCACCCAAATTAAGCTCAGCTAAGTACAAGTTGTCAGCGAAAAATTCTTTTTTAAAAGGAATCGTGAAGCGATTTCCTGACAAATTGATTTTCGTAATCTCTGAAAATCCAGAGAATGTCGCGTCTTTGATTGTGGTCATTCGATTCATCGACAGGTCCAAAGTTTGAAGGTTCTCTGACGAGAGCGTGTCGGGAATTTCGTTGATCAAGTTGTTGGAAAGATCCAGCTCGACAAGTTCAGGAAGACCGGAAATAGCGTCGGGATCGATTGTCATTATTTGACACCACGTCATGTTCAGATTTGTCAGGTTTGGAGCTGTGATCCGATTCATTCGGCTAATCGTGTTTCGACTGAGATCGAGTTTTGTCAACAGTTCATTTTCCTTGAACGTTTCGCGTTCAATCTTTGAAATCATGTTAAATGAAAGGTTCAGCGTCTTCAAATGCTTCAGCTTCTTGAAGGTGTTCGTGTCGACCGAGTTCACGGCATTCTGCGACAAGTCCAAATTTTCGAGCATCTTGGTATTGATAAAGCTTTCTCCAGTCAGCTCTCGGATCATGTTTCCTCTCAAAATTGCAGTCATTAAAGTTGGAAATCCTTCCAACTCGATGTTGTCCATGTTGCAGTAAGATAAATCGATTCGTTTTAGTGAGGTTGACTCGACGTATTCGCCTTGCTTGTTTTGCAATGAAATCCGATGGTTCCGGGAGAGGTCGATGTAGGTGAGTGCCGGCAGATTCGCCAACATATTCGGGAGAAGGCTCGTCAATCGATTGTGGCTTAAGTCAAGAGTCATGAGACTGTCGGATATTAAATCGGACATGCTTCTGATGTGGTTTCCTGCTAGGTTCAAGTGCTTCAAATCTTTCATTCCTTGAAGTACTTGCTGGCCTGTGACTTTTGTTATCTTGCAGTTGCTCAAGTCAAGAAGGCGCAACGAGTTGCTAATTATTAACAAATTGTCGTCGTTCGTCGAGAAGCTCGTGAGAGGATTTTCTGCTAAGCTCAGCTCAGTCAAACTCACAGCTGGTTCCAAAATATTGCGAGGATTGATCGCTGACCAGCTACTGATGTTGTTCTGGGCCAGGTTCAAGAGACGAAGTGCAACTAAACCTTTCAGTGAATTTGCTTTCAATCTGCTGATTTTGTTCTCAGACATATCCAAGTATTGAAGGAATCCGAAAGATTCCAGTTGTGTTGGAATTGATGTGAACGCATTCTTGGAGAGATCGAGCATGTGAACCTTAAATGATATTGATTAGCTTTGGTTTATTTGAACGTTCGTATTCTTTTCTGACCTGATTGTCAGGGAATGTTGGCAGTTCTGATAATCCAAGTCCAGAGCAATCAACGAGCATCATCAAGCCATCCATCGTGCAATGGCATTCGCTCGGACACTCTTCGACATCAAACGCATTGATAAAGAGCACGTGTGTCGACAAAACTAGCAAGAAGAGACTCGTCACCCTCGACGAAATCATCGCGAGCGCATAAAAGCAAACACTGATAAAGATCTTCGCTATAAATACGCGATGAATAACACGCCGAAAATTCAAGCGTACACAGCCGTTATCAGCTTCGAGACGAAACAAAATGGACACACTTGCTTGATTGCGACTGATAAATGTTGTTTCTTCGATCGAAATTGATATGAAATTTATGTAATCCTAATGCGGATTTCTTATTCCAGCAGAACCAATCGAGCCCTTAGAGTTTGTTCATTTTTCAGCGATGCCTCATTTGTGCTTCGTCTTTTCGCAATCTTACAGCAAACAAACTCATGTTATCATTTAGATTTTTTAGGGTGTGTTAACACTTTTCTTTCATTTTTTTTCAATTCGGCAGCTTAGCAGTAGATCAAAAGTATATCACAAAACGATGAAGCAAAACTGAAGAACTTCGCAATTCGAAATTTATGCAAATTCGATTCTTGACACGGTTAAGCAACGATCCGCACGAGCTTAAGTGTAACGACGAACTAATGTGTGAACGATTTTACACAAAGAGAAATTTTCATGCGTTTATCAGCGTCGATAAGAACGATAAGATAAAGCTTGAGGAAACTCGCGACTCAATTTCGTGAAAACCATTCTCCGTTTCATGATGAAATAAATGCGAGGCAAGCCTATGGAAAGTTCTTTATGATTTGTGTAGTAACATCAAAATTGCAAATCGCCAAGCTTTGAAGCTTGATTGCAAATTATTAAGATGTTATCGAAGCTTCACTCGTCATAATCTATCTAATAGATTATCCCTTTTGTCTTTTCAAATCCTCGTTCCTTGATTCATAGATCGCAATACCTTATTTTAAATAACTCTTTTCTAGTCTGCTGCAAACTTTCATTTTCAATTTTATTCAAATTCTTAATCAAGCTGCTCGTGAAGCTTTACTAGATGTGACGAAATTAATTATCCGTCTAATTAAACTAGTGGTTTTGACTTCTTAATGAGTCTATCACCGGTGAAAATCTGAAAGGACTTGCCGTATTAATCAAATTGAATTGCTGTGCATCCCACAAACATTTCTTTCCTTAATACTTTGTAACGAGCGAAGATCAAAAGGAAATTTTGGCTGTTTATCTAACCGACGAGAGGGTGAAAAAAAATTTGTCTGTGAAAGTATTTAATAAGTTTAATTGAATGTGATTCAAATGGACAATGTTTGCTGATGAAGAGACGGATTTCATTGGACTTGAGGGTTGATTTTCCACCGCAGAGCAAAACATTTTCCTTCTTTGCGTTACATGCTGTGATTTGTAATAAACACTGCTCACTCCTGCACAGCACACTCTCGCCCATAAAATGTTTCTTTAGCGCTTGATATGCTTTATGTTTTGGGCAAATAAATGATAAATGCGGAACGCTTTTGTGCTTTTCTTTGAACGGCCGTCCTTAATAACTAAAGACTTGTGTCCATTCAACCTATCAAAAGGCACATCTTCCGAAAAGAAAAATGAGCAAATAAACAGGGAGAATTATTTGCTCGCTTACCCTTCACATAAAAGGGTGATTTCTTGAGCTCTTCTTCTCTCTCGCTTTTCTTAATGTTTTCCTTCAGGTGCGTTTCAGGTTCTTCGACTAACGAGCGGGGCCGTCTCTGCTTTTCTTAGAACCAGCTAATTAATTTAAATGATACGTGTGATGATGAGCTCATAAGAATCATTAGCTGACTTCCTACAGCGTTTCATGACTTTGAGTTAATCTATAGGAAATTGCTTGTGGGCGGTTACTCGTGCCGAAAATTAACACGAAAAAAGAAGAAACTGTTGAAAAGTGGTGAAGAAATTTAAATTATTCTTAGACCAAATTTTCGCAATTCGCGTAGTTTCTTTTTGGCTTCAATTGTTCGTAGAAAAACAAAAGCAAAGCTTAAATCTTCGTTAATGTTAAAATCAAATAAATGAGAGTGGGAAATTGCAAAGAAGCCAAAAACTTGAGTTCAAGACGGTCTCAAGTAATCAATTGTATCAAACTTAAGAATTGTATTTAGCCAATTCAAGATATGAAAGTAAAATAAGAATATTAAGTGCAAAACTCTATCATTCATTTTGTAGCAATCGCATTTGTATGAATCTTTCTTTTACAAAAAGCTTACAAGTTTTCTTTTGAATAATTTCAAAATCTTTCAATTGAGTTGGAAAATTGATTCCACTTGTCCTCAAAGTCTCAAAGTAACATTAGTCGATAATGTAATAAATCGACTGCTACCAACTCGTCTAGTCATGATTTATTCGTTTATAAACATACACATCATCATCAAAATAACTTCAAAGGTCAATAAATCAAAATGACATAAAAAAGGGTTTCAATCTCATCCAGTTTGTCAATTGGCAGCAAATTGCCGAGCAGGAAAAAAATATGTGAAAAGGAGAGAAGCGGAGGAAACATTTTGCCAGTAGCTTAAACGTTCATCCTCCTCCTCGTTTGCACACAAACATTCGGGGAGAATATAAAACGGTTTCTGCGGCGGAGGGATAATAAAAATCTGGAAAATCCAACCCCTCAAAATATGTGCTGTACACACATTCAACAAAAGCCGAGTTGCTGTTCGTGCTATTATTAGAGTTACGAGAGAGCGAGGAACCTGTTGAATGTCGTGGAAAATTTCTAATAGAACTACGGAAAAGCTTCCCGGTTAGTTAGACAAAATAATATTTTTGATTTGCTACTTGAGTAGAATAACAGTCAAAGGGAAGAATGTTGGAATGTTGCATAATGTTGGAATGATTTTAAAATAAAAACTATCAATGAGGAATTTCTGTCTGAGCGAAATCAAAGAAACGATGAATTTAACTGACGATGGAATCTTTATAATTTTAATTGCTAATCATCAGTGAAATAATTTTTATTGTTCGCATCTTCAAACTCTTATCGCTTTGAAGCGTGGTCTGTGCCAATCATTTCTAAGTTTATTTTCAGGAAACGAATTCCTCCAAATATCTTTGAGTTGAGAATCTTCAGAAATCTCCATGAAAACGAAATATTTTCTCAGCCATTAACAATAAAAAGTGGGAAATTTTTTGCAGATATTCCAGCTTGTTTGAGAAATGCCAAACAAACAATAATCATAAATAAAGAAGGAAAATTTCTCTTATCTAAAGCGATTTTTCGCTCCGCATTTTATTAGTTTAAATGCGCGCGGAAAATATGAAGAAAATAAAAAAATATTATCAAATAAGAAAGCAATAAAAAATGAAAATTTGCTCTTCGCTGTGCGATGTTTTCGTTTTAATTCATGCTCGAGAAGTCATCAGAAGACGCTCTGAATGATAGATAAGACTTCTTGTTTAGCAATTGCATAGATTGCCGAAATAGGACCAGAGAAAAGTGATTTCAAATTGAAAATATCTTTTCAGCTGTTCCTTCGAAATTATTAATAAAATCTCTTATCAATCATTCTCGTTGGAATGGTTTTAAGAAGTTGCAGAAACCTCACCAACTCCGGTATAAAAAGCAGAAACGAATGAAAGGAACGGCAGGAAATTAATTCTTCCGATTAGAAATCTATCGGGGAATGAACTGCGAGATGTCAAATGAACAAACCAGAATTGCGGTGATGACTTCGTGACGTGTGATGGCTTCACAAAATGAATTTCATTCTACCAAAATAATTAAATTGAATGATTAGGAGTCATAAAAACGTGAAACTGATATTTTTTATTCGCTGGAGTGAATTCTATCGCGCAATTAAATTAGCATATTTGTCGAAGCGCTTTGAAATTTCAGATAACACAAAGCGATCCCCTGACAGAAGCAAACCGCGCGGGTGATTGAAATTCTTTAGAATTTACGATATCACAAATCTCGAACTGCAGTACGCCTTTCCAACATCATATTTTCTTATCAAACCATTAGTGAATATTTATAGATCGAGAAGAGTCGCGCATAAAGTTTTTCAATTTATGAGAAGTTATGTTCGGTGCAAGCCCGCATAAGAAGCTAACAGCCAAGCAACAATGCTCGCCGCAACGATAAGAGATGTGAAAATGCATAATAATTTATTTCTCGCAACTGTTATAAATGATGATTACATGCAGAAAACTCTTTCGACTTCCATAACGATCAAAAAAGTTCTCCAAATTATTGAAGAGCGCCACGAACGTAAGCTTCGAACCTTAGGAGGAAAAACTATTTTAAGCTTCTCCACCTTCGGAAGATTCCTGCTGACATTATTTTCTTATCACACATGATTCACTCTCGCAGAGTCTCAAGTGAACTCCTAACGAGATGGCAGCGAGCGAAATAAATAACGTAAATGTATCTCCTTAGCCAATAATAATGCTTTCGCAGGCATTAATAAAAGCTATAAATTTAATTACATTGAAGCACGGAGAGGAGGGAAACAAAATCCTTCCCTAAAATGCTTTCGATGAAAAATTATGAGCGCAAAGCGTGTGGGTGTTTCGGCGTCTTTTCTCGTGAATGTGTAAGATCGTCTTGAGAATATTAAAAGGCGAAGAGAGAAAATTTTTAATTACATTTTTCGACTATAAATAATAATTAAAGATACTTTGTTAATACTTTTAGTTTTCTCCATCTTTATTAAGATTCTGCTTCACGTTGCCACACAAGAATCCTTCAGTATTCTCCGGGAAAACTTTCTCGCTGCTGTGTGGAATGAGGAAGACTGAGCGCTCCTCTATAAGTTCAAGGGGAAAAACTCTTTGTTTCTTCAGTTTCCCGAATGATATCTTCGAAGCTTCCTCATTCGAGAGCTGAACGAGAGAAGATTTTAAAAGCATGCATGTTTAGTTTCGCTAATGACAAAGCTTTGCTTTCATCATATTTTTAAGTAAGCACCTTAGCGAGCTTATGTCGTGAACTTGTTTTAAAAATCTTCCGCTTGCCTCAGCATGTTAATTTTGTCTCTTTGGAAATGACAATGAAATTGTATCTCGTTGATCAGCGAAACCATAAAAAAAAAACGAAATGTGTAGACTGCTCATAACTGGAGTGAGAAGGAACTAGCTAAGACATTGTCCAGCAGCTTAGATGAAAGACTTCTGGGCCCGGAAAATTCAGCAAAATCTGAGAAGCTCTAATGAAATAATCTTGCTTATATAAAACTATAATAAATAATTTTTCTCGACAACTTTCCTTCTTCATAGCTGAAATCGGATATTTCCAGTGATATTAAAACGGACTTAAGAGTCATTGATTGCCCTCATCTACGTGTGATTATGTTTGTTTCGTGCCTATTAAACGCTCTGTCAATTAATTCAGGATAATAATAGAAAGTTATGATCATGATACATTCTTCCCTTCTCCCGTCTTCGTCCACACTCAAGATTATGATACAATTTAATTGTTTTGCTACGACCCTCTTTGCAGGCGACTATCACTCGATGTTCATCGTGCACAAAGCAAAAGCAAAATATCTTTCACTTTCTTACCCTTAATCAGATCATAAATCAATTTCTTAAGTTTGAGCCTTGTGATTCTTTTGCCTATGTAAGAGCAAGGCATGTACGAGGACGGATAAGAGAAAAAATTTACATCTCCGGCTGTGTGATGACGGAAAATTCATGGAGTTTTCCACGGAAATCTTGCGCTCTTAATGACGAGAAAACTTTTGCTCACCTCCGAGAGATTTTTGTGCTCGTAAAGCAATAAATTATCGCCGCTAATCGCCAAGTAATGTAAAAATACCACTCCAAGCCCGCTTTCATACATGCCAGCAATTAAGGAGAAAATTATTATATTTCTTAATTTATGTCTTAATGTATTTCCATTATTTTGGAATTCCGAGTGCGTCGAGATTAAGTCACTTTTCCATTCTTCTCCTTTATCGTCAATCGAAGCGGGAAAAATATTTATTCAACTCGGGAAAATCTTCGACTTTGAATTTATTGTTATCTTAATTTATGTGCACACGGATTTAGGCAGAAAGTATGAACATAAATTATAATTGTACTTGTAGGCTGTACCAGCGAAACGAAGCGATAATGAATTTTCAATTTTAGCAACTCTTTCGAAGAAGAACTCGAGGGAACGTTATCTGATTTTTGTAGCACGCTGTAAAGTTGAGCAGTCTCCTAGTTGTTTCGACTGTCTAAACGAATAAAACTCTAGACAGAACTAGAAATCTTCATCTTAGTTTCAATCAATGACCATTTTTTTAACTGCGCTAATAATATTTTTATGCAAAAGTCTCATCGTCGAGCCGCTAAGCTTTTCTTTGAACTTCTCCTTCATTATGAATTTTCATACACATGATGCAGAGGGAAAAAGGAGAGTCTCAAGGGAATAATTAAAAATCATTTTCTTGTTCTATGAATTGTGTGGTTTATGGAGTGTAAAACGACTCGATTTGAGTAACAAGTTAAATGTTCGGTGTTTAACAGCAATTGGGTCATTATATTAATTTGCTCCAATTAGCTATTATCCCAGATTGTAATCGTGAATATTACAAGCGCCAGTGTTAATTGAAATGTTAACCAACAAATGGTTTTGCCCTACAAAGTTCTTTAAATTTGAAAATATTGTTGCGTTATCAGTCTTGATTTAACCGCTTCCAGATAAGTCTCCTCAACTTCTACGTCGTACATATGAATTATTACTTTTGTGGTGGGGCTGGGCCTCATATGGAGTTTCACGGGGAATCATGTTGTTTGGAGTAATATTTTGTAGGCGGCTTAATGTCTACGTAGAATGGGTATATTAAAAGAAATGCATGAGCTCGCTATCTAATGACAAATAAATCATTTTCTTAATTCTTCCTCCCCGCACAAACGTTTTCTTGGCGAAGGTGAGATTTTTATTTTCTTGGAAAATCCTTTTCGGATGAAAATTCAACCCGAGAAAACTTCCTTTTGCCTTCTTGTGTTGAGTCAGATTCGAGTTTCAAGTTTTCTCCCGAGAAGCAATTTTCAAACCTTCGGAAAATAAATATCTTTCCGCACGAGATCAACATAAAATTAAAAGGATTTTTCCCGTTCCTTCCTCGTTTCAGTGGCGATTTCAAGGATGAATAGAATTACGAGCACTTCCCGCTCTCTCTTCCTCTGTTAGCCATAAACAATTTCCAACTTGTTGAGTGGCGAGATTTTAAACACAAATTTATCTTAGACCTGCCATCCGATAACCGCACTCAGCTCGTCGACCGAAGAAAAGAATTCGTAAACATTGCAACCTCTCATTGAATCTTTTTATTATCTTGACTTTATTAAGAGCTCGACTTCGACTTAAGAAGAACGAGAAATTTACGTTGCCTTCTTCAATTTACCTCCGCACGCTCTGACTCTGACTTGATAAACTCTTAAGATTTATGGGAATTTGTATTTAAGGCAGCTTGAGAGAGAAAGATGTGAGGAAAAGAATGGAAAATTTTAATACATTTCTGCCGCTGTGCTCTGCGTTGATGCAAATTATGAAAGTATTAAGATTTTTTCACATTAACAGGATAACGTTTTTATGATTTATTGGCTCTAATTCCTTACACATACACTCGCTCCTTGTCCGGGCTTGTTTGGAAGTGCCGTAAAATAAAAGGAAAGAAAGTAGTTTTGAGCAACGTTTACATCATTTGCATTCATATTCAAAGCGTCTAAGAACGCTTTCATCGCTATGTGTTAAAATAAATCTCTGCTTCTCCCTTCACGCGCGATTTTCTGATAAATTTCAGATGAAATATTATTATTTTTAGCGAGTTCTTAAATCCTTGATTTTCATCCCAAGTGAAAGAAGGAAAGGTGGAAATGAAGACATTTGGACGGGATTTATGTGGAAGTAATGTGACGCAATTATGTTTGGGAGACAACAAGACACGAAAACCATCAGCAACATCATTAAACTGGGAAGTTCATGCGAGAAAAACTCCGAGTTTGCAGAAAGGGGGAAAGCACTCGTCGTTAATCTGAGTGAGACGTTGAACTCTCGTGATTTTTGTAATGGAAACAAACATTACGACAATGAACACACAAACATGCAACTCAATCCCTCGTTACATTCGTCTCGCGTCTTATTCTCGGGATGTTGAATGAAAATTGTCTGCTTTTGCGGTTCATGGGATTCGATGAAGTAGGAGCAGACAAATTAAGGAATCCTCCGCTTATGTTTTACCATGTGTTGATAACGTTCTTAGACTTGAGAGTTTTCGCATCTTTTCTTTTTTAACTTGAATTGTCTGTGAAAGGAACTCAAAGCACGGATTAAATTTTTTCTTTTAAGTATGCCAAACAGCGATCGTTAATTTTTTAGTTGCTTTATTAGAAATGATTGTCTGGTCTCTGAAAGATTTTGATTTCTTTGAAAATATTTTGAAGTATCAGTTTCAAATTTAAAATATCTGAGGTGCCAAATACGATTTTTGATGTACTTAGAAGAAGCTGTTCCAGCAAAATTGATATTTTCCAATACCTGCCCAAGCTGATGCAGAAGACACAAGAGCTCGGTACATTTTAAAACCATTGATGATGGACCTAAAGCCACAAAAACCTGGAAGTCTTCATGAGGACACAAATTAATTTTCTAACAGCTCATTAGCCTATCAGAATCTGTAAAGACGTTAGAAAGTATTGAAGAAGTTTTATGGATTCAAAGTGATTTATTTTCTCTGCAATTAACATTACATTCTATTTTATTTTAAGACAAAACTGTTCGTTCTAAGCCTAGATAAAAGTCGATAAAACTTGTGGTGGTATTTGATACCAAAATGAAATGAAAATTCTGCATGTAAGTTTTAATATCGTTCTAAAATATCATTAAGTTATGCAAATATTTATTTGGAATTGAAGTAGTTTCAATAAACAATAGCCACGATGAAGTTTTAACACTGAATTTGAATAGCCTTTCTCACTGATTATAACTTTTGACCGATGATCTTTGGCATGAAAGTTTGCTAAAATACACGCTTTGCTTAAAATTGTTTAGGGATAATCGATTAAAACTAGTTTAAGCTTTACGAATTGAGCTTCTTATAATGAGCAAGTGGAGTTTTTCGTTCTACATCTTCGCATTGTAATTGCAATGCTTTTGCCTCTGCTAAATTTTATCTTCCGAGCAATGAGACCAGAAGCGCGTCTCAGCTTGGATTAAGAACTTTGAGAAATATTTCTGCCTAATCTAGAGAACATCTAAGTTAGATGATCTAACTTTATACTTAGTATTCGATATGTTTTAGCCTACATACTTAAATTACAATACTTTTGACCAGAAATCGAAGAGTTTCTCGAAGGTGGGCGAACATAACTAAGTCACCTTAAGTCTAAATAGCTTTAAACTATTCATCGATTTGACGTCGCTTAGTGAAGAGAACAACAAATAAAACAGACAATGGGGAAAAGAAATACTTGTCGCTAATAAGGAAACTTGAAACAGAAGTGCAATAGCTATTGGTCTATGAAAAGATAAACTTAATCGAGCTAGATCACCAGAAGTGAAATCAATCGAAAAACAAATCAATTTCAATCAATTGAATCAATTGTTTTCAAGTATCCCGGAAGAACTTAGAATGTGTCCGTGTACTTTTTCTTCTGATAAAATTGATTGAAATTGTTCAATAAATATTATTCGCGATCCGACGAGTTGTTGTGGAACTGACTCAAGTCGCGATCGGGTGCGCTGTGAAAAGGATTCAATCCGGAAAGCTGCGATGGCGAGTCGTAGAGTGACATCTTTAACCGCTTACACTTGGCACGTCGATTCTTGAACCAGAACTGAACGTTTTTGCTCTCGAGCCGCGGGAATTTTTGTCTGTTGGCAGAAAGGATGAAGCCAATTAGTTTTATTTCCACGATAATTGGCAATGCTCAAACTCACCTATACGGCATCCGGTTTAAATCTTCAGTGTACTTCAAAATCAAATTATGCGATGGATGCGTGTTCATCGAGAACCACTGCTCCAGCTTGGGAACTTCCGTTACGGGATCGATAAATGTACGGTTGCGTTTGCGTCTCTCGTCGCTGCTGTTGAAGGAGTTTGACAAATTCAGACCAGCCGAGTTTAGAGAAGGGTGGTTTTGGCCATGGACTGACTGGTGGGCGTTTTGCATCGCTGGAATGTAGTGGCTCATGTACATGATAGAGTGAGCTGAGAACATATTGTTGGGGTTCACCAAAGGGAAAAGGTCGCGCTTAGAGTCGTTCGGCGATGGTGAACGAAAGTCGTCCTGGTCGTCAATATCCAAGTCTTCCGAAGGTGATGGAGATCGTGGTTGTGGTGAATTTGAGCTGTTTTCAATCGAGTTGTTTGATTTCACCGATTCATCATTGTTGTTGTTGCGATTGTAGCTCTGATTCTCCAAGTTTTCCTCGTTCGTTCCGTTATTGCCGTTTGTGCTGCCCTTGTCCTTATCATCAGATGTGATAATTGGACTCGACGAGCGCTCATCCTCAAGTTTAATTCTTGTTTCGCACTCAATGTTTGTCGGCGTCGCCATTGAACGATTGCGCTCGTGAACAGTCAACTGAAGTGGAAGTTGTGGCGACAAAGGTCGGTCGTCGTCATCCATATCGTCTGAATGTTGTGAAATGTTATCGATATCTTCGGACGGTGCGCTCGGTGAACTTTTCATATAGTCGCCGTGAGGCATCATCATGCCGCCAGGTTGAAATCCATTACTGAGATTATGACCACGAGTTTCAGCTCGCTTCTGAGCTGCACGAGCGTTTTTGAACCAATAAACGACATTGTTCACGTCAAGTGGCTTTCGACCGCGACGAGAGTCGAGTGAATTCAATTGCACAACGTAAGTTTGAATTTGCTGTCGTGACGGATGGGGATTTTCCTGGAACCATCTCTGCAGCTTCGGCAGTTCCATCTCCGGATCAAAACTCGTTCGCATTCGAGTTTTCTGATTTGGATATTGCGAATGCACCGTTTGCAGAGCTGGATGAACGATCATGCTCGGGTGAGTTGGATGATGGTTGTCGAGAATCGGCTCCCTTAAGTTGTGAAGATTGGGAGCAGCAAAATCAATTTCAGCCGATTGCGGATTGATGAACGGAAGAATCTTGTGTGCGATCGGATTGGCCTGCGGTGTCAATTGACTCGCCCACCACTGATCAAACTTTCTCCTTACGTCATCCGTTATCTCTGGCGAGAACGGAAAGTGATTTTGCAATGGGCTGCGACATATTTGCGATAGCGTAATCTGAAAGAAAGAGAAACGATTCATCGTTAATCAAACAGTTTTAATCGTGCGACTATACAGAAACTTTGCAGTTCATGGAAAAGCACTGCAAGGTTCTTTAAATCTCAGTCAACAACTTGTTTTCGACCCAAATAGCGTTTGAGCCAAATTCCAGTTAAAGCAAACACCAAAAGTTTTCACGTGTAGCAATAATGTGAAAAGCCTCGTTTCATTATCAACGCCGAGTTTACATTGAGATTAGCTTAATATATATTTCGTCTACGCCCAACGGAGGCCTAATTACGCTTCAAGTGCACAAAGATCGTCGTAAACTTTATGAAAGTAACGAAATCTTCGCCCACATGCGATAACAGCAGCCTCATCAAATCTCTTTGACCCAAAAAGCGTTCTTCGAGCTCGTCTTCAATCTCGAGCGAACGAGCAATAAATGCTTGTTTATCGTGACATAAAAATCAGATAAATTAATTTTAATTAAAATGACTTATGAAATCCACCTCTGCACATTCTTCTTGTTTTTCAGAAGCTTGCGCCTTTGAGTGTCGCTTACTACTTTGGCGCGTATCAATCTTTATTAAATATTTATTTTATTAATTTATTGATTATGCAATTCAAAGCGAGCTGAATCAGAGCCTTCATTGAGTGGTTTATTGAGCGAATATGGCTTTAAATTTTATCAATTGGATGGGTTTTTTCCATTTATCATTCGTCTGCCTGATATCAATCAATTAATCGGATGCAGGAGTTTGACGTGAACAAGTTTCCACTTGACGAAACATGCCAAGATTGTTAACGAGCTTTATTAAATGCTCCTTGCAGTTTTATTTTAATGAACCTTCTTTAAATCAAAAACTAAACATTGCAGAAATGAAAATTCGTTGCGCACAAAGCTTTTCACTTTAATTATCGTTAATGCCATCAAAGCACTGAGCACTTTTCTATTGTTGTTTTAAAATGCTCTACGGAAATCCCGCCTTGTGAGCGATGAAAAATGAAGAACTCAGTAGTGGAAGTGAGGAGTGAAAGAAATATGTTAATGATTGTGGATTAAATTAATGCCAAAGATGATGAACACGTTCAAAGAGACTTCTTTATACTTAGCAAGAAGCGAATCGTCGAAACAAAGAATGAATTAATTATAATAAATCTCCCAGTTCTTGCCGATGTGTATTTAGCCAGAATTTATGTCTCGCTGTCTCCTCAAACTCGATTATGCTCGACATCAAAATTAAAACCAATCTTTGTCGGCTTTCAGCACGAAGCTAGGAGTTTAATTAAACGAAATCGACTTGACAGTATTTAGCATAGGAAATTATGCGGCGATATCCCTGTACTATTTATTTAAGACTTTTTTGTGATTCGTTTCCTCGACTGTAGCTTCTTATGGGATTTTCCGAGTTTTTCCATTTCAAGGATTTTCATTTTTGGGAAAAAATTGTTTTTGCAGCTTACCTCATCTAATGGACATCCAGTCGAACGCAACACGGAGTGAGATTGTAAGATCAACAGCTTCAGAAGCTTGTCTTTTATTTCAGCCAACTGTGTGGGTTTTGTTCGAATTATTGTAATTTTTAATGTCACGTTTGAGGTCAATTCGCCAAGGATTTCACTAACAGAAATCAGAGTGTTGTCGGTGATTTTGTCGAGTGGAAGAGGCTTCCAGTTTTTGATTATGATCGCTCCTGTAAATGCAAAGCTTTGGTTAAGCACAATAGATAAGTTTTCTGAGCTAACAAACCTTTTGCGGTGTTGGAAATGTCTGAAGAGTATCCAAGTCTTGTAAGTGCGATTGTCACAATATCACAAAACGGTGTTGAAGCCGGAATAATCACGTAGCTGTCTGTCTCAATATTCGGTCGGCGTCGCCATGGACTTCGAGTGTCCAACTGGAATGAAGCTTGCAACGATGGCACTGATTCCACCACGCAATGAAGTGGCAATGATTTGGCTGTAGATTAAATAAAAAAGAATTGTGAAAAACCAGCTTCAAGGCGAGTCAAGAATTCATCAAAAGGGAATTCAGTCCCATCAAGTTCCATTATAAGAAATGAGAATTTTCATCTAGAATATTAAAGTTTTCATAATCCTGCATGTTAACCCGATAATACTTTTCTATTTGAGGAATATTTCATAGGACTTACATGGATCTCATGAAGAACCATGTGGCTTTATGCATCCAAATATGTTTGATTTCATTTAGTTTGATTGTCCACAATATTTCTGCAGAGATGAGAGGCTGGAGGACACTAAGCCATAAGCTTTCGAATTGAAATCTATTTTCTCGTTCTTCCAGAAGTTTCACTTTTATTTTCTGCACTGCACCTTTTCTAGTCAGAGCTCATGAGCACAATAACTCTTTCCCATTTGAGGAAAATATGAAATGAAAAGGATTTTCGGTCTAAATTCTCTAAATCTCCATATTATGTGCCATATTTTAAAGTTTGAACAGTTTCTTGAATATTTTAACCTTTAGCAAGGCAATCTGACCATTTTGATTATTTTCAGTGGACAGTCGAGTGGACGACAAGGCGGAAGGAAAGGATTGCAGAAAGGGTAGCGCTTCACTTGAGCTAAGTTCGAGAAAAGAAACAGTCTTAAGACTTAATAATATTGATAACAGAATGTTTCTCTAACAGTTCGTCTCACCCTTCCTTAAGATTCGAGGCGAAACTTTGCCCTGAGATTGAAATTTATGCAAATCCAACACAAACTATTCTTAATTGTGTGTTGTGAAAAGTGTTTTTGCAAGAGCTCTGATAGAGGATTTTTCTCCGAGCTTGTTGGAGTGTGGTTGGGGCCGTAGCTGGTCAAACTAGCTTTCCGATTTATTAAAGGAAGGATTTTCTCGTTTATGACTCAGAAATCTCGGAGTCTTCCAGGGATCGGACGGAAAAACCTCTGTCTCTCTCGTTCACTTTTTGGCAACAGTTTTCCGAACTGGCTTCTACAAAAAGAAGTTTCCTCTTGTTCGAGAAGAGTGGAAGCTAAAATGGGGATTAAAGAGATTTCAAAGTGCTTTCACCAATTCTCATATTGAAAAATAATTTCATTTCCATCGTTTCGAGCGAGTTGTTGCAGTCGAGTTGATTTATCACATGTTCCCCCGTTCCATGTTCACTGATTTTTCACACCGTCAACCTGATTAGGATAAAGACTCAAAGAGGTTTTGTTGGAAATGTGCTGCTAATTTTCTCTTCCTCTCTGCTCTGACAATTGTCAGTTGGAAAGTTCTTCTGTGTTTCTGCACAGCTCAATGTCGCGATGTGTTGATGTTACACATTTAATCTGTCGCTATAAGTTTACGAGTGACGACAACGAGGAAGAAATTTGAAAAGGGTGCTTTGAGGCTTAGACTAAAGCAAAATGTTTCTCTCCAAGTAATCGGAATTGATTTTTAAACTCTCGCTCTCTGTCGCGAAGATTGCAAGAATCGGGAACAGAAACCTTTCAGCAAACTCCTTCTCGGTTTGAAGGCGATTAAGATTTTCCACATTTCTGCTTGAATTAAGATTAAAATTTTGTGCTCTGACTCATTTTCTTTCAACGTTTCATCGCCCACATTTCTGATCGCTGCTTGTCAAATGACAATTTTCTCATTATGATTAAGTTCTTGTGATGGCGGTTCAAGTTAGCGACTGTGATTAAAATACAGGATTACCCGCGACAACGGCAAAGTTTTCATCACGCGAAAAAATATTTTAACATAAATTTCAAGACGAAACTATAAGCAAGAAAAGTTTTTCTTATCAAAGATTTCCATCCCCGCATCAACTCCAAACAGTTTCTACAAAAAAAATCTGATCGATTTTCTAGCGAAGGGATTATCATTTGTTTTAATCCCTCCTTCGCTCTCATTCCTTTAATCCTACTAAAACCCGTAAACAGAAACTCAAACACTTGAAGAGGATTTCGCAAACATTTCGCTGACTGTTTGTGATTAATCGTTTAGCGAAAGGTTGAGAGCGCAAAGGATTAAGGATTTGACTTCTCGAGATAAAAAGCTGCTTGAATATCAAAGCTGCGCCAGATGAGAAGCACAATGGTGAGGTAAATTGCGAGACTTATTTGAGGTACGTCCTCCAGTCCTTCGCTGATTGAGTTAAAAAGCATTGGTATTGGTTGAGCGGCCTTAAGTATTCCAATGGATTTGCAAAGCATTCAGACCGGAAAATATCTGCACGAAGAAGGGTTCACAGCATTCATGTTCTTGCTGTGCCAGCGAGAAGAATGAACTGCGTTAAAATGTAATGAGGGGAGCGAAATAAAGGATTAAGGATTTGCTGCATCTAGACGTCTATTCTCTTAAGATTCCCATCGAGATTCAAAGCGTTCAGAAGAGGGAACTGCCGACTTTGTCGATGGGGAGAGAAATCTCAAGCGTTCTCAATTTTTAACCCCTTAAACAATGACATAAAAGCGAATTATAAATTTTATTTGATAAATCTGTGTTTCAGAAAACGAGAACACCGCGCGTTGAACCAACACATTGATCAATGAAAGGGTTGCGAATAAGTTTAAAAGGATTAGACGATCGCTACAAGAAATGTTCGAGTCCCTTCTGTGGACGCGGGGATAAATTTTAAAGATTCCTTTCCAATTTATGCGGCATTAACCTCGTTACAAGAAACGACGCCCGCGAGGTGCAGGAGCAGTTTATCTTCCATTCAACTTGATTTGCTCAACCTTTGCAACCTACGCGGGAAATTACATGTTCGATCAATGAAAACATTCTAATCGCCTGTTGTTCGGAAAGCCTACACTTTATGGTCACTCAAAAACATGAAAACCCAAGTGAAAGCCGAAGCCATATTTCACTCAACAGTTTTTTGTCGTCTTTTGTAAAGCAACTGATTATTGCATAACGAAAGATTTGTGTTAATATCATTAGGAAGGCAGGGAACATAGTTGCTCGCTGGCAAAGCAAAGAGTTTCGATGCCTTTGATTTTATAATCCAATAAACAATGTTCTTCTCCCTCTCTTGACGGGCAGTAACTCGATAATCTCATAAGCTTGAACTCCCACAACTCTACGATTTTCAATACAGATTGAAAATTATCGATTTCCACTTTTAAATTGATTTTTTTTCTCAATGCTTATGGATAACCAAATGTCCCTCAAGTTTTCAAAAATATATTTTAAATAATTCTGGTCTGCCATAAGAAAATTCTCGTAAATGTAACATGAAATTGGCTTCAGATGATTAAAGCGACTTTTCCTAAGAAGAAAATAATTTCATCAAAGCATCGATGGCCGGCAAGTAATCTCCGTCAAATCTTTCGAGGGAGCTGCCTTGTCATAAATTAGGCGAATTTAAAATAATCCATTCGCAAGCGTCTTATTATCATTTGATGCCTTCTGATTAGTATTTGAAATTATATTAAATGTCTATTTTATCGTCAATCTTTATCGCAATGCTTATTAGCGTCTCCCTCACATCCCTCGCAAGGAAGCAAAGCTCGTCGCTCGTGTTTGCTTTGGAAAACTTCTACTGATATTTTCGGAATAATATCAAGAGAGTTGCTTGGTTATCGCGGATTATTTTTGCTTCGCTTCCAGCTAACAAAAGCCATGCCCTTGCCTGTTATAACCCCGGCAACACGAAAGAGCGGGCGAGATCAAATTATGTGCTCTCTGTGGTTGTTGCAAAGCGAAGAAGAATTCTTCAGCGTATTAATTTAATGCCCCTTTATTAAACTCGCTTATCTATCCACTCGTCATAATGATGCTGACGACACAATAAAAAATCTCAAAAAACGGCTCCACTGCTTCTTCTCGCCACACCGAAAGTCATAAGTCGGTTTAGTAAGTATTAAGACAAAATCTTTTTTTGGTTATTTAGATGAGCAATCATTTCATCCCGATCTAATGAGCCGAACGAGCGAGAAGGAGCAGCAGCCATTCTTATTAAATTTTACGAACCTTAATCTCTCGAGATGATGCTGCCGCTTTTATGGTTATCAACTGATAATTTGCCTTCATTTTCGAGGGATTTTGAGATAAAAGTTTCAAGACTTTTTTTATCAATTTAAAAGGAGCAAAGATTAAACTCAAATCTCAAATCGATAAATGCCTTGTTGCTAGAAAGCTCTTTATTCTCCTTTCATTTTGAAGAATCTTCACACATCGGATGGAAATTCATGAAGCTTCCCAAAGACAGTTTAATGATGAGCACACACATTCAATCTCAAACCGTAAGCTCCATTTCTCTTGAAAACTTTGAAATATTCCAATAGGAGGATTTACCGGAGTTCTGAGATGCTACGGCAACTTATCGTCTGCAGTCTGAGCCAGCTTATCCATTCTAATTAGTCTTGAAGATTCGTTCCCTAACCATAGACATTGGCAGAAACTCGTTCTACGTAAGTTCAACACCAACCTAACTCCTGTTCAGAATTGTGGGAATTATTTTCTTCCTTTGTATGAACTTGTTACGTTCAACTCTTATGTAAAGTGCGTCTATCGGAGAGCAAACGATTATCAGAACGTTTTTTGAGTCGCTGGATGAATAACATCAACTTCAACGATTTCTCGTACTGCTAGAAGGAAACTCGCTTTCTGATTTTAATCCAAATTACTTTTGCTCCATCGTAAAAATTGGAGGGTACAACGAGTTAAAAAGTTATGTCTCGAGATTATGCAAAAAGTCAAAAGCATTTCCACATTCGAACGAAATTGTTGAAGGGAATTAAATCCTTCGAAAAAGAAGGAGGAAAATCGTTAAGTTCATAAGCAGAAAATTAATCCGCATTTGTTTGCTTACGAGCATGTGATTTTTTAACGTCTTATAAATAACCTCGTTGCGTGTGTGAGAACAACGAATGTAAACGAATTAGGAAAGGGATCAAGCCTACGCTCTCTTGTGTGTCGAGGTTAAAGTTCATTAAACAAGAAGGCAAAGTAGGCAGTAAAGTTTTTAAGAAAGGTTTTATTCATACCCCAATTCCTTGATATAAGAAGATTTCGTTCAATTTAATCCTTTTCGTAAAAATCTCTCTCGATTCGGCTCAGCTTTTTAGTTTTCTACATGATAAATTGTTTTCTCTTAATTTTAATCATCTTTCTTCAGGTAAACTCTCGTGCACATGATTGGAGAGGAAATTTATCATAATTTCCAAGAAGCCCGGCCGGCCTCGTATTTATATTGACGATTATGAAGATTTAAATTTATAACTTATGGTGACGGCATTAAGCAAAGGGGGAAGTTGTGTGCCGATGAGATTATTGAAGGAGTGTTTAACATCTCTCTGGCCGAAAGGTATTATAATCTTCGAGTGAAAATTCCAAAGTGTGTCCAGCAAAGGAGAAAATCTTTCTTGGGGATGATAAAACAACTAGCTGGACTGGAGCAGGGGATAGTTAAGAAACCTCTAATTAATATCTGAACGAACGAGACACTCGTTGATAGATACCGAAGAGTGTCGAAGCTCCCGTTCATTCATAGTTTATTCAAAAGAGATCGTATTAAAATCTTCAGAGGAAGGTTCGCAAGGAGTGAAACGTCGAAAGACTGTTAGCTGAAGATTTATTTGTTGATTTAATTTATTTATGGCAATCCGGCGAGATATTGAGATGGTGTTTTGTCTTGTCTGTATGCTCGCCGCTTAGAGAGGTTCTTTCTCTCCCAGCCAAATCCGCCCTGCTTGGATGCTTTAATCCTGTTAGACTCCTTCTCGCTTCTCTCTGTGTGTCGGCTAAGATCTTTATAACTCCTTCTTCAACAACGACGAAAATCTCACAATCTCATTCCCGGCTTCTAGCATACATAAATTTAACATGCTTCGCCTTCACAGCTAAGGATGCACATACACACGAGAAGGATCATGTTGACTGTACATCTTCACCGATAGCCATTTCTTTAATTTTCTTCGGAGCTTCTCGAAACTGAATCCGATGGAAAAACGGATCTCGTTGAAGGCAGAAACAACATGTTAAGACGTAAAACACATGATTCTTGCATAAAACATTTTTGAGAGAGCGAAGGAAGGGAGGGATGAAGGGTGAAGTGGAATTAAGTTGAACAGGATTATGTCTCCCCTTTCTCTCTTCTCTTCTTGGCCCCAAAGATGAAGAAACATTTTCGGTTTTGAATTTTGTAAAACCGGGGTGATATGTGAGGGCGGGAAGTGACTGAGTGAGTTGGTGGGAGAGAGAAGAAAGAGATTAGGAGCTACAAATTCTTACAATTGAGTTTTGTTTTGTTTGGAGAGTCTCTGAGTCGATTCCGGAAAAGCATCACAGATATTAGCAGAATCAAATTTCAAGCTCTTCGAGCTTGCCTTGTTCGAGTGAGACACTTATTGGAAATTCATTATTCACGTGGCATTGGTTCGGAGCTGCTTGTGGATAGTTTCCTGGGAAGTAAAATCAATGCAAAAGTATGATTTATTCGATTAAGGTAAGCAGCGCGAGAACGAATAAGAACGCTGGTGTCTGTGCCTAATAGGTTTAAGGAGATTATTACTAACAAGCACTTTCTACCCCGTAATTCCCTCCACTTTTTCGTATGGAAAAACGCTTAAATGTTATTCCGCGGAATCGTGTTAAGTTTTTCTTTCCCGTTCATGGTAGAATAGCAGAAGTCAAATGTCGAGCTTGCTTGGAGTGGGGGAGTAGATGTGAAGCCTACGTGGTAATCCCTCACTTCGACTGTGTAAGTAATTGTGATTTTGCATCATGGATTTCCTTGGAAACTCTCTAATGAGAAGCTGGAGCGATCCATGGTCACAATAAATCGCTTTACATTAAAATTAATAATAGATTTTCGTTAATGAGATGATGACCGATTAGGGATTAAACTGGAACTGGACAACGACTGCCGCTGTCGTCACTTGCTTATTAGTCCGGAGAATTACGGTGGAATCACCAAAACATTCAATTATTAGTTTACAACGAGTCCATTATCGTAATCAGTCGCCTGGAGGACAATGGCGTTTTGGAAAATTCTATATTTTAGTTCAGAAATCGCCGGGAAATCAACACAAAATAATTTTGTTTTAATAAATTTTCGAAAAGCAGAAATCAATGCAGTGATGATCGGATTCCCTTCGATTTAATGAGTTTAACTATGTACTCGTGATAAAGTATAATTAGCGAGGTTTCAATTATCGAGTTGAATTTTCACGATCCCTTAGTAAATCAATCGATTCCCAGTTGTAAATAATTGGCTGGCTATTCTGAAGTTACTTTAGACCATCAACAGCAGCAATTCAATTGCAAATGAACTCGATCACCAATACAGTCAACTTGTAGCATTAAAATAAATCCGTTGAATCGTTCAACTGATGGGATTAGAATAAATCCAGATAAAGGGATAAAAAAAAAACTCGGATCTCCCTCCTCGCACAAACATCCAACAGTTGCGTACGAAACAATAATTTGTGAAACCTCGAATGGAAACAAAATCTTTCACTCCCTTCGCAAACATCCAAGTAAATGGAGAAAGAGTTTCCGTTTCATTCCATTCATTATTGTCGCTGATGCGAACGCCGCATTGTTGCTGTAAGTGAGGATTTGGATTTGTGATTCGCGTTGAAAGGGAATAAAGCGAGAGAGATAACAAACAACGATAAATCTAAGATTGCACAAGTTGAATAGAGAGCTCGAGAGACGAGAAGGAAACGGATCACGTGTGCTTATAAGCGTTCGAATCTGTTCTAGCCCAGTTAGAGCGCGACGACGGGCTCGGTTCACTTTTAAAAGATTTTAATCCATTCTCCCTATCGCAACACGACCGAGTTGCTTCAACCCCGAAAATTTAGTTTTTGAAAACGATTGAGACGGAAACGAGAAGAGAAATACTAAATTATAATAAGGGATTAAGAGAAGCGAATGTTCCAAGGGTTTAAAACATTTTTTGCTCGCGACGAAACGAGATTATCAGACGAAATTAAAATCAAATGCGATTCTCCTATTCGACGGCAAATAATTATAGGAGCGAGGCGATTTAATTAGAATGAATTAAATGCCGCTTTCGAGATTGATTCGCCTCGGTCCATCAGAATAACTTTAATCTTTTTCGAAATAAACGGAAAATTGTCGGAAAATCCATAAAACATTTCTATGAGAGGAATGATTAGTAATCCATCAAATGCATTTGCTGTGTGCGTCCGTGCTTTTCACTGAATGCCTAAATCTCGCACTAAATCGGGTCGCCAACGTAATCCATATGAACTGCGTCCATCAGCTGCAGAGAGCTGTTGCACTGCCAGATTTCCGCGCAAATCGCCGTAAACCTTCTTTTTCGCTTATGCTGCTGTCGTTCTTGTTTCGCCTGCTCTCTCCTCCCGTTAATCTATTGAATTTCAAATTTAAATCCGTTTAATGCTAAACTATTAGGCTCAACGAATTCAAAAGCGCGGCATCGATTGCACAAATGCCCCATCGCTCTATGCGTGACACATGCACACTGCAGCAAGTAGTGCCAGGTCTAGCGAGTGCTGACAATAAATCTGTTTGGCGGAAAACACATATTTTATGACGCAAACATATTTTAAATTGAAACGGCGCGAAAGACGAGCGAAAGGTATTAGCTAGGAAAATATTTAACGCAAAATCGAGACCAATTTTTAGGATGTGAAAATGTATTTGCAGATGATTGCGCGGAGGTGTCTAAAATTTATTGGCAGAGGCTTTCGTCTCGGAGCCGAAGCGGCAACGAAAAACCGTTTTTTCAAACTCGCGATTTTCATTTCGATGCGGCGATTCAATTTCCAGGCGTGTAAAGAAACGAGCGCCGCGATAGGCAAGCTGATGATATTTTATTTGTCACCTTTTTAATGCAGTCAGATGACACTCTTTGAATGATGCAACGCATCAAAGTAGAGGCGGCAAAGCGCATTTAGCAAACGAGTTTCATGAAAGCATGATAATTAATGTCGCGTATTGCGCGTGGTGCAGTTTATGTTTTCACCGGGCAGAAACAAGACGAGCAGCGGCTCTATTTAGATTGTATAATCAATCACATCAAGCCTTCGCTGCAATGGATTCGCGGGAAAATTTCCATGCAAAGTTGAATCTTCCGCAAATTATGTAGAGATTTTTAGCCAAAGGCTTCGGGTTAAATGTAATATGCGGCAAACTCGAGAGTCATTTCAGTTTGCAATAATCAACAGCTAATTCTATCCTTTTTGTTGTTGCTAAGGCTTAGACGCCAGCAACAGTCGAGAGCAAACTATCGTCGCAATCACATGCTTACTCGAAACGCTTATTCTCTGTTTATCATATCATAAAACATCAACTGAAAGCCATGCTCAGCAAAAGCTCAGAAATAGCAACAGGATTCGAATAAAAGGAATTTGTTTCAAACGTTCCGAATGAATTTTTCCTCTGAACTCGTGTCTACTCGTTTCCTGACGCTCTGCACATCTCTTATGGATCTTCATGGCAGAGCGCTCGGAGTACGATGATTGTAGATTTTCATGGATTTGTTGCTGAAATTTTAAATCTCTAATCCTTTCTCCCCTCCATCATTTTCTCTCGCTCGTAAGCTGGGGACGGCGATACAAAATCGGGTAACTCTTCGACTTTAAAGCGCATCGTTTGTTCTTCAGACTTTGATTTCCTTTAAAAAGTATTTTGCTTCTTATCCGAGTTGGATTTACGTCGATTCCTTTGATCGATGAGCATCTCGAGTGCTTGAGGATGAAGGAAACTGAGACAAAAGAGATTTATTGTTACTCGGATCTCTTTTGCCATCCGAAAGGGAGGAAAATGCCTTGGAAAATGCGGATTGAGTGAGTGAGATTACGGAGGAAAACTGGGACACAAAATAAATCCCTAATCTCAATCGGATGAAGCAAGCGACGGAGGGAAAATCGTTGATGTTTTTCTAAAAATACACTTAATCTTCACAATACTCTAAGCTAAACCGTGTGTGTGTGTAAGTTATTCCGTACTTCATGCGACATCAACGTGTCTCTTGTATTTCCCATTGTTTGCTTTGGATTTAAGGGATTACTGACATCACATAATACAAAACATTAGCAACGCACACATAGCGCTCTTGGATTTGAGGAAATAATTCAAAATCTGCTTTTTTACGATCCTAGCGATTCATTTATAGAGGAAGCCGATGTGTGTGTTTGTGCAAGGGACGAGTGACGTTTGTAAAATGTGTAGACGCGCAGACGAGCGAGGAGATTACGATTATCCCTCCAGCATAATGCACGAATAAATTCCATACGAAATCCCCGGCTATGGGAAAATCCAATTCAAAAGAGATTTCCCTCTTTGTTCCCTTCAGCATGAGATAACAAACCTTTGAGAGGGAAAGGTTTAAGAAAGGGTAAACTTTATAATCGACGAGAGTGTGCGAAAGAGAATTCAGTTTTAATGCTGATGATTCACTTTGTAATAAATCGTCATCAGTTGCTATGCCGAGATAGTAAACTTAATTGATCCTCGTGTACGTATCAAGTTCTCGGAACTTTATGAAGCTTTTTTCGTACTAGATAAATAAGTTTCGTTGGAGGAAAAACTCACCGTTGACTTTGGAAAAATCGAAGTCTTTCCGATCGGTTGAAGGAGACGGCAAAATTTTCTCTGCTCCGTTTAACGTTTGATTTGAGAATTGTTGACTGTGGCTGCTGTTCATATTGCCTCCGTTGATGTTCATGTTGTCATTGTGATGATTGGATTTATCGCTAGTCGAGAGCGGTGACTGTGAGACCTTTGAGTTTGAATTCGCATTGGAGTTTGATGAGTTCAGTTCAAGCGTCGTGTTGTGGTTTTCAGTGCTCAAGATATTGTGAACTGGCGTTTTCGAATTAGGTCGAGAGTTAGGAGCTTCTGCAATGGGACTACGAAGATTATCGGTCTGTCTGACGGAGTTAGGCGATGAACCTGACTCTTCTTTCTTCGGCGTTTTCGGTCGGGTTAATGCTAACGCTTGTGTCTGAAACGAAGATTGATAAAATTATTGACATCGTTTGACACCCACAACATGAGTTGATCTTCATGCACTCTCTCGAGTGATTTTCTGGCTCATGTGCTCGTCGTCAAATGGAGATTAATTTATGGATTTGAATGAGAGAATAAAACAATATCAAACGCGAGACAGAGTCAAAGTCTCTTTATTGAAAAATGCACACAAAGCAGCGCGTCGTGGTTTCATTGAATTTATGGCTTCTCCATTTCAATGCTTCAATTGAGTGATTTATGAAAGTTTCATTTCATTTTAATTTCTTCCAAGAGCTCTAATTTATGATTAAGATTATTGTGTCACTGTGCTCGCAAACGGTTCATTATTGTCGCCTTAGCTATTCCTCCCTTCTTGTTCTCTCTGCGAATCTCAACTGTTATCACGAAAAGTTCTGGGAAATTTCTACAATTTTGAAAAATTGTTTTTCGTTTTTAATAAAATTTAATTCCATAAATCATCTCGGAGTTTTGACAGGGCCTTTCAAAAGAAAACCCGCGGATACCTAGAGAGCAGCACGGAGAAGATTCTTTACTTAGTTCAGATTAGCCAAGAGGTACGAAAAAAGTTTGGAGGAGTTTCAAGGTGTCGGGGCGCCGCTGATAAGCTTCGGAAGTCATTGTCATGGTTAAAGTTTAGCAACTTGAATAATATTCAATAAATGTCTCGCGACTTCTCGAGCTCCTCACCGCCCGGCTGCTCTAATATTCTAGTGAACTCTTTACAACTGAATTAATTTCCCATTAATTTCCGTTAATTTTCTGCATTTATCGCAACGGTTATTAATTAAAAGTTGTCGAGCTACTGCAGAGAGAGAAAGAAAGTCGTTTCACTTTCGATTGAACATATTTTCCTCGTCTTTACAAAAAGTTTGCTTGACATTATCACAAAGTCTTTTGTTGTGGCTGAGAAGTGGCGGAAATGTGACGAGATAATGAGAAACCCTCATCGAGAGTGCCACCTTTTCACTCGAATCAATGACATGGAGGAAATGAAGACACTTTTGAGGAGTTTGTCTTGCAGTTGGTACTGAGTTTGATTCAGGCCCTTGACAATTCTTAGGGGTGGAATTGCCCTCTGTTGTTCTTAATAATAGAATTTCGAGGGTGACGAGATCTAATCACAGCATGACGACATTAACGGAGTGACGACAGAGCCTCGTGATTGCCAATCTATTAATTGGCTGAAGAATGTCTCGTTGGTGTCGCTTTCCATAGCGCTCGCTAATCTTTTTGTTTATTGCACAAAGCTTTGAGCGAGAGCGAGCAAAATAAAATCAGCTCAGCAACGAGCGCGAGACTATTTGCTATTCTCGCTCATCGTCATCATTCAAATCGCTTAGAAAGATTCTTTGTTTAAAATTTTATTAGAAAGGTCAATCGATGTCAAATGGGAATCACGAACGAGAATATCTGTTACGTTTAAATTATATCAGCCTCTAATCGAATGCGCTTAATTCAGCCAGTGGAGAGCTTGTGGAGAAAATATTTTTGATTTTGATATGCTGGAAGGTTTTGCAAGCCCGACGACGCATGTAAACCAATTGCTAGCTCCAGCTGTGATTCTGGCTGATCAGCATTTGAAATGCTGGGAAAGTCGATGGGAATCTTATCGTCTACGAGACAAATAAATTCACATTGTAATTATTTATCATAATTGAGCAGTTTAAATCAACATGACGACAGTAATTTTGGCAATAAAAAGCAATCATGATTCCAAATGAAAAAGTCATCCCAAAAGCAGCGAAGAGGTTACACAAAAAATCCTCGTTGCTTGTGCGAGATGATTATTTATCGTCATGAAAAACGAAAATATCATCAATCTGGTTTTACACGAAAGCAACAAGCGGCAGGAATTCCAGTAGCTTCCTGACTGACTCGCTTGACGAATGATTGAATAAATTTTCGGGAAGGGAAAAACACGCGCAGCGAAAGATCAACGCAATGCACAATCTCAAATTCGGTTTTGGTTAGAAACGCTGACGAAGAGACGGAGAAAAATCTCGCGATTGCCAAAAACCTGAAAGCGATTGCGAAAATCAATGATAAATGGGAAGAAATGCCAAAAAGCCAAAACTCATGTCCATTCAAGATGATCACTTTTTTGTGCGTGCACACGGAGAGAAATCATCGAAACTGAGGACGCGATTGCTGTCAATGTTGCTCTCTTCGTGCTTCGATCATTTGCTCTGCCTGTTGGAAACGTTTGACTGATAAAAATATTTCAATTCTACTTCTTCCATCAACTGCTGCTGCTGTTTTTGCAACTGACAAGAATGCATTTCCATTCTGTCGTCTTGCGACTCATCTCGCGAATTGTGTTATTGCCCTCGCTCGCTCAAATAAATACATTTCATACTATTTATTTATTAACATGGATGGTGTTTTTCGTCAAACAAATTCCTGATGCGTTGTTATATATCTTGTACTTTCTGTTTTTGCGCCTTGTTTCTGTCGTTTGAGCAATCATTTTTGGACATTTATTTGTATCAAATCGGGACAAGTAGCCTGAGATGTACGATGAAATATCTTACAGCAAATTAAATCAATCTATTTTTTGCCATGTCAACTTTCTGTGTTTTGAGCTTTCGAGGTTTTCATTTCGGCGATGGTTGATAATGGAAACATGGATTGCTTATAAATGGCAAATGGAATTCGTGTTCGTCAATATTGTGTCAGATGGGTGTAGGAATTTGAGGTGTCTAAGAGCTAAAGCTGAGCTATTTCTTGGCGGTGAATCGATTAAGTCAACCGTTTATTATACATAATCGAGAAGCATGATTCGTTTATCGCTGTTAAAAAGTAATTGGCTTGGCGCATTCTGAATTTTATGCAAATGCTATTACTCTCGGGATGTATAATTTCAACGAGTATCGCGTCTCAACCCGAGAGCTGGGGAACTAAAAAACATGTCCTGGGGGATTGAGCGAAGGTTTTCAGAATAAATACTCGATTACTGCGACGACGAGTCCAGGAGAGTCAAGACTTCTAATTATGTCAAAAGCAAGAGCCTTCAAGAGAAAAAAGAACGTGGTGGGACAGGAGACAAATTTAATGTCTCGGCTGATAAAGATTGGAGGCCGTGGACTTTTCTTATGATGATTCTAAATCTCATGTTATAAGACGAGGCTTGTTGATCGTTGGTCGAATGAAAAAATTGCTAAGTGAGAGCGATCAGTGAAAAACGATCAAAATATTTCATTTTTGTGTTATTTCTTTTGCCTTTGCTTCGTCATGTTTTTGTCATCATCTTGCGATCAATGTAAAAAATCAATAACTTATTTATTTATGCAATAGCTTCGGTCAATTGTATTTTATGATCAGAAGTTGCAAGATTGACGGGATTTCAGTTTTCAGTCGCAGATCATAAAATGTCCACGAAATTTTTAATGAAACAGTTTTGCATCGATGCTCAAAAGATCATCTTAATCATCATGCGTCCATCTCGAGGTAAAAAATTTGAATTTCATGAAACAATTTTTGATGAATTGTCAAAATATATTCAAATTCTTGTATCATTGTTTACGTAATAAATCATAAATGGAGCTTTAGGTAAAAAATCATTAAAACGAAGGAGTTGGAGAGGATAAAAACGGCTTCCTGTCGCAGCTAAATCATTACTAAATGCTAATCTCAGTTCATAATTTTGAAAAAGTCATTAAAATCTTAATCATTCGACTTCAGAAATTCATGTTCCTTCGATCTTCGTTCTTTATCATGTGTTGTCGCTTGTCGCTATTGCATGAATAAAATGCAGCCAGCATCTTTTCGTCATAAGATCGTCTCATTTTTGACTCTCCTCGATTCTCTTTTCCGTTCTCGTTTCATTGAGGGACGATTTCGCTTCTGCCATAAATTTATCATCGACAGAAAACAAGCAGCCAACACACACCGGGAGCGCGGAGCTCAGAAGAAGAAGAGAAGCGAATGTAATATAATTTGAATGCGTGGAATTCGGTAGCCAGCGTTTTAATGTTGTGTATTCTGTTTTGTCGTAACGAAATTAATTCCTTACACAAGGTGAATTTGCTGCTGTTAATAACGTTTCGAGTTGTCCGATGCTTGTGCGTTTCGATCGATCGCGGGGTGCACGAATCGGAATTCATTTCTCTCAATGTTTATCGCATTTAATGGACTGAAGAGTTGACTTCTTCAGTGACTGCAAATAAAGAAATGAAAGCGAATGTGGTGTAGAGAATCAATAAGTCACTATAGGAATCTTTATTGACTTTTCCTAGAAACCACAGAGTCGACGCACTTGTTTAGGCAATTGTCGCTTGATTAGACTTGTCGTGAGAGGCTCCGGCAATTAATTATTAAGAGGAACATAATTCAATATTTTTTACTCGAGAATTTAATCATTTTTCGGGCAATTTGAGGGCCCTCGCAAAATGCAATCTTGCTGAATATGAAGCCAAATTGCAGTCAGCAAACTCAAACGACTAATTCCTTTTTCGCTGGAGGCTTAAAAATTCGATTTGGCCAGCGCACATTTTTGCGCTGTTGCATAAGAAAAGAATCCGGGCCGACGTGCAAGAGAAAAAGTTTTTCTTAAGTAAAAACGACAAAATATGCGAGAGATTATTATTTAAAGAAAATCCCGAGGCTCGATTCAAAATCTGTGTGTGCCCAGCGTTCTTGGTCTCTTTATGTCTCTCGAAATCATCGCCAGACACGAAGCATGTGGAAATAAATTAAAAGGAATTATTCAATAATTGTCGAAGGTGATGATCTGTCCCTGGAACGAAGAGAGATGTTCAGAAGCAGTGGAAGCAAAAATATTGAGAACTGTGTGTATATATACGGAGAATAATTACAGCATACGACGCGGGCTATTAGCTTGGATTTGTTATGTATCCAGTGCGTGGTTACCTCGCCGAACGGTGGAAGGAAGAAACGCTCACGGGCGGAAAACAGAGGCACACAAGAGATAAGACTATTGTAATGAAAATTAAAAACTTTCTGTCGATGAACGCGAGAAGGATCAAATTAATCAAATTTTCGAAGGGCCTGATACTCGAAGGCATTTTTGATGGCTTTTTCTTCTTGCTTTTCGGGAGCTCAGTAATGCCTTGCGCGACGACGGCGAGTAATGACGGAATTCTTCTTCTGCTTCGTCTTATATATTTTCGTTAAACACATTCTGTAGACGAACGAATAATGATCAAGAATGGATGCGACAAAAAAGCAGCGCAGCAACAACCAGTAGCTGCTACACAACTTTTTACTTTTATCATTATTATCATTGACTTTTCAATTTTTGTGTGTTGTGTTTTACATTTTCAAACGAGATGGAATAAGAGTGAAAAAGATTGATGGATAAAATGCAAGGAATCTTCTTCGCTCTTTCAATGAACTCCGAATTCTTGCGACCAGGAGATGTTTTTCTTTGCAATCTCATTTAGAATTTGTTGCTAATTTATGCTTCCAATGAACTTTTAGATTTCGATCATCGCTCGACTGCATGAAAATATATCTTTCGAGTTTTTGATTTGAAACTTGAGTATTTTTAAGATGGATTAGCAATTGCATAAATCAAAAGATTAGCGTTGTCGTCTTTTATTATATTTGATACTTTCATTCCTTGGCTCGGTGTGGCTTTATCTCTAGAGACGCTCAGAGCGGACAAAAATTATTATGAGCCTGTTGAGCTTAGTCTTTAAAGAAGAGAGTAAGAGATTAAATATTATAATTCTATATAGCCAGCCAAACGCAGACTTGCTCCATAGATATCTCCAAATCTTTTCCCACTTCGCCCTAATGTGAAATTTAAAGACTATTAAATTATTGGGATTAGTTAGAGGGAATTTATATCGTCTAATAAATAACTAAAGTCTAAGCTTCTCATCACCATCGCTTCTCTAGTTTTAACTGTCGTCTGTTGCGTCTCGCGAGCCAAAAAAAGAATTAGGAATGCAAAATCCCGAAGCAGGCGGGTCGTTTTAAGAAGTCGGATGAACGGCTTAGCCGCTATCTTCAATAATCATGCAGTTTCGGCTGAGATAAGGTTGCGGTGAACAACAAAGCAAACAGAGAATTTGTTGTTTCGATAAAACGCCCATAAAAATAGTCTCAGCATTGCTCGTCTCCCCGGGCCTTTCGCAAGCGGAATTAATTCCCTCCCGAATACTTTTATGTGTTTTATATGCGTGTATAAAAGAATATAAATGCCAATTCCGAAACGCTAAATGTTAATCCGCCAGTCAGTCGGCTTAAGCGAGATTCTTATAAAATTTATTTTAAGCTCTCTAAGGATTATACTTCTTCGTGTTTGGTAGTCGCTTTCTTGATGAATAATATTAAAGTTTGTGGAAATCATTGACCCAAAGCGGCATGCGGAGACTGATGAAACTTTCAGCGATTACAACAAAAACGATTATAAATTCATTAAAAATGTTAATCCCGACCTTCCTTTGCTGCATTTGTTGAGTTTTGAGACGCTCCCGTGTCTGAGTGACGAAATGGCAAAGGCACAAGCTTCACGATAAAGGTGGGTTAGTCAACGTGTCAACAAATACGTTTCGTATTAAAGGATTTTATGGCAGCGAATTAATCCACAATTGTAAAAATCTAATAAAACCTTTGGAAGAAATGGAAGCAAATAAAATAATAAAAAAAACATCAAACAGAAACATCACAAGAGGTTTTGCCGACAATCTTAATCGCCGCCTCGATTTATTTATTAATTTTGCGTTTTCTTTGTGGAACAGCGATTTGCGGCGTAGATATTTACTCAGAGTTATATTGGATTTGCTTTTGGGTGGATTTTATCGGGCTTGGAATATAAAAATATTACTCGCGCGAAAGCGAAGATTAAATTTGGCAAGAATTTTAATCAGGCCGGGAATTCGTTGTCGTTGCTGGCTCAGCGTCTCACTTCCTAATCCTCCCTGATTCGAGGATTTTCAATAGGAAGCTTGATTATCGAGACAAATAGATTTGATCATCATTACGACCAAACCCTTTTTCTTGAGCATTGAGGAGACACCGTTCGATTGTTTCCTGGCCGTTGAAAACCGTTCAGGCTAATGTACGGTAGAATAATATGGGAAACATCCGCAAAACTCGCAACGAAAAAACAGGGTTAGGAGATATGTTAAGGCTTAATAATTTGAATACGATGGCACTTTTTCAGTTTCCTACAACATTTCAATGCATTTCGTTACACTCCAACGAGCGTACGAAGATAGATGTGGATAACTCTGAACGAACAGGGCAAAAGGGGTAGCGAGAAAGAGAAGCGTTGACGCGTTATTTCTTATGGAGTGCCTTATTCAACTGTTGGCGCATTTGTTTACGGCGAACGCATTTAAGGGTTTAATGTAAGGAGACTAATTTTAATCGGAAGTAGTTTTATTGTTGTCATAGTTGGATAACTTCATGCGGGAGCGAGTGAGCGTTCCTTGCAAGAAATCTTCGAAGAATTTTTTTGGTATCTAAATTTGAATTTTTTGTATTCTGAAAATGCTATTTACTTGGTGGACATTTGACGTTAGTTTCATTTTAATCGCTTCAATGGGTATAGTTATTGCCTTTGAAAATAAATTCAAGTTCAATTGCATTCTCAACCCTTTTATTTTTATCGGAAAGGCTGCTAAGCAGCACTCGATTTAACCGTTAAATATGTGGGAAAGGACAAAAAGTTCGGTAATTTAGGGACCCGGTGATGATCTCTTGACGAAATGATGGCAACGACAACAGGTGCAATTGGGCAGGAAACGAAGACAAACAGCAGTTTGTCATTCAAGAATTGAGCGGATTGTGCAATTGTTTAGTGACGCGATAATAATTACCAGCAATGAATGAGCCAAGAGTCTCTTAAGGAAACAGAACTATGATGGTGATGAATGTTTGCACACTCGCCGATGGTGGAGGAATAATTAAAACATTGTCAGCGCGCTAGTCACTGCAATAAAATTGCTAAATTGCATGCAGTTCCACTCGCTCTTTCTCGCTCTGCAAACGATTGTGAAGAAGTGTAAACATTTTTCCCTTGATAATCAAAAATCGTTTTCTGATGGCTTTGCTAGGCCTTCAATGCTCAAACAGACTGTTTGGGGACAGCGTTGTTAAGAAATGAGCAATTTCCTTATCGCGCGCAGCAATTTTTGTTTGATATCAAAATTCCCAAACTATTAAGTCACATGCAAGACGAGCTCACAAAAATTCCGCTAATTCCGATGGAAATGATTTATTTGTTTACTTTCGGATAAGACTCTTCATCAAATAATATTAAGTTAACTTTATCGCACCTTAAAATCGCTTTCTGCTTTTTTCCGATGACGTATAGGCTCAAACGCACACATTAGCGCTTCGCTTCTCTGAAAGTTACCGCTCGCGTTCCTCTTTCGACCCGATCGTCTGATTGTTACACGTTTAGAGCTTAAAGCGTCTTAATCCGAATGAATCATAAATCAATCGATCATTGTACGTTTTGGCAGAGTTTTTCAGAAGTAATTATGGAATTCGTAACAAGTCGACTTAGCGACTTGACACCAACACGAAAGTTTCGAAATTAACAATCTTCCATCATTCGCAGTTCAGTCATTTGTTTTGTCAGCGGAAAAATTTCTTCGCGAGTAGACGTTTCGACGTTTCGAGAGTAAACAATTTCTCACGTGGCCATCAAGCAATAATTTTGATGGATTAACTATAGAAAAATTTAATCCCTCACCAAGAGAAACATTGAGCAATTTTGCTCGACCGAGAATTATTTTTATTTCTTTCGGCGTGTTTAAGGCTAATCCCATATGCCAAGATTTTTAATATTAATTGACTATAAAAACGTTAACACACGGCTTTTTCTATACGTTTTCATACATCATGGATTAGCGCGGATTTTTTTATTCTTTCCTTGTATATTTTCAAACACGAAAATACGATAAGCGTAATAAATTTTATCGGGCTTCGAGAATTAAGTTTTTCGGAAAATTATTTACTTTTCATTAAGTTGGCCGTGAGTGTTCGTAAACGACTCACATCGTTGGAATGAACGAGGGGTTTAAACACCATAACAAATATTGAATTTGATGGGCTTAAGCTCAAGGCAATCAAGCCTTAAGAAGCAGTCAAAGACGATAGTGAAAATCTTGAGTCGTCTTCGAGGAGGATCTTCATTTTTTCGGTCTCACAAAGTGCTGAGGATTAAGCGGCCAGTGTCGACGAAACGTTGTCGAATAAACTTTTAATATAAATTTAAATTCCGTTGATTGTAAGACTTGCCTCTTGGAAAGTCGAGCAGCCTCGCGATCCTCTTGCATTGATTCAACCCATTATTTTGAAAACGTCGCCTTCGAACGTTGCTTTACGTTTCGGCGGAGAAAAAATAATCCGCGAAAGAGATTAAATTTTCACACTTGTAAAATTAGCATTGAGCGAAAAAAAAATATTCTTAATTCCGAAAGTCGCATGTCTCTCTTGAGATATCCGTCATAGCTCGAGAGGATGGAATTTATATTCCCCGCTAAAACGACAGATATTCTCCCCGGCTTCAACTTAATCAGTCTCTGCAGATGCCAAGAGATTTCGCTTAATCGCGTTTTAATAATATGCAATTATTCATCTTCTCTTCTTATTTTACGAGAGCGACAGCCTCGAATTAAGATAAAGCTTATACCGACGACTCAACGACTTGTTCATAAACTGAGTGATAAAACTATAACGGGAGAGTAGAAGGAGGAAGGGCTTCAGCGATCATCGCATTGTGCTCTTCACGGTGAGCTGTGATCTTTTGCTTGCAGGAGAAGCTTAAAAACAGTTTTTAATCTAGCGTGAGTATTAATCATGCAATAAATTTAAAATAATCCAATCGGATTTAAATAATTAATTTATATATTTCATTAGCGTCTTAACCAACACAAGCAGTGAATTTATTATGAAAATTGTTTGCACGTCGCGCTTATTCACCGGATCTGCTCGTAAGACTCGTCGATCACGACCTTTTCAGCTCTTAGCATTTATTTTCCTTTCACGTGAGTTGAAAATCCCGCATCGAAGGAAAATTAGTTAGAACGAGGCTTAGCTAGAAGCCCAGTCGGAGAACACCGGGTGCAATTCGCTTACGGCTGTATCGAATTTCTTCAGATCGCGGATTATCTGTCAAACAGAAAAACTACAATTTCGTTTTCCTTTCTGGGTAAAATGGCTTACAGTGGTGGCGGAAAAAATCACATAGTTGATTTATAAATAATTTAATCTCATTAAAGTCGCTTTGACGAGACCGTTCTTGAAGCGAAACCTCTAAGTATTTTCATGAGAAAAGTCACATTTTTGGATTAGGCACAAACACAGCCATACGCTGAGCCTCGCTAAGGCTGAAAAATTAGTGTTTCGTCTTAAATCCGAATTAATTTTTCTCCGTTCAGATCGCAAAAGCTTCTCTTGCTTGAAGTGTTCTCTAGATATTTTGGATTATTCTCCTGAATCCCGAGGAATATGATCCAAATTATTATTAAACGCTCATCGTTGTCGTGGGGAAGGTGGATGAGACAAGAGGATGAGTGGAAAATACGAGGAAGAAAGCAACTCCTCAAGAATGTAAAAAGGATTATGCGCGAGTTCAAAATATTAATTTGTAGCTTTGCTCCTAATCTCGCCTCCCGAACGTACTTAAGGATGAAAAAGTTTTCTTTCATTATAGCTTCACGTCTCGTCGTTTCGTAGTTAGCAGCGAAGAAAAAATTCGAGAGCGGATAAGACGAACTTAAGTATCTTTAATATAAATTCTAAATGAATGAATTAAAGAAGGGGATTAAGAGTTTTTACACGTTGAGGGAGAAAGCTTTGAAAATCAAAGTTCGCAATCGAATCGCAAACAACGAGAAAGAAGAATCGAGAAATCCATTTACGAGTCAGAGACATATTAGCTAAAGCCAAGGCGAGGCAAAAGTGCTTGAAACTTGGGGATTATTTCATTTGGGATTATCGCTCTCCCTTCTCTCCCAAATCACTTTATGTTGTGCCGAAAACGAGCACAATCGCAATCGGAGTCGACATCAATTCTCTGACACATTTCGAGCTTCGCGACGATGAACGACGAAATCATTATTTTAATTAAAATCGTATCAGATTATCCCTAAATAATCCGTTAAGAGATTATGCAATATCAGACGAGCAGAGACTTGCGAGCTTGGAAGACGAAGCATAATGCAGGCGCACACACGAGCATTAACTCTCCCAGAATAAGATCTATCTGTTGGTTCGGTTTAACATGGAAAGCGTACACATTAACATTCACATTTCTCTATATCCTATTTATTACGAGGAGGAAATAAATCCCAAACAGCCAACACAACAGAAATCCCAAACGCTAGAGAATATCAGCAAACACAGAGTTCGAGCACGAGGAGGAAAAATGTAATGTATAAATCCATAATACAGTAATCCAGATTAAGGATTAACTTGATTGATAATACAGCGATATTCGCTTTAGCCAGAGCGTTTCTCCCTCACAGAATGAGATTTTATTCACATCGAATCTTTCTTCTTGAAATCTTCGAATGCTCGTCGCTATAGGAATGACGACGACAATGGATTTAGAGTCAGTAAAAAGGAGCGTATGGAACAGACGTGAAGAAAACATTTTCTTTAGACGCAGATCAAGAGATTTACTATTGGAAAAGGGATAAACTTCGTCTTCAATCTCGACTGTGTGTATTTTTGTTGTTTCTCCGATGCAAAAAAAGCGGCAACCAGCTCTTCAAGGAACGGGTAATAATTCACTTTAAGCATTCGAAACGGGAGAATTTTATTTCGATATCATTATGGGAAATGAAAAGGGTTGAAATAAATTTTTATAATTGCACAATGTGCTGTGCCTGTTCAACTTGAGAACATTCGATTTTATTCGAGCGGTGACTTTTTGTGAATGAGTTTCTGTCCTCAAAAATAAAATATTGCAACACTTTCTGTCATTTAAGGATCGGTAATAAGGCTTAGGGGCAGCTCGGACTTTCCGAAAAACCATTTTTCTGTTCAGGTGTAAAAGAGGCATTAGGTAGATTTTAGGGTTTGCAACACCTTTTGTTTGTTTGTTCTTGTCCTTGAGAGTGTTGCTCAACTGCTGTTTGTGCATTTTTCGTTGTAACTTCGAAGAAGAACTCGGGAGATATTCACCTGTGTTACATTAGCTGCGACCCATGCTTCCGCGAAAGTTTCCATTGCACTTTGAAAATCCATAACACGACTCAACACTGACAGTGAATCAACCATATGAATTACCAGTTATGATCACTCACTAAACAAATTCATTTGATTTCACTTTGCCGCAAAATATTTACTTTGTGCCGCCTGAAATTTATTGCAGCTTTAAGTTTCATCAGAATCTAATCAAAAGATTCTTCTCTTAGTCACAATGCTGAATTTTTCATTGAAAAGTTCTTGTTAATCGCAATATCACTTCAACTGCTTTCGCTTTATCTTTGTTCAAATAACCCAAAATAAAAAGAGAATAAAAGTTCATATGCGTTGATGCTTGAGAACGAAATCGACTATAAACCGTCCGCTCACACGGAGCTCTGCTGTGCAACTGTGTCGGCAAACGAATTTAGGAAATAAAACACAAACACTCGGCGTACGAAAATCCGAAACACAGGCGAGAAGCGAGAATAATACAGAGCGACACACAAGCGATGATACGTGCTCGATGGTTGGATTTCGAATAGAAACGAATTTTCCGTCAACCCCGCGCGAGGGAAGAAGAGCAAAAGCTTCGGAGATCTATCCAAACAAAATGCAGTGTGATAAGTGAGCCGAAAAATTCGCTTCGTTTGTCTTCACCGCTTGAATACGAGAGCGATACTACGCAAATGTTCTTCTTGTGCAATTCTTTCGGCAAGAATTCTTCAAAACTCTCGATGGTGTCAAGCTCTGCAATATTTTTCTTTGTCTTGCCGCCGACTCGAGATAGCATTTTCTTAGTTATAGTAAACGTCTTGGGCTTCGACAGCCACGTTTAGTGCTGCACTGAGAGAACACGAAGAAAGCTTTCGGATAAACTCGGCTCGTGTTGCTTTAGAGTGTCGGTGCGCTCCTCCATGTCACACGGCTGGTTGTGGTTGTGCGTCGAGAGAGTATTCGTCTGGCATAGAAAGCAGAAAAGAAGTAAAATCATCTCCGAGATATACAAGGATAAGAAGCAGTTGTGGAAAATTCGTGTTGTTGCGACTAGAGAGAGGAAAATATCTCTAATCAAACCCCCTTTTTTTCTCGTGCCATGTATTGCAATCCCAAGGAGCTCGGGCGCTCTCTCGCAGCATTTGACTTGTTGATAAATTTGACGTGCGCATTAAGTGAATCCCTTATTTCTGCTGTGCGGATATGAACGGCAGTTCTTACGGCTTGCTTTGAGACCCATTTATATACAAAGCCAAGTGGATACATAAGACTTTCCAATACTTTATCGTATCCAATAATATCACTCTTTCCTTCGATATCCAGTTGTGAATTATTTTCCATACAGACCAAGAAAAAGTCGACGCGAGAAAGACGAAGATAAAAGAAACACACAAAAATCTTTCGATTAAAATAAAACACATTTTTTCGCTGTTTTTAAATAAAAATTACTCCGCCCATAAAAGCGATTTTGATTGGACTAAACTCGGGAGCCCGCTTTGCTTAAAATTGCACAATAAATAAACCGAAGAAAATTTGCTCTTGTTCCATCTTCTTCGCCTTGGCGTTGGGCGAGTAAGAAAGTTTCATTAATTTATGTCTTTCGTGCATTTTATCCTAAAACGAAGAGAAAGAGCCCACGCCACATACTTTTGTTAAATAATGTAATAAGTTTCCTTCTGCTCTCGTTGTCTTCGTTTAGTCTCCTTCGTCGTTCGTGCAGCTTTTTAAGAAACATTTTTCACTTTTTATGGTGACAAATATGTGTATTTTGTTGCTGTTACTTGAATAATCTTCCATGCGCAAAGTTTAATGTTTTATTAATGGTTGTCTGCGTTTGAAATGTGATCAGGTTGCGGCATGCAGAACGACTAAAGCTCGCACCATAAATTTGTTTTATGCAGAAACGAAACTTGAGTCGTTCAGAGCTTTTCCCTGGAGAGAAAAGTTTCCTACCGACTAAGCTTTGACATTTTTATTGGAAAGTCCGCTTGTCCTCTTAGTTTAACAGCATCTTTAAGCTTTGCAGACTGATTTGTTCCATTGAATAATTTTTTTCTAAAGACGCTGATGGTAAAATTTAAATTGCTTGAAACGAGGTTACAATGCTGTTTATAAAAACAAATAATCTACGATTTAAAAATTCTCAAAGTACAAATCAAGTTGAAAATCCTTATTGACGAAGCACATGATGCCAAAACCTAAATCATTTACAACTCGATAAATTCGTCAACGTTTCAATGTTCAAATGAATGAGTTACTTAAATGCCTTCCATCTCGCTACTTTAAAATGCATCCTGAAACAGGATTTGTGATTGAATTTCCATGATTGAAATTAGAGCGTTGTAGTTTCAACCATGAAAATTCAATCACAAGACTGCGTCTTAAATTCTGCATATAAAACTTTATTTACAAGACTAAAAATGATTGAAAGGAAATACTCATTCCTATGTATTCCTTAATGTTAATGACATCTAAAATATTGTTATTTGATTACAGGAATTCCAAGATGAAAGTTTCCGTCTAACGCTGTCACAAGGAGCGAAAAGTTTCACCGAAAGCGCAATATCCGAAAAAGCTATCATCGTTGCGAGAAGAGTATAGAACAATGAAGAAAAGCTCCGCAGTGCGCATGAGGAGAAAATATTTCTATCTTCCATGCCTTCTCATTAAGGATGTCTTTGCAGCAGAATAAAACCCACCTATAAAGTTGGCTTGAGCAATCTGATGCTCTGCAGTGTTCATTTCTATCCAGAAGCATGAGAATACGAGGAGAGCATTGTGAGTAAATTTAACTACTCAAGATATGGTGCAGACTTCGTCGTGTTCGTGTGAGGGCAACGAGTAACAAATGAATCGAAGAATAATAAAAAATTTCAATGCTAGCAATCAGCGATATGGATGAAGATTATCAAACGATTATAAAACCTCGCGCGTCAATCGAAAGCCAAACGGCTCGATGAGAATAAAATTACTTAAATCAAATCGACACAGTAAATTCAAGTGATAAGCGATAAGACGTTTCAACTTGACGATGTATTTGCTTTAATTACAAGAGGCAAAATGCGCTCGCTATATGAGACGGAGAAACAAGCAAAAGGTGCCGACATCGTTTAATCAATCATGATCGATTAATGGCATTTTAAAATCACCTTCTCGTTTCACTCTACACTCAGGTACTTTCCATTATCTGGAACAAACACATAGCTGCGATTACACAACCCTGATTTTCACTCTTTTCCTAAAAAAGAACGAACATGTCGTTTGAAGTTAAAGTTATCAGTTGATTATTTCGACAAACACAGATTTTAGCTGTCGCTCAAAATACGCGATTTAAAGTGGAAAATGTGATTTGGTGGAACAGCTTGGTATCTGACGGCGCTGCTTCTACTCAGCGATAGACACGCAGCATTGAAAAAATGAATTGCTTTGTAAATATATCAAGTGTTTATTAAATCAAAGTAAGGGCAGCCACTGGTTCCAGAATATGTTTGTGCGGCGTTAGATATAAACTTCCATTGACTTTGCGCCGATAACGCTGTTTGGCCGGATGATTTTCTTATCATGTTTGTTCTACAGTTTCTTCTGAACATGCCTTAATGACTATATCGCTTTAAATTAATCATCGCGGTTGAGTTACTTCGTTCGCGGACACAATTTTTATCTTTTATCATCCGTTTTTAAACTGACAGCAAGTGGAAGACAAGAACATGTTGAGGCTTTGAGTTCAATTAGTAAATCAATATATTTCAATCACTTGATGGATGTTACTAAGTTGTATCGCGAAATGGAAAATCCAACTTAAACATAAAACGCAGTTGTATCGCAACACTTTCTGACTTATGCAATTTTATGGCTCAAACGCATTCTTCTTACCTGAGTTCATTTGTTTACAGATAAAACAAGTTCTGAGCAATCGTATGTGCATCATTAGCAAACAGCTCATCCTCACAAGACCAAGACCAACGCATGATAAATGACTTTGCCTTTTTCTTCAAATGTTTGTGTCGCCTCAGATGCGACTCCAAAAGTCAATCCTGTAATCCAGTTAAAAGCGTTTAAGGATTATTGTGAAACGAAACCTTTCCGAGAGATTTCTTTCTCTAATTTGATAATTTATATCGTCTACCTGGGCCCAGTTGAGACGAAAAATAAACAATATTAGTGCATTCTCTAACGTGCTTTATGTCGTAGAAAGAGAAGGAGATTTCCTCAAGAAGGATAAAAGATTATTTGAGGGATAAGGTTCCAGTTCTCCGTTTCCTTCTTGCTGCTTAAAGGTGAACAAAGCCGGAGGGCGACGATCATAAATTAAGAATTTAATGTTTCTGCTGTAGCAGATTTCTCTTCCTTTTTTAAGGATCATGTGCTAAGAAACTGCTCGTCACAAAATTGTGTAACAAATGCCCTGAATATCCAACTCCTCTTTTAAATTAATCCTAAATGCCTTCGCCTTGAATCATAAATTATATTTTCGGCAGAATCGTTTTTTTATTGAAGGCTTATTAGCCGACTTCCTATTCCCTCTTCGATTGGAATCAATTTGAGTAATCTCTTATTCTTTATGTCCATTGAATTGAGCTGCAGTTCAGGAGAGACAGACAAACTGAAGCACGATTCAAAAGGTCAAATGCCGCAGACGGACGAAAGGATCAAAAGTTTCTCTTTTATCAAACAACATTTTCTGCTTGCTCTTCTGAAGATGAAACTGAAGGAGAATACGAAAAGTCAATTGACAAGAAGCAAGTCCTTGGGAGCATTCAATAGTCTAAGTCACTTGTCGTAGCTTGTAATTTCACATACTGATCTGGTTAAGACGTCAGCGACGATGCTTGCCCTTAATATTCTTCTCATCGTTGCTATATAGACGACAGAAAGAAATCGAGCAAGAAGACTAAATCGAATTGAGTCGGAGATAGATAAGATATACAACAACAAAAATGTATAATTTATTTCACAAATAAGCGGCTTTTGAACTGACCCCTTCTTACGATCGGATACTTTCATCGGAAGCATCGTCTTCTCATATCATCTGACTTAATACATTTTAATAGCGATGTATACAAAATAATATTTCGGAATTTGTTGTGTAGAATATTCAGTCCTTATCCCCATTAAGTCCCTATCGTGCTCGCCCCGCTTTCTGCTACTTGTTTTTTGTCGACAAAAAGGAATTAAAAATTATTTTCTTGGTCGTCGCTTTATGATATTGTGGAAATCCTCCTAGTTTTAATGATGTAAAATGGAAGGCGACAGAGACAAAAAATACTCGTGACTTATTAAATTTTCTCCTACATTGGGCTCCGGCTATGCAGAAAACAGTTTTTGTCCCCGCCAACAAATAGAATTAATAATTACTTAATTGGGTTACTTAGATTTCTGTCTCTCCTCGCTGCTGTCTCCGTCTTCTCATCTCGAAGAAATCTGCTCATCACAGAAAGAGTTTCTACACTGGCGAAGGAAGCAGTCAAAAGATCAAAAGATTCCTTCGGGCTTGGAGTGGTACGAGATTTTATTTGCTCAATTTTGCACTTTCCGTAAATTAAAAGACTTACGGAGTATCACAAAGTTATTAAATTAATAGTTGTCGTTCCAATTATAAAGACGAGGAACAATCTTCTTCCGATTCTATTTTTTGCTTCTACTCGCTTTCGTCGAAGCACAAAAAAGGGTTTAAGAAGATTCCCTGACTTTCTTATTTAGTTATCTAATTACTTGGAAAATATTGCTTTTCCAGCTCTGTAAACGAACAATCTCATGATGGAATAATTTTATTATAGCCTACGATTTTTGATAATGAGATTCCGTAATGGAATTATATTTCGCCTACTCCCGAAAATGTCGCTGTGAAGCCTTAATAATTTCGAAGCATATTTAACCCTTTGATAAACTGATTGCTTCATCTCCTGTGAATATTCGAATAACGATCGAGATAAGAGGAAACATTTAATTTTCATTGCCTCAGTGAACAATGCGAGCGTTTGTTGGCGTGGGAGGATTGTCAATGTCGAGTTTAGGAAGCGGAGACAGGTGTTAGACTCTACGCTACTATTCGTAAAATATGCAGACATTGATGCGATGATATTATCTGGAATCTCCTGAACTTGCTTCGGGAATAATTTACGTACGCAAAAATTAAATATTCGTAGCAACCGCAATCCTTTTCAATTGCAAAAACATATTTTATTTGTTTACTTTGAGGAGAGGGAAAAATAACATTTTTAATGCCCATGAACAATTACGGAGACGCGCAGCACTGAAGAGAAAGCAGAAAGAAACGATAAAACCACTTAAAATTCATGATAGGATTTGCTTGATGAAGAGAAAAAGAAATTCACCCTAAAAATTGTGGGCTGGAATTGAAAAATGTATTTTTTATCCCACCTTCAGTTAATTTAATAACTTATGCTCTAAAAATTTTGGACGCGCAGTGATTCGTCCTGAAAAGCCGTCGTCAGCGAGATCAAAAGTTTTTATTTTCCCACTTTTTAATGACGAAAGGAAAAGTCTCAGAAAAATTCAGGGTGGAAAATAAACTGCTCGCGATGGGATTAATTGGTACTTTTTACATCATTTTTTGTCGGCAAACAAAATAAATTGAAGTATTAACAAAAATAATGGAATTATTTGAAAAATATTAGAAAAAGGACTAAGACGACTCTCGATGAAACCGTAAACAAGACTCTGAAGAGATGGGGTGAGTTCTGGAATGATGTCGAAACTCATGAACTGAATCATCGGACATTGAAATCTTAAGTTATTATCGATGTGAACAATTCAACTTGCTTGAACATCAGTCGCTATGTTCAGATGGAATCGTAACCTAAGACGTCAACTGATTATTACAAACTTATAATGCAATGTTACTCAATTTATGATCGCAAATAAAAGTAAAATCTAGACGATATTTTTTAATTAAAAACACATAATCTCAAAATGGGTCAGATCGCTTCTTCCCTTCTCGAAACGAACGCTGTTTGCTGTCTTTTAATCTTTCGTGTAATTTTTATGTATTGAAGAACAAGAAAAGATAATTGGGAAATTTCGTGGAAAAATAAAGCGCACGAGCGAGTCACGTTCATGATTTGTGAGTTCAGTAGGAAGGAGATCGGACAGTGGAGACTTTCGCTTGGAAAGCCAATGCTATATTTCTCACTGATAATGGACTTCATAATTCTCGAGTTTAGTTGGAATGAATGCTTCAATTAATTATATGAACCACGAAATAGCGCAATGTGATTAAAATGCTGGAACACTTCAACGAAAATAATTTTTCTTTGTTTTCAAAACGAGAACGATTTTCAGCGGCATTGTTTCCAAAGATTTTCATTAATGGACTTAATTAAACTTAATCCTCGGAGAGAAAATAAAGCATTTTAATATAAAAAGCGAGAGAATCCTTTTTGGCGCAACCGTTCATGAATGAAGAGAGAAGATATTTTATTTTCAACCCTTTTTATTGCATAAAATTATAAAAAGCGAAGAAGCTTGAGCTCCGTCTTCCTCAGAAGGAATAAAACTTCTGGGTCACAATAAGAGAAAATATAGCCCGGCAAAGCTCGCGGTATTAGCGAAAGGATAATGAAAGCGACATAAACATGAAGCGAAATGAGAATCACGAATAGGCGGAAAGCGAAACTGACTTAAGACTTTTATTAAAATGACCGGCACGATCTTATAAAATTAATTGTTTGGTAAATAGGATTTTCGATATGATGAGACTCGGGGATAGCGAGCTGCTCGCGTTCAGTTCAACATTTTGATCGCCGTTTCCATCGTTAAATTGTCGTTCATCGATTTTCATTTTCCAATTTACATTTTCTTACAATTTTTCTTGCTTTTCTCATCTCAAGATGTCTGACGAGCTCTTACAAGTGTAAGCCAGAGAGAAAGCGACATTTGATGTCATTGGTCTCTTTCGATGATTAAACTCGATGAACGGAGGAGCGACGTAGTTACGATGAAAATTTCCACCCTCAATTGAGACGCTGCTTTGAAAACCATCGATATCGTTTCCACAGATGATGTGTGCGAGATTGCGGTCTTTATTAAAAAGTCTTAAACTTCAGCGAATTCGTTTCAATTACGCGAGTAAATTTGGCGCTGCCTCAAATTTTCATTTATTTTCTCCAGAACATTTTTTATCGAGGAAGATAACGCTAGCAATAATAAATCCTTATCGTAGATGTTTTCGTGTTTCGTGGGGTGCATAAAGTTTCGGCGTGGGGAATCGTGAGTTCGAACAAATTCATGGACTTCAGTACGTTATCTACTTTATATGAGAACAGCTCTCGAGCATCATCTGCTTGTTAGAAATTTGTATCTTAGTTTTATTGCAATTTAGCGTCGGTGATTTGAATACTCTGAGCAATTTTGTTCCTTCGCGAAATTCGTTCTGAATTGATAAGCAATTTAACGTTTTATTGCAAACACTTTTCTTTGATTTAAGTGAGTTGCTTCGAAGAACAATGCGTGTGAGTTAAATGGTTTTAAAACTCACATAAATTCTACAAATTTCGATAATTCCACTCGATGTCTGAATGTCATGAAATTTGTTTAAGGTGCTCAATGTGCAGCCGAAGAACTGGGAGTTTCGTAAATTGTCATAAAGTTTACTAAGCGTCGAGGAAAATTGAAACGAAAATTCCTCGCTTACAACCTACAATGCCTTCCGGGCGGAATCCAGCATGCAAAGGAGAGGCGGAAAACAAATGAGGGTGATCAAAAGCGTATGGAAGCGTCGTATCGTTTACGATTGCCGCTCGAACATTGCGAACTGAGTGCCTGAAAATGAATTTAAATGCGACTTAATTTAATGAGAACATTTTGCAAATATTTTATTGGAATTTAAGTACTCGGCGGAAAACAGCAAAGAATCTGGACGAAAATGATTTCTGTAACATACTTAAACTTCAGGCAGTGGCTCGACCTTCAACGGAAAAAAAATACTTCTAATTAGAAACTTCCGATAGATGAATGAATTACTCTGCTCTCATGCGAGTCGCACAGTACGGCGAAAGTTTAAGTTACGAGAAAGTCTCGCCACATTTGTTGGAAGCTTGTCGAAAGAAGGTGAAAGCTTTTGTGGTATCGTTAAGAACAGAAAACCGGAATTCAAGATGACTCAATTTTCAAGTTTAAGTGAATCTGCGAGTGACGCACTTCGCAGAGTTGTTTCGTTAATCAATTGGATGATTGTGAGTTGCAGTCGACACATTTTCGTCTACTTCACTAGTTCAAATTCGACTAATACGCTGGCGAGACGAAAATCTTAGCCGGGCTAAGTTAAACTTGAATCTTGACAGCTCAAAGTAAGTAAATTAGTTACCGCCCACGCACTAAGCTTCTCCTTTAGCTGAAAGAATATATTTTGGCAGACGGAAAGGAGGCACGTTTACGTCTTTTGAACTTGAACACATAAAACTTGAACTACTCTTTCCCGGGTGTGCATAATAAATAATTTCTCTCTCTATTTGATAAACCAGCGTGTGTTTGCCTGTCACACAGTGACAAATACGAGACAACTAAAGTACTGATAATACAAGAGTTTAAGCTCCGATTCAACTCATTCGTCTTAAGTCAGTGCTCGAGACGAGAGCCCCTTTCGGACAAGAGTCACTTTCGTCTCGCGAAGCACGATAAGAAATCAAAAAATTTGATAAAAGTAGAAAATTTTCTGTGAAAGTGAATAAATATTGAGTGCAGTAGTTTCAAATTTGTTAGGCACTATGTCTGAGTCTAACGAGAAAGCCAAGAACGTCGAGGAGTCACCACTCGTTTTCACGGAAAAGTTACTCGAAGCAGACTTTGATGAAGTTTATAGACAATACCCGCTTTCAGAGGACACTTCTTGCGGAATTGGATTCGTTCGTGGAAAATGCTTGCAAATGTAAGAGGAAATTTGTTCAGTCTACCCAAACTTATCAAACTTCTTCCTTCTCAGATTCGCCAACAAAAAGGTTTTTGTGTAAGTACAGCGATAAATTTTCCCCGTTTGAAGCTTAATTGAATATAATTTGATACTCACGTCATCTTCTCTTCTGTTCATCGTTGTCGTAAAGATTTTTCTACGGCATCGTAGGGTCGCTGTTCAGCGCAACTTACGCCTATTTCAATGGCACAATCACTACTATTGAGAAACGCTACAAAATACCTTCAAGGAATACAGGGATCATCTCAACAGGCAACGACGTTAGCTCGTTATTTATCTCAGCCGTACTTGCTTACTACGCAGGGAAAGGGCATCGCCCGAGATGGATTGGTTTCGGGCTCTATACAATTGTCGCGTTTTGTTTGTTGACAGCACTACCTCACTTTCTTTATGGACCTGGAGATCAAGCTCTGTCCTTGACGCGTGAATACGGCGCAGCAGAGAACGACGAAGTGACCCTCGAAGTTCTCGAGAAACAAAAACAGAAAACTCTGTGTCGCACAAATATCACAGCGGGTATCGCGGAGTGCGAAGTCGAGGAGGGCAATCTTGCTCCACAACTTCTGCTCTTTGCCGGTCAACTCGTCGCTGGAGTCGGACAGAGCTTGTTTTATACTCTTGGTGCAGCCTACATTGATGACAACGTCAAGAAGTCAAAAACGCCCGCCCTTATCAGTTTGTCGTATTTTCTTCGTCTTCTGGGCCCAGCTGGCGGCTACGCCTTAGCTTCATTCTGCCTTAAGATTTATATCTCGCCAGAGTTGACTCCAACGATTGACAACAACGACCCGAGGTACGAATTGATTCAGAATCGCGACCAAGACATTCAATTAAATGTACTCACAGATGGCTTGGAGCATGGTGGCTCGGATGGCTTATACTCGCAGTTTCCCTCTTCATGTTTGCGTTTGTCATGTGCATGTTCCCTAAACAGCTTCCAAGAGCTGCAGTTAGAAAGCGAATCGCGTCTGAACGTAGAAAGCGGGGAATGAAAAGTCTTGAACCTGAAACTGTCGATGAGATTCCAGCGTCATTGAGGTGAGAAGATTTATTTAAGAAGACGCATTTAAAGTGACACATTTATTTATCAGTGACATGCTCGTGACCTTCAAGCGTTTGCTTTCCAACGTTATTTTCATGCTCAACAATCTGGCTTCAATATTTTACTATTTCGGTTACATGCCTTACTGGATTTTTACTCCGAAGTACATAGAATCGCAGTACAAACAATCAGCTTCAGTCTCAAGGTAAATTAGAGTTGAAAAACTTAAGATTCTTATACGCTAACAATATTTTCTTAGTTTGGTGACAGGAACTGTCGCGTTAGTCTTTTCTGCAATCGGAGTTTTGAGTTCAGGGGTCGTGATTTCCAAGTTCAAGCCCAGAGCTCGTTATCTAGCTATATGGAACGTGTTCGTTGGAGCTTTATCTGTAATTGGAATGGTTTCTTACGTTTTTTTGGGCTGCACAGAGAATGAGAACTCTGTTGTCATCAACAATCCACTGCAGTAAGTCATACCTTTGATGCAAACTTTGTTTAGCAATTCACTGACACTTTATTTCATAGGAACAGCATTTCGTGTAATTCGAATTGCAATTGCGATTACGTAAAATATTCTCCAGTTTGTGGCGCCGATAACAAAACGTACATAAGTGCTTGTCATGCTGGGTGTAAACTAACTCGGAGCGAAAACAATACGAAGGTAAACAACACAATCCGCTAAACAAATTCGTTACGAAAATCGCGCAAGCTAATCATAAATCTTCAAATGTAATTCCTTATCAGATAGATTATCTTTCGACTTCGTCTGTTGACTCGCAAAACCTTTTTTGGAAGTCGTTGCATCTTCTCGCGCTTTAACTGTAGATTCCTTTCGAAACAAGCCACTCCAGTTTATTCCCATTTCATTGATAACCCGAGCACTCGAAATTCAGAATCAATCGAACGTTTATTGTGATACTTTTCCAATCTGCCCTCGTTTCAGTTCTTTGAGGACTGCTCGTGCATCTCAAATACACCAATGCAATTCGAGTCGTTCACTCTACCACCGGAGCATACCGACATGACGTTGAGTGGCATTTTCACCACGATGAAGGTAAATCATATACAGTTGATCATGCAGAAATAAGCTAACAAGATTATTTTTATTACAGAATTTCGTAACAGGCGGCTATGCTAAAGACGGCTCATGTCCAATTAACTGTCAGAAAGAGTTCTTCCTTTTCTTGGCTGTAATGTGCTTTACAAAGTTCGCTGGCGCCAGCGGACGAGCGAGTAATTTCCTCGTTTCTGTTCGATGCGTTGAAGAGCGCGATAAGACCGTCGCGATGGGATTCGGCCTAATGTTCATGTGCTTCTTTTCATTCATTCCAAGTCCGATTTTCTTTGGTGCTCTACTGGATCGAACCTGCCTCGTTTGGGGAAAAACTTGCGGAGGCACCGGAAATTGTTGGCTTTATGATGGCGAAGTTCTTAGGTTTGTATTAAAATTGCGTCTCAAGTTTTTTGACGCTTGTAATATTTCATTTTACAGATATTGGATGAACCTGATTGCCGCGGCGTTCGTCACTGTTGGCGTCTTTTTTGATGCAGGAGTCTGGTACTATGTTAAAGACCTCAAAATTTTCGACGAGGAAGTCAAAACAAAAGAGTTGGAGCTGGTGGATAAAGAGGAAGAAAACCAGATAGAGAAACCATTGAGTTAGAATAAAATGATATCTGATTTGATTAAGTTTAAGCAAGTTCTTTTGGGTGGACAATTCTAGTGTCTTGTGATCGTTTACATGTTGAGGTCGTTCATTCCTTTCCTTAATGGGAAATAAAAGTCCGACGAAAGCTTTTATCTTCAGGGTCACGTCGTTGTTGAAGCTCTTCAAACAGCGACATGTCAGATAAAGATTTCAAAGCTGATTATTCGTGTTGCAGGTGGATTTGGCTTCAGTCTGATTAAATGCTTTCATGTGAACAGGTGGAAAAATTTAAAATGGCAAAGAAATTGCAGCACGAGTTGACTGAAGGCCAAGGAACTAAGAAGGTTGCAGATGATTTGTTGCCCATTGAAATCGTTGAACCTGAATTCGACGAAGATACGAGATGTGGATTTTGGAAGTTCAAAGGAGATTGGGCTCAAAAGCTAGCCTCGAAGAAAGTTTTCCTTGTGGTTCACTCACTTTCAGGCATGATGTACAACGCTTGCTTCTCTTACTACAGCGGAACAATATCAACATTGGAGAAACACTATAAGCTATCCAGCACTGAAACCGGATATCTAGGCTCAGTTTATGACCTTGTTGCGACGTTCGTCTCTCTTCTCGTGCCTTACTATCTATCCAAAAGTCACTTTCCTCGCTGGATGGGATTCTCAATCTTCTGCTACGGTCTTTCGTGTCTCGTTTACATCATTCCTTACCTTGTTTATGGCGCTGGTGATCCCGCTTTGCTGCTGACAGATGAGTTTGGGGAAACTTTCGATTCGAATACAGATCACGATATCATTTACCAAGCAAAGATGGAAGATCTCTGCTACGCCAACAGTGAGAATATCGATAAGATTTCGATCTCAAATAACAGGTTTTTTTTTGCAGAGACCCTTGAAGATTGCTCTGGAGATAAAGGCGATGTCGTTCACATGGTTGTTGTAGCATCGTTTTTGCTCTCGGCGATACTTGGCGGATTTTCTGGATCGATTTATTACACTTTGGGAATCGTTTTCGTCGATGATAACGTCAAGAAGTCGAAAGCTCCAATGTTGCTATGTCTCTCAAATTTTGTGCGGCTTCTAGCCCCAGCCGTTGGATATAGCTTGGCTTCTTACTGTCTCAAATTTTATATCGCTCCCGAGCTTCACCCCAAAATAAACGACAAAGATCCGCGTTGGATTGGCGCGTGGTGGGTTGGATACGTCATATTTGCGCTTGTGATGTTCTTTTTCGCTCCAATCATTTGTGCGTTCCCTAAGATTTTGCCAAGAGCTGCACTGAGAAGGAAATATGAGAAGCTGAAGCAAAGCGAAAACCCTGAAAATATCAGCGGAGATATAGACGAAGAAACCACAAAAACTTTCAAAGGTTCTCAATCCTTTTCTCTCAAATGGAAAATTTCTCAACTGATTTCTTTTCAGACTTACTACAAACATTCAAGCGACTCATCAAGAACAAAGTTTACTTCTGCAACACGATGGCAGCTATCTTTTACTGCTTCGGTTACGTCCCTTTCTGGTTCTTCGAAGCCAAGTATATTCAAATTCATTTCCTGTTTTCGCCTTCAACTGCCAACGTGATCACTGGAACGGTTTCATTAGTTTTCTCGGCTATCGGCCTTTTGTCTGCTGGGATTATTATAAGTGTGTTCAAGCCCAGGGCGAGATATCTTGCGCTTTGGAATATTGTTACAAGCATTATCTCCTTGTGCGGAATTATTGGTTACGGATATTTCAGTTGCACCGCAGGAAACAATTCTTTGATCATGCAGAAGTGAGTTAGAATATGAAACATCCGAAAGATTTTGCTTAACACTATTTTGCAGTTCACAAAATGCCTCTGAATGCAACATGAACTGCCAATGCGACTATGTTCAATTTGCGCCGATCTGCGGTGAGAATGACGTCACATATATCTCGCCTTGTCACGCAGGCTGCTCCGATACAACAAGCCACGAGAATGGAACAATAGTTTTCACGGGCTGCGGATGCATCAACTCGACTGCTGAAGATTCGTTTGGAGGATCGGCTGTGAATGGAGCTTGTCCAATCGATTGCATGCCCAAATTTACTATCTTCTTCATCATTTTGTGTTTGAACAAATTTATTGGCGGTACTGAAGGAACGTCCAACTTTCTACTTGGGATGAGGTATAAAGATTTAGCAAAACAGCCGATGATTCTGTTAATTTTAATCTCCAGATGCATCGATAAGAAAGACAAAGTAATTTCAATCGGACTCTCAACAGCACTTATCAGCTTGTTTGCAATTGTGCCAAGTCCAATTTTCTTTGGATGGATCATTGATAGATGTTGCTTGTTTTGGGGAAAAACATGTTCGAAACAGGGCAACTGTTGGCTGTACGACACAGAAACGATGAGGTGAGAGAAAGTTGCTTTTGAAATGTGCTTTAATCACAGCTCATTTAGATATACGTTGAACATGACCGCTGCTGTTTTTGTTCTGGTCGGAACGATCTTCGATATCGGAACTTGGTAAGTCAGTTTTTCTCAAATTGGCAATTACGTAACGACAAATCTACAGGTATCATTCCAAGGACGTTCAGATTTTTGACGACAATGAAGATCAGTTTGACTTGAAGTCTTTTTTGGGAAAGAAAAAATCGAAAGCTGCAGAAAAAGAGGAGAAATATGAACTCAATTTACGCGAATAAATTATCATCAAATATCAATATTGAATAAAAATCTAATTCTTCAAATAACATACATATGTATTAAAACCCTTATCTTTTTAAGTCGCTCAAAAATCGAAAACGATGGCAATGTTTTCTTATTTTGTACCTTTGCTAATCCTCACTCATACGGATGGCGCCATTTATTTTGTTAACCTTTCAACCCAAAGTTAATCTCGAGATTAAAAATCGGTCTTCGATGAATCACCACAAATTTAACATAGAGCTAAAAGCGAACAAAGTGCCAAAGGCCTGCAATTATCAGCTGCAATTAGGCTCGATCGATCAGTTACTAGTTAAATTTTTGCGACCTAAGTATGAGTGATAGACCTAAAACTCTTCCACACTTTTACCGTCAGAATACTCGAGGAACGTTTTTATTTTCGATAAAGGTCAATCAGTTGACTTGAAGCTACGCAACCTTTGAACGATCCCCATATTATTCGGCGTCTTTTCACATTCGTGTTTATTCCTTCAATCAGTGCAGACGTCAATTCGGAGCTCTCCCGAACACAAAACACTTTTTTTTAATTAAAAATCGATATTGTCACAGGTAATTAAGTGCAAAACTTTTGAACGCAATATGTTTTATGGTGATTTAAAACATTTCCGGCGAAGGATTGAGTAACAGCTTCTTATCTTTGCTTTTGCCATTGAGTCCGATCAGGAGTTCCGAGAAACTATCGGCGATAAGTTATCGCACATTCGATCTTCTACATTTATACGAAAAGCTTGCAAATTTCACCATTTGAAAAATACCTCGAGTGATTTGCGTTTTAATTCGTCTCGTAAATTTTAAAGATTTGCCTGGAGAACGGAAGGTTCAAGTGTGCTTACATCATCAATGATCAGCATGAAGAAAATCGCCATCATTCTGTCCTTTATTTTATTGTCTTCAACTTTTGTCGATGGCGGTCCGTTGGCCTATGGAATCTGTCAAACTGGATGTAACGCAGTCGTGGTTGCCTGTTACGGTGCTGCAGGATTTACTTTCGGAACAGGTAAGATCGTAAAATATTAGCCAGAGAGATTCACTAACGATTAATTTTTAGTGACTGCTGGAGCTGGCGTGCCAGCTGCTATCATCGCCTGCAATGGTGCCTTAGGTGAGCTGACATTGTACAAAATTAGAGTCGATGAACTTTGAACTTTTGACGCTCCAAAAAGGCTAACTTTAAATCATTTTTTATTATTTTAAGGTATTTGCATGGCCGGATGCATTGCAGCAGGATTCGCTCCGACGCCTTGAGAACCTAACTAGATAAACCTCAATCAGAAGCGGTCACTTTGCAACTTATTGTCAGGACGAAATTACTTCAAAGTATTTAAAATAAACGATTTTATGACATTTGAATCCAATAAAAATAAATAACGACAAAAATTTATTTGAATTCAAGTTCGTCTCCCTCGTCAGATCAAAACAAATCGAAAAAGTTTTCGGTGAAATTATTTTTTGGGATTCCTCGCTGTGCAGGCAGATCTCACGGCCACGACGGGATAATCAAGATCTCCAATGAAGTGATCGAAGGTGAATGACTTTAAAGTTCTATGAAACGAGTGCGTGCCAGGAAGTAGAAAGATTTATCTTGAAATTTCGATAAGAAGAAATTGGGGCAGATAGCGATAATAATTTATAGAGCGCTCAAGAGGCAGTGCACTGAACTGTAGTCATGAGAGAGTTTGAAACAAAGTGGAATACCGCTATACATGTTAATCAAATGAGAAAAGTCAAGAGCTTAGCAAGTTAACATCTGATTTTTCGCAACGAGTTCAAGGCCGCGAAATCGGAACAAAAAAAAAAATATTGTGATATTTCGAGAGTAAACCAGCGATTCAGAGAGTAAATAATTTGATTTCGCGTAGCATTGTGTGCGCTACGGTCGAAGGAAGCAAGTGTGAAAAGTGAAAAGAATTCAGTTCGGTTTCAAATTAACGAGTCGCATTTCTTCGAGCTCAGCTGTGGATTTAGCGAAAGTCAAGTGAAAAGGTTGAATGAAAATCTGCGGAATGATCTGAATTGTTGATCACAAAACTATTTGCACGACAATGAACTTGAAATTTTTCCGCAATCGTCCTTCGTTCTCTATTGCGCAAGTCCCAAAAGTTGTCGCGAAAATGAGAGAAACATCTGCAACGAGAGAAATGGAAAACTCATATCGCACGTGCTTAGACTCAGAGTTTTCTTGTCAGCTGTTTTGTCGAGCGCGCCAAGACATTTTCAAGACACTGTGGATTATCTTTGAAGCTGCAACAACTGCGAAACCGGTTGCTTGTTTGAAAGACTCTTTGATTAAACAAGCCCTGTGTCGATGCCTGCGGTTCAGTGTAACCAAATTTCCAGCCGCGCGTGTGAAATCGTCAAATAAACGATAGCGGAGTTTATTTTTATTGGGAACTTTGTTTTCATACGCAATCCACAACAAACGAACTCAATCATACACGATTATCTATAAAAAGATTGATGACGTTTCACTGTTTCGCTGCCTCCTTATCTGTCTTCGACGCTGCGCCAGAGCTTCTATGTTATCAGCTAGCTAACAACGTTTGTTTTCCTTCTCTTTTATAGCTCATGATAATTGGCGATATCTAAATTGCGTCGACAGAATCGTATGAAATATGCGATTGGATGACATAGTTTTAAGGTGAGTTTGAGTGCGGCTCAGTTACTGAACGCTCGTTGATTCTAAATGGAGCGAAGTGACGTTAGAAGGTTCGATACAACTGTACAACTTCCTATGAGTAATCTTCGTCCTTGCTTTATTTTAGATACCAGAAGAAAATCGGATCGTACGATAAGCAGCAATGGGAGAAAACACTGGAGGAACAGAAAATAATTGAGAGTGCACTTAGCTTCCCGTTGCGCAGCACAAAGCTCAAGACAGACTTGATAGATGTCGACTTGGTGCGCGGCTCCACTTTCCCAAAAGCTAAACCGAAACAGTCTTTGCTCACAGTTCTTTACCTTTCGATTCTTCGCTACTTCTTTCTGCCACTCTATGCACGATGGTGGGTGAAAGAGACATCGGCAAAAGTATTTCTGCTACTTCTTTCGCTCTATTTACTGCAAATGGTAAACTGGGCAATTTATTCTTTGCACGTGAAAACGAATTTGAAAGTGAACGACGGGGAAGACGACGAGAATTTCGTGCCATTATGTGAGTTGCTTGTGCCGATGGTTTTGGCCATGCTGCTCTGTTTCATTCACTCTCAAATTGTCGCCACTTCGGCTACTTCCTCGCGATCTTCCAACAAGCGTAGACATAAATTGAACCTAAATCGCGGCGTTGGAAACGATAAGACTCGTCGGAAGAAAAAGGGTTTAAGGTGAGAGAACCAACGCTTATCAAGCTTCACATTTTTATTATTGGCGAATTCAATTTCAGACAACGACCGTCGAATATTTCTTCTCTGATTTCTGCTGATCTGAATGCAATGAATGACTATGATACTGACGACGAACATGGGCTGAAGCTCCCACGCAAAGTGAAATCGAATTTGAAAGTTAAACTTGACAACCAGCATCTTCAAAGTAGTTGCATGAAGCTAAATTTATTGAAACCTGGCTGTTCCTCAAGTATTAAAGGCGAGTCCTCAATTGTTAGAAGGCGAAATGTGAACTGGGAGTCGCCGATCAAAATTTCTGTGAATTCATTGCCAGCTGACGGAGGCGATGCAAATGACAAACGACGAAAGACCTCTGAGAGCATCACTGGCGACGATGGATTCGAAAGTTTAACAGGGAAGAGTTCAAGCGGCGAAGACAACTTGCTTCGCCAAACACCAAGTTTGCAATCGGATAGCGACACCGATACATTGCGTAGTGAACGCTCCACTCCAGTGAAAATATGTAAGAAAGCGGCTAAAGAGTCGTCAGATACCGACGAAGAGAACGATGACATCGAGTCGTTAACACCAACGTCATCCACTCATCAGTTTGAGACAACAGACGGCGAGTACATTGGAGTTACATCAAACAGTGAGACAGAATGTTCCGTTGATCATTCAGATGATGATTTGGACGCAGTTTCTCCTACAACGATTTTGAATCCAAACGACTCAAGCGAGAAAGTTACGTGCACCCTTTGGACTAAGCACGACGCTAAGAAGGCAGAGATGAGCGTTTTGGACATCGGTAGCTACATCATTCAACGTGTCGACTCAATTCCAGAGACTTGCGACTACGTTTACATCGGACTTGTCCTTAGTCTAATCCTGTCGCTGACGCCAACTTATTGCCGTCTGTGCGAGGTCGCTCTGGACTCGAACTCTACCGGAATACCACACATAATTTTCGATCTTCCGAGAGTTATGATGGCCCAAGAGTCCCCGTCGGTTTCCTTCTCTTCGCTGTTTGATCTTGCGTTCGGACAAAGCAGCTGGGAGAAAACTCTGCTGATTATTTCAACAGTTCAACGGCTCATTCTGTCCTTCCTGTTCTTCTTCCTTCTTGCTGTTGCTGAACGAACGTTCAAACAGAGGTGAGTTCATCTTTGACATGGAAAGATATCAATGAAACTGAATTCATTTTAGATTTCTCTATGCAAAATTATTTTCACATTTGACATCAACGCGACGAGCTCGAAAGTCTTCGATTCCACATTTTCGACTCAACAAGGTCAGAAACATCAAAGCATGGCTGAGCGTTCGTTCTTATCTGAAGCGGCTCGGACCACAGCGATCCGTCGACGTCATAGTGTCGGCAGCCTTCATCACAACTTTGGTGCTTCTAGCTTTCTTGAGTCTGGAATTTCTAAAGGACGCGGAACACATTCACTCACAGATGAACTTAGAGGCTCTGATGTGGTCATGTGCACTGGGCGCATTTCTTCTCCGTTTCATGACATTAGGAGCAAAGATCAACAAGAAGTATCGATCCATATCTGTTCTCATCACCGAGCAAATAAACCTTTACGTGCAAATCGAACAGAAACCGCAAAAGAAGGAAGAACTCGGCGTGTCAAACAGCGTGTTGAAGCTGGCCAGCGATCTCCTCAAGGAAGTTGATTCGCCTTTCAAGATTTCGGGGCTGAGCGCCAACTCTTATTTGTATAATACCGTCAAGGTCGTCGTCCTCTCGGCGCTTTCTGGCGTTCTGTCGGAAATGCTCGGCTTTAAACTCAAACTCCACAAGATCAAAATTAAATAAAACAGTGACTTAGACAAATAGTTTTAAAATTGTAATTGTTCATGTTGTTTCTAAACCAATTCAAACAAAGTTTATTGACTAGAAAAAATCTAATAAAAAACGCTTCTTAGAATACAAAATCAAGCTTTCAAGTGTGCCAGAAATTGGGATCGATCGAGAAAGGATTCGAATCTTCGAACCAGAACGAAACTTTCCTGAATGTCACTGAATCGTTGATGCCATCCGACGAAGCTTTCAATTGATCGAAGAGTTCGAGAACGTCTTCTTCGACATTCTCAAAAAGAATTTCTCTGACTAGATGATGGTTCCTGACTGTGAACTCCATTATGTATCGTGAGAGCGTGTGAACGTGGAGAACCCGCAGGTTTGGTGCTGCAGTTAGGAGCTTCCGCAGCTGGCTGATTAAAATTTTGCGGGACAGCAAATCGATCTGGTTGATGTTCTCATTAGGCTCGATCAAGATGTCAAGTGAATCGTCGAAAAGCTCTTCCAGGCCAATAAAGGTGACATGGCTCAGTCGTTTAATTTGATTCCACGCTGTAGTCAGCACAAGGTCGCTTTGAATTTCGAAGAAGACTATCCAGGAAATTTCTGGCTGGCTCTTCAAGAACTCGGCGACGTTGATCTCGTTATGTGGCGTCAAATCGCGAATCAGAGGAAATTTCAGCAAAAGGCGATTCAAGCTGAAGTTGAATTTTACATCCGCATCTTCGTGATCGAACAGAGCTTTTATGTAGTGCTGACCAAGTTGCAGATGGTTTAGATTTTCAGAGCTTTGCAAGAACTTGTAAGTCAACTCGGTCAGCGACATTTTCCCCTCAACTGCCGACGCGATATCCAGTGAAGCATTTTCCAGCCTCCTGTTGATCCCGAGAAAAGTCTCGATTGCGGTTGACGGAACGTTGCGGAACATGATTCGCTTCAGGTTGGGAAACTTCAACTGCCCGACTTCGTTCTCGTTGTTAGGTATCACAATGTCTGATATCTCCAACTCTTCGATCGAGTCAGCAATCGCTTCAACGAATTCAATGTAGATTTGTATTTGCTTGAAATCGCAGTTGTAAACTAAAACTTTTTTCCAGTCTTGCGAAAGTTGAGACAGAAATGAGAACAGTTGAGTTTCCCTGACGTGATTCACTTTTAACTTTCCGTATCGTCGAGTGCATAGGGACAAACCTTCCGGCTCCTTTAGATTGAAAGCGTAGAACTTGATCCAGATCTTTTCCATGTATTTGTGAGATTTCCCGATAAAATCATCGAAAGATTTGCACACCAGACACAAGTTCAACAAGTCTGAGACATCCAAATGATCGAAAATAATTTGTTTCACTTCAGGTGGCAAAGAGTCCGTGAAATAACAAAAGTTCTCACTCATTTTCGTAAATTTTCCCAAGATTTTCCTCTGTGAAAACCAATGGAAAACGATCAGTGATGAACCCCGCGGGAATTTATTTATAGAAATTTGTCGGATTACAAACTATCTCAGTTTTCCTGTACAAATTTTTATTCAAAAGCATGCTTTCGATGCAAAAGCAGGATTTAGGCTTCTTTAAATATCAGTGAGCTTGAACTTAAGCGGCCCATCGGGGATGTTAAGCGTTATGCTCTTGAACTTGAGATCGGGCTGATTCCACTCAAGCTTAAACTCGCGGACCATTCGAGAAACAAGAACTTCGATCTCAAGCTCGGCGAATCGTCGTCCGACGCACATGCGACTTCCGAAGCCAAAAGGCAAATATGCGAATGGATGAGCGTCTTTCGCATGAGGGCATTGGGGGTTTGTTTTTTCTTTGAGCCATCGTTCGGGGATGAACTGATCGTTCTTCTTAAACTGTGCTTCGTTCAATCCATGTGAGCCAAGCATTATGTCCATCTGGAAAAGGTTTGAATTTTGATTAAAAGCTGCTAGAAAAGTTTACTAATCGTCACAGAGGCTAAGCTTTTGGCTGTTGATAAGAATATTTTGACTGAGTTTGTGACAAGCAATCACACTTACGCCTTTTGGAATTCTGTATCCTTGAAGAACAGTATTCTGTGCAGCTTCTCTGACATTTCCATTGGTTACTGGAGACAAACGAAGCGACTCCTTTATCACTGCCCGAAGATATGGAATACTGGCGAATGAAGCTGGGGTGAGCTTTGAATCCTTTTCTGGCAAAATTGTCAAAATTTCTTTGCGCAAAATTTCTTGTTTGTCCGGATTTTTTGCCAGATTGTACAAGACACCAGTAACAGCTGCCGATGTTGTATCGATTCCTGCAAGCAACATATCTTCGGCCATAGCGATTCCAATATTTTTATCGACTTTCACGAGCTTTTCCAAAATTCCTGCTTCGTGGTCGGAAGGCGATGGATTCTTCTCGAACCGCTCAACGGCTGCCATGACATGCTTCTTGATCTCCTCACTGAGTTCTTCGTAAACCTTCATGGCTTTCTTAAAACCTGGCGTCTTATAGTAGCGCCAGATTGAGGGCTGAATATCGAAATCGAACGTTGCTTGGAAGAAGAACTTGACGAGCTAAAGACGATGAACCATCCATTATCAGCTTCGACTAGAAGCAAATCTAACTCACCCTGCTCATTTTAGATACTTCCGAGTCGCTCATTGCATTCAGACGAGTTTCAAGGGCAATCACTCCAATCGACTCCAACGCCCATTCATTCATGTTTTCGAAAAAGTCTGCCGGTGTTTCGTTGTTCTTATCGCGGATCGTTCGGATTCTAGAAATTGGATTTTAATCTCGCGATTCTCAGCCGCTCAAATAAGTTCGATTTTACTTTTTAATGAAGTCACAAGCAACCTCGTCGATACCAGGAATGTAAACTTTAGTAGCCCGTGGTTGCATAAGAGGCTGTTGTACCTTAGAACGGAAATCGTACCACTCTTGCCCATTGCTAGAGGAAACAGTTTAAGCTCTATTTAATCCTTTCTAGTTATCAAGCTTTTGTGCTTTTACGTTACGGTTAATCCTGCGCCAGCTGGGTATAGGTCCGGACGGTATTGCTTTCTAAAATACAGCATCGAATCCAGAGGACGACGGCCGGGAAATTTTCCCTCGTTTCGGAACACTTTTTCGACATCTTCAGGGAGGAAGGTCATCACCATCGGACGCTGTCCGAGAAACGCCGGAAATTGTGCAATCGTTCCAAAATCATTCTTGAACGTTTCAACCAACTTGTCAAGCGGCAGATCTTTGTATTTTCCACCGGGCCCGAAGTAGCGGATCATCTCGAATCCATTTTTGATGCCCGGAATTGAATCGAAGGGCTTGGCCGACTCATATTCGACATCTACTTGAGTCGATAGTAGCTTGAAGTGGGACAGAATAAACTTCGATGAGGCTTTCGGAGTCTGAATGACCTTCGCTAAGCTCAACATTTTTTCACAATAAATCCAAATATATTTATTACAAAGTTCTGCCCGGTTCCGAGATTGAAATCAAACTGAGAGAGGTTCACCTGAATGTGTGGTATATACACGCAATCCGCTCAGCGGACAGAGCGGAAAAGAAAAATAGGTTTAGATAATTTGGAAGAAATCAAGGTCGTTCGATGGAGAGACTTCACGGCAAGGTACTCACCGAGCGTACCTTTGCGATATCTTATCAGTTAACGACAAACTAATCGTCATCGAATGAAAACAGGGAACTTCGAATTTCTCCATTATGATGCAATTTCACATCACGCTTTCAACTGACAAAACAGAAAGTCGCGTGAACGTTTGAAAATTGCGCTCAATCAAAAGTGAACTAATCACGACTGAAAGTCTTTTTCATTGCGATGCATCGTAGGAGTTTTCCATAACCACATGATGTGGAGAATTACCAGATGAGATCTCGTTTGTCTCTTCAATAAAGTCTTAAAATTCGGCTCATGTAATTCAGGGAGGTAAGGAGTTTTTGTTTTAAGACAACCCTGACTTGCTCTTCATTTGTTTTCTTAAAATTTTTAGATGGATGTTCTTAGACCCGAATTGCTATGGATCGGTCAGAGATGTTACCGTGTTACCATTCCTTGTGACAATCGACGAAGCGAAGAGAAAGTTCGGGTGAACTACGAAGAAAGCGATTATGAGTGCGGCCTGGAAATTGATGACGATGAATTTCACGAGATCGAAGCTATTGACGGTGGCAGGAAGTTCCAGCTTAAGGTCCACGTACCGCAGATTTTCCACTCGCAAGTAATCGGTCCGAAAGGTAACACAAGACGTCGTTTAGAACAAGAAACAGCAACGAGTGTTGTGGTTCCTAAGATCGGATCGAAAGACACAGACGTCATCGTAAAGGGAAACTCGAAGAAAGACGTGATGTCAGCCAAGAATCGACTCGACCTTATCATGATAGCTGGCCGATCGAAACAGCAAGCCACTCATTTCCTCTCAATCTCATTTGCAACCGAAGAAATCAAGAGCAACTTCCAGCGGTTCAAGAATGAAATTCTTAGCGACACTGAAATTCATGGCATCGACGAATCTCTCTTCCAAAAGCCTGAAAAACTTCATCTCACACTTGTTATGCTTGTTTTGATGGACAATCAAGATCGAGTCATTGCTTCAGAATATCTCAGAGACTGCAAAGAAATGATCATCCAGCCAATTCTACAAGAAGGCCAACTGACAGCGAAGCTTTCTGGTGTCAACTACATGAACGATGATCCATCATCGGTCGATGTTCTCTACGCCAAAGTTGTTTCCGATGAGCTTCAACAGATTGCGGATCAAATAGCGCAATATTTTGCCAGTCGCGGCTTCATCCAAGTTCAGCGAGAAAATGTTAAACTTCACGTGACGCTGCTCAACTCTCGCTTCAGCCACAACCGCGATGCAATTGAGAAAGACGAACCGTCTGATCATCTTCAATCTAAGTCTCAGAAAAAAACTTTCGATGCTACGAAAATTCTCAAAAAGTTCAAGGAATTCAACTTTGGATCCGTGGAAATTAAAGAAATTCACCTAAGCCAACGATACTCGAAGGCAAGCAACGGGTACTTCGAAGCAACCGGGGTGATTTCCATTTAAAAAGCTTCATTTCGTTCAACATTTTCTAGATATTATATTTGTGAACAGCAAAAACTCGAAATATAAAATGCAAACTAAGCCAGAGTATTTTTTTCAACGTTTGTGATGGCGAATCGGCAAGATTTAAAGTCCAGCCTGTTTCTTTATTTGTGATTTTCCAGGTCGTAGAGAGTCTAAAACAGACAAGATGAGGTCAATTGCTTCAAAATTTGAACTAATTTTACCTCTAAAACAGTTGCAACACTCCAAGCTTGTGTTCGGCACGAATCATGGCAGAAGGATCCGTTCTCGTTAGTCAGCTCAGGAAGTCCACGCCAAGGAGACGTGCGCAGCTCTTTCAGATGAGCCGTCAAGATTTTCCAAGTTTCTGCTTCAGTTTCCTTCAACTTGCCAAGCTTTTTAGCAAAGATCAAACGGGCTCTCAAATAGTAGCCAATCGGCCACAGCCATTCTGGACCTTGATGGTAGTTGAAGCCATGCGCGACTTTCGCATCCTCTGAGTCGTTCGAGTTATCGTAGTTTGGACGATATGACCAATCATCCGGGTCGAGAGTCTTCATACCAAGAGGTCCCAAGATGTGCTTCTTCGCCACTTCGAGAGCTTCCCAAGCATGGTTAGCATCGAAGAGTTGCGGTGCAGCCACCATCGCAATTGTGAAATTGCAGCGTAACTGATAGTCGGCATAACTTCTGCTGGCTCCATGCTAAATAAGAATGAAAGTTGTCAGACCTCCAAGCATTTCAAGGAAAGCCTTACCGTGTCTTTGTATATTTTTCTCTTATGAACCAGTGGGTTGTTGTCGTTTTCGCTTACGTAGAAGAATCTCTCAAAGTTTTGCTCGATCCTCTCTGCCCACTCACGGAAAGTCCAACTGATTGTAGAATTGTTGTTTGCATTTTTACGCTCGACCGACTTAAAAGGCAAAAATGTGATTAAGCTGATATGATTACATTCGCTTCTGTTACCTTATACGGATAGTCATGCGACTTTTCCAAAAACCTCAACACGCTAGCTTGCAGACCGACGAGTTCGACAGCTGATCCGTCTCGAGGTGAGCTGGGTATGCCTTTGGTTTTCGCCTTTTCCGATGATCCCATCTTGTCCATCCACGTTCCGCAATTTGCATCGTTTCCTCCGAATACTTGAAAAGATATTTTAGTTCCATCATTCAAAGGCTTGTATGAACCCTACCAAATCCTGTATCGGGATTGATTCCGATCTGATTGTTGAAGCCGTAATCTTTCATGTGCTCGTCGATTCGCTTGCCGGCATATCGTTCTCTGAAAACGAGTCCTTGGAAGTGAACGGTCAAAGCTTCTTGCATGATATCGTGCAGCAGCTGATCGTTTCTCCCATCCGCCGGCTGTGCTTCCGAGTCGTCCGTTGGATACAAGCGAGAGACCTTTTCTCTAAGAATAGCTCTGCCATTCGGAACTTCGGTCACATATTCCTCGATGCAATAGAGCCACCACCAGACGGCGTCTCGACAGTTGTAGCGAGCGTTCTTGCCGCCATCAAGGAGATTCGGAATTAATCCATGTCGTAAGGTTCCAGCGAAAGCAAGAATGATGTAACGAGCCTCGTCGTATCTGCCAGTCAGCAGCATCAATCCTCGAAGAGAAATGAACGTGTCTCTCCCCCAGCAACGCATGTAACCCGTGACGAAATGTTCTGTGAAGTAAGTGAATGTTGATTATTAGCTTCAAACGTTCAAATTAGTAAATTTACCAAGTCCAGCAGCTAAAGATGTGCATAATTTAGGAGGTTTTGGGTCAGAAGTCGATGGACTCAAATCTGGCAATGGAGCTGACTTGACCGGTGCTAGGAACTGCAATGAACTGATGGCAAGCAGTTGAGGAAAGATTGACCCTTTGCTGATAAAACTGTCAAGTAAAAATGTTAGAATCGCGTCTGAGAGAAATTTAAATAAATTTACGGCGGCATTTGGTTCAAAACTTGTTGGATAACAAGATCGTAGACTCCAGTAACGATGACATCGAAGTATGCTGGAATTAAGTAGCGCGGAACCGCCTTCATAGGTTCCAAATTATCTTTAAGCCAACGACTCAAGTCCTTGGTCTTCTCAGATTGTGTAAGCCGATCGGCGATGTAATCTAAAGAAAATTAGAATATACTAAATGAAGCAAAGTAAATTATTATGCGTACCAATCAACCAGTTTCCCATTCGCAAATTATTGCATAATGGATGTCCGAGATCGTTGGACGGGCTGATGTTAGACAACAAGCTGAGAACGCCTTGGAATCCAGCGTATTCCAACCTCTTAAAACCGGGAATGTCGTAAGCCTCGAATCCGAAACCACGATCACGTTCCTCTTGATCACATGAGTACAACACAAGGTTTAGGTCAACGAGGTTCAATCGAGAGATGATGCTTTTCACTTCTTGGAACTTTGATCCGCACTCTGAATGAAAATCGTTGATAACCACATGGAGCTTTCGCAAGTTATCAGAAACAGTTTGATGTGGCGACACCCGAATGACAACAACCGAGCCAGGCTTCAAGTTCACGAATTCGAGCTGCGTCGAGTCGCCGAAAATATTTGCAGACTTGTTAAAGATTCCGGAATCGCGCAATTGAATGTTTCTTCTGATGCTGACCTCATATTCATCGAGTCCGTTGATGACAAAAGGATCTTTCTTAAATTCACTGGGACGAGCGAACGGAGAACCTTTGCGGCTCTGAATCTCGACCTCCAGATAAACTTCTTCGAGCTTCCCTTCGAAGGTGAGTGGGCGAACGTAGGTTGCCCCAGCATTTTGATCGGGATATCCGAACGCAGTGTGCGCCACCAAAATGAAAGATTCGTGAGTAATTGGATTCTGTCGAGTGATGGCGACGACGTCTGGATTCATTTGGTCGACGAAAACTTGGTTGAACCCTTCAAGGCCCATAAGCCCATGAAGATCGTTGAGTGCTTTTTTGCCGGCAACGATTCCTGTTCGCTCGTTGACCTGACGACCCCAAGATTGATATTGACGTTCTTCTTTGACAACGTGAATGTGATGCGGGACAAGTTCATCAAAACCTCGATTGCTTCCCGTTGCACAACAAGCCATTGAGACTAATGCTGCAGATGGCAGTAAGTCGAACACTGAACGCTTCTCAACATATGATTGATTATCGTGAGTCTGATCGAAGAAAATCGCGTGGGCAATGTTGGGAGCCAAAGGTCGTTTTGGATTGTTGAAGAAAGCTCCAACGGGCTCGCCACCATAGAGATAGACTAAGCGACCTTCTTCATGAGAATCCCACGCTGACAAAGCTTCCCGAATCAAGCTGGTAATTCCCAATCGGTTGACGAAAGTGTTGTCGGCGTCTGGCGAATTCGTGAAAAGTTCTGCGACAACGTAAAGCTCCGGATTGACTTTCCGCGCGCTGTCAATCAAATACTCAGCGACATGGAGCGGTGTTGAGTGGCAGTTGTCTAATCGCACGCCGTCGAAGAACTTTGCTGTGGTGTCGACATACTCTTGCATGCGTTGCCACAAGTAAGGGTTGTCTTCGTATTTATCACCGAATCGCAGCTTGACGCTGTCTCCCCAAGCAATCAACTCACGTCTTAAGTAGACATTGGCGATCCCTGGCTGAGCGCGAGCAAAATCTTTAAGCGGATCATGACCCATCACCCATCCGTTGTGCGCCATGAAGAATTTTCCTCCTTGTTGGTACATCATTTGCTCGATCACGTCTAGAGTTTTGCCTTCGGTTCCGGTGTGGGTGAAATAAGGAACGAACAAGGGATGAGCGTACTCGATGACCCGAAAGCGTGGCCCGTCTGGTTGAACTCTTTCATAACGAACGCCAGCTAAAGCGTTGTCAGTAGCATAAACCATATGCGCATCGAGCTCTTCCTTCTTTTTAGTGTTGTAGTCTTCAAGAACTTTGCGGAATGATTCGCTGCATTTTCGGATTCGAGTATCTGAAAAGAGCAGATGAAGTTACGTTGCTGATTTGATACCAACGAAGAACAACTCACCCTCGTCAAAACAATCAGGACGAAAGATGTTGAACAGTTTAAGAGCGGCGTCCAAGTTGATTGAAACGCCTTTTCGTCTATATTCAGTGTTTGGCTCGAACGTCAGATCATCAGAGATCACTTCAGGTTTTCGTGAAGGTGGCGTTCGAGTTCTGATTGCATCGATGAACTGCGAGAAGTATTTTTCAACGTCAATTTGGTAAAATTCGTGAATCTTGATCTTAGGCAAGTATTCCGTCAGTATTTGATGTCTCAACGATTGAATGTGGCTCTCGGTTTCTACCAGCGATGGAACTCCATTCATTTCGAGAAGATTTCGATTGACATCCTCGCCGATCTTGGCCAGCAAAATGTCGAGCATGAACGCCGGTCTCAAGTGGGGACATGTGAAGCAAGAGTAAGTTGCTTCAGGGTGATCCAATAGCCAGGTGGATTCGTTGCCAGTGTGATTCAAGACAATGTCACAGATGGAAGCGATTCCCCAGTCTTCACGAATCTTACGGATAACTCTGCCGACGTCTTCGTAGGTCACGTTGCCATAGCCTGGATCAATTTTGAGTTGATCCTTCAACGAGTAAGCAGATCTTGAACCAGCAAGCTCCTGAACCGGTGTAAAGTGCATCAAGTTGTATCCAGTTTCCTTCGCAACTCTTAGCTTGTCTTCCCACGTGTTCAACGGTCCCAAGCATTTCGATAAAACAGTTTGACACCGAATCGATTCAAGCTTAAGAATTTGATTGTCTCGTCCAATTTTAATGTCAGGCTCTACTTGGCAGTACATCGAGCCGCAAGCTCCTTCAGATTTTCTAAAACGCAGAGAAGTTTTGTGACAGAGATCAACATAAAATGAACATTTCTTACTGATCGGCTTCAAGAATGTAGAATCGGAAACTTCCAGATCGCAACATTTTCACTTGACAGTACATCTCAAGATCTCTAATTTCCGCGTAGTTGTCATGGTTTGAAAGTCGCTCTCCATATCGCGAGAACCATTCCAAGCTTGCGAACCTCGTCCTTATGAAATCGTTTCCATCTGACGGATAATTTGTCTGAATCGAGATTCTCTTGCCCAGAAGAGACTCGCCGGGAACTACGCGCAAAACTGTGGCCTTCTTCAAGCGGTAAAGTTTGCTGTCGTCGAACGTCTGGTAGTTGATCGTCACACTGACGGTTTTCCCTTCGACAGTCATTTTCTTGTTTCTCTGGAACAGGAAGAAAACAGCAAACTGTGTCAATCGAGCTTTATCAACGCCAATGACCCTTCACCAAAAATAACTTCACAGTCGCCAAAACAAATTGATAAAAAAAAAATATTACTTGAGCTCGTCTCGCAACAAACGATCGCTGCACAATGAATGCTGTGCAATCATCGGAGCGCCGTGTTATAAGCATTTTTCACACGATTTCTTCTTCTTATCACCGAGGAAACTCAACGCTCGGTGATAGCGATTAAATTCACTCTCAGCGCGTGTAAAGCGATCTTGGCAAACTTTAGAAATACTTGACATTACTCTTAAACACCACAGGACGATGGCTTTTCGCAAGAGTCTCGCGATCTGTCCAATTCTGGAAATCACTTTGTGGTACGCAGACCTTATTGTGTTCATTTGAATTTGATTGATCACGTCCGAGTTGACGAAAAGCAGTGAGCGAACATTTCGCCGGTTGTTGTTGATTCGCGATGTCATGCTTGATGACATCTTCGCTCTCGCGAGTGAGATTGCAAAACGGCTTTATGTTCTGATTACTCTTTACCTTGCACAACTTGAAAATTGTTATTTAACGAGATATCCAAAGGAAGATATCACTTGCCTTCAACTAGTCGAAGTTGGTTTGAAGTTTACTAACATTTTGGCCTACCTTTTATTATAGTTTCTGCTGGAGGAGCTGCTCTGGCTCGGCAAGTTCAACGCTAAATATTTCACACGAAGTCCTCTATTCGACCTCAAGCTGGCAACACTTCACGCTGAAGCCAAACATTGATAACTCGGCGATTCCTTGAAAAACCCCAGTTGCCTTCACTTGCTGCACATGTTACCAAACTCTATAGCAACAATTGGATAATATTTGAAGCCGGTTTCATTCAGAAAACCAGAGAACACAAATCAAAACACAAGTCAGCTGTTTTATGCGCGGGGTTTGAAACTTTGAGGAGAAATTTTTTCTGTTTACGAAAGAAATTTTCTTTGAGTTTTCATATTTTGACTAGTTCCGCGTACTTAATCGGCAAGTGAAGGTTTAAAGCAGTTGAACAAGTACTTAAACTTTGAGTTGATCTCAAAATAAAGTGGAATAAAGTGCAAGGCAGAGAATTAAACGATTTTATAGAAATTGCACAAAAAAAATTAATGGTTTTTGTCGTCGAGACATAAAAAGTAAGTTTAGCTCCGTAAAGTCTCCAATTCTGGCCTCTCTTTCAACTCTTCTTTATGAATTATACATTCTTGCAATATGTAAGTCGTGATTCCTCAATTTTCAACTCCTGTAAATAACTTTTGTACAAAGATTTTCCAATTTGCGGAACGAAAGTGAGTCACTAAGTCATTGAATGCTTCCTATGACGTCGACCTTGGACGTCTCTATAGTCCCAGCGTCATTGGATAATCCTTACACATTTCCCTAATAACTTTCGAAGAAAAACAAGGCATGACCTTCACCGAGAAAAACGAAGCGACGACCAGAGTCGTGTCCGCTCACACTATAAGCGAGTTGCATTGTTTCCGCTCCAAACTGTCTCATCTATCGATTGATACACATTGTGGATGATCTTCGAAAGTGTCTGTGAACCTTTAACAAGCGCCTGTCCGATTGACTGTGTTCATTAAATGTGATAATTAATAGTATTTAGTTCTATCTTGACGCTCTTCGAATTGGAGTCAATTCAAACAAGCTACCCAGACAAAGTTTCAAATTAATTCCAATCAAAGAAAATTCTGATCTCAAGATGTTTGAGAGAGTAAAGAAAATCTTTGGTAGTTCGTCATCTATCGAATACACGCGAATTAACTCTGATGAGCCTTCGACATCAAGAGGAACGCGTTCCTACGGCAGCTTCGGGCACCATTTCGGCTTCATTCGTAACACATTCCTGTTCTCGAGCTATCAGGTAAACACTTTGGAGGCTCGGCGAGGCAAAAAAGGGCATATCGTAAATTGTATTCTAATATTAGATCAATAGTAATGAGGTCGAAAAGATAAAATATTTTTCTTTGTAATTAAAAGTGCAGAGAAAGTAAATGTTGATCTGTTATAACGAAGACTAGTCAACATGAAGAATGTTATTCAGAATATCTGGCGCTTATCTTTATTATCCCACTAATAGATAGCGTCTTTGTAAAATCGTATATATAATAATCGCGCATAGAGGAACGCTGCTTGAATCGTCAAGAAGTGCTCGAGCTGTGTATATAGGCGATAAAAGTGTTATCTTGAAGAACAACAAGATTCAGTTGCGTTATATCAGTCGAATAGAGAACTGATCAAACTAATTTCTCGAATTGACGACGTTCTGCTCAGTTTACAATGTTCGTTCAAAGAAGACGATTGCCTTGAAGCTCGCGCCGACTTATGTGATCTAAATAATAATGTTTCGACTGAGTCTTAGGCAACATGGGAAGGATCACGAGGTAGAGTCACAACACGAGTTGCTCCATCGTCGATTTGTATGTGTCCAGTTCGATTCAATCTATTTATAAAGTGAATTATCCGATATTTTCATAATAATGATGTCTCTCTATGTTTGCAAACCTTTCTTAAGCAATGGAGAGCCATCATAAATACGAAAGCGTTCAAGCTCTAGTGCGTCAGCTACATGCGCCCAACAAGAACGTCTCGCGACCACACTCCGACGAGGAAACGTCGAACGACGATGAAAAAGAACGGAGGCAAAGTATTTACTCTCTGCCAATCCTTGCGGTCGAGCGGGCGGGTCGAAAGAAGTCAATTTTTGACAGCACTTTCAAAATACCGACTTTGACAATAACCGGACCATTGTCGTCCCCCGAATCGCCGGAAAACATGGGTCACCGGCGCTTCAGCTTTGGCAACTTTCGACGACACTCTCACAGCTCGGTTAGAATATTTTCTCTAGTCAAACTTTATGCGTCTAACAAGAGCTGAACGAAGAGTTGTTGTGAATTAACAATTTGTAGTTAGCTGCATAAACTAAACGATGAAGGCTTCTCCAGTTTATTAAAACCAGTATGAGTTCTCAATAGCTGACGACTTTTATTATTGACTCAATTAAAACAATATAAACGTCGATAAGAGCTTTAGTTATCAGTGTTTCGTTCCCAATAGAATTCAAGCTTCATTAACACTGAGTTCATATGCAATTAGAGAAATTCTTCCCCCACAACACTTTTCTGATAAGATCGCATTCAAAGCGTGTGAGGTTGCACGTAGAAAACCCGAAATCGGGCTCCGTCTGACGCAGGCAAAATGTTTGCGAATTATGCTTCGAAACCAGTATTTTAAGAGTTGAGATTTCGATTTTTTGAGTCATTCGAGTTCCAAACTTCAATCGCCTTACGTGCTTTGCTCCGTAAAATTCATTTCGTGTGAAACATATGTAAAGCAGTGTCTGAGGGTTGTCGCTCTCTAACTTCGAATTCAAATCGTCGCTATATAACAAAATCAAATCTGAACACAAGCGCGCGCACCTAAGCGCTCTGTTTAGAAGCAAACTGAATAATATTTTAATTGTGTCGCCACTCCGTCAAGATGCACAACTTGTGCAGCTCAAGTGAAACTCGGTTCAGTTGTTAAAAGCTCCGCGTGACTATTCATGCTCGTGATTCAAAACAAGATTCCGATTCTGTGAAGATACAACAAGATTTTATTAATTTAGATTAACAAGACATGACGAACTAATCTTCATCTTTTCGCAAGTCTTGTGATCGCGGTTAGTTAGCCGAAGATGCCCGTAATGTTAGGCGAAATGATTCTGAGTGTTGCGAGGCTGCGCATTTCCAGCCTGGAGGCTTTAATGTCCTCAAAAGTTAGTATCACACGATAAGGAAATGCATTCACAGCCGTTGAAGTTTTGTGTAAACGAAGTTTTGAGATAAAACTATTTGGATTATCATCAACGCAAAGATAAGAGAGCGATGATGACGTCGAGAAAGTGCACATAGCCGACCATTAAGTCATTGATAATCTTGCCGCCTGATACATAATCTCAAACTGTTAATTAATGTGTTATTTAATCTCCTTTTGACTCTGGTGTTGAATATTGTTTCATAAGTTGTGTCTCTTTTCTTGCAAAATAATGCTTTGCTTTCGTTTGCTGAAGGCTTTCTGTTAAACTCATGGTAACGATTCAAACTCTCGTCTTAGGGTCTCAACCGTGTGGAATCGATGGGCTCGCTTGGCCACAGAACACTTCTCACCTACATAGAAAATGAAGATCTCGGAGGCCTCAAAAACTTTCTCGACGCTCGTCAAACTCAGGTAGACGACCGAGACGAAAATGGAACGACAGCGCTTATGATCGCCGCAGGCAAGGGACTTTCCCAATTTGTCCGTGAGCTGTTGAGTCATGGAGCCGAAGTAAATGCGCAAGATCTCGACAATTGGACAGCGTTGCTATGTGCATCCAAATCCGGCCACTTGGATATCGTCGAACTCTTGGTTGAAAATGGAGCGGATATCGAGCACCGTGAAATGGTGAATTGACAAGTGAAATTACTTGAAATGTTTGGTGATAATTTTGATTCACTTAGGGAAACTGGACGGCGATTTGTTGGGCGTGCTACAAGGGCCACGCGAACGTAGCACAATTTCTGCTCGAACACAATGCAGACATCAACGTGAACGGCAACTACCATCTGTCGCCTCTGATTTGGGCTTGCGGTCGCGGCTACACGGAAATAGTGCAATTGCTGATTCAACGAGGTGCAAAAGTCAATGTTGGAGATAAGTACGGAACAACTGCACTGGTTTGGGCTTGTCGCAAGGGAAACGCAGAAATAGTCGACATGCTTCTCAAAGCTGGTGCAAACGTTGACACTGCCGGAATGTACTCGTGGACGCCTTTGCTTGTGGTAAGCTACTGAACCTATATCCAACGTGTTCATCTATCAAGATATATTTTTATTCACAAAGGCTGCAGCTGGTGGACATCAAGAAGTAACTGCGCTGCTGCTTGAGCGAAAGCCAAACGTCAACAGTCTTGACAAAGACGGCTCGACAGCTCTTTCGATTGCTTGCAAGGAAGGTTTTCAAGAAATCGCTTCCGCTTTAATTGCTGCTAGCGCTTATCTTAACAACCAAGATAGGAACGGTGACACTCCGTTAATAAATGCAGTTAAAGGAGGTCATCGTGGAATATGCGAGGCATTGCTTAAGAAGCACGCCGATATTGATATACAAGGAAAAGATAAGAAAACAGCGCTTTATATGGCGGCTGAGAAAGGTCACGTTGCAATCGTAAAGATTCTTCTCGCTGCAAATCCGGACGTTGAACTTTCCACGAAAGATCTCGAAACGCCTTTGAACCGAGCGGTTCGCAACAGAAATTTGGAGATTGTACAAATGCTTCTCGACAAGCGAGCAAAAGTTGGCGCAGTCGATCGACGTGGTGACACGTGCTTGCATATAGCGATGCGCGCCAGATCCAAAGGAATCGTTGAGGCTTTACTAAGAAACCCAAAGAACAGCCAGCTGCTCTACCGAGCGAACAAAGCTGGCGAAACTCCGTATGCATTAGATGCTCTTCACCAAAAAACAATTCTCGGCCAAGTTTTTGGAGCTCGAAAGCTGAACACCAATGAAGACTCGGAAGGAATGCTTGGCTACGAGCTTTATTCATCTGCGTTGGCCGACGTTCTAAGCGAACCAACATTGACCACACCGATAGCCGTTGGACTTTTCGCGAAATGGGGAAGCGGAAAAAGTTTTCTTCTCGCAAAGCTCCGCGACGAAATGTCAAGTTTTTGGCCAAACGAAACGCCTGTCAAAGCAAACTGGCTGTTCGTCCTGATTTCAATTCACCTTGCCGCGCTCCTAGGAATCGTGGTGGGGTTGTCAATCAACTCAGCTCTGTGGGGCTCAGTCACAGCCTTAGGACTCTTGATCGGGATCTACGCCATTTCACTCGTTCTGAGATTAATCAACCGACGTTACAACTTCGATTGGTCGTTCAGCTTACATCACTCACTGTTGAAGAAAATCGGAAAGTTCAGGCTGATCCTTCAAGTAGCCTTTTGTCATCCTCCGGGCCAATTACACTCGCAACAATCAAATCTCCAGACAATGCCAGTTCGCTTCCACTTCGCAGAAACAAACAGCGCTGCTCCAACAGGAGAGTACGCGATAGGATACATGCTAGCTTCGCTGTTCACAGCGATCGAGAACTACTACGGATCTGTTCCGACTCGCCTTTATCGAGCGTTCCGCCCGAAACCTTTAAAGCCGTCATCGAACTGGCGCTTTAGAAAAATGTGCTGTTTGCCATTATTTCTCTTATTCGAGATGTTCATCTTCGTGGCCATCGCTGGGATTTCTTTGCTAATCTTACTACTAACCGGAACTGATGTTGAGTCACGGAAATCATTGGAAGTCGCAGTTTACATCCTTGGCGGCATTTTGATAGCCGGAGCTTTCGTTAATCTCAACGCTTGGGCGAAAGCATTCAATACAATTTTCTTCTCGCAAGGACGTTACTTGAAGCAAATAATGAAATCGAATGAAGGTCTCACTGCCCTGGGCGCTGAAGTGATGATGCTGTCCGACATGGTGAAGTGTTTGGATTCGTTTACTGGGCAACAGAGTCGTTTAGTCGGTGTAATCGATACGTTGGATTCATGCGACACTGAAAGAACGTTAAATGTTTTGAATGCCGTGCAAACGCTGCTGATGACTCCTAACCGCCCATTCGTATTGCTTATAGCCGTCGACCCACATGTAGTCGCCAAGGCTGCTGAAGCAAACAGCAAAAGGCTTTTCACGGAAGGAGGAATCGGAGGCCACGATTTCTTGCGAAATTTGGTTCATTTGCCTGTTTATCTTCAAAACTCAGGACTTCGAAAAGTTCAAAGGGCCCAAAACACAGCAATGTCTTATAAAAGAATCTTCCCGGAACATCAATTTGAAGTGGAACCTGCTGGAGGGGGCGGTATGACGTACTCAGCTTCAAGCCGAAGACTTTCAAATGCGTCGGAAATCATGTCAAGCACAGAGAAGCTGCGAGCTCCTCCGCCATCGAGAGGCGGCTCAAAGAAACTGAAACTGTCCGAATCAATCGCAAGTTCGATCGGAAGCAACATGCATAAGCTTGGCGGTGGACAGTTCGAGTTCTCAAGAGTTATGCTGACAGACGATTATTTCAGCGACGTAACAACTTTCAACTCGAAACTGTTTGCTTTAGCTAACGATAATTTTTCCACAGGTGAACCCAAGAAGTATGCGGAGGCTGATGAATGTCATTTACATCACCGTTCGCCTGTTGAAGGCTTTCCAAATTGACTTTAGTTGGTATCGCTTAAGCTCTTGGGTCAATTTGACCGAACAGTGGCCTTTGAGAGCTTCGATGATTGTTCTCGAACATGATTTCGCCGGAGAAAGTTTGGAGGAATCCACTTCGCTTCAGTCGCTTTACGAAAAGTAAGTAAAACTTCATTGAAATGTTTGACTTACTGTTAACAATTCAATCCTCAGAGTTCGCCCAAAACTCTCATGCTTACGTGAAGCGGCGCCTTTGCTTGACTTAGATCGAGATGAAAGGAAACTTGACGCGTTTCTTCAGCTGCACAAAAGCGACTTACAAGTATCTGATCTGCGAATCTTCCTCCCTTTTACCATCAACCTGGATCCCTACTTGCGAAAGGTTTTGAAGGGTGAGTGTCAATGACCATTTTTACCTTATTTCTCATCGATGAATCAACAGAGGATCAACAAGCCATCGAAGACGAAGGAATTATAATACCAATGAAGCCGACAATGCCTCAAGCGATAAACCCTTACACCCGCAACCAGCCCAACTTTTTCCAGCCGACGCAACAGCCATCATTTGCTCGCTCTGCCTTGCCCATGTACACAACAAATGTCACCAATAATCCAATAGCGATGATGAACTATTTCCATGCTAATCCACTTCAACATCAAGCACTTCAACACGAAGCTGATAGTCAACACTTCAGAATGAACAGTCTCAACCAGTTAAAGCAACAAATCCCTATTGACATTGTAAGTTGCTTAAAACTTTTTGACATTGAGCGATTACTAGACGTCTGCGGGTTTCCAGGATTTATCGCAGACGAGACTATCGAAGTTGACATGCGAAGACTTCATAGCTTTACTTGGTCAAGTCGGCGAACTCAAAGGATCCATTGAGAAGTTGGCGCCGGTGTTGAGAGAGAATGCAATAACAGGTCGCGTGCTCCTGTACTGTGATCTCGACGAGCTTAAAACGGTAACTCAGTCAAAGACCGAATCAGAACAAATTTATTAATCGCGATTGGTTTTTCAAGATTCTCAAGTTGAACTTTGGAAATTGGGAAATCTTCAAGCTTCTTATCCACAGCTTGCGAGACATCGAGAACACTGCCAAGACTACGATTCCTGTCGTCAAAACGGATAATGTCAACGATGGTGCTTCGGGCAGTCAACAACCGTCCGGCTTGGGCAGGAAGAAGAGTGTCATCGAAAAGCAGGTAAAGTGTCGAATTCGTTTCTTTTAAATTCTAATTCATTGGATATCGAAATTCGTGCACAATCTAACTTAATCTGAGTCATTCATTATTTTATGGGAACTGCAGCATCGAAATCATTATTACGACAATGATTTACTTCAGGTAACGCGTCGCATGTGCTCCACTCATTCCAATCGATTGCTCCTTGAATTATCCTCCGTTATCGCTCACGCTGTTGCACAAATTCTGATCCCAGATTTTCTCCCCCCAGGTGACACTAGAAGAGCAAATGATTTGCGGCGCTCTGCAAACCCTTAACGAAGATGCCTTTGAAGACGTTGCTGTCAGCGAGCGACCGAGTCCAACAGGTGAGCTCACACTTCAACAGTACTCGTTGGCACCGATTTCGGAGGAAATGGGCTCACCGGCCCAGTCGCGCAACGATACTTTCGATAACACGTCTAACTATTTAACTGCCAATAACAACCGCTTTGATGATTCAAGTCAAACTACGAACCCGACTGTAATCGTCATTCCTAACTACACGTCTTCGGTTGATGACACAAGTTTATAATCCTGAAAGTATTAAAATTTGGTGATTAGTTAAAATTTGGTAGTTGTTGGCTTTGGCATTCAGTGTATCAATGCGAGAGCGAAATATTAACAGTTGACTCGCCGCATCTCACTAGCGATTTGGCCATTAAACACTTTGTGTAACGATCAATAATTATTATATAAAAATGTAGCAATCTATTTGACTTACCTTTGCAACTGTGAAATAAAACAAATTACTTTTTCGTTGATGAGATTGATGGACGTTTGAAATTATTTTTGGGTTTGCATGAGTAGATTCGCAGTAGAACAAATTCACTGTTGTAACTTTTCTTCACGATCAGGCGGTGGTGTTCAAGTTAAAACCAAGTTGCGTGGGGAGTTAACTAAGTTTAATTTCTAATGATCTCACACTTAGAAAGAGAACCTTAATTCACGAACCCATTTAGAATTTGTGTCTTTGCCGAAGCTCGGCAATATTCTGAATGAATTATAATAAATCCTCATCACAACTGTTTGCAAAGGAGTGATGTCAACGAGCCGCCCAAGCTCACCGGTGGTTCAAAAGAAGAGCAGCATCATGAGAAATCAAAACAGCATCAAAGGCGAGAAAGGAGTCAAGCGAGTTTCCTTGGAAGTTGTCAACGAAATGCCGAATCACAAACCTATTGGTGAGACAATCAACGAAAAGCATCTGCTGATCTAATTGGTTTTTTCTACAGGCCGCACATCAACGCTTAACAAGCCAATTTTCCACATGGGAGCTTCCTTTGATGACAAGAGTGACGACGAATCTGTGTTTGAAAGCAACGGAACTATCAACAATAATAACGCTAAGAATGTAAAGGACGAGAACATCCCCCTGGTGCGCAAATGAGGCCTCCGCTTACTCAACTAGATATCGAATTTATTTCGCGAATTGATTTTATTGATGTTACTGTCGAATGTGAAATACAAAACAAGAGCAAGTTATCATGATGCGTGTTCAGTCGACGGCCATATGAGTTTCAGCTTCAGTCCCTTCTTCGATTGGCTCCTCTAATATCTTTGGGCCATACAGGAGCACATAAGCAACATGCCAATCACCTCCGCCAGACAATCGGAGAATCTCTTCGGATGTAACAGACGTAACGACATCGTCGTCGAACTTTACCCACTGATCTTCTTTGTGACGAACCCAGCCAACGTAATGGCCGGAAGAAGACGATCGTCCTTGATGTGTTAATACGGCTTGGAGAGTGTAGTAGCCGCTGTTGTTACTTCCTAAGTCTGGAATGAATTGGATTAGATGGACTTCTTGTCATCTCGTAAATGTTCTCACCAGTTTCGAACGAGTACGGCAAAGCTTTCGTTTTCTTCTCAGCAACTTTGTCACCCTTGAACTTGACTTGTTCCTTGGCCAATAAAGCTGCGTCATCTTGCTCCTTGAACTTGTTTCTCATCGGAGCAAGCTTCTGCTGCAAATCCTTGGTGCACAAGTCGAAAGCGTCGAACTCGATGGGAAACTTGATATCTTTAAGGACTTTCGCGTTAATTCCTTCTTTTCCTTTGTACTGGAACCGAACGAAGTTAACAGTAAGATAAGCTGGCAGTCGGCTGATGAGAGATTGTTTCATGTAGTTAGCGTCACGATCCAAGGTCGGTGACTTCTTCGTGATTTGCTCGTTTAAGCGCAGCCGCAAGCCACTGTGCATGTACTTCACTTCACTCGAGATGAAGCAGCTTAGTTGAAGGAAGTTTTCTTTCGACTTCTTGACCTCTTCGTCGTCGGCCTCGATGCACTTCATTTCGCAATCGAATGTTCCGCCAAAGTATTGCTCCACTAGAGATGAATAGTTTGCAGAGTTCGCTCCTGGCTTCGGCTCGAGTTTCATGAGCATCTTCATCAGCTCCACCCAGCACTCGTTGGCATCCTGTTGACGGTAAACTCCTTTCTCGCCAGTCTGTGCGAACTGGGGGAATACATTGTGAAGTGTTTGCACCAGAAAAACGGGAGTAACGTTCGCGCTGTTCTCCATTTGCTCGAAGACGCTCTTGATGGCGAGTGTCATCGACTGGGGAGCGTTGAATCCTGACTCTTGTCGGAACTCTTTCAGCGAATTGCGCAACTCTGGGACTGATCGCAAGCACTGGACAACGCTGTTCAAGTAGCAAGTGTTGCCTAAAAGATATAGACGGATTAGTATATCTGGAATAGTCTGTATCATCACATCCAGGAGCTGAACTGAACTTACCCAAATTGGTCAAACCCGCTGGCAGTTCAATCGCTTGCGCGAGCTCATTCTCGCTCATATCCTCGATGAAGACTGTTTTCTGAACGGGCTCCACTGCAAGTTCTTCACTTGTTCCAAGTAATAAAATCACAGCTCCCTAGAAAACAAAGAAAGCTTCAGCATGACTCGGCAAAATGTTTCGACAAAGCTCTTACGTTTTTCAGTGCGATGTTCCACTCGTCGTCCTTCAGGGTCTTTCCCCCGCACATGATTTTCTGCCGCTCTACTGGTACGCTCGATAACGAGTAGAGCTGCATCTTAAACTCCACAATTTCGCTGTCCGTGTCCACCTTCACATCTTTGAACGTTTCCTTTCCCCATTTCACCTTCACTGTGTAAACCGGCATCGTGTGATTGTTTAGCGTAACACTTCGGTCCAATAGATAGCGATTATAACTAAGTCACTCGTTCGTTCCTTTTAGAATTGTGAGATGATTTAGTTAGACTTGACACCCTTTTCCGAAATGTTTGCAGGGCTTTGTGGCGTAGCCGAAAGTTTTGCAGCCCTCAACCGATCCGCAGTCCCTCTGACAAAATAGGAAACACTCAACAAGAAGAAATCGTGCGTTAATTTATCGGAAAATATCAATTTAGACAAGCCTTAGTCAAGCTTTTACCTTGGGTAGGACGCAGAGCGAAGCGTTCGCCACTGAAATCTGGTCGAGTCGAGTTTTGAATTGCGAACAATGTAAAGATTAGCGAATTCCAAAATAGTTCGCCAAAATGTAAGTAGAACTTTGGTTCTGTCTAAAATTGCACACTGAAACTGTGGAGGTCGTGTCAACTTTCTGGCCCGGCGGGTTGCTAGAGATCTAAGATAACACGAGCAAATATTTTGATTGCGAAAATGCGGGAAAATATTTTTTTCGAGGGAAACGAAAATAAAAATGGTTGTAACTACTAAAGTAAACTTTGTTCATTTTAGGACATCAACAGCCATTACGAAACAGAAGGAATTGTTTGAGAAAGCGGAGCTGGTGAGCTCGAACGATCCCGGGTTGGACCCAAGCAGCTTGGTATACATAAGCGAAGACTCGGAGGGATCGGAGAAGTGCAACGGGATCAGGGAGATACAGGAAACAGCTCACCACGAGGAGATTCGATTGGAGAAAGAGGAAAATGACTGCTCTAACGACACGACAGTGAATCCGATCCATGTTTCCATAAAAATGGAAGAAGAGTTGGTCATCGAGATGGAGCCAATAGAAGTTGACAGCGGGACAGACGACGACGACCACTATCACCTCAATGCAGCGAACGATGACCAGCTCTTTAACATGATCGTGAACGAACCGCAAGAGATGTCGGAATTGAAGAGCGAGCCACAATCTTTCGATAGCTGCGTGCAGTTTGAGATCATCCCTGAAACTGAGACAACGAATGAGGCAAAGACGTCAAACGACACGAGCTTAGTTGATCATCCGTACTTCGAATGTGAGAAAACGAAGAAAGGATTGTTCGAAGACGTTGTTCACAATATGCTGAAAGAAGCTGACAAAATGGTGTCGCCTACAAGAATTCAGCTCTTCACCAAGTTCACGGAGTTGCTTGTAGATACGATCTTTGAGGATGAGCAGTCGGAGACACGAAAATATCTTCATGGATTGAGGACTTCGTTACAGGGAATTCAAAATGCTGTGGACGGGCAGCAGTTAGAGTCGGAGCTTTCGTATGATTTCAAAGAGATTCCGTTAACTCAAACTGAATCGGAGAAAACTGAAGACGGTCTGATGGATGAAGTGGTCGATATGCCTGAGACTGAGGAGGAGCAACTGAATGGTCCCGACAAAGACAGTGAAGAGAAAGCCAGGATTGAAAATCTTGACAACGATCGAGTTCAGAAACTCAAAGCTGACATCCGAAATGTTGAAGAGTTCGGAAAGAAACTTGGTGATCAAGCAGCTGCAATACACGCGCAGCCACTGAGCAACGACGACAACATTGCTGAAGCCAAATTGAATCTGTTGACTCTGCTCAAGGAATCGAGAAGTCGATTTCGCAGCTTGATGTCTGAGATCGAGGAAAAGAAAGAGAAAACTACCAACGAAAAAGCCAAGAAACAACTTCTGTCTTCAGACACTTCGGATTCGCTCTCTGACAGCGATTCAGAAATCGAACGTGTCAAGAAACTTAAACGAAAGATTCCTAGTAACGGACCGCTTACTCCAGCCGTCGTTTCCTCAACGAAAGAAGACTCAGACGCTTCAGGAACTGAAGCCACCGAGTTGAAACCGAAAACTCACAGCTCATCATCAGACAGCGACTCTGGTAAACCAAACAATCTCGCGCAAGAAGTTGACAAGCTGATCGATTTCTCTTCGATTGCCAACGCTAAGCCAGAACGATCAAAGAAAAGTAGCAAAGTGAAGAAGCCTGTGAAGAAGGAGAAGAAAGAAGGGAGCAGCGACACTGATTCGTTTTCCAGTGGCGACGATTGTGCCACAGAAAATTCTTCATTTTCTTCGGTAAGAGTTTAGATTTGACCTAATCTTGTGTTAATCAAGTTTTATTTTAGGATGCCGACGGAGAAGAATCTGACGAAGAGAAACTATGGCTGCAGAAGCGTAATGAAGACGCCAAGAAAGAGCTGCTTGCAGGTTCTGAATCTTCAACCATTGACAGTGATGAGTCAGATCTGGATGCGTTGTTCGAAGACGATGAGAAGGTGAAACCGCCGAAACCTAAGGATGTCGAACAAGAAAAACCAACAGCAGCGAAGCCATCAGCCAGCAAGTCAAATAAATCAGATGACGGTTCTGAGAACGAGATCGAGCCTATTGCCACGTCTAAGCCTGAACCTTCGAACTCAGAAGAAACAAGCCCCAGTGACAAAACGATCGAAGAAGAGAAGGAACAGCAGCCGAAGAAGAAAATCCGACGAGACTCTTTCGAACGTGAAATTTTTGACAAGAAGTTTCTCGAGCCGAGCGATGGCAAAGAAAAGACGAAACCTCCAAGTAGTAGCGCTGTCAAAAGTGAAAAAGTTTCGCCGCAAAAAACTGCCAGGCCTCCCGATGAAAATGGCTCGATCGATTTGACAATGTTTGAGAACAGTCGCGCTGCTAGGGAAATCGACATTCAGAAACTCATTGACAAGCGTAACAGCGATGGCGCAGGTCCATCAACATCCGCTGCCCCAACGAAACCTCCCCCTGTGATAAACGAAGAAGACGAAGACTTGATAATGATAAGTAGCGATTCCGAAAGCGAATCTGGCGCTGCAGCGTCTGGAAATGTTTCACGACTTTTCAAGCGAAAGAAGCTCTTAACCGAAGACGAATTACAACAGGAGACGAAGCGAGCTCAGAAAGAAGAAGAACAGCGAGTGAAGCGCTTGCAAAAGAAGAACGACACGCTTTCACAATTGATGTCACAACGGATGAGCCAGGAAGATCCGGAAGAAGAAGTCATCTTGGATTACGATCCGAAAACTAAAGTGACCATCAAAGTTCATCCAATGCTCGTTCAGCACCTGAAGGCTCATCAGCGAGAAGGAATCAAGTTCATGTATGACACCTGCTTCGGGTCAATCAGTGACGATGTTGAAACAAAGTCGGGTTGTATCTTAGCTCACTGCATGGGACTTGGCAAAACCCTGCAGCTCATCACTTTGCTCCACACAATCATTCAATACCCAGAGAAACTGAAAACGCAACGCATCCTCGTTATCTGCCCGAAATCGACGATCATGAACTGGTTCGAAGAGTTCAAAAAATGGCTCAAGGGCATCGATGCTAAGAATCTGAAGATCTTCTTCCTCGAGGAGCGACTCATATCTATCGCTGAGCGAGTTAAAGTGCTAGAAACATGGTACAATTCCAAACAGCCGGGAGTCTTCCTTATCAACTACGAAGCTTTCCGTAATCTTGTCCTGTACAGTGGACCGAAACGTGCAACGATACCGATGGCAGAAAAAGAGCTTCACAGACTGCAAGAACGCATTTGCAAATGTTTAGTTGAGCCCGGCCCCGATCTGGTAGCTTGCGACGAAGGACATCTTATCAAAAACCAGAAGAACGCAATTTCCCGAGCTGTAACGAAGATCACAACAAGACGACGCATCATTCTAACAGGAACTCCCATTCAGAACAACTTGAACGAGTATTACTCGATGGTCGACTTCATCAAGCCGGCGTTGCTGGGGACTGTCAAAGAGTTCAACAATCTTTATGCCAATCCCATCAAAGACGGACAGCATATGGACAGCACCAACACAGACATCAAGAGAATGAAGCAACGAGCTCTTATCCTCAACAAAAAGCTATCGAAGTTCGTCCAGCGCAAAGAGGTGACAGTCTTACGAGAGTTTCTTCCTGATAAGTACGAATATTGCATCTTTGTGCCATTGACTCCCGTCCAAGAAAAGCTTTACGAGAATTTCCTGCGTTTGAATCCGATGAACGACGGACACAAACTGTTGAACGATTACACTGCCTTGCGAAAAATCTGGACTCATCCATCGGTGCTTAAGATCGCTTACGAACGCGCCATGACTGGGCAACTCAAGATCGAAGCGAGGAATAAGAAGAACTTGCTTGACGACGTTGATTTCGAGCAGCCCGACGATCTTTTGGACAAAGTTGAGGGGAACACTGGCGTGAAAAGTGACTGGTGGCGAGAGTTCGTCACAGAAAACGATCTGGAGTCTATGCTATCAAGCAATAAACTGGTTTTGCTCTTCGAGATCCTGAAAAGATGCGAACAACGAAAGGAAAAGGTTCTAGGTACGTACAGATGATTGATAAGCTAGGGACGTTTTGTTTCATTTTACTTTTGCTTTCTAGTCTTCTCTGCATTCGTTGCTGTTCTCAATGTTGTCGAAAGCTTCATGAAGAAAATCCACGACGCAAGCTCAAACCCGAATGCACAGGAATATGGCTTATCGCAGTTCCAGACGAGTTGGCAAGAAGGCAGAGATTATTATCGGCTCGACGGATCTACGAAGCGCGATGTTCGCCATCAAATGATTCATAATTTCAACGACCAGAACAACTCAAGACTGCGATGCTTCCTGATCTCAGCAAAGGCCGGTGGCCAAGGAATCAACTTGATCGGTGCTAATCGCTGCATCATCCTCGACACATCATGGAACCCATCTTCTGACCAGCAGAACATCTTCAGAATCTATCGATTGGGACAGCCGAAGGATTGTTTCGTATATAGGTAGATATTGCTTGAACGATTGATTACGAATTCATCCGAAAACATTTCATGTTTTAGACTGATCGCTCTGGGAACGATGGAAGAGAAGGTCTATTCACGCAGCGTTACGAAACAAGCAATGAGTGGAAGAGTTGTCGACAAGTTACAAATCGACCGGCACTATCGTATGACCGAGCTTGCAGACCTTTACGACCTAACGAAGACAGACTTCACTCAGCGACCTCAACCGCAAATGCCGTCCGATGATATTTTGAAATCATTGCTGGTTCATCAGCCCTTGAGAGCCTTCAAGTATCACATCCACGATTCACTGTTGGAGAACAAACCTGAGCAGGATCTCAACGAAGATGACATCAAGGAAGCTTGGGACATTTACGAGAGAGAATTGCAAGGCAGACCTTTGCAGAACGGATTCAATCAACCGGTCAACGATTTAAGTCGCGCAGATTTCGTGAGTTTTTTGAATGACTGAACGATGAAACATCTTTAACAACCGTTTCTGCTTACAGAACAATTATCTCGCGGCTGCAGCAGCTGCGAATCCATTAGATAATGCGTCTGGTTTGTTCAGCCAGCTCTTCCCACCATCGAGCTACTTCCCCGCCGATTTATACCAGAATTTAATGCCTTTCAACATCTCCGGCGCATTCCGCAATAATTTAGTTCCCACTTCGTTAAACGCGGGGACAAGCCTAGCTTCGACAATCGCTGGATCTTCGTTGCTTCGCAATCTTCCCAACATGACACCGGCTCCGTTCACGTTCAATTTGCCATCGACATCCAGCGTTGCTAACGAAGCTCCGTTCATTCAAAATCGTCGTAAAAGCAGCAGTAAGCAGAAATCTCCGTCGCCGATCAACAGCCAAAAGAATATGCATAGTTTGATGGCATTGCAAAACCGTTATGACGACGCTCGTCCAGCTAAGAACAGCGCCGCTAATCTGTCAATTCTTCCCGATATAGATCCGCGAAATTCTCCGCCCGTCAATCGAAACTCTTCCATATCAGCTTTCAGAAACAAATCAATTTCAAAGACTACCACTCAAAGCGTCGTCAACAATCAGGCGCGTTCTTTTGTCAGTAACGTTGCTAAAAAACTCCCTTCACAAGATGCTTTGAAGTCAGCTCTTAATCTCAGTGTCCCAAAGCCGCCGTACAAGCTTCCTGCCGGCTTCAAACCGCAATTGATCACACCGAGCAGCTCGATTGCAAAGGTTCCACCCAATTCCAGTCCTCAAAATCTAGTTCGAAATGTCTCACCGTCGCTGACCCGGCGACCAATGATTCCGGCTAGCACCGCTACGAATCGAACGGTTCCTCAGGCTCAGATCCCGAAAGGCGTACCCAATAAGCTTCAATTTGGGCAAAGGCCTGTCGCGAAAAGCAACACTCCAACGAGTTCTCCGATCGTTAGGCAGCCTCAAGGAGTCATTGGCGCTAAGCCAACGACCATTCAACAGCGACCAATCGTTCCAAGCATTTCCAGCAACCCAAATGTGTCGTCGGTAATCAACTCTCGACAAATAACTGTGACCAACATTACAAAGAAAAACGCGAATCCACAACCGCAAGCTTTGAGAATCACTCCGAAAGAATCAACATTTGTACCACAGAACAGAACCAGCGGCAGCCTGCAAGTCCAAACGAAACCACAAACTAGTTCAGTTAACACAGTCAATCAGAACCCTGGACAGAAAAGTGTTTTGATGCAGAAGAATGTTCCGATAAACTCTGTTACGTATACGCCTGTGAAATCAACAGTTACCAACTCTTCAGGCCTGCCTAAGAACTTGCAATCGATGCAGAACAACAAGCAAATGCAGATAACTAAAATCAACTCACAGAATCCAGCAACTCCCAAAATAGTTCCTCGACCAACGCAATACCTTCAAGGCACGCCTACAATCGTTAGAGCCCCTCTGCAAGCTCAAACGCAGAGTCCAAAAGCTTCAACGCAAATCCCGAAGGCTTCAACGCAAAGCCCGAAAACTCCAACGCAACGAACTGTGGTACTGAGTCAGAAACGACCGATTGATGTAAGTTTAAACGATCAGTCTTAAGCTTAGCTAACAAAACTTGTCACATTGCAGAATTCACAGCCGTCGCCAAGCCCAAAACGCGCTCGATTTGAAGTCCCGCAAATGAAAGTCACTCCTCGCGATCAAAGAATCCAACCTCCATCAAGTAAGTCAACTTAAAAGTGTTGACTATTCTGTCGTTAACTAAAAATTTATTTGCAGCTATCGAGGATATCGTTGAGATTGAATAATCAGCGCAGCATTCTCCTCAAATTCTGTGCAATTAGCTCCGATGTACATAAGTTTGACACTAAAAAGCTGTAAATTAATTTATTTTTTTACATCAGAATTAGATATTTAAATGATTATCTTAAAATTGAAGTAATAATGAAATGAAAACTGTTGATATTGATAACAAATGCGTTTTATTTCTCAAATGTACCAAAAACAAGTCGAATCAAATGTTTAGGAAAGTTTCAAGGCGGCCAGTTCCTTGTTCAACTCGGTCTCCGATGCAACCTTATTGAGTTGGTTCTTGTCAAGCTTATCCCCTTTGTCCAACTTGTCTTTCAAGATCTTGATGTCCTTGAGCTTCTTCTTGATGGCGGTCGCTTTTTTTCGTTCCTCGTCGATTGGTTCGTTGTTTCCTGTTGCATTGGTTGGAGGCTTTTTACGATTGTTGCTGTTGTTGTTTCTGCCTTTGAATGCGCTTTGACTCTTTGAGCTTGTGTAGCCGGGAGGTAAGCCAGGAATCGGTCCTTGAGCTTGTGGCGCTACTGACGATTTCGAGTCATCACCAAAGTTGCGAACATTCGGCGGAACGTATTTCTTGTCGGATGCTTGCTTCTGAGCTGACTGAATTCCTTCTATCTTCACATAATTGATTGGCGTTTCGCTGAAAACACCTTCTGGGTGTTTTTGCCAGGTGAGTTCAAGTAACTCTTGCTTCTCTGGCCACAGAAGCTCGTACAGCAAGGCTCCTGAGTAGTGCCATACCTTGAAGCCGTTGCCCTGCCGTAAACGTGGAGCTGTCGTTGCGGTGAAGTACAAATCGCCTGACGGTGCCCATTGCAGAAGCTGATGGATTCAATAACTTTAATATACGGCGCGGTTACAGAAAAGAAAGAACTTACCGTGGTATCCGTGGCCATGCTAGTAGACACTTCCCTAGAAAAACCGGTCAGCTTATTAGACAGTTGGCTTTAATTAATTTAATTGAACTCACTTCTTCTTGACCAGATCCCAAACAGAAACGTTTCCCCGCAGATTTCCGAAGCCTCCGAACAAAACCAGATTTCCAAAGTCGTTGAAGTAGATCGCATTGCGGATTCCCGTTCCGAAGTCAAAGACAGCGTCACATTTCAGATTGAAAAGTGTTGCTCTAGCAGGAACGTTTCCGTAGATAACGATGAACTGATTTGATTTCGGGCTCCAGGAGACAGCGTGAATCGGCCCTTCAGCGCCTGGAAGAAAATCAATGCGGTGTTAAGCAAAGCTTTAGTTTAATCACAGTTGAACTTACTAAGAGGAACAGAATAGGAATCGCCACTAGTTGCCAGGAAGTGCAGCGCTTGCTTTCCATAGTACGAAACGCCGGTGCTGTCAACGTCCATTGATGTCAGAATCAAGCAGCCTGTTCCTTTCTTATTCCACATCATCTCAACCTTGTCAGCTTGCGAGAAGCTTTTCGAAGCGACGGGATTCGTATCGAGATTTGGATATTTGAAGAGCCGACACATCGATGGACTTCCTTTGTTTCCACGCAAGTAAAGAGCAATGTGTGATGTTCCTACGAATTGAAATGCTTGTTATCTCGTTCTCAAAGGTGAAACAACATTACGCACCTGGCGACACTGAAAATCCGCCAACCTTTCCACTCAGCTTTAGTTGAGTCTTGGCGAAGTTCTCGTAGAAGCACACATCACCGTTCAGCATGATCGCAAAGAATGACTCATCTTGCGCAAAGAACGGCTCCCACTCAGAATGTCTCTTCATCACGAAACTGGACTTTTCCTGGCCCGTCGCAGTCTCGTAGATGAAAAGATTCGGGTTGTCGGAATTCTCTTTCGAGCTTGTGAAGATCTCGTAAACGATTAGGAAAGTTTCCTTGGGCGAGAACTTTAATATGTAAGCCTTGGTGCGTGGTACGGTGAACTTGATTTCCATTTTCGAGTTGTAGACCTTCACACCGTCCGCCGTGCAATAGGCGAAGAAGTTCTCTGATGTTGTCATGGCTCGCGATGGCTTATCCTCTTTGAAGATGGGCTTGAATTGATGCGTGGCCCCGTTCTTCTCCGCATTCCATACTTCCAGCCCGTTTCCGGATCTCACTGAAATCAGAATCAAACGCAAAAGTAAACAAAAGCATGTGAAATCGGGAAATTCTGACATTCCATCACAAAGAAGTCGATCCAGTCACCAACTTGATGCTGATTTCATGGAGAGACGAGTTGTGAAGATAACTTAATGAAAACTGTATCAACTTACCGGCGAAATTAAGCATCTTTTATTAGACTAAGAGAATTCACGACTGAATGATATTGCTGATCTGAGGGGAAAGGAATTGAGCCGAGCTGAGTTGCATGACGAGGGAAACAAACCGAAGATGCAAACCTGAAGTTTGTAAACAAAAGCTTCTAAATTTTAATTTTCCCGATAACTCTTTAACGAAGCAATGTCAATCCAGCTAAGAAAGTTCATAAGCTCAAGGGCAAGTCGTAAATTCAGTAAATGGTCGAGTTGAGTTGACAACAAACTCGTTTTAGGTCAATGAGCTGACGCCGGTGAAAAACTCGATCGCGGGAATGCTCAAGATAAGCCAGAACAAGAGCGGTGAGATTGAGCTGAAGCTGCCACTGCGAACCGCAGAGCTCCGAGCATCGATAGAAGAGATAAGTTGCATCGAGGACAGCAGAATTCAAAGCGTCGTCACTAACGAATCTGAAATCTCCTTCGCTCTCGATAAAAACAAAATTATTGAAGAATCCTTCAAAGATCCAACGAACGTCGTAGTCACTAACAACCCCAGAAACTTTATCTTCGAGTTCAGCTCACCGAATATTGCTAAGCCTTTCCACATGGGCCATCTCCGGAGCACAATCATTGGCAACTTCCTGGCTAATCTTTTCGCTAGGACGAACCACAAAGCCATCAAAATGAATTATTTGGGAGATTACGGCACGCAGTTTGGATTTCTCAAAGCGGGAATTGAGATGGAAAACTTAACAGATGAACAGATCAAAGCGAATCCCCTGCAATGCTTGTTCAAAGCTTATGTGACTGCAAACGTCTCGACTGATCCTGCAGTAGCTGAAAAAGCTCGTAAGATCTTTGAGACATTGGAGAACAGCGGAGATGGAGAAACGGATGAACAATGGGAGAAGATCAAGGAATACACGATGGACGAGCTGAAAACGATGTACGATAGGCTGAATGTTGTTTATGATGTGTACGAGTCGGAGTCAATGTACCGACGTAAACACATTCAGAACGTCATTGCACAACTAACAGAGAAGAATCTGCTGAGAACTGATGACGTTGGTAGGAAGATCGTAAAGGTTGGCGACAGAAATGTTCCGCTCATAAAAAGCGATGAGACAACACTTTACCTCACTCGAGACATTGCCGCCTTCATCGCCCGCAAAAATCAATACGACATGGAAAAAATATTTTATGTTGTTGACAACGGACAAGCAAATCACTTCATCGCCCTTCAAACCATACTTCAGGATCTGGGATTCAAGTCTGATGATATTCGTCATGTGAAATTTGGGCGAATCAAAGGCATGAGCACGCGGAAAGGATCCGTTGTGTTCTTGAAAGACATTTTGGATGAAGCCAGAGACTTGATGTTCATAAAGCAAAAAGAATCTGCGAGTAAGTTTAATGGCAAAGAACTCATTTAGCTAGTTCAATTCATTTCAATTCACAGCAACAAAAGTTGATCTTTCGCAATGCGGCGAATCTGTGGCGGATGTTCTGGGCAGCTCGGCTGTGATCGTCAACGATCTGAAGCAAAGGAGACAGCGTGACTACGAATTCGACTGGGACAAGATCTTGTTAGTCAACGGTGATACTGGAGTGAAACTGCAATACACTCATTGTCGACTCAACAGTCTGAATTTGGTATGTGGCGCCCAAGAGGCAGAGAATTTGAACGTGCCGCTACTCAAAGAACCAGAAGCGCAAAAACTGATTTTTGAAATCCTTCGTTATCCTGAAACAATCCTCCACTGCACCGAGACATTGGAGGCGTGCGAACTTGTCACTTATTTGTTCACACTTAGGTACGAGAAAGTTGTCATTGATTATTCTCAACTGAAAAGATCTTTTTCTCCAGCAACACAACAAGCAAAGCGCTCAAAACTCTGAACGTGAAAAATTCTGAGTCTCACATCGCATCTCAGCGGCTTCTGCTCTTCAACACATCGAAACGAATTCTGAAACATGGGCTGGAGATTCTTGGCTTGCAGGTTCTGAACGAGATGTGAAGAATGAACTTGTAAAACGTATTCACTCGTCAGTCTTTAGAGTTGATCTGCTTGCAGAATTTTACGTCAAAACGGAACTCCTTATTGAAGTAATCATAAAGCTTTGACAGATTAAAAAGAAGATGGTAAAATTGCTCTGTAAAATATATCAGAACTTCGTTCTTTAAGCACGCTCTGGTTTATTTCGGATCATCTTTCAAGTCGAAGCATCGGACCACTTGAGTGTGGAAGCTCGAGTGTGACCGCTCTAAAGAGAAACCTCAAACCTATACCTTATGTGAAGGTAAATCTGATTCACTTAATCATCAATTGATAGACAAACTCAACCGCCGATTCGAACGCTGCGTTGCCACTCAGCCCCGAGCGTCCAACATTCGCATTTCCTTCAGTGCATAAATTTTCAAGTGTGAAACTGTGTTTTTAAATATTTCCCTCAATCGTAGCTTTAGTTAAGTTAAGCCACGGCTCATTCGCATAACGAGGGACTGGACTGATCAAGACATGTGAAGATTGACCGAAAGTCTATCGGGATTAGTGAAAAAACTTCGTCGTAAGAGAAGAAAAAAAAATTGGAAAATCAATCAAATGAAAATGTTTTGAATGGAAGTTCTATAAGTAGCCAGCAGTCATGGCGAATCGAGAGATCCTCCACTCGTTGTTCGCCTCATTCTGCGGTGGATTCGACATATTTGAGCAGAACCTGTTCATCAACGCGACTCATCTCTATTTGTTTATCATCCTGCTCTCGTTGCCTTTCATTATTTTTATGGTAAGTCGATTGAGCCACTTCACGACTGGCAATGCAGACGTACTCGCTCACCACTAGCATGAGCAATGCCAATGGCTTTACCACGCGTTACATCACACAATCATTTCGCAAGCACTTTCTCTTTCATCCCTCTCCGGACTTCAACTTCGTCTTATCTAACGCTTGCGATTCTTGCCCATGATCGACTTGATCGAATCCAAGTTCGGGAGGTCGTCCGCCGTTTCTTCAAAATTGCTCCAATTTCATGCTGATCGCCACTTATTCGTCGTTTCCCACTTTCTTTGTGAGGCTTTTAGTCATCGACTGCAACAACAACAACGAAAAAAGCCAAGCAACGTGAAGTTTCTTGAAACCATTTTATTTTAAAGTCATTTCATCAGACTCTTCCGTCTTATTTGCAGTACTTTCCCACCACCATCGTGACATGGATCGTTTACTGTGTCATCATCTTCGTTCTGATGACGACACTGAAGCTAATCAATTTGTCACTGCACAAAATGTACGACAAAGCTCGAACGCTTTCAGAGACGAGTCTGAAGAAGCTGAGCAGTGGCAACGCAGGCAGTGGAATCGCCAGCAGCAAAATCCAGCGGGAGACGTCAGGGTAACAAGCCTCACAATTGCTCCTTATCGGTTGATCTCATATTATTGATGTTCCAGAGACGACGAGGGCGGAATCGAGCTTCAGATACTCAACAATGTGATAGGATCGGGCGCGACTCTGCCAGTCGATCATTCCTCACGAACGTCTGTCGAACACCACAGCCAAAGCGATGAGCTGAGCTGTGCAAACAGTGCGGTTTCTGTTGATTTCCAAGAACAATTAGCTAGTACAATTGGTAGCTTCGCTCATTTGTTTCTCATGGATTTTTCTTACCTAAAGTTTTCCTTTTTAGATTTAAAAGTAGATGTAACCGTTCATCGCAAGAACAGCTCGGAATCGAGTGACAACAGCGACGTTTATCAAGTTAAGAAAGCGGCGTCTTCGAAAGCGCGGTCGTCCAGCAAACAAACGAAGAATTCATCGAGTGATAACAATGTGAAAGTAAATAGTATAGTGCCTGAAACAATAAACTCCATCGATAAGGAATGTGATACGGAAGCAAAAGGAGGTGATGTGGAAAAGACAGACAACGGACAGCATAAGCTCGCGTCTAAAACTGAGCCAGAGCCTGCTGGCTCCTCGATAAAGTTCCACAACACAGCCTCGTCTCGTCGACAGCAATACAAGTCGTTGAAACAGAAGCGATCAACGTCAAACATTCAGCTTCAGCCACAATCGCTCGCCTCAAAGCTTCATCGACAAGTATCACTCGACTCCGATAAAATCGGAATGGGCGTGCTGCTTTCAACCGACGGTAACATGCCTAACATACAACGTCATTTTACCCATCATCACCACCATCATTATCACAATGCAACATCATCCGCCTCAACTGTCATTCATCCCAAAGGCATGATGAAGAACTCAGATTCTGATTTGTATTTAGAGAGTGGCTCGGGACCCGTTGACAGCTATACGACCAAGTCTGCCCTTCAACTAACAAGTGATCAAAGTGTTAACCTGACTCAGAGCGAAAAGGCTCAGCACAATACTCCGATTCGGAGAGATTCGAGCTCAACGATGTCAGCCCTTCAGCTTCCAACTGTTGCAAGCACGTCCGGCTTACTATCGTCGTCTCGTAATCGAAGAAATTCAAATTCAAACAACGAAAAGAATCGACATGTAAATAGAAAATCTACTTCGATGAGACGAATCAAAAGTGCTGCCCTGGAAACGAGCTGCAATCCAGTCTCGGTGTCGAATCTCTCACCACATCCGAACAGCGTTGAGGTCATTGATGGAAAGATGATAAGAAATCCTGCGAACTCAGTTATTCCACCTAGTGGATTTCTATCGAGAAACCCGCCACAGAATCTTTTTCCAACTTCTGTCATTGGCCAATCGGGAACATCTTCGTCAGCTACAACAATCAGCGACATGAACATTCTCCAGCACGTTGCCAGTGATTTGGTTTACCCAATAGCAGAACAGAACGACGAGAACTGTGCGAGAATGATGAAGGGTGACAGTTGTACGTCGGAAGATGACAGCGATGAGAAAGACGAGGACGAGAAAGATCTCACGTCCAACGACGGTGATAGCGGTTTAGATCAAGAGGAAATTAATCTCAGCGATTCAGAAGAAGAGCAACATCGGAATGGATCGCGTTCTCCCCTTCTGGAAGATCCCAACCAAGCATCAGGCACTGTTATCATGAAAATGCGAGACGAAGACACTCAAGAGCAACCAGAAAAGGCTGAAGAAGCATCAAATACCAAAAGTGGATCAAGTGACTGGGAACAAGCTAGTGCCAGCTCGAAGGATCAGTTAATCGTTAAAGAGCGAAGTGCTAGTGAAGAAAAGCGAACAAGGTGGTTCGATAGCTTAGACTTTAGTTTTAGCAACGACGGTGAAATGTCTGGCGAGAAGTTCGACGAAAGCTCCAAGATAAAAGAATCCAAACAGCCAAAAACTGAGTTGTCGACGTCAGTTAGCGCATCCCAAATAAGCGGAAGAAGTCTTGGCGCGATCCCAAAGCAACATGGTCATCATCACCGTAGTGGAATTGCCATCAGGAAGCTTAGCTTCGGAGAGGAGCAATACCCGACATCGAGAATGTACCAGCGCACACTGTCACAACGCTCAACCTCCGATCGAATACCCGAAAACAATGCGGTGCAGTCAACAAGCACGCTTCCCGGTCTGTCGCTAATTCGATACCTGAACAATCATTCCATCGATCAACACATGATTGCGCCACAAAATTTCCTTCCCGAGAACCAAACCAGTTTCTCTTCGTTTCGCCCTCGATCATTTGCCGTTCCCAGTGAAGTTCATAATAGGCGCTTACGATTTGGAAGAAACAGCTACACGATCGACATGCAACAACCGAAGCAAAACTTTGTCATTGTCGACGCAAAATCGCCAACGAATGACTGTGAACTATGCCTCGACTTGCCAGATGGAACGCCAACAAATAGCAATGCAAGCAATCCCAATACGGGAAGGCTCGTCATCACTTCAGGGAGTCAACAGAACGCTGGGTTCATTGACAGCTCGGACTTCAACTGCTTCATCGACGAGCAGGGTCACTGGATGCATTTAATGAACGACCAGAAAGCTCAGGCAGGACATACAATTAGTAATAACATCAATCAAATTCAGCAGCAACAGCAGCATCTTCCAGCCAACAATAACAACAATATTAATCCTTACTACCGAATAATGACAGCGGCCCCATCCGCGGAGTACTCGCTTTCTAGTGCGCAATCGATCGACATTGTACAGCAACGAAGCATTTTTGGCGAGCCGCCAATCCGTCCGAAGCTCTACAAACTTCCTGTCCATCTCTGCGGTTTGAAACTCGGCATGACGTTCAAGATCAAACTGAATCGCCTTCAACTTCTCGCGCTTTTCGACCGAGATCAACACTTGTACCAACTATTCCTGGCCATCGTTCTCAGTACGCTCGTCTCCATACTCGGCAGTTGGATTTTACACCACCACTTCTATCATGACCTCTTTGCTTTCATCTTCTGCTTCACAATCGCAGGGTCGCAATACTCACTGCTCAAGAGTGTTCAACCGGACGCTTCGTCGCCGATTCACGGCTTCAACAAGACTGTAACTTATTCACGACCCGTTTACTTCTGCTTGCTGTCTTCGCTGATGCTAATGGCGCATTATGCAGCGGAATCGCTGAAAACTAGTGATGTGAATCTCTTGGATGACAACAGAAATGGAACTGAAACAAGTGAGAGGCAGTTGGAAACGATCTATGGAGTTGCCATTGCATGGAAAGAGGTTTTCACGTCAGTTACGAATTTTCTTCATTGGACAATCCTCTGTCTTCCTGTTGCCTTTAGCATTGGCCTCTTTCCACAAATCAACACGTTCTTCATGTACTTTTGCGAGCAGCTCGATATGCATTTATTCGGAGGAAATGCGATCTGCAATTTAGTCGCTGGATTTCTTGCAGTGTTCCGTTCGATCATCGGATGTTTGATTCTCTTCGGTCCAATTTACGGAGGACTCGTTGAATCCAACAACACTCAACACATTCTCGTGTCGATGTTCTGCGGTATGCTCATCCCTATGGCTTACCATCTGTCGCGATCGAGCAGCGACTTCACTCATCTCTTCCAGCTGATAAAGTCGACGCTTCTAGTTCACAATGAAGATGAGATCTGCGGTGAAGTTGAGAGTGGTTCAACGAAAACCGACGAAAATGAAGATTCAGAAACGACAGAGAATTCGAAGGAAAATAATTCGACTAACTCGCAGCCAATGGACGATCCACTGCCGAAGAAACTTCAAGGAACTGTTACAGCGAGACTCAAAAACGATTTGGTGGTTTGCACGTTTCTCGGATTCATCTTCTTCGCTCTGCACACAAGCACAATCTTCAAAGTGCTTCAACCAAACCTGAACGTTGTTCTTCACATTATTGCAATCTTACTTGGAGCTGTGATTCACTACATCGTACCGCAGATGCGAAAACACCTGCCATGTCTGTGTGTGGCAGCCCCGATCCTTCGAGCCCACGAACACGGATTGTTCGAGGTCAACAAGCTATCGAAGATCATGTGGTTTGAACAGGCTTTCGTCTACTTGAGCTTCATCGAGCGAAATATTTTATATCCGCTGATTATCATAAGTGCCATCACTGCCGATTCAACGAAGATAACCGAGAAGTTTGGCTATGGTTTCGGTAGTGCGCTGATCGTTGTTGCGAGCTTAAAAGGTAAAATTGTGATGTATAGTAATTTAAATATTTAACAAAAACTCTTTGCAGCCCTTCGAAGTTCATATTCAGACATCAACAGTCAATACCTGATTTTACTGGCTAGCGTTCTTTTCTTCAACTTCGATTACTCCTACGCCAGCGAAACATTCCTACTTGATTACTTTTTGATGTCTTTCTTCTTTCGCAAAGTGTCCGATTTGCTGCTAAAGGTGAGTCAAAAGTTGATTACATTTATGCTTAACACTAACCTGCCTTGTTCTTAAGCTCCAATTCGTTGTGACGTACATCGCACCATGGCAGATCACTTGGGGCAGCGCCTTTCACGCATTCGCGCAGCCATTTTCAGTTCCACACTCGGCAATGCTGTTCCTACAAACTGGCATCAGTGCTCTTCTGTCGACGCCTTTAAATCCTTTTCTCGGTGAGTTTGTAAAAAACAAATAGAAATTTTTTATAACGCTTTTGATTTTTAGGAAGTGCCATTTTCATCACGTCATACGCGCGACCGATTAAGTTCTGGGAACGCGATTACAACACGAGACGAATCGATCACTCGAACACGAGGCTGAGCTCCCAGCTCGAAAGGGATTTGGGAGCAGACGACAATAACTTGAACAGCATTTTCTACGAGCATTTGACAAGGTCGTTGCAGCACTCGCTTTGCGGGGATTTGATGATGGGTCGATGGGGAAATGTTAGTCAAGGAGATTGCTTTGGTAAGTGGACTGTTTTGCACGCTGAAAAGTAAATTCACACTCAACTATACTTGCAGTGCTCGCATCCGACTATTTGAACTGCCTAATTCATATCATCGAGCTTGGCAATGGCTTGTGCACTTTTCAAATGCGCGGACTCGAATTCCGAGGCACTTACTGTCAGCAGCGAGAAGTTGAAGCTATTTCCGAAGGAGTTGAAGATAACGACGGCTGTTGCTGCTGCAGTCCTGGTCATCTGAATCATATGCTGAGTGTGAATGCAATGTTCTCAACGAGGTGGCTCGCATGGCAAGTGATTGCAGCTCAGTACGTGCTCGAAGGTTACTCGATTTCCGACAATGCAGCAGTAGCAACGCTGCAAGTGTTCGAGTTCCGAAAGGTTTTGATCTCTTACTATGTCAAGGTGGGAACTATTTTTAAAGAAGTTATTCGATCGCTAAACTTTATCAATCTTCAGAGCATCATTTACTACGCCATCAAGTCGCCAAAACTACAGCAATGGCTAGAGTCACCATCGATTCAAGAAGCGCTCGAGCCGACCCTTGAGAGGCAATTCGTCGACCTTGACCCGATTTTTAATCACAACCTGGACGACGACTATGATTTTAGAGTCGCTGGAATATCAAGAAATTCGTTCTGCGCTGTCTACTCGGACTGGATTCAGTTCTGCGTTGCGAAACGGCAGCAACAAATGTTGGATGAGAGGGCGAAGAAGGAACAAGCAAAAGAAGTGCCGAGGAAACCTGAGAGAAGATCAGCAGCCACTCAAAAGGAAACGAAAGTTTCTATCGAAGAATCAGTCGTAACGTCTTCCATCAACTCATCGAAAGACTCGATTCTCGTTTCTTTGTGTCTAGCCTTAACTCTTCTTGCGAGACGGACATTAGCAACTGCAAGTCACAGTGCATCGTCGTTGGGAGTTGAATTTTTTCTTCACGGGCTTCATTCGCTCTTCAAAGGAGATTTCCGCATCACGTCCACTCGCGACGAGTGGGTGTTTGCCGACATGGATTTGCTACACAAAGTCGTGGCGCCTGGCGTCCGAATGTCGCTGAAACTCCATCAAGATCATTTCCTGTCGCCAGACGAATACGATGACCACAACGCTCTGTACGATTCGATTGAGCAGAACACTCGAGAGCTTGTCATTTCACATGAGGCTGATCCGCTCTGGAGAAATGCAGTCTTGAGAGGAACGCCAAATCTTCTTGCGCTTCGCCATGTTATGGAGGATGGAACGGACGAATATCGAGTGATCAGGCTGACGAAACGATTCTTGAACTTCAGAGTCATCAAACTGAATCGCGAGTGTGTTCGAGGTTTATGGGCTGGTCAACAACAAGAGCTGATCTACCTACGAAACCGAAATCCCGAACGAGGCAGCATTCAGAATGCAAAGCAAGCTTTAAGAAACATAATCAACTCATCCTGTGATCAGCCGATTGGTTATCCAATCTACGTTTCGCCTTTAACGACTTCGTACGCGGAAACCAACGAACAGCTAAATGAAACGATTGGTGGAGAAATTACGCTAGAAAAGATCCAGAAACGAATTCTCAGCTCGTGGCATCGCATACGAAAAAGATGTCGAGAAGGCTGCAGCAGTGGAATTGAAGCGGAGATCGTCAACACCGGTGGCAGCTGCTACGGAAACTTGCAGACACTTGCCAACAGCAATCTCTCGCAGACTGCTGGAACTTTGTCCTACGGATCGCAGAGCATTTCGATCTCCGGGCGTGAAGGTTCCGGAAACAGAGGAAGTTTAGCAAGCATCAATAAGCCGACAAGCTCAACATTGCTAGCCGGTCTGTTAAACCGAGATAGACTTGAGATGGCTGAGAGGGACATTGCTTTGAGAGAACGAAGCATAAGCAAGAAGAATCTCAGCACAGTAAGTGCAAACAGCATCGCAAATACGAGTAAAAGTAAACGAGACTCGTTCCGTGAAATGTCCGCGATGAACCCATCGATAACGCTAACAACCTCTACGGGAACAACCAAGCAGGAAAGTGTAGAATCGCCACATTCGTCTGGAAAATGCGGGGCTGAGTCAATGCAGGAAGAAGTTGCCGGCACGAGTCAGTCGAAAGCTGAAAAGAAGGAAGAAAACGATGAAGACGACGAGGCAGACGAAGCGGAAGAAAAGTTGCTGATTCAACCGACAAGCTTGAGTATCAACAAGAAAGTCATCATCGTAGACATCAGTCAGGTTTGTGGAATTAAACTGAAATTGGTAATTGTGGCTACAATTTCTCATCTTTCATAGGTCTATGATTGCATGAATGACCAGCGGATTGACGTCATTTGGCCTAATGAGAAGCTTCAGAGTGTTGGCATCCGTTCAGGGTGGCGGAAAAACTGGTCACCGAAGGAGGGAATGGTTGGCTTTGTCGTCGGTTGTCTCTCGCCGAATCATGCAGCCTCTAACGAGAATCAAAACATTCTGCTTGTCAAGATCGATGACATGTGCGTGCCGATTAGCGAGAAAGGCGTGAGGGAATATCGAACGATCACGTCGCCGAAGGCAGATCATGCAGAACCAAAGAATCAAACTACTGCCGATGAGCATGAACCAGAATCCAAAGACGATGAGCAAGTGAATCTATGAATTTTACGGATCAAAAAAGTTTTTAAATTTATGTATAAAGATTTTATGTTTAAAGAGAATTTAAATAAAAGTTTTTCCTAATAGCGCTCAGCGAAATTGAAATTAAACGAACTGTAGATGATTTCTTTGCTTGAGATAAAATTAATACTGCACGATTTTCAGCTCCTTTGCGTCATGATTCATTATTCTGAACTGAATAAGATTGAACAAATAAGTTGTGACGTGAGAAACGATCTGGAAGAGACAACTCACCGATATCGAAAGCGTGTAATGAAATTTTGAAATAAGATTTTTCAAAAAACTCAGGCATGAAAACTCTGATTTTTTTATTTATAGTGTCGTCGAGAAAATCGTAAAAATTCCATTCGATTACTGTCCAGAATAAGGTTAGAGTCAATTATCGTCGTTAACATTATTTGGAGAAAACCAGGAAAAGGCCATTAATCAATCTGCCGTACTCTACTGATTGACAGTTGTTTCTTCACTTTTCTCTCCACTATAAGCTTTGATCTGGTAAATTGTTAAAAATCAGAGGAGAAATCTAAAACGCGTCCAAGATTCATGAAGCAGGACCAGGTGGCAATAATGAGAGTCGAGTGCTCAGGAATGATTCGATGTTAGTTACCTTAGTTAATCTCGATGATCAACTACAACTTTTCTTTTCACGTAAAACTGTTGCCATTAGAAACTGATGAAAATCATTGAATAAGTACGGCGGCTCACGTCCTCAAACATCCATCAACAGTACTCCAATTGAATTCTCATATTAAAGAATTGCCAAGTCCAAGGCGGAAGAAGGTATTTATATTGGCATCAACATACATACAAAGCTTGCAAAGTTTATCGAAGAAAGCACCCTAAGTTGGGTCAATGCAATTCGGTTCTACGAAACTGACATCGAATATTTTCCTCGAAACTTGCTACAGCTTTTTCGTAATCTGACACATTTATTTATTTTCTGAGAACTCTTATCGTTCCATTAATAAAATTATCGTTATATGTACATGATTTTAATCGTGATTGCCGCGAAATACGATCGCCAAAGATTGATACGAAAATTTCTGAAAAGAAACTTGTCACAAACTTGGTTGCAGAATGCAATATATTCTCATGAATCAAAAATATTTCTCAGTGATTGTATTCAGGTAGGTAAGAATAATCCACTCCTATGGAACGTTTCCAATTTTTAGGGTTTTCGACGTAGCCAAAAATCCCTTATGGGGCCACTTTGTCCGTGTGTCTGTGTGTCTGTGTGGCGCTCATGTGCAGCGAGAACGGAAGCAGCTAGAGACTTCTAGTTTTCGCCATTCGATAGGTAATTTATCTGAGACGTGCAAGTTCGAAGATGAGCCTGATCGGCTGCTTCCTTCTGGGGTAAACCAGGGAAGTTGTGCTGGAAGGTCCAAAAAAAATCAACTTTTCTTCGATTTTCTCGCTGAAACAACGGAAATGATAGCTCGTGTGTTCAGATGAAATGTTCCTTAGCTTAAGACGAATCCACTGATACCAAATTCAAGGTGCTAGGCCCAAAGCTGATCGAGCTGGTGAAGCCACTAAAGAAACTTGATATTTCTTCGATTTTTCAAGACTTTTAGTTCAGAAACTTGCTTGAATGAATATTTCTTGGCTCAAGATAGATTCACTAATGACTCAAGAACAAGGCGCTGGGCCCAAAGCTGATCGAGCTGGTGAAGCCACTAAAGAAACTTGATATTTCCGCACAAAACCAAACGGAAAATCCAACGAAAATTCAAACTTCGCAATCCCGAACGATCGCCCGTGGGAAACTCAACGTCGCAAACTCCGATCATCAACAACACACAAGCGCTCTGCTTCTGCAGAGAATTCACGAGACATCAAAGTACGGAAGGCAAATCAACCGCTGCCAGCCAACAACGTCATCACGACCACAAACTCATTCGATTCCCTCAACGACGATGACGACATGGATACGTCGTCTCAGATCTCATGGCCCCACAGCAGGAACAGGAAAGCAGCCAAAACTTCACTGCAAAACCAAACAGTTGATGCCAGCAAGCGTAAACCAAAACCAGTCTTCATCCAATCGACATTTGAAGTGATCAAGAATGCTTTGCAAAGCTCAAGCAAGAAATTCTCTCAGAAGCCATTGATGAAAATAATCGACTCGAAGAAATCCGTCAACATTCAATGCGCTTCTCTTGCTGACAAGGCTCTTCTCACGGATCTCCTCGATTCCAAGCAGCTCCAATACCACACCCACACGGAGCCACACATGAAAAAATCGCTTTTCGTCCTGAAAGGATTTAATGTCGCTGAAAATGAAGCAGTCAAGAAAGAACTCGTCGATGAAGGCCTTCAGCCCCTAAGTGTCTCAACGATCTCAAAGAACCCCAAGTCGCAAGTCGCTGTATATGTCGTGGCATTCGAACGCAATTCAATGAACCTCATCACTCTCAATCGTTTGCACCGAGGGATTGGTTATCTGAGCGTCAAATGGGAAGCTCTCATGAAAGATCGCAAACGCCCGACACAGTGCTTCCGTTGTCAGTCGTGGGGACACGCTGCGAGCAACTGCAAACGTCAACCGAGATGCCTGAAATGTGTGGAAAACCACGAACAAGGACAATGTCCTCGTACGACCCGCGAAGGCAATGCCAAGTGTGTCAACTGTCAAGGCGACCACCCAGCCAATGCTAGAACTTGCCCAGCATTTATCAAATATCGCGAAAGCCAGATCCGCAAACCACGTCGCCAAGTTGCCTTCAACATGTCATCTCCTGCAGCCCAAGCAGTCAAACAATCCTCATTCCCACCACTCACTAAGAAACAAGGACCAACATCATCAACATGGACGGCTAACACTCGCCTCACCGCAGCTCGCAATGCTCCAGACATCCCACCACGACGACCGCCAGGTTCAAGAGCAACCCCGTCACTCGTCTTCGACAGCGATGAAGAGGAACAAATGAATTGTATCGAAACTAAAGCTCAAAAGGTGAGTGCTTCTACTAACTCAGATTGGAATGCTAGTCCCCACATGTCACAACCACGTCAGAAAACAAACGGGATGACTCTTCCCGAGGAGCTTTTTGACTCAATCCCCAATTTCCATGACACCTGCATACAATGGAACCAGTTTATCGCAAATCTAAAAGCAGCAGAAAATCACAAAGAGAGACTCGGTATAATGTTCCAGTTTCTTCCATTCGAGCAAATCAACAATGTTTACTAAAGTTCTCTGCTGGAACGCTCATTCTGTCATAAGCAAACGTGACGAACTCTTACGGTTACTTGACGTGGAATCTCACGACATTTTATGCCTCTCGGAAACATGGCTCGAGGAAAAAAACTTTTTTATAATTCCGCACTTCAGTGTTTACCGCGCTGATCGCCACCGAGGTGGTACTGCCATTTGCATCAATAACCAAATTCTTCACTCAAACTTCCGAACTATCTCTCACCCACTCGCGGAAGCTGTTGCTCTGACGATTCATGACCCTTCAGGTGATTTTACCCTCGTTTCCATTTACTGCTCCCCACGAACAAGCTTAGTAGATTTCTCCAAATTTCTTGAACAAGTATTCTCTATCCCCGGCCCAGTTGTAGTAGCAGGCGACTTTAACTCAAGACATGCTGCATGGAACGATGTTTTTAATAATGCCAGAGGCGTCGAGCTTCTCCGAATTTGTAATGCCAAAAATTATTCAATTCACGCACCGGATGGTCCAACGACTGTCCCTAGTCATGGAAACCCTTCGACTATCGACTTCGCTGTCAGCAAATTGATAATAGGAATCTCTGACCCAGCCGTGATCAAAGAGCTTTCCTCCGATCATTACCCGATATCGTTTTCTATTCCGAGTCAAAGAAACCCTCCCGTCGATATTCTTGTTCCAAACTACAAGAAAGCTAATTGGAAACAATTTAAAACATGCGTTAAAAGGGAAGTCTATGAGTTGAACTCGCGTTTCTCATCTATTAACTCTAAAGAGGCTGTCGATACTTTGATAGTCGATTTCACAGCTAGCGTCCACAAAGCTGTGGAACTTTCAGTTCCTCTTAGAAAACCTTTCGTTCATCGTCACAAGTACTCAGAAACTTTGAATGAGCTTACCAAAGAACGACGGCGAATGCGAAAAGCTTACAATAACACCTACAACCCAATTTACAAAAGTTTTATCTCACAACTCAACTTTCTTATCAAGTTCGAGTCGGACCGACTGAAGAAAGAGGAGTTCGATTCTCGGCTCGAAAATCTTAATATACAGGACAACTCTCTCTGGAGCTTGGCTAAATCGTTTAAAAAGAAATCCTCAGTCATGCCACCGCTGAAAAAAGATGACGGAAGCCTCGCTTACTCTGCTAAGGATAAAGCAGATGCGCTTGCACTCTGCTTTCAGAAACCCTATCTCCGCACAATTGCCGCTACATCTTCGCAGGACTTTGCTGTCCAAGAGTCAATCAACCAACTTGAGAACAATAGTTACGTTCCAGAGGTGCGAAGTCGTCAGGATCGCCAGTCGAACCTTCGTGGCGTCAGCCAACGGCCAAGTAATGCGCCTCGAGAGTCAAATAATATTGAACGGATGACGCGGGCAAACCAACGCAATGATCCTGGTGACTTCGATCTATTAAACGCGTCCCGAGAGCCAGTAAATGGACGGGTGTCGCACGATTCAGCTCGCTCAGAGCCACCTCACTTCTGTACAACAGACAAAGTACATGAAATTATCAAAGACCTCAAGCTCAAAAAGGCAGCAGGTCCAGATAACTTTTCAAACCGATTATTGAAATCTCTACCTCCGGTTGCAATTGCTCTTCTGACAAGACTGTTCAACGAATGCTTCACAATTAGCTACTTCCCTGACGCCTGGAAGATGGCTAAAGTAATTGCAATCCCAAAATCCGGCAAAGATGCACAAATCCCTGCAAACAACCGCCCAATTTCTTTACTTTCAAACCCTGGCAAAGTTTTCGAGAAGCTCATACTGAATCACTTAGAAGCTCACGTGACTGAGGAAAATCTAATTATTAAACAACAATTTGGCTTCAGACAAGGTCACGGGACTGTACAACAGATTCTTCGAATCACAGAAAACGCTGCTCTCAACTTTAATCGAAATCGATCGACAGGTCTCGTTCTTCTTGACTTGGAGAAAGCTTTCGATACAGTCTGGCACGATGGGCTCATTCACAAAATGATGCTCAACAAGTACCCTCTAACGATTGTTAAACTTGTCAAATCGTTTCTAAATTCGCGTAAAGCTTTCGTCGTCGTTCAAGGAAAAGCTTCTGAAATATCTGATGTTGGTTCAGGTGTTCCGCAAGGTTCATTACTGTCCCCCCACCTGTTCAATCTGTTTATTAACGATATTCCTATCGATGATAAAACAGATCTTGCTATCTATGCCGACGATACAGCACTATTTGTCGATGTACAATGGAAAAACGCCAAGCGCATGACAAAGCTTCTTTCCGAAGCGGTCAAAAAAGTCTACGATTTCTTTCTTAAATGGAAGATCTCGCCTAACAAGACAAAGACTGAGTGCATCGCGTTCTCCAAATCAACATCCTTGCATAAAACACTCAAAGACTTCCCTCTGACCATCGACGGGGAAAAACTCGAATGGGCCGATCAGGTCACATATTTAGGAATGACCTTGGACAAAAAGCTTAATTTTAGTGCTCACATCAAAAAATCAGTTCAGAAAGCTGGTGGCATGCTCAAGATACTCTTCCCCCTAATGAAGAGAAATAATCATTTGTCAATAGTCAACAAACTCGCCATCTACCGCGCAATGATTAGACCAATACTGACATACGCATCACCAGTTTTCAGTAATTGCGCCAAAACCCACTTTGAGCGACTACAAAAAATGCAAAACAAAGCACTTAAAATGGCAACAAATTCTGAGTGGCTCTATACCCGAACCTCCACCCTCCATGAAGCATCAGGAATTCCCATGATCCGAGATCATATCGACAAACTGAACGAAAACTTCTACGCACGTTGCATTATCCACGACAACTCTCTCATCTCCGCTCTGGGAACTTATGACATCTCCAATCTGGGTTTTCGTTTGAAGCACCGCCTGCCAAAACCAAGCTGACGTTAACATTACGTCCCTCTTTAACTAGGATTAAGATTTAGAATTAAGTTGCTCATTATCGAGCCAGGTTTTTAGAATTTTTCCTGGTCATGAATCTCTTACAGCTTCAACAAATTTCAACTTTGCCTCAAAACAATTCAAACTCAAGACCAGAAACATCCAAAGTGCGTCAAAGCACAGTGATCATCCACAACATCTCCCGAATGTATAAAATCATTTGACAATTTTTTCATTTTCAATAAAAAAATTTATCAATCAATCAAGACTTTCAGTTCAGAAACTTGCTTGAATGAATATTTCTTGCTTCAAGATAGATTCACTAATGACTCAAGAACAAGGCGCTGGGCTCAAAGCTGATCGAGCTGGTGAAGCCACTAAAGAAACTTGATATTTCTTCGATTTTTCAAGACTTTTAGTTCAGAAACTTGCTTGAATGAATATTTCTTGCTTCAAGATAGATTCACTAATGACTCAAGAACAAGGCGCTGGGCCCAAAGCTGATCGAGCTGGTGAAGCCACTAAAGAAACTTGATATTTCTTCGATTTTTCAAGACTTTTAGTTCAGAAACTTGCTTGAATGAATATTTCTTGCTTCAAGATAGATTCACTAATGACTCAAGAATAAGGCGCTGGGCCCAAAGCTGATCGAGCTGGTGAAGCCACTAAAGAAACTTGATATTTCTTCGATTTTTCAAGACTTTTAGTTCAGAAACTTGCTTGAATGAATATTTCTTGCTTCAAGATAGATTCACTAATGACTCAAGAACAAGGCGCTGGGCCCAAAGCTGATCGAGCTGGTGAAGCCACTAAAGAAACTTGATATTTCTTCGATTTTTCAAGACTTTTAGTTCAGAAACTTGCTTGAATGAATATTTCTTTGCTTCAAGATAGATTCATTATTGACTGAACTGAACAAGATTGAAGCTGATCGAGCTGGTGAAGCCATCTAAAGAAGTTTGATATTTCTTCGATTTTTCAAGACTTTTAGTTCAGAAACTTGCTTGAATGAATATTTCTTGCTTCAAGATAGATTCACTAATGACTCAAGAACAAGGCGCTGGGCCCAAAGCTGATCGAGCTGGTGAAGCCACTAAAGAAACTTGATATTTCTTCGATTTTTCAAGACTTTTAGTTCAGAAACTTGCTTGAATGAATATTTCTTGCTTCAAGATAGATTCACTAATGACTCAAGAACAAGGCGCTGGGCCCAAAGCTGATCGAGCTGGTGAAGCCACTAAAGAAACTTGACATTTCTTCGATTTTTCAAGACTTTTAGTTCAGAAACTTGCTTGAATGAATATTTCTTGCTTCAAGATAGATTCACTTATGACTCAAGAATAAGGCGCTGGGCCCAAAGCTGATCGAGCTGGTGAAGCCACTAAAGAAACTTGATATTTCTTCGATTTTTCAAGACTTTCTGTTCAGAAACTTGCTTGAATGAATATTTCTTGCTTCAAGATAGATTCATTAATGACTCAAGAACAAAGCGCTGGGCCCAAAGCTGATCGAGCTGGTGAAGCCACTAAAGAAACTTGATATTTCTTCGATTTTTCAAGACTTTTAGTTCAGAAACTTGCTTGAATGAATATTTCTTGCTTCAAGATAGATTCACTAATGACTCAAGAACAAGGCGCTGGGCCCAAAACTGATCGAGCTGGTGAAGCCACTAAAGAAACTTGATATTTCTTCGATTTTTCAAGACTTTTAGTTCAGAAACTTGCTTGAACGAATATTTCTTGCTTCAAGATAGATTCACTAATGACTCAAGAATAAGGCGCTGGGCCCAAAGCTGATCGAGCTGGTGAAGCCATTAAAGAAACTTGATGTTTCTTCGATTTTTCAAGACTTTTAGTTCAGAAACTTGCTTGAATAAATATTTCTTGCTTCAAGATAGATTCACTTATGACTCAAGAACAAGGCGCTGGGCCCAAAGCTGATCGAGCTGGTGAAGCCACTAAAGAAACTTGATGTTTTTTCGATTTTTCAAGACTTTTAGTTCAGAAACTTGCTTGAATGAATATTTCTTAGCTTCACTGATGACTCAAGATGATCGAGCTGGTGAAGCCACTAAAGAAACTTGATATTCCTTCGATTTTCTTGCTAGAAATCATGGAGATAAGATAAGAACTGAAAGATATCGAGTAAGCCTCGCAATTGAAACTTCATGAATGAATTTAGTTCACTTAAGGAAGTTACCAAAGATGGAAGTTCCTTGCAAATTCCAACATGTTTGGTTTTGGAATGGAACGAAACTTGCATTTACTTGCTTTGTGAAGTCAGCAGAAATCAAGAAACCGATGCATAAAATAAAAAATTTCATCGGAGATTATCCAGAAGGCGACAGCAACGAAGACGTTAAAGCAACTTGGTTTGAGAACACTGTCGTCAAATATTTTCCCCGAGACTTGCACCTTCATTTTCCTAATCTGGCGCATTTAGTGATCTTTCGATGTGGACTGAAAAGAATTTCGAAAGAAAATTTGAGTGGCCTCGAGAATTTAATGACTCTCAGCATTAAGCACGGCAAGTTAAAATGTCTGCCAGACAATTTGTTAGAAGGGATGGCGAAGTTGCGAGAAATTACCTTTGAGAACTGTGAAATTGAGTTCGCGTCATCGAAGCTGCTGGAACCTTTACTCGGAAAGAAAGTTCTCATTGCTAACTTACGTGGAAATAAAAACATTGACGCGATGTATGCTCCAGATGCTGAGGGATCCCTAAAGTCACTCCAGGAGTTAATGGATTTGATTGACGCCCAGTGCAAGAAACCAGCTCTGCACACCGTCGCTACTCTTGACAACTTCAAAGGAATTGATCAAAAAATTGCAGATCTTTGGACTTCAGGACGATTCTCCGACTTGACCATCGTTGCTGGCGACAGAGTCTTCAAGGTCCGCAAGACATTTTTGTTAGCGCAGAGTCCAACGTTTGCCAAAATCTTTGAAGATGATGGCGAAGCGACTGAAATAAAAATTGACGAATTTTCTACCGATGCCGTCGAAACTTTGTTGCACTTCATCTATGCAGGCGAAGTACCAAACGGTGAAAATGCCAGAGAGAAATTCTTAATTGCTGATAAATTTCAAGTCGCCGAGATGAAAAAGATTTTTGAAATCGTTCTAATCGACCAACTCAACAATTCCAATGCCCTTGATATCTTCACACTCGCCCATAGCACGTCATCGAATTTTCTAAAGGAAAATGCGTTTGCCAAGATTTCCGAGATGTTTCCAGAGAAACTTCCTGATGTGTTGATGGAAAATCCGGAAAAAGTGAAACGATTAGTCGAATATAGACAAGGAATCGAGGCAATTTTGAACGACTGAAAGACGATGACGATCGCAAAACCTTTATGAGTTACAACTTTTAACCAACAGTCGATAACGATAATGATATTCTCAGTTATGGACCGATAAGAGTTCTCAGTAAAATATTGAATTATCAGACATGACCTTGTAATTGATCACTCCAATAATTTCGGCGTGCTTAGTAATCTAATCTTACCGTTAGCATTATTTTTTGCAACACCTGGGAACTTAGCTTGACATACATTTTGTTACAAAACTATTTCGCAAAATTTATATAGAACCTAAATAAAGACCAGACTGCTCATTTCATGCGCTACAATTCATTGATCAGAAAGTAAATTGGTATGTTGGATTACAGGAGATGGCCGAGATGGGAGTCGAACCCACGCCCTTCCAATCACTGGTCAGATGCGCTTGCCGCTAACCCGACCTTCGGCAAGCACTCCGGCAAGTCGCGAATATCAAGGGAAGCCGAACGCATGATGAATAAAGTGAAGTTGATTCTCATCGTGATCGTCTTATAGTTCGCCAGCCAAATTCTTCTTAAGATTACTCGATCTTTGACTATAGTGGCAGAATGGAGATAATAAGATCATCAGCAACGATTGATACGACAGTCTCTGAAAAGAAGCTTGCGGTTTTGCAAGCCACTGGAACAACAAACTCGAAGCGGCAGATCAACGACAGCCAGAAAGCATCGCTTCAGATGTCATAACCAGGCCATTACATTATTTGTTTATTTCCGACACAACGAAAAGCTTCGAATGAAGCTCAAAAGTTTCTCTGTGATCAATAAACTTTGAACATGCAATTTATTCCTACACATACGAATATTGAAGAATTGAGAATACGTATTCGAATACGACTTAATATAAGCTTAAACGCAAAATTTCGTTGAAATCGATCAAGCAGTTTAAGTCTTGTGAACTTTTTCGTGAAGGTCCACAAAATGAACATTCGAAAAGGAGATCGACTTATTCTAAAAGCTAAATCTTCGTTCACCAATACTTTATTCAACAATTGGGTATCAAAAGAAATAGAATAAGGTTATTGTTTTCTATTGCGTACTATCCTGCAAAAAAATTACCCTCAAAAGACATGGTTATTATTCATGAACGGTTATCATCAGCTTGTCAAATTTTATCAGAAAATATCTTTTATTTATCACGCTCTTCTTTGTAATATAGAGGAAAAGATCGAATCTCCGTCAGGATCGTTTGACCGACGAATTGCATTTCCGGAAAACGGTAGGGAAGATGATATAACGTCGAACGATTTTCCAATTCCTTAACATGTGAGGAATCGGAAAATCGTTCGACGTGTTATCATTTTCCCTACCGTTTTCCCGGAGTTTCAATATTTTTCATAATTTGCCGTCTTCTCATTAATTTCTGCTATGTTTTGATTTGACAAGACTAAAGTTAAATAAATTATACTGCTATTTAAAGAAGTTTGAAGTCTCTATATCATTTCATTAGCTCCAAACTCTGTTCCGAAGATAGCACACGATTTCGTTTAGTGATGTGTCAAGAAATCGCGGCACTTGTTTTGCAAAGTGCAATTTCATAGCTCAAAGTTGGCTGACAACAAAATTTACAAAACTTGACACTTGATCGATTTCAACAAAAATTCGTATTTAGGCTTCTACTAAGTCATGTTCGAATACACATGGATTCTCAATTTTCCGATATTCGTAGATATTCCTCGTTAATAAAGAGAACATGAAAGTTTGTTTACGGAACATTTCGCTGAGTGCGCAAAACAGTTAGCAGCTTAAAGGATTTCAACGTATCTAATTCCCCCGAAAATTCATAGCTGTTGAGATAAGATAGGTCATATCTAATCTAATGACCGATATCAAGTAGAATTCGCAATTTAATTGATTTTGATGAATGAATTTAGTTCACTTAAGAAAGTTACCAGAGATGGAAATTCAGTGCGAATTCCAGCATGTTTGGTTTTGGAATGGAACGAAACTTGCATTTACTTGCTTTGTGAAGTCAGCAGAAATCAAGAAACCGATGCATCAAATAAAAAATTTCATCGGAGATTATCCAGAAGGCGACAGCAACGAAGACGTTAAAGCAATTTGGTTCCACCAGACTGTCGTCAAATATTTTCCCCGAGACTTGCACCTTCATTTTCCTAATCTGACGCATTTACTGATCTCCGACTGCGGACTGAAGAGAATTTCGAAAGAAAATTTGAGTGGCCTCGAGAATTTAATGACTCTCAGCATTAAAGATGGCAAGTTGAAATGTCTACCAGACAATTTGTTAGAAGGGATGGCGAAGTTGCGAGAAATTACCTTTGAGAACTGTGAAATTGAGTTCGCGTCATCGAAGCTGCTGGAACCTTTACTCGGAAAGAAAGTTCTTTGGGTTAGCTTTCTTGGAAACGAAAACATTAATGCGAACTATGCTGCAGATACTGAAGGATCCCTAGAGTCACTTCAGGATTTGATGGATTTGATTGACGCCCAGTGCAAGAAACCAGCTCTGCACACCGTCGCTACTCTTGACAACTTCAAAGGTATTGATCAAAAAATTGCAGATCTTTGGACTTCAGGACGATTCTCCGACTTGACCATCGTTGCTGGCGACAGAGTCTTCAAGGTCCGCAAGACATTTTTGTTAGCGCAGAGTCCAACGTTTGCCAAAATCTTTGAGGATGACGGCGAAGCGACTGAAATAAAAATTGACGAATTTTCTACCGATGCCGTCGAAACTTTGTTGCACTTCATCTATGCAGGCGAAGTACCAAACGGTGAAAATGCCAGAGAGAAATTCTTAATTGCTGATAAATTTCAAGTCGCCGAGATGAAAATGATTTTTGAAGAAATTTTAATCGACCAACTCAACAATTCCAACGCCCTTGATATCTTCACACTGGCCCATAGCACGTCATCGAAGTTTCTAAAGGAAAATGCGTTTGCCAAGATTTCTGAAATGTTTCCAGAGAAACTCTCTGAGGTTTTGATGGAAAATCTGGACAAAGTTAGACAATTAGTTGAGTATAGACAAAAAATGGATGGGATTCTAATGGACTCTGATTAGTATTCACACTTTTTGATGGTTTCTTCTGTTGACAACCAGCAGACTCATTAGAAATTGGCTAATCTGCCTCAATAAAGTTTTTTTAAAGTTGACGTAATATTTTCTTGTTGTCAATGTTCATTTTATTTTCATAGCGATAAAAGAATTTGAGCTTCCAAGTCACCATATAATTATCAATTCTCAGTATTCTAATCTTATCTGGTGCAATTTTGCAACACTTTGCTATTTTCTAATAGTTTTTTACTGAGCAACATTTGTTTACCAGTCTACCATGAGTTTACCAGTTTTCTTAGAAATAAATGATAAATTGTTTCTCTTCTGACAAACTTCGAACATTTCCAGGAAATTTTCAGTCTGATTCATGATATCGTAAGAGACTTTGTCTATCTGGTTCCGGAATAGGAACTAAGGGAGTTGTTAACAAAAAGTTTCGAACACCAGCGTTGATATTTTCTGCCGAAAGTTGGAAGCAATTTTGTCCACTACCGTTTCTTTCTCTTAATGATCCGGCTATTTCTTCCCTGTCCAGAGCTTCTGACGCGAGTTTAAAAAAAAATTCCATTTGTTCTACTGTGTAATTAGAGCACGCATAAAATAGAACATTTGGGTAAACGAAATGAGATTGATAAATCGTTTGCAGCCAAAAACTTTTTTTAATCGTTAAGGATCTCAATGATTTGACAATCGCGCTATACTCTCGAAATTTTGTTTGGTCAACAGAGTTATGCCCAATCGGCAGTTCATTGAAGAATTTTATTAAGTTGAAACATTCTTCAAAAACTAAGCGAACGAAGATTGCGTGAAGCTCGTTTTCGGAAAATATTCTAGCGAATGTTGAAGCAATTTTGTCACGGGAGGAATTAGCTTGAATAGACAAATACGCATCAATAAATCTTTGAACTACGAAAAATCCGATCTGCTTTTCATCTCGCAACCAAAGCTTTTGTTTCCTATTGAAACACAGCTTTAGCAAGTCGCAAGCATGTTCGTTGTCAGAGTTCATGTCCGAGCAGAAAACTTTTTTAGTGAAAAACTCGGCAACAAAATATTCAGCAAAAATTCTGTGACCAAACTTCAGACTCCCTGAAGCATCCACCGTCAAGAATCCAACATGCATCATCTGCTCTTTGTTAATCTCTGGAAGATTTGAAAAACAGCGATCGATTTTCCTTTGAATATCTACGTTTTCATCAGAAGAAACCAATAAAACTGTTTCAAAAGCTTTCTTAGTATGGAATAAATTGCACATATCGCTGCCGATAACATATTCCGTATAGACTTGCTTTGCCAATGGACCGCGATCCAGGTATTTTACTATAAGCCGATCGTGGAGTTTTTTGTAGATTGAATAAATGTTTCGCCAACTCAAGTCAACCGAAGAATCGCTTTCCATTATGTCAGTGACGATTTTAAGCAAAATCGGAGTCGCGGCTTCTTTCGATTGACTTTCAATACAACGTAGGAACCCTACAAGCTTATCTACACTCGCAATTTTATCCGCTTCATTCATTTTTGAGTTTTGCAGTCTCTTCTCAAAGAAAAGTCTTTGATCTTTCTCATTCAATGGAGCCAGTCGAAAGCTCTCAGTTTTTAAGCTTTTCCTCAAGTCTCGTTCCAGGTGCGGTCGAGTTGACAGCCACAATGAGTTTCTAGTGAGCGATTTAATCGCCTGAATCGCTTTCAAGTTGAACTGCATAAAAGTTGGGCTTATTTCATCGAATCCGTCCATAAATAACACGACGCGATCATTGTCGAATAAATCCTTGAACACGTCTCGCTCTAGTCCTTCGATCTTGAGTATTTTGTTGCAGAAATATTCGGCGATTGCGTCTCGGTTTTTGAACGAAATCGAGCATTTTGTTTCGTAAGCATCGACAAATTGTTTGAAATCGATAAACTCTACCCACAGAGACGGACATGTTTCTCTCATTTTCATCGCCATCATACGAAATTCCTGCGACTTTCCCGTTCCAGGATAATCGGATAACAGAATCGGTACATGCTGTGACAAATTTAAAATGTCTTCGTCTGTCAATCTCGAGGTGCCACCACCAATGGGACCTCCGCAGAATGTTCTTGCAATATGAATTTCAGTTTCTTCGGACTTAATTTTGCTCCCAATTACGACCTTTTGCTCGCTCAGCAAATTTAACCAGATTTTTCCCAAAGATTTCGCTTCGATGTTCAGCAAACTTTGAAGATTCACCAGCTTTCCTCGGAATTTGACTTTGAAGTTCATCAAATTCTGCTGGCTGTTGGTAGCTATATCGTTCCAAGAATGACAAACTGTTTCGCAGCTTTCTTCATCGTTCAGAATTTCGTTCGGCACTACAAAAATTGTTCTTGTTTTTCGCAATGTCTCGACAACTTTCAAAAGATTCTCCTTTGTCTCTTTAGTGCAGTCGATTATCAGTATGGAGTTTGGAACTTCACGCAAAACCTTAAAGGTGCAATCTAGTATATCGTTGTAATGCAAGCTTTCGAGCTTCGTGAATATATATGTCGATCGAAAGTGCTTCATGTCTTTCAACTGTTGGTGAATTGCGCTGACTGTAAGTATTGTACAATTTGAACTTAGAAACAAAGCGTCGGTTGCAGGAAGCTTGAAGTTCAAACGCTCTGGCTGGAACATTATTTCTTTTGGCGAATATCGCATCAAATCGTTGAGCTTCTTCACTCGTTGTCGCGATTTCATCTTGGGATGTTCGAGCTTGAAATCTTTAAGAACTTTTGACTCGTAGAATAAAAACAGCTCAGAAAATTGTTCTTGCAGTTCATCAAACTTCGCCTTGTCATCCTTGTAGAGCAGTAGTAAATGTGGAACACGAACAATTAATTCGTCATGTGCAAATTTACCGGCATTTAAAGCACCGTCAATCCACGCCTCAATGCACATTTTTTCTTGACAAATCTTGAAGATTTTTTCAAATTCTGCTTCCATGTTCGAATCTTTGCAATAAGGCTTGTAGTCATTTTGATACACGAGTTGAATGGCGTAGTGGCAAAGTTCGTGAGCGAAAACTCCCAGGGCCTTTGATCTTTCCGTTTCCGCTCCCATTAATCCTTTAGCACCAACATTAATGAAGCCTTTTTCATGATAACATTTTCCAAGAACACTTTTGGTAGTCGTTAGATCAAGGTTTTCCACTGAATCTCGACTGAAGTCGAATTTGATGTCAAACGCACCCGCGTATGCAACAACATTCAATATCGGCTCGATCCAATCGAACTCATTCATTTCTTGGAGTGCTGCAACGATTATTTGATGGTAATTTGAAGGAACGTTGTCTCCAGCGTATTTGCATCTTCCAATCAAGATCGCGAGATGAGGCAAACTTAAACTTTTTGCGAGACTGTCATGAATCACTTGAACTTGCTTCCTGAGCTGTAGTTTAGCATCCAGGGTTACTTTCCTCAAAATCTTTTCAACATTTTCATGCGGACCCAAGTGAAATCCTCGTGAATATAGAATCTCGTAAATTTCGATTTGGTTTGCAAGTAAAGCAGCAGCAAGTGGAGATTCCTGATTGTCGTTATATATGTCTTGGAATTCCTTTTGATCGCTCAAAAATTTATTCACAAAATCTTTGTCACCGATTACGATTTTTTCAAAAAACTCATTATAATTTTCATTATTCATCGCTCTTTCTTGTTTAACTTTTCTTTAGTAATTTCTTCAGGATTTCAGTCAAAACGTGTTCGTTGTTTGCTATAGAATTTGCAACAAAAACTCTTATTCTCAATCAATCAAACGATTTGCCACTGATTTACAACTAAGTATTCCTTGCTGAGTGTCACTCAGAGCTTATCAATAAGAACTCGATATTTTATCACTCAAGCAAAGCCAAACTTTACTCCTCGACATTCCAATGAACACTGACTCAATAAATTATTGAGACGGAAGGTAACAAGCAGCAGGACCACTTCGGACCGAAGTTTGCATAGGGTTTTTTCTCGATTTTCATAAGTGAAATAAAACTCAAGTTGAGTTTCCTAACTCATCAGCCATTGTAGTAGGCACAACGCAAGTTTCGGACCGATCGAGCCCCATAAAACTTTAACCGCCGAGATTTTACAGGGTGTCCCACGCCCAGGTACACCGGCCTATTTTAATTTTTATCTCTCTTACCTGAACTCCGATAGCAGTCGTATGTTTGAATGAAATGTAGCAAAACTAATAAGTCACAAGTGTTATAAAAAGTTTTTGTTCGTAACTCTTTGTGAACTTAGTTATGCTACAATTTGTAAAATAAACCGCCAAAAAAACTTGAAAATTTGACTTTGGAAAATTCGTGTGCCGATCACAGTACGAAATTGAAAAATCTAAAATGAAGCGATTGTTACAAATCTAACTGAGATTACGTGACGAGACTTTCATTGTCATTGGAGATTCCAGTCGCTCCGCGGATTTAATAATATAAAAAAAGCCGACTTAAATCTATAACTTGAGATTGACTTTAGGGATTTTGATAAAAATTTGTACATCGATATAGCTCATTTGTCCGCATAAAACTAGATCATTAGATTTTTGCTACTTCCGCCGGAAGCTGAGTTAGATTTTAGGATCAACTAACCCACATTAAGATTTAACAGCCAGCGTGGGAAGAGTCAAATTCGAAAAATATCAGACTGTTTAACATTTAATCACTGAAGGTAAACAAACAAAATCGTTCAACAGAAAATCAAGAAATTAAATAGTTTGTGAAGTTTCTTGGTAGAAGTGATTGATGTCAAAAGATGTGGGAGACGACAATAAAGGTGATTGAAGACGATTCGCAGGTAAGGAACAAATAAAAATGCGTTTAAAAAACGAAACAATTCGAACATTTTTCTTTCATTTCAGGTCAATATTGAGACTGGAAACTGGTTGTACAACGATGGATTGAAGCGGATTGGAACGAAAATTGCGGCGATGAGGTAAGTTTTATTTGTGACTGGCAAAATGTTGATTTTCTTCTACTTTTAGGTGACAATGATTAGGAAAGTTCTGAGGAGGTGGATTCAACAGCAGCTGGTGGACAACGAGGGACAAGCTCAGGTACTATTTAGTGAATCGTGCGAAAAGAAGTGAATGGCTTAGTTAGAAAAACGTAAAATGTAGCGGGAGCTCTGTGCAAATTTTTTAAACATTTAGGACTTGGAAGCTGAAATTAACTTTGTAATGATAAAAATGATGAAATAAAGACTTCAACAGGAATTTTAAATTAAACTGATATGTTTTATTGTACTTTTTGGACTTACAGGAGAGTATTTTCTTCTACAGCTCGATGAGAAGAAAAGAGAGATGATGAAAGCAGAGGTTGAATTCAGACTTTTTTCATACTCTGAAGCTGAAGCCTGAAGTTTCAAAATTTTGAAAGTCTGAAACAGAATCTGAAGCTGAAGTACGAATTTTTAAAACTCTGAAACAGAATCTGAACTGAAGTGTCAAATTTTAAAAAATCTGAAGCTGAAGTGCTGAATTTTCGAAAGACAGAAGCTGAAGCCTGGAGACGATTTATTCGGGTTTTAAGATGTTTGCGTGAATTTTTGGTTGAGACGAAGCAAGAAGATGGACTCGATAAGCTATGGTGCCATTCTACTGCGCTTATCAGTGCAGCGGACTCTCTTTCTTTTTTTGAGACATTTTCTCGATATAGAATTTTCAATTTCACTTCAGCATTCTTAATTTTTGAACTTTTTTCGCTCGATTTCTGCTTCAGCACGCTTGATTTTAGGTTCAAACTTTTTGATTTTTCTATGGCGGTTGAGGTGAAAAACTTTCAGACTTCAGCAATTTTTGAAAGTCTGAAACTGAATCTGAAGCTGAAGTGTCAAATTTTAAGAAGTCTGAAACAGAATCTGAAGCTGAAATGCCAAATTTTTGAAACTCAGAAGCTGAAGCTAAAGTTGAAGTCAAAAAACGCGAAAAAAAGCCTGAAGTTTGAAGTCTGAAACTGAAGTCTGAAGTCTGAATTCAACCTCTGGATGAAAGGCTACTTTTTATGCTCGATATGACCACCTTTTGCTTTCTTAACAAGCTCAAGACGTCTCTTGAACTCCTGAATTGTTTCAACTGAATACTTTCAACTGCTGGAGATCTTTAGGATCGCGAGCATAAACCTTTTCTTTCTTCTGAATATCGAAAAACGCTTCCGCAGAATATTCGTAAGAACAAGATTGTAGTTTTTGCTGACAATTGCATGACACACCGAAATTCAGAAGCCGACTTCAAAGCGACAAAAGCTTAATTGTCAAAATCTACCCGTCGTTTTCAACAAAGATATCACAGCCGGCCGACATTTATCTTCTTTCGATTGTCCGCCAAATGTTCGACTTCAAAAAAAACTCTCAATTCCCAGACATGAAAAAAAATCGCGACAGGATAACGCTAAACATGGTTCTCGAATGGTTGAGCGACCTAGACGAATTCGCATACGATCCAGAAGCAAGTAGACGCTCATGGGAGGATTCAGGATTGGTCCCTTTCGATGAAAATGCCGTCGACTACACTATGTTCCGACCTGTTTAGGGTTTATGACTGGTTAAAATTGACTGGTTAATTCTTGGTTAACCGGTCCTTTCAGTCACGACCCGTTAACCAGTAAATTTTTTGGTTAATCGTCAATTAAAAACATGAAATATTTTGAATTTCCTGCTTGAAATTCAGTGTTTAAAAGTTTACTTTTTAATTTAAATCAGGTATTGTCGAAAATATCATGCAGAAAACATTTGTTTGGAACTTTTCTACTCGAGACGGTACAAAACCTCACTCTAAAGTCGAGGGATGCGGTGCATTGTTAGCATCAGGATCAACGCTATCTTAACATCTGTATAAAATTCATAAAATTTCCAAAGGATCCAGTTTTTTCAGATTCTCGTTCAAATACTGTTAACAGCTTTGATTGCCACAGAAGCATTGTCAAAAATTTCGATCAAACTTCAAAGCTCGGATTGCCGATAAGTCAACAATTCCACGAAGCTTTACTAAGTAGATTGAATGCTCGTTGTAATACTGCAGTTTTGCTTTATACATATCTGATTGATCAAGATGCTCTAAATAAATCCTTTTTCCTCAACACAAAATCTAACCGCGCATAAACACAATTTTTCTTTGATTTCTATGGATAATAAAATTTTAACCAGTTAACCGGTTAACCAGTTAACCAATTTTTTTTGACTGAAAAACTGCCAGTTAACCAAAAGTCCATTAACTGGTTAATTTGCAAACCCTAGACGGTCTAGGGTGGCCCTTTTTCGTGGTAATTGAAAAAGCGGGGTAATGGGGTAAGGGCAAACGGTTTGCCCTGGGCAAACAGGGCAGGGCAGGGCAACAAACGAAATCAACAAAATCATGATGTTTCAGCCGAATTTCAACGAATTTCAATCATTTTTTTCGAAAATATATGTTATCTAACGAATTACATGCTTGTTACTTGTGAATAATCGTTTCTAATAGCAAATCCTTTCGAATTTGCAAAGCCAGCAGCAAGTGAAAAATGTTGTTCGATTTATGTCGACATTGGTGGAATGCTGCATAGAATAGAGTGTCTAGCTGAGTGTACTTGAATTTGCTTTTAGTTGATTCCTCGCGTTGAAAGTCTCTATCTTTCATGTACAGTTTAATGAGACCAAGCTTTCACGGGCTGAAACTAGCTGTTTTTACGTATTTTAATTGAGTATCCGTTGGTTCATCTTCGCTTTCGAATAAACGGCTCATCTTTGCAATGGCAAATTTTACAGCATCTCTTTTCTATTGTCGGATATCTGAACAGAGTATTCCAGCAATTTTTCGTGGTTTGCCAATAGAAAACAATCCTCTGGATGCATTCAAAAGAATAACTGAACAGTTGGTTACGAAAAACGAGCGCAAACTTCAAAAAAAATATGAAAAAAAGATTTTCATTTCAATAAATTTGACAAAAATGTATAACTTCGAAGCCCAGGGCAATTTTCACGAAAAAACAGGGTTTTGGGGCAAGGGTAATCGAACCGAAAACGGGGCAATTTTGCCCAGGGCAAGGGCAGGGCAGGCCACTCTACCTAGACCTGTTGTAGAAATCGATGAAAATGTTGTTAATACTGAAGAAAATGCAGTTAACATTGAAGAAAATGCCGTTAATGCTGAAGAAAATGTCGAAGTTGTTCATGAAAATGCTGAGATTGTTGAAGAAAACGTCGCTAATGCTGAAGAAAATGCCGAAGTTGATGCATCAAAGGCCCAAAGCGTCGTCGTATGCGAATGTCGGCATCAGAATTCGAAGCTCTTTCGAACCATGCTGCTCAAGTCGCTCACCCTGTGCGAGTCACAATACCGAGAAAATAATCAGTACCAAAGTGCAAAGCTTTAAACTCAAAGCCAACTAGTTGATAAATTCATTTATTTTGTAATTCAAGAATGCCTGAAAGCTTTTCACTGTCCTAACTCCCTGATCTCTCTTTGCGCTAGAGAAATCATTCGCGCTTGCCCCGTATTTCAAGAATAAATCTTACAAGGAAGTCTAGAGGGTTCAGGTCGGGAGAGTATGGGGGCCATTCCCAGCCTTTTCCATTGAAGCGTTGAGGGAACCGATTCGAGATAATTTTGAATCCGAACTTTGACTTCAGATAATCCAGATTGTCATTAGATGTGTGAGGACGAGCGCCGTTTTGCATGAAGATCATCTGTTTGAGTCTCATGGCGCGATCGTTGATCTTTGGGATAATCTCATTCTTCAACATGTTGTTATATGCTAAGGATGTCACTATTCCTTCGAAGAAAATCGGACCAACGACTCCAAGCGACGACATTCCAGCCCAAACGGAGCTTGGGATGCAAAGTTATTGTCTTCAGTGCATGAGGATTTGATCTCGCCCAGATTCTCTCGTTTTGACGATTGCAGTAACCAGTGAGATCGAAATGAGCCTCATCGGTGAACCAGATGACATTCAACTTATCTGGATTCTGCTTCAAGTAAGCGAGGAAGGCGTTGCTAAATTTAAGTCGACTCGGTCTGGCTCGGTTCAGATAGTTCCTGGCTCATGTGAAACTTGAATGGCTTTAGGCCGAGGTCTTGTTTCAAAATGCGGTGGAACGATGAACGAGCAATTCCAGTATGCAAAGCCAATTTATTCCCTGATGTCGTCGGATGATCCTTAACAGCTGCTTCAGCAAGTTTGATGATTTCCTCAGTGCAAACAGGGTATTCTCTTGGATGAGGAGCAGTCGCCAGGGTTCAGCCTCGCGTGCTTTTTTTACCATTTTTACGATTCCTCATTTCGATGGCGCGGCTATCTTGAACTTCTTTTTGAAATCCTCTTGAGTCGTAACGTAGCTAAGAGTATTCTCGTAAACTGTAACGCAGAACAATCTTTGAATTTCGGTGAAAACCATTTTTTCGAAAAAATGCCGAGAGCTTTTCAAGATTCTTGCCTGTCGAGATTTCGTCTTCAATGAGAAAATCTTGAAATATGTAGACTTTCTACTTGACTTTCAAAGAGTTTTTCTTTGTCCGGTACCGGAAGGGCCGGGTCAATCGAGCCTTTAAACTTAATAGAGTTGGTGAAATTCTCTATCGAATGGTGAAAACTTGAAGTCAGACAAAGCCCCAAAAAGGTATTCGAATTTATGGCCTTTTCTCGACCAAGTCGAAATTATCGAAGCAAAATGAAGGATTATGTTGCTTATTAGTTTATTTATTTATTTATTTATTCAATAAAATTTTATTGATATTAGTGTAGATTAGATAAGAAATTATCTTTATGACTTCTTATCTACCAAACTTAGACATATAAAATTCGAACTTTACAGCAAAAACAGAGGAACAATATGAGGCTTAGGTTTTACCAGAGATGCCAGAAAGCAGAGATTCGAAACACACGTTTGGCATGAGATTCATTCCATTTTCTTTAGAAAACAAGTCAGGTTTTGGAATGAGATACATTTCATTTTTGTGATTGTTGTTCGATGACTCTCATTCCAAAACCTGACTTGTGTGATCAGAGTTATCCGTTTCGGATCTCTTCAATATTGGTATCTATGTTTTTACCACGAATCACAATGTTTTCTACATACCTGGTGGTAGCTGACATTTCCGCTACAATTTCGTCTTCTTCACAATTTTACGCACCACTTCAAGAAAGTTTAATTAATTTCACTTTGTATCAAACCGAGTAGAATTTACTCCCATCCAAATTTAGATCTGCTTCTGACAAGCTACGAAAGACGTCTGAGGGTTTGAGCTGAATTGAGGAAACAGTTGAACGATTGCTGAGATGAATAAATTTCGTTTCAACTAAACTTGAAATACATCCTCGATCTCCACAAAATCACTGCGAGTTTAGCATGTCTGACGAAAATTTGTTGAAAATTTCGCTCAAGAACTCGTCGACTTCAACTCGTGAAGCTCAAATCCAATCGAAAATTGAATGAAGCTGAACTTTCCTTTCGATAACTTTTTACTCCGCTCACGATCAATTTCTGAAACAAACATCTTGTGATTCCAGTTTATGGGAATCGAGGCGATTTTGAAGGACTGAAGAGCGGTAACGATCGCACGTCATTTCATTATTTCAACTTTAAAACAACCTAACATAATATCTGATCAGCAATTCGCTCTAAAACGACACACTTTACTCGCATTTCGATCATTCTTGTAACGCAGATAAGTAAATGTTTCAGTCTGACTTCAAGCCTCATTTTATCGATTTCGAGTTGTACTTTGAAGCTTTTAAAAATTCTGTTCATTAAAGAAAGTTATCGATGATGGAAATTCAGTGTGAATTCAAAGATGTCGATTGGATTCAACAAAAAACTTACTTACATTAGATTGACAAAATTTCTGGAAAAAATTGAAACTTTGAAAGATTCATAAAAATTCCATAAAAATTTTATTCTTTCATTTGAAATATTTATCCATTTTTACAATTCATCTCTTCAAAAAAACAATTGTGATGATGAAAATCAAATCAGTTTCAATATTCACACGAAGCTTCAAGATATGTTGGAGACAATTATTTAGTTGACGCGTTTAATGATCGAATGGAAATATTTATGAATTTTAAAACTGTAAATCCTGATTTGCAAATTTTTAGAATAATCCGTTAATTGGTAAAACAAGTCGTAGACTAGTAAATTAGCAATAAGCTAGTAAATTAGCGTTTCACCTGTCAAACGGAAAACAAAACTGAAACAAGGGTTGCAACAAGAGGACTTAAGGAAGCAATAGGTTCTATTATGGATAACTTGTGGAATTTACAAGTGCGAGTTGTGTGCTTAGACGTTTCTGTCTTGGAAGCTACTCATAGAGATGGCTCAAAAAAATTCTTAATGATTTCTTTGTAAATAGCGAACTTGAATCATGTAGAATTGGAAGTGTCAATCGGAGAGCTTGGAATTATCTTGATAGGGAAGCCAATCATCGAATGCTTGACGAGAAGGATTCGATATAATTCTGTTGAAACAATTTTTACTGTGACGAGTTGTCTTTTTGATCAGTTGGCTGTTTCCAATCGACTTTGTTTTACCAAAGCTCATTTTAATTTTAGTCAAATATCTCGACTTAGATGCATTAAGATCACCTGTTCATATCTTCTTGTCTTATTCAGAGAAGATAAAAAATGCGCTAAGCGCTTTGTTAGAGACACTGTTCCAATTTTCTTTATGATTATCAGTTTTCATAAAGTTAGTTATCCAAGACTCATCGAGAAGTATTTAAAATGTATAGAAAATTAGAAGCTCATGCTTTTGTGCCGTTTGATGTGCTGCCGTCAAGCTGTTATTATTTAGCATGTCCGTTGCTGAGAACGGCGGGGATGACGTTGGCCTCCTTTATAGCGTCGATTTCCTTTTTCAAAAACGCGTCAACGCCATCAACCGCCTTCGTACTTCCACTGGTTTCTAAGTCGCCTCCCGTTAAGTTCCTTTTCCTGAGTCCTTCAACTGCGCTGCCGCCATAAACTTCTGGCTCATTCATTCGCATCAAGTCATCTTTCAACTCAACGATCCCGCTCACTGTCTTGTCTATCAAGCCTTCAATATTGGCCGCTTCAATCTTTTCCATGAGCAAGTTTGATAAATTATCGGTTTCCTTTTGGATCTTGTTGACTTCTTTGCTTATAATATTCTTCAACAGATAATTCGTGTCAGTTTTGCGTTGATTCTTTTCACTAATATCACTCATACTACTGCTGAAGCTACTACATGAGCTGTTAACGTTTTCTTTCTCTTCTGATACGGTTTCCTCTTGAGCTTCACTGCTGACGGTCTCGTCATCTATCTTAATCTTTTGTTTATTCAGTGGTTCCGTCTCTTTTAGTAATTTCTCTTCGGCCGAAACAGCTTCGGTCACCGTTGAGGAGCGCGTCTCGCTGCTGCTACTGCTTATAAACTTAGGCAGAATATACACCGTGAACAGACAAAGCAAATGAAGGCACATAAAAAGTTTCAGGTATAATCGAAGACTAGCCCCAAGCTCAAGTATAACGAATGGGAATGTAGTGTAGGCAAGATAGACTCTAGACACAAGACATGTCAAGACATCGTAGAGGGTTCTTGTCATTTCAGTTTGCTGGAATCGATGGCGGAACATACGGCGAGACTAGAATAATTTAAATTTATAAGTGGAATCTTCTTTCTTCCCTTCATCCAACTTACTTTCCGTGCTGCCATTGTGACGAGCGCTCCAGTGGCGAAAGTGATGTAGTATCCCTTAAAAATAAGTTTATATTCAGCTTTGCTTAAAATATATCAGACAATTTCGTTTTACCGGATAAAAGCCGTGCCAAATCGCGCTCAGAGCGAATGTCAAGATCGTTCCCCACTTCTTAGGAACTCGCTCGTAAACGACCATCCGCAACCAAAGGTTTGTTCCCAGATTCCAGAAGTGAATGATATCACGGAAGTTTGTTCCCAGCTAAAGAAGACAAGCGATTAGCTCAGAGTAATCGGATGAGGTCATCGGAACTTACTTCAACATTTTGCACATAAATATTTGTAAATAAGTCCCACTTTGGTGTGGCATCACTCTCGTAGCCATTAAATCCTAAACCCGCATTATTACAGATGGCGTCAGCAAGAAGCCATGCGAAATAGTACTTGAAGCGAACAGTTGTTGTACACATGATCATATACCAGAAAGTGTACAGAGTGTTACTGTTTTCGATGAATGCTTCGTCTATCAATGAGAAATGGTCAAAAGGGTAACGCGACACGTGGACTCAATGATTATTCACCTTTAAGGTTTTTGATAGGATACACGCTGGCGAATTTAATGAAGATGTAAGCACACACGAGACAAGCGATGACTTTCTTTACGACAGCTTTAACCGGCGAAGGCTCCTGCACGATCTTCTTTGTTGTATCATCAGCTTTGCCCTGAAATGTTTTGGCTGGTTAATTCAACGTTTCGATTTTGGCTTAGTTTACATACATTTGAGTTTGATCGTCTGATGATGTTATATCCCTCAACGAACTCAATGTAGTCACGATACAGAATTAATGGCCCGGCCATGAGACTTTGGAAGTTGAGTACGAACGAGAAATACTCCAAAGGAGAAGGAACTTTCTGCACCATGTGGTATTGTTGAGATTTTGTAAGCTCCTATAATAAGAGAATTGACATTAAAAAACAAAGAAAGCTGAGCTATTTCAAATCTCTCACTTTTGGTGATCGTGTGAATCCATCGTGGATGCTGAACGCCAAACTGACAACCTTCTGTGTGATGATCATCAAAGGCCCTGTGATGTCCACTGTATAGGATCCGTAATCTCTGTATTGACGGTGCAAGTGGATGCACGAGAGATAAACCATTGCAACGACCATTACAATCCTAGAAAAAGTGTGACATAGGAATATCGCTTCTTATTTCAATAGAAGGACAACTCACCGCTGAACAAACTGTGGATTCTGTGTGCGAATAACGATATAGCAAGCCGCTGGAAGTCCGGCAATATGAATCGCTTGCTGACCGAAACAGAAGTACCCGAAGAACAGTCCGATGACCAAACCGTAGGCATGGCGAACGCTGGCTGAGACCTTCGACGGGTGCAAGTAAGAGCGGAACTGTGATGCTAGAATCAAGGCAAGCCCTTGAGTTATCAAAAAATTCGTCTGTAAGAAAAAAAGAAATTACATATAAAGTTTAATATTTTTTTTTTTAAAAAATTGATGGAAAATGAAATAAAATGATTGTACGGTTTTGGTTTGCAAAATAACTAATTTGTTTTTTTTTTTAAATAAATTTATTAAAAAGAAATTTTAAAAAAATGAAGGTTCTACCGAGATTTGAACTCGGATCGCTGGATTCAAAGTCCAGAGTGCTAACCATTACACCATAGAACCGCTCAATTGCCGCTGATGCTCGGCCGTATCCCTCTGAGCCATCGAAGCTCATCAGGTTGTGTTTTTCTCTTGACAGAAAGCTTTCTTGTTAAAAGTGAGAAGATTCGAGTTTTCTTTCGGCCAATTATTAATCGATGCCATGTCGAACATATTGGAGCTTGATCGTTAACTAGGCGAAAAACTTTGAAAGAACTGACTTTGCAAAAACATCTGTTGAGCTTTCTGTTTGGTTGACGGAGATTTTCGGAAATTGATATTTTTGTGACACAGAACCTGAATTGCTCATAGCCTATGGTACTTAATGAGTTTTCTATGAATAGCTTTTGGGTACTCTTCCGAGTCGAACGTACCCGGATCAATGCTTGGTTCGCAAAGCGTGAATTATGCAATCAGACTGGTTTAAGACAAAATTGATAGCGTGAAATTGTCGCGGTTATTCAACGCAAGCGAGATAGCGCGTCGGATGATCTGTCTAAAGTTCTAAAGAGCGAACAATATGCGAAATAACTTTGTTATCATCGAAAACGTAAACAAGAATTTATAGCAACAACTAACGCTGGAAATAACTTTGTATTATTGCCGGCAAGTGGAGTAACTATGACAGTATGGAGATACCAAGCGCGTATGGCGAAACCGCTCGAAGAAAATTAGCACCAATAATCACGTGACTTAATAAGCCGAACGAGCCAAAACACAAAGCCTGTTGTACTTTACACATATCGCGTGATTATCAGCTGTTCGTATAGCAACATCGTTGGTGCACACAATCAAGACTCGGTTGTCTACGATCGGCTTTGCTTATTGGTTTCACCCTCTCGTTGAACTCCTATTTCAAGGCCTCCAATTAAAATCTGCATGGTTTCCGTAATCAAGTAAATTCTATTGAGGAAACACTTTCAATTATGCAAAGTAAGCAGAACGGAATTATTTTCATCGATGGCAGACAACAACCAGTTGCATAACCGTAGAAAATTTCATTCATAAGCGATTCGAGCGCCAAACAGAAAGTCGGGCTTTTACAACGACCTTGAGGCTCGTTACACAAAGCAACAGTTGGAGCGCTTGATGTAGCTCTAACGTTAGAAATCGATCAAACTTGATGTGGGGCGACATTTAGAGCGTCGCAGCTTTACAGTTTCTCGGTATCTTCTCATTGGTTTATTTTCGGCGACTCGCGACCAAGCAATTTTAAGTTTCCTCACTCGAACGTTTCAATGTGTTCGGCGGGCTTAGGCCAGCTTCGTAGCAGACATCACGCCTTATCAAGGGCCTTCTGATAACGTGGATATCTTTGTTCGCAGGTATTTTATGCGCACAATCAGATTAACGATTTCGAACTAAAAAGCACGAGCGCTTTTGTTGCACTTATTAGATCTGGTTGCGTGTGTTAAACAGAGAAGTCGTTTAGCGACAACGTGATAGCAGCGCAAATGAACTTATTAAGCCGCAAGCACGTTGTATGCAAGCTCTCAATTCGCATCGATAAAATGTTTGTTTGGATTAAGCGGACTTTGGTTCTTCTCGTCCCACGGCTTTCCTTTGTCTCAGTCTCTTAGTCTCGACGGAATAAAGTTCCACAGACTTTGCCGTGATTGCTGACGATAAATTTCCGAAAATATCGAATGGGGGAACGAAGAAAAGGCTTTAGGAATTTTCTAGTTCTTCTTTGCGCAATGACTTTTCGCGCTCATTCGAGAGTTTCACAATCATTTCGTAAACAAATGATTCACATAGTTCCCGAATCGACAAAAAGGCCTTTAGTTATTCTCTACACTTTCCTCCCGTAATTCGTTGCACTTTGGCATTGAATCTAAGACTCAGATGTCTTCACACAGCTGCAATTTTTGTGTGCATGTCGGCACATCTCATCTCGTCTGCGGGGGAGACTTTCTTTCTTTCATTTCTACCGTGGAGCACAATTCTGAGTGGGTGTGTTTTGATTCTTCCTTAACAGCGCGCCAGCCAATTTCACTCACCAAGTCAACGGAAAGGCCCAATACATCGGCAAGCGATGAGAAGATCTTGGATCCTTGGTAGTTGCCCTCGCCGAATTCCAACTCGAGTTTTGTCATTTTGCTTCCAAGTCGCAAATAATTTCTGGCTCGACTCGCAAAGCTTTAAAGTCTCGACTTTGCGAGAAACTGATTTAAATTCACTTTATCAGTGGAACTGAAGGAGTTCCTTTTCTTCCCGTGCACACCCTTCAATGGCTCGGTTGTTTATGGATTGGCGCTGGAATTATTAAAACTGTCCGACGGAGTGCTAAACTTTTTTTTTATGAAGACAAACTTTTACTGAATGCGTCGAGTTGGCAAGTCCGAAGGAAGATTACCAACGAATCGTTGGCAACGATTTTCCACTTGAGTTTTTGCTGTTATTCAAAAGAATATCACACAAATTTATAGTGAAAATAAATTCATAAAAATACTCAAGAAATGAAGAAATTCAAAGAAATAAAAGGAATTCCATGACATTTAAAAAGTGAGAAATTCTCCGAATTGAGATCTGGATTCTAGGAATAGATAAATTGTCGGAAATTTGAGAGGATTTCTCAGAATTCATTCAAGAAGAGTTTATTGAGATCTATCTGGCTAATGAAAAACTAACAGCGGATGAAAATTTTGAACCCTTTCATTGCAAAATAAATTGGAGAACTTAAGGTTTTACTGCAGCTGAGCCTTCCGGATGAGCCCGGCAGGGCCGTCTTCATATGAGGCCAGTTCCTGAGGGATAATTGAGTTCTCTTCAACAGCCGAACAGGGACGACACATGCAGCCTGGAAAACAATTTCAGTTTAATTCCATAATCTTCAATCGGAAGCTACTCTAACCCAGCGGTGCTTTCGTCGACACCTAAAAGCCAAACGGAAAATGTTTTAAAATATTCTGTTCATCACTGACAATCGTTAGTGTTTTAGTGAAAATATCTGCGGTCAATCAAATTACTTCGTTTTCGTTAAATGAAGTGTCCATTGCGTTTCAGAATCTTCAACACTTAACAGACAGTAGAAGTTGCATCTACTGTAACTAAGGATTACGAAAAGTTGGAAGTAGAAGGTGAGTTGCGACCGAAAATAATTTCCACGGCACTTAAGGAAAACTTGCGCTGACCTTTCGGAACTTCCTCTCGCCTTGTTTAGCCTTCGGGCAAAAGAGTGTTACTGAAGCTTCTCTTTCGCCACTTTCCTGGCAGCAGTTGCACGAGCGCTCGAGATTCCAAATTTTGCTTCCACTAACCTGAAGGAAATTTTCATGTAACTTTTCGCTGCAATTTCCCTCAAACAAAAAGTGAAAGATAACTTGCCTGGACGTAGCTTGCGCACTTTCCTATGCAGGCAAACGACGGTATCGGTTTCGGGACGCAGCCTGGTTGAATAGGAGAGTGACTTAGAGAAATCGAGTGAAATATTCGTTTGACCCTGACCTGGATATTGCAGGACGTGAATAACCGGCGTCAGCGAACATTCGTCGGTCGTACTGGTAACACTTTTGATTTGAAGCGACGAGCAGCCGAAGGCTAAAAAGAAAACTATTAATCCTTTCATTGCGGAGTCTCTTGCCCGAAGGAACTGCACACTCGATTGAGCCTGATGGCGAAGCTGTCAGGATATTTATACAAAGCTTGACCCTCCACTTCTTACATGATCTTAATGGATCGGACAATTAATCCACAGCGATTATTTAATGCACCGTGATGATACATAATTTATCCATTACCACCAGCTGATCTATGCAAGCAGCTGATTTATCGCCCACTTGGAGAAAGAAAACTTCTGCAAAGATTTTCCTCGTTCGTTGAACCATGCGAAGAAAAATCACACATGTGTGAATACTAAATAAGCTTTTCAAAAAAGGTTCACAGGCATGCAAAGCTAATTTCGACTAATCCAAGTTGGATAAAAGAAACTTTTCATGGCTGGCAGCAAAACATCTTTCTTCTTTAACTTTGTCAAAAAGTGCTGAAACCCTCCAAAGATATATCAACACTCTAAGTGACTTTAAAAATATCTGGCAAGACTAAATAGATTGATTTTAAATTCATCGAATTTTTATTTCGTTTCCATCGTTTCCATCAAATAAACATCGAGTAACTTAATTCATAAATCAAAGTTTATCGGGAAAAGTCTCCGCACTTGAAGCATTTGCATTCGGCTGGCTCCTTCAATCGCAAGTCCATGGTCGACATCTCGTTGCTGCTCAGACGAACACCGTCGGGATCGTAGCAATGATTGAGAGTAACTAAACGGTCCTTCAAGTATGACTCTCGGCAACAGTAACATTCCTATTTACTCAAACAGAGTCATCTAAAGATTCAGCGTCAGACTTTTTATTCACCTTAAGAAATCCTGTCGGTGTGATAACTGAAGGCTGCACTTGACTGCTGCAGAATCCCTCGCATTTATTGACTGTCACTTCACCATCGCAAGTCCTTTGAAGACGGCCTAGTTCGTCATACTCCTCTGTCAATTATAAAACATAATCAAATGTCATACTCCGAAGATTATTTCTCGCCAAAACCTTTAATCAGATGCAACTGGAACGGTAAAGTTTCACAATTCTCATCTCCCGTTTGTTGGCTCTTCACGAATACGCAAAGCGCTCCAAACAGCACAAAAATGAAAATGGAGTTGAACATTATTCGCGAGCGATTTCCCTAAATAAACAATCATTGAGCTTCGACATCCGTTGTATTTATACTTGCTGACCACTTCGCCTCGCCGCTCCCACCTGTGGTTCTAACACGAATCGTCCATTTTCATGATTTTCCTTCTTTCAGTTTCAACAGTCTCACGGAATTGCATGGAGAAAGAGTTAGCATCTGCACTTTAGAAGCAGCTAATCAGTTGAACTGTAGACAAGTGTTGCTATGGAATCACAGCTTGTCTTGAACCGGCCGGAATCGCCAGTTATTACAATAATCACAACCACATCTTACAACCCGTCGCAATCGTTTTCGTCCGCTATGCACCCGACAGTTACCTCTAATAATTCAATCCAAATGAATGGACAATTCATGATAAACAAATGTGGAAATATTATGGAGCAGCAACCGAACAGCAAGAGCAGAATTTGCAGAGATTTCGTTCGAGGCGCTTGTCGTCGGTTGTACTGTAAATATCCGCACGTTCAATCGTCTGATCTTGTTGTATTCTGTCACGACTTCCAAAATAACAAATGTCCGAGGATTAACTGCAAGTGAGTTAAATGAGTTTTATCTGATAAACAATTGGTAATGACCGTTGACTTTCAGATTCCTTCATTACTCAATCGAGGACGAAGAGCACTACAGAAAGTTCGGCGAGTTCCCGCAAGCAGAGGACTTTAGCAACAGTCACCAGAACAATGTCAGCATTCAACAGAAGAGCGATTTCTCGAATGATTTTGGATTCTTTACTCCATCCAACTCGAACCGCTCGATGCCGTCGTTGTTAGACGGTGACTTATTTCATTCGTGTCAACAGAGGATCGACTCTTGTGGCATGCATTGCCACAGCGAAAGAGGATTCTCTAGTGGAAACAGTGTGTTCAGAAATGGCCTAAAACGCTTAGGCAGTCAGGATTGTGACTCCATGCAACAGAGTTTTAAGCGATGTCGCGAAGACGATCTCATGGTTTTGTTGAGAAGATTCGACGAGGAGCATCAGAGTCTTAAACGGCGCGTGGAAGCCAATGAATTGAAAATTGCCGAATTGCGAGCATCCAACGAGTATCTGATGACACAAAACGCTCAGCTCCGACTCTCCACAGTTCAAGTGTCTCGAATTGTTAACCCAGTTACACAAACACTTGTGACAAACACTCAATCGCAGCAGCAAAGCCAAGGACCTCAAGTGATAAGCGCCACGATGGCACCGATCCAGGTTGCAACTCCAATCGTTTCGATGTCAGCCCCTTCGCAAATCATCAATCCACAAAATATGAGTGGAGCTCAGATCGCGATTAACGCAAACAATTCTCAGACGACCCAACAAATCCTTGGAACGTCACAAATCACGTTGGCGCCTGCACTCGCCCCTTCGATTTCAACTCCTTCGATTGGACTTTCGATCAATACATCGCAAGCGTTGCAAGCTGCAATTTCTAATGCTAACCAGCCAATCATTTCTTACCCAATTATGACACATAGCATCCTTCCGCATTGATTGTGTCTGGCGAACGAAGTAAAAATTGCGACTGAAAACTTCTTTTGTCAAACGTCAATGAACAATGAACGATGAACTCTTTTAGCATTCTCTCGCTTCTAATGAGAATTCTATTTATTTTATTAGATTGAGTAGAGTTGAAACTGTATATCAATTAAAAATTCATTACAATAGGAACGTTTTATCTTGATCGCCGGAATGTATTCTTAATTTTCAGCCAAATATAATCGAAGAAGAAATGAAGTCGAAGTGGTGCATTGACTTTACTCCCCTCGCCATCGGATGAAACGCTAAGATCATCTTGTTCAGCTGATTGCGATGTATGCAGATCGATTGCCAAAGCAGCGTGCATCATAAACAGCAAAGCAGTCAGAAGAGAAGCGACGCTCAGATTGCGACAGACTTGGAAGAATGCATGTTTGAACTCCCCGTTGTCGTCGAGAAACACTAAGTGCTCATCGTTTTCTATGATAATCATTGCTTGAATCGCGGTGTAAAATAAAATCAAAGATCCCACCGAGGATGCAACAGCTTCAACCAGTGGACTCGAGCGTTTCTCAACAAATTTGAAAAATCCGATGGAAGAAACAATCGCAACGCCGAAATAAGGAACGATGAATCTTGCTTCTTGTGTGCTTGGTTCGTTCGGGTCATCGAATGCAATGACGTGAAATACTCCGCAGACAAGAGTTGCAAGTATCTCGAGAGCTCGAAGGAAACGGAAAACTTTTCGATTTGATTTCTCGCCCATTTTTGTAACGATTGCTGAGAAAAAGCCGAAGACTTGCTGAGACTTTCGAGAAGTCAAATCTCAGTTATTTTATTAACGAGGCACAAAAAGGCTTTATCACTAATACTTTCACTAATTAAAAAATAAAACTCACAAGTTATTCTAAAACGTCACAAAAACAAAGTAACGTTCGACAAAGAACTTGCGTTAAGACACTTGAAGTTGCTTAAGTAAAACGCTTAAGTAAATTGTTTGATTACAGCGCTAATTTGTGTGCTTGACGACAACGACGTCAATTTAAGTAAAATAAGATCAGGAACATTAACAACTGCGACTATAAACTTTAGTTCTTCTTCTTGAGATAATTCTGGAAGAGAAACCGGTGATTAGTTTGTAACGCTCAGCTCAATCAAACGCTCACCTCTTCCGCAAGTTTCCTCAAAGTCTCAAATGTAGACTTTCCAGTTTCCTTTAGCATATCACGGAACACCTTGGTTGGATGCGAGCTTGACAACAGCTCGTGAGGCGATGCAAACTCGACACATTTGCCTGCGTCCATGACGAGAATGCGATCTGAGTCCATCACAGTATTTAGTCGATGGGCAATCGTCAGAACTGTGCAGTTAGCGAATTTTTCTCTGATCGTGTTTTGAATGAGGGCATCGGTCTGAGGGTCGACGTTTGCTGTTGCCTCGTCCATCAACAGAATTTTGTTTTCTCGGAGAATCGCTCGAGCCAGGCAAACCAGCTGCCGTTGACCCACGGAAAAGTTTGTTCCACCCTCAGAAATTTTCGTCATTAGACCAGCTGGCATTTCACTAATGACCTCTTTTAGCTTCACTTCGTCTAATGCAGACCACAACTTTTCATCGGGATATTCATCAAAGGGATCCAGGTTGTACCGCATCGAGCCTGAGAATAAAACTGGCTCTTGTGGAATGATGGAAATCTTAGATCTCAGGTCATGAAGACCCATCGACTGCGTGTCCCTCGTGTCGATCACAATTTCACCTTCGTTGTAAGACAAACGGAACAACGCGTTAATGATTGAAGATTTTCCAGCTCCAGTTCTTCCTACAATGCCGATTTTCTCTTCAGGCAAAATAACGAACTCCAGTTCCTTCAGCACTTTCTCTTCGGACGGAGGAGGGAAATAGCTAAGCGAAAGCTTCTTGAATTTGATTTCTCCTTTCTGCGGCCATTCCTTCGGCGGTTTCTTGTCTGGAGCCGACTCAAAATCAGGTTCGGGATCCACAGAGTTGTACTCGATGACTCTCTCAACTGCCGTCATTGTATTCTCGAGCTCAGCAGACTGTCTCATCCCCCACTGTACCATTCCGGTCAGTCCCATGACTTGAGTGATTGCCAATCCAACGTTGCCTCCGCTGTCACCCATTAAGAAAAAGCTCAGAACAACTATTGCGATGTAAATAACTAGAACAGTATCGAGCCAAAATCCGAAGGCTCTCGCAGCAGCGACGAACAAGTAGTAAGCAGAACTGTTGAGGTCTTGATGATTGTCAAACTCGAGTGACAGGATATTTTCAGCATCAAAGGCGCGAATAGTCGAGAGGCCATTGAGAGTGGCAGCCAGATGTGAGTAGATTGGTGAACGTGCTGCAAATAAAAATTGAATGATTAACGAAACACAAAGACAAAGTCTCATCTTACTTGTTGCTTCCATTCTTTTCAGATTTCGTGATGAAAGAAGGTAAAAACTTCTCATGAAATAAAACATGATAGCAATGAGAACGGTTGGGATCAGGAAGTAAGGATTCACGATTGCAACGACAGCAACGATACCGGCCAACGCTAGGAATATTTGCAGAACATCTATCATGATCGATGGCAAGATCTCGTCGATCTGTCCGATGTCTTTGCTGAATCTGTTGAGAATTCTGCCCGACGGGTTGGTATTGAAGAAGTACATCGAAGCTCGAGTCACACCAGAGAACATGGCATCGTGTAGTCGACGAGACGCTTTCATGGCGACGTTAAAGAACATAAAACTTCTGGTAAGAGTTATCAAGACAGTTCCAATGGTCAGCGCCGAGAATATATAAATGTCAAAGTTTCGATCGTATACTATGTCTTCAAGGATTTTCGCTGCCTTCTCCATGATTGAGGATTCAGGGTCACTAATTATTCTTGAAAACGATTCAGTACTATTTGTAGGTGTCGGATCCTGAGGAACTATGGATCGCTGTTCTTCCTTTGCAGCCCAATAAGAAACGAAATAGTCAGAGACTGACGCACATAGCTGAGCCAAGATGAAGAATAGAATGACGATGACAGTGATGAAGTAGCCACCAGCTGCAGTGAAGTAAGCTTTATAGTAAGTTAGTCCAATTGAACCCTCGGCACGTTTCTCTTCTTCCACTACATGGTCAACGTAATCGTCGAGATCGTCACTTTCTCTTGAGGTGAAACTCGAAACGCTATTTTGTCTCCTGTATGACAAGTTGCTATTGCTGTCTTTGCTCGTACGGCTAATCGATCTCTTGAGAGTTTTCTCGTCCTCGGTGACTTCTTCGTTCTTTGGCAGCAGTTTTGCAAAATCTAATCCTGAATCTCGAAGGCTTTCGTATGTTCCAACGCCTTCGACGACTCCATGATCGAGGATAAGAATTTGATCAGCAGTTGGCAAATATTGAAGTTGATGAGTGACAAGAATTACGAGCTTATCTCTCAGATAGTCTTTGATACAACTGTCAAACAGATGACGACCTACATGCGCATCAACAGCGCTTAGCGGATCGTCAAGCAAGTAAATGTCAGCTTTGCGGTAAATCGCTCGAGCCAGATTAATGCGGGCCTTCTGCCCTCCCGAAAGAGACATTCCTCGTTCGCCTACAACAGTTTTGTCTCCATCGCTCCAAATTTCAATGTCACGAGTCAACGAACAAGCCTTGATTACAGCTCTGTACCGTTCTTTGTCCATCGGCTCGCCGAAAAGAATGTTCTGACGAATGGTTCCGGAGAACAGCCACGGTTCTTGAGCGGCATAAGAAATCTTTCCATTCACTTGAATGTGGCCGCTTTCGATCGGAAGTTCGCCGAGTATAGCTTGAATCAAGCTCGACTTGCCGGCCCCGACTTTTCCAATAACAGCGACTGTGGTTGTTGGCTGCACGCGAAGGTTGATATTGGCTAAAGTGCGGTCGGGCGATTCTCCTTGCCATCGCGCGCAGACCTTTTCCATGGTTATTCCGGGCTCTTGAAGGATACTAGGATCCACCTTCGAAGGGCCAATATCAACAAAAGATTTGTCAGCTTCCTTTTCCTTCTCGGTCTTCCTTGTGACGCTTTGGAAGTCTCGATCGAGCTCATCGTACATCATGTACTTTTCTAATCGCTTCACTGATACACGGGTTTCAGCTAGCATCCCAATCGCTTGCGGAAAGAAGATCGTCATGGTCTGTCGCAGCACGTTATAGTACGCGGTGATGACGAACGCTTGCTGAGCAGTAACAACGTTTCCAAGCAGTGCATACATCACAAGCGAAGTAAAAGTCGACACGCGCGACGAAAAGATAATAAACGAAAGAAGAATTCCTCGAATCCATGACACATAACGGATCACTTTGATTTCTTTTTGACGCGCCAACGACACGATTTTGCTGAACGGCCGCTCCCACGCGTACATTTTAATCACTTGAATTCCTTGGATGATCTGCAATGGCAATGAACTTGTTCACCTTTGGAGACAAAATAAATATCTCCGACTCACCTCGTTCATCAGTCTAACTCTTTCATCAGTTCTCAGCGCAGTTTTCATTCTCAACTGCGATGTTTTCTTCCCGAGATAAACTGAAAATAGAACACAGTCAATCGTTGTTCTCGGAAAGTCACTTCAGATAAGCTTACATTGAAATGGAATGAACATTAGCAGGAAAATGACTCCAGCGATCGCGGAAATTCCAATCTGTTGGGAAATTTCATGTGATATCATCTCGATTATCGTCTCGTTTGCCTCACCTCGTAGTACATCAGAACCAAAATCACGACAGTTTCTAGTGGACCAACCCAGAGGTAGTGAACGAACATCACAATGAGATCGAACCTTCCAACAAACGATCGTGTCAAACTACATAGTTGAACATTTTTGAAAAAGGTTTCTCACCTGCCAACGTCGTTAGATAGTAAATTAACAATTTGACCCGAAGTTGTGTTGATCATAGCGGCTTTGCTAAGCTTCAACGACTTCCTGTAAATCATTGAGCACGCGCTGACTCGGATTTTCATGCCGCACGTCAAGTTCGTTAGCATCAACGCGTGTTGAGTTAGAACAGCAAAGAAACTGCAAGCGATGATTCCAGCCGAGTACAAATAAGCGTGCGAGATATTTGATCGTTCAGGATTTGCGTAGTATCTCACAACTCCACCGAGGAAAATTGGCATCGTCACTTTGAACAACATTTCAGATATAAGAAGCACGCAACCCAGTGACATAATGTCAAAACCGTAGACCCTAAGTCCCGCCGACATCAAGCTCGGCTTTTTGTTCTTGGCTCTCGTCTTCTTGACTTCATCATCCCATGCTTTCTCTAGCTTTGAGCCTAGTCTATCTGCGAGATGATCGTCGAGTGGTTGATACAAGTCTTCTAGTCCAAGGACCTTTTTTCTGCCCTTGAGAAGAATCGGCAGCACCCAGCTTTAATCGAAAAAGAAGCAAATAAATTGAGCGATTGCAGCTCAAAGTGTCATCTCAAACTCACCTAAAAGTCAGATAAGAAAGTATTCCTCCATTTTTCCTGGGGCTTTCGGGCAGAAGTTCTTTCTTCGTAAGTGATTCCATTATCACACTGTCTGTTTGGCGGTTGTCATCAGTAAACTGGGGAAGAATCGAACGTTTATCGCATTCTGAAATAATCAATTGCGTTCATTGCTGAATTCTAGTTTTGCCGACTCATTGAAGCCCTCAGAGTTTCCATGTCACGTATCAGCGATCAAATCAAACAATTGAAATGTATGAGAAGTCGACAGCAACAAAACCCTAACGACAATTGGTCACAAGCCGCGCATCAATTGATGAAGCGCCGTAACAATTCAGTTACATAAGAAATGCAACGAGAATGATTGCAATCTCGTCAGGCTTAATGACCGCTCAGTGTCAATGCCACAAGGCAAATATTACTGAATCAGCAGCGAACTGTCCGCGAAACACCTTCAAGCTTCGTTTGCATCAAAACAAAACACGGAATTTCGCTGTAAATTAGCTGATAAAGCGAAAGCAACGTTGGGCAATCGTTGATAAGGCAAGGGGGCTTCCTGAAATATTAGTCTAACTCCTCGGTAAGAGGGAGATTCTCAAACAACTTTTATCTTTCGTTATCTATAGCTCGAGTACTTTCTGAAGCACGCACGTTACCTTATCACCGTCTTCAGACCAATCGATTGTTCGCTAGCTAAATGAGTTCAGTGGAACTACTTCACCACCTCTCACAACAGCCTTTTGACTCTGACTGAGCAAAATTCGCTGTTGCAGCAGAATCGTTTCTGATGTTTTCAATTTTGTCTGTTTGTTTGATTAATGTCGAGCCAATTAATGGCGGTTTTTGATAACAGCAGCAACTTCGAACGCGGATCGCGACACAAATTACACAAATTGTGTTTTTCTTCTTCGCGCTATCGCGGAGTGAACAAGCACGATATCGTTTTCCTCTGACGGGCGCGTGAACACTGAATCGCTGAGCAAGAGAGAATTACTAATAACCGGCAAGTTGGATAGTTGGATTAATTCATTAGTTGCGTCAAGACCATCAACGTTCGGAAGTATGTAACTTTCCTTCTATTCGTTTCATTGACATGTCGTTGACCAAATTGTAGAATTGCTCGCCCACATTGTTGGGGTCCACACTTATTAATTAATCGTCAAGCGGTTTAGCTAACTCATCGTGACTCAACATGATTTTTTAACCACCGTCTGAAGTGTTTATTGTGTCTCACAATTCGTATCTTTCATAAACTTGCGCAATCGGAGTTTCGGTTTTCGCTCTCTGTTATTTTAACTCTTTCGGCATTGAACTTGAACTGGTTTTGTGGAATATCGCGATTGTTTCCACTCATGCTTTTCCATCACAAGCAAGGCTTGAATGTCGATCGATAAACTAGCTTCTCACGGAAATATTTAAGCTTCTAAATTCGAATGACATGCAAAGCGTGGAAAGTACAGAAAAAGTTGAGGCAGGTCACTAAATATTTCACGAAAACCGAGACGTATTGTCGAGCCCACACACTTGAGTTTCTTTTTCTTTTATTCTCTCAGCAAAAAAATCTGATTGACACAGAAAAAGTCAAAGCCTATTTTTGCACTTTCCACGTGACATTCCTGAGTTATCAGAACTATAATGTCACATGCGTTGGCCAATGTCTCTATGAAATTGTGCAAGTCAGCTTACAGGCACTAAGTCAACCTAAGGCACTTGTTCATTTCCTTGAAAATGAAAGCAGAGGATGAAAATTCACTTGCTAGTCGCTTGGAATTCTGCGGGCGACTGAAAGTTTTCTTCTCTCTCGGCTCTTTCTCGAATCACGCTCTGGCTACACTCAGGTAGAAAATAGAAATATCTAACACGTTTGTCTCTTGAAAAAGATTCTCAGTTTATTATTTTAAGATTTTTTCTCCAGGCAAATTTGATTGAGTCAAGGAACACATCGGGTGGTTTAGATTCAAAATGACTACAGCTCAACCGAGTCAATTTCGCTTAGTTTTCAGACTCGCCCAGTTCTTCTTCTTCTGAACTCATCTCGTTAGGCGGAAGAATGATCAAGTCTCCGTCTGTCGGAAACTTAGCTTCAACAATTTTCCGAACCTCTTCAATGTCATCAGTATATTCCCAGCATAAATTTGCGACAATCCCCAGCGGAATTTCTGTTCGATCAGTCTCATAGTTGAAATACTGTTCTTCAATCCATCTCAGCCTGTTCATGTGATAGTCGACTTCGTCAGTGATTTTCTCATTACGGTCTCTCTTGTCGTAGAAGAACGGATACTCAATGGAATGAATCAGTTTGTAGTCATCGCAGGCGATTAGTTCTCTTGTAGGTTTCTCTACGTTGGCAACATCGTGTGGGTCGTTCAGAGATTCGAGGAAATCTTTTCGGATGAAGAATCCCATTTGCGAGCAACTGCCAAGTTGTTCAAATCCTGCAGGTCCTTTTCCAACTCCATGAAATTGAACGCGATAATCTGGGAATCGAATGCAAATGTGATCGCACCAGTCTTGGAACTCGCTTCTCGTCCACTCGAATTTGTGATCGTCGTGTCTGAACTTTCCAGATTCGAGGTGGAATAAAACGTTGAACTCTTCGTTTGGAGTTGTGATGATAGCAATTTTGGGTTTGTGCACTCCGAAGATTACGAACGGAATTTCATTTAAGACGTCAGGATAAACGTGTTCGATGCTGAAATGGATAAATTGGAATTGAAACAATCTCGGGTGATTTTCACAATGCAAACGAAATTCAGCATCTCTAGTCTTGTAAAGAGTTCAACTTACAGCTCGATTGCAACCACAGCGTCAACGTCTTGGAAGTTCGGATTCGCCACGGAAACGCTGCCTTGCCAGATCCTTGCAGTTAGTTTGGTTTCGCGCTTCCTCACATACTCTGTGATGAGGGGCGTGATGCGGTTCTTGAATCGCTCTAACAGATCGCCGTCAATGTCCACTAAATCAATAATCTCCGCTTGCTTCACTCCGTTCTTCATGAATGTAAAAAACTTCATCTCCGCGCAGCCAAACTCGACAATGTTTCTGATTCTGTTGCCGAATTTCTCGAGAGCTAATATTTCTGCAGCCATGGCATAACGCCGCTCGTATACCGGAGGATCAAACACAAGCTTATCGTCATCCTTCCAGAAACAGAGTCCTGACTGTTCGTTAGGAACTTCAAGAAATTGCATGTTTGTTCACTGTTTATTTCACTTTTGGAATCTGTTTACTTGCCCGTCGCGTGGCCCTCTGAGAACAAACTTTTGAGCGCGGGAAACATTCAAGCGGGAAAATAGACAACGTGATCAAGATAAATACGTATCCGATTTAATAGAACTCATTATATAATTTAAGGAACTCGTGACGTTCAGCAGCTGTCATGTTGGTGTTCGAGAAATCGCAGCCGAATGATCTATGAAAGCTTTCAGTTTCCCTGAAATATGCTTCGGCCTGTGGTTCAGCGTTGAACTCTTGGCTATATCCTACGGATGAAGTAGAAAGTTGCTTGTTCGTTTGTAGTGCTCTGAGTCTTGCTTACCCGGTTGCAACTTTATACAGTTCTTGTGAATCAAAGTGTACCAAAACATTTGCTTGTTGGAGAATAGAAATCCTGGCAGTGGCGGATCGGAGTGCGTCTCGTCGTCCCATTGCGAATATTTTTGGAACATCAGCTCGATGAAGTCAAAATGATTTTTCTCCCCGTTTCTCGACGAGATGTTATGCTTAACCATGTAATCTTTCAAGCCTTGAGCAACTGTATATGAAAGGAAAGTAGCAAACATTGTGTCTTGATAGTAGCGAGGCCGATCCTGATGAAAATAAGGATATTGGAACCAGAGCGATGGGTAATCTGTTGATGGTCATCGATGGAATCAAATTGTCTTAGATTGAACTGGTTCAACTTACAGATTATGTTCTTAGTGTCGAGAACATATAACGGAGTTTCATATTCATTTTCCTTTGTATAATCAATCCAAATCGATGACTCGTCTCTTTCTACTCCGATGTTGCTTACTTTGATGAGGTTCTTGAACTGTTGGCTTTGTCCAAACGAGTATGAGTCAATGAAAAGTTTTAAAAACGATTCCGAACCAGTCAATTCCAAATCTTTGTAAACCATTTCGATATTGCTGTCATTCAGCAATTCCTTTGGATAGGCTAGAATTAACTTCAAGCTATTCAACTTATCGCTCATGAACATTCTATGCTCCTCTGGAATGCTTTCGTCAGCTGCAACATTCTCGATAATCAACTTCATCGTTCGTCTGGCAATTTCTTCAACGTGCCTAACTTTCTCGACGTTTGCGTATTTTCTCACAACCAACGAAGTGAATGCAACCGGTAGGTTCAGCTGCACGATTTTCGAGCATTGTTCGAACCTCTGCTGAGCCTTCTGAAGTCCCCAGGATTTTTGCTCGTTGTAAGTTATGAAGTAGAGCGTGTAGACTTGTCGAAATTTCAGAAGAAACTCAAGGAAGAAAAAGTTCACAAACGTTCGATCGTCAATTGAACCGTAAGCTTGAAGCAGAATTTGAATCAAGCTCGGATTGATGACCACAACTTGGAAATCATCACTGACTTCAAAGTCTACAAGTGATTCGAGAATCTTCCTCCAATCTACTTTCAAGCTTTTCTCATGCAAGTGAAGAAAGTTGGTCAGGTTGCTTATCGCGACGACTTTTTTCTAAAATAGCATTTCACATAATAAAATATTTAACCCTGAATATCGATGCGGTCTCACCTCGTCTGGGTTTTCATAACTTGCATGGAGTGCCTGCAAAAAACGAAGTTAGTTTTAAACAAACGGACAAATTTTCATCGGTTACATAATCTAAAAAGAGGCTTCTGATTCCATCGAGATCTTTTTCGACGGTTGACGAGTTCGCAACTCCAAACGCCTCAAGAGTTCTCCGGTAAGTCAAGATGTCTCTGTCAACTGCTTCAGGGTAGAAGTTGAAATTGACGTCGAGCTGCAATTCAAGTTGAAAGCTTTCTTGTGTGGATAACTTTTTTGGATAACTTACGACAACGTAATGCAGTTTGGATTTCTCCGTAGATTTTTTGACTTTGAAGTTTATTTGAAAAGCATAACTAGCAAGCTGCGGATAATCTTCAAATATTTTCGACCTGTTGAATTTTGAGGGATCCCAAGAATCGCCATCGACCATGGGAAATCCTCCAAGCTTTTTCATGAAATCTAATACTTCCTTCTTGCCATTCTTATTAATGTATCCTGAAAAAATCAAATAATTAAACTTTTCATATGTGGCAACAATTTCTAATTTCAATACTTGAATCGAGGCATTTTTGAAAGATCTTCTTGGCGACTACTTGAGGCTTCAAATCGCTTGCAGTGACTGGTTTCGCAAGAACTTTACGTCTTTGCTCGTAGATATTTTCGTAAAGAATTTGCTGCAAACCCTGGAAGGGATAGCGATCGTTTTGCGCTTGCTGGAAGACGATTGATTAGAATTTCTTTTGGACTGAGAGCACAACTCACAAAGTACAACAGTGACCCGCAAGCATATTGATAGAAGTTGTCACAAGGATTGGCCGACTCGTTCATCCAATTGCCCATTCGGCTAGCATCGTAAACACAAACCGCTTTGTTGCAAAAGTCAATTTCATTGGCTTTCTCCACATTAAAATAATTTCCGACGAAGCTCACTTGGTGCGGATGCCAGTACGAACCTTCCGATAAACTGAATAGCAAATGAAACAGCCAGGAACCTAAAATATTGACCCGCGAAGCTTTCATATTGCCGATATTTGTAAATGAACAATAAATGAAAATTTTGAAGATTCACATAAGAAATTGATGTCTACGCGCTGAGACGCAGGAAAAGACTGAAGATGAACGCAAACCAGCTCTGAAAACAAGTTTATTTTGCGGAGACTCGTTTATGTATGTAACGGACCAAGGTGGGTGAATCATATGTGAATTGAAGTTTACACAGCCAAGCAAGATTTGACTAATGGACAAGTTGCGTTATCAGTCGAGAAAAAAGCCTTAAAATTATTTGTAGAGTAACAGTCTACATCGTTTAATTCGCGGGATTGAACAAAAGCTGGAAATTTGCCATTGTTTCGCTGACCGACCCAAACCAAGTTAATTAAAATTCGGCGGAAAATCGAGCGCACTTGAGGTGATGCAATTTCCCTCAACGCTTTTCACAATCATTCTTCTTAGCATGAATATTCTGAGGTCTCGTTGATCGCTTTAAAGAATTTTTTGCCTTAAAAAATTTCAAGGATTCGCCTAATTAATTTTCCGGTTTCCGCAGCTTTGTCAAGTATTAAATTATCACTCAATTACATTTTCATCTCTTCGCTTTGTTATCATTCTTGTCGCATTTTTTCCATCTGCCTCGTGATGTATTACAAGCAATTTATTTCTCCTCGAGCGTTTTTTAAAGAGACCGAAAGACAAGCAAATCTTTTCCGCCGAGTGCAGCAGGTGTCTGCCAATTAAGCGACTAAATTGCTTCTAAATCCATCCTCGCGTGTAAACAAACTTTATTGAAAATCACTTTCGAGGAAGTTGAGAAGCTTAGACCATGAACAGATTTTCCGCTTCTCACTCTTTGCGCTTCATATTCATGCAAATTTTTTATGCAGTCATGCTTTGATTGAAATTCATCTTGGGTGAGGAATTTCTAATGTCAGAAATGTTTTACGAGATGATGTGTGAGGAAATTGTTCAGGAACAATGCTTGCAAAAGGTGCAAGAAGCTCCTCGAACCAACGAATGTTTACGTCAAGACGAAGCAGCTAAGTTGTGAAGACAAAAGAAACGCCACAAATTTGCTGGCTGCGGCGAATATGGCTGGAGTTGCAATCTAAACTTTGTCTTCTTGCTTTAAATTTTAGTTAAATCTAGATTCCACTCGCTTCCGTCCAAGGAAATGCTCAGCGAGAGTTGATTAAAGAAACGAGTCGTTAGATGATTTTCATCTCAGATTTTCATGGAAACTTTTCACGTTTTCAAATAACATTTTCTTACTTTCCCGACCACAAGATTGAGCTCCAGTCGCAGTTCATCTGGAAACTGTTGAACAATCGCGTGAACAATCTACATTATTGACACAATAAAAAAAATCGTTCTTCAAATTTCCTCATTCGTCAAGAAAGTTTGACAATTAAAAATTCATGAAACGCAGATTTCGCTGATTTGCGCTGTTGTCAACAATCAAACTTAACCGAAAGAAATTGAAAGAAAACAAATTACCGAAGCGACTTGTTTCTTTATATTTGAAACAAAAACAAAAATTAGGTCTGCGCGAGTTGTAAACCTTTTGCCGTAATTTCAAGAAATTTTCTCCGTCTGGCGAGCCCGTCACACAGATTTGCCTCGCACATGAGGCCGCAGTGGAAAACAGAAAACTCGCTTTTCCATGCTCACAGCAACAACAACTGAGTCGCACGCTCGCTTTTCAAAAATATTCTTTTCTTCTGTTAGTTGAACGTTGGATCTCTTCGAGTGCGGGTGGAAGGAAAATTAGCAGCCGGGAAAAAGTGAACACTCAGTTGATGGCAGCTTATGTCAAGTGAAAGCAATTAAAGCTGTTTTCTTTAATTGAACGATGGGAAAATATTATCTGAGCAAAAGCTTCGTTTTGCCTTTCAAGTCATGAGTGAAAAAGTTTTTCGGGGATTATTTGAAGTGAAGGTGAAAATATTTATTTACTCTGAAGGAGAAAAGCGGAGAAGTTTGCAGAACAAACTTGCAGAAAGTTTTATTATGAGCGCATTTTATTGATGTACTTACAAACCTACATTTCGCTCAACGCAAACAGTAAAAGTGAAGTGAAAAATAATTTAAAAGTCTTTGCAAGAACTCTGATTCGACGAGATATTTTTCCTTTCAAACAAGACAAAGTTCAGATGAGAAGGAAAATATTGAAAGAATGTAATGAGCGAAAGAAAATTGGAAATTGTTTATAAAGTCTTCGAAAGATATTTGTTCAATCAGTTCAGTTTGTGTCAATGCTTCTCTGCTGGAAATTGAGTGACTTAAACGCTCTTCAATCGCACGAATGCCAAAACAAAAACTTGCGAGAATTTTTGTGGCATCAACTTAGAACTTTGCTCCGGAATTTTTCAACTTGTGATTCGTGGTGTTCGTTGACATGTTGTAAACCCTTTTGATTGACTGACTCAATGTTTAATTAGATTTCAAGGTGTTTCGGAACATCCTCCGTCAATCAACTAAATTAGCAGATTTTATGAAGTCTGGTCGCGGTTTGAGGCTGCGAAGAATTTCAATGTTTTGTTAGTTCTCCTAATCAATCTCAATTACCAAACTTACAGTTGAAAGTGATTTCCGATAAAGGAAGAATAATTTCTGACACGCTCTTGATTCGTAATTGAAGATTAATGATTATCATTTCGCTCGTTATTGATTGCCAAAATAAATTTTCGTCGTGGGTAGCGCTGATGAATGATTAATTTTCTCTAAACTTGAAACCTTATCGCGAGCACTGCACCAGCGTTGTGTTGATTGAATCGCGTGGAACAGGAAAGGAAATTTGTGGACTTCGAAAGCTCCGTGGGAAGGAAGAAATTCCGTAAAGGAAGTAATCGTAAATAAGTTCAAAAGTGACTGATTGTCTTAACTGCTTTGTTTCATGCGCGAACTGTTCTCACACTCGCCAATCAAACTAAACTTTTCTCTCTGCAGCAAAAGTCTGATTGATGGCTTAATATTTCTCTGAGCCTCTTCATCCTTATGATACTTCAACAATGATGATCCGTTCAAACCTAAATCGCTTTTCAAATAATCCACCTAGAAGAAATTTTCTGCTCAAGCTTTCGGCGAAATCTTTTTTTTACATCTCGATGTTAATAGCAAATCAGTCATTTGCGGTGCTTCTGGAATCTTATTCCGATTATTGACTTTCGGAAGAAGGAAAATCCCAGCAGTCGAGAGAGAAAATTGAAACTGAGAGTACATCAACAAGAAATCGATTAAAAATCTGATTCCCCATGCCCTCCAACGATTTACAAGCTAAATATCAACGTGAACGAGCAAATCTTTTGTTATGTTCGATTTAGCAAAGGCTGAAAGCATTTTTAAACCCAAGGTTTACTGTTTACTTTATTCTTATGCTTATGAATGAAAATCATATTCTGAAAAGGTAGGATCGCGCTGTATGGAAAAAGAACGCAAATATTTCTTCAAATCTCGACGGCCGTCAAGGAAGAAAGTGCCATAAAAATGCTGCCTAACTCGGCGTCGTGTTTACAAGTTCTCATTGTAACGCAGAGCAATTTCAATAATTTAGTAATGTGAAAGCCTCATAACGTAATCATTTTGCAAATTATGTAAATATCATTCTGTTATCGACTTACTGGCAGGATTTCGTTACGCGATAATTAATCCAGTAGCACGTGAAATTCAATTCAAAACAAGATTTTTCCTATGAAATTGCTTTTCTTATCTACGGCGAAATGTGTTTACAATAACGCGTCGCGATAACATAGCGTGATTTGACTGTGGAATGATACGCTAGTCAATTAATCCTCACCACTAGCGATCGTGATTGACAATGCGAAACTATCAGTTTTAATTAAATCCAGAGGTGCGATCGCGTACATCTGTGTTCATGATTAGAATGTGGGAGGAACAATAACTTCGTTGTTAAGCTAAACTACTTAAGCTAAACTTTGGTAAACCGTGCGAAAAATATTAAAATAGCTCAAAGAAAACTGCCAATGCTACTTACTTGAAGTGTACAATTTCTACTTTAAAAGGAATGAGACTTTAACCACCTTCTGATCTAATAAACTGCTTCAAAAAATTTAGCTGTTTCTTCTCTAGCAAATCTCAGCATCAACTCCGCCAACCAGTTAGAGCTTTCACAATAAGCACTCGAGAAGTCTCATTCGTAACTGAGCTCGTACATGTTGGTTAGAAAGAGTTTAATTCGTTTTGCATGTGGGTAATGTATCGGGTGTAAAATATATGGAAGTTCAAAGTAGCGAAAGTGCTGCAAGTCCTCCAGGAAAATTGTATTCTGCTGCAAATGCGTTTAACTTGAAAGCTGCTTCGCAAATCTTATTTTCTCGCTGGAATGAAAGGAAAAGGCAATCAGGTTCCACCTTTCGTCTGCTTTGTTTATGCGATCTCTTCTGAAGAGGGTTGAGAAATGAATGAACTCAACAAGTGAAATTCGTGATGACAAAAAATCTCAATGAGTCACTCGAACAACGAATGACGGAGCAGCTTACTAACTTTTGAAACTCGCAACAACGGGCACTTGCAATAAGCTTGACGGTCGAGTCTGGGCCGTAACGAATCGTTTCGATTTCTGAAAATTTTTGAATTGTTTTGGGATCATAAACGAAAACGTTCAGAGCGAGAACAGCAGCACTGTGTGGGCACATGTTCTGATCTCCAAACTTTATGCAAAATACGTTTCAGTTTTATAGTTCCAGTCTGTGTAATTGAGCTTCATGCGCTCTTCTGTAGAGTCCAAGTGACCTTAAATGTAGATTAGAAATAGAAATACAAAAATGTGTTTCGTTTTTCCTCTCCAAAACGGAGTTAAACGACAAAAACGCTTCTCGATAAAACGAGAAGCAACGTTTTTATTGTACAGAAATCGTATTATGTCTGGTGCTTTATTCAAATCAGAATTTGCATATCATTTGCCGTCCTTAAAATCGAATCAATTTCCATTCAGTAAACTCATTCTGTCGTTGGCGCTTCAGCATCAACAACTGACACATATCAATTTGAGTAAAATATTTATCAGCGGATGAATTCTTGTCTATGAAGTCGACGATGGATAAGAATTCTAATTGGCATTGATACTGACGTCAAAAGCGTATGACGAGGTAATCTAATTTGTTGCGTAACTATGACTAACCGGGCTTTCGCCGGTACCGACGAATTATTCCCGATCACGAGCGCGCGAATTTTCATTGAGCTGCGAATAATTAACAATTTTCAAATAAAGGTATCAACAGCTTAGTGATTGATATGATGGGAGCGTTTTAATTGAATTTACTATGAACGACTGGAGCCACAAATCGCATTCATTATTTTCCTGACGCTGAGTGAACTCGAGCGCTCCACTTTAAGTAGGACGAACTGCTGGCCACTTCTCAATGGTTTGTAGAATCTTTGATTACAAATTTCGCCTCTGAGGTTAAATCAGACAGAAGCGAGAAAGAATCTTTCATCAAATGTGGCATTGGAGCAGATGAATGAATAAGGCGAATGAAATTTTCATAGCCTCATCAGAGAAATGAATTGAAAGCTTTTGCTATTTGTCGTAGAGCTAGTAAATATTCATGGAGAACGGGAGCTTCTTTCTTCAAGTCGTGACATTCATCCTGTTGCGATTCCATTTGTGCTGCTTGGCAAATGCCATGATTTGGGATTGAAGCGGAATCAAAGAGCTTACGGTCGTTGTTTGGAGGGGAGAAGTCAAAGCGAATCTAGATTTAATTGTCCTTTTCGCTTTAGCCTAATCATGGGTTGGGGCTTTTTTGACATGATAAGAAGCGAACAAATATTTAACTAGAAGATTTAATACGCGAGCTTAAAATTGTTTCGATTGAAATAAAAATACAAAATGACTTTTGATCCTTTTTCCGACAAATTGCGGGCCAATTTGTGCGCCTGTAACGTCGAGCGAATCAAATTTTATGCGTCACTTGAGTTTACACAGAAAATCATTGGAAAACCTGAATTCGATTGAACATTTTCGCTGTTTTTGTTTAATTTCGAGCTTTTTATTTTCCGAACTCCGCGCAAAGACAAACAAAGCAACTTTTCCCATGAATGTTAAGCAAATAAAAGGAGACAATTTGCGTGAAAAGTTCCGAGCGGAGGAATTTTTGTTAACATGAATCAGCACATCAACTCCATGCTGGAGCATTTGTCGTCATTGAGACGTAAGAACTCTGACAGTGCACAAGCGTCGTCAAACGATAAGCAAGCTGACGTCGACCGCAAAGAGGTAAACGACATAGACACAGTACACGGCAAGTCAAAGAGCAGCATTTTCAAAAACCTGATAAGTGATAACGGAGGTACGAACATCTTTCAAAACTTCATGGTGAGGTGCCCGAGCAATCTGAGTTCCGCAATGAGTTCGTCGCCAAACGGTTCCTGCAAGCAGAAGACAAACATCACTGATGATGAAGATAACAACAATCAACAAGCCAAAAACACGACGGTTATCGTGCAGCCGAACGTGATTGAAATTACTCCGAACAATCTCCACAAAAAAAGAAACAGTACAGTGAAAATGTTGCAAAGTACAAACGGCGATTTAAATGTGCTGCAAAGAGAACTCTCACCCTCTCCAAGAGCTCACCGTAAATCGTCTCACGACATCCGTTTGCTTCGCAATAACAATCAGTTGATCCCCGAGAGCTGCGATGGCGCTGAAGTGGGAAAACCGACAGGTGTGAGGCCTCTCAAGACCAAAAACATCATCACAAGAAATGAGACTTTCGACACTCTGCATTGTAAGGCCATAGAGGTGAGTTCACAGACCTTCATAATTAGATCCGTTTCGTTCCATCAATTATGCATTAACTTTTCATCTGACCTGTTGGTACGAAAGCTTATGAAGCAGCTTTAATTTCGCCGCAGCATAAAAACTCGCTGAAAATATATTTCAACTCGACAGGTGCCGATGCTTGTCAGAGCTCTGTAATCAAAGATCTCGAGTTGACTTTTCTCCTCGCCGCATAATTAAAGGTTGGGGTCCTTTTGAAGGTTCGTTTTCGACAGCATGTATGCACAGTCATCATACGTTCCCAACAGACACAAAGAACAACAGCAGCAGAATCAAAGCGGGAAGTGAAGTCAATCTCGCAACATTTCCTCGTTTGTAGTTACGTACAAACATAAATAAAGATTGATCTGGGAATGCCTTTCCGTGAAAAGCTGAGCTCGTAAACAATTAACACCGTTTAATAATGACACGAAATAAATTTTCATCACTTTCTCTTCTTACGTAATTCCTCATCGCGATGCTTGTGAGGCTTCGAAACTTTATTGCTTCGTTCGTCGGGGCTTCGATTGGAGGTTCCGTAATTAGAGATTCCTGTTAAGTTCATCCTTCTGCGAATCGAATCCAAACAACATAATCATTAAGTTCCAAAATTTTATAGCCTCAGACCGACGAGGGTTCGTCCATGTGCAACGACGAGCGATGCCGAGTGGATTCCCTTCGTTATGCTCGAGACGACAAGTCCTGTGTCATCAAACCATTAAATTTAATTATTCAATCCTGTTTACTTAACTTGGTCCGAGCAGAGTGTCTGCGTATCGTTGTGCGATAATAGAAAGGAAAAGTTTCAGCACGATGTGTAAAAAGAATCGAGCACTTGTGAAACTTAACTGTTGATTACTGTTCTGCTTTCTCCATGACGACGTCTGTTAAGCCAATGATAGGACAAAAAGCTAACGACAACAGTAAATATTTGACGAGAACACGATGTTCAGTTGAAGTATCATTATGGGCGAAGCTCGAGTTAAGTTTGTTATGAATTGCTCCAGGATAAAATGCGCCGTTGTTCCATTATTTACCGTCAAACATAACATGCGTTTCAATTGCTACTCAGAAAAAAAGCCATGAATGCTGTGCAATTTAAAGTTACTCAGAGTTAGGGATTTGCTATAATGATCTTGCTACCATCTTAAACGGAAAGGGAGTTTTTGAGAGTTGATGACGAAGTATAGAAAGTGAATCCGAAATAAAAGTCATGAGCTGAAAAGTGAAAAGCTGGAAATTTCACTGTTTGCCAAAAGTTAAAGTTCACTGGAATCCTAAAATTTTAGTGAAAAATTTGTTGGTTTTGGTGGTAACAACAGAAATTTGTTTCGATGACCAACCCCTATTCGGAACGATTTGATTGAGAGGGAACTGCTTGAGCTTGACGAAGGTTACTTCTGCGATTAAACTCAAGAAAGTTTGGCTAAAATTCATTTCGTAAATTTCTTGTGCAAACTTTTCCAAAAAGCATTCACACTTTTATGATTTTCATTCCGCTGCTCGTGACAGTCCAAAGGAAACTTTAACAAAGTTCAGATTATGTTTTCAACAGCAATTTCGGTCTTTGAAGCGCTGAAAAACATGGATAAAAAGGCGCACTCATTACTTCAGCCCAGTATCTTGTTTATCTAAACATTTGACTCAAGCATCAAATAAAAGTTTCACAAAAGTTAACATCAAACTTACGAGAATCACGATGAACCGATGAAAATTATCGATCGGAATTATCACACAAAAGTTCTGCAGTTTCAGTTTCTTTATTCCCTCGTATCGTATGTGTTTGATCGAATCTCGGAAGATTATTCCACCTACGCGTGAAAAAAAACTCCACAGAGATGTGTGTAAGCGCCGCAGCTAAAGGAGATCCAAGAAAGCCTTTAATCCTACACGAGATTTGTTTTCAAAAGTCTTTCTTTCTCGAAACTCTTGACTCATTCAACTCTCGTCTCCACCGCTCTCAAGATTGATTATAGTTTAAGCAGGAAAAAATTACCCAATTTCCATGTATTTCATTCGGGAGAGATTTGATCCCGAGTTTCTATTCTTTCGAATATCTCAAGTCAAATATATTTGTCGACCCTTTGAAAGAGATTAAACTTTGTGACCTCAAGGCATTAACGAAGGTTTGAAAATCGATTAAAGTTGCTCCTTTAAGAGCTGAAGAAATTTGTGGACTGAGCTGTTGTGCTTTAAACCGTCAGTCAACAAACTGTTCCTCCCATCCCAGTCTCGGTCTCACACTCACTTCGCGCGATGAATATATGCAAAAACGTCTGAAGAGAATCTGTAGGCACGTTTCTTGTTGTTCATAATCGGGATGCACGATATGTGTCATGAGCTATTATAATGCCGTAGCGCTTGATACGGAGGAGTGTCGTCGAACACAAAGGTGCTGAGCTCTATAGGATTGCTCGTAAAATATTAATGTAATTTCACTTTTCCCACCGCTTTTTCATCCGAGATTTCTGACGAACTGCGAAGGGAAACTTTCTATTTAATGTGTCATGACGTTTGAGAATTATGAAGATGGGGAAACGCAAGTCGAGTGCGTCGAATTTCCTAATTAACAAAGTTTCAATTTGCAAGCATCAGAATTCGGCGATTCACTCCCAAGACTGCGTGCGTTGTTTGTTCACGGATAATTATGTCTTAGACCAAGTTGTAGCTGCTCGACAATCATCCTAGTCCTCCTTTGTCAGCATCATCACGAAACAACAATTAATTAAGTTGTCCATTAATTACAGTCGCTGGGCTGCTCGAGTCAAGTTTGCATGGGAAGCGTCATGCTCGGCAATGTCTTCACGGTCGAGACAAGGAAGTCCGAAGTCGTGCTGCAGCACTCGAGGGATTTTCTCAACCAATTCTTCACATCGATCAGACGGTAATTGAACTGCAACTTTGCTCTTTATTGGGCTAACTTTAATCATAACTCAATAAAAGAAAATCTCCAAATGACTTCGAATCGACTGCACATAATCCCAAGTGGCTCCTTTTATGACTGGGAACAGCTATAAAGCTTAACCATTTTACGACACTTTTGCAATCCCTTTATCCGCCACCGTTTAAAATGGCTAAATGTTTCATCCCCTGATGGCAGCGAGCACACTTTTGATCCTCGATTGAGGGATATCGACAATATGGTTCGTTGCCTCTGAGCCTCACAAAGTCTTCGCAACTGACCCAAATTCAAGAGAATCGCTCAGCGTGGAGGAGATGCGAATTATCAATAGAAATGCCATAAAAATCAAACGAGTAGCAAATTGAGTTTTCGATTATTCGATTATTAGATTAAGCTCAGAGCGGAGAGCAGAAATTTTATTGTAATTGTGAAAATTGCTGTAAATCGAAGTGAAAAAGAAAACACAACAAATTGTTTGTCTTGCTTTGAGTGAGTTCGAAGTCGTCACGAGATCGGGTGGTTGATTATTCTTATGCGTTCATCGGTTCGCTATCGATTCACAGATTCAACTCACCAGCGCACCAAACCCGATGGAAGCAAATCGAAAAGGAAATACAAGTGACAGGGGGATATCAATTAAACGACTCGGAATTGATATTCGGAGCGAAAACAGCATGGAGGAACTCGGCACGCTGCATCGGCAGAATTCAATGGTCGAAGCTGCAGGTACGAGTGTTCAATTATGACTTCGATTGCATTTAAATCGTCAGCAAGAAATGCGAAAATTGCAAATCATCGAGAGGAAATTACATTTTTAAGCTTTTCTTGTTCCCAAACACTTTTTCTCGTTAAACATTTCTTCGAAATCATTCAAACGCTACGATAACCATAGATACCATCATAACTGCTTTATTGAAATCTTTGCGACAACTGAGAATTTTTTTAAAACATTTTAATTGTTTTTTTTTAAAAACATTAATATAAAATACTAAAAATATTATTGCTGCTCGTTGAACCCTTACGCCTTCAACATCTGCGAAGTGTTTGAATGACGGAGAAGCATTAAAGCACGCCTCGAGAGAAATCTTTCCTTGTCATCAACAGGTGTTTGATTGCCGTCAACTATCGACACCTTCTCAAATGTTTGAAGCGTTGTGTAATCATTTGAAGTACAGCACCAACAAGGGAAACTTAAGGTAGGTTGAAAGCCTGACGGTGGAGTGGAAAGGGAAAGCGCAACAAGTTGAATGAATTGAGCTTGTTTAAATTTGATTCGTAGGTCGGCAATCACAATTTTCCCACAGAGAACCGACGGGCTGCACGACTTCCGAATCTGGAATCCACAGGTTTGTGACTTGAACTTTCAACCTTTGCAATCGATATCATTGATTTCTCTCTCGAACATCAAGCTGATTTCCTACGCGGGCTATCAAAACTCCGACGGAAGCTTTACCGGTGACCCAATGAACGTGGAAATCACAGACGTAAGTCGTTTCAATTTGTCTGAAAGCATCGTCACTTTGACATCGCTCCATTTCAGGTCTGCCTAAAATTAGGATGGAAAACACCAAGGACCGACTTTGACATTTTACCTCTTGTTTTATCAGCAAACGGACACGAGTAACTCGTCAATGTTTTTCGACTACAACTCGATAACAACTTTTTTTCCTCCATAGCCCCGAAATGTTTGAGTATCCACCCGACTTCATACTGGAGGTGCCTTTGATCCATCCTCAGTAATTATTCACTCTAGTTTCACTTGACAATCCCAACTTAGATTTTTATTCCAAAAGATTCAAATGGTTTGCTGATTTGAATTTGAAATGGTATGCTGTTCCTGGTGAGTAATTAAATTTCCCGCTTTCTCGCCCAAGCTCACGTGAAGCTTCTCTCTCCTCAGCTGTCTCGAGCATGCTTTTCGACTGTGGAGGTTTGGTATTTCCGGGCTGTGCTTTCAGCGGTTGGTATATGAGCACAGGTGAGTTTAGAACGACCCATTTCACAGGCACTGACAGCTCACACGTGCATTCCTTCCTTCTCTTCTGATAGAAATCGGGTGCCGTAACCTGTGCGACACAAATCGACGGAATCTTTTAGAGGTAGAGAAAGTGCTTTTTGATTAATTATCGGTAACTGTTTAGGTCATTCGAGCTCAGTTACGACCTAAATACTTTAGCGTGTCGCTTCAATTCGTTGGTCACTTGGGGAGCCTTCAACATTGAAATCGACCACTTAAAAAGCTAAATACTTCAACACCTCAAACTTAAAGCTTCAGTTTGAAGATTCAAATTTTGTGGTCTTAAATACACTTAAAGTTTCTAAACTGCAATGTTTGTACTTATATTGCATTCGAAAATTTCCGAACCATCTTAATATCTATCTAGCTTCAAGGCAAGCTATGTCAATACCTCCTCCCATAGTAAACCTCTCAATTGTTCATTAACTCCATTCCCATCCATCTCGTCTTAATAGTTTCCGATCCTCGCTTCGTCAACAACATTGCGAAACGGAAATTTACTTTTTTTTATTTCGACTCTCTAAACATCGCTGAAATCTCAACTTTTCTCTCAAATGGTTAATAAAATAGCCGATAGCAATCAAAATGGGCTTGGACACTCGGAATCCGAGCTCGCTGTGGAAGGATAAAGCCCTTGTGGAAATTAATATTGCAGTTTTGCATTCGTACCAGAAGCAGAACATCACCATCGTGGACCATCACACTGCAAGCGAGAGTTTCATGAAGCACTACGAGAACGAGTCGAAATTGCGCAACGGCTGCCCCGCTGATTGGGTTTGGATTGTTCCGTGAGTATCTCAAAGCGGATGAGAAAATCTTCACTCGTTGAAGCTTTTTTTCTCGCCCTCAGACCGATGTCAGCGTCGGTGATGCAAGTTTTCCATCAGGAAATGGCAGCATATTATCTCCGACCGTCTTTTGAATATCAGGACTCGCCAAGTATGTTAAACTTGTGATTGATTGCTTACGAATGTAATGAGTTTTCCTTTCATCTTCCAACTGAAAAGTGAAAACCCACATTTGGAAAAAGGGACGGGAGTCCATCAAGAACAAAAAACCTAGACGAAAGTTCCATTTCAAGCAGATCGCAAGGTAAGCGAATAAGTTTCTATTTCGGCCAGTCGAGAAAGGGACACTCAATAAAAACAGTCGCAAGCTCCTTTAAAGCCTCTTCCAAATTTATTGGCTTTCTCATGTTGCTGTAGCATTATGTCGCTACATTTAAATTCGTTATGGAAATGATTTCCGCTTAGGAAAACGATTCGATCCCGGAACAGTTTCACGATGAATTGATATCTATAGTTGGGGAACTCAATGAACCTGAGGATTGTCGGAACACGATGACAATTTTTCTTGTAACGACAGGGATTTCAAGAGAATATGCAGAGCAGAGTCACACCAGAATAAAACTTTATGCTTTTTCACTCAACGTTATCATCACTTTAAAGTTTCCCTCCGCTCCATTTCATTCATGACTGCATTACTCGTTTGACTTCGAATTCGAGAGGAAATAAAATAAACTTATCGACGGCAAACATCAAGGGAACAACATTTAATAGTTTCTCTTCTTTTATGTCTTTTTAATAGAGCGGTAAAGTTTACGTCGAAGCTGTTCGGCAGAGCCCTGAGTCGTCGGATAAAAGCCACCGTTTTATTCGCTTCCGAGACGGGACGTTCCGAGCAATATGCAAAGAAACTTGTTGAGCTCTTGAGTCACGCATTCAATGCTCAGGTACTTTAACTTTCGTCGAATAATGGAAAGAAAAGTTTTGAAGGGTTGGAAGAATTTGAAAAATTATCAAGTGTAAAAGGAAACTTTGCCGCCGTCATTTATCTAACCAACTTTTTTTCAGATCTACAACATGGCTGATTACGACATTTCTTCGATTGAACATGAAGCGCTTTTGTTCATCGTCGCGTCAACGTTCGGGAACGGAGATCCCCCCGAGAACGGGGAGCAATTCGCACAAGGCTTGTACGCGATGAAAATGCACGACAACGATGTCGACTTGACCCATCTGAGGTAACGAGGAAGTTTCTTTTTGCCCTTTTGAGGGAACAGAAAGAATGTCGTTCAAGGCTAAACTTCCTTTCAGTATTGCTGCGTCGTCAAAATCATTCATCAAAGCGAACTCGAGAATGGACGTGAATCGAAAGAAAAGTCAGCCGAAAATTGATAGACTTGACTCGATGCGAGGCTCTTGCTCTGACTCCCTGTTCCACGAGACTTTCGGTCCCTTGTCGAACGTCAGGTTTGTTGTCGAGAAAAATATTTAGGACGACCGTGAAACAACTGCGAGAAAATAATCTCATTTAAACATTCTCTCCAGATTCGCAGTGTTTGCATTGGGTTCATCGGCTTACCCGAACTTTTGCTCTTTTGGCAAATTTCTCGATAACATTCTGGGCGAGCTTGGCGGGGAACGTCTTATGAAAATTGTTCTGGGCGACGACTTGTGCGGACAAGAACAGGAGTTCCGGAAATGGGCCTGCGAAGTCTTCAAAACATCATGCGAAGTCTTTTGCTTAGACCTCAACGATATCGAGGCATCGATGTCTTTAAAGAGCGAATCGCTAACGAAAGAGAACACGAGGTTCCAGCCAATTAAGGATTCCCACATTTCTCTAAGCTCGCTGTTGAGCAAATACCACAACAAAACCGTTCAAGCATGCAGAGTCAAGGATAAACCGATTAATCTGCATGGCGGCTCTTCGTCGGAGAGATCAACGGTCTTGGTTGAAATTATCATAGATAGTGTAAGTCGCTTCTTCCTCTTTTAAAGTTATCCTGGCCTGGAAAAAGGGGAAACGAGCAACTTTTCTCTCACTTTATTTTTGTCGTTGAAACCAAAAGTTTTTGCATAATTTCCACTCACTTGTCCCCTTTGATGTTATCAGTCAATAAATTACGAGCCAGGAGATCATGTAGGCGTTTGCCCCATGAACAGAGCTGAGCTTGTGAATGGAATTATTGAGAAGCTCACGGGCGTCGCTAATCCGGACGAAGACATGCAGCTGCAAGTCCTTAACGAGAAACACACGTCAAATGGTAACATAGCGACTTCAATTTGGCTCTTGTTGAAAATTTCAACATGTTCTCTCGGTTGAAGGAATCACTCGAACGTGGGAGAGTCACGAGAAAATTCCAACATGCTCCCTGAGAGCTTTATTGACAAGATTTCTGGACATCACGAGTCCACCATCCAGACAATTCTTGACTTTCCTCTCGGGCTATTGCGAGGACGACGAGGACAAACAACGGATGGAGATTCTTGCCACGGAGTCGGCCGCTTACGAAGATTGGAGACACAACAAATTGCCGCACCTGCTGGAGGTGTTTGACGAATTTCCGTCATGCAAACCGCCAGCTGCTTTATTTGTCGCCCACTTAATGACTTTACATCCCCGATTCTACTCAATCTCCTCGTCACAGAAGAAGTTCCCTAACGAGGTTCATTTGACAGTCGCAATTGTGAAATACAAGACGAATGGTGAGTTTAATTAATGGAGGCGTTCATGAATAACGTTAATTTGGAGTATCTTGAGAGTTCTCCATTAGCATGAACTGCAGAAGTTTAATTATCTGCTACGAATTTTAAATTATTCGCCTTCGACACAAATAAGTTTTTGCTTCTTCGCAGACGGAAAAGCGGATGAGCGCTACGGAGTGTGTTCGAACTACTTGGAAAGGCTGGAGAGGAACGAAGAAATTCAGATTTTTGTGCGGAGTGCGCCCAGCTTCCACTTGCCGAAAGACACATCGCAGCCAATCATACTCATCGGACCGGGTAAAACCTTTCTTGTTCCTGCACGGCAAAGCGAATAGCAAATAAATCGAATTTTCGTGTTGATGGCTTTTGATTTGTTCAATAGGAACCGGAACTGCTCCTTACAGAAGTTTCTGGCAAGAGCTTGATGAGATTAAATCTCAGAACAGTTCGTTCATTGTCCCAAAAGTTTGGCTTTTCTTCGGATGTCGCGCGAAATGTCTTGATTTATATAGCGATGAGAAGAAGGAGATGCTGGAGAAAGGCATTCTCGATAAGACATTTTTGGCGCTATCGCGCGAAGTTAACATTCCCAAAGTAAGTCAATTCAACTTTCTCCTTAACGTCTTCTTCCAACTCCCATTCATCCTTAGACGTACGTTCAGAATCTGATAATGAAGGAATCGGCGGAGATCTGCAATTTAATTAAACAGAAAAATGCGCACATTTACGTTTGCGGCGACGTTCAGATGGCTGAGAACGTTTATCAGACTTTAAGGTAACATAGAAAAGTTTGTGTATAGCGCCGTGTAGGCGTCATATACGCAGTGTAACCTAATGATACAGAGCTCAACCTAGTGAAACAATCGTGGAAAGAGGTTTTAAATGAGCGAATCCTTGGCAACCATGAAGTCCAAAGCCCTTCGCTCAAGAGGATTTTTACTAGTAACAATTACAGTTCTACCATCTTTTAAATTTTCTAAGACACTGTCTTACTTACTACATTTAAAGAGAACAGAATCACTGATTTCGATAGCTTGGTTCAAAGGAGGTGTTGAGCTTTTTAAAGTTTTTGTGGCTGCATAGTTTTACTATGTATCCTCACTTTTGGAGCAGCCTTGAGATTGTCTAAACTGTGGCCATTACGTGACCCGCCCCATTCGAGTCTCACACTTTGTTTTTTCCCTTTTTCTTCCGCCTACAGAAAAATCATCGCAATCTCTGAGAAGCAAAGCGAAGCAGTTGCGGAGAAATACATGTTGCAAATAAGGGTAAATGCAATCAGCATATTTGAATTCTTAATTCGTGTCTCGTTCTTGCCTTCGCAGGATGAAAATCGCTATCACGAAGATATTTTCGGGATTACACTAAGAACGGCGGAGATTCATAACAAATCGAGGGAAACAGCAAAGATTAAAATGGAATCGCAATCGAAAACTGTTGAAAGCGCGGATTAAATTAAAGGAAAAATTTATCGCGAAGATGCATTTAACTTCAAGATTTACATATTTGATGAAATTCACAAATTTATTCTCATCTGGCACAAGTTCTTTCAACTTCTGTTGTGTCTTTAAAAACACGTAAAACTAAATTAAAACTTAACGAACTTTCATCACGCTTTTTGGCAGCTCTTAAATTAAATTACCCTTTTGGCACGCGGAGCAACAGCCGGCAGCTAAGCTTGAAGTTCTCTTCATCATTTTAAATCATTCAGCTTCAAGTTTCAACTTCAAACTATTCAAATATTAGCAGAGTAAGAATATCAAAGCTGATGGGAAACTTATTGGAATTCCAAACTAAATCAAACATTGATTAGAGCCAACGCAACTAATATCAAAAGTTAAAACATCAATCGAGTTTACGTAGGATAGTCAATCGTCTCTTTAAGAAATCAAACCAAATTTTTAAATTATCTCGATGTTTCATTGTTCAAAAATTCTCTCATCAATCAAGAAATTGTCAGCCGAGTCTTCGTAATTTTCAATTTTCTCAGCGCGCTAAGTGCTTTGACAAGCGACAAGCATCGCTATTAGCTTTATTTATTGATTCGTACATTTGTATTGTTGCATTCTCCGCAAATTTCTGTAAACTCCAATCAATTTATTCAATAAAACATTTCAGATTCAAACTTCGAAATGACATGAGTTAATAAGTAAGGCAGGTTGTGGGGGGAAGGTAAACATGTACAGTCTACTCGTAGATAATATCCATTTTGTATGTACGTTTTACCGTTGACAATTTTTTTCACCCGAATGATTTCTCTAAAGTGTTTTCTCTCAAACGTTCATAGAAGATAACAAGACATACATTAATCTCCACGTGCCGCGTTCGAATAAAGGGCTTTTCGCCGGCCCTCCGCTAAGGCATCGGTATAATTTGATATACGTATGTTTGATATCCGTTCATACAAGCGATAATCTGAATAGTTTCTGAACTAAACTGAACTAAAATTGGTACACTTTCTTTGCTCTTTCTTATCTTAGTGCCGATTGAGTTTATCTGTGTGTAGCGTCTGACAGTATTTCTCTATGTATTTTATCATAAAATTTTTAGTGGCTTCACCAGCTTTAGTGGCTTCACCAGCTTCTTGTGTCAGTGGAGCTGTTAAGAATCGAGAAACGTTCACACTTGCGAGTTTCTGAACTGAAAATCTTTAAAAACTTCAAGAAATCTCGATTTCCTTTAGTGGCTTCACCAGCTTTATCAGCTTCAGGCTCAGCGCTTCGTTTCTTGTGTCAGTGGAGCTGTTAAGAATCGAGAAACGTTCACACTTGCGAGTTTCTGAACTGAATATCTTTAAAAACTTCAAGAAATCTCGATTTCCTTTAGTGGCTTCACCAGCTCCATCAGCTTCAGGCTCAGCGCTTCGTTTCTTGTGTCAGGGGAGCTGTTAAGAATCGAGAAACTTTCACACTTGCGAGTTTCTGAACTGAATATCTTTAAAAACTTCAAGAAATCTCGATTTCCTTTAGTGGCTTCACCAGCTCCATCAGCTTCAGGCTCAGCGCTTCGTTTCTTGTGTCAGTGGAGCTGTTAAGAATCGAGAAACGTTCACACTTGCGAGTTTCTGAACTGAAAATCTTTAAAAACTTCAAGAAATCTCGATTTTGTTTAGTGGCTTCACCAGCTCCATCAGCTTCAGGCTCAGCGCTTCGTTTCTTGTGTCAGTGGAGCTGTTAGGAATCGAGAAACGTTCACACTTGCGAGTTTCTGAACTGAAAATCTTTAAAAACTTCAAGAAATCTCGATTTTGTTTAGTGGCTTCACCAGCTCCATCAGCTTCGGTCCCAGCGCTTCGAGCTTGGTGTCAGTGAATCCGCCTTGAGCTAAGAAACATTTCGTCTGAACACATCAACCACTAATTCTGCCGATTTCACCGAGTAAATCGCAGAAAAGTTGATTTTTGGTGGACCTTCCAGCACAACTTCTCTGGTTTACCCCAGAAGGAAGCAGCCGATCAGGCTCATCTTCGAACTCGGTGGAGCCAGTGAAATTTTCTATCGACTGGCGAAAACTAGAAGTTTCTAGCTGCTTCCGTTCTCGCTGAACTTAAGCGACAGACACACACACACACACACACACACACACACACACACACACACACACACACACACACACACACACACACACACACACACACACACACACACACACACGGACGGACAAAGTGGCCCCATAAGGGATTTTGACTTCGTCGAAAAGCCCTAAAAACTTTGCGTGACGGAAGGACAAAAATGTTAAGCGAATACTACTGAAATATGTCGAAGCATTTCTACTAGTTGCTATAGAAATTTCAACAGTTTCAAAATTAGACTCTTTCTCTTATCTCCTAATTTAGCGTTCGTTTGTGCTTGTTGTTCGCTTTGGTGTTCAAAGGACCTGACGAGATATCTACGAAAAACGAAAGATTAAACTTATTGCACATTCCTGGAACCGAGAGATTTGATCAGAATAGCAGAACTCGACGAAATTATTAGCAACTCTTACTGTGTCTTTTGGGGTGTAGATGTCCCATTGCTTTTACATATCATTTCATTTCCAGTTGATTAATTGGGAAACATTTAAATCGCAAAGCTTTTAGCAAAGCTCATCGGAGCTTTTAGCAGAAATATAAGCGATAAATGAGTGGGGGGATTGAGGCGAGAGTTACAGTTTTCATCTTCGGAGCTATATAAGACATTGACAACATCCCAGTCGACTTGATAGTTTCATTTTACCCGTTCACTGTTTACAAACGAAAACAATTAGGTGAGTTTCACTTGATTAGCGAGTTTTCTTCGTGTCCGTCTTCCGATGTGATGAAAGTGCTGTGATAAAGTTGTGATAAACCTACAAACTTAACGAATGCAAATTGACCTCGAACGGCTAAGACAAACAGCGTTCGAGAAGTGTGCTGAGACAAGAGCTACTCGAAGCATCATCCAGTTCAATATCACGAACGTTTGTCGACACTTGAACTCATGTCGTCTGTTCAATGACGAGTCAAATCGTTTGGAAGAATTTGTAAACGACATGCAAAGCTCCTGTCCGAAATTCAATACCGGAGCATAGAGAACGAGCACAAAGTGGAGCTAGCATAAATTAGCATAGGAAAATTTAAATAATCTCATAATTAAACTGTTGTTTCTCTCCCATTTCCCTCGTCTCGGTCTTCAGCAAAATGAAAGTAGTTTTGTGCTTGATCGCCTGTTTATCGCTCGCCTTAGCGTTGCCACAAAGAGAAGGAGCTGCTTTCACAAACGATGCCATCAGACAAGCTCAGTCGTCGCACCTTATTCCCGCTGGCGCAACTATTCAGAATGTAAGATAATGCAGGTTGAAGCTGACCCAGACGACTGACCACATTTAATTTCTTCTCCAAGGTGCAAGAAGGAATCGAGTTAGCCGCGTACGAGAACATTCCCGGAAACCAGAAAGTCAACCTTTTGGAAATCTTAGGAGCCGAAGTCCCAGCTGAAGTCATCAGCAACCTGCAAGGCCAAATCGATGGAGTTGGACGTAACTAAACGCTCAGCTCATTGTGGCTGTCCTATATCTCAGAGGACTTAAGTCTGTAGCGTAAGCAAACGCGTTGTGCCAAACGTCATTAATTTAAAGCAAGCAAGAATAAACAGTTGTCTTTTATTTTCTATAAAACCGTTGAGTGTTTTCGTTAGACGATATCTCAGCCTCGATCACGAGCGAAATGTCAGGCAGCGGCGTTAATCGATGTTGGGTCGCCATGAATCAACCGAATCTTTCACCAACTTTCACTTTTATTTACGGTGGCTTCAAGTTGAAACTTCAGGTCGAAACTTTAATAATGTAATCACGACACATGATTAAAATATTGATTACATACATGTTTGCTTTCTGAAGATTCGTTCGTGCACCGCGTTTTGAATTGAAGAAGAAAATTCAGCGCGCGCGACCGGTTAATCGGCGACTTTTGTATTTGTTCGTCTGCTTATTGCTCACGTTTTACGTCTTCTTCTTGAAGTATAATTGCATAACAACTGCCAAAAGTGAGAATTACTTAACATCGATGTTTCAATTTAATTTGCAAATGCTTCATTTTATTTCGCTTTTAGACTTTTTTATAAAACAGTTTTCCGGCAATTTCTAATTTTTGGTTCGGACTTAACTTCTACTCAAACGCGTTGGTTCAATAAATTAATGGCAATCCACAAGGTTTCTTAGTTCACAGTTCATCTCTCGTCGCGGAACCATTGTCGTCACCGTCGGCCGCAGCAGCTGCGAAATTGGATTACATTTTGTGATTTGAAGATGCAGCAAACTTATAAACTAGTTAAATGTTGAAACGGATTGGTGGTTTGATGGAAACGGAACGAATTGATTTATGGCGCAGTCTTCACCAGTCTACAAGCCTCCGCTCATTCCCATCGCCGCTTCGAGAATCTTTTGTGAAGGCGGTTTGGGTAGAGGATTCGTCTTTATCCAGTACTCGGAGAATGAGATGTAAACCGCCACGATGATGCCGAAGATTGCGGCCAACCATGTCGAGTTTTGGAAAATAATGCACACAGTCACGCATAAGCCGAAGTAGAGACAATATCTTGTGAGAGTGACATAGTGATCGCGTTTTTCGCTTGTAAGATCTGAAAAATATTTCCAGAAGATTCCGAAAGTTTAATTTGAATAAATTATGCGTCAAAGAGAAAACACAAAGCATAGGAAACTAGGAAATGAAGCTTTCAGTCTTCAAAACGAAAAACGCATGCAATGCTGAATAATCCAGCGGGCATATTCTGATAGTTGGCGAGCCAACTAATTAATTCAATGTCAAAACAAAACATCTACAAACGACCACAGCAAAAATGAATCACAGGAAATCTCTTTAAAATCGATCAACCACACGCCAAACAGCAACGATAACAAATCGATTACTTACCAGCACAAATTCCATCACGAAGTTCGAAACCGTCGGCGCATTTCTCGCACATATCGGGACCGTCTCCGTCACAGCCATCGCAAGACTTGTCGCATTCCAGACACGAATATGACCCCTCGTTGTTTACACAGAATTGATTTTTGCCAGGACACGTCTCCCTCTCTATGCATTCGTTGATGTCGAAGCAGCCTTCGTTCTCCTTGAAGAACCAGCCGCTCTTGCACTTGTCGCAGTTCTTCGTGCCGGGTCCAGAGCAGCTGCTTTGACATGCGACGTGGCACTGCGAGCATAACAGTTTACTTTCGTCCTTGAACGCTTCATAGAAGCCTCCATCGCACGCCTCGCAATTCTCGCCTGCGTATCCTTTATCACAATTGCACTTTCCGTTGCCCTTTCGCGTCCCGTTGCCCTTGCATGCTCCATTTCCTGAGCAATCAGTGCACTGAGCACAGTCTTTCCCGAAGTGATTAGATGGGCAACAGACTTTCAAAGTGTCGATACAGAACCAGCTGAAGAAATCTGAAATGCCGCGGGATTGTTAAGTGTTGTGTGGATTCTAAAATGTCGGGAGTTACCTGGATGTTCATCCTGAATCTTCCACCATTCTTCGATCTCGTTCTCGTGCTCTTCAGCTAGATTCTGGCACTGTTGTTCTCCTCGAGAGATGTCGGTGCAGAGCATTTCTTGAATCTCCACCAGCCGCACTTCGCTCGTCTTGTAGCTGCCCAGCTTCTTCTCCTCCCAATCGGAATCGCCGCCGTCATGCTTTCCACGTTGTGTTTTTTCTAAGCCCTAGAAGTGCGAGACGATAAGATAAGGCTGGACTTGAATAAGCAAATTTACCTTTTTAAAGGAGTCGACGAGAATGGTGCAGGATTTGCAGGGCGGATATCGCTGTTGTTTCTCCGCTTTCAGCTTCTCATCTTTCATTCCAAAGTTGCTATCGACGACAGGCGGCTGAAGACTAGAGCTGACGAGTGTTGTTGTCAATAATAAATTGATTGTGATGACCAAAAATTTGTGCATTTTGAAGACTTTGAAATGCAATGCGAAGCACTTAATTCAGGTGAACAGTCAATCACTCGCGAATCACTCTATCAGCTTTGAAACACTCAGTCAGATGTTTCATTCAAAACAATTCCTAAAACCGGTGAAAAATATTCTTCGCAATTTCTTTACGTGGTTTTTCACGTTGGAGCCGGCTCGCGATTTAGAGCCGAAGCCATTCGAACTCAGACAATTCGTTTTTGTTTGCTGCCAAACCAACTTCCTCAACTTCCGGAAACAAATTGGTTTGATTCTTCTACACGTGTTGTAAGAAATTGCTTCGCTTTCGTTCGTGAGCTTGCAAGATTCTTCACACATTCATCATCTCCACGCTCTCAACGTTCTCGGTGATTTGTGCATGCACTCACGCGACATAAAGCTTTGTCGTTTAATGTTCTGATATCTGTCTTTGTAATGCATCCGTTCGCTGTTTATCACTGTACATCTTACCAACGTTTCCAAATCTTGAGTGAAAGTAAATGGTATTAAAATCAGTCGATTTATTCGATTTACATTCATGAAAACGTTCGATGATAAGTAAGCTGTCCATTCTTCCATTAGATTGTATCGCTGTTGCGGTTCGGATTCATTTGGAGTTCGTTGAGCTCCTTGCGCTGTACGGCAAGAGTAAATTAGAAATAGAACGAGGTTGGTAAGCGTGATATTCTACTTGAAGCCGAGTGCCTTGCTGGCTGGTAAAAAATGGTTCAGACAATTCTCCTACACACGTAGATGTTAGAAAAAGGTTTGGTTACCTACGAAGACTCAATCTGCAAATTAAAGGATCGTTTGATACTAATACAGAAAAGATCTGAAAACTCAGAGCGCTGATCCAAAGAAGAAATTGTTGTTGAAGGAATCTTCGTTGTACGAAAGCTTCCTGGCTTTCGGGTAACACTCAGATTCCTTATAAGATACATACTTCTATAAAATATTTTTGGGATAGTTAAGCTTTGTCAACACAATCAACACAAATTCCAAAGTCTCAAAATCTCCGAATTCACTCAAGCATGCATCCAACGGTTTATACCGACTGGCTGATCTAGACTAACACGTTGACCAGTCGAGACATTATTGTTTCAACTTAACATGTCGCTGAGAAAATGTTTTCAGACGTGTTTCGGCATTGAACGCGTCGCGACAGTAACAAAAAGTCTGCTGTCTGTGAGAAGAAAAAACTGGTTTCGATCGTTAGTCAGCTGACATCATCAAAATAAAGCTCAAAGAACTGAATTTTGCAGGTGAAACTGGAGTTTTTCATTCTAGTCTGACAATTGTCGTGAGTGGTGTGACTTTAGTTGAACGATGGAGCCGCTCGTCGCTGCTTGCGCTGATGTGTTTGATCTTGTTTTTCAACATTTCAATGCCAAAGACGTGTTAAAGACTTCTCTCGTGTCGAAGAGCTTCTACGGCATTGTCGGTTCATCTCATCATTGCATGAAACGAATTTGTCTGGTGATCGACAATCCATCGCAGCAGATAAAAGCACTCGAGAAATCTGAACGTTTGTACGAGAACTTCCACATCCATCCGGAGGCTCGAGCTGAGCTTTCAAAAGTTATGAAAAAGTTCCGTCCGAAGGTCGTGAGAGTTGATGACGATCAAGGTGAACCAATTGATCACGAAGCTTACTTCAACTTTATGAACTCTCTGGCGTCAACGGTTGTCGATCTTCATCTGGGAGAAACGGAATCAGTCCGAGCTCGAAAGCTTCTTCCCATCGACTTTCCGCAACTGAAGGCAATTAGCTGCACTGCCGTCAATCGAAACGCCTTCTCCATCTTCTTGGGCTCGAATCCGCAACTCGAAAGCGTCTTGTTGGCCTTCAACACCGGCATCTCACTCGAGTTTCTCGTGCCAACGAACATCGTCCATGAGTTTTTCCAGCGCAATCCACAAATCAAACGGCTAGCGATGTGCGAAATTGATTGCACGTTTCAAACTGATCTCACGCAAAACGTCAAGCTCGACTTGAGGACATTTGCCTTCACAAAAACGAGCGGAAAGTTTTCTGAGAGAGTTGCAAACAACTTAGTGAGGTTCATTGCGAATCAAGCTAATCTTGAGTCGTTAAAAATCCGGTGCATGTACGACCAAGAGCTGTTCAAGAGGATCTGGAGCCTTCGATTTGAGCGATTATTCATAATGGACTGCAGTCCGAAAAACCCACAAACCAGCCAAGTTCTTGACCCAAATTTCTCTGTTGAAGAAATTGACTTTTACCTCAATTCGTCTTGCCATGTTATGAAGTTCCTTCAAGCAGCACCAAATCTGAAAAGCTTTAAGCTGCGCCAACTTAGTAAGCAGATTATGCGATTCGCCGCTCTCAACCTGCGCAAACTCGTGACGATCCAGTACCAAAGCCTCGAGAACGGAGTGGAAATCCACTACAAAGACTTGAAAGGTCTGGACGAAGAGAATATCAATCGGGAAATCGAACTAGAAGAAGTCAACTTTTACGAGTTTGCTGGGTTGAGCTTTGGTTTCTAAACAGTTTCGTAAGTATTTCTCTCGACAATTTGCATCGAAAGCTAATTTATTCGTTTCGAGTCGCTCTGAAGAATGGAGAAACTCAGTCCGATGTGTGTTAATTAAGTTATTTGTCTTTTCTTCAAATATGATTGTTTCGACTTAATCTTAGGGGAAGTAATTCTTTAAATAAAAGAATAAAAATAAGTTACAAGTTGATGATTCGATGACGTTTTAGGTAATATCACTTAAGTGGAGATTTCTTCCTAGTTGACGCTCCGAGGTTGAGGGCGAAAAAAAATATCATTGTCAATCACGAACTTATGAGACTAAACGACTTCAGTGCCCGTTGTCGAATAGTTCATTCCGTTTACGTTGCGTCTCCGTTGCTGGTCGGTTATCTGATGGTCTTGCTCAATCTGCTCGCGGAGAATTTCCAGCTCACGAATTCCAGACACGGACACCTCATATTTATGCGTCATTAAAGAACGGTAAAAGTGAATGGCGAAAGCTAAAACGATAAACATTAGCTTTGGTCGTGATTGAGTGATTGAGAGCTTACCAAGGAAAATTATGAGGACGGGGATGAGGACGATGCACGCCGACCAAGCAGCCGCTTGACTTAAATCGTAAAACTTCACCCAGCAAAGTATCGCGATCTCTATTAGAAACAGCACTAAGCCTATGAGAGTTGAGAAGGCCCAAGCGATCTCAATATACCTAAAAGAAATAATTTTAATGTATCGTTCGAGTTATATATCGATCAACCCATCTTTACCAATGTAGTCTCTCGTGCGGTGATTCGTTAACAAGCGATATGCTGTGAAGATTGCAGACAGTCTCAATGTTGGGAAGAATGCAGGTTGAAATCATAAGCGCTAGCATGTGGACAGCAACGAGCAGCGTTGTACACACGGAGAACGCGATGAGCATTCCAATCGGAACATTTGTGTCACTGTCGAGCTGAACTTCGACCATCGCAACCTGAGGAGAGTCAAGAAGACCATGAAAACCATTTGCTCCAATAAACCTTTGATAAGAATTGAGTTTCATTGTGCGCAAGCAAACGCTTTGTTTGCACAAATGCTCGTAGTTAACAATGAAACTCGATTCTACGCCGGCCGAGACTCGATTTTTGTTCAACAATTTATTTGGCAACGGGGGAAATCGTCGCTAGATTCACTGTAGTGAACTTTGCTTCAATTTATTTTTATTTCTCAAGATCATGACTAGGAAGGAAGTCGATGCTCGTTAAATTACTCACCATTGCAAATCCTGACAGCAAGGCTGATGTTTTGCTAGACGCCTTGAGCTTCGCCCGACTCAGCTGAAGCTTTCGCCACGATAAGTAATTCGGCGAATGGAATTCGTCTGTTGTTTGAGACATGATTAACCCGTTGCTGAGCCCAGCGGATCGTCTCTGCGGTTGCGAAAGATTCGATGTAGTTCGTGTAAACAGTTTATTAAACAATAGCAAGTTATCGTTCTCCAATTGATACCGCAGCTTTTTAGCGCCGCCCGAGCCAACCGAAACCGAAGCAGCTGTACGTGGCGCCGTACTGGTTAAAATGCGTGCGCTATTCGCGGATCGCGAGGCAGACGGCAAGAGATAATTATCACGACTGAGATTCTCATCGATCTCAATGAGCAAGCGATCAGCCTTCGTTGAAAATTTCTCCCCGACTTCGTTCGGCGCTTGCGGTGGTTGAATTAGTTTATTCAAGCACAAGTCCGACTCGGAGCGGCTGAGAGGAAAATGCATAACTGCCTTGCTCTTCTGTGCTAATTATTCGAGTTGTCTCTCTTCGAGCCGGCAAAAGCTTTTGCACAATTTATCTGTCGCTGTGTGGGCGGTGGAAATTCACGGCCGAAGCACGAGCCGCGACTGCAGAACAGAAATGTCCGATGACAAAAGAAATTTTTCTAATTCATAAAGTTTTTCTTGACAACGATTTCCTCGTGACTCACTTAAAACGTAAACTGTTTTCTCACGACGTTCCGCGATTTGAATAATTGTTTCTACTCGAGCACCACTTGCAGTTTTGCAATGTTGCCAGGCGAAAGGTTTCACTTTTATTGATTCAGTTCGCGCGTAATTTGTTTGGCACTCGTAACATGACTTAATATTGCTTTCGATCGAAGTTGATTGCGAGCCACGCAGCACAAATTCAACTCAACCTAACGCGACAGTCAACTCGCGAATCACTTCAGCGTACTGAACGAAACTCTTTTCTCAACATTTTTCTTTCTTCTCATAAACTTGACATTGAACAATAAACTTAATAGCGATCACCCTGAGAAGGTCTCGAAGAATATCGGCGCGATAGAACGACGATCGTAAAACAGGTCTCGTTTCACTAGGAGACAGGCTGATGAGTCCACGACAAGTCATCGATCCAATTATCGATATGAATAGACAACAAACACGGCGACCACTTGATCGCAATGAAGGTTCGCTCGGCACTGTGAGTATAAGCGAGTGACAGTGACATGAACTCGCTCGCGAAAAAGCGGACAGAAAAAAAATAAAAACCGAAAACAGATTTCAGAGAAAATGTGTTTCGGGTAATTGTGTCGTTGGCAACATTGTCGAAGTTTTTTATTCGTTGAAAGTAAACACTCCGTCTTATCGTAAAGAAAAAACGATGAGCATCAAAACATTTGTTGTCTGAGCTAAGGAAGCTTGCGCTCCCGGGATTTTAGTATCAGCCTCCTTCGAGGGTTCTTCGGTCTTTGAGAATTCAAGTTGAGTTGTATAAAATTAAGGAAGTTGTAAGTCTCCTGTGCTTTATGGAATTCAAGAAATCTTTTTCGCGGTCAGAGTTCTTTGTAGCGGATAAGCGCCAGCAAGAAACGAATAAATTGTCCAGATATAAACAGCTCGATTTTGCCTAAAATATTTTGCGCCTAACGTTTCCCGAGTATGTAAAGTTCAAGGCGATGTTTCGATCTGATAACGGAAGAGGTTTTATTTGATTCTCTTCCGGCTTAGCGATGATTGATTCTGACGTCAAGCAGACGATCATCAAGCTGCTCTGAGCAATAATTGAGATTCTCAAGGCGAAGCGATTGGACTTTTTCTTTTGCACGCATGGAAACAATGAATCTCTAGACTCAGTTCAACGGTCTCTGAAAGATATTCCAGGTGGTCTAGACGATCGGGAGACTCTGAACGTGTTTATAATCCAAGTAATTCCTATGCATAAGCGGCGATCTTTGATCACTGAGTGGCGAATCGAGCAGCTGCGAAGACAATAAATCTTATTCGTGTGTCCAAATAGTCCCACAAGAAATTCTTGCGATTGAAAACAACAGAGATCTTTCGGGAAAGTGCTTGTCACAAAATAAACTTTAGGTTCGTCTCTGTGATTTTCCGTCGCACGCTAGCTGAATCTGCTTTGTTTGCGCAAGCAATTAAAGCCACTTAAAGTATCGGACGATCGAGGCATCAGATTGAACGGACGCACTTGCTGCTAGACAGAACTTTCGAGTCTTCAACGAGTCTTACCTTCTGAGAGCAGAGGCTGTTGCTGCGAATGTTGTTGTTCCAGTTGGATGAAGTCGATATCTGACTGCTGTAGAACTGATGGTGTGGAAACTGTTGTAAGCTGCTGACGACGTTGCTATTAACAGCGCTGAGGTTGTTGTTGTTATTCGTTAAAGTTAAACTTGATCCGCTTGAACTTTTCGAAGAGTTATTACTTAAACTTTTGTCACTTAGCAGATTCGGATTGCTCTTTTTCAAGCGGCTCCCAATGACCGGCCCCAGCACTGTATCTAATGACGATGAGATTCCAGATGACGTGAATATTCTCTTCCCGGATTCTGACATCTCGTCTGTAGATTAAACACGAGAGAACACATCATGAAAATGTGATAAGCAACTCCGCGGCGAAAATATTCAGAGGAATAAACAATAACAAAATTTTTGGGATTCCGAAACCGAAAATTGATCGAAGACGCAAAAAGTTTCTCGACTTTTTGAAATCGAAAAATCCGTTAAACTTTTTATTTTTTGGCCTCGGACAGATGCGACTCCCACCAAGTTTAATTAATAATTAAAAATAATTATGCAATCACACGAACGCAACAACGTCTTTGTGACTCGGCTCCTTCACTAGTTAACTGGAAAAATCCGCAAATTTTCTTAATTAGGTTGAGAGACTCTCGCTAATTGACAAGTTGTGAAACAAAATGAAATATTTTCCAGCTGAATGGAAATCAATCGCGAAACTCAAAGCCAACGAGTATTGACAGCAGGTAGCACTCTCGTCCTATTTTCCAATCGCAATTTATTAGTTTGTTGTTTGCTCATTTTCGCAGCGTGCTCATTGATATTTCGCGAGGTCTCATCCCTCCCACGCATTAACAACTCATTTTATTTCTCGACATGGACGCGACATGAGCAAAATCAGTGAAAATAAAAATTCAGCTGGCCGGTGGAATTTTCACATTCTTCACATGCCATTAATCACCGAAACTTAAAGTCATTACAGCAGGCAATTACATGGGAAGCGATTCACCCTAATTGATTGCACTTCTCACACAACAAGACTGCACTTTGCGACAATCTGGACACGCGATCTCCGTGAAATTAGAAATGACATTGCTGAAAATTGATGTTATTGAAGGGCGGGTGATTTCCACGTTTGATAGTGATGCGACAGCTTCTCCGCTCATGAGTCACTTGCTCAATGAAGTCTGTTGTTTGCTCTCAACATTTAAACAAATAACTCGTTTATTACGCAAAGCAATTGCTACAGAAAAACTTCTCAAAACAAATCGGGGAGTCCTTCAATGAAGCGAATCTTTTCCTTCAGACAATTCATTATAAGCCGCTTGATTTTCCCGATGCAGCCAGCCTCGGTCTCTACTGGAGGCGGTGAAGTTGCTTGACTGTTTGTCTGCTGTGCGCTAGATAAAGTGGTTGGCGTCGCTGCAGTTGAGAAAGTTGCTTCGTCTGACGAGGCTGTTAGGTCAGCTGCTTTCGTTGTTGCATCTTCGCAATCGACCAGGTTTATAAGAAATATTAAGCAGCAGGCCAAGTGCAATGAAACTAATTTCATCTTAACTAATCGTCGGTTAACCTACTCGACGAGAAATTTCTGATAAACTGAGTAATTTGACTTCTCATGTAGACACGTTAAGAGTGAAACAAATTTTCGATCATTACATGATACTTCGAGCAGCTGAGACAGCACAAATATTCTCGCTTACGTTGAGCAGGATAAAGTTCAGTTGTAACATTGATCGAGTACATTTCGAGTACTTCATCACCCGTAGAAAAGTTTGTTTGGCAGACTCTGCGCCAGAAACTTTACCAAGAGCGAGAAACCTTAATCAAATTATGGAGCAGGAGAGGTGCAAAGTCTGAACTGTTATTTAGTTCACCAACTTTTCAATGGAGACGTTACGTCAATGCTTTCCGCACAGCGAGAGGCTAGCTTCGATTGAAAGGAGTGTCGTCAATCGCCGATTAAACAGGTTCATTAGAATCACGATTCACAATAAAACAACGTCGTGATTGTCGTCAATCTCCGAGTTAGCAATAAATCAAGAGTCCTCTGATCGATATCCACAACACGAGTAGAATCAAATGCGATTCATAAATACCAGAAATTCCTTTCAGATATAACGGAAAGTGAAAAGTGTTTCTCACATTCCGGGTCGTGTGAAAACTCATAAAATGAATGAATATCGATTAAGGTTTAATTTAAAACAAAAATCGTTGCGTAACGCTGAACGAACTTCATGAATTTATTATTTTAATTGACGAACAAGCTCAGCACAAGCCGGTAAAGATTAACTGATAAACAATTTTATTATTTTATCTCTGGATGCGTGAAATCTCTAATGAGCGGATTAGTGCCTCCGTCATTAGTGCCAATAATCGCCAACAGCGAACTGCTGATTAAAATAACTGATAGTTCTAGTTGAACTCTCGTTTTCTGATTGGTTTTGTACGTTCAACTGGTGCAGTTCAACATGAATTGTTCTCAGATTTTGTCTCCATTCGTCTTGGTGGACTTTGAACATAGATTCACATCTTTTTGGAAAAATCTTTGATGTATAATTAGTTGAACCTTCAAACACCCTTACAGAACCACCTAAATTGATCAAAAGGCGTGGAGGAGAACGATAAATTTAATTTTTAGCGTCTCATCTACTCGTTTAAAACAATTAGGAACTTTGAATAGTTCTGCTAATGAACAGGTAAATGATCCCGTTTTTAAAATAGTTTTCGGACAATCATCGTGACCTCATAGTCTTCGAGTCTGCTCAGAATTCCAAGCTCTCGCAAATTCCTTTTCATCTTCTTTTGTGTTTATTACCTCAACATTCGATTATCTATCAGGAAGGGACTTTGACACCAGAAAGAAATTGTGAGCGAGCCTTCCCCATCGATGTTCGCCGTTAAGCCGAGTCATTGTTGTGCTCACAAAAGAATCTTCTAATCTTTCACCTTTCAGTCGTTTCAGCACTGAGACTTCAATGTTCTCAACGATAAACGATGATGTGCTGCTGCTAAATCTGAATCGACTGACCGGTCGTAAAAATAGCACAATAAAGTAGAGTCGTTGCTAATTAAAAATACATTTCACTCGTTACACTTTCCGTCAGGTTTTTCGATAATTTTCCGTCGAGTGTGTAGTGACTCATTCCGGCGCCTAGTGAGTTTACTTGAAATATTTTTTGACCTTCGGCGTGCTTTGCAAAAATCGGTGGAACGCAGCTTAACGTGTTGAAGCTCGTCTTTGAAACTCGTCAGTCAAAACTCTTTCTAGCCCTTAGTCAAGGACAGTTGTATTCTCGTCGGCTTTCCATTGTCACAACTAAATAAATTGTTGTAACAAACCTGAATGGTTTTGATTCTCTTTACGGATATATTTGTTTGTTTCTTGAAACTCTTAGCTTTCGAACAGAAAGCAGACATCGAACCTAGAGCTCATTCGTACTGCAGCTCCCAACCTGGCTACATGGCTTAGAACAAGAATATTAAAAGCCACTGAAACTTCCACCCGCCTTTTTCATGACACGGAAAGAGTCAAAAGAAAGAGAGCCTCGGCCCTACTAACTTTTATTAAGCTCTTCTTCAAGTTCAAGATCACATGTGAATGAGCGTTTTTCATCTCTTCGACGACATTAGTCACGCTGAATTGACTCGTACCTTTATTTTCTTTTCCTGCCCTTTGTTGATCTCAAGTCTGCGGTCTTTTATTTCTCGAAAAGTTTTATTTTCTTCTGATTCTTTAAAAATATTTCTGTTCACTTCCTCATATCACATTTCCTCGGCAACACTCACTAAACCTTTCATCGTCCATCATATTGGCTCGACATTCCACTCCAAATCACTCAATTTCCTCGAAATGTTAGTAAGTTTCTTCTCCTTTTTAACGAGAACAAGTTTTATTAACCTCGTTCGTCTCGATCCCGAATAATCAAAATTTGTGTTTTAATTGAAAAGTTATTGTTTGAGCTTGTGAAACGATAAAAATAAAAGCCCGCGAAAAGGTTTTTTATTCGCCAACTGTCGACCGAACGTCTAATTCTCCGAGTGGCTACGACTGCAATGAGCAAACGAGACCGCTACGAGCACAACGAGCAGCGAGAAAAAATATGATTTTATGAGCGTCGAAAATGCAAAAGTCGGGTTTCTTCGAGAGTCACGTTGTTCAATCACACGATGTGTCTGCTTAACGGCCGGCCACTCGAATGATTTTCTTTCAAAACAAAGTTGCATAAACTGTAGGCGAGATGGTAAACGTGGGAAGGCAGATTAACGAAAATTCAAGCAACGGCTTAAGTGATGCGTGGAAAATTCTGGCAGCTAAGAGACTTTGATTCCTTTTCTGTCGCTCGCAACAATCTAATCTTGGAAGATATTGAAAACGCCTTCTAACTAAGCTCGTTCCAAAACAATTGAATGATTTCCTAATGATTTCTGCAAGTCCTTTGATCACTGTTACATTTTAGAAGCTGCAGACACAAGAACATAAAGCAACACCCACTCACTTGTTAACTAGCAACATTAAAATGTTTCAGAATCTTTAAGATCGGGTGAAAGTGCTTTGCTCTCTGTTAAAGTGCGATTTAATCTCAATAAACCCATAAATTTGCAATCTGCTTGCAATAAAGTTTAATAAAAAGTTTACAATCTATAAATGACCAATTTTTCACGATCCAAGAGAAGATTTTATATTTTTTGCAGCGTTCGAAAGCTCCGGAAGAAGTTTTATCGATTTTCGTCTCTTTTATTATGTTCGAGTGGGAGAAGTTTGTTCGGGAAGATGCTTAAAAGACACTTCAACAATTCTTCTAGCATAAACGACATTGTGACTCGTCTGCTTCGATTTCTTCACTTTACCATAAGTTGAAAAGTTTTGACTTTTCCGATGAAATTTTCAAGTTATCTAGTTGCTCTTGTCGCTTAGTAGCACCGGTAAAATATTTTTAAATTTTAATTCACTAATCAGATCAAATTTCATCAAGCCTTAAAGTTCAAGGAATATCTAGTCGGTGTAAGACTTGATTCAATCAATGGCTTCGTAATAAACATGTTGAGTGATAGCATTTGTTCAAGATTACGAATAAAAAATAACGAGAAGCTTGACAGAGCTTTGCATAGAAATTTTATTGCCGACCTGGTGACTTTCCCAACAAACCGAAATCCTGAGAAAGTTTCAACGAAAGTCTCAGCAAATAGTTTTGAGCATTTCAAGCGAGTAAACATGTTGAACAAACAACGTCACCGTGTAAAGGCAAACATTTCTCATCTGGATTAACTGTTGAATATTGAAGCGGAATACTGCATTGTCGAGCACATGTTTCGCCACGTATATTCCACACTTCCACACGTACAAACTATTTACTGCTGCTGCCGCAACGCCATTAAAGATTCACAAATTGTCTCCATGTGTTCAAAAGGGAAGAAAAGTTGTACCGAGGCTTCGAGACTTGAAGAGAAAATAAAAAAATTGCCTTGTTATTCCTTAAGTTTAATCTTCTTCCTTGCCTTTCTCGTCTCGTTCGCGCAAAGCTTCGCGTGGGTGTTTGTGTTCATTGGAAAATGTTTCGAGTACACTTACACGAGAAGCCCACAGAGCTTCTGTCTACACACAAAGCTTTCCCTTCGTCGTCGGCTGTGTGAATGTTGGTGAATGGAAAAACTGCGAAGCGAAGATAAAACAGGAAAATTTGCCAGTGCAAATTTAGATTTTGGCGCGACGAGACGGTTTCACTTTTGCAATTTGCGCACCCCCAGTTAAGGATTTTCTTTCTACTCTCTCATCGGAAAAAAAGAAACAAAGTCAAGAAGAAAAACCTGTTTTGCACCCATTTCAATAAATAATTCATAATCTCTTCTAAGGGAAGATTTCCTCTTTGTTGTGTGAAGTGAAGAAAAGCAAGAAAATCTCCCAATCCTCGATCGAGAAGGTTCACTCGTGAAAGGAGCTGAGCTGGGAACCGAGTGGAAATGCTTGATTAATGAATTTTCTTCGAGAAGTGAAGTATTTATGGTCACAAGTAGCAGAAACGGAGAAAAAGGTTCGCGCTTTCGTTTTGATTCTGTGTGGGCTCGTTGAGTGAAAAGATTCCAGCTCGAAACATTGCTGGATATCTCCAAACGATGCTGCGAGAATGGAGGAAAATTCTGCGGTCGCTCGTTCGCTGCTGTTGAAGTGAAGTTATGAAGTTATCTCTGAAAAGCGCGTGAAAGCAAGAGCGTTCATCGCTTATTAGCTTCAGAACAATTCCCGTTTGTTTGACAATGAGAAGGAAAAGTTCCAACTTGAAATTCTTTGTCTGTAGTTGAGTGTAAAAGATACGAAAGCGTGGATAAAGTTTGCTGTAAACATTCATCATTAAAACAATGGTCGAAGATGCTGTGTGCAAAGAGGAAAGCTCGAGAATCCTTTACCAAAAAGCGTTTAAAGGAGAGAAGTTATCTGGTTTAATGATAGTGCATAATTAGAACAGCACTTACATGATTGTTAAGCTTCGAGAGAACAATGTTGCTGCAAATCTATTCACTTTTTCAAAATTCAATAGAGATTCTCGATCGACTGCGAAGCTTGTAAGGCAATAAATGCCGATGAAACAAGTGTTCAAACTTATTGCGGTCGTTATGTGTGGGGGGTTGGCGTGGCAGACACGCTAGAGCATTTAATTAATGACGAAAGAGTCATGATACTCGTTAAAGCAATAAATGCTTGAAAAAGTTCCAAACAAAGCTCTCCGAGTAGAAGCAGGGAAGATTCATTTGGTGAATAATTCATGCTCGGCTCAAAAAGTAATTCAATTTAAAAGCGAGATGTTACATCGAGGTTGTGTCGACAAAGCACATTCCTCGCGTTTAAGACAAAAAGCTTTCACCAAGATAAAAAGTGATTTGTTGATAGAACGTTGAAAACGTGAAATCTTGATCAAGTCAAAGCGCTGAGTCTACGCTGTAGACGAATAGAAATGATTAATTTATTTCAACGTGACATTTACTAAAGAGAAAAAATAGTTTATGGCTTCAGAGAGCTCAAAGAGTTCGCAAAGGTTTCGACTTCAATGGTCTTAGAGTTTACTAATCATTTCATCAGTTCAGAATGTATGAGTCGAAGAAAGTTAACCGCAATAATCCTTCGAGCTATATAGATTCGATTGAACCCTCCCCCACAATTCGAAGCTTGCGGCTCAAATGATTCTCTCATTTCGTGGGTGGCAATGATGGATAAGGAAAGAAAAACTGTTCAGACTGATATCTCAAATGTTCTTTTGGGTGAACAAGCAGGAGTATCGCCTTTCTTATCTCCAACACATTTCTGTGCCCATTGCAAACAGAGAATTGCACGAACAGGATTTGAAGGAAGGAAGATAACAACGGACAAATGGTTTTTGTCATGACAAGAGTCGACCACCTTTGACAGTAATTCGATCATCTGCCTGTTACTCTCGCAGAATGCTATTGACGTCATATCAGGACTGATTATCGATTTTTATGAAGATGATGAGACTGAGTTCACTAAGAGGTCAGAATCAAGTAGTCCGAAGTCTCTGAACTGTCAGAGTTTCTGCCGTTTTTATCTCAAAATTATTGAACTGTGTGAAAGAACCAACGGAGCTTAAGAGAGGGACTTTCGAAGTAACTGTTGCTGATAAATGGAAACGGAAACTCAGAAGGAAACAAAGGAAACGGAAACTCGAAGAAACGCCGCTCGTCTGCGTGATTGCTTGATGGCGGAAATGTAATTTGCACGGACATTTCAATGCATAAATTTCCAAGTTCAAACTCACCTTTAGTTTGCATGGTGCTCGGCAAACACTGCAAGTGGATAAATTGCAGCTCGTTAAACTCAAGCAGCATGCTCGTGAATTACGAGAGATTAAATTCGAACACGTTTGGAGATAATTCAGATTGTTCAAACATGCAGAATTTCGTTGCTCTTCATTAGAAGCACAAATGTTTTCCATCCAACGAGAACTTTTCGCCTGACTACAGATGAAAAATTAATAATTTGCATTCGCTCCTCTTTTTGCTGCTTCTGTTTGCACGTTTGCTTTCACAAATAAAGGTGTGGAATTTGAAACGAGTCACTCGTAGTTGCGATATAGGTCATGCTGCGACGCCTCAATCAATATTTTATTCGTGCTAGAGGTTAAGCGGGATTCCGATTTTAGATAACGGGAAGTGCTCAACAATTTCAATTAGGTCGCAAACGCATTCATTTGTAGTGTGCAATCAATCGAACTTCCAGGTCAAATGCCAATTATACCATGCTTCAAATTTAATATGAAACCTCTAATTAGTTCTCTTCAACAATGATTTATCGTGTCGGTAATTAGATGTCTTTGCTCTGTTATTAATCCGAACCACTGAAATGGAATTTCAACGATGTTAAAACAATTAAACTCTTATTCGCTTTATCAGCGATTAACGTAAAGTTTCATAATTGAGATTCTAATGCTTTCATAAACGTTTCGGGAATTCAAACAATTCGAATTAATTATGCAAATTATAAGAAAGATTCGGGGAAATATTTCTTGTGGCAATAATCGTCAGCGCGGCCAGCAACATCTGTCAAGTGATGCTCCCATCACTCCTTCATCACAGCACGCTTGTGTTTCCATAAACATTACGATGATTAAATATTTTAAACGAATGTAAACACGTTATTTGTGATTTCCGATGAATTATTCTACGCGGCAATACAGTAATCTCGCTCGAGTTTTATTATCGCTCGGTTTTTCTACTCTTCAAATAAATAAATAAATTTTCCGCCATCAGATTTCTCCTCTCGACTCGCGCTCGTTGAGCTTGATTTTGACGAGATGATGCTACGGGTCAGAGCTGGGGAAAAGCAAATGCTCGCCTGAAATGTTGATCTAAGTAATCGATCACGCAATCCGCAAAGCAAGCGTGCTCATCTCTGTTCATTAAAAGCGTTCGGTGAAAAATTGAAAGAGTTTTGATCCGAGCAGACGTTCATCAATGCCAACGCTGCTGGGGCAACCGCAAAAATCAATAATAATTATTCGAATAATTTTCATGATACCATTTCGACAGATCCTGAGCTTTTATTCCCAGTATTTTAATTAACCTCCCCGATGGAAATTGTTGTGTTCCGCAATCTGCGTGGATTATTTCGTTTACAATTTGTAAATAACAAATTGATAATTAAAACAATGTGCAGCTCAAGCTTTTTGATCCCTCGGCTCCTTGGCTTCAAACTCAACCAGCAATTCTACGAGGTAATCATTTCTAAGCATCAAACTTTTCTCATTATCTAAGAATAAACAAAATTTGCTGGAAGTTTCCATGTGTTGTCATGCCGGCCTTGATATTTGGGGCAATCTACAAACAGAGAGCAAACAAAAATCTCAATGATAGTGCAGAACAGGCGAGGCTCGGAACCTTCCATTATGACTTTTTAGAATTTGCTTTGTCATTAAAAGCTTTGCTCTTATGTCCATCGGAAACTCTGATCATATAGAGGAGGCTTTAAACCCAAATCATCAATAAACAAGCGCATTCAAGCTTCCAATAACCAACAAGATTTCGCCGATAGAGCAAACAGTTTAAGCTCCTAGACGAAAAATCTCGGATCGGGAAACATCCGATCAGAATAAAAATCATCGGATTATTGACTGAGTGAAGAATGAGCTCCGTAGCGAGAGCTGTGATGCGAAAGTTCTCCGTTCAATCAAATCTCTGGATGATTGCTAGCGCAATGAAAACCGATTTTTACGAGCTGGTAAATCTCCAATAAAAATTCAATTGCAAACAACAACAGACGCTCAATTCGATTTTCCTGCCTTTCTTTTCTCCCCACTGTGCTTTCAACCGCCCGCGATGAAATCTTCTTGTCTCACTGCCTTTCGAGCACGGGAAAGCGAGGGATCTTGATGTACATACATGCGAGTATCAAGAAATTCAAATGTGAAAATGGGATTTCTTCGAGATTTATGGTTTCCATTTCTAAGTCTGACGCATTCAATGCGTGAGCTTAATAATCCAATGATACGGCAGAAAAGGTTCTTGTTTGGGATCTTTGAGCTCTCGCAGCCGTCTACATACATTAGAATTAAAACCTTGCCACAAGCTCCATGGCCTCGAAGGAGCTTTGAGTCTATTGTTCAAAAAAGTTTAAAGGCCGTAGCAACGAGGTCAATTTAAGGCTTACAACAGAAGCTTTTCGACTCTCATTTAGAAATCAGACCACGGCGTCGTTCGAGCTCAGATTCGCAAGCTTTGCTTCGTCACCGAACCATCCTATCGAGCTTCATTTCGAAAGGAACAGAAAGGCGATAAAACCATTCGTTTAATTTAATTTACAGATAGCTATCATGCTCCATGTCTCTTGGTTGGCAGTATCTAGAATTAGCAGAGCGTAGACTCTAGAAAAAGCAAACAAGAAGCTGCTGAACTATGCAGAATTGGCAGAATTTTCCTTCATCTCGACGTGACACAGCGCTAGCGAAGACGAGATTTTTGCTCTCGCTTAACACAGAATTTTTCGTTTTCAGAGGCAACGAAAAAACTGAGTGAGGAATCTTGAAGGAACATGTGCTCAGCCAAATAATAAATTGAGCACGAGCGAGTCTGAAATGTGAAAAATAGTGAATGAAAAACAAATCTGGTGAGAAATGAATGGAAATGAAAAGCAGATTTGATTCAATTCGGTCGCCATCTGAAAACAATGAGATGGCTGCGTGAACGTCGCTGTCTGCGCGAGGAAAAGTGAGAAGAAGAAGCGACGAGTGAACAGTCGAAAAGTTGATATCATGACATTGACCTCGTTTCGGAGCAGAAAGTTTTATGTTCACGGACTTGCGAGTTAAAAATTAATGAAAAACATAAATAAGTTGATATAGTTTACGTGCTCGTTCGGATAGGAAGCGAATGAATACGAATGAGAGCGGCCCTGGAAGGAAATAAAACTGCGCTTGGCTCGTTTTTTCAGAGCTTCGCTTGTTGACGGTGCCGAAGGATCAGCATTAAAATTTAAATTTTTCATTTTCTCTCGACTCCGCATCGTCTCCTACGGAGCTCCAAAAGATACTAGGGCAAGCAGCTGATGCGCACTACACCTCTAAACTCATCTCGTAGATCGCAATCCAAAGTGACCAGATGAGAATCAGACGTTACCATGAAGGTAGACAAAGCCGTTTGTACAAGCAATGACGCATATTTCGATGGAACAGCGGCCGCCAACGAGTTGAACAGCATAATAAAATTTGAAACGGTCTTTACAACGCTTGTGGAGAATAAAATTTTGGCCATCAAGCGAGAATGCGAGCAGCACGATAACAAAAAGAAAACACGTACCTTAAAGAACCTTCTGACGCGTAAATCTGATGTGAGCCAACAACAAGAGTCGGTGGAGTGCGGCGACGATTCGAAGAAGAAGAATCGTAAAAACTTTTTCCTCCGCCACAAGAACAAGCAGTCGTCGGATGTTGATGTCGAGAAGGGAGAGAGAAGGGAACCAATCGAAGTTCCACCTAAGCCAGCTGAGTTAGTGAAAGTTGAAGTTCAGAGTGACAAGACGATCAACAGCCAGGGATTAGTTACAAACGGTGATAAGCCGGAAACATTAGATAGTCAATCAAATGAGCAGTTAGCAACGTCAACCGTCACGAATGAATTCGAAGACGGTCAACAAAATTGTGATAAATTATCAGTTAAGACTTCAACGGAACATGCACAAATACCGCAAAGCACAAACGTTCGTAGTAAAACGATAAAAGAATCGTCGCCGCCATCGAATAGTAATAATGATGAGGATGAAAGCTTAGCGACGACAATCGACATCAGCCTACAACAATCGTCTGTTGTTGCTCAGGTCAAAGAAGTGCCGATCAATATCGAGAAAAGCGACATTGCGGTATGCGACGATGGCGTCTCCAGTCAAAATACGAGTGATATCGAGTTTTCCTTGGTTAGTGAATCGATAACTGAATTGCCTGTCAATTTTCGCAAAAAGACGTCAACGAATTCCGATCCAATAGTTAAGAAGCCAGCACTTTTCCTCTCTCCACCTCTGGCACGCGAAATCAGAGTCTCTGAACGCAAAGCAATCAGCTGTCAATCGACGCCACTCTTTGGCCGTCATCAGAAGGCGCAGCTAAAAGGCGAGGGCGAGGTGAAGAAGGTTATAACCTTTCAAACGGAGCTGCCGAAAAAGGTCTGCGAGCCGAAAACAATCGAGAAGCAAAAGTCCCAGACGATTGTCATCGCGCCGACCTCAACGACTACAACTACGACCCTTGCGAAGCCCGTTCCAACAGTTTCGGGCCCGGTGGAAACTGTTCACGTGAGCAGAAAGTCTCAAAAGCATTCAAAGTACCGCGACGTATCGCTCGAATACGAAATCAGCTACGATGATAATGATGGAAATCAATCACAGCGTGGTTTCATATCAAGTTTTAATCAACTGACATCTCAAATGCCACCCGTGGCCGTAATCAGCACACATCCCAAGAACCGCTCAAAAGCACAAACTTCAAAGAATGGAAAGAACCAGCAGGAGGCTTTTGATGACAAGACTGCAAAACACCAAGAAATCGAGCTTGAATTAGATGATTTAGCCGTCGATGAAGGCAATAAAAAGAAACGTAAAAGAAGTGAGTGAGAAACTCTTCATTGAATCGAGCTGTTCAGATAATTTTAATTTTTCGTTGCAGGGCAAAGTAGTCGCTGCTCCGATCCTGCCATTTACCCATCTTCGAGTGGGCTTAAGCACTGTATCCTCAGTAGACCACCGCACCAGCCAATGTAAGTGCTTGAAGTCGAGCCAACGAAGCTCGCTTCCTCGAAACGGCTTTTCCACAACCGACCAGCAACGTAAAAAGTTTCTCATTATCAGCAAAAAGTTTTTAATTTCGAAAGCAGTTTTCTCTTTGCCCAGAGTGTCCCTGCATAAATTTTTCATTTCAAACCATTCGAGCGTAGAAAATGAAAACAACGAGAGCAGATTGAATTCGACGTTAAATTTTGTTGGCTTACTGAGAACGTGAGCGCGGATTGCGGTTTAGTTTTTATTAAAAACTTTTTAAAGTTCAAAAGAAAATTAGCAGACCAGAAGAATCGGAAGCAATCAGAGTCTCTTAGTGATCCGTAGAATATTTCTGTGTGCATGAAACTTTCGTTTATGACTTCCCCAGAACGAGACGAGAGAAAGATACAAAAGAGTTTCCGAATTAGTTTCGCATGAGAAAACTTTCGCTCAGCTTTGAGCAGTAAAAGACTCGTAAATCCTTTCCTACGAAGCTTTCAGCGTTCAGGGGTGCCGAAGGTTTCTAGCGAAAGTTTGCTCGTAATACAAGCCTTACGTTTTTTGCCGTCAAGTGAAGTGTAAACTTTTTCAAAGCTTTAATGAATCAAAGGCTCGTGGAACAATGAGCGGTATTTTCTTCACTACTTGAAGTTTTGAGTGCAACGCCAAGCGCTATTCATAATGGCGATAGCTCAAGCGTCAAACTCTTCGTTTAACGACGTCGTTGAACATGCAACAAGTTAATGCAAAAAACTTCGTAATTAATTACCTTTGATCGTATTTACTGCAGTCACATCGAGTGCGATTCGGGCTTCATGTACGATGTTTCGCTGCAGACTGAGTCGGAGTTTAATGGAGAAATAAAATCGATAGTGCCTGCAGAACATAAAAAGCATCGACACAAGTGAGTTTATCGGTCTGCACGTGATAACGCAAACAAAATTGACACAATTTTATCCTCTCCTGCATGCCGTTGATATTTTCAGACACCAGCATCATGACCATGAGCGTTGTAAAGAGCGACGAAGAAGGAGAAAGCGAAAAATTCTCGTTCACAACTTGGATGATAAAAGTGTCAAGGTACGCTGAGTGAATTATTTTCTAAGCTCTTGCTTAAGATGCTGTCCTCGTATACAGGTGATTGATCCAGACTCTGACGAACTTTCAAAGCAAGCAAAGTTCACTATCATCGCGACTGCATGTCTGCTTCTCATAGCGTGTCTGCTGCTCGTCGGCATTACACTGCGAATGGCACCATTTATAGATATCATGGGTATGTAGTCTTCCAAACAGTTTACAAGATCTATTCTATGATTTTATCGTCTACGTGATTGCAATTTAAACTATTCATGACATAAGATGGTTGTAACTGTCGCTTTGGACTGAATGATGAAAAGACATTCTTTGGGTATCCTCGAAATGTTTCATCGTCGTATTATAATATTCATGGCCTTGGGTTGTTTATTCCACTCTTCATTCGTCTTATGCCGTCTTATCGCATCCGCTCCTTCCTCCAACAGATATCATTCCGCAGTTTAAAGGCGACCTCGTCTGGTGAAAAATTATGGAAACGTAAAGCCTACACTGGCAAGGCAGACGGAACCACAATATTATTCGTCATTGTTATCGTTCCCTCCCCCGTCCACTCCCGCACGACGGATGACAAAACAATATTACGAAAATGTGAAGAAAAAGAAATCTCTTGAATTATGCAAAGTGCGATGAGTTGTTTGGCGTCTCATCTTAAAGTTTTTCTCTTAAAATTTTTGTCGACATGCAAAGCTTTTCAACATTTTTAGTTCCTTTAAAAGACATGATCATAACATTGCGAAGGATCAAGATGATCTACGAGAATTGAGTTTTGCAAGTCCATTAGAAATCGGATCAGTTACTGACATCAAGACGAGAGATATCTGAACAACTTCCCAATGTTTTATCTGCACAGCTTTCCAATGTGTCCGGAAAAAAGCTTTCCAATGCTTCATATGAGCTTTCAGTGAAACAATGAAAGCTTTCCGCATTTGATCTTGCGCAGAAAGAAAAGAGAAACTTTCAAAAAACAATGAAATTGAGCATGAGTAGTGAGAATCTACTTAAAATCTCGGCAGACCACGCGATCTTTACAACTTTGAGCAGAAGCGATTTGACAGCTGACACGAAAAGATGTGGTGAAAGCTATGGCTCGAAATTTCGCTTGAAACATTTTCCTTTTTGAAAAATTCCCTCGAGCTTCTGATCTCGTTCTGATTCTTTTTCAACTAACTTTTATTTCGTGTCTTACCGAAAAAAGTTTCATTATTCAACATGTAACGAAGGTGTTTCTTGTTACAACGCAAGCATTTTAATTCCTATGATTAAATATTCATGTTCAACAAACCGCATGTGGCAGAGATGAGAGAGGGAAAAATGTAAATAGCTGGTAGCAATTTGTAAAGTAAAAAGTGTAAAAGAGGAAAATTGAAACCACTTAGAAGTGGAGCGGAGGTACTTGAGCAAAGCGAATCGCTTGCTTATGAAACCGGAGAACGTTCCAAGTTTGTAAATAGAGGGCCACACTTTTCCTCGTCGTCTGCAGTGAAACTTCAATTAAAGCTGCAAACAACGCTAACGTTTAATTGAATTGCCAGTCACGTACAGAGCTTAATGGGATTTTGATTTATTGAATTTTTCTACATTTCAATTAACGTTTGCGTTTTTGCTGCTTCGTGGAATCGATTTTGCTCGACGTTATGGTCTTGCAACAATTCTGATGCTTAATAACCGGATCAGGTCCATCAAAGATTCGAGAAGATTTCATTTTTGTATTCAATTTCTGCACGAATTCTCTGAAATTCTTTCGAGCATGAAATGGCAAATGTCAGCAGTCAATGATAAGGAGATTGAGATTGTTTTGATGTTCTTTTCCTCGCGTTCGTCCTTTTCAGTTTCAATGAGAGACTGCCAGACGGCAAACGTCTGATCTTGACATACTCCGACTACTTCACTTTCAGTCGTTCATAGTGACACAAACTGCTTACGAAATCAAATCTTGCTCGGAAATCTGCAGCTTTTCTGCCTGCTGACTCCCATTCCCTAATTGTTAAAAGCCTTTCCCTGAAACGGAACAAGAGAACTCGCTTTAATACTTTGTAAGCTTGTCTTGAGTTGTTTTGATCGGAAAAGGTCTTCGTAAATTTCTGGTGAACTCGTGGCTGCTTTTATATTTTGCTGCGATGCTTTAGGTATTGCCAGCACGTGTTATCAAGGGAAATCAAGTAATTTATTACAGCTCTGTGTGGGAGGACTTCATTTCCTGTCACTCTCACTGTCGCTCCATAAAAATGTCAGTTTCATACATTTATGAGTTCTGCGAGCTTTTACCTTTCAATGAAGGTGAGTTTCGAGAGCTTTGAATGATGACGACGATGGAATTAAGTGTGCAAATGAAAAGCGACGACAAATTTGATCCCATTCAAATGGTGAGAATTCGTAAGCCGAAAACACCTTTCCGAGATGAGCAACCGGAAGCTTTTAATCGAGTAGAACTTGGTAATTATTCAGCCTCCCTTGAAACCGCCCTCAATGGAACTTCGCCTAATCGCGTTAGAACTGAAAGAAAATATCTGGAAATTTGTCTTGATTAAGGCTCAGACCGAATAAATGAATGTGAACCTAAACGTCGCAGGCAGATGATTTGCTCGAAGGCAATCCGCCTCCTCGACAATTCAACCACAAAAACAATCCCGCGGATGTTTCTTGAAAAAAATTATTCTCTGAAGAAACAGAAGGAAGTTTCATTTCCATCGTTCAAGGTAATTCAATTAAAATCTTTTTGCTGTGAAAATACAGAAAATCGAATCGAGTTACAATCACCCGAGACAATCTCGCTTCAAACGCAATCATTGGTGTGACCTTTAAAGCGAGAAGGCGAGAAATGAAAGATCGTGATTCGGCTGCTGAAATGGAAATCCAAGCCGATTCCGAATCGAACGTCGAACGCATTTTATTTGTTGCCATCAAACAATATTTGATAGGCTTCGTTTGTGAATGATGCTGACGTGCTTGCCTCTGATTGTTGGAGATGACGAACAGCGTTTGATCTCGGTGTAACTCTCGTCAGCGTCTTCAAACAAATGTTGATTTCGCTATCCGAGATTATTTGTGCGACTTGAATCGTTGAATTCGTAACTTAATCCACAAGTATCGGATATCGATTCGCTAGCCATTATATTACAAAATAGGTTTAATTGCCTTGACAGATGATGATGATGTTATATGACGTTGTTTATTCAACTTGTTTTCGGAGGAAAAACACGATCTGTGGCTAATTGAGATTGAAGCGTGGCGAGAGAGCAAGAAAAACAACTCGAAGACAGAGAGATATTCGGTGAATGAAAATTTATCATTCGTCTTCCGATTTCGGAGGTCAATGTGAGATAATCAAGGTCGACGGAGCTGTTCAGGTTTCACGGACCCGAAGATGAGTCGAGAATTTCTGCATGCATGACGTTGATGTGTCATTAAAAAGGACGTAGAAAAATAGCGCCGAGAGTCATAATAAAAACCTTCAGAGTCGCTCGTATTTTTTACTTGATCCCAACATCAATCAATTTAAATTGTGAGACGAACGTCGAGGCGTAAAAAGATACACCTCCTAGATCATTTGCGTTGAGCACAATGTTCGTATGGTTACAAACAGCTTTTGACGCTTACCCTTCACACTCAGCTACCATCATCTCTATGTAACCCTTCAGATAACCAATTTGCTGATGCGTCATGGAAATTGAAAAAGTTTTCGTCTCTCAACACGTTGAGCTGGTTGACTGACGGAGGATTGTGGATGGGAAAACTCAAATTTAATTAAATGTGAGCAAACAACGGGAATTGACTAATTGGAAAGTTTTGAGGCTTTCCGATCACTATTGATGTTGCGAGAATTATCTTAAATTGAAATTTCCAGTTTGGAAAATTCTTTAGAAATTCCAGAAGCTCCGTCTATGTGAAGGTTGCTGCATTTGTTGCATCACGTATCCAATGAATTTCCATGAGCGATGCTTTAAAGCTCTCGCATAACGAAAACTCTTTAGATTTATTCCCCTCGAGGAGATTTATGCGCAATCATAAATTCAGTCTCGTGTTCCAACGGCAAGAGCATACGTCAAGGCTCAGCGGTAAGCTTTCAGGAGAGCTGGTACGAATAGGTTATTGTTTCCGCTTCCGTTTCGACTGAACGCTATTATTTTACGTCGATATTATTCGTTATTATCTACATTTTTGGAATCTGGGCGGCTTTAAGACGAACGAAGCTTTTTTGTGAAACGACGATAAACTTTGCGTTGTAATTATGTAAACGATGTAATCGAGTAGGAACGAGATGGTCGAAACTCAATGCCGGAGGAAATTTAAATCGATCTAGAGTTGAGATTTATTACCTTCAACAACAAGTTATCATACCAAAGCTTCTTTACAACAGCCTTGAATAAACAATGAGCGAGTGGCTTTGAAAAAGATTTATCGGGAATAGAGTTCTGAGAAAAGTCCGTGAAATATTATCCGTTTTGATTTACTGTTTAAGCTCCGAAGGTATTCTGCAAATTTCAAGAATTATTGACTGCAGCTTCGTTTTGAAAGCTCTCTCAAGATGTTGCCAAATCAAAAAGTCCCCGTTTAAACTAGAAAAACTTTCGACACCTCGATTTTTCTACGATATAAACCAGTAAACTTGAAGCATAAATCAATATAGAGGATGTGAGCACGTTGTTGTTATGGAAATATTTTCTGCTCTCCACCCTCGATACAAAAAGTCTCACATGCTTCAAAATTTCCCAAAGCCGATATTTTTCTCAACAAACACAGTTAAATGGAACAGTTGCCAAGGTAGGCAACACAATCTGCTTTTTTATCGGATTTAGCAACAACATCGCCGTACATTGAGTGCACCTGAATCTCTGGTTTTCTAAACAGCTTCACCATTCTGTAAAGCGCTTAATATAAGTCTACCGACATTGAAACTTTGTGCTGAGGCAGCGTAAAACGCGACAGAAATTTCGCTCTCTAAGTCAAGCCATCTCGTAGAATTTTCAATTCTAAGATCAGCTTTTTATTCTAAGATTTTCAACAACTCAAAACAAAACCTCGTTCTGTTCATTTCTTTGTGTTAAAGCTCAGAGCCTCTGAAATTATGTTTATGCAAATGCATGATCGCTGTTGCTCGTTTCTTAAACCAGCAAATCCTTCTCAAAACTCATAACTCAGTAATTCATAACACATTGCACACCAATATTAAATGACTTTAATCATTAAAGTTTAATGACATCCAATAAAACGACGATGCAATGTTTGCGTTTAAAGTTTTATGTTTGCGAGGACAGCTCAGCATTTGAGCTTCAGCTTTCAGAAATTCAAGAAAAAAACAGAAGTAGATCTAGCAACGACTGGTCGGTGTCAATCGGTAAACGTACATCAAAGCTTTGCCGAGCGACATGACGCAAATGTTGCGTGACAAGAGAGGAGAGAGAAGCAAGGAAACTGTTGATTCAGATAACAAATTTCCTTTGTTTTGGAAAGTTCGCGCCAAAGTTCAAAAGTGTCGATTTGGTGATTGATAATTTATTTGAATGAAATTTGATGTCAAAGATATTTGCCAACCGAAGGTTTACAGAAAGGTACTTCCAGACCCGTTGACAAAGTTTTATTCAAAACTTGCAAGGATTTTCCGAAGTTTCTCTCTTGGAACATTTTCGATCGAAGCGTTTCAGCTTTTCCCCAAGCTCTCATTTCTCCGTGTTCTCTTTCTCTTAAAAACTCCCTCGGTTGCGTCTACGACGCTCACGAAGCTGGGAAATTTTATTTCCAACATGTTGCGCCGCATCCCAAACGATTTTTCTTCTCTTCTGCGATGCGAACGCTTCTCGTTCGCAGCATTTCAGTTTGGTACGAACCGATGAAGTGGATCGTTCAATAATCACTTGCGTGAAAAGAATTTTTAATTCACTTACCCTTTTTATACTGAAGTCAACTGAGTTGTGTGATGCAAGACTTTCTAGACTTAGTCGGAGTTTTCTGTGCGATATTAAGTGAACTGATTTTAAGTTTTCACGTTTGACAAATATTTTTTGACCGTTGCTTTCTAACTGAAAAGGTTCTTATGTAATGAAATGTAAATCGTTGTCAAGAATGAAAATTCAGCGATGCTGATGTGGAAATTTGTGTCCTTCGGAGAGTGTGAATTCATAGTTTCAATGAGCTCGACTTCGCAGTCTTGCGTCATAAATATTAATGGACAGAAATGAAAGAAATGAACATTACACAAGAAAGTTTTTTCGTTTAAACAAGAGCTTGAAAGAGACTACGATTTAAACATCCTGGATTAATGGCGAGAGACGACGATGATGACGAAAGTGAATGCAAGCGTGGATAAAAGTTTTGCAATTTAGTGAAATGAGACGGAAAGCCGTTAAAAGTGATGATGGATATTCATTGCAGATAGTCATCAAAGCTGGAATATAATGAAAATTAAAAAAGAAAAAAAGTTTGTGCTCGCTTTTATTCATCCCTGGCTGGAATTTAATAAAGCTAAATTGCTTAAAGAATAAACAAAGCATTAAATTCGCCTCGGCATAAGCGAAAACTTTCTTCTTCTTGTTAAATAACTTTCACTCGAAACATCCTCGGATAGAATGTGGAGGAAGAATACAGAAATGCAAGAACATCAGGATTAACTCCAGCTCAGGAATGAAAATAAAATTATAAAAAACATTTAAAATATTTTTAATACTCCAAACATGAAGGAGTTAAAGTATGCGAGCAATGCTTCTGACTACTTTTTATTGTGATAAAACCCGAAGAATTCCTTTAATTCGGTAGAGTCTAAGCTCAGATTTAAGAACGACGAAGGCAGCAGCGTAAAATGTTTCAATCTTTCAGCGCTTTTCCTTGAGTGGAATTTGTTTTGTGTGTGCACGAAGAGTTTTGAGTTGCAGCAATAGCAACAAAATAACGTCGAAAGAATTGTGACATCAAAGGCTTATGTCAGTGAAATTTCAAATTTGTGAAACAATTGTTTGCCGCTCTAGTGGGCAGCATCTTCGCTTCAAGTCCTTCTTAGGATTTTCTCGACAAACGCCAAAATCATCGTGACCTTTTCCCGAAAATAAACACATCATCATCGAAAATTGAATTCCTTATCAGTGATTAACAGTCCTCATCTTAAAGGCAAACAAATTTCTATCACCAAAGCATGTCAGCAGAAAATTGATTCCTCTTTTTGGCAGCGAAAAAAACCAGAAAGAAGACACGTAACGTAACCGAGAGGGAAAAGAAAAGCTGGACGAAACCAATCACTTAATGAACCCACATAAAGCAGCGGCTTTATGTGAGCAACTGCTAGCATTTTACACAGTTTGTTGTGGTTTCGAGGGATTATTTTCATCTGCTTCTGACAGAAACAATCTTCCTTGTTCTAAAAGCTTCTAAAAAGCTCTTCGGTTGAAAATGAGCATTCCACAGGTTGAAGCTTTGCTAGTTGCATTTGTCTTAATTAGCAATGAGAAAGCTTATTATATGAAGCAGACTAGTTTGTGACGAGTCAAGCTCATTTTAATTTCATTATCTGACATCGCTTAGCTTTTGTCAGTTGATACCTGCTGGAGGCGCAAAAGCTCTCTTGAGGGCATTTGAGGGAAATTAGAAGACTGCTTTGCCATTTTTATGTCACGCAAACATTTATTCACATGGCAAATAAAATGAAATCCATCGGGAGCGAAAATGAAATGAGATGCCGCAAGTGAAACGTTGTTGAACGAAATTACTTTGCTCGTTCTCCCTCGGCTGCTGAACGGACATGGATGATTAATAATCAATTTTATCAATTTCACAAGCGGTTGACACTGCAAAGCACAATATGGGTGAAGCGTAAAGAATTTCCAAAAGCGAGCGAGACAATTTGAAAAATTGGATCGGCGTGTGATAGATTACAAATTACATTGCGCTTCTCCTAGGTAGATTAATCGGATGCTGCGAGGGAACAACAAAGTATTCGGTGTGCATGAACCAACGAAATAAATTTTCGCCCTTTTAAAAGCTTTTCTGTGTGGTTAAAATTAAATTAAATTGAGTGAAAGTAAACGAGTGAATGTGTGGAAGGCAAGCAGAGGAAAATGGGTGTGTCGGTTTATCTAGCATTATGCAACCAAGCGACAGGGTACAGAACCTTCTTTGTGCCAACGCATTTATCATTGGCCAGTGATTCTCTGTGATTTTGAGACATTTTGCGGACTTGGAAGTATGTAAAATTCAGTGAATAATTTAAAATCTATTGTTCGTCGTCAAAAGTTGATCAAAATTGATTTATGAAGAAAAGTTCGCGGCAGTTTTAGTGAATCAAACTTTTCCGTCTACTTTATCTCTAATCTTTTCACCTTACCTGAGTCGAATACAGTTTCATAAACCGTTTAAATCTTCCTAGATTAACGGGCCGTGCACATTGCGAGAAAACTTTTAAAAGCTATCCTGCAATTCCCTCACGCGGTTTGCGATTCTCCCCGAAACGTTTAGGCTCATCGGCTTTTCCCTCTGCTTTGTTTAGATATCATCGCTGACAAGCCACGGGCATTTCCCTAATTACTCATAAATCTTGTGCCTCTAGGAGAACGAACATTTTTGACGTTGATGAAAAATTTACATCCAACAAAAAACGAAAGAAGAAGCCAGAAAGCATAAAGCCCAAAAATAATGAATTTAATTGAAAAATATTCGATGATAAATTAGACGATGAATTCAATTAAGAGTAAGCCATGAGATAAAGTCTGAAAGGAGTTTGTTGTTGGTTTCGGAAATTAATTTAAAGCGCATTAATTTTTTCCGGCCCACCTGAACAACTTTCCTAATTTCAGGCTCGGGATAAAATCTTCTTACCTTTAATAAGGTCGAGTGAGTTTCTTGAAACCCTTTCGTCTCGCACGTTTCTTATAAAACACTCATAATTCCCATTCGCAATTTATCTCGCAGCCAAACGGCTTGAAATGGCAAAAAGTGGCCTGGGATGAGCATTTTGAATGGAGAAATATTCAAATAATAATTTATCTGTCATCAACAGACAGCGGATTCAAACGATCCACACAAGCACAGTGAAGTCTCACCACTCAAAATTTAAACAACTGCTGAAAATCAAGTTTCGCTTAAGTGAGCGGAAAGATTTCATGGGAAAGGTGCAGCGGTTTACTTTGAAGAGCTCCGACTGTACTTATCATGAATTATGTTCAAGATAACGTTTCAGAGGAAAAGTCAGAGGAATTAAGGCAAATGCTAAAAGAATTAAAACAGTCCCTCCACAGTCACTTGTTCAGCATCAGCATTCACATCTGAAGTTTTATCTCTCTTTTGCCTTTGTGATGTTGATTTTCTGCTCAAGACCGAAGACCTTTTTCCATGAAAGTATAAAATATTATGATGATTATGCGCTTTTGTGTTTTGCGTATTTTTAAACTGCCAGCAAAGAACAGAGTCTGTTCAACAGACAAATGTTTGAAGTACACGCTGTTAATTAGCATTTAGCAGTTAAGGCTCGATAGAACTTTGTTAAATTTGTCTTCGAGGGTAGTTTTAATGAGTCGACGTTGACTGTGATCAAAGCTAGCTTTCAGAGACTTTGACTCTGTAGCGAGCTTCGGGCTGCCTCTCAATGCATGGATCGCTACGCTTAACAAGAATGTTTCCATCCCAAACTCAGCGAATCAGCTGCGTCGTACTTGAAGCTATTTATATAATCTTGCATTTTCTCTGGAAAATACTTCACATGCCGAAAATAAATTCCGATCCCTTTTAGCAAACGAGATGGAGCCGCAAGTGTCGCTCCATATATGAAAATCGATTGTTATGGGCCATTTCATTATTTAGGGCTCGATACTTCAACACTACGGGAATAAACAATAACTTCAAGCTCGATTGCCGATAAATTTGTTCACCAATTAATTCTCGTAAAGCTTCGGGGGAAGCTGAATTTATTTATTCGCAGAGCGAATTATCAAACTCCAATATGAGGCTGAGATGTGAAGCAGATGATGATTAATTTTGCCGTTTCGTTTCGCGAATCGAGTCAATGTAAACAAACCGATTTTTCTCCTTCGGTTGTGAACCTCATGCGAAAACTAAAGATTCGATTCTGTATATAAATTTCTTTATCGCTTGCAAATTGTTTCGGGTTGCGTAATAATATCATGGTTAACGTCGTTCACTCCATTGAATAGCAATATTCAATCATCTGGAGCACGAGAAATGAAAGAAGAAATGGAAATTAGTTTTGCCTCTCGATTTACGCCGCTGCTTTCTAGTATAAAACCAGATGGCTTGCGACACTCGAGCTTAGTCGCTACTAAACGTTCCCCATCGGCCGCCAAAAACCACAGTCAAGAAATGTTCGGAAGAAGGTTCATCAATTTTCTCGTTATTCTGTTAGTGTTTGCAGTGTTGAAGACAGGAGATCGAAGACACCGAGTAAAGCAAAACCGCGGAAGTCGGCAGGCCCCACAAAGCTTTCATGAAGTCGACGCTTTGGGCGATGACTTCATTGATTTCGGAGCGCAGACAGGACCACGCGGACAATTTTCTTGGCACGCCGATTTTCCCCTAGAGCGGTAATCTCCTAAAAAGATCAAATCAACTCGTTGGTTCTCCACCGTTTGTTAGAAAGAAGTATCTAGTGGAAGCACAAACGACTCGAAACGTTTGCTTAACTTAGATAATATTTGTTAGGAAACAAAACTCCATGAAATGTTTGTTACATAATGCAGAACTGCCGAATCAATAAACAAAAACTATGTTATCAAACACGTCTAGACTCTTCGTCGAAAGAGCCCGTAGAGCGAAACAGTCGACAGAAAGCCATTGAAGCTGTGAAAGCCGAGCAATCGCGGGCGCAATCAGCTTTCCATTCGACAACTCGAGCAGAGAAACAATAAACAGAGAGCAAGCAATATGCACGTGAATAAACAAAAGCGGGAGGAAAACTTCATAAGTCCGCAAATTAATTTCAAACCGACGATTGCTTTCTTCTTGCCCCACGAGCTTGTTGAATATTTCATAAAGATTATTTTGTGTGTTCGTGTTATTGCTTCGAGTAAGCGCGATTTTCTTGCTGGCAAATTCACATTTCCCGTTTCGCTCTCTATACTTCATTAAATAAACACTTGTTCGCTCGATGATTGATCTCCAAGTCACTGCTTCTAGAAATTTAATGAAATTACCTAAGTCAATTCGCAGTTTAGTTCTTGAGGAGAAAATTATTATTACGATGTGCCTTCAACCAAAACTTGAGAAATTTTCTTGATCGCAATTAAAAAGTCTTAAAGCGTCATTTGAGACACAAAGCAGCTTCGTCGAGCCGCGCCTTCCGCTGCAAAAAAAAAACTTTGTAGAAGCTTTTGGCGGGTCGCTTTCGGATCTCGCCTAATTGAAATTGAAGGGATGATAATAGAAGGAATCTTTTCAAGGTGATGATCTTCAGAAAAGTTTCATGAATGTTTTTTTTTTGAAAAGGTTATTTGAGAAGGGTTTGACGACGTCATGTTTCGAGACTTTTATCCTATAAACCGAGGCTTTCTTCATGAGCAATCACTCGAAATCAGCTCAATCTATATTTCATTTGAATGTGCCGTCAGTCTCGCTCTGATAAAATCTCTGACAAAGCGAATGGAGATATCTAAACGGCTATTCCGAATGTCTTTTGTTAATCGATCATTATGCTGAAATTTTCCGCAATGTAATATCTTCCAAAAGGCATCAAAAGTCGTGAGAAGATCTGTTTGAGTTTGTTTTCCTCCATGCCATGAATTATGCATGAAGAAATGTGTTTTGAGACGAATATTTGCCGAACTCGAATCTGCTTTTCCTCAACCGTAATTCCGGTCGTCGGAATGCTTTCAAGCCAGCAACACAATGTCATTAATTTCCATGAACAGAAAGAATCCTTAAATGGAAACGAATCATAATTTCTCTGTTCGTTTATGAAGATGATAAATTGTTGTTACTTCCTCGTGGCTCGATTCCATACTACTTGAGAAATGCATTTCATATTTCATGATCCATATTCCTGTCATCAATTCATAGGAAACATCAGAACTCTAATCTTATGTCTGGTTGCAGTGAGCTGTTCAAAGCCAACGACAACATGCGACAGAGTGGAAGAGATTCTTTTGAAATAATTCCCTCTGTTGAAAATTTTGAAGCTAATCTGACGTGAAAGTTTGCACCGCTGAGACATTTTCTGTGAACACGTGACACCTACATAAGGGGGCTTGTGCGTCAATATAAGACAATGTTCTCACACCACAGAGCATTCCAGTCGATGCGAATACTTTCTAAATTTAGCATTCTAATCCCTCAAAGCTCAGAGTCACTCGAAAATCAAAAGCTCCATCATTAATTCCTAATTCTCCTTTCGTCCTTGAAACATCCAAACATTCCTCTCAGAAAACTTGACTTAGATTTGTGGAAATCTGATGACAATGAAGAATGAAAAGCAATGATAATTACAACAGGAAATGACATTCGAGGAGAAGAAGACTTTTTGTTTGGGTTTATGAATGCTTGAGTGATTCGAATGACGAAAAGACTGTCATGAATACTTTCCGTTGTTCATTTGTGATTATCTGCTTTTCCTTGTTTAATATTCACAAACAATTATTTACGCTCCTTAAACAGAAGGGGTTGAGCCTTTTTGCCTTTACACTGTTTGATGTTTGCCTTCAAACTTTTACTCGCTCAACTCTTAACAAGCGAAGAAAAAGTAGCCGGGAAGTTTGGTCGAAGTTTTATGAAATCAGATATGCGTGGAGTCTTATCTAGGCTAAAACCTGAAATATCCGCAGCGCTACGCTCCACATCACGTAGTCACGTCTAGGACGTATTCTCAGTTATTAATTATGGTTATGTTTACTCAATCCCCGTCTCTCGCCGTTCATTATCTGATAATCTGTTGCTAATTAATCACTGAGCTGCTATGCCTTATTGCCAGCTGATAATAACTCAAGAAAAGATAAATAAAATGAAGATTAAATTTTAAACTCAACCTGCCTCATCTCAAACCGCTTCGGAGGAGCATCAGTGAATTTTATCACAACATTTATCGATCTTTAGATTTGATCGTTTGATGGTACAATTAAACCAAATATTACAAGCATTCCTTTTCGAAAATTCCAGAGTTCTCTGTATTGACTGAAGAATAAATTATCCGGATTATTTTTCTCGAACTGATGAACAACTTCAAAGAACAAAGTTAATCCGTCGAGTAATCTTCAAGTTACCTTTTACCATCTTAGTTCGAAGATTATTTCTGGTCCTCTCAATTGAGAAGGATAACATTTTATGGAGACATTTAGTACAGAAATGTAAGCTCTTACAAAGAAGGTTCGTCGTCAGCGAGAGAAATGGTTGGCATCAATTCTGCTATCGCTGCTGTGTTTGGCTACCTTGAAGGCATGACAACCTGAGCGGCTCCGCTCTTTAATCTCTCAGTTTCCGAACACTCATGCTTACATAAGAGCATGCAAACAATTCCTTTCGCTATTTAAATGCTTGCTTGCTTTCCCTGTAACGTTGTTTCGAGCACACATAAATACTCATGATTGAAAAATGTCGCGTATCGGAATTTAATTAGATAAAAAATCTCATGAAATTCTGCAAGTTCTTCGCTTCAACTTCTTGAAAGGTTTGCGGGGGGAAATGTCACTGACGTTTTTTCATCGAGCTCTACTTTTCGGAGAAACTTGCCATGCTTTTCGTTGAAGTTTAACTTTCCCTTGTAGTTTATTTCCGTCAAATATTGAATTCCTCGGAGAAAATAATCGAGAACTCCACATTCTATGCATGCAAGCAATATGATGGAAGCTACTTTGACTGCGACAAAGTTCTTCGCAGCATCTCCTGTGAAAATCTTGAAATAAATTTAGGAACTGTTCCCAAGAAGACTTAAATACATATGAGAAAACTACTGATATTGTATTTGTTGAATTACAACTCATCCTCTCACTTCATTCTGTGACTTTCAATTATCAGTAATGTTCAAACTTTTAAAGCTTGGAAACATGGCTCTATAAAAAAGGTTGTGATTACAACAACACCGTTTAATGCGAGAAAGAGAAAAGAAAATTAAAAGAAAATCGTTCTGTTTACGTGGAGCAACAAATGAAATTGAACTGATTTTATTAGGGGCCATTAAACAGCGTGACGTGAATGCTTTGATTTATCGAATCGCATTTCGAAGCTTATTGAAAATTCCTAGGCGTTCATTCTCCCCTCGGAAGGTTCTTGTTTCTCGACTCGAACGGAACTAGCGCTCCGACGATTTCGAATTCAGACAAAATATCTGGAGGGAAAATTCTGTCATAACTTTTAAAACCTTGTAAAACTTCATTACTTACTTTTGAACAAACCGCGTTTATTGCTAGCACAAAGAAGATTCCAATTGTAATTAAAACCTTCGCTCGTCTTTTCGAACTCGAGCTGAAACTGATTCCAATGCTGACAATTACGGAGTGAGAATGAAAGCCTTCGCTGTCTTGCTTCGAGCGGAAATTGGAAAGATTCTGAACAGGAATCACTTACTGAGGCGGCAACAGCGAGAAACTTTCTTTGTCGTTGATTGAATTGAAATATTCGACGCCCCCTGTAGAGGCTTTGTGAATCCTAATGTGCTTCCTTCGACTGCTTATTATAAAATAGCTGGTAGGTCTGGAAATTCAAATTGAACCTTCAATGTCAGGCTCGGTCGCTGCCGAAAACTGTTGGTAGATTCGAAGGATTTGTCTTGCCTTCTGCGTGGGAATGTTTGTTCAAATTACAAAATGTTTAAAGTCATTTTCTTCTTATTGCGGAGGATGCAAGTGATAAAGTGACTACCACCGTTTCATGTGTGAGCGATGATTTAATAGGAAGGAACGTGTTACTGTTTATGATTCATGAAAGCGATTCCGTGAAGTGGAAATACATTTGCACGAGCTCTCGCATTTTCTTGTTCATGACGGTGCAGAAATCATGAAACGGAAAAATGAAGCTTCATGTCTTCAAACAACTCTGCGTTTCTGAGCGAACTTCAACTTGAATTACGCGACAATCATTTTGTTGTCGCTTAGCTATGTAAGAGGAAGTATTTCTTGAAACATAATGTAGTCCCAAGGCCGGTAAGAGGCAACAAAGAAATTTCCATAGCGAGCGAGCTGAACATTTTCCGTTTATTCCTTAACGCAAACGCAAAAAGGGTTTCTTTTGTTTTTTTATGTCCCTTGCACATTTTTAATTACTCGGTTTCTTCATGATGCTTTCTTCATGAAAGTACAGATTACCTTGACGATGTTCCTTTCACTGAAAGCTTCTGCAAAAATTCTTAACACTTCTTCAATTATCTCCAATTAAGTGCGAATGGCATTATCGGTTCATGTTCAAGGTCTTCTAACGAGACAGTTAGATATCAGAAATGTTTTCAATGAAATCTTAAGGATAACTGGAAAATAATTGAAATTTATACCCAAATTCATTATTAACTTCACAAGTCTTAACCTTATTAAAGGAAATGATGGTTTGGAGAAAAGTTAACACTTTTTGGAACGTGGCAAAGCTTGGTAAAGTTCCTGTTTCCCACGAACGCAGTAGCCTTTTCTGCCATTAAAAAAATTAACCCTCGAAGCAGTCTACGTAATTAATGAAAGTTCCCGGAGACGAGCGGATAAAACTCCCATTTAAATTTACGGTTCAGTCCCTGAATTCTCAACTTCTCGCGTCAACAACTTTTTCCAACATTAATCAAATTTTGACCGAATGCGGATGGATCGTTTTGAAAGATTTTTGATTGAGAGTCTAAGTGGAAACAACCGACAGAGCCTAGATGCGGTTTTATTGAGCAACATCCGGTTCACTTTATTCAACCTTTCTCAGAATATTTTAGCCGATTTCAAACTAATTATAATTTGCCAAATTCCAGTTCAATCAGTTTAAAAGTTTCCTTCAACTCGAAAGTTTCCGGTGGATCATCGAATTATCATTTTTCAAAAGCTGGCAAACTAGCCATCGCTTTCAGCAGTTTGGTGTCGCTTGCTCTCATTGTTCAGTCGTATCAAATTAGCTGTTTGAACAAGCTAATTGACTTACTCAACTTCCAAAAATTTCACTGATGCGTTAAAATGAGTTAAATGGTTTCGTTTCTCCAGCGAAAGATGGAAGGTTAATGGATAATTAAGAGCTTCAGGAGCGATGAAAAACGCTAAAGTCGTGATCTTCTCATCAGCCAAGGTTGCGCAAACTTTGCGAACTTTTTCTTTGATTTCTATTCATTAGCTTGACATCTTGAGGCTTAATGGAGAACCCTCAGCACATTGCGTCATTAATGTATTTTTGATGTTTTGCCTCGAGCAGTTAACTTTTAATTGAAAGCTTGAGTACGTCTGGAGAACGCAAAGGGATGAATTCAAGTTTACTGAAGTAGTCTCTGGATGAACCCAATTTTCATTTAGAAATCTGACTTTTATTAAATTTCTTAGCCACTTGTTGTGCTTTGCCTGTTCATTCCGAGAATTTGTTAGTCGAGCAAGTCGAAAATGATTGAAAGTTGCAATCCAGAGTCCTCGAGGTTGATCACGAATGTAGAGCAAGCAGATGTGGTCGTTTGTGATGCGTATTAAATTACTTTTTAATTCTGGTTACACGAGAAGCTTGACATGATAACACGAACAAACGGCTTTCAAACGCTGTGAATGTAGCCGCACCGCTGTTGACTCAGCTGGATGTAGAATAATCACAACTGCTAATTGAAAATCCTGAAGCGCAAAGGAAGCTTGGGATAGCTTCGGGTCGTTGATGAGGTTCATAATTGTAAGAATCTTTTTATCTCGCTGTGTTTTGTATGAAATTCCATCAAACAAGCATCCGAAAACTTTAAAAATGTCAAGGAAAGGTCAGAAAAGCTCTTGCGGCTGTGACTTGGTAATTTCTCTAGCAACCTTTAAACTATTGGAGATTGTTTATTCAACGAACACCAAACTTTAATCTGAAGAAATGAATGAAAGAAGAAAAACAAACGTTCGAAAAGACGAAACTCTTGTCACAAAGTTTTATCGCTCTCGTTACGAAGTCGATGGCGAGGGGTCAATGCTGGGAATGGCCTCCAATAAATGTTAGAACCTCATCATCCGAATAAACTCAAAAACCTCCAAATACCAAAGATTTGGAGGCCATATTTGTGGAATGTTTGATTAGCTTCCAGTTAAATCTCTAATCTATCATTGTAATTCGATGCATTCCGACAACTCTTTTAAACACAGGAGGCGCAGGAGGTAGTCTTTTAGTTTCGTTAGTCTGGCTGAATCTGTTGTCGTCGCCATGGCGTGAGAAACAGCAGGACTCACACTGATATGAACGCCCATTCCGTTGACGCGTTGCAAATGGAAAACTAATTCTCAACGTTGTAAAAGAAAAATGTCTTGAGGTTTGATCACAACACATCGCATATACGCACGACACCCAAAGAGATTTTGCGGCAAGCTCTTCGAGTTAAGCTACTTAAGATGGGGAACGAAGAAAAAGTTTGCGTTGCTGTAAACGAAGACAAATTTAATGAGTTTATTGTGTTCTACTCAGCTTGTTTTCCATCGTCTTTCGTTGACGATGGAGAAGCTTGATGAGTTCTGATTCATTAGATATTAGGGAGATTTATTTTATCTGCTTGATGTACTGCAAGACCTCACGGGTTCATTGCTGGAAAGGTTTTTCAGACAAAATTTTAAGCTTCAGCTTCAATTTCAAGAAAACATTTACGTCTTAGCCGTTGCAGCTTGTTTCATAGTAGGGAAAGAATTACGGCGAACGTAATCCTAAAAGCCATTAAGGCTTTAGCTGAGGATTATTGAAGGAAGTTTATATTTAGAACGGACGATATTAATCACTGATGACGAATCAATTTCCTTTGCTTTCCGAGCTGCTCTCGACTCGTGCCTTTCATAGTGACGATGATGACGTGTTTATTCTCAAACAAGCGATTTGTTTGTTCTTTTAGATGAATTCGTCGCTTTGAATTGAAGAGAAATTTGCATAAGAAATCAATGTTTACGAGCCAGCACAGTCGAAGCGGGGCTCAATGGGCTTAGAAGTTCCACTGAAAATGATAAATAATTGACAAAGAAAATCACATAAAATGACAATAATAATAATTTTGTGAGCGAGGGAAAGCTTCTTGACGGAAAGCCCGTCTTCTTTTTCTTGCCGCATGACAAAGCCAACTCAGCAACAGCCACCGAGTTACAGAAAAAAATATTCCACATTTCTCGACGCGGAAAAGGAAGCAGAGAGGAGAAATTTATACGAATTTATAGTCTTCCATATCGAATTTGAATATTTCGAGCAGAGAATTATACTGAGGATTTATTTTCTACACGCAGTCGAGCGACACTTTATCCTACTAAATGGACATTTCACAAATGACGACAGTTGAGATGCACGGAGCTGGCCCGTCGTCTGGAGGCCATCAAAAGAGACGACCGCCAAAGCTGAAATCGGTTGATCGAACTGTTTCGATGGTTGTCGACAATTATACGCCATTGACGTCGGCTGCTTTGTCAGCGAGAAACGCCGGGCCGTTGGTGATAAACATGGATCAACCACTTCCGTCGTCTCGCAGGTCGTCACCAAACATTAACGAAGAGATTTTCAAGTCGCACAGTCACAGCTCGAACAGCATGGAAGGCGGCAGCATAGATCGCTTGGATGCGGATTATCCGCCGCAGGTTTTGCGGAAATCGAGCAGTTTTCGACGGGGAGAGACAATTGATATGATGGATCTCCCGTCAACGACGTCAACATCACTGCAACACCTGAGGAAGAACTCTTCGTTTCACACATCGGCAGGCGAGGAGGCCGTGAAAATCGTGCCATTAACTCGACATTACAGCGTTCGACATCGTCCCACTACCGTTTACCCGACGTCGTCTTTTCAACCTGTTCACCATCCACATCAGCCGCAAGACGCCGTCACGTCTTCGAGAAACTCGGCTACACGTCGCAACTGTTCAATGCATCGCTCGTTTCACGAACCATCACAAAAACGTGTTGCCCAAAACAAACGTGATTCCACCAAGAGCAACTCGTTTAGCAGCGACGAACAACAACCAACGGCAACGTCTCATCTGATGTATCAACAGCAGCATCCTTCGATGCAATTTCAGCAGCAGATGCAGCAGCACTCGTCAATTGAAAGCGAGCTCTATCGCTCGCGAAGCAACAGTCGAAGCAACTCGCAGGGATTTGAGGATCAAGTGCAATATTTAGATGTTTGGAAGCCATCGCCAATGCCATCGCCCTCAGCTTCCCACTTGCGTAAATCGGCAAACAGCTCGCGGCCCACGAGTTCAAACAGTTTGGATCAAGTGCTCAGTCAAGGGTCAGTAAGCCCTCGCCCACTCACAAACACTGGCACGACTGCGAAAATGCTTCGACATCAACACACTGTTGCGGCACTGAATCCACAGTTTCTGGCGCCCATTCCGTTACTAGCTTTAGATAAATCTTTTGATAACGTTTACCAAATGAAATCGCCTGTTTTTGATATGAAAAAATCGTATAGCTTAAAATATAAGAACGGTCCCGGCGCAAGCAAGGAGAACCGAGAGCTGTTCAAGTCGAGGAAATCAAAGAGCTTTATCACCGATACAGATCCTTTAGACGTTCCGTTTGGAATGAGTCCGAATTTGAGTCCAGCTGGCTTGAGTGCCAGTGGGTCGATTAAGAAGCATCATTCGCCGATGATTTCACCGTTGCCACAAACTCGGAATAAAATGTTGCTGGATGACATTAAGCGAAGAAGTGGCGACGGCGCGGACTTGTTAGCACAAAATCCTACGAATTTCCCCATCGAGTTTGGTCAGCTAGACTTCAACACAATCTACAAATCATACAGGGCTCAACAAAAGTCTGCATCTGCCTCAAACCGACGCCATAAGCACCGTCGGAAAAAGAGCTCATCGTCGAAAGGAGAGGATGACTTCGAGTCGGAGTCAATAACAAAGCGGAAAAAAGTTGTTTGCATAGTTTGCACCGTGTTTTTTGGTCTAGTCTTGTTCGCTGTTTTGGCTGTAATCGTTACCTTAACGCACGCGAGTGTTGCCCAAGTGCAGAATCAGACGCGCCACGTCTACACATTCGCCCGCGACTCTCGTCCTATTCATTATCCTGTTGGAGGAGGCGGGGGTAATTGACCGATAATTTTCAGTTAGTAATAGCTCACATCAACGCTCGTTGCTTTGATATTAGTTTGCTGATCACTCAACTGTAAAAAACAATTATTTGCATAACAGCGTACACATGTTATCCAATCGAATTACAATCACGCATCAAGTCTAAGCTAAGCTCAAACTCATTATGTTGAAATAAACTGTTGTGAAAGTGCCAAGAAAACAAATCAAAACTCTAATTGAATGTACGAGTACTCATCATCCTGTTCCATTTGGTATCATGCTGAGCTTCTAGAAAATAATTCGCAGGATTTGAATTATTGTTTCGCTGGAATTCCATTGGAGAAAGTTTCATTTGAAGGTATTTTATTCATTCAAGTTTCACCAATTCATATATACATCTAATATTTCATGAATCTATTCGAGTAGACATGCTTTTTTTTAAAAAAAAAGTTCGAATTAGTTCGAACGCTTATTCAAAGCTTTCGAAAGCTTTCGATACTTCTCAAAATTGGCGTGTGCCGGGATGTGATATTATTTATTCACAATATATTTTAATTTCCGGGCAGCCTGTCATGCGTTAATGTTCGCAGAAATATGATTTCATTTTAATGGCTTTGCCTCACTCAGCAAGGATTTCTTCATTGGAACGTGACTTGATAGCCGTCACAATGTCACATGTTTGGAAAAATTTATCGCTCAAGTCAAATAATAGACTCAATGTTCAAAAGAGTCCTTCATGTTCCATTAAAACCTTTTGTGTGAGGAATTTTCGCCATCTCCGCACACAACAAATCTCAAGCGATGTTTAAATGGATGGAGTGTTTATTCAAGTCAACAAAACTTTTAACTTTGTTGGCGACATGCAAATTTCAAAGCTTCGTTTTCGTTTACAACTGTGAGCGTCACTCCCGAGAGCAGAAGCGAGAAATATGACGGCAAACACTTTGCTTCACTTCGGAAAGATTTTGTTACACAGTGAAGACTAATTATATTTGCACTAAAGTGCATGTTTGCCTCAAACCGCTTGCTGCTGAAATTCGAACGATAAAATATTCTGACAGTGCAGACACGTCGTCGTTATGAGACTTAGCGGTTAACAAATTTGCGATGAGCTCGCTCGAGTGGATAATCACGATATTTCACCAGCGGGTCGTGAAACCCTCGGAGATATTTCACAGTAGAAACTAAGGAATCTAATTTTCATAAGATCGAAACTCGAAGCTTCGAGGGAGTTGCCGGAGAAAAATGAGAAGAAATAACAAATCGTTCCAAACCTTGTCTACGAAGCGACGCTCTCCTTCGGAATTTGATTATGTTAACATGCATGAAAAGGGAATAAAAAGACGAGAAAATGTCTCAAGTTTTATTGAATGAAGCACTCATGGCTTGACATTAAGCAGCAGCTTCATTCCTCCTCATTATCTTTGATAGCATGTTTGGCGATTTTATGGAGACATGACTTCCTCCGTGCTACTGCCGGGGAGCTCAAGATCTAATAAAGTAAGGCCGTAAATTGCATGCTTTATGATTTAATGACTCTTGCCAACTGAGAAAACAGCAGCGAGGCGTGGATTATTGATTTACAAATGGATCTTCAATTAGGAGGCGGATTTTTTCTTAATTAGCTACGCATTATCCATAAATAATTCTGGACATATTTACTTCTTTATCTCAGCGTTCTCATCCAAGAAATCGAGAAGAATAATAGCCGTCTTTAATTATTCACTATAACTCTCAAATTAGTCTTCATGTTTATTTATTCGATTCCTTTTCGTTTGTGTTTAGTCGAGCAGAGTTGTCAGAAAAAAGATTTTCAATTAAGCATCTTGTTGCTGAGCATTTTGCTCATTAAGAAAGCTTCGATTGTAATAAACAAAGTTTAAAGTAAATTTGCGATCAATACTTCATCAGGATCGATATTAAGATTGCTGAAGTAGCAAAGACTTGACGATGAGCAAACATTACCGAGAATAATTCGTGGCGGTTTAAAAGCTTCAAAGTACAAAATTGCTTTCTTGAAAGGCTTTTCCACAAATCAAACAATCCTCTTGACATCAAACGCTTTTCCGCTTCCGTCATGAAATCATTTCGTAAATATTTGTCTCATTTTTCTGCACAATGAAAAATCCTTGATGCAAAAATTAGAAATACTCTCATTCGTCTTTGTTTTCGTCCGCCCATCCGATTCTAAGAAAGTCCACTCGATCTCAGTTCACAAAGAAATGAAATTTTCATTCAGAGGAATTGGGAAAAGTTGAATTGGCATTCTCGAGAGCTTCTCGTGCAAAACGAGATTTTATTAGAAATAAGAGTCGTCAGAGTTGATCGCTATGAACACTCACCTGTACATAGCAGACTACCCTAAGTTTATGAAACCTCCTAAAGATGTCAAGAGGTATTAATTTAGGAAACACCAGATCAAATATTCAAACAAAACACGTGTTATGGATTCATATAAAAGAAGGGTACGGTTCACTTAGCTTCTGTTGAGATCTTGCCATTGTAACGAAGGTAACATTTTCGATTTGCTTTCCATAGAAATCACGTGTAACAACGTTTAACAACTCCTTCTAATCAACTCGAGTCCATCCAAAAAATTCTAATACCTTATCTTAGGTACCGAAGCCTACAACGAAAGCTTCTGTCCAAATTCTCTTAAAATATTTTTATTAAAAATCTTCGTCGTAGATATTTCAGCGTGGGATTGAAAAACTTTTGACAACTTAATTTTCCCATGGCGATGACTTGATTCATATAAAATCTTTATGACGTTGGCCAATGAACCGGAGCAATCTTTTATCTTCTCATCATTCGCATCATCGTCTATGTTAATAAAAGAAACTTTTATGTCCCAAACTTCTGTTCAATTTGATTTGAAATGCAATTTTCCCTTGTTTGTCTTTTCCAGTTCGTGAGGAGAACGAGCGTTTGATGCAGGAATCGTTGAACCGAGCACAAATGGGAATCAACTTCACGGATCCACCGACCGCGGCGAGCGTGACGTCAGCTCCATCAACGCTGAAACTGGTCCAGGAAAGCTTTCCATAGCAGCTTTTCTGCCTATCAATCTAATTGAAAAATTGCAAGCATTTTCCGAAGAAACAGTGGCGGAAGTGCTGGAGAGAGAATAAATATTGATAAATATAAAAATGTGGCGGAGCATGAGAAGGAAATAACTCGAATAGCTTTAACGTTGTCAACGACAACCTCGAGATTCTTCATGCTCTCCAGCATTCCTTTGCAAACAAATTCGCTTTACGCCAGCATCCAATTTCTCTCAGCATCAGCAAAATTTATTAAAGCCCGCGATCAGTAAACAAATCGAACGAGGTTGAATGAAACTAAACGTTGAAATGAAAATTATATAAAACTAAATTTAACAAACTTTATACTTGTTATTTCGGTATTAAAATCACGATATTTGAAGATGAAAAACGATAGAATTTGAAATTAAAAGCGAATAGCGGATTCTATAAACGTTCGAATGCAAAATAAATTAATCAACAAATTTGAAGGGCTCGACACTTTGGACGAAGCAAAGATTTCCCTGGAGTCTAAAAGGAAGAGTCAGAGACAAATGGCATGAATAGGAAATGAATTCATTCTCTGATGATCCGCAACTAAAATAGAAATTAGATAATTGAAGAGAATGCCTCGGCTGTCGCCGGCTTAGCATTACAATGTGGAAATTAGTTTTGTTGTTTTTGTTGATGTTTTCTTGATAAGAGCGAATGGTGAAAGCGAAGTGGATGAATATGAAACGGTCCATGCCATCAATAAAGTGCAAACATTGAGCACTCACTTCGGAAAAACAGTTTAGTTCCTGCAGTGAAAAAATGTTTTCCTCGCAACAACCTTGATTTCTTGGAGCCGTTGTAGCCCCTGGGGTTTGCTTGTTTTGCCTGCCGAGTTAGTCCAGAGAAACAGTTCTTTTAGATTTATTTTGAGTCAATCCAGAGCCAAATTGACAGCCGCATGCTTTAGCACTCGAAAATAAAAAAAATTCAATCCCACAATTAAGCTTCCCCAACTTCAGTACATAAAAGCAACAGCTTGAAATGCTTTCAATTGCGTCGTTCGTGGTTCTTTGCGACCAGAAATCACAGGAAGCAGACAATTTACGAGGATGTTTGAGAAGAAAGCTTCGTCAGACGAAGTTCGTCCCACTCAAATTCTTTTTTCGCTTTGATTCGAGTTTTGATGAATGCCAGGCTAATTTTCAAAAGTCTTCCTGGTCATGCTTCCATTTTAATATTCATAATTTTCCACTGCAAAATTCAAAGCACAGCTGCTCGTGCTTCCAAGAACGGCTGCGGACTGTTACTTTTCATCGCAAATGATTGCCGACCTTGACAGAAGAAAAGCTGACATTTCATTTGATATTTCATGCGTGGGTTGCATTAGACACTCTCGCTCCTCGAAACACGCGGATATTCCGAAGAAAGCTTCACCTCACCTCCAACCCGCAAAAGCACATCTCTGCCATGCTAATTCCTCTTCTTCAGATTTTCACGGAACAGATGAAGAAAAAATAATTCCCCGAAAAATTGAGTTTGAATAATTCACCCAGATTACGATAAGGCTCGAGTCTTTTCAAGAAGACTTTTTCAAACCTCCGGCTTATTCACTCGAATCGATCTCCATCTCACAACAAGGATAATATTCAAGGATTGCAATGATCTGGATTCAAGTTCGACTCGTGGAAAACTTTTGTTGGCAGAAACATTTTGAAAATTGGTTAAACTTAAACTTTGTCTACGCTGAATTCATCAAATTCGAGAAAATTTATTCATTTCTGGATAAGAAGGAATGAAAATCTTTTGGGAGTTCGTCATTATCTAATTTCCATATATCCTAACGAGTTTTCATTAATACGTTTTGTCACACTTAAAAAACCTAAAGATGATGTAATAGAGTTGTTGTTACTTAAAGTGCTGATTGAGAGAATGATTGTTTTTCTTAGAAACAACAAGTTTTCTTCTATTGGAAAAGAAATAATCTATCATGATGCAAAAGGATGTTGTTATAAAACTAAATAAATAGAAGTTTTATTAAAAATTCAAATCAAATTTTTTTTTAAAAAGGGAAAGGAAAACTTTGCAGATCAACAAAAAATGCAAATCATGGAGAAATGCAACAGTAAGTTGATCATCGTTTTCTTGAACCTTTATCAACTAATTTAGCTAATTCGAAGTGCAACAAATTTTAACGGAAAGTTACAATTCAAAAAATCACTTACACTAATGGAAATTGAGAGTTAATTTGAGAGAGTGTGCGTGTTAAGAGAGCGAGATTGTTCTCTGAAGAGAACAAGCGTCGAAAATGATAAAAGGATTCCGTTGAATTTTTTTGAAAAAGACCGCGAAACTTGACTGAGCGTCGACGAGAGTTTACCAAATTCAATGAATCTCTGGGTTAATTAAGATAGTTTTGTAATATTTCGTTCGGGAAATCAAAGCAATAAGAGTCAGCAGATTTCCGATTGGATTGCTTCATCAGTTCAGCTGTTTTATTTGCTATCCAAACTTTCTCATCGTCACTGACTTTGGATCTCGTCGACTTGAACCCGTTAACGTTTTGTAGAAAATATTCCAGACTAATGCTAGACGCTAATAAGAGCTAGCATTGAGAAAAAGTTGATCGGTTATGTCATGTATTGTTTTAATTACAGGAATTAGTTGAGAAGCTCTTAGCGATTCACATGAAAAATTGCTTTGGAAATTAAACGACAATCGAACATTTAAAATTCCGAAGGGTTGGCAATTTTCTCGGCCGAAAAGTAAAACTTCCCAAATTAAGCCAAACAATCAAATCTTGCAGTCTCACAGAGTTTGAAAAGCCGATTGTTCTTCGTAACCTCAGCATAAGTTTCGTTCATCCCGCGCTGAAAATATTTCGGGTTTTCCCATTCGCCGCCCGCCCTTCGTTTTCGACACTCAAACTCTGTGTTGATTCGTCAAAAGTGCAGTCAAAGGATCGCGAAAACATTAAAGAAGTCTGTTATTTCATTTATTAAGTGTGAACAAGTGAAGAAGCGTTCGACTAAGCAAGGATTTTGCGATGGAAAAGCGAGTTTTATTGGAAAAACGAGGTCGAGAGTCCAATCAGGTGAGAATTTCGTTACCATTCTCGGAATCTTGAATATCTCATCGAAAATACGTGGGAAACAATGTGTCCACCTCCTAATCGCATCCTTTCGAGATTCTACGGCACCGAGGCTGGGAAAAGCGCGTCGGCTTGCGGTATTTGAGGCGATATCGAGTGAGAGAAAATTGAATAATCAACAAATCGCGAATGAAAAATGCTTTTGATAAAACATGTTACCGCGAAAGTCGCTTTTCCTCCGAGCTCCGCTGGGCTTTTCCCTCAGCAATTCGCCAAGTCTCCCCGAAAACTCGTTTCGATAGCTGCACATTCACGCTTTCCATGAAAAATTTGGAGTGCGTCGCCCAACATTAATTGTTAATTATCATTTTTATCGCTTTTCTAAGACGACGAGGGATCGCATCGTTTCCTCGAAACCTGACGAATATCCCAAAGATTTCTCGCATATTCTCTCGAGCTTATCGAGTTCAAACTTTTTCAAAGCAACGCGCGGCATTTTTCTTCGCCGTGCACACAGACCGAACATAACAAAAAAAATCGCTTCTCAATCGCGGAGCTTCGCTCTTCAGGACACCAACTTGCCCTTCTTGGAATTCTAGCGGAAGTTCCAAGGACGGCAAAGCTTGAAAGTGCAAATTTTAAAATAGGGAAGCGCGCCATGTTTTTCTAAAAAAATAATAATAAAAAATAAGTCGTAGAATTTGTTGTTGTTGGCCCTCTCCTCACATTCATTCACCCAGCGATCTCATAACCAACGAAATTTTCCCTAGCTTTTCATCACCCTTAAAGTCCACTTTAATCAACGTCTTGTCCACCGAGAGTCGGCTCAGAACACTTTCCATGTAACATTCTTCCGATTCAAGTCACTTTAAATCGATTCTCGAGCGATTCCATGCGATTTTCCTTCGATTGAAAATTTTCCCATCGCGAGTAGAAGAAAAATGTTCGTTCATCCATTTTTGTTGAGAATGGTCATGGAGGAGAAAAAACGAGCGAGGGAGCCGAGCGAGTTAAAACCTTGTGTTGAATGAAAAGCAAAGATGCTACTATTCGCCTGTTGGTGTAAAACGCTCGACGATATGTTTTGCTTCGCTTTCGAAGAGAGAAAAGCCACGAGAGAGCCATTAAAATCGTGTAAGCACGCAGCGAGCGGCGGCCGTATGCGAGCTCCGTCAGACACAGATTGCTTACACAACCAGAGTTTCCCTCTCTGGCGAGACTGTCGACAAATCAAAATTCACTTTGAATTTATATCGAGCGTGGATCAACAGTCTAACGGTTTCGACTTCCTGTTTTATTAGATCAAAGAGCTGAACTTGGATAATTGCCGCAGCACCGCCATCGAAGGCTTGACAGACGAATTCACAGTCTTGGAAAAGCTCAGTTTGATAAATGTGGGACTCACATCGCTGAAGAACTTTCCCAAACTACCAAGCCTTAAAAAATTAGAATTATCTGATAACAGGTACGTCAACATCAACCAGTGGTGTCACTCTTAAGTAAAACTGTTTTTCTTAATTAGAATTTCAAGTGGATTGAACCATCTACTGACCAGCCCGAAACTCACAATTTTGAACTTGTCTGGAAACAAGATCAAAGACTTCGATGAACTGAAATCGTTGGCGAGCTTGGAGAAGCTGGAAATCCTGGATCTTTTCAACAACGAGGTGACATCAGCCGACTCGTATCGCAACAACGTGTTTCGTCTGATTCCATCGCTAAAGTTCTTGGATGGGTTCGACAAAGATGACAATGAAGCTCCCTCGGATGATGACGATGAAGTCAACGGAAATGAGTCAGAAGACGACGGTGAAGGTGAGTTTTACTCAACATTTATCTAATTGACATCGCTGAGTAATTTTGTGTCGCTTGTGATCTGATTTTCGGATCAAAGTTCCTGACGCTTTTTGTGGAAATGGAATTGAGATCGATTTGAAGGAGCTCGAAGAGCTGGAGCGACGGGTTGCCGCAAAAAAATTAAGACAAGCAGCAGGCGAAGCCTCTTGCTCGCAGTTAGAGAGAAATTTCGAAAAGTCGCTGAAAATCAGCGACGAAGCAAAAGCGCCTGAAGTTGTACAACGGCCGCAGCCTTCACTTGCTAGCATGTTTCTGGTCATAATGAGCATCATTTCGATTCTCAATCAAATCCACTTCAAACCTTCGGCACAAAGTTAGTGAATTGGATTTCAAGCTAAAGATCTAATAAAATTTCTTTCACTTTTAGACGATGACGAAGGAGCAGAGGAGGAAGATTTCGAGGAGAATGAAGATGAGGACGACAGCGATGAAGAGCCAGGATTAAAAGATGGTAAGATGTCTAGTATCACTGATCAAACGATTCGTTATTTACTGATTTCGTATTTAGTTTATAATGAGGATCTCGAGGAAGATAACTCTGACTGGAACGAGGTCGGAGAAGACGAGGAAGAAGATGACATTGACTCTGATGGTAAGATATCCAACTTTAGAAAGATGTTCATTCCTCTTCAAATATAAATCTCAATTCTTCCCAGAAGACGCCGATGAAACAGCTGAAAAAGTCGGAGACGCTGGCGGTGAAGACGCTGAGGGTAAGCCAAAACACTAAACCGCATTCACGTGACGCTAATCGTTTATTTGCAGCCGAATCACCAGCTCGGGGAAAGAAGCGAAAACATGAGGGCGACTAAACTCCTGAGAGCAGAGTTGCATCATCCTGCGAAGCTACCCCAAAACAACACACAACAGACAAAACAAGAATTAACTAAATTTCCCCCGCGCTAACATTTTCTAAATTGTTTACTCTTATTTCGATCTTTGATTTCCATTTTACGTTGAGATGAACGTAAATCAGTTGTGCACTCTGGCCAAGGCAGAAAATATTTTCAGCTTGTTATCTCGAACATTCTCATAACATAAATTTCAATTGACTTTTTATTTGATAATGAAAAAATGAATTGTCTTCTGTCGCTTTTAAATTTTCCTCAATTTCGGCAGAACTTTCAATTGTGTAAAAAAAGAAATTAGAAGTTAAGCTGAAGACAACAACAACACAAAAGAAAAGTTAATTACCCGATCTTGTCATACACTGAATAGATTTCGGAGTAACCGGAGGAATCTTTCGACGACCAGTTTTCCCAATTTCTCGAACACGCTTCGTCAAATTTTCCCCCGGAGAATCCACAGAAATCCATTCGGTTAGAGAAAAATAGTTTTTCACTTAAAACACGAGGAGAATCAACAATTTAAAATAATAAAAAAAGAATAAAAATGATCAAGTGAGCGTTTGTCATCTGTCCAAGATTTGCAAATAACTTCAATAAAGTTGGAGCGGATTAGCAGTCAGAAGCTCGACATTTCCATTTCCAGAATGCTCTAAGCTTGCAGCCTTGATGCTTTAATAGATATTCACGATCTAACAAACAGCTTCAAACTGATTTGGAAAGTTGAGTTATTAGTTCAATTCATCTTTTACTTTATTCAGTAAGAGTAAATTCAGTACAAGATATTCGAGCTTTCACCAAGTAATTTCAAAACATTTTAAATGCACCAGGCCAAACTACCTGCTCTATCCAATCAAGATACTCTGTGACTTTCGTATAAACGCCAGGAATGTCAGATCCACAACTCACAGTGAAGGATGAGACGCCGACTATGAAGAAGACATCATCGTGTGAAATGCGCTTTCTGAACTGTATTGGGCTTCCTTCGTCGCCTGTGTCAGAAACAAACCTGTGAATTCATCAAATGTTAAGCTCAAATAATACAAACCATCGCAAGGGCCAATGATATTTCCTTCGACAGTTTGGGATGCGCATAATTGAGTTCGTTGTAAGTTGTCAGGTAACTGAGACACAAGCTGAGACAAGCCTCTGTAGATTGTTCTACATTTTTCTAGCGTGATCTCTGATATGTTTGCTTTCATTAACCAGTTTGATCTCGCATTCGTGGAGATGCTGACTCGACCCCAACCTCTTTGAAAATATTTGAAGATTTCGCTCTAGACTCGCCAAATTTAGTGGATAAACTTACGTTATTTCTAGTTGCTGAGTGCGATAGAAAGATGCTCTTTTAGTGAATAGACAAGCTTGATTCGAAAATAAGCAATTCAGAAAGGCTACACTATTCATTTAGCTTCTACCTGGCTTGACAGACTTCATCACTTGTACCGTTGTCTCCATTTCTATCAAAGCAATGTCGTCATATTTTCTTGAGCTCGTATAATTTGGGTGCACGTTGATTGTTTTCACAATTAAATCCTGTGACTGGTTTGGATCGCCCTCGTCCTCAACTAATGAGACTCTTCCTAGTCTAATAATTTTCGGTTGTCGATTTTTGTTATCAACGCAGTTAGCTGTAAGTTTTATATATTACTTTTTTGTTTAGTTGCGAATCAGTCAAATTTACCAGCAGTCAGAACGAAATTCTGTTGACATATGTTAATGGTTTTTCGCTTCAAATACTCTATCGTATCTATATTGAATGCCTGGCCCTCACCTGACTTATTAAACTTCCACCACAGTCGAAGTAGAAAGAAGTTGCATCAACTTCATCTGCATATCCGATTGCTGCCATGTGCGGAAACTCTCCGACATCTGAAAATGTGAAACAGCGAAATACTTCCAAAAATTGTGATTAAGTACCTGCGCCCTGTCCATTTATAATATGGAAACTTAAGTCTGGAATTCTAATCTTCTTGATGATTTCACATGCCTCGTCAGATTTTCTGAGATGTGGTGGCTGTCGAGGTTGATCTAAGTTTTGTTTGGCATGATAGAACGTTACTTAGAATGTTTGACAAAAAAACCATTCACACCTGTTGTTGGCATTCTGGTAGCTTCACTAGCTTGTCCTTCATCTTTACAACATATTATTGAGTTTGTTCCTTGAAATCCACATTGTACAAACTGACTTGCAGTGATCTTTTTTAACTGCAAGTTATCTAGCGCCCATTTGCATGATCTGGAAGAAAAAACGAATGATTTTACTCTTTACCACGATTGGTAACTCTCCTCGATACCTGGCTAGAACGCACACGCCAGAACTTCCATCAAAATTCAAGCAAGAACTTCCTTCTAAATTCTAATCAATTTCATTCTTACAAGTTGTAATTTCTAGCAATATGTACCTTCAAGAGCAGATATGAATACACAAAAACATGAGAGATGAAGTCCAAACAACGCTTTTGTACTTCTGTCAAATTTCATGATTGAAAAAGTCGCGATAACGAATAAAGTTCACAAATTTTTGATAATCGAAACAACTCGACTGCAGCTAATTCCGTCAAATTGTGAACGGAATGGAAACTTATTTTCTCCGCAAATCGTTTACAACTAAATCAGCTCGGAATCTGAGAGCAAAATGATTCTCGAGAGTGTAGAAGAAACTGATTAGCTGGACCCCAGCCTGACCCTAGATTTCTGCACCGAAATTTATTGTTTCTGAAGGCTGGAAAAACCCAAATTCTCATTTTCATGTTCCTGGTTAGATCAGACAGCGCATCATTATACAAACTGCTGGCTGCGAGTGTGTTAAGTCTAAATGCCGACAACGTTCTCGCCTCCAATTATCCTGTTAACAAATTCCTTAGTCACGTTGAAACCTTCAAGGTTGCTAAGACATTAATCGATCAAATTTCGAGCTAATAACAATATTTTCTGGATAGCGTCACTCAGTTCTTCGTTGTGCTTGCTTAGATAAGGAAGTGAAATGTCGATAGTGAACATAACTTTCCATAATGAGAACATCTTCAATGCCGATTCGCAGGATGACAAACAAATTCTGCCACCAAAGCCCAAAATGTAAGCTCGATTTAGTATTTTCGCGTTCAAGATGAACTGATAAATTTATCATAAAGGTATCGATCGAAGTTTGAAAAATCGATTAAGGAGCAAAACAAGGAGATGAAGACAGCCAAACATTTACAACACCGCACATTTGGGTTCGCTGAGCTTCCGCTGCCATCGCCTGACAATTTCCTCAAGAAGGACGAAGGGATTCGTCGCATGTGCGAGCGACCCAAGACTTCCTCTCATCAACGTTGCACCGTTCGTCGTCCTCCGATCCCGCATCTCGACGAGTTACTGAAAACGCGATCGATGCAGAACTTGGACGAGGAAAAGAACTTCAAACTCATCAATATCAAGCGGGCAAAGACCGCGTTCCTAAGGAACAAACCTGGGCCGAAATGTTTTGAACAAACGGCACCGGTTTACATCAACGCGCCAAAGTTCGGCAACGTTCCACACTACTTGACAAAGATGAACGAGCGAATGCAGCGGATGAAGTTGGAGTCGAAACAACGGGAGGAAGAGATGAATAACAATCGCAACAAAGATATCCGCGTGATCTCACAAGAGGAGAAAGACAAACTGCTCGAAGGTTTGAGGCATAACTGGGAGAGATACGAGAAGGAATACCAGAAAATGTCGTTGCTAATTGATACCGTAAAATATTTTTATTCATTTAGCTAACAGGAAGCGACAGTTGCTAAGCAGTAACTTCTCTTTGCAGGTTCCCAAAATGATACGCAAGACGAAGCTGGAGAATAATTTGAAGAGCTTGGAGCGAGACATCTGCCTGCTCAACTCTAACCAAAACTGCATATACATCCTCCCAGATTAGTCGTAAGCTCGACAAGTTAGCTTTTGTACTTTAGCATTTGAATAAACTTTGTTTTGCACAACTGAAAACTTTCATTTTTAGAGATCAAATCTGCAGAGCTTTATTCAAGTTTCTTTGAGTATTTTCATTCAAAAAGCAAAGCAGCGACACAGAAAACCAAATTAAATACTTAAATTATGTGTTGCTTGGACCGGCGGCTTCATCAAGGAAAATGATGTCGTCATCTTCATCTTTTTTGCTTTCGTCTTCCGGCTCGACGTCGCTCTCTTTCGGAATCTGTCCAATAAAGTAATCAGCAATACGTCCGGCCTCGCGAAGTCCACTCAACAGGGCGCCGTGGACGGTTGCAGGATAGTTGCGGATGGTGTGCTCACCTGCGAAAAACAGTCTCGGAAGAGTTTTGTCATCTTCCTCGTCGACAGTGTGCTCGTCAAACTTCGTGTCATTCTCAGACTTCTTTGGTTTTACAGGAGAAGCAAGCAGGTCGTAATCAGTTCCAGACGATCCAACCTTTACGTAACTGTAAGAGCCGCGCGCCCACGGATCAGCGCGCCAACGAGTAACCACAGTTTCCTTCGGCTGTGGAACTGCTTTTTCACCGAAAATTCCTTTCAATACAGCAATACAACGACCCACGATTACGTCGTCCGAAACGTTCTCCATGATATGCGCTGATTGTCCGGCCACCAAGGTCAACAGCACTGGCAGCTGATAGATGTTCCAGAACAGGAAGAGCTCGCCGCGGCTTGCCGTTGTGCTTCCCACATGTCCAAACAGATTAATGTCCGGATCCCAGAAGACGCGATCAAAGCACAAGACGACTTTGTTGAGATTTCCGAATCCAAGTCGCTCGATTGCTGTTTGCTTCCATTGCGGAAGCTGTGGATCAAAACGCACTGTGTTTTCTTGTCGCGATGTCTCTTCAATGGCAATTTTCAGAACACCTAGCGTTAGTGTTGATAGGACAATATCAGCTTTGTGGATGACTTTGGAGTTGTTGGTCTTCAAATTTTCTGCTGTAACTTCAACGCCTCCATCGTAATATTTGATGTTCTTAACTGATGTATTGAGACGAATGTCCAAGTCCTTTGAGAGAGCAATCGGTACGCTCGAGTAGCCATTCAGCACAGTTGTGTGGTGTCCGATGAACTCAAAGTCATCATCTTGATCCCAGTGCTTCAATGATAGCTCATGAAGAGGAGTTGCGTTAGCAAACTCGAGATTAGCGAAGTGCCAGTCAAGGATCTGACGATCTTCTGAGCTCAGGTAAATGTCGCTCGGCGGTGATCCGTTCTCTAGTTCAGCGAGTTTCGTCTCCAACTCCAAATTGCGCTTTTTCTTCTCAGCCTTATCCTTTCGCTTTTTCGTCAAGTCTCGAACGATTTCACGCTTTCTAAACTCGATTTCGAGACGCTCCTTGTCGTTATTGTAAGACTTTTCACGCTGCTCCCGAAGATTATTTTCCAATACTTCGATATCACCATTGATGTCAGCGATGGCTTGCTCGTTCGAGATGACTTCTTGTTGATTCTCCTTGAAGTTCTTCAGATAATTCAGTTTCTTCAACTTGATCTTCTTCTCTTGAAGTTTTATCATCCACTCCATGGCCATTCCGAGAGAAATCGGCTGGTTGTCGGCGTAGTTGATGTCGAGGACGTGAGATAAATAGCTCGTGCCTTCAAGTATTTTGTTGAATTCTCGTTCGATGATTTCGTCTTTCATCTTTGAGACGAGTTTTCCATTTGGACCGAACAAGGGACATTGAGACTTTATCTTCTTGAGTTCCAAGTCCAGCTGCTTGGCAAGAATCGTGATAGGATTGCCATAGATGCCGGTGACGACCATCGCTCCAATATCGGCAACGAAATTGCCTTTGCGGAATGTCGCGATTCGACCGCCGACACGGTCTCTTGACTCTAAGATAAGAACCTCGAATCCGAAGCTCTGCAGCTTCTGAGCAGCAATCAATCCAGAAATTCCCGCGCCAATGACGATAATCTTCTCGTTGCGCTTCTCTTTCACTTCCTGAAGCTTGTCGAAGATGCCGAAGTTTATGTATCCGTAGCGCTCCAGGAAGAGGAAGATGCGTTTGATCAAGCTCGGCTTCATGTCGAAAGGTTTCTCAATGTTCTTCATGATAAAGTCGTACGTGAGCTGCTGTTTCACGTTCTCAAGCCACATCTTGAGGATTCTGTTGCGACAGTTCAGATATATTCGACGGCAGACCACTGTGCTGTTCTTCGTTCCGTATTCGGGAAATGCGACGACTTCGAATCTAAAATAATCGATGGAAATTACTCAATTAGATCAACACTCAGCAATCTCGCAACTTACGTTGTCATTTTATCGAAAGGCAAGCGCGATTGGAACGAAGCTCCTTCCAGCGTCGTCAGGATCTCATTAGGCTGTGCATCGTCAACTTCTGCTTTCTTTACCTCAGGGACTTCTTCCTCCTTCTTTTCACTAATCACTGGAATTGAATCTTTTCTCTGTTCGTTCTCTGCCAAAGAAATTTTGGGCTTTTTCTGTCGTAGAATTCGTTTTCCCTCCAACGGGTCTTGTTCATCCGCTTTGCGACGAGTGCTGGATGAATCTTCTTGATCAGACTCGTCGGAAATGACGAAGACGGCTTCAGGTTCCATTATATTGGCTGAGAAAGTTTTGAGAATTATTTCGACTCGCCGGCAAAACAAACGAAGTAGTTTAACACCACAAAATTTATAAAGACGCAACGATTCTCCTTTAATTTATTTTATCGTTTATTCTCAACTAAATTGTTACGTTCTTACTTTAAATTAATGAATGCGGTTTTGAGAAATTAAAATTGAATATGAAAAATTCTGAATGTTGGGAAAGTTTTTAAGTTTCAGCTGTAGCTGTGGGCGCTGCTGTTGGTTCGTTCGTTTCTTCTTTCTTGGAGGCTGTTCCGTTCTCTTCTTTCTTCTCAACGGCTGGCGGTGCTTCAGGTTTGGCTTCAGCTGGCTTCTCCTCAGCAGGTTTCTCCTCCTTAGCGGCGGGCTCGACCACCTCAGTAGCTTTGACTTCAGTCTTTGCCTTCTTGCGAGGATTCTTGAACGATTCTTTGTTCTTTCGTCCGTCTCCAGTCGGACCTTCGTCTTCGGAATCGGAATACTCGTTGTCAGGCATGATTCTCTTGTCCTTCTCTGATTGTGGAGCTCGCTCGTCTTTCTCAGCCTCGGTGTCTCCGTCAGCTGCACCGTCTTGGTCGTCAATATCCATTTTGATTCCATCCTCGGGAATGGGCTGAACTTGGACGCCTGGAGCATGCGGCAGCATTCGAAGGTTCTCAAAGAGACGCGATTTCACCTTTTCTAGATAGTCTGAAGTATTGAGATTTGTCATGTTTGACGGAGAAATGTGAAGTTTGAAATCGGGTCCGAAGTATTCGAAGTAATCATTGTAGGGAAGTTCGTTAGCAATCTCAACTCCGAGAGCGACCGATGTTTCGTAAGTCCAACAACGCGACACGTTTCTAATCGTGTAGCCACCTCCACCGAGCATCATGAACGGGAGATTATACTTTTTAATGAACTCGACACACTTTCCGTGACCCTTCACAGTCAAGTTGAAGCAGCCAAGACGATCGCCCGTAAGAGAATCAGCTCCGCATTGAAGAACGACGGCAGACGGCTGGAACGTTTCCATGACCTTTGTCATGATTGGAACGAAGATTGACTCGTAAGACTCGTCGTCCATTCCATCACGTAGCGGCACGTTCACAGCGTAGTATTTTCCTTTTCCGGCGCCGATGTCACGCAAGTCACCCGTTCCAGGGAAGTATTCGCCATACTTATGGAAACTGGCTGTCATGACTCGATCGGTTGTAAAGAATGCTTCCTCCACTCCGTCGCCGTGATGAACGTCAATGTCGATGTACAACACTCGCTGGTGATATTTTAGCAGCTCAAGGATTCCCAAAACGATGTCGTTCACGTAGCAGAATCCGGAAGCTTCCGACTTCTTCGCGTGATGTAACCCTCCGCCCCAATTAATACAAATTTCTGATGCTTGCTTGTTGAGCTTCACTGCAGATGCGACTGATCCACCAGCTGATAACTGACAGAACTCGTACAGACCGTCGAACACGGGACAATCTTCTCCGACGTTGAAACGCTGCATTTGTTTGCTGTATTCGTTCATGTTGTCAGGTCTGATCGAACGCAAGAAGCGAATGTACTCGTCGGAGTGGAACTTTGTCATCTCGTCTTGTGTCGCCTTGTGAGGACGATAGATCTCCATTTTGCGATACAATCCATAGTTGAGAAGGAGGTTGTGAGTCATACGTATGCGATGAGGTTTCATTGGGTGCCCCTGTCCATAGTAATAGTTGCCGATGTCGCCTAAAATATTGTAGAAACAGCACAGAGTTAGTTTGATGGTGAAGCATTGTCTCGAGAATTCTCATATTGAAAATTTTATCTGAACTGTCGCCACGGAAAACTTTGAGGCAAACGCTCACAAACGACGGTCGGAAGTTAGTCGAAGGTACAGTTCCGATAAAAATCAGCAATTCATCAAACACGAATAATTCGCTCGATTCACAAGATATTGATTGAACTCCATGGTTTTCGAGTACTTACTATCGTAGTAATAACAAACACGCTTCTTAGAATGCGGCTGCATCGACATTTTCACGCTAATTTAATATTTCGTTCAGACTCAAATTTCAACTTAGACCGACAGATCGAGACAAAGCAACAGTGGAAACCTTACAGCCAAATCGAAAACAAGACAGACCGTTCAATGTTCTCGGCAGGAACCGTTTGTAGAAAAGTTCTCGTCACGTGAAATAAGAAACTTCATCGTTTCTGTATTAATTCCACAAACTTGAATATAATCTAACTAATATAATCTAAACTATCCAACTTCGGAAGGCTGCGCTCATTAATCGCGACGCACAATCAGAGAAACTCTTTGCACGTGTAGTTAACAACGACTTCGATTGCGGTTGTTTTGCTATTCCTCATCCAGATAAGTTATTCGACTTTTATCAATTGGTACAACAACTCATCCGATACGTATCATGCGAAAGCACACTTGAATTGGAACAACTATCGAGCTTTCAGAAGCTTTTCTTCTCCTTGATTATGAAACTAATAACGAAAGTGCAACCGTTTGATAAGCCAGTCTTTAGCAACAAGCCCAAATTTGTGTAAGAATTTTTGTTACTAGTAAGTCGTCCGATACGCCAATCAACCTTCAACACAAGCTTCCCAAGGGAAAATATAGGCTGGGCACTCTGCCTCTTCCAATACGACATGTGCAGCTTCAGGGTCACTCCAAAAACTGAACTCAGCGCATCTTGACATCGTGTTTCCATAGACGCAAGTGAGAAATCATTGCATTTTGTAATTTAAAAACTGCTCAGCACGAAGCGGAGAAATTATCACCCACGCGTCGTTACTATCACAGTCCACAATCACCTTCATTCTGCCGAGCTAAATTTTGAATCGACTTTACTCTGGAAATTCGAATGAAGAACTGTTTATTTGAGCTTCCGACCTTATATCTGATTAAAAGAAAAATGAGATAATAAACTGAAAATGGATTAAATGAATGAATGAATGAATGAGATAATGCTGATCGTTTATTGCATTTGTTTTCATGCGATACATCCAAATCCTTCTCAATATTTTTTGTTCCTAATCACTTGAGCCTCCAATATTGTCGTTAGATAATTTCTGAGATTAAGTTAATATAATATGTAGATGTAATTTCGAAGCCCCGGAGAGGTGAAACCGTCTGCAGTGGGTGGAGGAAAGTTAGGATAATTGGATGAAGGTATCATCAATAACTCTCTACCAAAATGTTTAATTATTTTGTTTATGCTTTAGTCGTGGTATTCTAGCATATCTTTTGAAAATCGTGGGCCAACATAATGTGAGCCACATTTATCTACACACCACCACTGGCAATCACAAGACCAGCGCTCTCTTCTTCGCTCTCTCGCGGCTTTTGCTTTCATATAAATTGTGCAAGTGAAAATTTCAAATAGTATTTTGCTTAATTTGAGCCGATAAACAACGTAGAAAAAGCGCAATTTCTCCTAAGAAGTGGAAATCATCTGTTGCAGTGCAAGGTGTGAAATATCGAAGGCAGACTTTGCGTTTTCGCGCGGTTTCCGTGAGAAATTGAACATTACACAATTTCCATAAATTTTTTCGTGTTGTTCTCGACGGTCAAATCGAGAAGTTGTCCTTGGAACTGACAAGCCATCGAGTAAACGAGAGTATAACGGGTGATTGCCTCAGCATGACATCGAACAATTTCCTCAGCAAATATGACTCAATCGTCATCGGCACCGGGAACATTCTGGAGAATGAGGAATTTAAGAAGGCGAAGAATCCGACTCAAGAGGTATAAGAACTACGCTCGAGTGGAATCGCTGCCCTGCTTTTTCCCACAGATAAAAGTTTCATGATAAAAAAAAAAACAATTTATGAGTCAGCAAATCGCTCACGAATTTTTCACGTTTTCTCTTAGATGTTATTTTGTGTCAAGTCACGAATCAATGAGCTTTCGTCGCAGTCGGACCTTCCTGATACAAACGATCTGGTCTCGCTCCGCGAGGACAAACCAGACGAGAATGATCAGACAGATCAAGAATCTGGAAAGATCAAGATCGTAGCAAAAATGTTTCTCAATGAGTTTGCCGACGATTCGGTTGACGAAGGTCTCGAGCACTTGCTGAAAAGCTGCTCGACCACTCCAACCGTCATTCTCGCCTATCATCCAACGTCGCGAACCGACAGCGATAAGTTCATTTGGGCTGACAACGACACGAAGTCAAAGAACAACTTCAAGAGCATGTGGAAGAAGCTGCGTGCAGCAAAGAGCGCTGGTCGAATTGCGCAGCTTGGCATCGCCGATATGGACCTTGAGACCATTCTCGACATTTTCGACGATAAGAACTTCGACTTCACCATCCTACAAATTAACACTCAAACCTGTTGTGTCGTTCCGCCTGAGCTGCAGCAGTTCTGCAAGGATCACGAGATTCAACTTCTTACACATTCAGATCCTCAAGGTAAGCGCGACGATCCAAAAGCGACAGCAGAAAAAATGACATAAAAATTCTTTTAGTGATTTTCCCATCAACGTCTCTCAACGAAATCAACCTGAAAGACTTCAAGATGCAGTGGACTGTTCGCTACCTCGAGACTCTCGTCTGCCGCGGGATTCTCACGAAGAAGGGCTTCATCGTCCGTTTCAAGAAATCGCTCAACTAAATCAAACCGGGAGCAACTTCCTATTCGCATACAACGACACCGTCTGTTACATGATCGTCTAAGACCGTCTGTAAAAGAGCTGCATGATCGTTTCCTCGACAAATATTCTTCAATGCCATCACTTGGCAATCGCCCCCACGTCACGATCATTAAGCCTTTGAGCGTTCCAAATCGCAAGCAATTGACATTTCGAGGAAAGTCTCTTCCTCGATGATTTATGCGCAACATGTGACTGCACTTTGCATTTCTTTCCGCTGCTTCTGATGGACATAAATATTAAAATAATCACGAAAACTAATTATGAGAAATGGCGAGCGTGCGACAATCCGATTCTGATTTATCGTCACGCTCGGATTTTATGTGCAGCTCGAAGCGAGGATCGCTTCATTCATTTCTTTTATGCAAATGCCACTGCGAACGGCCGTTATCATCAATCTTTTATGCTGCACGCCTTGCACGAGAATCATTTACTCGATCATGTTGGAAGTTAAAGCATTTTATGTTTGTTAGATCGTTTCATTCTTTATCAATCGCCTCACGACGAACAGAATCAAAACTATATTTTATATTATTACATGTGTGTCTTAACTGAAGAAGTAATAAAGAATTAACTTGTTCGCAAACTGTCAAAGATCTTTTCATCCTTAAGTGAGAAAAATGAAAAGCGCTAAAGCGAAGACGAGTGATCGGCGTTTAATATTTGAAAGAAATTTAGATAATTAGCGTCTTTGGCAATTAGTTTCAGGCTTGCGAACATGCATCGCACCGTTTGACACGCTGTTAATTGATTGTGAAAAGCCGAGCGATTTTGTTTTGAGCGGGGAAATCCGCCATGTGGCCTTTGAACGGATGAAGCTTTTATTCTATTTTGCAATATTCGGAAACTCAATGTTCGTGACGAATATTTCGTCGATGTAGCTTACTGATCTTCTGGTCAAATACTCCGTGGTCATAAATAGGCAGGGATATGTAGCTCAGCAGCAAGAGCATCCAACCATCATCACTAAATTAATCTAAACTCTTTCGGACTCACTGGGTTTAATGTTTCGTTTTCCGTCGAGTTGATTTTCTGTCTGCTTTCGTTTTGGTGATTCAGTCTTCGTTCTGCTTTCGTCGATAAAGTATACAAGTGACCGGCTTTCCAGATTTGCAATCTATTTCTTATCTCCAGTTGAACCAAGTGCAATCGACTCTCTTCGATATATAAATTCTCAGGAACATTTCGCAATCACGAAATCCGCAAAGCTATTGACGCGAGTTTTACCAAAAATAACCAAAATGAAGCCAGATTTCGAGCGTTTACCGAAAAGCGTGAAACCATCGCATTACGATCTGCAACTTAAGCCAGACCTTGTCAAGCTCACCTTCTCCGGAAGCGTCAAAACTTCGATCAAGGTTAGTAGGGCCCAGTGAATTTGCAGTCTGCAGCGCAAAAGGGAAAAGTGAAAAGTCATCCAGACGTTCGGCTATAAATAATGAGAGCGATGAGTGTGTGCGCCGTGCAGATGTTATCGGCTAAGAGAACAACATGAGCTTCATCACGTTGTTGCTGTGACATTGAAAACCATCGTCCCGATCTGAGCCGGTTTTCCAGGCCGTCGTCGGCATAATCTTACTCGAGCCAAAAAGTGACAGGCGACACGATAAGAGAAAGATAACTCGCACCGCTTCATCTTCCACGTGTCACTCTATGTGTCCAACTGCCGGCAATCGATCGCTACATCCAATTCCGCTCGTTCTTCGACACGCGATACATCAACATCGCGACCTTGACCAGCCTTAAAGAATGTTTCGTTTCGCGCTGCTTTAGGTGAAGAGCAAGACGAGCGGCAACTTGCCGGTACCGTTAAGCCAACAAAACGTGGGAAGAGAAATTTGGAGATAACGGTCGGGTTTAGGGAACAATGAACGCACCGGTCCTCCTCCTTGTTCACCGTTATCCAAAGCCTTAAAACTAACTAGAAAGAGCAGCAACAAAAGGGCGCCCTCGTTTACCGTTGCATTTTACCGTTCCGGGGATTTTATTATTCTCGCCAGGTGCAATCTGAGGTCTAACGGGATCTTAGGGATCAGAACGTTAAAGCTTCAGGCACACTTGAAACAAGACGCGACGAGGCGACTTTACAACCAAAACAACGTCGCGTTAAGGTTCATCGATCCCGCACTGTGATATTTTCAGAGAATTCGTTTTCGCAACTCATTTCTGGTTTCGCTTTCAATATCAACTTTTCTTCTTCGTCGACGATATGAGCCGGAGAGCATCTCGTGATGGATTTCTTTTTGTGCCTTCGTTCACGTAATTTTGGCGATCACAGCGTCGTTTTCTATTCAATTTGTGCTAATCAGCTGCCACTTGAATTCATTCATGATTTAAATATTCTTTCTTTCTCACGCAATCTATAGATCAGTCAGGCAGTGGAGAAAATTACGATGAACTCGGTTGATCTTCAGATTCAGAAGGCGACAGTCAAGTCAGAAGATGGACTCGTCGTTGAGTCGATCGAAATCATTTATCTGCCCGAGCTCGAAGTCGTCAATCTTCTTTTCAAAAATCCGTTGCCAGTGTCTGCGAACGCCACACTTGAGATGGAATTCACGGGCGAGCTGAACGATAAGATGAAAGGATTCTATCGCAGCAAGTATTTCACAAGCACCGGCGAGGAACGCTATGCTGGTGTCACTCAATTCGAGGCGACTGATGCTCGCAGATGCTTTCCATGTTGGGTGAGTCTATCACATTGTCTTTGTTTCATTGCTAACGTTTCAATCTTATAGGACGAGCCTGCAATCAAAGCGACGTTCGACATCACGCTCGTCATTCCCCAAAACCGAGTTGGCTTATCGAACATGCCAGTTGTTAAAGAAGAGAGTCTTGACGATGGCTTAAAACTCTTGAAGTTCGACAGAAGTCCCATAATGTCTACGTATTTGGTTGCCGTGGTTGTTGGCGAATACGATTTCGTCGAGGGAAAATCTGAGGACGGAGTTCTAGTCCGCGTGTATACGCCCGTTGGTAAGAAGGAGCAAGGACTGTTCGCTCTCGAAGTGACAATCAAAGTGCTCCCTTATTACAAGGACTACTTCCAAATCGCGTATCCCTTGCCAAAGATGGATTTGATCGCTATCAGCGACTTTTCGGCCGGCGCCATGGAGAACTGGGGACTTGTAACATATCGCGAGACAATGGTACTCGTTGACCCGGAGAATACTTCACTCATCAGGAAGCAGAACATCGCTCTGACCGTTGGACACGAGATTGCTCATCAGTGGTTCGGAAATTTGGTCACGATGGAGTGGTGGACTGTGAGTTCAATAGTTTCAAATAAATTTTTCGATTCTCTGAATCAAATTCGTTTGTAGGAACTTTGGTTAAACGAAGGCTACGCTAGCTTTGTCGAGTTTCTGTGTGTCCATCATCTTTTCCCTGAATACGATATTTGGACGCAATTCGTCACCGACATGTACACAGCTGCGCTTGACGCGGATTGCTTGAACAATTCTCATCCGATCGAGGTTCCTGTTGGTCATCCGTCTGAAATAGACGAGATCTTTGATGAGATCAGCTACAACAAAGGCGCCAGCGTTATCCGAATGCTGCATCACTTCCTTGGCGACGAAGACTTCCGCAAGGGTATGAACCACTACTTGACAAAGTATCAGTACCAAAACACTGTAACCGAGAACCTTTGGGACTCGTTGGAGCATGCGAGCAGCAAACCAGTCGCCGAAATCATGCGAACTTGGATCAAGCAGATGGGCTTTCCGGTCGTCAAAATCACGAAGAATGTTCAAGAGAAAGGAGGCCGAAGACTCACGTTGGAACAGACAAAGTTCACAGCTGATGGAAGCGTTGACGAGAAATCCTTATGGATGATTCCGATCAGCATTTCCACTGCCAAATCGGCCAATGCATACACGACCGTGCTCGACAAGAAGGAAATGGAAGTTCTAATCGAAGGTGTCACTGACAAGGACTGGATAAAAATTAATCCAGGAACAATTGGCTTCTACCGCACGCAATATCCATCGCAGATGATCGAGCAGTTCGTCGACGCCATCAAGAATATGTCGTTGCCTCCGCTCGATCGCTTGGGGCTTCACGATGATCTTTTCGCATTGGTGCAAAATGGATCAAGCTCGACTGTCGACAGCTTGAAGCTCATCGATGCTTATCGCAGCGAAAATAACTACACAGTTTGGTCATCGATCGCGTCGTCGCTGGGAAAATTGAAGAACATTCTATCGCACACAGATTTAACAGAGAAATTCTGCGCTTACGGCATTCATCTTTTGGAGCCAATCGCACAACAACTTGGATGGGACGCAAAGCCAAACGAAAGCCACCTTGACACGCTTCTTAGGGCTTTGGTTCTCACCCGTTTGATTTCGTTCAAATGCGAGAAGACGTGCGAGGAGGCCAAGAAACGGTAGAAATCCTTGTCGATCTTCGATTGGATTATGTTTAATTTTGGATTCATTTAGGTTCTACTTGCACAAGGAAGGCAAGCAGTCGATCCCCGCTGACTTGAGAATGGCTTGCTATCGCGCAGTTTTGCAATCAGCCACCAGCGAAGTCTACGAGGAGATGTTGAATCTTTACCGTGGCACTGATCTCCACGAGGAGAAAGACAGAATCAGCCGAGCTCTCGGAAGCATCAGCAACGTCGAGCTGCTCCAAAAAGTTATTCAGTTTGCTATGTCCAGTGAAGTCCGCGCGCAAGACTCCGTCTTCGTTATCGCCAGCGTTGCCGTCAATCCCCTCGGTCGAGATTTGTCCTGGACTTTCTTCAAGGAAAACTGGAAAATTCTTTTCAATCAGTATCAGGGCGGCTTTCTTTTGTCTCGTCTCGTTAAGCATTTGACTGAGAACTTTGCGAGTGAAGACAAGGCCTCCGAGGTCGAAAACTTCTTCAAGACTCACGACTTTCCTGGCACCGAACGAACTGTTCAGCAGTCGATAGAAACCATCAAGCTCAACACAGCTTGGCTCCAGCGCGATCTCGCTAAAATCACAGATTACTTGAAGAACTATTAAAAAACTTGCACCTAACATTTCTTCAAACATAATCTTTATTGTACCGAAAGAAAATCGTAAAATAAAATTGCCATTCAAAATTATCAAACGTAAGCCGACGCTTCGTCGTGTCAACACATTGTGTAAAACCTTTCCATTAAAATGCAGAGAACACCGGGAACCGTTGAGTCAATATTGGCTTTCTCAATGTTTTTTTGTGTTAGGGTCGCGCGAAGTTTTTGGGGAAAACTACTTAAGCGCTTGATGTGGCTGTGAACCGATCAGTGCTATTGAAAATGATGAAGAAAATAGTTTCCACAACGTTGCTCTTGCTTTTAGGATGCTCGATGGTAAGCGCCGCACAGTTAGAAACCAGTGATGATCTTATGATTATTTCCTAGGCTTTGGGCCAGTCAGCGACAGCCAACGCTACACTCAACGAAATTCGTTCCTTCGAGAAGTCAACGCTGGCTGTTCTTTCTCGCCCTTTCAATGTGTTGCGAGACGATGTCTATGGACATTTTTACAGATCACAAAACACTTTGAGGATTGCTAGACAGGCTTTGTTCTCGTCGGCATCGAAGTTTCCTTTCTACAGTTTGACAGATGAAATGCGTCGAAGCCTCGTGACTAGATTGACATCGATCATCATTGACGTTATCGATCCTACCGTGGATTATTTACAAAAGGACTCAATGCTGCGTTACAACAACTTCATGAAGGAAACCACGCCGATCGAAACATCAGTAAAGCTTGCAGTGTCGAGACTACAGGAGCTGAAAGAGGCGATTGGTAGTGCGAACGACGACGCATGCTTGAGGAGGGAAAACATCAACGTAAGACGACTTACAACGATCTTCACTCCGGCAATTACCGCCGTCAACGATTGCACGCGAAACGCATCAGCGACTTATCGAGCTCCTATCAATGAGTTCACTCGCGTACACTTCATCGCTCTGCCTTTTATCAACCGCATCGTCAACGATCTTAATCAATGTTCATTCGGGAACCAAGAGGATTGCGTGCAAAGATTCCTTTCAAGATATTGCGAGGCCGAAACTTGCGCCGTGTCTTCCACAATGTAAGAATATTTCTTCACACTTGCTTCGCTAACTTTTTGTTTCCAGAACCGAGGTCAAAACACAAGCAGAGACGATGGTAGACACAGTCCAGAAAAGTTTCGAAGAGTGTTTGATGACGGTTGCATCCAAATTGCCGGAAGAGACACCATTCCTGGCCAACATAAGAAAGTGCCAGCTTCCTGTTGGCTCCGTTGACTCCAATGCAGTTTGAATTTGAATTTCCCGCCATACTTTGGAACAAAATGGAAAACCGTTTGAAAAATGTAAACAAAGGCAACTAGTGAAATTGCTCGGTGCAAACAAAATAAAATCTAATCTAAATCAGTCATGGCTATCGTTATTGGTTTATTATTGCGTCTGAGTAGTCTTTAGGCTGTGTTGTAACGTTAAATCTAAGTGAAAATCGTGAGGAATCGACTTTGAAAGGCTGACTGACCAGGCCTGAAACAAGTTTAGCAATAAAGAGCGAAAGAACGGAATTGACTCAGTCCTTTATCTAAACGAGCTAATCAATATGCAAGCATCGAATAAAGAGTGATAATCGCTTGCTTCGAGCGTTGGTCAGCCGACGAATTCGATTCATTGGTCAAGAGTGCAAGTTTCTAGTTGAAATTCAAGTTATTCGAGTTCCTAAGTCAGATCACAATGAAATTGTATCGAATTGTGCACCATCAGCGTAGTGTTTATCCAGAGGATCTCCTGCTTAATCCCAAAGAACATCCGACGATCAAGAAAGGTAAGGCTTTAGCTCCAGGGAAACTGTTCAACGCACTCGATTGACTGATAACATTCAACCTCAGGCGACATTGTTGAGATATTTCATCCAGAGGAAGAAGATGACAACGGTCAACAGAGGTGTCGACTGTTGCTACAAGTTAGCCTTGCCAAGGACTCTCAAGGCCGTGATTACGTTAGCGTTGAATCGTCAATCGCTTTGACATTCAACCTCAAGAACTATGGCGATGTTTTCATGCGAGTCATTCAAGATCCGGCAACGGTCGCTCTTGACAGCGTTGAGATTACTTTCAAGGATCAATATATGGGTCGCTCGGAAATGTGGCGTCTCAAGCAATTCCTTACTAACACGTGCGTTTACATCAACAAAAAGATTGAATACTGCGAGTCAATTCGCTGCCAAGGTTAGTCGACGATTCAAGCAACATTGAAGATGACTTTTATCATGTTCTCCTTACTAATTCGTACAGTTTACGAGATGTGGTCGATGGGCGAGCGAGTCGCTTGCGGTGTGATAAACGAAGAAACCAAAGTCGTCTTCCGTTCCAGCACGAGCATGATTTTTATCTTCATCCAAATGAGCAGCGAAATGTGGGACTTTGACATTCACGGCGACCTGTATTTCGAAAAGGCTGTCAACGGCTTCCTTACAGACTTGTTTGCGAAGTGGAAAAAGCTTAGCAGCAACCACGAAGTCACAATCGTCCTTTTCTCGAGAACTTTCTATGCTGCCAAGTCGCTGGATGAGTTTCCTATTCACATGCGTGATTGCCTTCAGATGGATTATCGAGGTCGTTTCTATGAAGATTTCTATCGAGTTGCGATTCAAAACGAACGGAACGACGACTGGAGCACGATTCTCGTTCAGCTGCGGCGACTCTTTACTGCTTATCAGGACATGGTGCTGAAATATCATGAGAGACCTGGCCTGACGGTCCCGCCAGCGACCAACTCAACAGCCGCCCAAGGAAACTTTCTCGAAGTTCTCAACATTTCACTGAACGTTTTCGAGAAACATTACTTAGATCGAAGCTTTGATCGCACTGGACAGTTGTCAGTCGTCATAACTCCGGCGACGGGTGTTTTCGAGGTCGATCGTGAACTAACCAACATCACGAAGCAAAGGGTGAGTGAACTTGATTGTCTTATCTTAATCTAACGTTTCGCTATTGCACAGATAATTGATAATGGCGTGTCGAGTGATTTGGTGTGCGTCGGAGAGCAGCCGCTGCATGCAGTTCCTCTACTAAAGTTTCACTACAAAGACTCGTCTCTCACGACCGTTGACGACTACTCGATGCCACATTGGATCAATTTAAGCTTCTATTCGACAAACAAGAAAGTTGGCTACTCGAGTTTCATTCCTCGGATAAAGCTTCCGCCACTTATTAAGAAAACGGACTACACCGAGAATGTCGACGAGATGAAAAAGTTGAAGGAAGAAATCAATTTCTATGACGATTCAAACACTGAATATATCCACAATTCTCTTTTTGATTACGACGCCTACGACGCTCAAGTGTTTGCTTTGCCCAACCATGGGAACAGCTCCATTCCGAGAACGCCAAGGACGAAGAAAACGTCCGTGCCGAGCCTCGACGGCCTTGGCAACTACTCGACATCGGTAACGTGTGCAAAGGAGTGGGACTTCCCAAGCACCAAAGGACACCGAAGGAAAATGTCAGATCCCGACATTCACCACACAAACTACAACAACATCTATGAGAACGATTCGACATCCTTAAAAGAATCTGTGTCCCAATCAACGTTGTCGATAGCGAAGCCGAAAAAGTCGCTACAAAGATGTGCAATCAGAAACGGACGAGCTCTTATCAACCCCTTCGACCCGTCGCATGTTACTATCAAGTTGACTTCGAACCGTCGTCGCTGGTCGCACATCTTCCCGAAAGGTCCAACTGGAGTTCTAATTCAGCAGCATCATTACCAAGCAGTGCCAACCAACCAGTCACCTGACTCGAGGTTCGCCAGAGACGAGTCATTCACGCTAGCGAACTCCGACGATTACTTTCACACGCCGGTTTGCCAAGTTGGCAGGCGACAGAAGCACAATTCCATCAGCAAGTCGTTTGAGAAATTCGATGAAGACTTCGGCCGCTCAAGCGCTAACAACACGCCAGTCGACCGCGTCGGATATTTAAATGAACAGTCGTGTGAGTTGGGCGCCATAGCCATGCAAATTGCTTTACGTAAATCCAATCAAAACTAATTTAATTTCCTTCACGTCAGTCGGTCCGAAGCGAAAGCCTTCAGTGATGACGTCGCCGTTTCTATCATCAGTCACTACGACGCCGTCAAAAACTTTGCTTTGGGGAGCAACTGGAGAGCAAGAATGGACGCCAGCCTTGACAACCGGTGAGACAATTGGGTGAACTTGACGAAAAAAACTCACCAAAGCTAATTATTTTTTGAAAACTTCCATCGACTTGCGTCATTAATTAACGTTGATACATTTTGAATGCTAAACAAATTTCCTCTAACGCCTCTTGATCCAAAGAAGTTTCCCTTCCCCGTGAAAACCCCCAAACTCTCCCACTCCTTCCATAAAACCCCAGCGACTCATTGTTGATTGGAGTGTAAAAACACAATTAATGTTAGTGGAAGTGTCACCACCCTCATCATCGATTAATAATTTCTTGAATACCCAAACAGGTGGAAACTTGAGAAGATTGCGAGCAGCCGCTTGTCATCAAGTTTCCACAGAATTTTCAGGACTTGTGATAAATAATAATTTTGTTTTTCTTTTCCCTTTACGCATTTCATGTGCAAAACAAATTGTGTTAATTTTCTCGATGTTAATTGTGACCGAAACGCAAAATCTTTTTGATCCCTATGCGCGCTCATCGTGCCGATCTGCGACATTGCGCGCTAACCGAAATTGCGATCGTAGCTGACAAGACGATAATCATAGGTCGGATATACAAAATTTTTGAGTAATTTTTACTAAAAGTAGAAATTTTCTTGGTTTCTTTCTCACGTTTTGTTAATTGGTGAGAAGGAAAGTCTCGATGTTTCGTGTCGTGAACATGTTGCACATTTATCAATCTTAAAAATAGAAGTCACACCTTTCTAACCACGTGCAAACTTTCTGTCTACTGAACAGTCACGTTCACTATTAGATGTTTAGACTTTAGACTTTGTGGTCGAAGAATAGAAGCAATGTGCACATTAGATCTCTGTTGATCACACGAGTGGACTCACACTCGAATATTTGTTAATTGATCAAGTTTACTTCAGCTTTTGCTTTTGTTTTGACAATGCTTCTAGATATTAATACTTGGTGGCCGGTTCAACGTAACATCATGTACTCGCACATTGGGTTCACCATTTCGCTGCTTGGCTTGTCGTAGTTTATAGAAATGTTTCTGCATGATGTCGTTAATCATTTCGTCGTAGCAAATTTTCACTAACAATATGATTATCGTTAATGATTCCTCTGGATGCTCACAGGTGTGGATTGGAAGTCGCTGACGATTCCAGCTTGTCTTCCTATAACGACCGATTATTTCCCTGACAAGCGATCGCTGAACAATGATTACGTTTTGTCTATCTACACACTGTTGCCTGATGACGTAAATGCTGATTTCATGAGACATCGAGCTGTCCCGAGGAAACCTTTGTCGACAGAGGAAGTGTTCAAGGAACTCGTGTCTCAGCGTTTGGCGCAAGGCTTCCAGCTCATCGTTCTGCCTGAACCACAACCGCAACCATCATCGGCTCCATGCTGTGGTGGTTCTATTCAACCAAAACAATCAGTTGTTGCTCCAGTCTCGCCTGAAAGTGTCAAAGAATATTTAGTGTCGATCGGTCGGATATTTCATAAAATTACTCTGTCTGGCTCCGAGATCAAAGTCACGCGCTACAGACCAAGACATCCCTACAGTCCTATAAACGTAGACTATCGCTACCGGTTTCAAGCTCCTAATCATGACACGTACGAAGTATCTGGCGTTAACTTTACAACGGAAAAGCTTGAGAATTTCAATTGGAACAACATGGATCAGTACATCTGCACTCGAGGCGATACTGACTTTTTGCTAACTGAGGTGAATTTCTGCCTGTTGCCTATATACCAATCTGATTGATTCTCTCCCACATAGCAAATGAAATACTGGCGATATCGAATGTATTTGCTGCCCAAAGACGATCCCACAATGAAGCGAATTATAGATGAGAACATCGAGCACTGTGACATTTACGTTAGAGACAATTCTCTGGCTGTGCTTAAGCAGCAAGTTGAGGAATTCCATAAGTTCGTTGAAACTCATCTGAACAAGATTAAGAGAGTTAGAAAGCCGAGGGTGAGACAAACAACTCAAGAGTTGTTCATCTTTTTAAAACTTAAATGAGTGAAGCATGAAAAATTAACAAAATGTCACATCGACAAGACTTTACTCATCCAATAATTTTCTCATCTTGGGTAAAAATTCATTTTCTCCTGCGCTCAATTCTGTCCAACGAATTTAGGGAAGTCCGACGACCCAACAATCTCATTTGACGAGAAGACGGCACAGCACAAGCACCAGCATTCAGTCGCGCCCGCCAGCTGTCCACAATCAGGTCAATTTTTAAACTTAATACGAACTACATCGTCTATTATCCGGCACGGAGCGATGGTCGAGATTTTCCTTAGAAAACTGCTTGCAAAATTCATACGAAATGCTTTGGATAGAAATCTAGTGTTAATTAGAAAGTTTCTATGATAAGCTACGAAGCATCAAAATTTATTCAATGATAACGCTCGTCGACTAGCGTTGTCATTGACTTCACTTGTTTGGATTTCTTGTTAAAACAACTTTTGTGTCATCCACAGACTCTCCAAAATTCGCCTTTTCGAGAGCGCGTCGGCAGCAATCGCTACCCAGAGAGATTACGGCCAAGGTTAACAGTCTTTATCTTCACATTAATTAGTTAATGGTATCTAGCTCTAAGTTGCACAGTTGTCATCCGCTGACACTTAATTGCCCCAATTAACAGCCAAAAAAAAAACGTGAATTAGTTTGCAATAGGAGGACAAGAAAGCCTTCGATTTGAAAGCAACATTTTGTCCTAATCGAACGATGAAATGTTTCAGATTGACTCAGACTGAAGATTCCAAAGCTGGTTAAATCCTAGAGGCTCTGAGGTCAATCCAAAGAACCGTTACGTTCTGGCAAGATGAAACATTTGAGCTTTCAAGTTGAAGGCTCATACATATGTTTTTCACGCACGTGTTACGCTTATTACACCAGAACTTTTTAGTTTGATTTTTCATGCTTCATTAACCACGTTTGCTGTACCAAACCATCATCATTTTCGTCTGGATTTTCATTTCGCTTTAGTCGTCGTTGCCGCTTCATTGCTTTTCGAAAACACCACAATCCAGTCCCACGCAATCTCCAATTAGACCTAATAGAATGCAAAAGTCTTTCAGTAGTAGTCACTTGCCTAGTCACAACAGGTTAGTCATTGTAGACCGTCGTTGTGGATGCTTTGTCAGCGATGGACGTCGTTTTGAATTTAGCATGCTCCGTTCTTTGTTCGTTGTTACGCCGATTTGCAAACCATAATTGATCATTAATCAAAGGTTTTTCTTTCTTTTTCTCATTTCTTTTGTCATTCCGTTCAATACACTTTTTTTTGGGATACATTTATTTTGAAATTGTAAACACAAAATTAGCTCAAACGTTTCAATGCAAAACAGATCTGGGTCGAAGATTGAGACAAAGTCGCAGCTCATGCAGCTGCAAGCAACTCTCGCTGAGAAGGCATCGCTTAAGGGAGAAAGCGAAGACAATGACGACTGGTAAGTGAAACTGTTGATCCTTTTCCAATTGAAATTTTTCATCGATAATTTTCAGCTTTGCTCCAGAACCACCAAAATTCAAAGCAACGTCAGCGATTGCGGAAATATTCGAGGCCTTCAAGCACCCTCAAACGGGCGTAAGCTTCTTGGAACCGCTTCCTAGCATGCCGTCGCTAGCCTTCTCGTCTTACGATGCAATTATGTGGATCTACTGTAGAGTTGAAGGAGTTATAAACCCCATCGACATTCTCGAAGCGATGCGATCGAAAAAGTTGATCTGCCATGCAAGCGGCGATATGACGATGCCCATCGTGTCAGGATTCTATCTTTACTACGTTGTCGGACAAGATGTCGAATCGCCAGATTACAGGCCGCCTCTTGGTGATCTTGAAGCGTTTGAAAACGAGTGGATGGAGGTCGAGATTCCAATGAAATACATCATCAACAGTGCTTCGGCTGCTCAAACTCCAAATGGACCGAATGAGACTGACGTGCCATCATTTCTAAAAGACAGCGTTGAGAGAAGAGGTTTAGACGGCAAGCTATACAAGCAATCACATTTGGAGATCGATTTATCATCGAAGAGCGACCGTGTGGAGTGGGGCCACGCACGATATCATCGACAAATGACACCAGGAACTTCCTTCGAAATCACAGTTCAATGGCTCACAGCGTCAGGCCCGATTGTCTACGACTTGATCTATGGTTGGATGCGAAAAGCGACCCAGTGTGGATTTCAACTAATGTAAGAACTTTTGTAACTATTCACTTGATATTTTTTAATAATTTTAAACTTTCCTAGGCCAATACCTGCGGATCCATTAGCAGAACCGTTTGTCGAGAGATCGGAGCCATTGCGAGGACCAATCTTTGTGCCTTTAAATATTGACTGCTTGGTGCAGAATCGATCGTACATGTTCGAGGACTTTAAGAAAGAGACTTGGGCCGATCGCATGTTGCTGTTCCAGGAGGAGATCGTCAAGCGCTTTGGATTCATTTCATGCTCCTGCGAATCCAAGATCGGTTCCAACGATGTAAGCGTCGATTGGCAATATGTTCACGTGACAGGCAACATGTTTATTCTCGTACCGACTTCATCGCATGGTGTTCGAGCTACAATGAGACGGCTAGGAATGAATAACGGCAATGCAGCCGTGCCTCTGGTCGGAAGTCTTGGGACACAGAAGCGACTTAAAAACTACTACCATGCTCAACAGAATTCGGCGCCGCAAAAGGAAAACTACATTTCTCGACATGTTCAGAACAGTTCGGCGGATTCGAAAAACGGCAGCGAAAATGGGATGAGCAACGGAAACAGTGGAAGCAGCCATAAGTTGGGCTTCCTCTGGCAGTGGAATCACATGATTTCTAACAAGAAGTGGAAGTCGCTGGTGATCAACGGTACCGACGAGATTTTCCAGCTTCGAATGCTGCGTAATTTCAGAGACTTCTGCTCAAACGCTGATGGCCGTTTGTTAAAGTTTTGGGACGCGTCGTGGGAGCAGAAGGAGAAGTTATCGATGATTAATCCAGCATAATCTGACGCTGTTATCTAATGTTTGAAAGGAGTTTGCTTAGTACAAAAATGTTCTCATTTTGATTTTTATAATAAAGAAAATTGTTTTCACATGACCTAGAAATATTCCAACAAACGCCGGCTTGAGTGCCAGTGCACTACAGCGGCAATTGTAACGCTTCAACGACTTAAAGCGAGAGCTAAAATAGACTTCGTTCCGATGCAAACAACTGTCTATCAAACGTCGGGAAGATAACGAGGAGAATAAGAAGAGAATGAATTGCGACTTGAAAGCTACTACTTAGTTACAGTCGTAGGAGTTTTTATCGGAACCTCAATACCTTTAGTTTTTGGGAGTTACTAAGATTGATTCCATTAGAGGAATTTCAGAAGTCTGAACTTGGAGTTTTTACCAAATGTTTTCCACATTCGCCGGCCCCTAAATACGATTGCGTCTCTCCAAACCAAATAAACAAAATTTATCATTCTCAGTTTAATTCGTTCTTTGCACCGCAAATGTCGTCGTTGAAGTTGAAGACAATTTTGGTAACTGGAGCAGGCCAAGGTAGGTGAAGCCGGTAGTGCAAACTGGAGTCGAGAGCCGTTTGATTTTGCTTATCTCAGATAATTAATAAGTTGACGATCATAGGTATTGGAAGAGACTTGGTTGTTGAGCTCGTGCGATTGGGTGCTAATGTTATAGGCGTTTCGAGGTCGCCTGGGCCTCTAAATGAAATCAAGGAACTGCTTAAGGGGAAAAACTTCCAAGCTGTGCAACTCGACTTGTCCGATTGGAGTAAAACTCGCGAAACGTTGAAAGCTCTCGATGTCAAATTGGATGGGATCGTAAACAATGCAGGAATCGCGATTATCAAGCCCTTCTCTGAACTGAGCGAGGATGACTTCGACCAAACGTTGAATGTCAATTTGAAAGGTAAATTCTTCGCCTCTTCATTCAACATCTCACTGGAATTATTTTAGCATGTTTCAACGTCATCCAAACGCTTCTTCCAAAACTCAATGATGGAGCGTCCATCGTTAACATCTCGTCACTTGCTAGTCTCAGCTCTTTGCAAGGCCACTCCGCTTATTCAATCTCGAAGGCTGGTCTTGATTCTCTCACTAAGAGTTTGGCAGTAGAACTCGGTCCAAGAAAGATTCGCGTCAACGCTATCAACCCAACAGTCATCTTAACTCGTATGGGCCGGGAAAATTGGTCAGATCCAGCGAAGGCTGAGCCAATGCTTAGCCGGATTCCACTCAGAAGGTTCGGCGAGGTGAAAGAGGTCGTGGATCCAGTGATCTATTTGCTAAGCGACCAGTCCAGCTTCATAAATGGAACACTGTTGCCCATCGAAGGCGGATTCCTTGCTTAAGTCAATAAAACCTCCCAGAGAAATGAACAGGTCTGGTTGATAATGAGTTCCGACTTTGATTTTTCTACGATTTTACACGATCTTGGTTTAAATTAAATGATTTATCCTTTCGCATGCACGGCACAGCTGACATTAAATCGAACCGAAGCAGGACAAACTAGGGGGTGGGGAAGATTTACATACAGGATTCAATATTCAAGAACATTATCTTATCTTATCGATTATCCGATGAGGAAAACTAGTTTCAACTACTTCACTGACATTTTTTCAACTGGGCGATTCGGGCGATCTACATTCAAATTTTTTCCTTAAAGATAGAAGCCAAGGGACACAAAGTTGAAAGCGCTTAGCACAAAGTTACTCGTCAAATTCTGCATATAATTTCCACGATTTTAAACCAACTTAGACGAAATTGACAAGACCGAAAAAAAAGCTGAGCTCTCGAGAATTATAATTTCTTGTTATCCGCAATTCCATATATCTTGACAGCCTTTGACGATCATTTTATGATATTCCAACATCGAGGAACAGTGTTTTCTATCTCAAATTACAATATTTAGTGCTTTCTACGATCACGAGGTTTTCTTTAATCCTTCGCACTTATTCTGATCATTAAATCTCACAATTTTAGATTATAAATTTTTCAATTCTTACTGACATTTTCTTGATTTCATTGAGATCACCTTTACATCTCTTGAGTGCCTTATCTTGACCACTATTGAGCTTCTAGTGAAACCGTTTTGAGCTACATAACTATTTTGTCGATTTCAGCAAAGTGAACAACGAGTAAGAAAAGTTCAAGAGCTGTAAATTAAAAATATGTATTAGATTTATTTTAAAGTGTGTCACTTGAGCAAACCTTTTGGAATGTTTCCATGTTGACGTCGTAGAAGAATCCGCTGTACCCTTTCATGTTCTGGCTCATCATCAGGATTACCAGTATTTTTTTGCGTTGTTTAACTCTCATCAAGAACCACGGTAAGTCGTACACTGCGGCGATCAGATTATCAATCCTTTTAACGACTCTTTCAGCCATCCAGCAAGTGATAAAAAGCTGCGACAATACGATGATTCCAATTACATAAATAGCAGCAGATGCTCTTATATCGATCGCCACTACTGTCAAACTTAGTGCAGTCATTATTGATTGCAAATTGAAGTCGGTCAGGAACATGTATTGAAGCAAACCGCCAGCTTCATTTTGCCAGTCGAGAACGCTGTAACTTGTCTCAACAATTTGCTTTAACTGCAACTCCAGTTCTTCCCTGTCGGATGACAAATCATAGTCGTGTCTCAAAGAAGCGAATCGGCATTTCTCCACAAGTATCATCAGGTTGTCGTGTGTCCAACAAGTGTGATCCAAGATGTGCAAGACAATAGACAGGAAACAGAAGAAGTAACCTCCCCCAATTACTATAAAACAAATCTGGAAATATAAGTTCAACAGCCAGTTGATTGTTGGGCCTTCAAACGGCAGCAAAGGAATTTTAAAGTTGAATATCAGATTGATTTCATTTGTCATCAGCAGCGGAGAAAAAACCAGCAACGTAATGCTTAGCAATATGTAGACGAAAAGTGTCATCGACCCGATGAATTCGATCTTCGAATAGTTCAGGACTAGCTGCCAAGCACAATCTGAGGTTCGCTGGGAGTCTCTGTTGTAATTAAAATTAATGTTTCGAAATTAATTAACTAATATTAATTAATTACTAATTAATTAATAACGTAACATTGTTCTAAAAACCTTTCCTCGATGATTCGATGCAAGATTGATGTAACCGTTTTCCCACAAGCCAACACCAGAACTATGTAACATACGCCTCGAGTGTTGAGCACTTTTTTAAAAGTAATTAAAAAGGAGAACACGCTCGCATTGTAACAATTTTTATCACTCACATGCCACATGCAAAATTTCAACTTGCACTGTAAGCTCCTCGTCATTCGGATTACAGAATCGCTCAATTGCATAAGCAACCGATGAGATCCACGCAATGACGATTATGAGAGCACCTGCAAAAGCACTAAGAAACAACGAAATAGATTTTTCTCACTTATAGTGAACATTCAAAACTTACTGTCTGGAAAGCTTTGTGCCGTTTTCCGTCGACACGTAAGGGTTGATAACGCAATGAACCCTCGATAGAAATTTTGCAACTCGGTTTAAGTAATTGCTCGTTGTCATCTTCACTGGTCACTGGCTTGATAAAAACTGAAGCGAGTATTGCAAGCAGGAAAAAGTGGACAGTCTGGAAGAAATTATTCAACAAGCATCACTTGCGGTAGAGCTTTCCATCGAATCATATAATTTTATTTAATGTTTGTTCAAGAGCTGCAATTGAACGAGCGGAGGCATAAGCGTATCGGAGTTTTTAAACTGTCGTTGAATTAATGAAAAACTAAGACTGAACTTTCATCAGGTCGTCACGTTTTCATCAGGTATGTACATTCTAGAGAAGGATTCAGTTGTCTATTGCAAAGCATGCAAATTTCTGTACATCGCGATGCATCGTACGATACAAAATGAAGCCTTGTATCTTCTACTAACAACGATGCTTCTTCCAACCCACATTCTGTCAAGAGTTTTCTCCCAAGACAACTTGTTTTCTTGGGCTTTGTACTAAGAGGTTGCATTCATGATGAGCTCGAGTCGTAATCGTCCACCGTATTTTTGTTTTTGAATTTTCCGCCTGTTCCACTTCCGGTTTTTGTCAGCTGTTCGTGTTTATTTCCTTCTGTCAACTTGTAAATACAAAAGTGAATTCGCATGAGTTTTATCGTTGACGCGCTCAGAGACTTTTTCCAGGCGATGTTGGAGTTGTTTAGTTTCGGGAAGAAGAAAATTTCAAACAAATTATCAATTTTCATCAAAACAACAAATGGGAAACCGTTCAGCGTGGACTTGGATCCGCAATGGAACATCGAGAAAGTCAAGGAGGTAGTAGCACCGCAGCTTGGTATGCAACCTAACGATGTGAAGATCATTTTCGCTGGCAAAGAGCTCGAAGACTCCACGAAAATCAGCGTAAGTTTGCCACACTTCGCTTTTAGAACGTTTGTAATCTTCCACATATTTTAGGAGTGCGATTTGGGCCAACAGAGCGTTCTTCATGCAGTGAAAGCGCGCTCCCGCATACAAACCGAAAAGCCATTGGCGAAGAGGCGGCTCGATACTCTGTTGGATGACGAGTCAGTTGAAGACGCTGGATTATCGTCGAAACCTTTCTCGTCAACTCTGGTCGACCTGCAGCTGAACGAAACTGAACGTAACAACATCTCATCGATCAACGTCGAGAGAAGCAAAGCCCATTTCTTCGTCCACTGTCCGGAATGCAAAAAACTGTGCCGAGGGAAGCTGAGAGTTCGTTGCAACATCTGCAAAGGCGGTGCATTCACAGTCTATCGCGATCCAAGCTGTTGGGAAGACGTTCTTGAGTCAAAGAGGATCCATGGACATTGTGAGAGTAACGAGATCGCGTGTGTCTCCAACGAACAAAACGATTTGCCTTTCGCCGAATTCTATTTCAAGTGCTCCGAGCATCCATCGGGCGGCGAGAAAGATTACGCTGCTCCACTGAATCTAATCAAGACCAACTTGAAAAATATTCCGTGCCTGGCGTGTGGTGACGTCAACGATCCGGTTATGGTGTTCCCATGCTCAGCTGGTCACGTTAGTTGCCTTGAATGCTTTCAACTCTACTGCACTTCTCGGCTCCAAGATCGGCAATTCTTTCCGCACCCTACTTTTGGCTACACTCTCCACTGTCCCGTCGGCTGTGAAAATTCCTTCATCGAGGAGGTTCATCATTTCAAATTACTGTCAAAAGAGCAGTACGAACGTTATCAGAGATTTGCGACTGAAGAATTTGTGTTACAAGCGGGCGGCGTTTTATGCCCGCAGCCCAACTGTGGAATGGGAATCATTGTTGATGACGACTGCACCAGAGTTCATTGTCAGAACGGTTGTAATGTGAGAAGCAGAAACTTGTTAGCTTAAATCGCTTGTCCTTAACCTTCATTCACAGTTTGTCTTTTGCAAGAAATGCCGTCAGGGCTTTCACATCGGCGAATGTCTTCCGGACACACCAGCAACCAACAGCTCCGATTCGTGTGAGTTTTCTGTGGATCCTGGGCGCGTTGCTGATGCTAGATGGGACGAAGCATCGAAAGTAGCTATCAGAGTAACAACCAAGCCTTGCCCCAAGTGCAGAACGCCCACGGAGCGAGCGGGAGGTTGCATGCACATGGTGAGTTTATTTATTTCTTGTTACCGCAACGGAAAATTATTGACTTTCCTTCTTTTCTTCGTCAAGGTTTGTACTCGAGCTAATTGCAGCTTTGAATGGTGTTGGATTTGTCAAACCGAGTGGACACGAGACTGCATGGGAGCGCATTGGTTTGGCTAAGGCAATGACTCTACTGTTCAAAAAGCGCATAATCAAATAGTTAATAAAATAAATGAGATTTTTTGATCGAAATTCACAATTTATCACAAAAGTCGCTCTTGCTCTTATTTGCAAATGAAGCGATTGTCGTTCAACTGAATAAAATCAGCATGCAGAATGTTTATTAATGAAAATTTCACGTTTCAGAGCAACAGAGGGCAAGGGATGGGGTGGCAGCGAAGCTGACTGGCGACAGTGAAACGATTCAAAAATCTGAATGGAGCGACGTTTTCCGTTTGAATGTCTTAACTGTTGCGCAACTTTCTTGTGGGGAAATTGAACTCCAAAGAAAAGTCATGCGAGGGAAAAGAGTTCAAGATGCGAATGACTCAAATTATTCCTCGATCGAAAAAGTTCCAGATTTCCGTTGAACATGCTTCGGCATATAATTGGAGTCCTTTATTAACACACTCTTGGAAAAAATCAATGTCGATGCTCGTCAAAACTTTACTAAAACTCATTAATTGCCGAACAGAGTTTTCAAAGTTTTGCTTCTTGGTAATGAGTTGGTTGAGCTTCCCGAAAGTAAAAATTCTTGGAATATTCGACACCGAGCCCAGAGCGGAGCGATCGATAAATGTTGATAACGATTTTCATGGAACTTTTTCAGTTAACAAGTTCTCGATTTGACAAACAAACTCTCGAGAGCATAAATTCTTTTCCGTTCCGACGAGAATCCGATGGAAATCAATTTTCCCACGCGCTACTTAGTAACATTTTCTCCCCTGTCTGTCGAAGGATGGGAGGAATCGCTATTTCTCAAATCATTCAGCTGTTTTCAACACATGCAGAAAGAACGTGAAAATGTGAAAATCGCTTTGTTGTTGCTCGCTGCGAGAGTTTCCGCTCTCCCAACAATCAGACAGTGTGAAAACCTTTTTTTCATCGACGTTTGCTCTCTCTGGTGCGCTCTCAACTCGTGGGTGGGTGGCAGCAGCAGACTCTTCAGGAATGTTGTTTGCAAAGTATGTGGATAATGAAGGAATATGGATTTTTCATTTACCCCGAGAGAAAAACTCTGTCGACATTGTCAGGATGTGGTGGGCGGAGGTGGGCGAACGAGAGAGTAGATGGATTGATAATTTTATTACATGCCGTTCACATGAGAATCGATGCAGAGAATGGAGTGACTGCGAATATCGAAAGCTTTGTTGGTGTTCGCAGCGGGAAAAGAATTTTCCAAAGCTTTTACACACATTCAACAATCTTCATTCAATCGCCCAACAATTCCGAGCGATGGGGAAAGAGAAGTGGAACGTGTGTCGGTCTGTGTGCTTTCTCCACCCTCACCATGAAATATCAACAAAACAGAAGCTTTTGATTCGCATCGCAGTCTTGCAAGGGAATTCGATTCGACAAGATGTTCTGTTATCGCGTCGCGAGCTCCGCTAAATCGCATCAACCTTAATCACTCTGTCAATTCCGAACAAGTTTTAAAGACGAAAAATATAAAGTTTCGATTTTGTTTTAAGCGATTTGCTAAGTGACCGAAAGTCAAGGTAGTTTGTGCACACGTGTTACAAAGAAATTATTGAAAGTTGAGCGTTTCATGTGAATCGAAAGAAAAATAAAGTTTTATAATAGAAAATTAAAGTGTAAGTTGGAACGAAATTACATGCAAACTTTCAAGAAATCAGAAAAGAGCGGAGTGAGGAAAATAGGAAATTCTCCAGAATCATTCGGGATAAAGTTTTTTCTTTGAAGCGTTCCCCTCAGATAGTGTTTTCAACAAGTTTCTCTCTTGCCTTCCTCGGCTGAAACAAATTTACTGAAGGGTTGGCGGCTGATGTGTGCTTGGCAATGTTGAGCTTCGCACGACGCTTTTGGGAAACCTTTCCGTCCTCGTTCGATGCGAAAATTTTCGCCCTGAAAATGTAAATAAGTTAAAGTTTATTGAGCACCCTGGACTCTTCATTCGTTCGTCTCCATCTCGGCTGTGTGTAAACATGTGTGGAAAATCAACATTAATGTTTAATGAATCGATTTATGCTTTCATGTTATGAATTTCTGCCGTGTTCGTAACATTCATGGTTGGGAGCTCGCAAGGGTGGAAAATCAAATCAAAAAGTAAATTTGGTTACTTGATGTGTGAAGAGGTCGGATTATGCAACCGTTGTTGATAAGGATTCTGCTGGAGGCGGTTTTTTTTTCAAACTTTGCTCTCTGTGACTCTTTCGATTGTTGACGCCACAGCACTCGACAAACTTCAAATTCGAATTCATGAGCACGAGTGGGAGTTGATGCAACTTCAACATTCCTCATTGAAGCAATTGAATACTATCCTTCAAGCTTTATTGGTTTCTTTTCTGAAATTTTCAAATCCATCTGTCTCATTCTACTCCGAGATTCGCATTCTATTTTGCTATGATCCATAAGATCTTTCTATGGAGCCATTTGAAGACCCCACCGAAGTGTCCACAGGATATTTTTCCGTCGCAATAAAGTTACATAAAGCATGTTGAAGGGGACGAAGGACATAAAAGAAAGCTGAGAACTCCCAAAAGGCTTTGTAGGAAAGGAAATGAAAGCATTGTGCCCGGGTTCCTGTTTTCAGCTTCTTCCCTTCTCTCCTTTCGTCACTTGCACCAGCAAATTATTGATTATTACATACTTTAAACGGGTTTTTTTATGAAGCGTTGTGCTGTTGCAATTTTCCTCCTTTTTATTTTGAACGTTTGCGTACCATGCTCGTCGCATATCGATCTGACGGTGTGAGGACGAGCTTGCGTTGAACAGCATCCAAGCATAGGAAATATCATTGCGTAAGAATATTGCTGTTCAATTGTAATTTCTTTTTACGACCTCACTTGCTACGCCATAAATCGCATGGTGTCGAATCTTCGCTATCTTTCATACTCTTTAAAAGACGACAGAACAGCGGAAAACATTATTCCAGACTATAAAAAATGTTCGAATCTCATAGAGTTGGCTGGAAATATGCTTTCACATGCTTTCACACTTTTCATTTGATCCGGCGAAATAAAACTTCCCTCCGTCGAAACGGCTTTCGATTCCAATGTGTGCTGTTGTACAGATGGGCATGAAAGCAGAAAGAACGCAAAAATTTCAGCAACAACAATCGGCGATGTCGGGTAAAAATATCGAATTTTCCTCCGTTATCAAGTCTAGTATCTCGTACATTGTGCTTGAAACGTGCACAATTCTTACATAGAACTTCGCTCGCTTTGCGCATCACGTGTAGAGCTCGGTTCAGCTCCGAATTCGAGTTAAAATGTATTCCTTTCCCTTCAATGTCCCAACAATGAGTTCGGGTAGTATATAGAAAATGCCAACAGAGGGAAATCTATCTTACGAGCCGGAGAGCGAGAGAGTTGGAAGTCATTTTGCTGTGCCAGTGTGCGTGGGCGGGTGGCTCGTGTAAATGTAAAAAAGTGTTTTATAGATTTTTTCGCCTGAAAGGAAATCCCAAACGAAACAAAAATGAGTCGTTCGACTCTTTCTCTCGCCCAGCCGACCACCCACGCAAGACGACTCGATAACTTTTCTATTTGATTGAAAATTAAGCAGCCCAGAAATGAATGACGGAGGGAGGAATTTATGACGGGGCTCGCCGAGAATTAAAAGTTTGTCGTTGCTCTTGCTGCCGATGCAAAATAATTATGATTTTCGTGCTTAGGGCTCGCAGCGCCTCGCTTTTTGCCAAAGATTTTCTTCCTTAGGCATTGTCTTGCTGCCCCGGAGCTTTGCCTAGAGCATTGCTTTGCATGCGGCCTGCTTTCGGCAACACTGAAGGAGGAAATCTTTATCGATTATTTCGTAATATCCTATCGACAATGCTTTCTACTTTCCTCCCCCGACTCCAACTCGTTGGAGATTTCCCGGTCTTCTCGCCTCTTGACTCGAAAAATTGTTCGCTGCAGACAGCAAAGCGGTGATGAACACTGTGGAACCATGGCGAGTGCAAAGAGCGGAAAAGTTCATGGGAAAATCAATGCAGCACCCCCAAAAAGAATCTCGCTCTTTTTCACGGTTGTTACGATTCCGATGGTGTTAAACATCAAGTTTAACGGAAAAATCCCTTCTCTCTGTTGTTGCGTTCCAGCTCGAGTCTTTGCTGTCATAATATTTCGACAAAAGCATTTTCGTTGAGGGAGATCTCATGCTTTGTTCGCTTCTATATTATTCGTGACTTTGCTCCGCGATGCAGACAAAATTTCCGCCAACACATTTGGGTGTTTGATGCAACTGAGATCCAAACGAAGCTTAGAGGTGTCTGTAGAACGATCTTAACTCGTCTGTACGCTTTCGTCGTTCGATGATAATCATACGCCTAGCGAAACTTTGTTGATAAACTTTGTTCAAGAACTCGTCGAGTTCAACTTGGGAATCTTTAATCTAAACTTTTCATTCGATCACTCCGCCCACGATCTCGTCAGATTTCTAAAACAAATATTAACTTGTGATTCCAGTTTATGTGATTGTGAGCTGTTCTGGAAAAAGCTCGAAAATTGAGCTGCGAGAGGAAACCAAATTAAAACATCAGGGACGTGACAAATTAATCAAACGAGAAGTGTGTGTGCACATGAATAAATTAAAAACGTTTGCTCCTTCGACGTGGCGCAAGCTTCGAGTTATGACATTCTCATCGGCAAATCGTTTGTCGCGCGAGCTGTACGGCTAAAAATAAGCTTGCTCAGGTTTAATCGAAAGCCTCCAACATCGTAAGGCCTAAAGCTATCAGGACGACATCAACGAAAGAAAATGCGCTGAGCGATGCCTCGAGGTTTAAAAAGTTTTTCCTACACTCACGGTAGTAAACATAAATACGCGGCAACCATAGGGAAGTAATCGATGAAAAACAATTTTCCCAAAATATAAAACGAGGAAAGAGTGTTGAAGTCATCGCCATAAAAATACATGAACACATAAAAAGTCTAATAAGTGTGTTAGTTTCCCCGTTCAGAGAAAGGCTTTTCGCAAATTTATCGATTTCCCAGTCTGAGAGTCCAAACAAGCGATTTAGCAAGGACATTTTCGAGCCAGCTGAAGAGAAATTGATTGAGATGGATTGCTATTCCCAACACCCGACCCATCAAACCTACAATAACAATGGTACCCCTGGCAATCTTCCTTACTACCCAGGGAATTACAACAGCGCTGCATCGATGAGATACGCTCATGCAGAAAGCGGACATCAGCAGAACTGGATCGACGGCTACTCTCGATATAGCCAAAGCCAACATCATCTTAACGGCCATGGGAACTTTTCGAGTGGCTTCAACGGGCACTACGGTTCGATGCGGGAAAACTTTCATCCGAGCAACGAGGGACGGGAGCAATTTTATTACCAAACCGCCCATCAAACGTCGTCAGGCTATTATGGTAACCATTCGTATGACTCATATCGCAATGCATCATCGAATTATCACTATCATTATGGCACTGCAAGCAACGGTAACTATCATCAGTCTGCTTCGCATCCATATTATCAGCCGTCGTACAATGCTTCGCCGGAGCAATTTAATCATCGATATTATCCAACTCCACCTCCATCTGCGCCACCAAGAGATCTATTCACGCTCCCGCAGCAAGCTGAGCGTGCTCCGAACTACATACCTTCCGTCGACAGCGAGAAACTTAACGAAAGAATAGTAGCTGACGCATGTAAAAGCTCCTCAAATGACCAGTCGATGCTGTCGTCGCCTAAGGTTGCACAAAGCCCAGCGGAAAGTGTAGAAGTTGATAGGAACTCGGAAGTTCAACAAGCAAAAATAGAAGAATCATCGTCGGCAGTTCACAGAGAAGGCGACAAGCCAAAATTAGATTGTCAGGGCGAAGGCGTAAAAGTCGAGAACCACTTAGATAGCAAAGAGTCAAAGCATGAAGAAAATCAAAGCTTGCAACCGATCTTTAACCATACTAACCAGTCAAATCAAAGCCATCCATGTAGTGAGCGACTAGCAGAAGCAGAAGGAGCACAAGACTCGTCCATTGCCGAGGCGGAAAACTCGATTGCAACAGGTAAGCAAAAGCGACAGAGAAAAACACGCTTTCGATTTTCACGAGCAAGAAGAAGAAGTTTTATTCGTTCCTTTTGTGTTGTCACCATCGAATGGAAATTCTAAGAATTAAAGATCCTTAAAGCCATTTATTGAAATTAAATCGACGGAGCGAGAAAGCATTTGAAATGAGATTTATGTTTGAATAGAAAATCGAATAATTTTTCCATTAGACTTTGCTGAACAGTTCGGCAAGGATCAAACAACTCTCCCCTCCTCGTTCGAGGGCATTTCACTCAAGACAAGGCATGATTGAATCGCTCCATCGCATGATGATTTAAAGCTTATTGCCCAGAGGCAAGCTTCGAATAGTTTCCGCCTAATCGAATGTTGTTGCATGAGGCTCAACAAGTTTCCGTTCGTCAGAATTGTTTTCATCGTCCGAGAGCTATCACTGCTATTCGAGATTAACATGATGTCATAGCATTTTTATGTGGAATCATCACAAGCGAGAGAATAAAATAATTTGTTGCTGTGGTCCTGGAGCTTGAACTCCGAGCTGATGCCAATTGGCAATGGAAGCGAATCAAAAAGTTTCAATTGCATTTGCAAATGCCTTTCAAGCGGAAAATTAAGAAATTTCCTGCTTATTTCGTCTCTCCAGGAAACCAAATTAAATTGAGTCTCATCCGTCTTGAAATGTGAGTTCTCTTAATTACATTTCCCCGTTGGTGCTCGTCCAACAGAAACTCCCGTGAAAGATCGAAACTGAAAATGCATAAACTTTGCAAATGAATTTAATTTTATAATTTTTATTTCGAGTTAATTTCAATCATTTTAACAAACTTGTGTCAAACTTCTTAAATAAAATAAAATGAGATACTCAAACGTTGCACCTGACATTCCAGATTATCTCTCGCAACAACAAGCTGCGAAAGACCTCCAGAACAATCGGCTACGGAAGTCTTTCAAAGAGAAGGACAAATCCGGCAAGGACAGCAGTGTCAATCGCAAGTCTTGCGATGTTAATCCCAACGTGAGTATCAAGTTCGACTTATTTCAACCAATTTCATTCCAATAAATTGCTCCTTATGATGTTAAACTGTTCACGGAGACTCTTGTCGCCGTCGTCATCAAGAAACACGCTTTAATTTCTCAATTTCCTCGTCATTAACATTATTCCAACATTGTTACGCCTCAGTTGATGAGGCACTGGAGCGTGAAACTGTAATCACTTCTACTTAACAGTTGAAATTATTCAATCGAAAGGAAATGAAAATGAATAAGGACGTTCGCGTATAAATCAAGTCGTAAAAATGCAAATTGTGACTTGAATTGAAAAGTCAGCGAGTTTTGTTTGGAGAGTTCTTATGAAGCTTTACGAGTTTAGCTCGAATAGTTTTTGGGTTTTGTTATTGTTCAAGTTTTCTCCAAGTTAGAAACAACTCAAAGTTCGTTGTTGCAAAAGAGAGCACTGTAATCACAATCTTCTTTAAATTATATTATGCCGACGAAACCCGAATTATATTGTGCGAGCCATGGAAGCATTCTGACAAAAAATGACAGTGGTTCTTAATGGCTAGACCGCCTTAGATTCTAAACAAACTAAATGGCAATGTATGGAAAGTCGAATAGTTTGACAGCCTCACACTACTCACGCCAAATTGTGTCTAATTAAACAATCTCAACACACGAATCACGTTGACCTGACCAACTGATTAAATATTCAGCAGTTGATTATTTTGGATATTCCTTGGATCATTTTGAGAGCTTCCAGTAAATAAATCGATGCCATGTGTTAGACCGCCCAAGTTGAGAGTGACTCCTGAATTTCTTTCTACTTGAGTGAATTATTCAGGAATTCGTTCGAATGATGACGAACCACTAAGATAAATAGACAAATAAGTTTCACGAGACTCAACGTTTTTTTTTCATTCATGACCTCATTCGTCTGGGGCTGCGAAAATATTTAATTAGCTGTTCGAAGCGCGAAGAAATTTTGGCTTTCAGAAAAACATTTTCTCACCGTCGGTCTCAGTTTTCAAACTAGAGTTTGAGGCTCAAGTTTCGTGTCGAGACTTCGTCTTGTCCCGACAATGTTCAGGTGGTTTTTGATGACGTTAGCTTTGACTGGATTGCAAGTGAGAATAACTTGATCAGAGATCAGAGAAAATCGAGACGAGTAATTACATTCCAGACGAGCTTATCGCAATCGATTGTCCAGAGGGAATATTTCTTTGGATTATCGCAGCTGGAAGAAAGTGTTAAGGTCTTGCAAAACAATTTCACAGAGGCTGAAATCGCTTTCGTCTCAGATGGGATAAACGCTATTGTGTCCTTCGCAGACAATGTGACGATTCAATCAAGTGAATTGTTCGAGAAGTATGGATTTGTTGCGGTCCCGAAGCAAGTTTATTTGTTCGTTTGGGAGCTTCGCACTCTTATAAAGAAAGGAATCGAGCAGTTGATTGAGAAAAGCTCAGCTAATGAGATTGCTCAACGTGCTTATCAGCTTTTCGACAAGTTTTCTCTGAACTTGAAAAATGTGTTTGACGAAGAAGTTCAAAGTGTTCAGAATGCTGTCGAGCTTGATGACGGACTTGAAGAATGCTGGGAAGCTTACAAAGTTCCAATTCTTGAGATAGCCTTTGAGGTCGTGCAAGAATTCGGTCACATGGTTGATTCAAGAAGGGAAGCTTTGACGACAAAGTTCAAGCTAATGAACCTTGAGATTTCTCTGAGCGGCGGCCAATTAGTTACTGATCTGTCAGCAAGCTATCCATCTTTGTTGTCAGCACGTTCTGGAGTCAAAACTTATGTGAGTCTCAAAATAATTGCGCTCCAACAGCTGTTTTATAGAATCAACTCCTTATAGATCAGCCGCAATCAAGTCAAGATTTTGAAGCAAGCTTCTGTTTGGTTCAATGAAATTGCCACTTCACTGCAACAAGCAACTGGAGAAGTGCAACTCGACTCAGAAAAGCTCGTTCGTGATGCCAAAAATCGATTCGAGGAGTTGAAGAGTGAGATAGAGGACTGCATCGCTCATGAATGAACCGCTTTATTGTGTTTGGTGTCATTTGATGTTTGTATTTACTCAGGTGAACTGGAAAATAAATTTTATCAAAACACAATTGGGTGACGCGTCGAGAGACGAATTCCAATGACTAACGAGAAATTTCCCGAGCAATGAACATGTCACGTTGCTCTCAGTGATGTAAAATGTTTAAGGAAAAATTATAATTTAAATTGACACGTGTCTCACAGATTGATTCGCTTCGACAGCTTAATTAAATCATTGCGAACGTTGGGGATCGAAATCACCATTTGATTAGTAATTCAATTTGTTTATGCTAATCGAACGAGCCAACAACTTTTCTACCTCCCGAATATGGTGCCGTTCAACATAAGCTTTCGAATCGTTAAGATCGCTTATGATTGTTCTCCGTGTGTAATGAAATCACTACAATTAAAGCTCGGAGCGAGCAGCTTTATGAATATTTCAAGACTTTGCATAACTTTTGTATTCATAGGGAAATTCGCTCGCTCATGCAACAACAATCAGGGCGAGCTCTGCATCCTTTCGTTGTCTTGGATCTTTCTCTACATAAATTTACATTATTTAGGAAAGAGCGAAATGAAAGCTTTAAGACATTTTTCATAATTGTGCGAGCGTCTCTAAACAAAAATTAATGGAAGACGCGGAGCGCGGGATGTTAAACTTTTTAATCCATTCTTCTATAACTTTTTCCATGAAAACAATTCATGAGCTGCAAAACATTTTAAACGGATTCTTACATAAATGAGAAGGTAATCCTCCAACCGCCCCTAAGAAATTGTGTTCCTTCGAGCTCTGACGTTGAAGAGCGCTCTCGGAATTCTTTTGTGCTTAATAACAAAGCATTTTCTCCGCAACAATGTTATTTATTAAACACATCAAAAGTTTGACACACGTAAGCTTATTGAGCCTTTGCTCTAGTCTCATGGTACGACCCGCTTGCTGACTTCAATTTTCTGAATAATCGTTTCACGCGTTAGCCCAAATGTTTGCCATAGAAAACTAAAGACAACGAGTATTTCTCCACGAGATTGCTTCCAGTACAAAAGCCTTGCCGCTTCAGCATTCTCGTTCCTCAAAATTGAAGGGATTGTAAACAAATGAGAAGCTTCATGCACACAAAGAGTGTTAATGAGACAAGCTGTTTTGTTCCAACTACAGCAGAGGGAAATTTGTAAAGGGCTTCTTGTTTCCATTTCTCGAGCTTTTGCTATATAGAAACAAACAGCCATGAAGAGTTTGAAGACGTAAAAGCGAATCACATCCTTTCTCATTTTTCTCGTCGCTCAAAGTGCTCTAAAGTGCTTCGCAAATAAACAGGGAAGGAAAAACGCCCAAAGCATTTGCATTTGATTCCTCTTTGTGCTTTTCCTTCACTTCTCTGCGAACCCTTAAAGTTCACAACTTGCTTGCGGCAACGGCAAATCATAACAAGCAGAGCTTCGCAAAGTTTACTTTCTCTTTCTTCGAATGCAGAAGCTCGATTGAAGAAAGCTTGCTTATGAATCCAGCAAGGATCGCAACATCCACTGCGGAAAATTTACATCGAAAGCAGCAGCAAGAAAATATTTCTATGTAAACCCCGAGCATATTTTGCCCTGTGTGTTGCTAGCAAAATCGATTTTCTCGGCAAAGCTCAGAAAAAGCATTTTGTTTCACTGAAGCGAAATGAGGAAACGAGAAGCGGAGGCGCAGAGAGCTAGGAAGAGAAAAGGCAACTGGAAAATAAAAAGAAATCAATAAATATGTTTGGTGTTTATTTCTGTCATAAATATCGAATGTTGTGTTAACGAATGTAACGTGAGGTAATCGCCAAACTTTAATGTCATCATGCTGGTCGCAGTTGGACTTTCCCTATTCTTTTACAAACCGACTTAGAACAAAAACGTCATTCAGTCAAATGTTGAAGTTTATCCATCAACCGCGACATAAAAAGACGCGTTGCGACATTTATGACGAATGAGCTAACTCGAGTGTATCGATGCTAGAAATGTTCATGAATAATTTATTTGACATTATACTATCAATCGCGACGATGTCATAACTGGCAAGAAATGAATGGGCAATGCACTGTAATTTACCTATAGTTGGGACCGATCATTGCTATCCAATGTCTCAGACTGATAAAAAAAAAATTGTTACGCCTGGAAACGCACGACGCGAGATAATTTTATTTGAAAGTTATTTTGACAGGAAATCCTTGTCAGTCTCAGTTAAATTTAAAAAGAAAATGAGAGAAAAGCTCTGAGCTGAGATTTGCTCAATTTCATTAGCATAAACGACTTCCTCGTGGGATGTTTACGGCTTCTCCATCTACAGCCTAGACTCTACTTGTATGCTTCCCATTCAAGTCAGCCCCGAAAACTCCAAGACTCCGAGCAATGATTACACATTCAGTTTCTCATTCAATTGTTTTCTATTTACTTGTCACATTTGCTTATATCACAAAACTCCGCCGAGGGTTTGGTATGTGTAAAGTCTTTGTTTTCTCTCGAGCGCGCCGAAAATAAGACAACGAATCATCCCCACAAGGAGCCGAGAAGAAAACATCGCAACGACATGCGTTTTGAAAATTGGATCGAAACATCTCTCGGCGTGAAATTTTTCCCTCGCTCTCGCCCCATTCCACCTCAACACACCAGTAAAAGGTTTTCTCTCTCTTTGTGGCGGCGGTATGGGGAAGCGAATTTTCCGATTGATAACATTTTTTGCTTGTTACTTCTCGCTCTCACTCTCTCCCTTGCCTCGTTCGCTACATAGACATGGAAAAATCGATTAACCAAAAGTGGCAACAAAAGTGAGCGGAAAGCTGATTGAAAAATTCACGACAGAGGAATTAGAATGAGGCTTATTCATTCAGCAGGGCTCCGTGTGGTGCGTGTACACATTGTCGAATTTGCGGAGCATGAAGCAAGAAATATGTGACCATGTAATCGATATCGAAGCACCGAGAATTCAAGCCTGAAAACGAGATTTAATGTATGAACATGAGACGCACATTCGGTGCCGAGAGGAGGAACTGGTCGATAATTTCATGACGCCCCCGCTTCTTTCCACGCAACTTTCATCAAACTTTTTATATGCAAAAAAGATAAAACGAGTTACACGCCCATGAGCTTCGACAGTGTGCTGTGCCTGATTTGATTGTGTCCAGTAAGGGATCGTGTGACGCAGTCAGATTTTGTGACGAAATCCTATTACTTCGGCCTATTCAATTTGTTGTAATGAATATTAATCAAAGCCTCTTGCAACGAGCGAGAGGGGAATTCCAAGTCTGACCTACATCGAGTTTCACATCGGACCATGAAAAAGCTTCCCACTACTTCAACTGACTCCACATTGAATTAATTTGATCATCAAACTCTTGACTTGATAGTAACGTTCTACAAACAAACCTTAAGTATTGCAGCCGGAACAAGCTAGTCTTCGAGTTACGAGGAACAAGCAAACTGCCTTCTTATCATCAGAAAACAATCGAATGTTTTGTTCAACAAGTGATGCATAAATAATAAATTAAAGATTTTTGCTTCGGCTTCACCGCAATAAAATGCTTACCACATTAAAAATTTACTGTTTTTTTTTCACTCGATTACTATCGCGTTTAAATTAGGGGCGGTAGAATAATTGAAGTTCTTCATTCCAAATTACAGCGACCCGTTCTTGCAAAAGGTGGATCGATGATTGTTGTTTTGAGGAAACAGCGGAGCTTGTAACTCGCAAGGTGTTATTACAAATCGATTTTCACATTAAATTATTGCGTGAGGGTAATTGAATGTGACCGGGGGAGGGAGCGAAAACTTATTAGGCAACGCATTTGCAGTGGTTTGGCAATAATGTCAAGTGGGGTTGGCTTCTATTAACCAAGAAGAGAAACTTTGATTGCACAGGAGAGGTAGAAAGGTTACAAGCTTTACCGAGTGCTGTGGTCAAGTGCGAAGAACAGAATATCACGTAGACTTAATCACCGACACTTGACCTTGTTCTGTTGTTTAAACAAGAAATTTTCTCGTAGAAGGAATCTGCAAATCATTGCTTGGGTGCGGATATTAGAATCAAAGCTTTTGTCGAAAGATTTATGTTTCCCCTTCATCAAGAATGTTGAGCAGGGTTCGGTGCACAGCTCAACAGAGCTCGTGGAAATTATTAACAAATCACCGTTGGATGCCGCATTCCATGTTCTTGTCATGTCGTCCCAAATCATATCCAGAAACTTGAATGGGGTGAATTATTAAATCTTCCATCAGATTTCGGGGTTTGTAACAAACGACCAATTCCGTTGACATCAACGATTGTTCACTTAACTGACAACTTCTTATGTTCGTTGTTCCCGTTTCGTTTATCACGAATTTCCTTTCGCACTCAGACTTATCAATGAAGTATCGTGCGCGCATATACGCAAACGAATATCTCCCCATGAGCAGAACTTTGTTTCGAGCGGAAAGAGAACGGCACGAGCCACTTGTTGAATTGATTTTGTTATGTACATCAGAACCATGAGCCAGTTTTTCTGCGAGAGAGAAAAGTTCATTTTCCTCTCGCACCAACACACAGCGAAAATGCGGCTGGGGGTTGAGGGTGATGGGGGCTCGCCCAAATTGACGTTAAAAAAAAGCCAAAAATCCTGTTTCTTTCAATGCGGCTTACGCCTCATGTGCGGGAGTAAATTCTATTCAGAGGACAAAAATGAGAAATTTTCGGAGTTTTCCTCAACCTTATTTCATTGCTTCGAGGTCATAAAATCTTTCGATCATGTCAGCACGTTTGTGTGCGTGCGATTTCCCTGAGATGTGTTTCAACTTCGCCCCCAATGACTTCAGATTAAAGTTCCCTGATGCGAACCGTTGCCTTTAAATAACGAACGAGAATCTCTCACTTCGGCCAGAAATATTCCTCGGCAGCGAAAAGAAAATCAAAAGCTTTTCTCATGCGCTTGCAAATTTCCTATCACCTCAATAAATCCGGTCCCGAAACGTTTCTTTTTCATGGTGTCTGGCAGCTCGAGAGGGATTTTTCTTTTTCCACTTGATGGAATATTGATTTATGTTTTCGCTTTTCCTTTCCCCACCTTGTTTTTTCATATGTTTTTTGGTTCCGTTTGAAGGGAGCTCATGGAAAATACGGAGTTGCTCTCCTTCTTCTACCTGTTCCACATTTCTCGCTTCTTACGGCCCGAACGAAACGAAAATAAATAAGCGGAAAATGGTAGATGTATGAAGCTTTCTGCTTGGCTTGATGGATACATTGATGCATTGTTTTCCGCTCAGCGAGAAAGAAACAAGCCGACATTGATGGGAGAGATTGTTAACATGCGTCGGAGTAGAATCTCGTCAAACTAAGCTCTGACGTCCCCGGAAAACATTTCCGCACAATTTGCCAGCGACTAGGGTTGTCTGCTGATAATGGACTAACGTCCGATGGTGGATTGTGTCGTTAAGAGACGACGCAAACAGCCGGAAAGATCACTCGAATCGTCGCTCGCATCATTGAACTACGCCTCGGCAAACATGAGAAATCAGATGACCAGAAAAATAATTTTCAATTTCGGTAACGAAGCCACAGGGGATGGAAAAAGTCATAAACTCTCAATCATTATGATCATGATGCGACGATGATTGCCGCCATCGAGTTAATGAAGTGTGACATTCGCCAGTTGTTGCGCATTTCACTCAGCAAATCAACTCCACAATTGTGTGCGGACGAACCCCTTCGCTTAGCAGCTCGTTTGCGGAGGAACCTTCGCCGAAAGTAAAAGCTTGATATTGGCAGGATGTTGCACAAGATCATAAAATAACCATGATGAAAGTTTGTTCTGTCGCCCATTGCTTGCTGTCTGCTATGTTATTAAAGTGTTCCTAGGTTGATTCACAGACGGCGAGAAATTCGACGGTTCCATACTTAAAAGCAAAAGTTTTGGTTAGAAGGAAACGAAATAAAGGAAATTTTTTCGACGGAGGAAGTTCAGTTCGATGGAGCATAAAACGAACAATCTCAATGAAATTCAATTATGATAAAATTCGTCGCATTTAAATTTATGATTTTCGGTCTTCGGCATCTTGTCTGCCACTCTTGAAGAATATATTTGTTTCATTAATTCAATAAGCTACGTAAAAATGCGATCGAACAAGGTAACACCTGTTCGTCTCTCGCGCGCTCCATTGACTTTCGATTGATGGAGGCGCTCGTTCCCTTAATCGTCATCGTTACGGAAATTCTCGTTCTCACAATCGAAAAGCGTGAATAATCGGTCCAATTACGATGTCTTTTCACTGCCATTCTAACAACCGATTGATTTATTTTACTGGGACGAGGGGAAAATGCAAAACAATTAATTAGACATCGCGTGACGTGCATAACGAATGAGCGAACATCCGAGCTACTATCACCTGAAGCAAAAGGCGAAGGCAACTGAAGACATTCCTCAGATTTCATCAATTCATGGCTAAATTGGATTAATTATTGTTGATTGATAAGACGCGTCACGTCTTCCTCAAACGGGGTCAAATGGTTGCTTCACATTTTTCTTCTCATCCAATAAACTTCCGCTCGCAAGCAAAAGCTGCTTCCCTCAATATTATTATTATTTCGGCAGAATAGCCTCGAGATATCGACAATGATCACGTTATTACGACATCTTCTTCCTCTCTCTTGCAGGCTAATGATCCGTTTAACCGTTGCTCAACTCCATTTGCCAGCATGCCATCGTCACCGTTCAATCATCATCATGTGCCGCCTAGCAGTTTTCCGCCTCATCAACGACTTCCACCCAACTTCCCGCACGCCGCTGCTCACAACTATTGGTACTCGGTTAGTCTTTTCTCCCTTCGATTACCATAACCATCTGACGAAAACCATTTCTTCCCTCCAATTTAGCAACAACATCCTCATCACCACAATTGGATGATGAACCCTTACATTAGAAATCGCCGTGGCTCTTACACTGATGCTCAAACGCTTCCGTCGTCAATTCCTTTCGCACGAAATGCTTTCAACGAGAAATTCAAAATGGTAACAGCCTTTGCTGCTCAACAGCAATTCCTTTATATCCAACTTTCATTACAGTACGAAGAGTCATCGCCTCCTCCAAAGCGAACGAAAAGAAAACCAAAAGCAGATCTACCCGTGAAACACGAAACGAAGAATGAAATTATGAAGGTAGAGATTGTGACACTAATTCTTTGAGCTAGAATTTCAAACGATTCGATTTGATTTTAGAATGTGACTCCACTTCCCGGCTTCTTGCAAACATTCGGAGGTACTGAGATCGGAAGATTCTCTGAAGCTTTTTTCACCTCGTCCGAGAGCCCGAACCCATATTACAACAATAGTATTGAGTCGGACGTTGAAAGCCCGCAGCCATGGGACTTCGATTCGCTCGATGGTCCTGTCAATATGCAAGTCGGCGCAGCGTTCCAAGTTTATGGTAGCGAAACGGACTACGATTCACCCATCAACAACTTCAGCGAGCTCATTTGCAATGAGTATTAAGAGATGTCTAAGATTTATGTCCGTCTAAGTGTTTATGGAATCTGTTGCAACAAACTTTTGAGCCAACATATCTTCAACTCGTTTACCGATAATCAGTTTGTTTTTGGGACCAAACGAGCCACGTCGACGCCCTGAAAGATAAATTTCTCATCATGTCCTCTAATAATCTAACTTTCAAATCCCCAAGCGAGTCGAGGTTTTCGATTGCTGACAAGAGCCAAATATTTTAATCCTTCAAAGGATGTAATTTGTAAATAATATCTTCTTAGATAATCGCCAGCCTGGTTCGCATCTGGTCGATGGCAAGTAGTTAAATTTTAATGAAAATTCCTTAGTCGATACATGTGAACGTTGATCTCAATTCTCTAAATCTCATTGTTTAAGAAAATGAAAAAGTTGTGAACATGATGAGTGTGAGTTGATGAAGTCTTAGCATTTTTAACTGTGCAAGTAAGTAGATAAGTTAAACATGGAAATCGAATCAAACCGATGAAATTAAAACAAAAACTGTGCCACTTAATTGAGATGAATATGAAACAAATTTAATAATTTTATCGTAGAGAAATGTTAGCGAAATTAAAGTTAGCTCGTAAGTTGTGAGGAGCTGTCCAAGCTCTTCTGATTTGTGTGAAATGTACAAACTCGTCAATGGTGGAGTCCCCATTGAGATACGATTCGAAACGAAAAATTTATTGTGACGAAACTTTTACATGTTTTTAATGATGAGAAGCTTTTGAAAGCTTTCAATCGATAAATTTTCATGTAAAGCTTTTAAAAGCTTAAAGTGAAAAGATTCGATTGGAACTTTCAATAGCTTTGGTTCTTGAAAGCTTCTATAAAGCTTTTGGTTTTGATAACACTTAATTCAGTACAGATCGTTGATGGCCTGAAAGGCTTTAAAATGTTTTGTTTGTATTTTAAAGCTCAAATGATTGAATCGCTTCAGATATTTCATTTCCATTAGACACAAATGCAATCTCATTGCTCCTGAGCAATTAATCAAATCATGCAGGCTAACGGAAATCAGTTTTTGGATATTTATCCGTGAAATATTCCCGCTCATGTTTTGTGCAGTTATCTATCTTGCCCCCGTTCAGTACTTTATTCGAAGTGTGCCTTAAGTTAAGTTTCATTTCGAAGTGAAAGTTTTTGAGGAAAACACCATTTTTCAGTAGGAGAAAATTCGTTGAATGAAAAAAGTTTTAAGAGAAATTAAAACACGAAAACGTTTTGGCCTAGAAAAATTTTTTACTCTCATTTTACTTCTCAAGTCGAGCTTCCGTTTCAATGAAAATGCATCGCATTCTGTTAATATTTTCCCAGCGATTTTCCAAAGGAAAATTAAATAAAAAAACTTTTCTCGTTTAATTTTCCGCGGGCCCAACATACAAATTAAGTGTAAATGTAAAAGTTGACGACATTTTAAATTGATTTAAAGTACAAAATAAAGAGTAATTGTCACTTGAGCTTTTCGTTTGTGTAACGATTTTAGTTTTGAATCGAAGCGCGGTCAACGCGTCGCTTTGTGTGATTAACCGCAACAAAACTTGTGATGTAAACAATCTCGAATTTCAGCGAAAACACGAAAGCAACAGGTTGATCGTTCCTCAAACACATTCCAATCGCTTCTCCAATGTCCAGCGTCACATCTCTTGCTGAAGTTTAGTTCAACACTTGCGTAGTTCACTAGAAAAATGGAGACGACTAAAACTTATATTAAAACGCCGCTCAAAATTAGGTAATTTGATCTCGAATTTTTTCGTTTCGTATCCGCATGTTAGCATTGACGATTTTAGCGAAATCATGAAGGGAACTTCGTTCGAGTTGACATCAGAAACGTGCGAGACGGAAGATGATTTCGGCAACGAACTGTTCTGGAGCGACATCACAGACGAAGACCCTGACAAACATAAAAGCCCTTGCTCAACGTCGTTAGAAGAATGGAAAAAGAAGAGCGATGAAATAACTGAAGGAGTCTTCAAATGGGTTCAAAAGGAAGCGCCTCCAGGAGCCAACGCAGTTGATCTACAGCGATCGCGTGTTGTTTATCATCGAAACTTTTATACTGAAAATGCTGAGCATCCTTTCGACTCAACATACTTGAACGGAAATGAACCTGATACAATTTGTGTTCCTATGAAAATAGAGAGCAACTTGATTGGATTCATGGAAGCCATCGGCTCGATGAAGGAAGGCGAACACTCTATCTTCATTATCAGCTACAAAAAAATGTTCGGCGAGCTTGGCTGTCCGATTCGCGTAAGTTCCAACGTTCAGCTTTCGAAGCAGACGTTTCATAATTCAATATTGTTTAGGTTCCGATGAAAGCTGATATCTTGTGTGAAATTCTGGTGCTTAAAGTTGTACACGTGGGCGAAGAAACAGCGATCAAACAGCTCATGGGCAATGAGGTCAAACAGATTTCAGCAATCGAGGAATCGATCGGTGAAACTTTTGCCAGAGCCAGAGATTCTTTCTTAAATCACAAACGCGATAAAGCTATTAAGCTCTATCAGCTTGTCATCCAAACTGCTCAGCTTGCTAAAACAGAAAGCGAAGAAGACGTTGAAGTTCGCAAATCATATCTCAAACGATCTCATACTAACATCGCAATTTGCTACCTCAAGAGCCAAAAATGGAGCGACGTTCTGGTTCATATTCGTATTCTAGAGGGTATGGGATCGATCGATGACCAAGTGAAAGCTTTGTACGCTAAAGGCCGCGCTTTGATGAAACTTGGCGAAAACAATGAAGCTCGAAAAGCTTTGATTCAAGCTCAGAAATTGAAACGAGATGATTTAGAAATCAACAAATGCATCGAAGAGCTTGCAGCACGTCAGGCTGCATACGTTGAGTTCACTCGTTCGTTTGCCAAGAATCTTCAGCTTAAATAATCTGAACAACAAAAAATCTTGTACTGCTCTCTTAAATCGAACTTTGTCAAAATGAAAGAGGAAAATAAAATTGAATTCACAATAAGAAAAAAAAGAATTGCCGAAACCCGGGATTGAACCGGGGACCTTTAGATCTTCAGTCTAACGCTCTCCCAACTGAGCTATTTCGGCGTGCTTTCGATATATGAGGAAGCGGCTAACGTCCGGTTGCACCAGGCCTTGCACAACATCTTCTCGTTCTTCTTCGTAAACACTCTGGATTGAATGTGATTGAGTCAAGTAATCTGATGCAAGAAGAATTATTGGCGGAAATTCACTAGCTGTTTATTGTAAATTGCCAGTTCAAAGAAACCATATTCTCGAATTAAACCTTTTCACAAATGAAATGAGACTGATAATAATTTTGGTTGGTTTTCGGGTACTGGGGGCGGGGTTTTAAAACTTTTTCAGATACGATTCCTGGAATGATTTGTAAACAATTAAACTCTGCGCCCCGCGTGTTGGACAACTTTCTCTTGTTAAAATTAAATTAAAAGCATGCCTAAGTATCCGCGTAAAGAAGTTGAAGCAGCTCGGCACCTGTTCAAAACCACGGCTGAGTCTGCACCTGAACTTGCAAAACGCTTCAAAGTCTCGGTTGCTGTTATCAAGAGAAAAAATACGAAGGACGTCAGCAGGCAAGAACTCAACGCTACGATCGCACAAGAGATCATGTCTCATCCGACTCCTTTGACCCGATCAGAGATCCTCGGCATCGCGGAGCGACATGGTAAGAAAAGGAAGACGGATTGGATCCGCTCTGTCTTGCTGAAGGCACATCCAGAAATCCTGCCGAAGATCGCCTATCAACGTTTCAGCAACAGCGTCATCGAGAACGGACAACAACGAGCTCCGTCTTCGTCTAAGGTAAAGACTTCGAAGCAAACGGTTCGGCGTTTCATCGACAACGGCTTGGGCGAGGTTCTGGAACAAATTGATGCTGGTGAAGAGTTCCGGTAAATATCCGATCAATGTCGAAAATATTTTCCTATTCCAACGAGATTTTTCTCGCATGTTCGACTTGGGTGAAGATAGGAAAACAAATCATTTTTACTTTTCGAGGGAGAGTCTCTCGAAGCTTTTCTTTTTCCTTATGAATGATTGCAAAAGAAAATTTGAAGTGAACATGACGAGAGCATCGCTTACAACACATCCTAATGGGATAGAACAGTCGGAGTTTGGGGACCTTTAGATCTTCAGTCTAACGCTCTCCCAACTGAGCTATTTCGGCGTGCTTTCGATATGTGTGGGAGCGCCTAATGTCCAGTTGCACCAGGCCTTGCACAACATCTTCTCGTTCTTCTTCGTAAACACTCTGGATTGAATGTGATTGAGTCAAGTAATCTGATGCAAGAAGAATTATTGGCGGAAATTCACTAGCTGTTTATTGTAAATTGCCAGTTCAAAGAAACCATATTCTCGAATTAAACCTTTTCACAAATGAATCGTTGTTTATTGTCGCTCGCTCTCCCTTCAATCTGGAACGTGTATTGCGTCTTTTTTAAGCTGGAAACGGTCAAGCTTTGGTTGACAGTTAAAGGTGAAGTTTGAAATGATAGACCCGGATATGCTGGTGTTTTCTTGCCGTAACTGTAGTAATACCATTTTCCATCGGTGTCTGTTTTGCCATCGATGAATAAGGAATTAGCCCTGTTAGCGAAATAAGCTTCGAAAATTCTAAAAACTTCGCTCTGAGTCTGACCGCTGTCAATGACAAACAACTTCATTCCGTAGGTATCACAGTACTTATAGCTTTCATCATGGGTCATGTCTAGATTTATGCCACAAAGCTTTTTCACAAAATTTCCTGTTGCTGCAAACACATTTCCCTGGAAAAGGTTATCAGCTTTGGGATGGCCGCATCTGGGAATTGCAGCGACTGTAAGAGATTTAATGTCTGAAAAGTCAGATTTGACTTAATATATTGCACTTACTAGTCGTCGTCGACACAGTCGTCGTGGCTAAAGAAACTGATAAAAGCTTGGTAATTAGACGAAATGCTTTCATACTCACTTGTTGTCTGCGTGGTCGTCGTTGCTACAAAACATTTCTGGCTAAATTCGGCATCGTAACGAGAATAAACCTTTCACTTACTTTCGGTTTTGGTCGTTGGATCAGGTGTAGTAGTTGTCGAGGTAGTGGAAGTCGTTGGCTCTGGCGTCGTTGTCGATGTCGTGGGAGTCGTTGGTTCAGGCGTCGTTGTCGATGTTGTAGAAGTTGTTGGCTTAGGCGTTGTTGTTGAGGTAGTGGAAGTCGTTGGCTCAGACGTTGTTGTCGATGTCGTGGGAGTCGTTGGTTCAGGCGTAGTTGTCGATGTTGTAGAAGTTGCTGGCTTAGGCGTTGTTGTTGAGGTTGTGGAAGTCGTTGGCTCAAGCGTCGTTGTCGATGTCGTGGGAGTCGTTGGTTCAGGCGTCGTTGTCGATGTTGTAGAAGTTGTTGGCTCAGGCGTTGTTGTTGAGGTAGTTGGAGTCGTTAGCTTCTGCGTTGAAGTCGTTAACAGAGCCGTTGTTGTCCTCAAAGTTGTGGTAGTTGGTGTTGTGCTTGTAGTTGATTGAGTGGTCGTTGAACCTTCCGTAGTTGTTGTAGGAGTTTTCGTGCTTGTCACTAAAACAAACTGTTGATCAAAGTGGAATAAAAAATATAATATGTAACTACTTGAAGTGGGAGTTGTTGAAGTCGGTGGCGCTTTAAAAGATTCCATTTTAGTACTTCGACATATGTAGGCAGTCATAAGATTTTCACTTACAGCTTGGTGTTGGCCTTATAGGCTTCGCTGTAAGATTTAACATTTGGAATTTATTTCAAATTAATGTCAAAACTCACTCGTTATTGCAGCTGGAGAGCAATTGCAACCTGTGCATGCTGCAACGGCTTCTGAAAAGTTTTGTAACAACGTTGATACTGTGGACGTTAAGCTCTTGGCGTAAGCAGTCAGCTCTACAATGATATTATTTAGCGAGGCCATGAGAGACTTAAGATTTTGTTTCTGTGCTTCGGTCAGCTTAGCAGCATTTAAATTGTTCAACTGACTCGTTATCAGCGAAGAATTGACAGTTGCTTGACTTGCGGCTGTTGTATACTTATCGATTTTGTTTTTTATGAAAGCGACTTTCATAGATGCATCATCACAAGTAGAAACTGCGCTGATGGTGTCGTTAGTCGCTAGCGTTTGAAGGTTTTTGGTGAGTTTAATGATTGCATCCAATGTCGCGCTGACACTCGTCATGTCAGAGCTTTTTTTTAAGTTCGTAGATTGAACGGCACTTGTTGCTGCCAACGTCCTAATTTTGTTCTCCCCACTGTCTACATCGTTTTGTAATTTTGCGACGCTTGCATCGACAGAAGCTAATGAAGTCGACGAGCTTACAGACGGTTTACTTGCACAAGAACACAAAGTTTTTCTGCATATGATCAAATCGTTTTGAACTTTTTTATACTTTTGAGCCGACATCATCAGTTTGGATTTCTGTTCCGTGTACTTGTTGACGATCGTGTAAGCCGATGAGTTGAAAGCGGAAACACTTTGACGTTGTGTTTCTGACATCTGGGTGTTCAGCTTAGAAGCCAGAACATTTATGCAACGAATTTGTTCCGCAAGTGCTGTTGAGTTCCTTATCAAATCGGATGTCACTTGATATGTCTTAAGAATCTCGTACTGAATCGTAGCAAAAACTTCGGCAGAATTGCTGCAAGAAGAGTTGATCGGCTGCACTTCGAAATTCAACACCGTTTTGAAATTAGCCACGCTTTCCTTCAAGTTCAGTGTCAGTGCGACTAACGGACCTAAAGCGGTTGATGATTGGAGGGTCGCGATTGTCGCTTCTACTTTTGATTGAAAGGTGTTCAATGCGTCAGCCAGCGACTTTTCAAAGTTAACAACACTTTTCGCAGTTTCCGCGTAATCCAAATCAATTTGCTTGAAGCTCGGAGTTGAGCAGAAGCAAACACCTGTGAACATGAACACTAATAAGCTTCTTCTGATGGGTCCCATTGCAGCGATTAGACTGATCGAACGAGTTCTTAGTTATTCTATTTATACTTGACAAAAGCGGATGCACGAATGGTTTACATAGAAAGAACAATGGAGAGAACTTTTCCGGTTGAAGAAAAACTTAATAACTAGTCAGGATTTGAGCACGAGTTTGATGGTTCTCGGTGGATTTTCGTCTTCAATCAACGGCGCTGGTTTCGATAGGCTTTTCGCTCAACATCGAGAAGCACAGCTCAAAACGGGGAGACGAATAAAGGCAAGAAGAGCAGCAAGTCCTTTATTTTACATAGATCACGGATTGAATAAATAAATACATGAAATTTTACGTCTGAATTTTTTGAATAATTGAAGCCGTCCTTGAGATGAAATGTTATTGTGCCTTTGGGATAAGCTTATTGTTTGATTTGCCTCATTTTGGAGTAGCAAGTTATGCTTGCAAACTTAGCTGATTGTAACGTAAGTTTGAGATTCAAAAATCGGCTCCGGACAATTTTTATCCGAACGTTCGCACTGAGCATTGTCCAGAAATAAGAAAAGTGAATCAAAAGTGTTTAACGATGGCTCAAGATCGATACATTCAACATGTCTTGCAGACCAACGGCTGCCGAATCTGGGAGAATCCAAACAAAAGCTATTCGAAACCTAAGGACGCCATTGAAATCTTCATAAGCAATTTGCCCGAGCACATGTTCGAAGTTGATATTCTTCCGCTTTTTGAACGATTTGGAGAGATTTACCAGTTTCGTTTGCTCATCGACTACGGAAATCAGAACCGCGGATTCGCTTATCTGATTTACTACTACGAAAAGTCTGCTTTGGCATGCTTAGACCTGATGGGTTATCACATCATCACTCCAGGAGTTGTTATGCTGGACGTTCAACGCTCACAAGAACGATCGCATCTACAAGCACTCAACATCCCTTGGGCTTTGTCAAATGCAGAGATCGCCACAGACCTCCAAAACCTCTACAAAGAAGTGTGCTCCGTGCATGTGGTACGAGAAGCGTCGGTCTGCTCAGCTATTCTACAGTTCAAAGATCATTCGACGGCATTGAATGCAAAACGCTGGTCGGGGATCGGATCTGTCAATCTGTGGGGACGCAACATCAAAATCCTGTGGGCTCCAGCCGATAAAGTCGAAGAGATGTCGATGCCATCCCACGAAGCCAAGCATGTCCTCGCTCACAATGTTCCAGAGCGATTTGACGTTCAAGAGTTTGGATTCATGATGTACGACTATGTGACTGAAATGGAAATCATCAGCATCAGACCAATGAATCGAGACTGGCTCATCCAATTCTCGAGCCAACAAGCAGCACACACGATCTTTTCCAAATTCAATGGAATAACTCTGGCAGGCGAAACGATTACGACAGAATGGGTCTCGTATGAACGATTGAAGAAAGTCCTATCGTTTGGTGACTTCGACTTCGAACTACGCTGTTTGTGTCTTGCTAACTTCTGGGATCCTCCAATCTTCATTTATGGTCGCATCATAGCAACGGCTAAGACTCAACTCTGCGCTGTCATTATCAAGAACAACCACGACCTTGAAAAGAACTTCACGACCTTTTTAATGGAAATACAATACGAGGGACTGGCCGAAATTCACGCTCGTGTATGTGAAGTGCTCGTCCGATTTCTCATGCAATTGAAGGAGTTGCCAAAGCAGAATGTCGTCATCGAGTGTTCAAACAAACGCGCTATCATTGGTAAATTAAGCTTTTCATCCTCAATTCATTCTTACATTTGATCTTCACAGTTGGAGAAATCAGTGACTTACAACATCCGAAAATGGTGCCAACTGGATCCGCTATTGGCGAACAAATGTTCCTGTTCCAAGAAGAAATTTATGCTCTTGGGAAAATGAGTTTCCAATTGATCGTCTGTCAGAAGCTTGACGACATCTACAAGGAATACAACTTGATTTTGAAATCGAGTAACATCAGTCACCAGTTCATCAGAGGAATTCGAAGGTATGTTTATAATTAAGTCTCAATATCAATTTGCTGAACTATCGATTTCATATTCACAGCGAGCAATACATTTTGGGATGCATTGACCCAATCTATCGCCGAGGAAAGCCGCTCAAGTACATGATGATGGACTCCCGCCATATGATTCTGGCAATGTGCGACATCTCTACCAACTCCAATTGTCAGAACATGAAACATCCTTCGCTTCGACCTATAAGAGCTGACGACGGAAAAAAAGCATGCTTCAAGGTTGAAAAAGTTGAATTTACCAAACTGAGTGACTACCAAAGCCAGGACTTTCACTTCACGTACCGACCGTTCATTCAATTCAAACAAGTCGACACATTCGGTGCATTGAAAGACTACAACTGCATGATGAAAATGCAGCAGCATCAGCTGCAGGCTGCCGCAGATTTTCTGCTGCCAGTTGGATCAAAGCCCCCAGCCAAAGAGGAACCAATCGAATTGAACATGTGCTCGATCGATTCTACAATAAACGTCCACGAATTCGTCGAAAATTTACTCAAGTAAGATGGCGAAGCATGACCACATTACTTCTCAATCAGCATGATTAATCAAGTCATTTAAGTTCAACGTCTTACTCAAAATAGTTTTTAAGTGTCAAACTCTGATTAGAAAAGTCGGACATAATTGATCCTCTTAATGTTTACTTGACTCTTTTTCCTTCAATGTTTAATCTTTTCATATTTCTTAGTAATGTTTCAAGATCAATAAAACTATTGAATAACAATGTTAGAGCTTTTCAAATTTTATTCAAGACCTTTTTTATATCACGTTTGTTACAAAAATCACGATAGTCTCAGATGTAGGAAGAGTCGTTCGCGTCAGTGTCACGAACCTTTTGTGCAAGAGGATTTTTCGATTGACCGTTGTCGACGTTGAAAATCGGATTGTCTCCAAGTCCCGCAAAGTCGTCTGAGTCTGAAGATATTATGCTGGTCGTGTCCAAGTCGGGCTTCGGCCACTTCGGGTTGTTCATCACTGGGTTCGATTGTTCATGCGAGAAAACGTTTGTGTTCGGCAACGGCTGGATATTCCTGTTCAGCTCAGATGGTTTCGAATCGAATGTGCTGGCCGTAAGAACGTCTATTTGTCGTTGATAGCTGCGACCTTTCATGAAGTAGATCACCGCCAAGGTAACCAGCAGAGCCCCAAGAACTCCAGAAAGAACGGCAAGAAGAATTTCAATCAAGTTATTTCGCGATGGCTCTTGAGAGCTAGTGTTCGACGTAGGGAGTCCTTGGAGGCTCAGTCCAAGTTTTATTAAGTCAGAGTTGAGCTTGGTTATGAATACCAGGTCGTTTGATTTCCTATCGAATAATGTTTAAGAAAAGTTCATTGAAAAAATACATTTGTACTCAACTGCTCAATTTCCTCAGCATCGATGGCTTCATTATTTTTAACAAAGTGAACGCGCAAATCTGTTTCCATCGTTTTAGCGACACCTTGTTCAGTAGTTGCCATTATTTCGTCGATGATACACTCAGATTCATAAGCATTGGTGAAAACAGCCGCTAAGCTTTCGCGATCTACGCTCAAAACAGTTGCAACAGCATTGTCGAACACGAAAGTGACGCGGTTGGCTTCAGCGATCAAGTAGATCTTCACAGAAGCTTCATCCGTGTGATCAACAAGATCACGAGCTTGAACTTGGAATTCAAAGAATCCTTTCATGTTGCTTTGCAGCTCGAAATTTAATGTCAAAGCTCCTGATCGACGATCAACGACGAAAGCAGTTTCTTTCACATTCTCCAAGTTCTCGCCTGTAGCAACGATTGTTTCGGTCAAAAGGAAATATGTGACTACGTCGTCTAAGTCAGGATCAGTAGCATACAGCGTCATCAGAATCTTTCCACGGTTGTCTCTCTCTGAAATCCCAACCGCGTAATTCTTGTTCTGAAACGTTGGCGGGTTATCATTGACATCGTTCACTGTTATGTCAACCGTAAGCAAAGAACTTTCAGCAGGCCTCGTAGCTGGATACGATTCCAGGTTCGTGCTGAAGATCCTGATCTGGTGACGATCGACTGTTTCGCGATCCAAGTCCTTGATGAGTGTAAGTTCTCGTGTCACTTTATCCAGAGCGAAAAACTGATTGTCATCGGGTCTGTAGGACTCTAAAATATAAATAAGTTGGTTACTCTGTGTCGCTTAGAAATCTCAAACTTACCATCAAGAAAATAATAAACTGTGAATAAGTCTTCAGGATTCACTACTGCCACATTTTTGGGATCAAACGCTTCTGGAACAACTCTGATCTCGCCTCTGCCTTCGACATTTTCGGTGAAATCCGTACTCCACGTGTTGGTGATGAAATAAGGTTCTCCAGTTTTATTGACGAACGATACTCTTACGTTGTTCACTCGATCACTCAAAAGACCGCCGTCAGTTGCAATGACAGTCAGCGTGTATGTTCGTTCTTCCAGTCCACCAGCTTTCACTCGAAGCTCTGATTGCTTTCGATCTAGTTTGAACATCTCGAAGTATGAGTGGTCGTCTGACTCCGAGGTCAAGAGGTCAAATGTGATGTCACCGAAAATTCCTGCATCATCATCAACTGCTTCAAATGGACTCAAAGGGTTACCGTTGATCAAGGTCAAGGTCGTTCCAGGCTCAATAGATCCAAAACTATTCATTGAATATATTGAACTTCTATTTCATAAATTAAAAAGAATAAGCTTACTCAAGTCTGATGGCAGCGTCTCTTCGTGGATATTCTAGACGAGGCGCATTATAGTTAAACGGTTTAATGTTCACGGAATAACTTTTTGTAGAGCTCAAACTAATGCGAGAGTCCCACTCATCGCCACGATCGTAAGCCCTAATTTCAACGCTCCATCTTCCACTGAACCCACGAATGGATTTCGTCGTTCGAATCCTTCCATACTTGTTATCGTAGCTTTCAATTTCAAAAAGCGTGTCAAAATCAGTTGGGTCGGCAGCGAAAACTTCGACTTTAAAAAAGAAATAAAATATTTTACTGTAAGATTTCGACCATTAAGTTCAGCTAACCTGGTTCTATCGATAGAATCTGGTACAAAACCTGAGCATTGGGAGTGTCAGGGTCGTCCCTGTCGTGGGCGTAGAACTGTTCATCCAAAACGTGATGCTAAAAAAAATATGAAAATGAAACCAAGTTCATTTGCTCATGCATTCAATAAGCTAAACCTCGCTCGCGTTTTCGTCCAACTCGTATTCAGATTTTTCTGGCATTTCAGGCGCGTTGTCGTTGACATCCTTCAGTATTAAAACCACTGTCGTCTGGTTACCATTTCGAACTAAAAGATTCGATTTGAGCTGAAATTGACATCAAGATCACTGAGTTTTCACAAACCTCCGTTGCCGTTGTAATTATCTTCGAAGTTGATTAAAATCGAATGTCTGAACTCTCCGTTGTCTCGATCGAGTTCGTTACCTCCGAACAAATTCACCGAAACAACGCCAGAGGTGCCATCGACTGCGAAGAACCTTTGTAGGTCTGGATAGATTCTGTAGTTGATGAAGAATTGGACTACGTTATGCGGATCTGTAAACACCAAGAGTGATACATTGTTCTAGGGTATGCTGGCCAACTGATCACTTACAATCTCTGTCAAGATCTATAACAAGGACTTGAGTGATGACATCTCCTGTCGTTGCGTTTTCGTATAGATAGATTTCAGAGTCAAAATCGTCTTCTTGGGGCAACTTGTTATTTATGTCGACAATATCAATGGCAATCTGTGAGGAATAAAAATTTCGAATGTGTCTATTAAATGCACGAAGACGAATACTAACCATGCCACGTGTTTTATTCGCTCCATCGTCTAACGTGACTTCGTATATTAAGCTGTCGCGAACTGGCACGTCACATCCAATAACTCGATTACCTAAAACTTTAATTGTCCCAGTCGCACTATCGATCGAAACCCAACCATCGGGAGTGTCGTCAGTTGCACTAGAATAGCAACATGTCACAAATAATCTTCAAACTTAAAGTGATAACTAACTTGATCGAATATTGGATGACATTATTTCCCGGTCCGTCAATGTCCCGAGCAATGATATTTCCGATTGGCACGTTCGCTTCTGCCTCTTCAAAGACCCGTCTTGATATTGTCAAAGTGTCATCAACGAACTCTGGCGGGTTATCGTTCTCATCATTTATTCGGATAACCAGAGTACCGAAATCGGTGTTCGGCATAATTTCCTGGTCGATGTCTTCAACGATGATCGACAAATAAACAATTTCAAACTTCTCGTAATCGATGTTGTATTCGAAAGATGTATTGGCGCTCAAGATACCAAAAACTTTGTTCCGGTTTTCCTCAAACTCCTCGATGACAAAACATCTGGAAAATTCAGTTCTTGATTTCTGTCATTCGATTGTGACTCTTCTCACCCCTCGAAATATTTTCGTTCCACTTCAAATCCTGGCTTAACTGCATAAGAATCCGCCCAGTTGATCGAGAACCTCAAAATAGCTCCCGTGTCAGGATCGGTTGCTTCAATCTTACTCGTAATAATTTCATCTCGCACGTTCTCAGTAATCGAAAGAATTTCTCGAGGCTAAAAGTTTAGATGATATTTTTTTTTCGGGCTCTTGTTAAGCGACGAACCATTCTCAGCTGAGGCGGCTCGTCGTTCACGTCTATGACTTCAATCCTGACTTGAGTAAAGGTTGAATGAGTCGGTTCTCCCATCAACGACATCGTGTCCCTCGCTTGTACTTGAATGAAAACTTCCGTTTGCCGCTCATAGTCAAATGCTCTGTCAACTAATGTGAACAATTGACCGGAGTTCATGTTGACAGCTATTGATTCGTTGATACGACCCGAAATGAAATATCTGTGCAACGGAATCAAAAATGGTCATCAATAGTTTTCAAAAAGTCCAATCAATTTCTTGCCTAATTTCATCGCCAAGATCTCGATCGGTTGCGTTGAGAAATCCAATCGGGTAGTCTATTCCCTCTGTTTCAAGTACTTGAAAAATGTATTCGTCCTTCTCAAACATTGGCAGCTCATCGTTCCAGTTCATAAGTTCGACTTTGAAAGTTTTTGTGGTTTCGTGGTCTTGAAAGTCTGTCTCGGTGGCTTTTATCTATTTGAAGTTGTCGTACCGCTTTTAGGTATTTCAAACAATTTTGACAAAAACTTACAGTAATTTCAAAGTTTTGCCATTTGGGATCTTCATAGTCAATGAGTGAGGCATCAGCCACAGAAATGGTGAACGTCTGTCGTTGGTAGCCATTGCCTGGGATGATGTTGAAAGCTTCTGCAAAGTTTGCTTCAGCGCCTTCGGCTTCAGTCAAAATAACTATATACGTCGCATGTGAGCCCAAATCTAAATCTTCAACAAAAAGATTCGATGGGGTGAACAATGTCCCGAAAGTTTCTTCTCTGATTTTGATCGAAGTCATCGAGCCATCAAAATAAATTTCTGGTAAATTGTCGTTTATATCGTCAACAATCAGAGCAGCGGATCCGCGTATTAACGACGAATGGTTGTTACACTTATAAGCTATAACCTTAAGATTGAAATGAATTAAAGAACAATCGTCAAACTCGCGGGCAAACTTACTGCGAAAGGGAAGAACTCGTTCTTCATTTCGTCTCTATTGATCTCATCCACATCTATCACTCCTGAGTTTTCACCGATTGATATAAACTCGCTGTCTAATTATTAGAATCTGAAGCTCAGAGAATATTCAAAAATATTTTTCAAAATCTTACAATCTTTGTCTGCCTCAAAATCGAGTCGGTAACAGATGTCAGTATCAATCCCAGTATCGCCGTCTATGGCAATAACGTCGAAAGTCTGAAAGTTTGATATGACCATCATTCAGTATTGGTAAGTGTCGATGTGCAGACCTGCTTCTTTTTCTCTGGAAACCGAGCAGAAGCGAAAGCTTTCATCCACATCGGTTCTTTGTTCGGCATATCCTCAACTTCTATGAAAATGTTAGTTGATCCGTTGTTTCCTCCGATGTCAAATACCCACGTCCGGAAGTTATACAAAGCTCTTTGATCATAGAACAAAGTTTGCTTCACGCTGAAAGATTGAACTTATTTTAAATCATCTCCTCTCGAAAGCTGCTGACTTACATAAGTCTGTACACATAAGTATAAAGGCCGATCTCACTGATTCGACGGAACTCGAAAAGCTCATCCTCGTTGTATTTACCATCGATTCTGAATGTTATTTGATTTCCAATCATGCCGTCGATATCAAAGACATTCTAGGATTATCGAGTGGATTATTTGACTGTTGTTTACCAGATCCGAGGATTTCACTTACGTAAATGCAGTTGCTTTCGAAATTCGCTGGAAGCAGTTCCTGACATAAATTTATGTTATTTATCAATCATTGCTCACTTAACATTCAACTGTTCTACCTCAATAACACAAGGATTCGTCTCAGCCGTCATGACCGGAGCATTGTCAAATATGTTGTTGATTAAAATCTGAACAAAGACGCGTTGTCCGTCTATTTGAACGTTGAAATTATATTGTTGCATTCCGGCTTGTTCGTAGTCCTGTTTCTTAGTCACAACCACTTCCCATTCATTTTCAGAATTCAGCAGAAAGTCGAGTCCTAAGTCTATATTATTCCCAAAATCAAAGACGCCTAAAGTCGGTTTCTGCGTTCCATCATATCCTGTTACAATCGCCACAGTGATCGGCGCAGGGATTTCTTCGTCCATTGTGATAGCAACTGTTTCTCCAGATGTTCTAAATGTCACCTCCGTCCGCGGTCCTTCTTTGAAGAAGGGACTGACCCAAGCTGTCGTACGACCACGTTAGTTATCGAACAGATCAGTTCAACCATTTCACTCACCAGCATTTGTTAGCCAGCTGCAAAAAGCCAGCAACAAAATATATTTCAGCAGCATCGATTCGATTTGTATTTCTTGTAACTGAAAAGTTCAATGTGAGATATAACTAATCTTGAACTACTATTTATGTAGACCATTGACAGACTCCCCGTCTAATAAGCCTGAGTTAAGTTTTGTACACTTAATAATAACATGTTGAGTGCTTCTCATTTAGAAGTCTCGGGACTCCCTAACGATAACACATTTTCGATATCTCAATCGCGCAGTATCTATTTTCCTGTTCAACTTGTCTAGTAGCTGATAACAACTCATCAAACAAAGCTTTCCTTCTGATTGCTGGCCAATATGTTTAATAACAGAATAGCGTGAGTAATCGCGGTGAAGTAGTAAAGTTTGATAAGAAGCTATTTAAGTGTCAAAATTACTTGGGTTTTTTGTCCGGTGATAAGTCTTTCTTTCCACTTGCTAGATACGAAAAATTTCGCAATGATTCACACAACTTTAAGGAAACTATTTCAGACTTTATTCTTTCAACAATCGCAACAAATGCTAACAAATGCAGCGAGTTCTATTTTGGGCCACTGGAAAGAATTGAAACTCACTTCGATATTTCACAACTTTTCTTAACGACCGAGCTGGATGACTATCGAATGCAAACTGATTCCGAATAATCGACAGAACAACTGCGAATTGAACTCATACATTGAGCCAATCGATAAGATAAAACGAGAAATTTGATCGAAAGCTCTTAAAAGCTTTTTTATTTTGTTACTTTTTTAGAAATTGGTAAATATAACATCACGTCGTGATTTAAATGTTTGAATTTGTATTCTATGAGGTTTGTAGTAAGACAGTCTGAGCAATAGTCGGACCTTACACAATCTTTGCAATGCCAAGCTCTTTCTAGGAAAAGCTCATCGTTACATTCGCAACAGACGGATCCTGAGAGCTTTTCTTGATCAGAATGAGCTTTTGATTTTACTTCTCTCACTTCTTTCAGTAGTCGAAGCGTCTGTCCTTCGTCTTGTTTGCTAGTAGACGGTTCGGGCTTCGAAGCAATGAGTTCCGCCTCGTTGTCAGAATCGTTCATCAACAAATCGCTAGAAATGTTTCGCTCGGGGAAAAAAGTTGTTGGCCGATCTAACTTTAAGTTATTTCGTGCCGGCTTTCTCCTTCCACCTCGAGATTTAGTGTAGGATGAACCAGGAATTGGTAAATTCGCTTCGTTTAGTTTTTTGAAGAATTTTTGAACGCGGCTGGCGATTTGCTTGGGAGTTCTTGTTCCCATGGCCTTCGAAATCTTTGCAAAACGCTGACTCTCAACAGCTTCAGGTGGAAACTCGTGCAAAAGCTTTTCAAGTTTTCGTTGTTCATCATCGGTCCAGAAGTTTGTGCTGAGTTCGAAGCTTTTCTCAACATCATTTTGCAAGTTTGGAGCTTCGCAATTGAAATCCAAGTCTGGAATCTAATAAACAAATTAAAAAGTTAGGTACATAGTAATAGATGAAGATAATTAACAAACCTACATTAGGTATTGAAGAGCGTGATGGTAAATCAATCGAGTCGAGACCTCCGATGAATGATAAAGGATCTTCGTTGGCTCTCTGCCTAGCAGACCTCAAAGCTTCTATATCTCGATGAATCTAAAACAAGGAAAAACAAACTTGAATGCTGTTGGGCTCAAGCTTTTCTTTGGATATTGAGCAACCTTTATTCGTTGGGCGCAGAGACACGCCAAATGCCTCATAAGTTTCAAGTAATCCGCATTCGAGCGAAGTGCCAGATGAGCTGATTCAAACAAGAATTCGTCGTCTTCATCGTCGCTGCTCATTTTTGTTTTGAATAAAGTTTAAAACTAAATCTGCAGAGACGCAAAAGTCTAACAAAAAGATGCAAAAATTTCGCCTCTGTTTACTAACAAAAATTTTAAAACTGTTTTAAAAATGACAGAGCCGTGCAGGATTTGCTGCGACAAAGGAGGACAATACAACATTTTCAACGACGAACTGAGCTTCGACCTGGCGCTGGAAGTGAAGAAGATAAAGGTTCGGCAAAGTCCGCTGATTCATAATTTTTCTGATTTGTGATTCCTTTAGATTTACATCGTTTTGAATGATTTCCTATATGAAAAGCTTTATTCTAAAGACGAGTACTCTTCATCTATTTGCTACACATGCTGTTCTGCACTCTGCGATGCCTATACATTCATGACGCAAGTTAGAACCGCCGAGAAGAATCAAAGACTTGGTATCCATCAAAAACCAATCGCCAAGTCCAATTTGCCTTCTAAGGCAGAAGAAATTAAACATGATGAAAGCGAGCAAACTATGGAAACAAGTGAACCACTGGAAAGCTCAATAGAAGAAGAGCAATGCGAAGAAGAGATTGAAATGGTGGCTTTAGAGACGGATGAATACGAAGTACAGGAAAGCATCATTGAAGAGCCGCCGTTTGAAGTTCCGCCACAGAAACGGCCGAAGCCTGCTATCACGTCAACTGGTATACCCGAATCAATAATAGTCACTCATTACGAGCTAGAGCAATACAAAGAAAACGACCAGAATGTGATATCCCTCAACATTTTCCCATTAATTCTGGACAGAGTGAAAGACGGCTACAGCTTTGACGTCTCCTGGGTCAGCCACTCGGACTCATCATCAATCTACAAGTGCAAGCACTGCATCAAAGCGTTCTCCAACGCCGAATTCCTTCTTAAACACGTCAACTCATCTCATCATTGCAATCTCTGCATGTACATAGCGGAAAACTACAAAGACCTTGGCAACCATTCGAAGATTCATAAAACTGTAACTTGTCACTTCTGCTCCAAGCTTTGTCCATCTCCTTCAAACTTCCGCCAGCACCTGAAGAAAGCTCACAGCCTTAATCTGCCACTCCACGTCGGGGTAATAGCCGACGAGTTCTTGAAATAAAACATTCGTTGGGATTCAAACCTTTGCTTCTATGATGCGACACGACTGCAGTGAGCGAGGCAGTGAATGTGCAATTGTTGTTTTTGCCTTGATTGGCGATTTTATTAAATTTCGGTGTTGAAGCAATGACCTTGCTTAAGCTCCCGCGATTTTTGAGTAAGAGAACAGTCAACAACAAGACGAAAGTTGAGTTGATACGCAACCAAATCGATTTCTTCTGGTCGTCGCGTTTACGGAGAAGCTTTCAAATCTACCAATTCTATCAGAAATGGAATGAAAAAGCGTTACGTGAGTTTCTAAAGTCCATCAGGAACAACATTGTGAGTAGAAATTTGTTAGACATCGATCACGAGTTAAGTTTCATTCGGTATTTTCAGTTGAATCGCAATCGGAAGCTTCTGTTTTCTGCTGTCGGGCTTTTCACGTTCGACTGGGAAAAAGAGAGAATCAAGATCGATGAAACAGTTAAGGATTTTTTCAACGAGTTCGACCGCATAGACTGCCTCAAGTCCCATGCCGAGTTTGCGAAAAACGGCCCGAACGGTGATCCCAATAAATGTACGGAGAAGGACGACGAGAAAGTTGGAGTCAACGACCTGGAGTCGTGGGAGTTTTACGTCCAGAAAGACACTATGATTACTTGGCGACGTGAAGAAGAGCAAGGACATTACGCTTATAAAGGTTCGATCACACGTTCATTCGAAATTTGTTCCCAACTGTTTCCTTTTAGTTTACGTGAGCTATCCCGACATCACAGCAGAAGATTTCTTGTTTGTTCAAACTGACGTTGAGTATCGTCGCAAATGGGATGACACTGCCATAACTCTGGACGTCATCGACAATGACAAAGTCGAAGGAATGAACTCGCAAGTGATTTACTGGGAAATGCTCTGGCCGAAGCTATTTTCAAACCGAGACTACGTGTTCGTGAGGAAACATTTCATTGATCGCCAACGAAATTTGATTTTAATCGTCAATAAGTCAACGAAACATCCCAACTGCCCTGTCAAGCCTGGACTGCAGCGGGTTAAAGAGTATTGGAGCTTCATGGTTATCAAGCCCAAAACCACGTTCAGCGAGCCGGGTCTGGAGTTCATTTTAACTTATTTCGATAATCCTGGCATCAAGATTCCCAAATATGTCACGAGCTGGGTAGCGCAACGACAACTTCCGGATTTCATTGATAAACTGTATAAGGCCACTCTTGAACATGCGGAAAACAAGATCAACATGAAATGGAGTAAAAACCGCGACCTTGAGTTTCCTTCTCCAGGCTTCGAGTATGTAAGACTTGATGACTTGGAAGGTGAGGAAATGGAAGACAACGTGAATCGAATGAAGAAACTTCGCCCAGAAGCGTCGACAGATAAGGATGAAAGAGATGAGAATGAAGAAAGCGAAGAAGAAGATCCTGAAGTTAGTGAGACGAGATTCAAGTCATGGTGGAGCTACTTCGTGCCCTACAATTACCTGCATTAGGCTAATTAGATCACACAGTTTTAAGAATTTTGGATTCTCCTCCCAAAGAGGCTCGATTCGCAGTCGTAACTAGTTTTAGCGAATCACTCTGGAACTGTTTTGTTGCAATTGACGCAAGCAGAAATACGAATTTGTCTCCGATTTGTTTTCTTAAACGAGTTCTATTTTAAGCGACTCCTTGTTTACCCATCCGACCATTCGCGAGAGAACTTCGCGTGACGACTGTCAGTTGGGGGCTTGACAAATATTTTCTTTGTTTCATAAATCCGTTGGAGGCTTCAGTTTCAAGACACTTAATGACGTACTTCGAAACTGATAAGGAAGAGCTTCGAGTGCTTCCAGCCGTCTGTATTCCGCTAAATTAAATTGTACAAAACACATTTGAGAGAATTTCTTAGACAACAGGATCGACTTGAGATTGCGTAGCGAGTAGTCGAGTTGAAATATAAAACAATAAAAAATGTTTTCGTTGATAATGTTACAAAAATACAAGTTTTTATTACTTAGTTTCCGACGGAATCTTTAATGCTGCTTGATTTCTTTAATGGTCTTATTGATAATAGCCAGCGACTCGTGGATTTGGGCTTCGTTGATTACGAGCGGAGGAGCGAGGCGCAATATATTATCATGGGTCGGCTTCGACAACAAGCCATTATCTTTCAGGAGTAAACAGAAGTCAAAGGCATCAATACGATCGCTGTTGACGATGATTGCATTGAGAAGTCCTTTGCCCCTGTGTCCGACCACAATCTCCTTATCCAGTTCCGAAAGGCCTTTTCTCAGGATCGTTCCCATTTTCTCAGCGTTTTCAGCCAATTTTTCTTCTTCCAGAACAGTCAAAGCAGCAATAGCAACTTTGGCCGCCAATGGGTTACCGCCATATGTTGATCCGTGTGTTCCGGGTTCGACCACATCCATGATTTTTCTGTCGCAAAGTACTGCAGAAATAGGGTAAAGACCGCCCGATAAGGCTTTGCCCAACACGATGAGATCCGGTCTAACATTGTCGTGATCGACTGCGAGACGTTTGCCTGTACGACCAAGACCTGTTTGGATTTCGTCTGTGATAAACAGAACGTTATATTTGGTGCACAGCTCGCGAGCTTTCGTCAGGAATCCTGGCGTAGGGACGACAACTCCTGCTTCACCTTGAATCGGCTCGACCATAAACGCAGCCACATTCGGATCCTTCAGCTCTTGCTCCAGTCTTTCGAGATTATCAAATGGAATGTTCACGAAACCAGGTACAAATGGGCCGTAGTTCTCGTAAGCTGTTACATCAGTTGATGCGGAAACAGCTGCAATCGATCGACCCCAGAAATTGTTCTCGCAGAATACAACTTTTGCTTGGTTCTTTGGAATGCCTTTGACCTTGTACCCCCACTTGCGAGCGATTTTTACGGCGCTTTCAGCGGCCTCCACACCAGTGTTCATAGGCAGCATAGACTCCTAATATTGGTAAGTAAAATGCTCTTAACGAATGAGATTGGCGCAATTGGAATTAAGCTTACGTATCCGAAAAGTTTCGTGACGAATTCGGCGTATTCACAAAGTAAATTGCTGTGAAAAGCACGAGACGTATGGTGGAGAACAGACGCCTGTTGAACTAAAGCTGCGATGATTTTCGGGTGACAATGACCTTGGTTGATGCTCGAGTAGCCGCTCAAGTAATCAAAGTATTTCTTTCCGTCTACATCCCAAACGTGAACTCCCTGGCCACGAGCGAGAACGGCGGGTAAAGCTGAGTAGTTGTGGCATACGACTTTATTTTCGCGCTGGATCAGATCGCGGGTTTTCGGCGTAAGGCTTTCGTAGTCCACTGCTTTTCCCAACTTCATCACTGATGTCGCGATTCCACGATGACCAGCAGAACATTTTGCCAATTTCAACTGGAAGAAAATTTTGTCTGTAAAGCAAAGCTATTTTTAGCTCGCCGGCATATCCAAACCATTTTTGCGCAAGTTTATGACTTCTCCTCTCAAAAATTTAGACACGACTGTTCTGCGCACTGCGATTGCTGAGCGATTTAAAGAGAACAGACGTACGAGCTCTCGCGCAAAATCTTCAGACACAACGCATGCGAGAGAAACAGCTTATCTTCAGAAAGAATTTACTATCGCCAATTGCCCGACCTAGTCACTAAGTGTTCCCTCGATGACGACTTTCCTATCGCTTGGCACGTTGATAAGAAACAATCGTCTCGTGAAACGATCGCTGGGTTGACGGAACAGTGACCTGATAGAAGTCCAAAAGTTTTTTGTTGTACATATAAATAATTTTTTCCTCGTTTCGATTCTTAAGTTCACGAATTCTTAAGTTCTTCAAAATCTTTTCTTCCTAGACATGAACTTTAAATATTACCAAATCTGAATATAAGTCAAGAGAATCATCTGATACCACAAAGTTTCGTTTTACTTTTGTCGTATCCAGGTTACGCCAGCAAACTCTAGCCCACCCTCTAACCTTGAAGATTTGTTCATCCTAAATTCCATTTGGTGTACGTTAAGCATGAACTGCCGGTTTATTGAGTTTTGAGTCATGATGAGTACATTCAATGATAAACGAGTGTGCTTTGCTTGCAAGAATGCTTTGTGCAACATCAACATGTTTGTACAACGATTAACACTCTCTTAATGCCTTCGCTCAACTGCCGTGTCAAATAATCTTCGAATTAGCTGCGTATAAAGCAAGACGGGGACAAAATATCTTTGGCCTATGCACAACCGCTGGTACTTAAAGTTAATATGAGTCATAAATGTTCCTCCTAAAACGAGCAAGAAAATATCTTCAGCAAAAGCAAATGTCTAAACTCGGGATGCGATATCACAATCAGAAAGTTATGCAAATTGATGTCATTCTCTGTCAAACGATGGCTAATTACAAGTTTGTCTCAGTTCTTTGATAAGAGCTTTTTATAAAAATAGTTTCATCGTTGCCCTCGCTACTGCTGATGGAGTAGCACGGACCAACGGATTCCGGCTTACTCATCGACCATTCATTTTGTTTCAACAAAAATTTCTTAACGTTGTACTCCATCTGTACCAAGTCCAAGTCTTTCCGGTTGTCACCGGAGGTCGACTCAACATTTCTTGATGAGCCTAAGACACTCGAGTCATCAGCGTTGAGCATTTCAGAGCTTTGAGCATTTGTTTCAAAACATATCGGAATACTGTCGTTAAACACTTGATTGTTTATCGTGGCGCAGCTTTGCTTACTCGCCAGCGAATTATTATTTTCAAAATCTAAGTTTGTTTGGTTTGTCGCGCCGTGGTCGCATAACAAATCGATCGCCTTTTGTTCGGGACTGTTGGGAAGCGGAATGTTGGAGCTGTTCTGTTGGACCCACTCGGCCACTCGCGTCAACTGCTGCCGTCTCAGCATTAAGTTATCGTGGGAATCGAGTTCACATACTATTGGGTCCGGTTTCTTAAAACTTTTGCTTTCGCACTCCTTATCAACTGTCGTTGAATTCTCCGGTGAAAGAATTTTTGAGCTGACAACTTCTTTGCTTTGAATCTCGTTGAACTTTTCTGAGTCGGTTTTGTTAGTCGAGAACAGCTCGTCGTTCTGATTGTTGCTCTGATTGCTTGCAGTACTTAAAACCATCAATGAAGACTGTGACGATGTGAAATTTATTGGTAAATTCCCGCTGATTTCCTTGTCATCATCTAGGAGCTCTTCGTCTAACAATCGACTTCTTCTCGTGTACATCACTTGGCTCGTTTCGCCCAAAGTGCTGTCGAGCAACGTGCTTGATCCGTCTTTAATCTTCAAAGCACAAATTCTGGGCACATACATTCGAGGGTTTTCAGCCTAAAATATAAACAAATTGAAACGAAACCTTCGATTATCAAAGTTTTTCTACTAACCCGCATAGTTTTAATCAAGTTTCGATTAAAGTTCTCGAAAAGCTTTGCGCCTTCTTTGTTGCTCTCCTTGCTCCAAAGACTGTTGTTACTTCCACCACCTGCTCCGCGCTGCAACGGCGCAACCGATTTCGCCTCGGTTTTCTCTTTACCGCGTGAAGCGTTTATTTCGGGTTTTCCCTCTTCTGTTAATGTACTTGGTTCATCTTTTACTGGTGAAGCTGGCGGATAGCTGAAGCTCTTGGTGTGTTCACAAAGTCTGTGGTGGCCAAGAATCGGATTGACCATCAAGTCGTCTTTTTTTGGTGTGAAGACGAGTTTATCATTCTGCGTTGCAAAGTCAGACACGCTACTTTTGGTTTCGGAAATGACGCTGTCACTCGATTTAAGTTTGATTAAATAAGGACTGGTAGTATGCGTCGGTGAGTTTAGATTGCTGTTGCATCTCAAGCAGCTCAGCGTGGTCACTTCCGTTTGAGTTGCGACATTGAAGCTCCCCAGCTCGATTAGATGCGGCGTCGAGCATGAGCAAGTTTTGCAGTGTTTCGGGTTCTTAGCCTTCAGTTCGTTCTCGAGATATTTTGCCGCGACCACGGGTGAAACTTTCAACTCGCCATTGAGATCTAAAAGATTCGTTTGAAGCATTGTTGGAGAAGAGTTGAACAAACTTACCTAAGCCCGAGGTCAACAACGTTTCATCATCATTCGTCGGCAAGATTTGATATTTTTTATTTCCGCGACTGCATTCTGATTCATTATCCAGTTTCATGTACGACGTGACTTTGACTTGCATTTCCAAAGGAAGCTGAAATGATTGATCAGTCAAGTTAACGCTCGAGAAACCGAGTCGAGGACTCACAGAGGTGATTTTCTGTGGAAGAAAGCTGTCGGGCTTGCATTGCAAAAGCTGGATTGCCAGTGTGATATCTTGCTTGTATCGTTCCTGCGAGTGAACATTGCATTAGGGAGGGGAGAATTGGGCGGTTAAGCGTGTTGAAACTCACGATTTCGCGTTGCAGGCTTGAAATGTTATAATTAGCTTGACTCAGGCGAATATTCAACGTTGCACAGTCGGAAGTAAGTTGCGCTCTCTCTCCTGCATTACGGTCGACAAGCTTTAGCAGTTTGTCCTCGAGGTTCTGATTGATTTTCTGAACCTTCTTGTGTGACTCATAGAGTCGCTCAAATTTATCCTGCCAAGCCAGAACGATGTCCTCGAGCTCTCCTTGCCGTTCGCTCTCCTGATAGCAAACCGATCTTATCGCGTTCAATTCCACTTGCTTGTCGGCGAGAGCTTTCTTCAAGAGCTCCACTTCAGCGTGGAGATGAACGTTGCAGCTCTAGAACAAAAGAAATTCGCATCATGCCTTTTCCGCGTTTCCTTTATCTTCTAACTTCTTCGTGCAAAGAAATAAAATCAATATTTGAACGGGAATTTAATATTTTCGCTTGTTCAAGCTGGCTCTGCGTCAGTTTTACAGCAGCTTAGCTTTTAAGTCACGAAATTTCTTTTTATTTACCTTCTCGATGGAGTTTGACATCTTGAAATTAAATTACGCTCGAACACAAAAATCACAAAAATAAATTTTCTCTATTTCAATCAAACGGAAATCTGGACTGAATTTTCATTTGGTTTTCCTTCAATCACAAATCTTGCGATGAACAAGTGTAAGCGTAATCTAGGACCGAGACGACTTTATTTCATTTCTAGCTGAAATATTTTATAGTCCTCACAAACTTTCAAGCCGAGTGCGATGTGAGTCACAATGGTGAGTCGTACGGCGGAAAATCCGTGGAAATGTATTTGTTAGGGGGTTGTGAGTGTCCTGACTAAACCCGTATAAAATATGACGGCAACAGGCGGAGAGGAAACGTTTGAATAGTCGGGGTTGGTTTGAAATTTTCCATAAAACGTGTGTCTAAGTGTTCTACGTTTTATTTAGTATTTGAATTGTTTATTGCACAAATTACTAAATAGTTACTTAAAAACATCCTGTTTATTGATTAAAACTTCGTCAAAACGATCAAAAAATAACTACGACGATTTCTAAAGAAAGTCGAAGGCGATTTGAATAAATTGTGATCTGACGTTGACCTCCGCATAATCGTAGATTAATCATACGAAATTAAAATAAAATTAGTTGTTTTCGGAATTTCCTGATCATTGAGGTTGAGCATTCATCGTTGGACAAACTCCAGCTGCTCGTCTTGCCACGGCTGTAAGAGAATTCGGGATTAGAATATGTTCTGGAGAGCTTTGTTTTTGTTGTGCTTGAGTTTTGGCGAAATTGCTCTGTCGATTTGTTGTCGAATTCACTAAACTCACCAACAAAATAGATTTGAAATTTGATAAAGAATAAAATGGAATTTAGAATTTGTTATGGACGGGGCGTTCGGACGATTCCGGTCAAAACTTGAGTTAGCAGCGGTCGACACGTTCCTGCTCTTTCGCGCCGAACGTCTGCAATAACATTTCCAGTGAGATCTAATCTCAATTGAGCTAACTACGTGCTTCTTCCAGATTGAAGCTATTTTAATTGCACTACTATAAAATCACTAACTTGCCAATGGAACCATATAGACATCGAAGATTTACTCACAGCAACCTAATAAATCAACAAAGATAATATTTTACTTACTAGATCCACATTCGCGAGCGCAGTCGAGTCGCGCCTGGTTATGATAATTTGTCCCATCCGTTCCGCAGACGGGATTGTATTGACCAGTTGTTCGTGCTACGCAAGCATCGCGGCACTGCTCCATTTGAGGTGATAAGGTTGTTGGTGCTGCTGTCGGAGCTGGAGCTTGGGTTGTTGTGAATTGATTGGTTGGAGGACGTTGGTTGCCTTGATTTCCCTGGTTGCCTTGGTTCGGAAAGCCTTGGCCTTGATTACCTTGGTTTGGAAAGCCTTGGCCTTGATTGCCTTGGTTCGGGAAACCTTGGCCTTGATTGCCTTGATTTGGAAAACCCTGGTTACCCTGATTACCCTGGTTTGGAAATCCTTGATTGGGGAAACCTTGGAACCCTTGATTGCCAGGAAAGCCTTGATTGAATCCTTGATTTCCTGGGAAGAATTGACCCTGGTTAGGAAAATTCTGCGTTGGGTATCTTGGACCGGTGAAGAACTCGTCACTGTTTGGGAAAAACTGTCGTTTGACTCTTCCTGCGCCACAGCCAACGGCGACCACTAAAGTAACAAGATAATGCTCACTATTGATTGTCTATATTGACAGCCTCCAACTTACCTGTGACGATAAAGAAGATAATCAGCTTCATCATAGAACGGCGATCTTTTCCTAACAACTATCAAGATAGTACTGACGTTTCCGTTGAAACGCTTCCAAGACTTAAAGAAACCTGCTTGCTGCGTTGATGTGTTCGACTGGTCAGCAAACAAAGTCTCTTGAATGTGTTTTGCATACTTATGAGCTGTCAAGTCTCTAATACGACCAACCGTTTCTAATTGGCCTGTGAACTCTTCAGGTGAACCACGAGCCGAAACAATCGCTCAATAACGTCCAATTAGTAATGACCGTGTTCTCATGACAACAAATTCACTTTTAATTACTCAACTCACTCAATTATTGAAGTTTATTTGAGAACTCTAACTGATAATCAAATCATTTGAGGCTCAAAATGTTTCAATTAGCGATTATTTATTGACTTGCCTAACTCAACAAAGCTAGCTTGACAAGCTTCCACTTACATTTGCAAGTTGATGATTAAACAATGAGATGGAACATGTAAATTAATTAAAACGGTGGGAGATCACCAGTTATTACAGACGATAGGAGAGAGCGACATGTTCCCGCCCTTGACAGTCGAACGTCTACAATAAAATGTGAAATGGAAATCGTTAATCATGTCGCACTTTATCCAATCGAATCTTGTCTGAGTTTTTTTATCAGAAAATAAAAATAAATATAATCAATAAAGAAATCATGAATAATTTAAAAGGCAGCTCGAGCCGCTTCCAATCAGTTACTGGATTTAATGAAGAGATGAAACCTTGATTACTCACCGATTCCACAGTCGCTAGCACAATCGAGACGGGCTTTGTTGTGGTAATTATTGCCGTCAGTCCCGCAGACGGGATTGTACTCGGAAGTTGTTCGTCCCACGCAAGTGCTGGCACACAGATTAGCTGTTTGCGATGAGGCTGGTTGAAACAAAGTCGGCATGAGACTCGTAAGTTGATTGGGAGGTGAACGTGAATTATTTCTGTCGCTCTTTACAAGTCCAATCACTCGGTTTTCTTGCAATTGACTTCTCGTCGTTGCAATCGTAGAAGGTTGTTTTGTCTTTGCGTATCGAGGTTCGGGGAAAAACTGATTTCCAAACTGATGGCCGACGGATTTCGGGAATTGTCGCCTAAACCGGCTAGCTTGGGTCTCAGCAATGAAAACTGTGAATTGAACCTGAAGATATCAAAACTGATTTCTCTATCAATTTAAATCACCTGTTGCGAACACGAAAATAATCCACTTCATTCTAAAGCTGTGGCTCGTACCAAGTTCTGCTCAAAACTAAATCTTTAATTAGAAAATCTGTAACAATGGATTAATCCCGAGCTCAACCAGTCGAAACGATTCAATTGTATTAAGAAAATTTATGACAGTGTCAAATCTTGAAATCTTGAGGCTCGAGCCGAGCCGGTCAAGACAGGAATTCCTCATCTGTGTTCTACAGCCAATCAATGTCTCGCCAGTTCTGCTGTGTTTTAGTCACTCAACTTGAGTGAGCGTCGACAAATTTATTAAATAGCGGAATTGAAATCAAAAGCGAATGAGAATCGATTCAGAGTGTGAAGTTTCATGTAGTTTTCGCACTGAAAAGTTCATTCAACGTTCAGTTCTGAGCAAGCGAGCCGAACAAATTCTGAGATTCATTTTCATTCAGGGTCTTGAATTTCGACCTCTCGTCGCAACAAAGTGCATTTGATGCGACCGCTTAGGTACACTTTCCGAGAATCTAAAACGTAGCATAGATTTTCGAATGAAACGACGACGGCAGCGGAGCAAGAAGAAGCGACTCGCCAATTTTATATTATACTACTTCGGCTCACCAACACAGGCGACGGGGGCGAGAAGAAAAGCCGAGAGCATAGTCGATCGAAATTGTAAAAATTGTTCATATATTTCAGTTCAACCTAGAGTTTTGGACTTGCGTAACGACATCTACTTTGTCGCGTGCTTTTTGGCTGCAGAAAATAAAGGGAACTTCAACACTAATATGCAATTATCTAGTTTATCGCTAGAGAGCATTGGCAAAAAAGTGGAGTAAACTCGAAAGTTTAAGTGGAAGTTTCGATTGTTGATCAGAGAATCGAGCGGAAAATAATAAAGAGTGCAGTTCTCGCATTTCAAGCGAAGATATACTTTGATATAAAATGCATACAACAGCTGCACGAACATTGGAAATTTTTTCACATTCACATATCTGCCGCACTTTCGAGCAGTAAAAATACACAGCGAGGGCTTTGGCCTGCAAATAATCAAATCAAAAATCTTCGCCGAGAGGTTTATTAATGAAGAGCGAATAGTTTCGAAAGTGTTGAGTGCGGCGGAGAAGACGACAAAGTGGCGGAAAGTGGATTCGATGCCGAAGTGATTGGTGACGATAAATGAGTGAAGTAAATAATTTTTATAAAAAACTGGGATTTATGTAAAAAAATGTCTGAGGAAACTAACTTCAAGTTTTACATTTCATCTTTTGCCTCTTTTCGTTCTGAAAATAGCAAGTGACTTTCTTCGCAATACATAAAGACCGCTCGGCGTCGTCGTGGTGTGTGGCTGAAAATATTGTGAAGAAAAGTGTATGTAGACAAAATATATCAGAAGATTATTTTCACAATGTGTCTGATTTAATAAAGCGCGTTCTTGAAATCGTAGACGAGATATTTATGAGGAGAAAGAATTTTTCGGAGACGCTCAAGCTCTTCAGACAATTAGGAAAGTTTTGTTAGTCGAGAAGGGCTCGAGATTGTTTGTTTGATGTGAGTGAAGCCAAAAGTGCCACAAACGATCGATTAAGAGTGAAACGATTTGATAAGCTAAGATGAGAGCAATGTTCCTTGTTTTCAGATAACGGCGCGAAGTCATTAAGAAAACATTTACTGTACAAGAGTGAACGAAGCTGTGGCCAAAGCCTGTAATTGTGCCTCGTTAGGGCTGGCATTCACTGCCATAGCGTTATTTTTAATGCTCTTGTGGGCAAGTGTTCAAGCGGTGCCAGCCAGTTTGGAATCTCCATTGACACGACCATACCACCACTTGCGAGTGTTGCGAGTTGAACATGCGACGACGACCATCGGAACGAACTGCACATCTCTGAATGACAAGCCATGTCAACTCTTTGACGACAAAGTCATTTCCAAGAGAATGAAAAGTCGGGGCAACGTCAGAGTGAGAAGCCAAGATGATAATAATACTAACGAACCCATAATAAAAAGTTCAAAAGATTTACATGAAAGGCAAGTGCGGTCGTTCGAGCACAGTAACAAGATTACGAAGAACAAACATTTGCCAGATAGAGAGACCTTTGTGAGTTATGAAAAGGCCACGACGAGCTCGCAAGACTTTATCAGGAACATTTCTTTCGGCGAATCGGTTAATGAAATTATGAACAATGGAGCGTCTGTGTCTGTCAGTGAAGCAACACTCGCCTTTAAAGAGTCAGATGTCAAAACGAATGCTCAGAAGGAAGCATCAGACAAAATTTACCTTCATGTAAATGGTGAGTGAACGATTGAACATGCAACTTCCTTCCATCCCCTTTCCCTCAATCTGCCGCCGCCAACGACGACAACATTGTTGTTCGTGTCTACATCCTTTCGTAAGAAGCAGCTCGAGGAAATCGCGACGAGGCCTTTACAATTCGAGCAATCATTACGGGATGACATTCAAGTTTTTTTACAGTCGAAATTTATTTTCTTTTTTCCCTCGGACTAAAATGTTGCAGACGAACGTAATTGTGTTTTGCTGTTGTTGCGTCTGAGGCAGTCGCTTGAAATTTAATATACACAGCAATTTTTGACTGTCTCCTTCCATGCCCCGGAGCGAAAGAGAGGAAGGCAAAAAATGTTTTCGGATATTTACCAAAGTATCTGCGTCAAGTGCAACATATTTGCAGTCTATGTACACATAATGCAAATCACATGAGTTACATTGATAAAGATTAATTGGAAGAGCTTAAAATTTAAAAACGAGAAACACTCATTTGTGCATTTATTCGAGTGCGTCTGTCTGATTGCAAACAGTCGAGATAATATTACGAGCGCTCGTCAATTAAGGTACATAAGCGGCAGCAGGAGGCGTTCGAAAGGGGATGAGTCTGTCTGTCATTGCTGTCTACTGCACGACAAACGTTGTGGTGGAAGGGGTTAGACGACTGAAGTGAACTGCAGCTACGTCTTGCAAACATTGCCCAAGGGCACTTCTCTTCATTGTTTGGGTTTTAGTAAAGTTCAACAAATCCTCACGGATCGTTCGAGTCCCTCAGACGGCGCAGTGATTGCACTCGAATTGTATGCATAGCTTTTAAGCTATTTTCGGAAGTTGTGATAACAAAGCCGCCTGTAGATTATTCAATGTTGGATCGAGAGATATCTCTAACCCAATCGAGGACATCTGAGAGCGATGCACCGAGTATTGATCTGCTTGCAGTTCCACCAGCAAGTCAAAGTTTTTTTTATCGCATTAACTTCTCCCCATTCCTCAATATGTCCATTTGTTTTTTCAATTAAACATTAAAAGTTTATCAGGAGGAGCAGCAGCAAAAATAAAATTCCTCTGCAATAAATTGGCGATGAAGAGAGTCAGGGAAAAATGTTTTTGAACGTTCTTGTCTGCAAAGCTGAAAAAGCGGAGTAAATAATGTAAAGTAATTGCACAAAGACAGTTGCGCGGATGCAACATCGTTGCATACAAGTAAATAATGTAATGACACTGAAATTTGAATTTCCGAGAGAATCATGCGCGGCTTGGATCGCGAAGTCTTGGCGAGAGAGCCGAAATGTTACATGTTCGTACATTATGTAGCGCGACGACAGAAATTTTTTAGGGGGAGAATGAAAATATTCAGACGATTTGGTAAGAATAATGGAAAAGCATCGACGACGATGGAAATTCGACTGTGGAAAGCGCGCTGCTTGTTCGTGTAGTGCGGTTTTCATATGTTGGGAGACCGAAGGAAAAAACTGTCTCGGGCGCTGTGTATAAGTGCAATCAAAACCAGTCTCAAATGCTGTCGCTGTACATGGGACACAGACGTTTCGAATAAAGCGGCCAGAGTGTGTGTGCGATAGACCGAGACTCTTACTCCCTTCTGCTTGAGAACGATGATTTGCCACATACATATGTCTGGATATTTTCGCTACGTCGTGAACGAGGAACGAAGCTCGGCCGACTGTAGCTGTGTGTGAACGAGACGGTTTTATACACGGCGCGATCAACAATAATATCAGAAATTTATTTGAAAAAAAAGTTGTTCAAGTAAAAAATGCGACAAAGCGCAGAACGTCTAGCCGTTTCGTCAGATATTTGGATTGTGAGACTTCAGTAGTCTAATAAGAACCGTGCAGACATGATTGAAGTTGCGTTCTTCGGAGTTTCGTGCTCGCCAGACATTTAAAATAAATACACAAATTCTTTTTATCGGATCCTCGGGAGTCCTGAGACAAGACAGTGCAATCATTAGCGCGACAACGACTTTCGAGAAATTATTCTCGCTGCAGCAATCGATCGCAACGACTGCAAGTACGCCTTTAAAGTGAACCGAGAACAACAAGTTGCTCTTGTTGTTTTGTGATAGTCGAAATTTAATTAAACGCGTCACCCGTCTCGAGTGAGTTCTCGGCTCGATTCAAGAAAAGTCGAAACAAAGTTTATGTGTAACGCGAGTACATAAAGAATATTTTTTGGACGCAAACGAAAGCCCAAAGTAAGTGAAAAAATTGTCTGTCTCGTTTGAAAAATATTGATGCTCGTCTTCCTCGCTCTTGCTCGTGCAGCGAAGAAGAAAAAAAATGCAACACTGATAAATCTTTTCTCAGTACATGCAACCGATGCAAAATGTTTTTGCTCTTACCAACAACAGGTCAAGGGACAAAAAACTCGGAGAAACTTGAAGATTCGGATGTGGAGCTTTTGTTCGCTCCTCCTGAGTTAGGGGGGATTTACAATGTTGTACAAAGTCACTTCTTTATCATTGGCGTGTGACGTCACACGCGCGACGAAAAGCGGAAAATCGATATTTTAGAAAACAATTCTGACGAAGGTTTTTCTCTGTCTCGTCTTCGCAGGTTCCCTCAAACTAGTATTCGTGCTCTTAACAGTCCTCGGAATCCTTATACCCATCGCAAGTATTATCTATTGTTTCTGGACAACGCGTAGATCTGCAAGCTTAGAACAGGCTCAAAGAAGGTTAGCCGATAGCGACAACAATCTTCTAAATCAATCGCTACCAGACTTTGAAGCACTAGTGAGTTCAGCATTGCATTAAAATTTTAATTCGATATTAATTGTTGTACCTTTCTCCACCGCTTTAGATGCTCTCAGTACAGAATCTTGGTTGCGCTGGAATGGAGCGGCTTGGGATTCCGGCCAACACGGCAATGGGAGCTCCCCTTTCATCACAGCGAGATGACAGGTCAGTAGACTAAAGCTTCAACAGCAAACGAGAGCTAACGAATAATTTCAACGTTTCATTGTAGCAGAAGTATTAGACGATCCACATTTCCAATTCAACATGATCTCATAATCTCAGCGAATCGACAGACTCAAAATTTATTAGACGAATCTAAGACAGAATCACAATCAGGGATCAAATCGGAAGCGTTTGAGAGTTATAAGCGTCGCAATATATACACTAGCTGTAGTTCAAATACTAACTGTCCGCCTCATATCTACCGGCACGATGGCGAATTTGGCCGTGATCGATATTCAAGCAGTTTAAGCCAGGTGAGATAACGAGTCATTTGTTGTTATCATGGGAGGCACTTTGCTTATTTATCTTGATATATTTTAGCACAACGCTGAGATAAAACGAAATTACATACAAGCGCCACCAAACAAATCCATTCAGGATGTTCCCGATGCCACGCAGCGATTCCAAACGTCATCGGGCGCTTGCTTCGTTAGTCACAGTAGTCAAAGGCAGCTTACGCACAGCAAAAATGACAAGGTGAAGATGGGCGAGAAGGTGAAGGGGTTCTTCATGAAGATCATAGACAATGGCAACTCGAGTGCACACAAAGTGGGAAATGCAGACAGCAAACAACTCAATAGCAATATAGCCTCAATGCCTCGATCACAATCATCAAATGTATCGACTGACACTTCCAATGTGACGAAAGCTGATTGTAGTGAATTAGTTTTAAATGGAAGTACAAATTTCAACATACATTCTAAATCATCAAATGATAGCGACAGATCCGTTAACTTGTATTCAAAGCAGGCGAGTCCGTCACCGGGATCTGCTGCCGCTGCGCTTAAGCTGTCGTCTTCTTCGTCATCTTCGTCGGCGGGTCCAAGTCCGGAGCATAATAGCTGTCTATGACACAATATAACTGTTTAGATTACAAACCATAAGTTAGCTAATATTGAATTGAATATGCCCACAAGTAAAAATAATAGTTTCATTCATAAAAGAAGCGTCCATTAAGAATAAAGCGAGGTAGAGAGAGCGTAAGCGATGGAAGTTCGACACAATCCAAAACAGTTTCTTTTAGTTCTTATTTTAATTATTTATTAGCGAAATAAAAACGCGTCGTCGTAGTTCAAGGATGTGCAGAGTATAGAATGAACTATCTAACTAAATGAAATGGGATGGGAGAGGCGATTGTAAGTTACAACATGTAACACAAAAAACTCTATTAAGTAAAATGACGTGCAACACAATTAAACATAGTTCTTTTAATTTTCTTAAACTAATGTAACAATTGTTAATTTGTTAAGTGTGAAACCTTTGCTGGGGCGCGAGACCTAAGCCTTAGCTATAGCCAATACTTGTAAAGAAATGTCAAGTTTATTTTTCTCCTCCCGACTTCTTTCACGTTTCGAGCATATTTATGAACTTGAAGGCTGCTTTGTCGTTCTATATTTCAAACCGATGACGCATGCACCACAAGGATGGGATGGGAAAATCTGCGCGAAGCCGTCAGCAAAGTCGGCTGGCTCTGCGAGAATATGCAATGGGAATGTTAATGGGACAACATAGTAAAATAAATAAAACAGAAAAATCAATTCCGAAAAGCTTTTCTTTTTTGTCTCTTTCTTTTCTCTATCGATCCAGTCAAGGAGTCACTTTAAGAAGTTTTTTTAGGAGTGCTAGTGTAAGCTAGATACCTGTAACTTTACGCTACCTCTTTCACCTTGACCACCCACTGGATTTTTCCTATCAAATTTTTAAAAACCGGAAAAGTTTTTTCAAAAAACCAATGTGAATCCCAGCCATTACTTCGAACATGTTTTCAATTGAAGCTATCAAGGACCGTCTGGAGGAGTTTGAAACTTTTGAGACTCTACTTTTCATTCCACGAAAAAGTAAAAGCTGATTTTTGGTAGTGTCTCGTCGACTTGAAACGTTCTTGACTCAGCAAAAGGCTTGGACAGTAAGTTCATTGATTGGTTCTCTTGAAAGGATATTAGGTTTCTTATCAACAGGTTTAAGAATAGCAAAATAAGTCACCAAAGCTTAGCTTTCTGTGACCCATCCGACTTTTTGTAACGTCATTAGTCTGCTGCACCTTCGCAGACAATTGGCTAGACGAAACCCCCGTTCCACGCTCCAAAGCGTTAAGCGACGACCGTTCGATAAATATGTGTCAATTACAGGCGTGAAGGCAAGAACAGCGAATTAATGCATAAATTAATTTGTGTTTCTCTCCACAAATGCGCAGCAGTTCTGTCTCGTCGGGTTCTTCTTCTTCAGCGCGCCGACTGCAGTTCTCTTCTTTCAATGTCAGACAAACTCACGCTCATATTTTAAACCTATCGCCACCCTCTTGACCTTGAGACACTACGTAAGCTCGCACGTTCGTAAAACAGAAATGAAGCACACGAGACTTTCATTAATTCATTAACTAGCCACAAAGTTACACCGAGAGTCATTAGCGGAAGTGCTTTCTCTAGAACAGTCTCTTATCGTCCAGATTGCTGAAGATAATGTGGTAAACCGTATCAAGCAAATCGTTCCATGCCTGTCGACCCTCGTCGTCCAAGTGGCAGACGCTGCAAAGTACTTCAACTAAAACCTCTCGCAATTCCACGAATGCTTTCTTCGAAATTCCTTTTCGTTTGTGACTTCTGCCCATATCGTTCAGAAGCTTGATTATCTCTTCCATCCCTCCCGGTTTGCCAAGGGCATCAATCGATGACGACAGCACCGTCCTGTGGATATTCGATTGACGTTTACAGTTTCAATTCAATTGAGCGTACTTACATAATTTTGTTCGCATGACTCCGAAACCCCGGAGTTCCTGAATTTACAAACCATCGTTTCATGATACGAACAAAAAACTTTTATCGTCTGCTTACCTTTCAACATCATGAGTGGTGTGTTGCGAAAGGGCGCAAACTTCAGCTGGTTGTGAGGATAACGGTCGAAGTACAGGAACAATATTTTCTCACCCGAGTCCAAAGGCTAAATACACGAAACGAGATTATTCAGAATGTCCGACATGCAAATTCGAAGCTCGCCTTACTTTTGCCGCCGGAATTTGCCAAGTTGTTTTGATAATGCTCACTTGGTTCTCAGTCAGAATTTTCATTTGGGGCGTAGGGATTTCTTCGGTCGCAACGATTCGCTTATGAATACTGCTAACAATGTTTCCCATTCTGACTTTTCCCTAAACTTTTCTTAAAAACCTGCCACTTGTTTCGACTTCTCGCGCCCTTCTGTCTCTTGTTGCATTTTTCTCTTGAAGAAAAAAGTTTTATTGATTCCATCAACGTAACGAAGTTGAATGGATGGTAATAGGTCACGTAATAGTTTAATTAAACGACAAATAAAAAAACTCAATATTAGAAGTTTCCCCGCGGAAAATGGAAACGTTTGAGATCGCGATAAGTGTCGATAATAAAAACAAGAAAAGTAAGCAAACGCGGTTGTAGGCAATTAACGAATTTCACCTTCCTACTTTTTTTTTTCAATAAAAGTCTGAATGGAGAAGTTTGTTCAAGACATTCTCCTCGTTTCTAGGACGTGACAACTTCTTTATGACAGTTTTCAGCTGAGTGACTTAAGAGTTTTGGAAAAGGAGCTCAATATGAGATACGAAACGAGACTGATACTGTTGAAGGGGAACTGCAGCCATATGCGAAGTGGTTATAGTAAAACCGTTTTACAAATTCATTCTATAGAATTTATTTCTGTGGCATCGCATACCTTTTAGTATCTTCCCGCTATTTATTTAAGTAATCAAATGTTTCAAAGAGGTTCATTTATAAATACCCAGGAAGTAATTATTATTCGACCACTGTTGCTTGGACACAACTTTGTTTGATGTTTGAATTTTATGTCAAAGAGAAAAGTCAGTCTCGGAAAAATGGAGCCTATTAAAGTTCAAGGAAAAATGTAAGTCAATTTATGTTTACAACTGAGTTATATGGCTTTGTTTATTGCTTCATTAGCCGCGAATAGATGAATCGCGAAATAAAAGCTCGACGTTTCAAACGTTGCGTTGTACATATTGTTCTTTCCTTCAGCAATCATCGAAATTGTGTCTTTCCTACGTTTTCTGTCTGCAAACTGGGGACGAGCTTTACTATACCGAAATCTCCCGATCATGGTCAATATTTCTGGGATGATTAGATCTTATTGTTTCCGCGGTATTTCTTGGACAAGACTGCCATCAGAATATGAAAACATCGAATTAAGTTTAACTTAATACGAAAAGCTTAGATTACGGCACCTAGCAGCATTTCAGCGATGAGAATAACACTGGATACAACAACCAGGGATCAGGCTAATAAAATTGAGGGACCCTTTACGAAAGGTCATTAAATTCACTCTTTGCAAAATCAAATGAATAAAAAGCATTTTAAGCTGCGCGTGATCGTAATAGTTACATTTAAAGTTTATATTAAAATTATAGTCACTTCAAATTATGTTAGAATGAAGTAACAAATGCCTGAGCACTAAATCTTCACACCTCTAATCAAATGCTTTCTTGTATGCTATGGCACAAGTTGTCGCAAACGTACACTTCCAAAATTATTACATGCAGTTCTGAAATTGTTCCCTTTCTGTCCGATCTCCAGGTCAAACATAATGTCAAATATTTTCTACTGAATTATCGAGAATCACCGATATGTTAGTTACGTGTAATTCACCCGGTGGCTTCAAATTCGCGCTGTAGCATTAAACACTTTTCACTGCGCTTGACGATCAGTTTGTGTAAGTTTTCGGAGGGGAATTGTAACATTTTTAAATACGAAATCTCGCAGCCCCTTCACAGTGTAGGGTCAAGTGTTGGTTTCAGTCGTGAATAAATTATTAAGTTTGAATTTACCCAATGCCACAAGTGTTAACATACTGAGAGGAGAATCTATTCAACGATCCAAGAAAAAATAATCGCGGCGAGTGTTCTTGTGAAATGTTAAAGATCGCGCTCATGTCCGATTATTTATGCTGTCCGGTTATCTGATAAATTACTCTACTTAATTTGCTCTATAAGACTTACATGAAGTTATGTTTAAATTTTATTCAGTCAATAAATAGTTAAACCAAGTTCGACCGCGAACATAGAGCCATAAAGGCGAAGCCCCGTTCAATACACTTGATATTACGAAACACACGAAAATGTTTTTAAATTCACCTACTTCGTGTGCCGCAGTATAAAAGTTGAAGAAAGCGAAAGATTCCATCAGTTTCCATCCAGCGTTCAAGAGCTTGATCAGCAAAGCAGCGAAGGAATTTTTCTTGTATTAGTTCTTTAATTATTTCTGCAATGAAATATATGGTAAGAAATCGTTTCGAGATCAAATCATGTAGCATAATAATTGAGTGGTTATAAAAAATTGGATGAATTACAAAAGTCATAAGTGAGATTGAGAAACATTGAAATCATAAATTGCAAAATATCGAGTTGGCTCGTAAAACAATGTTCACTAAATGTTGCCAAAACTTCAATTGTAATTATTTCGTTGCTTAATAAAAGCGGTTTTTGAATTTGGAGATTATATAATGAATCATTAATCAGTGAAAACCAATGTGCATTTTAGAATTTATTATTTAAAATGAGAATTATTAGTGAGAAGGTTAATAAGGAAACTTTGAAACTTATGTAATGGATTGCACTTTGTGGTTTTATAGGGCATAGTTTGTTTGCTCACGCTCGCAGTTTTGTCTGCTGCAGACGAGAATAAGAACGTTGAAAAGATCGAAGACTCGAACGCGGACAAGAAGCAAGACAAAAGAGGCATTCACGACTTTGGTGACTGGTCGTCGGGTGGTCATGAAGAACATCAGCATCATGAGGAGAAGACTTTGACGATCGTCAAAAAAGTTCCTGTTCCAGTGCCTCACTACAAAACTGTGCATGTTCCACACATTAAAGAAGTTCCCGTTCCTGTCCACGTGAAAGTGCCAAAACCTTACCCGGTTGTTAAGCACGTAAGTTTGATTGAAAGAGCGAGATGAGTTGATTCCTTAATTTCAATGTTTTCATTCGATCAGGTTCCATATGAAGTTAAAGAAGTTGTCAAAGTTCCAGTTCATATTGATAAACCATATCCGGTCGAAAAGGTAATGATTGCTCTTAACAAATTGATTACGCATACTGACTTTTTGTAATTGTTAGGTTGTACACTATCCAGTTCATGTCAAAGTAGATAAGCCAAGGCCATATGAAGTCAAAGGTATGTGGCGGACTTGTTTCAAATATAACTAACTGTGATTGACAAATATATTCCAACAGTTGCAAAGCCTTATCCCGTCGTGAAAGAAGTGAAATATCCCGTTGAAGTCAAGGTCCCGAAGCCTTATCCTGTTGAAAAAGTGAGTTGAAATCGAACACGCAATTTGGAACAATTATTCATCAATATTCTCTACAGACCGTCCATATCCCAGTCGAGAAGGTTGTGCATGTTGACCGTCCTTATCCAGTGGAAAAAGTTGAGCACTACCCAGTTCATGTTAAGGTTGAGCGTCCTGTTCCATATAACGTGGAAAAGCCTTACCCGGTTTATCATGAAAAGAAAGTGCCTGTGCCTGTCGTTAAGGAAGTGAAATATCCAGTCCATGTGCATGTAGACAATCCGGTTCCGGTTTACAAGGAGAAGCGCGTAGAAGTTCCAGTGAAGGTTCCATACAATGTTCCTTATCCAGTGCACAAGGAAGTCCCTTATCCAGTTTATAAAGAAGTCAAATACCCAGTTCATGTTCCAGTCGACCGTCCAGTCCCAATCGAAATCGAAAAACATGTTCCACATGTCGTGCACTCGCACAAGCCTTACAAAGTTGAAGTCCCTCAGCACCATGAACACCATCATGAAGAACATCACGAAGGACATTACTAAATATTTTTGTGATAAAAGATCTATTGATTTAGAATTCCTCTCATGTATCATGTAGCTTTAAGTCTTCACTTCTCATTCTTGCTCAAAACTTTGTTTCGCAAACCAAATGACATCATAAAGTTAATTACAGTAGCATCACGTCATGAAATCAATTTGAGCGTCTTATACTATCTTTCGCAATACGAATCGCATGGATACAGTTTTGTAAAGTTATACAATTAGGTATTTATAATGAAAGAAAAAACGAGAAACAAAAAATAAATGTAAGCCAAAACTCAACTTTCTTCTTCTACTGAATGAACTCGTCAAATTGGATTAAATCATAATCCAACACATTGGATGGGAGTGATGAAATATTCTGCGACTGCTTTCAAGAAATCGAAAGCTGCACGTAATATTTGAACTGTTTCAACTGACTTACCTCTCTTTCTCGCTTTGTCGAAGAGGTGACCTTATTATTTGCTTTGGAAATTTTTCAGTTTTTTGCTGCATTTATCGAGCAATGTTCCTCACGCAATTTTTCAATTCTCTATTTTAAAAGCTTAGCTCTCTTTAAGTTAGAATCTTTGGCTTGGCCTGTCTGGAACCGTCATCACTGAAACTTTTTGTAGCGATAACTTGTGCTTTCCAGCACTCATTTTTCCTTGAATAAAAAGTCTTCAGCGATTTCCTTCCCAAACTGCTAGACTTCATTTGCCTATGCTGGTCACTTAAATTTGGTTGGAGGCTTTTGAAATTTCTCCTATTTTCTTCATCACTTTTACACCAATTTCAGTTTCCCAATATTTTTCTTTCGTTGGCGGTTGCTTGGACACAACTTTGTTTGAACTTTCTGTCAAAGAGAAAAAGTCAGTCTCGGAAAAATGGAGCCTATTAAAGTTCAAGGAAAAATGTAAGTCAATTTATGTTTACAACTGAGTTATACGACTTTGTTTATTGCTTCATTAGCCGCGAGCAGATGAATCGAGAGATAAAAGCTCGACGCGAGTACGCCAAGAAATATTCATTCATGTCGAAGCCGGAGATCAATCAAATGTACAACCAGGATTTCTTGAACGCCAAAGTAACTGAAGTTGTTCCTGAGGGTTAGTTGGATTTATGTCCATACTGAGTTCAATCTAATCTTGGTTTGTTTCTATTCAGATGCTGCGGAGACGTCGAGCAATGCGGGGGAGTCATATTTCGTCTCGAAATCAATGTTTGAGTCAATGAACGTAGGTTTCATTGACGTTTCAGATGCAATTACTGATGTTTCTTTTTAAGCTTTGCCGCTGCGGGAGAAAGAAAGCTGGCACTCATTTAACGAAGTGCATGCAAAAGGCTCTTATCAAATATTCTGAGCAAGGCGGCAATGCCGATTCTCCCAACATCCCAAGGACATCGAGCGCTTTGTGTGGCTTTTTCAAATGCAAGTACAGCGATATGGAGAAGTCAACAAATTATGTGACACCGAAGATTTATCTGAAACATAAAGTCACCGACCAGATCTACGAAAGCATAATCATTGGTTGAATGGAAAAAATACGAAAATCGCTTCATTAATACACAAGAAATTCCATTTTAATCTTCAAAATCTAATAAAGTTACATAGATAGAACTAGATATTTTTATTCGTCGAGTCTTCGCTTCAAAACCATTGTAGCTGTGCGTTTCTTCGGTGGAGGTCCCGAGTCTTCAGTCGGTGGCAGCTTCCCTGTTGACTTCAATTGCTTGATGCTTTCAGTCATTTCTCGATTCTTAATTTCGCTTTCATCTAATCGACGCTTTAAGTGCTTAAGAGTTTTCATCATTTTTCCAATCTGCTTGGCTTGCGACTTGATGATTTTTGAGTGCTTTTTGTACATCGTTACCACTGAGAGCTTACTTTTGTTTCTTACTACGTTGTCATGAATTGCCGACGAGGCCGATGATGAACGCGAGATATTGAATGAGAAGCTTGGCCCGCCAATTCTCGGCGATGTTAGGATGTCGTAGATTGATGAGATTGAGGTCTCATCGGGACGAGATTTCTTCAGGTCCGGAGCAATTTTCTCGTCGAAGCTACAATCGGAAATATTTGATCAATGTTGCAACTAAGAGAATGTTTAACTAACTGTTCAATCGCCATGCTACTAATGTCGCGAAGCTCCTGCAAGATCTCATGTGCTCTTATGTTAGTATTCTTCGTATCGGTGACGGCAATCGATCTCAAAATCTTGTGGCACTCGTCAATCACCTTTCCGGGGATGAAACAAGCCGTTCCGTTCTTCATGAACTTTTGGAACGTCATTTGAAGCATAGAGAGCCGAGTTTCGATGCAAGTCAAGACATCAGAATGCTTTGATACTGTAAGTACAAAGGCATAAATAAAGATAAAGTTAAAACGTAATAAAATTGATCTCAAGACAAGGCCAGTGGCTTCAGAATTCTATAAGAGAACTTTTCAATTAAGGAAGCTTTTCATGACCTTCCAGATTACGTGTTGTGAGCTGTGACAATGCTTTAGCTTCTGTTTGCTAGAACAACACACAGACATTTCTTTGAAACTCGCGCTGGATCTTTTTGCGCTGCTTTCCTTATTGAATTCGACTGATGGACGGAGTTATGTACATTGTCGAAAAAGCACTTCACTTGATTTTTATTCTAAAGAAGTTTAATTAAACTTACAAGCATGATTCCGGCGCTCGCTTTCGCGCCTTGGAAGCTGGCCTTTGATTAATTTCAATTGTCGCGAATGATAGTTCAGAAGAGTGTAGAAGCCGTGATTCAAGAGATTCATGTTTATGGCGTTGAACTTCTTGCAAACCTAATTCGCGGTTGAATGAAAGTTCATCATTTACTTGTTGTTCTTTGCTAAAACAAACTTACAATCCTGTTCTTCGCTAGGTCGTCGAAAGTCAAGTACGAGAAGATCGTATCGAGAACGCAGTCAGGTAGATCCAGAATATTTAGAGCCATAATTCGACTTGCTCTGAAAACTATTTTTCTCAAAAACAAAACAAAACTTGACGAAATTGGCGGCCGAGGGGCGAAAATGATACGGAAAACAACGAAAGAATTTGAAATATCGTGAACGTTATATTTTTTCATGAGCTTGGAAGCTCTCAACTTACGACTGCTACGATGGGCCTAATTACCCGGGGTAATTTACCACACATAATAGTAATCTTGAGACTGCAGTCTGCATCGTGTTGATGACGAACAGCTTTGCTCTTACTTCAATGCGAACGGCCAAATAAACAGAACTTAGAATCGCTTGTGAATTTCATAAAACAGAAACGACAACTCCCAGTGATTTCCTGGGTTCAAAGTTCCAACACTGCATCTAATAAGATCTACTTATGTTTTTGAAAATATTTTATTTCACATTTTCTTCTCGTACAAATGGCGATTAATGATTCAAAAAAATAATTGACAAGTGTTGATATAAAAGCGGTTATAACAAAGCTTAGTATGGTTCTATTGCAGCCAGCCCAACTCTATTGCAGTACTTCATTGGCTCAGCATAACTGTGTCTGTAGCCCTTCGCGAGATTTCCCAAGCTCTTGGCTGGGGCAACCACTCGCTGCTGTTGCTGCTGCTGTTGATGATGTCTTTGATGACCTCGAACTTCTCTGTATTCGCGTACATTTGGTGAGAACTCTTCTTCGGAGCTCCATTCATTTTGGACATGATATCTTTGATCGGGCGAGTACGACCGACGATAATCTTTGTTATCTCGACGATTTGGTTCAGATCGACGAGCACCCAGCGACTCTTTCATTTCCTTCTGCATCCTCAACTTATCCATCGCTTGGAACTTTTCCTTTGCATCTTGAAAGCGATCTTTCGGCGACGTTCTCTTCATCGTTGACATCGGAGACGAATCTTTAATGTAAAGATCTCTGCTCGATCTGCGTGGAGCATGTGCGTCGACAGGGTAATTTTCTTGAGGCGACGACCTCGTTTCGTAGCCGTGCCTTGATTTGTATTTCATTACTGGCGACTTCATCATGCTTTCGATCGACTCACGGTATGGCAAGCTCTCGGGTTCTCTGTAGGGATTGCCAGCGTGTCCATTAATCTCGTGATCGGATACTTTTGACTTTCGTTGAATAGTTCGCATATTTTCTGGTGAATAATCTCGCTTGTCGCACCTGTGCTCGTTCGCCCGATACATTCCGTGTCTTGGCGGCGACTCACTAAACTTTTCATACTTCTTGCTCTCAATGATCTCGCGATACTTTTGTCGATCGGTTAAGTTTTCTCGCTCGTAATTGTCGTAGCTTTGCGACAGCGTAAATTTCGTGTGATCGCGGTCAGTCGCATGTCGATATCTCTCGGATTGTTGTCTCATTAAGCCGCCGTTCATTTTTCTGTCATCTTTAATGAATTTTTCCTCCATCGGCTCGACAAAGTGCTTCTTCTTCAATTCGTGAATGTAATTCTCCTTCACCTGCTTCTTAGCGATGATCGGCTGATCATCTTCATGCGACAACTGCTTGCGATATACCGGCTTCTCCTTGAACTTTTGGACTCCTTTATGATCATGCGAAGGCTCTTTCGGGAAAATATAACTTGGAGGGTTGGAGCCGTATCGAGTCGGCGAAAGTTTCTCTTCGATGAACGGCGGAGAAATTTGTATTTTCTCCATTTTCCTGATGTAGCTGGGTGGAACGTCATGACGATCGTGTTTCCACTCTTCTGTGAATTAAAAGATTTGATGAGCTCATGCAGACGGTGTGAAAGAAACGATTAATATTTACCGCTTGATGTTGTGCTGATTTCTTCTTCTTCGATGCGCTCAGGACTTGGAGCTAAGTCGGAGCCGATACCGGAAGATCCATGCGACGGAAGTTTCTTTCCATTCTTGACTTCTTTTTTACCGACGATCGACAGGTTTTGGCATCTAATTCGGAGATCAATGTAGATTATATGATGATATTAACGCGTTTGAAAAGCAGATTTTACCTTCGCAAGTCAACAGCTGTTAGGTTTCCTTGAGATCTGCTTATCGTGTCGTAGTCTCGTGGCGGTAGAAGTAGTGGCGGTCCATTTCCATTCAGCTTTGCTCTCAATTCGGCAGCCAACGAGTCGTACAAATGAGCTGGCCGCTCGGTTGGGGAGTTGTGATCCTCGCTGCACTCAGACTCCCGAGTGCTTGTTCCCGTGTCACTGCCAAGCGACGAGTCGAAGCGTCGAACGCCAGCCTCGAAGTTCCTGGAATCTTTCCTTATCGGCATTGATAAAGGCTTTGATCTTTCAATAGGAGGACTCAAAGATTTCTCAAGCCTGCAACGAGATGTCGAATGTCGGTTAAAGAAATTCAATGCAACGACTTTGATGTAATTTAATTCTTTCTCCATGAACAGCGACCGTCATTGAAGACAGGCGCTGAGCAAATAGTCTCAGTCTCAAACGTAAAAACCATTTTTCTTTGTCTTGAAGATTTAATTAATTCATGTTTTCACACCGACAATTAAATTATTATATCATCCGAGGAAATCAAACAAAGCGCGAAATGTGGAGCAGAAGCCGAGATCACAAATTCACGCGAATTAATTGTGTCTCAGGAGCTTTTGTTATCTAAGTTGTCAACGCGAGCGCGAAACGGTGTTTCGTCATCAAAGCCATTCACCGAAAACTCCGCCGTAGGCTCAGCCACGATTGGAAATTGATAACTGTTCATCAGGTTGCGTGATAGAGAGACGAATTACACACATCGCGTCGAGCGCTTTGACACACATTCCCTTCGGATGAAACAATGCGGCGGCGAAGAGTTATGACGAAGATCGTCTGAGACTGAATCCAAAAGTGTGTCGCTAAATTCATGTTATTCTTCCATGTGAACTTTTATTACAGCCAGCGATTAAGATTGTTTTCTATTCCCGTGCGCAGACCGGAGCGCGGGATTTGAAAGCTTATCTATCATTGAAGCTGTCGGTGATAACATGTTTCGGTTCGTGAAATGGAAAACGCGCTATTTGCATGAAAGAAGTTTCACTGGAGTTTTCACGTTTTGAACGTAAGAAAAGTTGTTTCGCTGCTGCGCTACTTGGAAAACCAGTTTAGAACGGAAGCACTCATCACCGCTCGCTGCTCGCACTTCTCACGAAGACACTTGCTTTTTCACTTTTGGTCAGTAATTTCCTTGATGATCGTTGCGACCTCGCGTGATTCAAGCTCAGACTCTACTGACGAATGGCATTGCGCTTGAAAAATGATCGTTTAATTTCACTTTTGGCAGTACCCCGAATTGAGCGCTCTTCAATAAAACGCATCGAGCTTATGGAAATTAACATATCAGTTTCTTTTCTTTTACGATTAAACGAGTTTTCAATTTTTAGAGAAAGTATGCGCAAAGAAAACTGCGCTAATCAATCATAATACTCACTTCACTTCGAGCTCAGCGAATCTCTTTTGATTTTCCGGCTTCTTAATCAGGATCTGCAGCTGGTCATTTAAGGCGTGTGCCGTCGCATCCGAGTCGCATCTGTAAGCGTGAACGTGCAGCGGACATTTGGTGACTGGATTGTACAGCAGCATGACGCAGGAGACGATGTCTTCGGAGACTATCGAGCACGTTATTGCGTTGTGCGGAATGAAATGCTTCGCTGATCCCTGTGAGAGAATAAAAACTTCAAATTTCAAAAGCTCTCGCGGGTCAAAGTGGCAAGATTAAGCCAGCTTGAAAACGAAAACTTAAGCGAGTTGCGCAAGACGCTGTTCCAATAAAGAGCCATCAATAGCAGCACAATAACATTAGCGTGAATAATACGTTAGGCTTTCTGAAACGCTGACTATCGTCATTAAAACTGCGAACAAGCGAGATTTAGAAAGTAATATTTCGTGAACAAGAGAACGATATTGTCCGAAATTTGCTTCTATAATTAGCGTGAAAAATCATTTCTTCTCTCGGTGTTGAAATCATATCTCGCATGTATGTTTAAACAAAAAGCTTCGTCTGAACAGCAAAAATCGAAAGTGATTGGAACTGCGCAGCAAACAGCTGCGAATGGCTCGTTACGTACCTGGATAATTTTGAGGCCTTTGTGAGAGATCTGAAGTGTCACTTTCAGCGGCTCGAGATGCCCAGCCCGCTCAATTAGGCGCGGAATCGTTGACAGAAGCACTCGTTCGCCTCGCAGCTCTTTCGCCTCTTGCGCGCCCAGAAACCAGACGTAGTACGACGCCTTCTGAACGTCTTTCTTCAGACGGAGAGCCATCATTAGCTATCAACAGTCTGATGACTTTATTTCAAAAGAAAATCGCTGATGCGGCGAAGATTACATAGTATTCTGGAAGTAAGCAACACAGAATGTCGTATTAAGGTCTGTGAATTATAGCTTTTTATCCGCGGGGCGCGGAAACCTTCCGGGCTTGCCTAATGGCTCTGAGCAAGTTTTTTTTTCGTAAATCAACCTCGGAAACTTTCAACCTTCAATTATTTACCACCTCGTGGATGCATCTCATTCTCTTCAGGCGTAGTGTTCCTATGGACCGAAACTGTAGCGGAGAGCCAAACTCATTTCAAAACTCAATTAAAAATCATGCAAGAGGAAATCTTGAAATCTCATCAGAGCAACGAGCAAACCATAACAAAACAAAAGCAAACCAGTATTGCTCGCGGTTGCGTAAAATATCTTTGGTGCGCTCGTCACTCTTGAGCATCGCCCATCTAAACCGCGCCGTCTTGAGAGCCAATTAATTGTGAGTCTTTGAGCGAAATGCTTGGCCAAAATGACATCAATCGGATGTGTTACGATTTGAAGTCGAGCTCGGTTAAGATTGTTATTAATTAACTTAACTGCCTAAACCGTGGAAACATGTCGATCAACTTAGATGGAAGAGAAATCGAGTCGTGGTTGCGATTGAAAGGCTCGTGAGGTTTGATTTGTACAAAATGTCAATGAAGAAAGAGAGTAAACGGCTTGGAGGATTGTAATCATTAGCGTTGCGCAACTTCTAAGTATGTATGTCATTCGATAACAGGAAATTATTCGTGGACGAGCCCCGCTCCCATTTCAAAATCAATTTCCCGAGTCATTAGGATTAGTTAAGTCACAGACATTTAGCAGAATAAATAATTCAGCACTTCAATTTCTTTAACCGAGCGGACAGGAAAATCGAGGCGAGCAATTGATTGGACGCGATCAAGAGCCAACGGAGACAAAAGATTTTGTTACTAAAGGCCTCGTGTAACTTCGTATCCAAGCGACTTAACTGTTTTAAATTTAAGCTAATTATTGACTACTTAGAACTAATCGTCGGCTCAGCGGCAAGTAAGCTCGTTACAAGACCGATTGTGTTTGATTGCGTCGGTCTAATCGGGCACAGATGAACAAGCGATGCATTGAGGCTTGAAGCCCGATAATTAATCATCTTAGCGATTGTAAGGAAACATCATTTTAGTTCATCGACCGTGTAGAATAATTCAAATAACTTTGAATGTTTTGAACGCTTCCCACATGAACAATGAGGCGCGTTGCTTAAGCTAAAAAGAATTTCCTAAGCACACTAAGTGACATCTCACGAAACAGAAGAATCACTTGAAGACTTTTTGGTGTGTAAAGGCGCAGCTCGGCTCGTTTAATTTATTCCGCACTGAATGCTAAGCGGATTTATCTCGACTCGAGTTGCATTTCTCCCATGAAAAACGTTCACCACGTTGCACAAGTGTCTTAAGCAGATAATTATGTTTGATTCTCCACGAGGAAAGCTTAATCGATTGCGATCGCTGATAACTGCAGCTGAGTGAAAATGAAAATTAAACAATTTGCTCCACTTTCGGTGGCAACAGCGAACGTTCATGCGAATGAAAAGTGAATGAGCGAGTTTCAGTGGGTAATAATCCTTCGGTGCACGCTCGCTCTCCTTCGTAACGCTGCAATCATTTTTCTCCGGTGAAAAACTTAATTGAAATTCATCGCTAATTGATTTTGAATCGAGAGTAGCGTCAGTGGTTTAATGGATTGAAAGAGTTTCTGATCGCTCTATTTCGCTAATGTGTCGCATTCTTCTTTGGATCTCGAAAGTTGTCATCGCTTAGTTAGTCATTGAAACAATTTTGATTTGATTGACAAGGTCGCATAGGCTACACAGGAATAGCAAGTCATTCCATTTGTGGGAACAACGCCTCAAGTCTTGCAACGGTAACTCGACGGATGTCTGCAGTTTGCCAATGAGCTCTTCAAGATCGCCGTTGCATTGAGCAGTGCTCGCAGACGACTGAATAAAACATGAATCGCAATCATAACGAAGCTTCAATTACATCATCGCAAGCCTTCCTGCAGTTTATGCAATGCCGTTGCTGATCATCGCGCAAGATCAGATTCTATCGTCTTGTCGGCGACGACGACAATAATTGATTCCCGAGAAATTCCCCTGCAAGTCTTAGCGGTGAACAACTTGTCCGCGTCTTGCGGTTGATCGTAAAACACGTCTAATCGCTCTACTGAGAAACTGAAAGCTTCTAATTGATCGCTTTTCGAAGAGTTCAATAGACGGAAGCTCTTTGTACCAGTTTCCATAGCGGACAAACATTTCTTCTTGCACTTTTCTGGCACGCATCGATCGAGTCAATTTCTGCTCGACGCGGTTGATTGAGCAATGGAAGATTCAATGTTGAGACTCGCGGGTAAGAGAATGCCGCAATTAAGCTCACTTTGGTCATCAGCACATAAAGGTTTAACTGACTAACGTTACTTTGGAAGAGAGGCGAAGAGAGAGAATCATCAATCAATCGTCTCGATCGGTTGGAAGAAAAACTGCTGCCTCGAAGTCGTCGTCACTTCAGACTCAGCGATTTTCATTCGGTTTAAAAACCTTTTTCCTGTCATCCGAAATTGAAATTCTTTCCGCGTTCTTCCAACGGCTTCGCCGTTACATCGACAAATCCAATGCCAATAGAAATTGAATAGATTTTGTTTTCACAAAATGTTCAGCTGTTTAATGTTGATGAGTACAACATTTGGAGCCCAAAAGCTTTATGATCGAAAGCCAGTGAATCATCACGGGAAATCGACTCAAATGTAGGTAAGGCGTGGGCTTTACTCTCTCAAAGTTGCCATTAAGTCTCAAAATTTATTCATCATGCTGATGGCGTCTTGGGCTTTCATTACCAGTCAAGGGTATGTCGCGCATTTGCAAGCAGCATGTTAGTCACTTCAGCAAGTTATTCATGGTGTGGAACGTGTGAACGATTTGATGCTGCTATGAATTAAATTGTAGTTCCCAGCACATAATCGAGAGATGAATGCGAGCGACGAAGATGGACAGAATTGTTTGCGGAACGTAATTAAGCGCGGCTTTATGCGATCACCTGTTCATCGCAGAAACCCGAAACCAAACTTCAGTGGCATCGACTGGCGCGGAGTCTTCAGCAAACACTTTGATCTTGTTTGTCGATTATCCATCTTGCTGTGCTCGAAACTATTGCATAAGCGCTGTGGCATTTAATTCGCCAAAGCGCAGCAACTCAAACAATCTGCATCGCGAGAGCCTTGAAGCGAATTGACTCGCTGTGAAAAGTTTATTGCAACGGAATTCGAACAATCTCCTGACTCTAACAGCCGCGATCGAGTGTGTTTCTCAATCGGAGAACCGCAACATCGTCAGGTCGTCAAGAAGAAAGAAACGTATTGTTCGGGTCGATAGGAAAGCCTCAAACTGACGCAAAGTGAACAGTCAATAAATAAAGAAGTAAACACCAAGAAGCAATTATTAAATGCCACGCGAGCTATCGAGGTCACATTTGAACCTGCGAGAGAGTCACTCCACGGCTTCGTTTTCTTCAAGCTGGCGGTGCTGTCGCTGACTTTCTTTCGATAAAATGAAAGTCGGAGAAGAAATTCCATAAATGACAGAGAGACATTAAGACTCTTGTTTCGGGATACGTTTTGCGGAGCGGATACTTAATAATTCGGTTTCACTTTTTCAAAATAAAGTTGCATCCAAACACGGCCCGAGATTCTCTCGTTTCCGCGGTCCGTTTACATCCAACTTCATCAACTCAAACGCCACGGAACGAATCGAGTTTTTAAAGTTCAAAGCTACACAAACGATTCGAGATTAAAGTTTTTTTTGTTAGGCGTTTACAGTTCCCGAGGAAGAAACTTTGTTCTTGCCGATGATCAGATTCTCATTACACGCTCATTACATTGTAAGTATTGGGGATGAGGTTGATTGACCGCATATATTGTCTAACGATTTCTTCTGTTCATCGAACAAAAACCAGATAAAGCAATGAAGATGGAAATACATGTCTGATGTCACTCGCAGCGATCATCGGCTGAAAGTCATTTGGAAAACATCGCAGAAGAAATCGTGAACATTCTCGAGATGTCTTGTTAGATAATTGCTTTGCGCCCCGCTCGTTTCTGTTGTTTAGAATCGCAGCCTACACGTTCCGACGACGTATTCATGTCAAAAGCAGTTATGCGAAAAGCTTCGTGCGCCTTAAGTTTAACATTAGCGAAAACGAGTTTGCGCAGACCGAAGAATAATTGCATCGAATCTAAGCTCTCAAGGTGGAAGGCTCGGTTTCTAAGAACGCTTGGATTTACGTGAAATACTTCTTGTTCCGAATATCGAGCAGCAAAGAAGAACGGTGAGGAATGTGTTTGATTAGACACTTCTTTGGTTTGATTAAAGTGAGATGCGAGGCGAGCGAAATTCGATTTTCTTTCCTCTACAGCCATTGAACTCTTTCTTCCCAAGAATTTTACGCATTTCTTATGCTTCTCGCACATCGATTCTTTACCTTTCTACGTCCAGTGAATAATTAATCCAAAATATCTCCGGTGATCACTAAGTTTTAATCTCTTTATAATGCTTCTATTCTAATAAAGCAAAACTTTCCTATCCTTCTGAATATCACTTTTTCTTCATATTTTTCACATTAATCTTAAGATTATTCCAACGATCCACGAACGCGCGTCTTGAGCCCTGAACGATCCACAACACAATGAGATATTTTTCTGTTTTTCTCTTCTCAAAAAAACTTGAAATTTGCCGTTGGCGAATTCGCTTAATTCAAACAATCGTTAAATTTATTTGAATCCAATTCGCCCAGAACCAAAACATAAACAAAGATCAACAATTTCACTTTTAATCGAATTCTCACGGATTGTGCTTGAATTAAGGGCTTTATAATGGCCTGCCTTTTGTGCTTTTCGTTCGTTGCGGAAGGTGACCGACTGAGTCTTTACGACTATGCGGAGCAGAGCGGATTGACAGCTGTTGAATTGATACAAACTTATTTCAACTTTGCTGAGGTAAATAAAGGTAAATTCCTGTTCAAACTCATGTTTATATTTCATTTCTTGTAGAAAATACTATCCGAGTATGTTGTTAACAATCCTGAAACCTATCTGTGTAACAGTTGTTGGACAAACCTCGAAAATTTCCATGATTTCTATCAGCTGGTTGCTGCCAATTACAATTCAGAAGAGAGAGAAGTGAAAATAGAAGCCCAGAACCACTCTGACATGATATTGTACGATGAAGAGATAGCCAGAGATGAGATAGAGGAAGCCTACGATATTGGAGGTCACGAAATTGTTAAAGTTGAATTAGTCAATGATTCTGAAATCCACGAAACTGAGTGGCTCGAGGAGACTATGGAGGAGAACGAAGTGCCAAAGGAAGTGAAGAAACTTCCAACGCTACAACAGCCACGATTATCGAAGCCACCAGCTTCAATCACACTCGACAGTGCAGACGACCAGAGAATACGGGAAACGGCAAACATGTTCTGTGATATTTGTCACGATATATTCGACAGTTTGAGGGATGCCAAATCGCATTACAAGAATTCTCACTCGACTGAAGGTTACATCATTTGCTGCAAACGGTAAATCATCTTGTACGACGCGTTTCCTATCTTACGTTCCTGTATATTTAGAAAGTTTAAACAGCGATGCCGATTGGTGGAACACGTGAACACTCATTACAACTTCAGCTACACTTGTCCAATCTGCTTGAAGACGTTCGACTCAAAATCATATGTTGCGAAGCATCTGGCACTGCACGACGATAACAAACAATACGTGAGATTCTGATGAGTACTGGCCATGATAATTCGGATAATCAAACACTTTTATCGCAGGAATGCGCCCACTGTCCCAAGACTTTCTCGAGGAAGTTCCAAATACGTAATCACCTTCTGAGCGTTCACATCTTCGACAATGTTGAGCCCACGCTCGAGTGTCCTGTAGAAAACTGTGGAAAGAAATTTGTAAATCATGCACGGCTGAAGCATCACATCGTAAGTTCCTGTTGAATCAATGTTGTTTCAAAAGTTTTCAACTTATTTTCTAGGATTACACGCATTCAACGAATCACATCGAAATCTGTGAAATTTGCTCCAAGACATTCCGAACGAAAAATGCTATCGAAGAGCACATGAAGACTCACGGCCGGAGAGCCGAAGACAGAATTCGTTGTGACATTTGCGGGCATTACCTAGCCGATCTCAAGTCATATAACAGGCACATCAAGAACCATGCGACGGAAGAGCTCGACAACACCTGCAGATATTGCGGAAAGAAATCGCCCAACCGGAATGCGCTCAAGAAACACATCAAATACGTTCACGAGATGTCGAAATCCTTTCAATGCCGCTACTGCGATAAATGCTTCAAAAGGCCTCGAAATCTTATCGACCACGAAGCCGCGATGCACACTCTGCAGGATTTATATAATTGCGCCTTTTGCCCAAAAACTTTGTAAGTTGAACATCGTCAAAAATCTAATAACAACTAAGAACATCAATCATTCCAGCCGCAACCAATCCAACATGCTCGCTCACAGAAAGAAACAACACCCAGATCAGTATCAAAAGCCGAAATATATGCGCGATGCTATTTAAAGTGAGTTGATAGAAAATTTATTAAAAGAGTTTTGATATCTTGATTTATTAAAAATAAAGCATAAGCGCTGAAAAGAATGTTTTCAAAAAAAGTTTATGGTATAGCCAGGAGATGCTGAAAGATTAATCACGAATATATATTTTGTCAGCGCGTGAATTACGAGCATAAACAGTCATCGCAAACATGGAAATTTTGAATTCTGATATTACGATTGACAGCGTTGTCTTCGTCATCTAGCATTTCGTTGTAGAGCTCTAAGATTCCTGCGAACGCATCGCCACCTTCGTCGTTGTACAATAATCCTTGTAGATTCGGCAAGTTACGAGCAACAAAGCGGAAAAGATCGGCTGAGAACTCAGACAATTCGTTTCGAATTCGTACGCCAACGAAGCCGATGCCCGGAATTCGTAAAAAAACCACGACTTGGGTTTCATTTTCTTCCTGAGATTCTACGAAGATTTCGAGTTGTTGCAAAGAATCGCGTTGGCTCAGCAGAAGAGTTTTCATGGCTTCAGGCTGGTCGATCACACCGGCAAATCCAAATTCATCCAGCTTGAGTTCTTTAAATGCATCAGCTCGTGCCAAAAAGCCATCACAGCTATTAAAGATGCGCAGCTGTTTTAGGCTTGTCCAACGCTTCAGATTGTGTGCTAACGATTCCACAGGCATCTTGGTATTGGCAATGAGAACTTTGACAACCTTTGATCCGCAACAGTTTGTTATCCAATGCGAGAAGCTTTCACTGCCGCAGTAAATTGACAGCTCCTGGATTTTTTGCAAGCTTGTTTCGTCTCTCGTTTCAAAAAGCACGTCGCACAGCGGGACACCGCGCAACTTGAGCTTCTTGAGGGATCGAGAAAACTTCTGAATCAAAAGTGCCTTCTCGTCTTCGCCAACATCTTCTTCAACCGTCAGATTTTGATAATGGCGATCGGAGGCTGCCACGTCTTGGTAGTTTTCGGAGTTGACGTTGATCGTAATGTTTTCCATTCCGTTGGGAGACAGACCGACGATTTCGTTCCATGATTTGGACACTTCCAGAAGCGGAAGGCACGAGGGCAGATGCTGAAAGATCTGTTCACGGACGTAAAATTCAGTAATGCGACTGAATGGATCGCAATCGAGTCTCTTCTTCTTGTGGGTTTCAGTAATATCTTCACATGTGCGTTTCGGCATAATTTTAGTTGATGCTTGGCCAACAGAAGCGACTTCAGATTTTTCAAAATAGCTGACGAGCGGTGTGCGGATGAAGGATGAATAAGAAAATATATGGCAAAGGTTACTGGAAAAGTCGATTACAAAATCGTTTTTTTACGACATCGCAACAACGTCTGCTTGAAGATTCAGGTTCAACGTTTAATCAGCGATTGAGACATCGAAGCCATGCGAGTAGTTGGAACGCTTGCACGAGAGTGTCTCGATGAAGGAGCCAAAGCTTGCGGTGTTGGAGTAACAACGGATGAAATAGATCGGATAGTTCACGAAGCCGCAATCGAACGCGACTGCTACCCATCTCCATTGAACTATTATAAATTCCCGAAGGCTTGCCTGACGCTTGTCCATTAGAGAACGTTTTTCAGAAATATTGTGTCAAAATTTTTGGGGGAGAATAAGTCACACATTTCTGCAAACTGGTTAGATAAATAACGTCGTTGTAAATATTTTTTTAAAAAATGATAAGATAGAAATGACTTGAATAAGAATATGTAAGCTGATAAGAACATTTTCAAAACAATCTGAAAATTAAAATTGCGCCATATCGCGAATCGCTATTCGTGACTCATCCGGTAATACTTTGATCCGCGATAAGCTTCGATGACGAGCTAAAACACTTGGAAAAATACGAAAACTTTTTTGCGTTTGGGTGTTTTGATGTTATTTTATTTAGATGTTGTTTGATCGACTTAAGATGTTCTAAGCATTTTGATGTTGGTTGTTAGTTACTGGTGGTAATAACTGATGTAATTACTGATGTTGCTGTTGGACGGTGGTAAGATGTTGTTGATGTTGTTTATTCTTGCTGAGGGCAAGTTTCCTGCTCAGTCGCTGCTACGTCGACTGAGTGCCGGCGAGGCCTTTCCTTTCCGAAGCGGCACTGGTCAGAAGATTCTCCATGATGACCTCCGAATCCTCTTTCACAAGGCCCATGATGGCCTCGGAAATAATGTTGACCTCCGAAGCCTTTTGATGGTCCATGATGGCCTCGGAAATGGTGATGACCATGATGAAAGTCTGGTCGTCTTGCAGCAGCCCGATGACAATGAGAATGTCCCTGATCTTGATATTCTTCGAACATGCAGCGGCTAACGCTTGGCTGCCCGAAGTGATGATGTCCATGCGAATGATGTCCATGGAAGTGGTGACCTCCCATGTGGTGATCAAAATGCGGTCCTCCGCGATGATGACCACGACGGTGGGGACCTCCGCGATGTTCTGAACCTCCGAATCTTTGCACTCCGCAATGTTCGTGACCTCCGCATCTCGGCGCCGGTGAGCCGAAACGATGATGACATTCTCCTGATGGAGATTGTTGCTTGTTGCACCCGTGATAAGACATTTTATGTTCTTCTCTTTGTTTTACAATCTCAAATTTCAACGATTTAATATTTGCGATTTAATTTCCACCTCTACTTTCGTTGAAGTCAAATTGTCGATAGAGCTGATGATGAGAAAAAGCGGCTTTTATATGATCGCGCTTGTCTGTAATTAAATGACTCGGCAGAAAATATGGTGAAACTCTTATCGCTCGCGTTTATTCCGGGAAAGAAAAACATAAACATTCATGTCCAAACGAGATCGTCGGCTGTGCGTCATGCAGCAGTAATCAACAACTTCAAAGTTCGACCGACTCTTATCACATTTGAATTCATTTGCGTTTTCGCCAATTTGTGAAACATTTACTCGTACAAATGTTCGTAGTAATCTTGACAGATTTGAATATAGGTCGACTTCTCGTGCGAAGACATCTTGGCGATGAGTGCAGTGTTGTCCATGACTTCGTTGACGGGGTAAGATCTCCCTGCAACCAGCACTGTCGGTACATCATCTTCAGACTCGTCGTCGTTCATCATGTCGATGTTAGCTAGAAAATAAATTGAATTTAGCCGCTATTATCTTCGAACGCAATGGACAACTTACGAATTTCAGTTCGATCGATTTCTTCGTCGTCGTCGCCGCTCGAGTCGCCCTCGCTTGAATCCGGATTCTTCGACCCCAAGTTTTTGACAGCATCGGTGTTAGCTTTAGTCGTCTGTTTCTCGTGAGCTAGCAGCACCGACATTATGTTCTCCTCGCTATCTTTCTTGCTCTTTGATGTTGGTTTCGACCAAGCATTCGACTGCGAGGATGTTTGTGCAACCTTCTCTAGCAACGACTCAGCGTCCGTCGTGTCATCTCCACCCTCGCTTGAAATCACGGTACTAGTTGTCATCCAAACGGGTCTCTCTTTCTTTGGAGCTGCGTTGTCAGTTGGATCGGCGTCGCCAATTGTAATATCCACTCGAGTCTCCTCAACTGCGAATCCACTGGATCTTGTGGCTTCACCCGACCACACTTCAGATGCTCCCTGATCGTTAGGTTTGATGATGCCTCGAATAAAGTCAATGTCAACTGGTTCGGGCTCGAGAACTTCAGGCGCTAATTTGATTCCTTCGACTTCCCTGAGAAGATCGTAAAGAGGCTGAAGCTGATCGTTGAACTTTGCGAGCACAAGTCGCGAGTCGGTTTTAGGCATAGCGGACTGGTCTTCTACGACGGCACTTCCACAAAAGAGACACGAGAACTCTCCACTGTTGAAGTCAAACAACTGATCAACCTCCAGATCGGTAAATGCTTTGCTGCAGTTGGTGCACTTGAAAGAAGCTCGACTTGTTGCGTCTCGCTCCTCAGTCTCCAGCCGCTTTCTCATCAAATCAAGCTTGTATTTGATGACATTTACGAACGTTTTGTAGTTGATGAAATAGTAGTTAACTTTATGTGCTTTCGCATCCGGTCCAGTCTCCATCTTAAGCCGAGCTTGCAGAAATTTGTCGTTCTTCAACATCGTCAGCCGGGCTCGGAGCATTTTCTTTTCAAACTTAAGCAGCTCTGCGATGTCATCTTCCTTCAAGCATGGATTCCTGACCAGCATGTCTATGATGAGAGCGTCTTCAATTGTGTAGAACCCGCGAGCCACAAGCCGGGCGAGATGCTTTAGACTCGATGGGACTTCAGTTTGTAGTTGTTCGCTCATTATTAGCTAAAAATCTAAACAATCTTCAGTCAAGCCCAATTATCCTTCACGTTATCAACAGTTTCCCAGCAAATTTAGACCTTTAGGACTGGCGGGGACTTTGGTAAAATGTGATAAATGAATTGGAAGTGTAAACAAACATTCCGAGGTGACTTCAAGTTTTGGTCATCTCAGTGGTTTTTGTTTCCGATAAACATAAAATAGTTTGCGGTGTAAACTATGGATAAAGTCAGAATTATTCTAGCAGGAGATTCAGGTGAGACAGCGATCGCATTCCGCAGTATTTCGTCCCTCTGGGGAGGTATCGACGAGCTTGGTTGAGCCATGTTCATTGAGCTAACAAACGTTCAATTATTTTGATTGTAGGATGTGGCAAGTCGTCACTCGCATATCTGATAGCCAACAATGAAGTGCTGACCAATCCTTCGTACACAATCGGCTGCTCTGTCGAAGTGAAATTGCATGAATACAAGGAAGACACCACTGCACAGAAAGCTGTCTTTGTCGAGGTTTGTACATGCAATTTCTATCATCTCTGTTGTTCATTCCGGATCTCTTTAAAGTTTTTCGATGTCGGCGGATCTCTAAGTCACAAAAACAGCCGAGGTTTGTTCTACCAGCAAGCCAACGGAATCATCCTCGTGCATGACAGCTCGAACCGAAAGTCCAGCGAGAACCTGAAGAACTGTAAGTGTCAATCACCTTAGATTCATTCCAGGTGTATCCTAATTAAGCCCACTGTGTCTTCTTCATGAGATCAAGTACTGTGCGGTTCAATAGGATTCATTAATACCAACTTATATCCATCTAAACCATCGGGATTCTTCCAGGGTTGTTCGAGATACTCAACAAAGAGAGCGGCAAAGACACGTTGAAATCTTCGTTTGCAGACCAGGAGTTGGACTCTGAGCAATTTCTAGGCTCGTGTCAGGTAAGAAGCTGAAACGATGCAAGTCAGTCTCGCGAATTTAAGAGATAACTTTTAGTTTCGAAACTTGCAGATTCCAGTGCTCGTTGTGGGCACCAAAATTGATATGTTAGACGAAAAGCAGAAGAAAGCCAACCGAAGCCAGCAGTCGACGTTTGCCACATCGATTGGTGCTGAGGAAATTTTAGTAGATTGCCGCAACCCACGAAGCTTTCACGCCGGCACGACTGATGCCGTGAAACTATCAAGATTCATTGATAAAGTAATCGAACGAAAATATGCTCGTGATAACTCGACGTTCATTGACAAACGAAAATTCGCAAATATACAGTCACCAGCTGACAGTTCCTCGCGCTACGTCTCGCCCTTCACTTCTCCGATAGGAAACTATTCCAACTTCACCAGCAATCTTGTGACTTTCACACCAACAAGCTCTAACGATCAATGAAAAAGCTTTGAAGTTCGAAACGAACTGAACTTGTTAACGTTTTGTTGAATCAATAAAATAATTTTAAGTCGAAACTTTGATCAAATGTAGCTTTGACTCTTTGAAGAAGGCGGTTTAATACATATTATCAGGATTGACCATCGCTTCTCCTGTAAATTGAACTGATCCCAGCCCCCAAAAGACTCGCTCATGTTATTTCAGATGATATATATTTATGCTTCAACTTATCCTAACGCTAATTCAGTTTGTGTCGTCGCCTGAAAACATTTCTAGATTTCTGTTTCTTCCAGAAGAGGCAAAGTGGGACCAGAAAGATCCTTGTGATTGAATTTCTTTCTGAGGAAAACACAAAAGTTATTAAAAGTATTTATGTCTTTTCCTATTTATTTAACTTTTTTTTTCTCAAAAATTTTCAATTTTCGTCTAGTCGCCCGTCTTGTTACGTTCATCTCTGTTCAGTGTCAGGAATTTACTTCAACAGCAAATGCTCATCTCGTCGGTGAATTAAAAAAAATGTGAAATATTTACAAGTTTCGAGATGAATTGAACTGATGAGGTGCGAACAGTTCGGAGCTTTAAAGTTAAAAAGATTGAAAAGAAACCTTTTCGATGTCAAACGTTCCCTCGACTTAAGTAGAAATCCTTTGAGGATCCGATTGGACGAACAAACTTTACGAACATTCATGTAGAGAAATTAGCGCCTATCAAGCTGAGTTATGTTTGAAATTCAGATATAGATAATTTCTTTTATATCGGTTTGTCTATTTACAATACAAACGTTCCACATTCTTCAGGCTTTCGAAACATAATTGAGTCAGCAAAAATCTGATCACTTCTTTCCCACGCCGCTGTTGTTGTTGCTGTTTCCTATTCTGGGGTGAAGCAAGCTCGGGTTGTGGAAGTAGTCGTTGAACATGTGGAAATCCGGCTGCTGAGTCATTGGAGGGTTCGCCATATGGGGCTGCTGTTGATGTGGCGGATTGATGTGCTGGATGAAGCTCTGCTGAGCAAAGTTGTTCCCGCCAAACATTGATTCCAGATCTCCGAAAGGAATTTGAACTTGCGACGCAGAATCGGGATTGCCGTATCTTGAGAATTGTTGCTGCTGCTGCGGCGGAGGCGGCTGTTGTTGTTGAGGCTGCATGGGAACTTGCATGTTCATCTAAAATCAAATGTTTGGTCAGACTTTCCATGATATCGGTTCAGTGCGCTTTTTCGGAAGGAAGAAGAGCTCATGCTAAGAAGTTCTAGAGACGAGTTCGGTGATCTATTCTAGCTTGCAATGAGGAGAGTTAGCAAAAGAATTTCCTAGCATTCAATGGCGAGGTGATTGGGAGAGTCAGTTGAATTGGAAGTGGAAATCTTACTGCATCTATAAAGTAGACAAAACAATTGGGAAATGCTGAGTTGGTTGATCATGAGTGATATCAAACCCAAACAAAAGACTAACAAAAAAGGAAATCAGTCAGTTTCATCTTCTCACCTTGTTCACTGGCATTTGTTGATGCTGATAGCCAAAATCCTTGAAGTCAGAGTTGTTGTTATTGTTGCTGCCGTGCTTGGAACTCTTCGATTTCGACCGATCCTTATCTTTTTTCTTGTGTGACGACGACGATGTCGATCCACCGTCGCTTTGAGCTTGTCCACTGCTGTTGAAGCTTCCAATCTTTTCCTTCGAAATCTTCAATTTGATTGGTGCTGGCGGAAGCGCCACAGCTTCAGCTAGATCTGTTTTGTTCACATCCTTTATCGGAATTTTAATTTTTAGTCCGCCGGGCGTGTGAATACTCTCCGGAGAGCTTTTCGGCTCCGCCTTGTCTTTGGACAAAAAGATTATCATTGATGATGGATCCTTGCGATCTTCCCGATCAGATTTGTGGCTCTTCTTCTTTTTGTGTTTGTGTTGATGCTTGTCCTTCTTTTTCTTGGACTTGCTTTTCTTGTGATGGTCGTCGTCATATCCGTTTTCACGCAGATCTAAGATTGGCATCAGGGCATCGTTCAGTTCTGTCTTGAGCGACTCTATAAGCGGTTGCGTGTTCGATGGATCAGTTCCAATGATGTCTAACGGACTGTCCATTCCAAAAGAATCAAACTTGCTCGTCGTGTAACACTCTTGCAGCAGCGATTTTACAATATCGGGGTTTGTCTCTATTGGTTGCTTAGCTCCTGCCAAATGCGCCGCTTCTGCTTTGACGGGATCAACTTTTCGAGATTTGTTGTCGCGGGTAAACTCACCATCGTCCACTGACGAGAATGGCCGTTTCTTTGAGTCGGATATGAGTGGAGGCACGTTTGTGTTGTCTGGCTTCTGAACCGGTTGCTTTCGATCATGATGAGAGGACTTCTGGCTCGTCGGTGTCGTTGATGTTTCAGCTCGCTTTTCTCTCTTGCTAGGCGTAGAAGATTGTCGTTCTGTCTTCTCACTCTTGGGGCTCTCATTACGTTTCGCGCTTGAGTTCATCATAAGGTGTTTAGTTCGATCGAATGCATCATGCTCTGGACTCGGACTGAACATCGACTTCACAGGACGAATTGGTGAAATTGGTTTGACAGTTGATTCGCTAGATTTGTCGCTGTTGAACCAGTAATCATTTTGCGTCATTTGCGACATTGCATGCTTCGTCGACTCGTTGTATGACGGTAATGAGGTACTGCTACGGTTGTTGGATGAACTGTTGAGATTTGGTTGCGAGTGGGAAGTTTGGGCGTGACTTTGTGCAGGCTTCTGGAGATTACTTGGATGCGAAGTAGTTTGCTGCGCAGGCCAGGATGGTTTTTTGTGTTGTTGTGGCTGTTGATGAAGTTGGTGAGACGACGAGGATGTTGAAAAGCTGCTACGATTCGCTACATCGGCACCAGTAGAAATGCTTGCTGGTTGCTTCATCATTAATTGCTTCGAACTCTGTGAATGCCTTTGATCTTGATTGTTAGGTTTTTGCTGACTGTGCTGAGGCTGGGAGGATGCAGAGACTTGACCCGTACTGGCATTCATGCGTTGTCTTTGATGATCGTTTTGCTTTGACGTTACGTTGTAATTTGAGCTATCCTGATTCATTTGACGATGCTGTGTACGATCTTCGCTTGAAGTTGGCTTCGGCACGGTCTCAGCATAAGGCGGCTGCTGCTGACTTCCACCTGTTGATGCTCTTTGTCTTTGCGAATGTGAAGAGGAAGGTCCAACTTGAGGCAATGGGTGTTTGTTATAGACAGGAGCTGACGCTGGCGTGGGACCTGGTGGTTGTTTTGAAGAAGACGATGATGAGGTTGTTGCGTTCAAATCTCCTGGCTGTTTTCGGTTTGCATTGTTCGCTGTGCTTCCTGAGCTGTTCCTGCTGCTGTGATGGTGATGATGATGCTTTTCATGCTGGCTTTTATGATGAGAAGACGTAGCGAGCGGAACATCATCACGTCCATGAACCGAGGGATTTGTATTAAGCTGGAAAGATTTGAATTAATAGAAAGCCTAAAGGACAAAGCTCAGCTCAAACTTACTGCTGTCTGTCCGTTCGACGTTATTGCCTTCATTTTACTCTTAAACTTGGAGGGACTTCTTTCTAGTATTTGCAAATATTCATCAGTCAACTTCTTCAGATTTTCTACCGTCACGTTCTCGTCTACATAGCTGTACCACGCTTTACCCTCGCTCGAGTCAGGAATCTAAAAGAAAACGTTAGGATATTTGCTACAAGTTTGCTCCATCTTTTGCCAACCTCCCAGCGCGACCATTTACACGCAATGTAGATGCAAAAGGCAGCAACCACTGTCGGTCGGTACTTGAGACACATCGTAGTAAGATGGAGACTATTTGAAGCCATAAAATAACAGGTTTGTCTTAATTCTCTAGAAACTGTCACGATATTAAATAGCTGGCACGCTCGTACGACGTGTGTATGTCTAGAATAAAGAGTATTAGATGCGAACGTTCCAAGCCGAAATCGTGGACAACTCACGGATGATCGATAGCGACATCAAAGCCAAGTGTTTGTAACAAGACATTCTCATTAAAAACTAACTCCTGGGCCTGCTCTGCGTAACTCTCGCGAGTGTTGTCACTCTTGTCCAGGCAAATGTTCAGGATTTTTATCACATGCTCGAGCTTTCTCGGCTGCTCTTCTACCTAAAAGACGATTCCGTTATTGATCCGAACGAGACGAAGCGTTGAGAGATAACTGACCTTCGCTGCAAGGAAGAACGCAGCTGCGGCTATGCTGTTTCGATGAAATAGTGTGAAGGAGTGAAAGGCATAAAACCTATGCATGTAAACAATCCCTGTGTTGATGCATAGCTGTGATCTGCAATGGAGAACATGTTTGCTTTACAGTAAACCAGCTGATAACGGAGCAACAAAAATTTCCCAGATTCTCCGACACAAATCCGAGCGAGGCGAAAATGCTCGTAATTTCAATATGGCGATTTCATCATCACTTTGTCACATCACTCGATGCTGAATTTCAAGTGTGCACTGGCGTTTCGGCGGTTGCATTCGATGTATTTACCTTCATCACCGCCATCGCTCGACTTTTATCATAATTATTCACTCGGATCTGCGTTTTTCACGCGGATAAATGCTTTGACACGATAAGCGAAATGAAAATTCTGAGGTAAGTGAAATCATCGAGTAAGTGATTCGGGAGTCTTTAGGAACAGCACTAATTGATTGATGAGTGTGTCGATAGCGTGAGGCAACTAAAAGAGAAGCAAAAGAAACCTACACTTGCAGTCTTTGGCCCATTTCTTGAATTAGGTTCGCAGCTCGCTGTCTGTAAGATAATTCCTGTTCTGCGTTGACTCCGCATTTCCGACTTGGTGAATTTGCAAGCTGCTCCTCTGTGAAGTACCATCTTGAATCACTCATATCGTTGAAAACCAAGCGAGAACAGAATGAATTATTCCTTCAAAAATGTTTGAGCGACGTAGTTTGGGCCCCGCGACTGAATTCGCTGTGGCGAAGTTGGCAAATTCAACACTCAATTTGAAACTGAGAAATGCGTTAAAACTCAGCACGAAGTTATTTTTCACTACCTGAATTTTAAGTCAGGTAAAAAATTATTCTAATTTAAGGAACTTAAGACATCATTACTGCTCGACTGACTTAAAGAGACTGAGCTTGATTTCAACCCAACAGCCTATTTATTTAAAAAATTATCTCATTAACATTTAAGTCATTAGCTCGCTGCGCCTTCCTTCTGTTTCGTTACAATAATTTCGCTTTTCTTAGTCACTAGTTAAGTGTTTAAGGCTCTTTATTTAGAAAAATTCTGAATCATAAAAATTACATTGAACGACAGGACATCATGCTTCGTCTTTAATCAAGTTCTCGGCGTTTTCCTTTCCATCGACCGACACCTTGGAAATCTCGAGAACTTTGAATTCCTTCTCCTTGTCCTCGTTTAGATCGTTGTACAGATTTTGAGGACGAAGTGGAGTTGAATTGACGATGAATGGTACAATTGTTTCTTTCGATGTTTCTGTTTCATCAGACTAAAAAGAAATTGCTTTTGATATGTCCGATTAAATTTGAAGTTCAAATAGAAAGTTACCTCGAGAATCGATGAGTCAAGCTGAGAATCGTTAGATCTTTCCATCCGCAAACGTTTGATGATGCGGTCGTGTGGAGATGTGGCCACGAGATCTCTGTTGAACTTGAAATCCTTGCGCGCTGGCGTCTCTCCTGTTGATTTGTATTTGAGAACGTCTTGCTGCTCGAAATGTTCAATTTCGTTCTTGCTCTTGTCGATATTGCTGCAAATCTTTGTCTCGCTAGTGCTCACAAGCACTGACAGTGTGTGTTGGACCAGAGATTTAACTTCCTGGCTCTTTACCATTGACCGTGAGCTTTCTTTTACAACCATCTCGGAAATAGATTGACTCTTACTTCCATCGCTTTGGGCCGCTGCGTCAAGCTCTTCTCGCAACGATTCCTGAACAGCAGTCAATTGAGTCTTGATCTGAGCGTTGATGGAAGTTAAAAGTTGAGTACTTTGAGTGAGAGTTTCTTTCGTTTTGACCGCGTTGTCCTTGTTACATTCATCGATGGCGGCGAGCTGTCGGTTGGTCTTCTCCTGCATGTCCAAGGTAGCATCTTCAACGTTCTTCAAGCAGCCCATCTTCTCTCCAAGGATCAATGAGTTCTTCTCGCTAAACAGCTTAATAGTGTTGGTCTTGACGGCCAACAACTGTTCGTTACTATTACCCATTTGCTCCTGAATCTCCTGACATTCGCCGTTGATCTCCTCGACTTCCGTCAGCAAACGCTTGATTTCAATGAGCTTTAATCTTTTGGCCTCCGATTTATTATTCAACTGACTCGAAATTGTTGACAGCTCATGGCAGTGCTTGGCAATCGTGTCTTGGAGCGAGCAGCAGAACGTATCTATCTCTGCGTTCTGGTAATTGATCTTCTCAAGCAACTGCGAGCGCATCAGTTGATGCTCAGAACAACCTTTCAATAGAATCTCTTCCATCGATCGTATCTTGTCGTTGACGTTAGCACTGAACGTTGTCTGTTGCTGTTCAACCTCTTTCAGAAATCCGCTCAGCTTGTCGCTATCAGCTTGAGAAATACTTTCAAATTTCATCTTCCATTCTTCAACGATCGTCTGAACTTTACTGTTAGAGTCATTCCGCAAGCTCCTGAGCTCCTTCAAGCTGTTGATTATAGTCGAAGTGAAATGCTTGGTCGACTTTGTGTTCTCGTCCAAATCTGATACGACAAGCTTTGTATTTTCCTTGTGCTTGTGAGTCAAATGTTCGACCTCGCGTCGTATGCCCATCATGTTGTTGGACAGATTCTTCAGCAAGAGATCGGTTGCAGAGACTGCAGTGTCCTCGACATTTTTACGGCGGTCAATCGATTCCAACAAAGACTTTGTATCGACGGAAGCTTCTTCAGCCACTCCAATCAACTGCTTCGCGTGTTCAGTAAGCGCTTGCTCCGTCTTCAAATGACAGGCAACGAGATGCTGGCTCTCTTCATGCTGACGCTCGGTCTGACGCAAACTCCTTTTTGTCTTCTTTAACTCCGCTTCAGTTACGCGAACTTTGTTATGTTGGATGACGAGATTGGTCGAGATTTCGTCAAGATTCTTTTGGCATTCGTCGAACGCACGGCTCTTGTCGATCAGCTCGTCCTTCAGGCTCTTGAACAAGACGATTTTCTCGTTGAGTTCTCTCTGCTGAGTTTCCATCTTATAAAGCATGTCGTTGTATGTATCGGTGGCCAGGTAAATGCCATTCTTCTCTCGGGCGGCGTTCAAATCTCGCTTGAGCTTATCGATTTCCTCTGTGTATTCTTTCAACACGACTTTCTTCGTCAACCGTTGGTTGATCTCCGGTTTGTTTTGAATATTCTTAGCTCGATGTGCGTAGTCTAAGGTGCTGAGGGTTTCCTCGAGATCTTTATGTCCAGGAGATACCGTAGCGATGATCGACGTCTTCGTGCGACCACCGAGACTTTCCTGCAAGAGTCGGGTTAGCTTAGACTCGCGGTAAGGAATGTGTGGAGTTCTCTCGACAAGCGCTGTTATGACGCGGCCCAAAGTTAGCAGCGATTGATTAATGTTGACAGACTCTCGAGTTCTGATGCCTTTCTCGTTTCCGGCCTTCGAGATGTTTTCACTTCCAGCCAAGTCGACAAGATTCAACTTTCCAATCTTCAGCATTTCTTCGCCGTCGTTGTTGTTCTCTTTGATATGAACGAGTATAGAGAAGACTGTATGAGATCGCGAGCTCTGGGCGTTCATTAGCGTGGCTGCAGTGCGACGTCTCTCCTGGCCCTTTGCCAACAAACGATACACGTCGCTTTTGCAACGCACCGGAATCTCTTCGAGGCCTTGAACGATGACAGAGCCTTTCTTGCTCACATCATCGAAAATTCTTATCTTAGCAGAGTCGTCAGTGGAGAGCAAATCGCAAAGCTCTTCATTGTAAAGTTCCAAGTACGAAACGCGCATCGCAAACTCCATTTCCATCATTCTCAGCTCGTCGAACAGATGATTCAATGCTCGAGGAATGATTCCGACGTTAGAAGACTATGTAGAGTAACAGAAGATTAGCAAGGAATCTTAAGATGAAAGTGGAGCACTTACGTCTTCCTGAGTCAACGTTAATGTAGGTTGCTCCTCTCCAACCATCGTGTACGTTTTTCCGGTTCCGGTTTGACTACGAAGATCAAGAAGTTTAAGATGAAGTCGTTAAACAACTGGGCAAAACTTACCCATAAGCGAACACCGTGCAATTGTAACCAGCCAGGACTTCATCAATCATTGGCGAAACGACGGCCGCATAAACTTCGTGCTGTTGTGAGATAGATCTTGTTATTGGGCACGTTTCATTTTAGATCCAGTTTACCTGTTGGGAATCCATTCCGAAAGCGCGATCGAACGAGAACTTTTTGGTCGTGCGCGAATCGAGCATTTGCTTTGCAATAACATCTCTGGACCCTTGAACCTCGACGACTTCATTGGAACGAATCAACTTCTCTCGATTGTTTGTTGGCCTTTTCGGAAATTCAAATTAATGAAAGTTTATCGCAGCTTCTTGCATTCAACTCTCTTTACCTGACTCGAACATAAACTTGGATGTTTTGATTGGCCTTTCCTTTGTGCGTAGAATCGCCCGATGAATTCATTTTGTTAGTTGTTTATTTAAAATTGATTGAAAAGTCGCAGACAAAATTTGCTTTTGTTTGAAAAATTTGAAATTTCCAACTGACAAAATTAACGGTTTTCCAATTCGCCCAACTGGAATTCGCCGTGCAGGAAATTCTGACGTAAACTGTGAATTTGCCGCTCGCGTTGGAAGAGTTAGAATTATCAAAATCATTTATTATTCTGGTTTCAAGAAGCCAGTCACGACTAAAACACTTGCCACAAGTACCGCGTAGAATGAATCAAGGTTTGACGGTGACAAGAATCACGAAAGCTGTCGAGAACCCAGTGAACACGATGGAAGTTTCAAAATGTCAGAACGAGAGTTACAATTGCTCGTTGCCAACCGAAGATGGCAGAAATTACTGTATAAAACACATTCTCCAAGACGCTACAGCTCCCTACAAGCAATGTAACTTCATCTACAACAATGGAAAGCAGTGTCTTCAAGCGAAACTCACAGAAGATCGCAACGACCCAACGTGAGCGGTTTTTCTGCCATTTGTTTCGAATCTCTTTAAAATTTATTTCCATGCTCAGGTACACAACATTCTGCGTTGAACATAGCCGCTTAAGCCAGCTGAACAAGACCAAATCAACGGTTGGAAGCTTCAAACATGTAGCGACCACAGAAACTCTCGTCAATGGTCTAACTCACCATGTGAAAATCGACAAAATCAAACCGCAGAGCACTCGGAAGATTACGCCATTCGACGAGGAAGAAGAGGTCGATGTGGTCACAGCTGATCCCTTCTTAGACGTGAATGCTTTGGAAGTTAACAACCGCGGCAAGAACATTTTAGATTTTGCATCAGAAAGCTCATCGGACGAAGATCTGCCGACAACGTTAGCGAACACTTGGCGTTCACACGAACTCGACCACTCAGATGACGAAAGCGTTGACTCAGACGAAGATTTGTTGAAGCACGCTGGAATCTACACTGTCGAAGAGGTTGCCACAATCTCTAAAGAGAAAATGCAGCGACTTCAGAGTCTTTACGTCGATCAGTTCCAGAGATTGCAGTACGTTCTGCGCGAGAAACGACGGCAATACTTACAAGACATCAAAAAGGAGAAGGAGTCTCTGTCGAGCATTCATGATCAAGCCAAAGACTCGCCCAAAGAGCGTCGGCTGTACAACAACCTTAAAGCAATGAATCATTACCACAAACGCTTCGGCACTGAGTCTCTGCTACACCGTCAGTTCCTCGAGAAGCGGCAAAAGCTCATTGAGCCGGCTCTGATGGCAGCTCCAACGCTTCCGCAGCAGAAGAACATCCCCAAGTGCACGTTCTCTGAGGGAGGAGTCAAGTGCAACGAGCGCTCAATTCCGTGCTGCCGATTCTGCCGTAAACACATAATGGAGGACAAGAAGCAGATCCTATTCAAGGCTTGTGGCGTGGAGAAGAGCGGATTCGTGTGTCAGGAGCCGGTTGTGACCATATTCGATGACAACTCATGCGTCTTACATACAGCGATGCCGCAGCCAAAGGTTTACAAAGTGAGAAAGTACGAATCGGAGACGGAGGATGAAGCCGAAGCTTTTGTTGAAGTGAAGAAGGAAAACACCTTAGACATTGAAATGGATACAACAACGGACGACTGTGTGGTCGTTGAAGAACTGGACACTGAAGACGATAAAGTAGAAGAAACGATCGGATCAACTATCTCAGAAGAAGTCATAGTGTCTTAAATCTTAATCTCCTTCTTTATTCGTTTAATAAAAATAGTTGATAATTAATGCTCAAAGTCTTGTTCTTGTGATGATACCGTTGCTTGTTTCTGAACGACAAAGTAAACGGATTCGTATTCAAGTTTTGACATGGATGAAGGATTCTGTGAGTACTTTGATTTGACCTTTGTGTCTTCCTTCAGAAACTTGAAGCCGATTTTCTCGATAATCTCGTGAAGATCTTCGTAGCTTGGTTCGATGCTGAACTCGTTTGGTACGTCGCAGAAATGATAGAGAAGCGGTCCGTAGTTGATGAAGATGCCGCCGGGTCGCAAAATGCGATAGATGATTTCAAGGAACTCGACGATGTTGTTCGCACAGTCAATGAAGAAGCAGCTCGCGACACAATCCCACGATTCTTCCTGTGATTGATCGCCATAGACTTGAACGAAGTCTCCTGCGATCATGTTCATTTCTCCTTTGGGTGGATTCTGATAAGCGCTCACATCAGGGAAGCGGCAACTTTTCAACGGATCGTCTCGCTTTAGATTGTTGACGAACTGGTGACAGTAAGGAAAGATTTCGTATTGATCGTCCATGAGGCAGCGGTTGAGAACAAAGTTCGAGGCTATCAGCATGAAGAGCGAGAACTCATTTCCTTCGCAGAAGAATCCACGCAACGCAATCTCGTAAACAAGTCTCCCGAGGCCAGCTCCTGGAACCAGCTATTGAAGATAATTTGTAATAAAGTGTCGACTAATTTGTGTCTATTTGTTTACTCACAACTTTGAACTGATTCTTTTGCATGTCAGCAACGTCGAAATGGGTCAAGATCTCTGAAAATGATAAGTGAGCGAGCGTTCACTAAAGCTTGTTGACAGTTGTGCATACCCGAAATGATTAGCTTGTACGCGGGATCGCGCTCATCTGCTCCCAAGTCCGTCCAATCTCTAACGATTTGCTTGAGCGTTATATGAACTTTGTCCGAGTCAGGATCTTGAATGACGGAGCCCACTATGGACTCTGGCTCGATGTTGCTCTTTGTGGACGAGTTGATGAATAAATTATCCACATTGGCTAAACAGAACAATCGAAAACGTGTCAACAAGCTCAGTTCTCAGGAGTTGCAGCGATAACTTACCAAGCATTTTATCAATGACACGAGCATTCGACTCCACGCATTCCTTCGTTGAGTTGAGAAAAGTCAGATACTTGTCGAGCATTCTCTGCTGTCTCTGTGGAAGAGTCGTAACATAACACGCCCGCTGGTTGATTCTGTGCAACGAATTCTTCCTGAAACGATCGGAAAATTTCCAGAATGTAAACAATGGAAAGTTTATTTGGTTGAAAGCTCTCGTTCGTCTTGGTTTACCTATAATATTTGAAGCTCGAGATGACCTTGAGAAAGTTGATGCGCTCAGCTTCGTCGAAGAAGTTTCTCTCATATTCCTGCATGGTCTGCCGTTCAGAGCTTTAACTCAATAAATCGAAACTGAGCCGAATTCGCCTTAATGTTGAGCGAATTCGCAGTTTCCATCCAAATCTGACGCGAGCTCTCAACCGAAATCGAAGCGAATTGCAGCCGCTTGTGTGAAACATTAAATTAGTTTCAATCGTAATTATCAGCCGAGTTCTTTAAACAATTCCAGTTTTATTGTAAGATGATATATTAAAGCATACGGAAGTTGCGAAATTGAGCGGAAACTAAGTCGATTTCTAACTTAAGTGGAAAAGTTGGAGCAAAGTTAGAGCGCGAAAACTTAAACTCTGCCAGAAAGCAAATGCCGCCAGTACAAGGTAAGGAAATAGATTCAGTCGCACGATATCAAGCAAATGTCTCTTTTGTATCGATTACAACGTGCTTGGTCCGTCGTTAATCACGAATTTTAGATATTCGAAAGAGTTTGGTTATGTTTGTGTTATGTTTTCAATTTCCTTGAATAATTTGATTGCTTTTTCCCATAGAAAACGACAGTGGCCACAGTCCAACATGTCGCATCCAGAAGGAGATCCAGAGCAGCTTCTCGCCAAAGTACACAGAGATGAAGACTGGGAGTCGCACCAGCCGATTCGGGAGACCACAAAAGCAAACAGAGCACGACGCCAACTCAGTGCCAACTGATTTAGCTAAATATGTATCGAAAAGTTCTCCAAAGCGCCTTAAGCCGAAAGAGATTAATAAGGATGCCGAATTGCGTGAAGTCGAAATAGTTAAAATGGATGAATCGCCTTCGACTGAAGATAAGGAAAACTCGGATTGCGTGCAAGATCAGACAAACCAACAAAGTGAAGAGCAAGAATCACCAGAGATGATGACAAAGGAGGAAGCTGAAGTATCACCAACTGTTGCCGACGATTCCTTGAACCCCTCGACAGTGAATGAAGAGTCGCCAATGAACATCTCCATTGATCCTTTCCTTGCTATGAGTGAAAGTCTTTCCGAAATGGCAACCGATCAAGTCTCGGATGAAGACAACCACGAAGGCGACAAAGAGAAGCAAGACATGTCAGACACAGACAGCGCTCTGGGGTCAGCAACATCTTGCAACGATGAATTTGCTGCTGGTCAAATTTTGTGGGGAAGCTTTAGCCGAACTTCCTCTTGGTATCCGTGCATGGTCTATCCAGACGTTGAGGGAAATGTCACTGGTATGTCAGCTGATATAATTCATTTTTCTTCAGCCCAAACTCACAGTTCTGTTCTAGGGATGAACTCGAAGAAATCAAGAGTTGTACATGTCAAATACTTCAGCTTCGAATCTGCAAGTCTCAACGTAAACAACGTATTTGATTTCAAAACGCTTCCCGACTTCTGGAACCAAATCACCAATGTGTTCAAGATAAACAAAAAACGTATCAAACCGTTCTCGTTGTCCTGCTTCAAAAACATCGAAGATGCTTGCAAACTGCTGAAGTATCCGATCGATGAACGCGTTGCAATCTTTAATAATGACATGCTGAGCCATACAAAGCAAAGAGAAGCTGAGAGACTTGCACAGCGTCAGGGAGAATCATCTCGTAGTGTCGAACGCAAGAGCGTTGACAGCGCACTCGAATCCACCGCAACTCCATTTGAATCGCCATCGTCATCGAGTTCTACACACGAGCCGGCCAGAGATCCTTTTGAAAGTTACTTCGACATTATTTCGTCGCTGAACCAGCAAAAGAAACCAGTTGCTCGCAGATCCATTGTCAAAGTCGAGGTGAAGGAAGAAGATCTCGGCGAACGACGTCGCTCTTGCCGCGTTGTCAAGAAGAGAAAGTTTGAAGATTACGAGGAAGATGGCAAAAGTGAGGCGAAACTAAGCGAATCAGAGAAGCCCAAAGCAAAGAGACAAAAGTTGCAAAAAGATGAGACGCTGGAGGAACGATTCATCATCGATTCAAAGCATCTTCGCAACCTTTTCTATGCAGTCAACAAGAAGAAAGTCTGCTACGCATGTCATGAGGCTAACAGCGAACCGACGTTCAAGTGCAATGGCAAAGGCAACGTCAAATGCGCCGGTTGGTTCCACAAAGATTGCAGCGGGCACAGCGAAACCAAGCGCGAGGAAATCAGACATCTGACCGGCGATTCAGACGAAATCATCCAAACGACAGCAATCAAAACTTACGTCACGTGCAAGTCATGTTTTCAAGAACTTAAGAATTGCTTCGTCTGTGGAGAACAAGTTCAGTTCACCGATAACGAATCTCAACAGTGTCAGATTATGGATTGCCGCCTTGCATTTCACAACAAATGCTTAGTGAACTTTCCTCAAAGTAAGGCCGGAAACAAACGCAATCCATGTCCACAACACACTTGCCACACTTGCTTCTCGAAAGATATTCATAGCTCCGGAGCTCTTGTTAAATGTGTAAAATGCCCGAGTGCATTCCATATTCAGCTCGGCTGCGTCCCAGCCGGCTCAGTGATGCTGTCGCAAAGTCAAATAATCTGCCCGAGACATCCGTCAGAGAAGGAGTGCGCTCGCAGCGCCAAAGACAAAACATCGAAACCATTAAACGTCGATTGGTGCTCCGTCTGCAACGACAGTGGCGATTTAGTCTGCTGCGAGTCCTGTCCATCGTCATTCCATTACAGCTGCATCGACTACGAAGAATCGGAAGAAAAGTTCATTTGCCAGGAATGCCAAGAGGGTCGAATGCCTTTATACAATAGCATTGTCTGGGCTCGTGTTGGTTCTTATCGTTGGTGGCCTGGCTTGATAATGCCCAACACAGTTCTGCCTGAAACAGTGTTGAAGACGCAAAGGTACGATCGAGAATTCTGTGTGAGATTCTTCGGCAGTTACGATTACTTCTGGTTCACTTGCGAACGCGTCTTCAGCTACGATGGAACGAATTTGTCCGTGAAAGGCGGCAACTCACGACTCGACTCGGCTTTCAACACAGCTCTCGAAGAGGCTCACCAGCTTTTCGCACTGCTGAACAATCAGACATCACTCATAGTACAAGCGAAGCCAAAGCCGTACACAAAAATCCTTACCAATCGTGCTATCGCGCCAGTGAAGTTGAAGAAGGTCGACGATCGCTCGCTCGACCAATGCAAATGCTCTGAAAGCGATCCGAATCCTTGTGGTCGGAACAGTGATTGCATTAACATGTGTCTAAACACTGAGTGTAACAAGGGTACATGCCCAGCCGGAGAGTTGTGCCAGAACCAGAAGTTCAGCAAACGCGAATATGTCGAAATGAAGATTGTGCCAACAGGAACTCGAGGCTTCGGAGCTGTGAGCGTGAATGACGTACCTGAAGACACCTTTATTATTGAGTACGTTGGAGATCTTATCAATTCAGCTGAATTCAACCGACGCATGAAAGCTAAAATCATCAACAAGGAGAAGGATTTTTACTTCCTAACAGTGAAAAGCGATCTGTACGTCGATGCAGAGCCCGCAGGAAATTTGGCCAGATTCATCAATCACTCATGTGAGCCGAACTGTCTCACTCGCAAGGTCACGGTCGATGGCAATACTCGCATTGGAATCTTCTCCAATCAGTTCATTAAGGCTGTAAGTTTAACATAATTTCTCTAAACATTTCTCTTACGTTGTCTGTTTTCAGGGAACCGAATTGACCTTCGACTATCAGATGGAGTTCGTGGATAACAAAAAGACGGCTTGTTATTGCGGCTCTAGCAAGTGCTCTGGACTGATCGGTGAGAAGCCGAAAGAACCGTTGAAACCGGCCGCGAAGAAGAAACCAAAGCGAAAGGCTGTCGCTAAAGCTGTCGTTAAAATTGAAGCTCCTAAACCGAAGCCCCAACAGAAAATCACAGAGAAAGAGGAAGAAGAAACGACTGATCCATTCGAATCAATGCTTCAGAAGATGCCGTACAGATCGAAGAAGCTCCGACGAGCAATTCATCCAATCAACACAGAAGCAGACGAAAAGGAAAACTTGGCAACTGAAGCCATAGAAAAGATTGTTCCGAGCATTGCACTGCCCGATGACGACGAGAATCAGCAAACTACCAAATTTGAGGAAACAAACAACAATCACACGGTCGAGCACGACAGATCTTGAGCTTACACTCCAAGCCGAATACTTTTAAGTAGAAATGTTTAACAATCTGATTAGAGCGAAGGAGTAATTTATTGAACATCTACCGAAAAGTTAATCACTTCCTTTTAAGTTTGAAATAAAATGAATAACTTGTTGCAACAATCACTCTTTTTTGGAATTCTTCGTTGAAGCTGCAGCAGCTTTGGGACTTGGCTTAGCTTTCTTGAAAGTAAGAAAGAGAGCAGCGACCACAATGAAAGCTATTAGAGCCATGAAGGACGGAAGAACAAAGTCTGGTAAATCTCTCAGCTGCGTGACGATGAAGTCGATCAGAGTTTCGAAAGGCGTCGCTGGAGTTGATACTTTCTCGGCAGCGACTCTGCTGTACCAAGAAGTCGCGAAGCCTACGAACGACTCGATGTCGAACTTCTTCAAGTTGTAGCGATAATATTTTCCCATTCGCAGGAAAATAAACTCAGGAACTTGATCAACTTTGAACCGCTTTGCTGTGAGGATTCCCTTTGTACCTCGATTGACCCTCGCGACGTTCATTCGCATCTTCAGCTTAGCTCCTACAGCTATAATGAAGCAGAGTGACAGTTAGCATAGCAGATGACACGTTTGCGAGGTTGATATACCTTCCCAAACAGCAGCAAGACGATTACAGTCGATACATTGACTATCATAAAACTGAATAAGCCAATCACCAGTCGTCGATCCAGTACTCGCTTGTGTAAGATGCTCAAAGTTGCTGTCGTCCAATTCTTTGACAACTGGATCCCGGTTATCGTTGAAAAAGTCGAAGATTGCATCTGGGGTATCAGCAATGTCGTTGGGTAGCAGAAGAGCTACGCCTGATCTTATGAATATAACCGATGCATCGCTCTTTTGTGGATCGTAAACCCGTTGCAGATGACTTGACTCAAGCTTGAGTACCTTGCCACCAAAAGTGGACTCAAACTCGTTGCGAAGCGCAGAAAGACTCTGTTCGTAAGGACAGGTCGAGCATCCTTTCTTAGCTAAAACCAAAAAGTTTTAAAAAAAAAATTCGCCGCAATAAATGCAAACTCATGAACTTACTAAATAGAAGAACTAGATTCTGATTCTCCCGAATGGCTTCGATGACTGCCTCATCGTTAGCAGAATCTAATCTAGCAGATGTAGCGATTTGAAAACACGCGACAAGACTCAGACAATATTTCCACAACATTTTAAGATCAACAAGTTGTTTGGCTACGTGGGGACAAACTTTCATGTATGGAAACTTCTTCTTGTGGCTTCTTCTTGCTTCAAAATCTTTTATTTCAATATTTCTGAAAGGTGAAAACACACATAGCAAAACATCTCTCAAACTAAATCGAGCGCATCAACGGCGACTGCCTACATCTGATCCATGAACCACGGTTGGCCGTCTTTCTCACGGCGGCGTGTCAAGATTTCACAGCCAGTGTCGGTGACAAGAAGAGTTTGTTCGAATTGAGCAGACCATAGACCATCAGCTGTAGCTGCAGTCCAGTTGTCATCCCAAGAGATGTCCCGCCAAACGCCTTGAGAGATCATTGGTTCGATGGTAAATGTGTGACCGGCCTTCATCACGCCAACTGCCTTGTTCTGAGCATAATGAGGAACGTTCGGTGCGGTGTGGAAGAGCTCGTGAATGCCGTGACCACAATAAGACTTCACGACGCTAAATCCGTGTTGCTGAACATGCTTCTGGATAACGTTTCCGATTTCGCGGTATCTCTCGCCAGGTTTGACGATGTCGATAGCTTTGCTGAGAGCTTCATGTGTGACTTGCACGAGCTTTTTGTGTTCTTCCTTGACCTCACCAACGAAGAACGTTTCGTTTAAATCTCCATGGAAGCCGCGGTGATAAACGGTCACGTCAAGATTGCACAGATCTCCGTTTTCTAATGGGCGAGTGTCAGGGATGCCGTGGCAAATGACTTCGTTGACCGATGTGCAGCAAGCCTTCGGGAATTTATAATAGTTCAATGGAGATGGGTAGCAGTCGCGTTCGATTGCGGCTTCGTGAACTATCCGATCTATTTCATCCGTAGTTACTCCAACGCCACAAGCTTTGGCTCCTTCATCGAGACACTCTCGTGCAAGCTTTCCAACTACTCGCATGGCTTCGATATCTTCATCAGAGTTAATCTTGATCTGCGTGTTTCCTAAAACAAGAACAGGTTCAAGTTATGCAACGGGAACTGAGCAGAACATACAGCTTGTTGCTTAACAAGTTCTCCAGCCGATTACAAGGCGTTGGTTCTGTATGCTCAGAGTTACTGAGTCTGCTGCTTTTTTAAGGTTTTCCCAATCGTTACCTCTCATTTTCTCTTCGGAAAGACTGCGGCCTTCCGGGTGATCGGCGTAGTCTGGACGCTGAATTGAAGCAGGAACTGGACGCTTCGGAGTCTGTGGCCACGGGCGCAACTTGCCAGAGTAAGTGTAGTTCGGGTAGAGATTGACAACTCCAGATTTCTTGTCTTCGCCGGTTACCAAAAGGTGAATGATTTTGTGGTTTTTCCAATTCCCCTTGAAGCACTCCTGGCCACAGAAGAACGACTCGATTCCAATCTTCAAGCACGTCGGGCACTTCATCTTAGCCGGTTTATTACAATCTGGCGTTTCGCAGACAGACATCCTGGATATTTTTCTAATTTCACAATGCTGGGAAGGAAGCAAAGCTACGACGTAATCGAGACCAAAGTTGTTCGTATCGGCGATAATCGCGGTTAAACTAACTAAGCTGATTTCTTTTGAGAGTCTTGTCAAGATTTTGATTTTCAGTGTTACACTGCTATCCTTCAAATTAGAAATGTCTTTGAGGCGATTAGGATTACTGGTGGCGATTACGAGACAATCGCAATTAAACAGATCGCCGGCTGTTTTTGCTGCACGAACGCTTTTGGGGCCGGCGAAGAATTACAACAAAATTGGTAAGTTTAGGCTTTGGACCTTACTTGCGAATATACCAATAAGCTGTTGATAGTTGACTTAAGAATTGCCTCCGTTTCCAGGTTTGTTTCCAATGGCGCAAAACTATTCAACTGGCATCGCAACGTACGAGGAGATCAAGAGTCTCCCAAAGAAACCAGAAATCCTTTTGATTGACGTTCGTGAACCTCAAGAGCTGAAAGACACTGGCGTTGTTCCAACGAGCATCAATATTCCCCGTAAGTTGTTGAACATTTCTGTTTGTTCATTGTTCGTGATATTCTGGATTTCCTTCTCTAGTCGGTCAAGTCGTTGAAAAGTTATCGAAGGAGTTTTCTGAAGACGAGTTCATGGAGCTGTTTAAGCGTAAGAAGCCGACGAGCGACGATCATTTGATCTTCATGTGTAAGATTGGCGGTCGCTCCCAGAAAGCCCTCGAGATGAGTCGCAAGCTGGGATACAAAAAGTGAGTTTGGTCTTTGTTCTCTTATCAGTAAATGATTGAAATTATTTCGTAGCGTCAAGAATTATCTTGGCTCGTGGGAAGACTGGAGCAAGCAAGAGGGACTCACAAAGTGAAACATTTCCTTTGATCTTTAGAATAAAGTTATTTCTTGTTCATGTGGAGTTTGGAGTGTTTATAAAGACTAAGCTTGGATGAGAATTTCTTGCTACATTCGCAGACGAAAACTTTCTCTGTCGAATGCGTCGTTAGATGTTCCTTCAAATGATGAGATACCCGAAACTTTTTGGGGCATTGATGACATTCGAAAGGTCGTTCGTTCGTATGGATTCGTAGATGGACATCTAGAGACGTTTTGAACTTGAAGGTCTTGAGGCATTGAGGATATTCACACTTGTAAGTATTTTCAGCTGGAAAGAGACAAAGAGATCAAGATCACTGAAGCTTTTCCGTTTATCTACTAACTTTGATGTGATAACTTGTGTTCGTCGAGATGTTTGAAGAAGAGACCGCACGTACAGCATTGCTTTCGATACTTGGTCTTAGGTTTTAAAATCGTTGCTGGCGCTTTCTTATTTAATTTCTCGAGACAGTGAGTTCTTTTGTGTTGCTGCAGCATCTTCGTAGTGTTGAACGATCGATTGCACAAGCCACAAACAGCATTACTCGAGGCCGAATCTTTATGAATGTTGCGGACGTGTTCGAGCAAAGAAGTTTTCTGCGTAAATTCTAGTGAACAGAGACTGCAGCGATGACGAAGTCTCTCATGAGTTGTTTTTATGTGTCGTGCTAGGCTGTTTAGGTATCGATAACTCTTTGGACAAACATCGCAGCAGAATTGTTTGTCTACAGATGAAATTTCTTGATCTTTGCCGTCATTCTGCGACATAAAGTCTTCATCCAGAGCCTCCAGCTTATCTTTTATCTCTTCCACTCTAGGCTCAAAGGCTGATAACAATCTATTCGATGTCTCTTTGTAAGTGTTCCGAAATTTGATAAACGACTCGATTTGTTCCACGCAGCCATGGCAAAGCCATTTAGAAAATCCATCGTTCTCGTTGATCTAAAATTAGTTTGAATTACAATTTTGTTTCGCATTGTTTTGGTTTCACCTCAGCTTGCACCAGAAGCTTCAGATTTGAAAGCAAATCCTTGTTGACATTATAGAACATGTTCGTATAATTGTCACTGCTCGTGCAAACCCTGCAGTAGCTGGACGTTTCACTCATAATTACACTAGAATTCATTGCCCAGGAAGTTGTAAACAAACGACATAGTCGAGAGCCCTGAAGTTGAAGTTCGAGGGGCGATTTATTTTTTTGCAAAACTTCTTTTCGCTCTGTTTGGAAAAACTATAGTTTCGTTGTTTCTTGTGATTGGCAGAGTTCAAGTGGATTTAAAGTAGTTTATAGTGTTGTTGAAGAGCTGGTTAATGGGGAAGAGTTGTTCGAAAGAAGAATCAGTTGAAGTAGATGTGATGGCTAACGTTCTCACTGAAGCTGACTACAAGACCCGACTGGAGCAGAAGCTGTGCACTTTCAAGGAAACGCCAGAGCCGATATGCGACCTGTCAGAGTGTAATCTCGATAAATTGCCGGGAAATTCGCTTTTCTCGATGGTCAAAGTTCTGCGCAAAGAAATTCTGATTCTCGGAAAGAATCGATTGAAATCTCTGTCGACTGGGGGCCAACTCAGTGAACTGGACCTGCTGCAAGTCCTGGACATAAGCCACAACAGGTTCAAAGTGATACCAGTCGATATTTGCGTTCTCAAAAACCTCAGGGTGAGTCATCGTTTCAATGATTTCCTTTCTCTGATGTTTCGATTCACAGGAATTATTTCTGTCAAACAACCTGTTAACTCATTTGCCGTCAACAATCAACCGTCTCAAAAAGCTCGAGTTATTAGACATCTCAAACAACAACATTACAGACCTTCGCTTCATTTCATTCATGCAGGAGCTGCGGTTGTTGAATGTCTCAGGCAACGCGAACCTGAAGATTTTGCCTCCTGAGCTGGCAACCTGCGAAAACCTTGGCGACTTAGTCTTTGACATTGAGTGCATTTCAAGTCCAAGTTCTGATGTCTTGGCAACCGGAACCCACAACATTCTAAAATTTCTCAGTACTGGCGAATTAACTGCAGCGAGCGATTACGCCGCGGACGATAAAATTTTAATGCAGTCGAAGGTCACTTCGAGTCGCATTTTCATGGGGGAAACTATAAGCACAACGAACAGGAAATTCCTGGATAAGGAAAAGTTCATCATGACCCAGGATGATAATTTTCTCGAGAATGAAATGCACAAAGAACAGCAGAGGAAAAAGGAAGAAATGTTGCAGTCATTGCTGGTACAACAAAAACAAGCCGAGGACGCAGTGAACAAAGTTCAGTTTGAGAAAGACGAGGAACGGAAGAAGCTCATTGACGATATTGTGCAAAGTAAGTCGGACAACCAATACCTTGAATTCGTATAAGGAATGTTTCGTGTTTTAGATGAAGAGTCGTCCACTCTAGTTGTGAACGAGTTGTTATCTCTGAAGAAGGGACCTGACCCCGCGCTATTAGAGCTCGAAGATAAAGCGCGTGACGCTCTGCTGGAAAAGGTGAGAAGCCGTCGATTCTCGTGTCGAGTGTCGTTTTCAAATTCGTCCTATTGTAGGTTCATCTTGAACAAAGCGACTTACGCAAAAAAGATGTCCTGATAGCAATGTCGCAGCTTCTCGAACAAGAGCTGTGCCTCATTCAAAATTATCAAGATGATAAGGTGGACCAATCGAAGGTTCTGCTCGAAAGCGAGACAAAGACCAATCTTCTACTCAACGATGTGTTTCAAGAGTATGACCGAAACCGAACTGAGATCATCGACAAAGTTAATAAGGACGAAGACTGGCAAAAATCTGCTGTCGCTGCTCTCATTGCCAAAAACGACGCTCGAAGTTGGGGACTGATGGAACAGATAAAAATTGTTGAGTCGCAAATTGCGGCGATGACAAACTTAGAGATTGATAAGAAGAAAGCCAACCAAGATGAGTTTCTAAGTGACGTTGCTGACAAACGAGTCAACCTGACATTCGTCTTGTTAGATTTGATGGAACAGCAAGACAAACGGAAGAAGCAACTACGTGAGACGCTGCTCGATATGGAAAACCAAAAGACAGCGGATGATTTCTGGCTGATGCAGTACCAAAAGCTCATCGACTCACGTGGCAATTCAATCGCTTCGATGCAAGCAACTCTCGATCCTGCGCTTGGATTCAATTTTCTGCTCAACGGCGTCATTCACGTCGTGCCGTTCCTAATGAGAATCTGGCAAAAGAAAGATTTTCAACTGGAAAACGTCAATGACGAAGACTTGCAAGGCGCAGGAATCAAAAGCCCGAAAGACCGCGAAGGCATTCTGAAAGCAATCAGCGACTTTTTGGCGACTAACAAGGCAGCAGAAGACGAAGAAGAGTGTTGCAGCAAAGCTAAATTCGTACCAGAACCAAGCAAACCGCCCACAGCACCTCAGGATGACTCTCAAAAGAGTCCAACTTCAAGTGCCTCATCATCACGAGAACGGCAAGGCGATGCCGTGAATGCTTCTGAGTGCGTAATTTGCATGGACGCTCAGACTCGTGTGATCTTTCTGCCATGCGGTAAGTGGCCCTCAGTTCAATTAGAGCTTCATATCACACAAGTCTCCTTGCAGGTCATTTATGCTGTTGTACAGACTGCTCGCTTGATCTAGTCGATTGCCCAATGTGCCGAGCTACGATCGACCGTAAGATTCGAGTCATTCAGGCGTAATCGTCAAACCTAGTGCAATCGCGAGTGATACAACGAAACTCACACCAAAAACATTCTTTACTCAAAAACTATTTAGATAATCAAAATATTTAAGATGAAGTTTATTTCGGCGTTGATCGACTTTAATAGAACAAATTCGCTAGCAGTGCAATCGTTTTGCGTGTGCCATTCTACTCTTCTTGTCTACAATGCTGATGCAGTGTTTTTCTACTCTCAAATTTTATTCCGCGACGAGAAATGTTAACTTGTGATTCAAATAAAGCAAAAGAGAAAAATAAAGGAAAGATTTTGTTGGGATGTTTAGTTCTTTTTCGTGTGAACGACGCCGCCGTATCTAGCGATGAATGCTTTGATGTCGAACTTACGCTTGCAGCCAGCGTAGTTCATGTATCGGATCTTTCCAAAGATTGCTCGCTCCATCCAGCCTTGATCGTGAATGCCGCCGATGCTCCACATGCAGCCAACGTATCCATTCGGGTCTCGGCCGTCTAAGTTGTAGCGATCGTTCAGATAGATTGCGAAGCTTAAAGCTTCTTCAGGTGACGTTGTCCATTCGAGAATCTTCTTCGCCCAGTACATTCTTAGAAAGCCGTGCATTTTGCCTTCTCTGCGGAGCTGATTCTGTGCTGCGTTCCAAAGATCGTCTGCTGTTAACGACTGGTCAAGCTCATCGCGAGTATACACATAAGGTCGCTTATCTTTGCGATGTGCATTCAACGTTATTTGTGCCCAGTTCGTGAGTCCATTAAAGTTGTCGTAGTTTTCGTTGTAAAAGCAAAAGTTATCTGACAGCTCGCGTCTTACAATTGCTTCCTCGCAGAACGCTTCAACACTTTTGCTGGCCTTCGACTTGTGTTTTGACACTTCGAGGATCGCACGTTGAACGGCAATCTGTCCAAAATGGAAATAAGGCGACATGTTTGATAAGGCGTCGATTGTGGGATCATTGCGTCGATCGCTGAACTTCGATAGGCGTTCGTTGATGAATGATTCTAGCATTCCGACAGCGTTACGATATCCAGGCTTGACCCAATCGACTTCTGGCACACTTTTGTCGACCTTCAGAGACGAATGAACCTTTTTCCAGTCGATCGTGCTTGAAAGCTGCTTTGCATTGTGCGGATGAATGATTAAAGGTGGGAACTCCGTGAGGAACTCTGGCAGTTTTGAGTTGATTTTGTTGCGAATTGTTCGGGCAGCGTATTCCTGTTTGTCTGATGCGATCCAAATCGGAACAATGTTATGAGCATCGACTTGAACGAACGGCACATCTTTCGGCAGTGATTTTTGAAGTGCTTTGACCCATTCTCGATGAATTCTTAGTGGAGAGAAGTCACAGATCAGAGCGCCAATGTTGTGCTCAGCCACGAATTTTGGAATCTCAGTCGTGTGGTTTCCTCGCAAGAGATGAAAGTTTATGTTTAGCTTCTTGCAGTCGCTGTGAACTTCTTCAAGTCCTCTCAACATAAACATGAACATTCGAAGAGTTGCATCCATGAAACTGTCGCTGAGACAGAATACAATGTTGAGCGATACTTGGTTCTTGATAGCAAGATGTTGACTGTAGAGCAGAGCCCAGTTGTCTTCCAGGCGCTGATCACGCGCCATCCAGTAAGCGATTCCATTCACATTTTCTTTAATTTCCTGAGCCTACAACAAAATCCATTACCTTAAATCGTTTTAGGCTGTCATTTATATCTCACCGTGCTCAAAACCTTTACGCGTTTCTTATTAAACTTGAACTTGCTGATGCTTTTAGCTGTCTCTTCGCGGTTCTTCTCCAGCGATGAAATGAAATTTGCACTGGCTGCTTCAGTTTTCGTTTTCTTCGATGTCGACTGCTCGGCGTGCTCGTGTCCGCGCTTCATGATTGTCCTGAAACAGATTGCAACTTCAACATCAATTTACCATCAGTTTAAATTGAAACTAAGACTCCTACGTGTGGAAACGCGAAAAAGTTTCAAGCACAGAATTTGTTTGTTTACAAAGCGAAAAGGCGCGAAAACTCATTTGACGTCATTTGGCTTTTTTCTGTCACGTCACTTTGGAATGCTCAATTATTATGTTAGTAAACAGTAAACTCTTCGTTGAAAGTTAATTCGATTCGATTTCTAAGTGAGGATCAATGGATATAGTGCAATCGATTGAGAACTTCTTTGGGGTTTATTTGCTGGTGAACAACAACGAGAATCCTAAATTCAATGGAAGGTGTTACGTCGGCTTTACTGTAGATCCTAATCGGTTAGTAAACTCTGCACTCTCAAACAAGTCTAACTTTCGCTTCACAGACGAATCAACCAGCACAATCGCGGTAAGGACTTTGGAGGAGCGAACGCAACGAGCAGAATTGCTGGGCCGTGGAACATGGTGATGGTCATACACAATTTCCCTGATAACATATCCGCACTTCGTTTCGAATGGGCATGGCAGGAGCCCAAAGCATCAAGAAGGCTCAAGAACATTCCGAGCATACAAAGGAAAAAACCGAGTGAGAGTCACTTCAACTACCACTTCAGGATTCTAACGGAAATGATCCAGCTGGGCCCTTGGTCTCGACTGCCACTTAAGATTCGTTGGCTTGAACAAAGCTTTTGCACACCGTTCCCGTCAGGATTGCTGCCAGGTCACATGCAAATCTGCCACGGGCCGATAACGGCGAAAAAGACGACGGTTAGCCGAACCCAAAGCAACGCTGAGGTGATGAACGCTTTGCAAGCTCGTCGCGAGTGTCATCTGTGTATGGGCGAAATCGAGAACATCGAGGTTGACCGAGTGTTTTGTGTTACCCCGCGCTGCAAGCTCGTCTCTCATATCAAATGCCTCGCAAGGATTTGTCTCGAGCCTGGTCACTACGTTCCAATCCAAGGTGTTTGTCCGCTCTGCGACTACAAGTTTCTCTGGGGCGACATCATTCGCAAGAAGAAAGGATACGTTGACACACAGCAGACTGAAGACGACGGGTATAACATTTAAGGCAAGTCTTAGCTTTCTTTGTGATCTTGATCGATGAGTAAAAATTTCCTTTCGATGTTGCGAGAATTAATGACAAGAGATTGTTTTCCTCCAAATTAATTTTCTCGAAAGGCGTGAAAAACTTTAGCAATGTTCCTTACACATCGCTCAGAGTTTATCGAATAATTAATGATGCTAAATGAGAAACCAATAAAAAGCATTCCGACCCGAGTAACATAAACAATTTGCGGAAGAAGCGAGAGAAAATTAATGAAAAAGCGAACAAAGCGGAATTTCCTCGAGAGTTTTCATTGCGGGTGATTGATAACGGAGCTTCTGAAAGTTCTTGTTTCTCTGGATGTTGCTGTGATGGTGATGGAGTATGAAACGTTTTAAAAAACGTTGCCGTTTTTGGTGTCACTTGAAATGTATGTAATAACTTCAGATGAGTCGAGCAAGCGAACCTTGATATCAATTTCATTTTCCTGTAAAAATCCTTCGTGATATTTTACTGAAGCCTTAAGCAACCTGTACTTCTATTAATAATACGTACCTTCAGGTAGCCTGTTTGTTCATTCCCTTATCAAAGCGCTTCCATGATTGTTTTACCTTTTACGACTCGGAATATCAGCAATTACCTGAGCTCGTAAAACTCGCAGGCAAATGCAGAATTACAAATTTAACTTTTACAACTCGTACACACTTAACGTTCTCATGGATGTTTCGAGAAATTGCTTTTTCCTGCGTTGGCAATGAAAGATTTGCCGACAAACGAAACATTTTCGGTCTTATTTTGAGGGCGAAAGTTTTATTAAAGTATCAAAGTTAGAAAGCAGCGACCAAATTAGTCTCAAAATTTGCTTCCCTTGTCGAAGGTCTTGGAGCGCAGCTTGAGAGAATGATGAGGGCAGACTTTCTCAGGAGATCTGCTTGTTGCTTCGTCCAAACCGCCTCGAGTCAGCATGTTGAAGTCTATGATGGACAGATATGGTTTGGGTGGATTAGAAACCACCTCGGTCTTCGCAGGCGATGGCTCGCGTTCTGGCTTCTTGCTTTTAGCTTTGGTCTTCTTCGGGCTCAGATCGAGATTTGCCAGCTTGAGCGACGAAATTGTGAATGGATCAAGTTGGTTCTGATGGAATCGAAGTCTGCTGTGTTGCAGCATGAAATGACTGTGGAACGGGTAACGAGCTGGCGAAGAATATTCGGCGGATGTATCGCTGTCGTAGTAAATCGAGAGGTCAGTGTAATTAATTGGCGCATTCTCGCGGGTCGTCTTGGGTCTCATGGGATAAATGTTCTTGATTTTCCTGTTTGGTCGATGAGTTTTCGGTCTTCCCTTGCGCTTCGACAGGATTTCATTTAGCGGTGGAATCGGGAGAATGGATGTGAATCGATAATATTCCAGCAGCGAACGTGCCAAGTTCCTTCCAACTTTCATGTCTGCAAATTAAAGACAAAATGCTGAAATCATTCTGCAAAGAATCCACATCGTCATCAGGCCTTACAATCGTTCTCAGTGTAGGGCGTAATGATGTTGGTTCCCTTGATGAAAAAGCCATTCATCGACACTTCCAGCGTATACACATTTACATTGTCACTCAATCGATTGCACAAATAGCGACGTGCTGTCCCTTGCTTCCTGTCATCGGCATTGAAAATCATGTTCTCGTTGGAGAAGTCGCTACACTTGGTGGCGAAGAGCTTGGGAAATACGAGATGACGTTCGTAGCGATAGCTGAAACATCAAAAGAGACTTGAAACTTTTCTTTTGGCTGCTTTCACTTCGATCATGACTTACACGTCTTCATACGAATTCCCAACGATGAAAACTCCGGATAAAGTTGTGTGGGCGTGGATGTCAATCACAAAGTCCAATTGGTAACAGTCGCTCGTATCGTATTCCTTCAGCATGTCCATGGTAGCCGATAGAGTCGGATGCGTGTAGAACGAAACGTTGTTCCAATTGCGGTTGAGGTCGTGACCCAAGCAATTCACTCGATTGTTCCCCAAAAAAACTCCATCGGGATTGACCATCGGGATTATTTTGAAGACTACATTTTCGCGAAGCAGTTTCGCAATCGGATGGTTGGCGATTGCGAGAAATTCAATCAAACCTTGGACGACGTAAGAGGTAGGTGATTCCATAGCATGAACTCTTGCTAAAACGACAATCACTCGAATCGGATTTTTTCCTGGCTCAATCGTCTCGGGTTTCTTAACATCATCGAACGTGATTAGCTCTAATCGACGTTGCTGAACGCTGTTGATGAGTGAATCTCTTTGAAGCGGAAATTTCTGTTCGAGAACTGACAAATATGTCTGAAGCCTAGAATAGCTGTACGGATAAGTCAAAGCGAATTGATAAATGTCGTCCTCACGATCGAAGATGAATGCAAAACTCAACACGTGATGGTTCTGGTGAATTGGCGATTTGTAGTAGAAAACGTGTTCCTTGGGCAGCCGCTGCCACTTTGGCCGAGACGAAGATTTCACCAACGGTGTCATCCCTTGATTGAACAGATTATTGCTCTTGTTCATGTTCACGATATTGAAGATAACGCGTTGATCTTGTTTGCAGTTGTCAACGGTAAAATTGAACCAAAAACGGTAGCGAGGGTTACAAGTGTCAGGTCGGAGGCACAGGTCATATTCGAACTCTCCAACCAATAAAACGTTCCCGAGGTTTCCAGTCTCAAATGCCGCGTCAAAGCACAAGTTTCCTTTTTTAGCTTTTCCGCTATGGCCAGCTGGACGAATAATCAGCCGGTTTACATTGCCAAGTCCTCCCTCTTCATCTGAATCTTCGCTGTCTGAAATTGTAATTAAATTAAATTAACTTTGAATTTTCCATTTGAAAGCGTGAACACCTTCGTTCTTCTCATACATGGACCGCGCAGCCAAGGGATCGCATCCCTCGCCGAACATTCTTTATCGCTCGCAAGCTCACATGAAACTAATTTACTTTCGAGCCGAGAGCGAACGGAATGCAATAAATAATTGGGTTAAATCGTTCACTCGGAGAGGGGTTGGTGTGTTAATGTGAAAATCATTTATTGTGGTGCAACAACGATTTGCATTCAACATCGCTCCCCCTCCGAAGAATGATTAGAAAGGCAGTTCGAATGCTTGGCTGGCGTGGGAGAATCATTTATCATGCAACTAAGTGCTCGAGTTTGGACGCATCAAAGCAATGCTGGCGGTTAGGAATCAATGACGAGTTCGATACTGCTGGAATAAGCCCAGCACGAAACGTCTAACGTTGCAGGCTTTATTTACACAGTCTAAGAATTCTCGAAGTTTGGCATGTTGGCATCAAGGCAAATACGAACATCAAATCAATCCGGAACACTTTACATGTCTACTAAATTCAAGAGCGCTCGGCAATTCGATTCGGCTTGGTGCAACTTTTTAATTAAAAAGTTTCTCGCGCGGATCAGCACGTGGAAAAGAAAATAATCGCAAGTTCTGATCGAATTCCAATTAAAGTTCTAGTGAACTGCCTCGTTGGAGTGGGAAGTAAATGGGGGGTTTCTTATGTAAAACGGTTGCGAAGAGCTTTTCAGCATGAAATGCAATTTTCCGCCAACGATTTCTCGCGAAACTTTTCGGGAATTCAGTCGGCTATTGACTAGCGTCAAGATTAGTTCTCAGATCAGACCATAAAAGGGACGTAACAGTTTCCAGACTTCGGCGAAACTTTGATCTGATTGAGACAGTTTTAGGGCGTTGAGCCATAAAATCCACCTTGTTCGATTAATCTTTTGGTTTCCTAAGATGATTTACATACCTGATCCCATTTCTTGGTGACAATAAAGCTGATTAAACCGCTTTTATCATTCCGATATCTAAAACCACTGATGGAAAATTCACAGCAGGTTTTGTTTGGTCGATGTCGTTCTAGCGCTGTCGCCTAGGTGTTTCCCTCAAAACGAATTCCCGAACATTCCGGCCCAACATAAATTCCCATGCGTGCATATTTCTTAATTAACTTCAACTGGGTCAACGTCAGTCTAATGCTAATAAATTTGACATAAAATCTCTGACTGCATCTTGATCCTCTTGTCAAGCCCTCTTTTCCGATAGTTTGATAATCAACAATTCAAAACCGATGGACATGCGGTCAACGGTTAATAGAGTCAACAATGCTGGTTTATCATACCATTGATTTCAATTGGATTAAAGGAAACTGGCGTGGCTATGAAGATAAGCATCGTGTCTTACTTGGAAGACCAAGTTGGGAAACAAAAGTCATTAAAACACACTCGGTTAATTAATGAGTTTGGAGAGAGCGCAAGCAAGAGGGAGAAGCTGACGAGAGAAACGGTTGAGGGGAAAATGAGGAGCGTTTCGCAAGAACCTCACTGCCTCTGGCCGACGGTTCGTAGAGTTGGCTGCTTGTTGCCGACTGAACCAACACCAAGCCGACCGACGGAGACTCCCCTCCACTGAAAATCTCTCCGCAGACCAACACAACGCCAGACAACATGAATTTGAGCTCGTATTCAAATTTTAATCAACAGTAATCATTTTGATAGCAAGCGAGCGAACAAAAAACTCTCGTTCCTGTCTTTAATATCTCGTGAAGCGCGGACAAACAGTATTGTGATTTGTTGTTCTTGATTGATTCCGGGCTAGTATTTAATTGATTTACACGAGTGTCGTGATCCACACGTAAATTAAATTACTTCTTGCGACAGAAAATTTATTTCAACTCTGTCAACCACTGCGATAAGTCGTCTTGCTATTAAGAAGCTCCCTGAACCCACTCAGGACCCGGCACGTTGTTGTGAAATCAAGTTTTGAGTTATTTTTAAAATTGAATTGAGGATTGACAAAAGTTATGGAAAGCGATCGTGAACATTTCTCAGACGATGACTCACCGATGGTAAGTGCTGCGCATGAAGCCCGAAATGCGTTTTGGCTTTCGCATGGCGAAAATTACCTAAGAGATAATAAAATAATCCTCATTGTTCTTGGAACCTTTTCTTTGGGAAGATTTCGTGAAAGTTCTGATCCCTCCAGAGATCCCGTTAGCTCTTTGACAAACCGAAAAGATTCCACAGGAATCGTAAAGATCTGAACTAATAAACATTCAATATCTGCTTCGACTCGAAGGCTTTGAGTCTATCATAAAGCAATAAAGTGTTCCTGTGCTGTAGATTTGAATGTTGAGCAAAACGAAAAATTCCATTATTGATGTTTTCTGTTTATTGTTTTGTCTACCGCCACAAAGGCTCGACGATCAAACTTCGACCATTGGGTAGAACAAATTAACCTCCTGAAATACGCGTGAATTCGAATCGAAGCACGTGATACAATTTCCTATAATTTATAACTTATTGACCATGTGTAATTCGCTCTGTTCTATTTTCCTGTACTCGAGTAAATCTGTAAATCTTCTTGATAGATAAAAATGCTCCTTCAAAATTCTCCATGTATCTATAGCACTCGCTGTGATCAATCGTCTAATCTTCTACGGTTTATTTGCAGTCTAACAACTCGATACCACATTCGGAGGACGATGACAAGCACAGTGAGGAGTTTCAACATTCGCCGCCAACCAAATACCTCGACGAGTCGCCACCTCACGACACGCCAGAAGCTTATGCTCAACAGCAGAGAGAGCTGCTCGAGAGATTAAAGGAGCAGTTCAGCTCATTTCCATTCAGTAACCACGCGCCCAACTTTGCCGGCATCGATCTATCCGAGCAAGCACAACAACGACTGCAAGCAGAAGCCCACAACGACTTTCCATTCTCGTTTCCAACACCACCACCGAGCAAAGGCGAAGATGACGTAAAAATCTCGTCGACGTCAGCAAAGAAGAGCAGTCAGAACAACAACAGTTGGAGCTACGAGGATCAGTTTAAGCAAGTCAGACAAGTAAGTTGAGAGAGAATGTCTCGAGTTACGACATTTAATTACACTGCGTTCTATAAATACGATCACGCTTTCCCCTCCCCTGCTGTCTCGCCAGCGTTAAATTGTGTCGTCGGGGCGCAGAAGTGTTTTTAATGAATCCAAATATTCACAAACGAATCGAATTGACTCACTTCATTGATGAATAATCTTTGCCGGCTAGAGCTGAAGAGAAACGACCCTCAACATGTGTTTCGCATTCCTCACGCATATCCTTGAAATGTCTTCATCTGTTTTCTGTGCAACGCTCTCTCGAGGGGTTGCTTCTTATTTATGGACGAAAAATTAATAGAAAAATGGTTGATCAGGGTCAGGATTTGAGGACTTTCTCGATCATTCGTCACGCGATGCCTGAAATGGGATGTTTAGTAAATATCTTTATCGCCATTCATTCCGCTTTAATTATCGAGTTTATTTAGTGATGGCAATAGGCTCAGCAAATTAGACTTTTAATTGATGAGTTCAAGGAAATAACGACGTGAGAATTTTAGCAATTGTTATTGAGTGAATGGAAAGCTGATAACTTCCCAGCTGCATGTCCACCGTTATCTGATACTGCGTAGCTCGCATGCCTAAGATCTGTTATCAAACGAGTTAATGAGTCTCTATTCCACTTCCTGTGCCGTTGAAAGATTTAATCTCTTCGACTGCTCGCTTCGATTGGACAATTATCTGTTATGAGGGAAATTGAAATGGAAACGATGATGATGGCTGTTAATTTTTAATTTGCTGTTTATTCCGCGCAAATTCAGCATTTGTTGGTTGCAAGACTGATAGCTCGTGACGCAAAGGAAGAAGTGAAGCAGTCGGGGAAAGAGATCAGAAACTTGCATTCAGGCGCTTCTTGCATCAAACGTTTATCGCTATTTCATTCGTTATCGAATTGCTCATTTCATTTAAATTTATGTGCGTGACGCTAATTTGCTCTCGCTCCCGTTCGCCGACGTCTCACGTGATCGTCTTGATCGGGCTCGATATGCAGCCGAATTACTCACTCGTAGCTGCCGGTCGAGACGAATTCCTGAAGAAACGACTTGAGTGTCGACTGCGATCGAAGTGAATAACGTGATAAGGGCGAATTATCATCGATCAAGACTCAGGATGCGGCAGTTTTTCGCTCGTCCGTCGGTTCTGAATTTACGCAACGAACATTTAATTCGCGAGATCATTATCGGCGTGGCAGTGAGAACAAAAAGCGAGACACGAAGCAAGACCTTGATTAATTAACTTAATCACTTTCATTCGCTTGCCTCCAAATCTCCGTTGGCTCCACTCAAGACCATTTCATTAATCTCGTTCTTCTCTCGTTTTTACAGCTCTACGAAATTAACGACGATCCAAAGCGAAAAGAGTTCTTAGATGATTTATTCATGTTCATGAAAGATCGAGGTAAGAAGTTATAAATCGCTTGCTACATTTGACCAGATCCCTTCGCACCGTGGCTGAAGCGAAGAAATATCCAGAGAGTTTTATTGCGAAAATCAGATTAGTTTCTTGAAGTCTCAATTCTAATTTTCGAGGTCTTAATTCAAAGACCATTGATTATCCGATGTCCTAAATATTTGGCTGGCTTTATGATCGATGGATCGGTTGAATTACTTTCTATTTAATAGAGTTCAATGCGGCTCCGTTTTCGGGCATTCAGGGACGCATACTTTGAAGATAGCTCTTACAATTGGATTACAACTTTGATGAAACGGTCATTTATCAGAAAGCTTGGAAATCAACACGACACAAAGAGCTTTTGTACTTCCTGACAAATTGCTTTATTATTCCGTTTATTTACCGCTTTTTCGGCGTTTCAATGGTCGTATCATCCACACTCGTAGAAGTCTGTCGCGTCATTAAATAGCATTTTCGGCGTGTGAATCACGCAGACGAAGTCGTTTAGTCGATGATAAATGACGCTTGAGCTTCGTAATAATTTCTTCGGCTACGCAAACGAAATGAGTTCAGGTTTGAGACAGAAGGAAAGTCTGGTCAACTGTGTGTGAAAAACGCTCTTAATTAATCATTAAAATTAATAACTGAATCCTCCTAGGCTCGCCGATTAATCGTCTTCCCATCATGGCAAAGTCTGTTCTCGATCTGTACGAGCTCTACAAGTTGGTGATAGGTCGTGGCGGTCTGGTGAATGTGATCAACAAAAAATTGTGGCAAGAAATTATCAAAGATTTAAATTTACCTTCGAGCATCACAAGCGCTGCATTTACGCTACGCACTCAGTACACAAAATACTTGTATCCCTACGAATGCGAGAAATACAATTTGTCATCGGACGCAGAGTTGCAAGCCGCCATTGAGAACAACAAGCGCGACGGTAGCAGACGCTCAACATCCTCCAGCTATAGCCAATTTAGCCCACAGTCACCGCAAACGCAGCAGCAGCAACTGCAGATGGTAAGTTCTCTAATCGCTTGTCGTAAACTCGTTTGGCATCAAACTGGAATCGTAATTGGATTTCAAGATTTTCTTTTGCCGCTCACTTTTTCCGGTTATTTCGCTTTCAATTAAATCATTTGTTTCCAATTTAATAAGGCAATGGCGACACAACTTGCAGCAAACGCCAGCAACGCCGGTCTCAGCAGCAGTGTCAACGGAAGCGGCAGCAATCAGCCAAGCGATTTGTCAAACACTCAACAGCTCAACGAGATTCAATTGGCGCAGCAAAGATTTATGATGATGATGTTTCTCTACAATCAGTTTTTGCAGTCACAAACGCAATCAACCTGAGCGGAAAGTGCGTTGGGTTCTCAAAAGTTTCAATGGCCAAATACATAATTAAATTCATGACAAATGTGCAAACGGGAGATCTTCTTAGCTGCTCTTCTTCTCCATCAGTCTGTTGCTTCCCTTCATTCGAGCGGGAAATCCGCTTTTAGTTGAAATTTTGTTGCCAAGGTTTTTGTTAAGACGACGTGGTTGAACTTTTCTTTTTCTTCTCGCCATTTCATTATTAGAATATCCACCTTTCTCGCTATCATTTCTTATCACTTTAACATGTCCAAAAACATAGATGCTTAACTATTCTTTAATAATTGTGATAAAACTGCAAGAATTTTTTGATTTTTTTCTTTATTAGAGCCAGACGGTACGGGACAGTCCGGTACATTCTGTTAGAGCTTAAAACAAGAATAGAAAAAATAAAGCAGAAGATTATTGACAAAATATTGATCGATTGCTTCGTCTTCCAGTTGAAATCGAGATCAACTTTTTGTATCTATAGGAGGATGCAGTACCAAGCGAATAATCTACAAGCCGGGACCGTTAACATGTGAAAAGCCGGAGAAACAGTTGCATCACGCGACTCGCCAACTCTTCGATACAAACAGAATGCATAAACGAGTCCTAAAGAGTCGAATTACGTTCTCATGTCGATTTCTGGGGCTTCCTTTATGAATTATTGATTTCCATTTCTTGAGCTATGTAAAGTCGTTTCGTGTTGGATTTTATGCAGTAATGAAACGATGGATGTCTGGCTGCCAGATGTATTATTGGCCAAAGAAAAGTTGTAGGGCAATGACGAAGAGTTTCTTTCAGAAGAAGGGACGACAGGAGCAACCTAAACGAATCCGTGAAGCCCGTTCTAAGAAATTAAGAAATAAATAGGGAAAATAGTTACATACAACAAAAAGCGATTACAGCCAGCGCGATAAATTTCTCTCTAGTTCGTTTTAATAAACGTCAGCCAATCATCAAACAGCCAAGACTGCGGAAGGGGAATCATAGTTTTCCTCGCACGGAGACTTTTCACGCTCGTCTGCACAATGACAAGACGTGTAACTCGCATCCAACTCTCGATTTCCCAGCGCAACTCAAGCTGAGTTGCAACTTCGTGCGACTCAATTGTGCAAGTCTGCTCATTAAAAACAGTTCAATTTGAGCTTTCAGACATCATCGAGACAAAAGAGAAATTAATGTTCTCACAGTCTTAGCGGTTGTCTGACAGCGACGGCAAAACGACTTTCAAAAGCGACGTGCGAAATTGTTTTTGCGACACATTCTCGACAGCAATTTTGCGCCGTTTGTCTGATTCGAGGCAATGAATCATAACTGACCAAGGCTTGAAAGACTGAAATTGAAATTGTTTAGCTTGAGAACATTGCACTGGAAGATCCACCGGCAGTTTGTGTTGTACGGTGGTGGTTAATTCGTTTTTTTTTTCTTCAAAATATAAACAAAAACAGTTTGTTGTGCTTACACTTCAGACTTCTTGTACATAAAGCGGAGTTCAAGTTCACTGAAACTAAAAATAGTTTATATTATGTAACGACTTGTTTTGAAGTTTTTTTTGTTGCACATAAAGCAAGAAACGGCAAAGAGCTACTCGACAAGAGCCGCTTTCCTTGCTTCTTGTGTTAAAATTCATGATTTATGCGGTTTCATCATTTGTTCGAACGATGTACGAGTCTACGAGGGGAAAATCTTCGCACCGAACGAATGGCGGCAATCCGCTGATAAACTTTTCCTCTCAGCGAACTGTTTGAAGTCAAGCAGATGTTCGATGAGCGTTTAGATCCCAACAATTTTATATCATTCTTTAATCGTTTCGCGCTAAGTAGTCGTTTTCTATCTCGGCAGCAGTGAGGAAGCCATAAACACGCTTGTAAATAACATAATTATATACATTAGAGTCGAGATAGTTGAGCACACAGCAAGTCAGCAATATTATATTTCTCTCTCGCTTGGAACGCGTGCGACGTGTCAAAATTACGTAATAAAACCATTTATCTTTTAAACTGTCTTCTCGTTAGTTTTTGGTGGATTTTCGACCAACGCGTTGAATCAGAGAAATCCCTGATGATCCTTTTGTCGAAATATCTTCTCACTAATGCCACCACTTTCTTATTGTTTGTTGTGATATATCTTCTCCGAAGAAAGCCAGTTTGGATGGAATTCAATTGCCTACCTGTAGGAATCTTTCTTTTTTTTGTTTGTTCACTTCGAGAACCCGAAAAAGGTGGCACGAGATTCATTTCAAAAGGCCATAGATGTCAAACAACGATGAGATTATGCTGGCTGATTAAATTGAATGGTGATATTTTAATCATGAATCACGACCGCAGAACAAGGGCTCGAAGTGTTAAATGTCTGGCTACTTATCGAATCAATTTAAATTTCACACAATTTCAATCAGCTCTCAATTGGAAACGAAGTCAATGCTGGCGATCGATTACAATCTCAATCACATTGGACAATCCTTTATCGGGAATTTCGATCTTTCTAAACAATTGAAATTGACAAAACGTGTGGGCGATTGAGGACATGATATGTTGGTTTCTCACAGTATTAAATTGTTTGCCATTAATTGAGGAGAAATACAAAATTTCTTTTTAAAGTAAAAACTTCGTTAGTCTATAAATTTAAGTTGGAAGCTCATAATGTTAATAAATGTCTATTCAAATTCTTTCGTAGACAATAATTTTAAAAAAAGGCGGAGTTTAATATCAAAGCTCGACTCGAAGCCGAGAAAATGTGCAAAGATTGGTTCAGCGAAATAAAATTGTTTCTGCGCTCGATTTCAATGAAATTCGCTTGGAGCTTTTACGAAGAGGATGACGAACGAGATTCACAAAAGAAGTGGGGAAAACTCTTCCAATGGATCTGAAATAAATTATCATCGATCTGACTCGGACTTTCGATGAGCCAATGGAAATTCAATCGATTCGGAAGAAGGCGAGCCGAGACTCGTGTGAAACTTTAGTCGTTTACATTTCACGAAACAATGAAATTATCGAGAAACATGCGCAATTCGAATGTGATTTAAAAACAATAAAAACTCACGTTTGATTGTAGCTCGGTGAAACCTCGAAGCTTGTGGCAATCGCACTGCTAATGACAGCCTCAATTAAGAACGCTTCCTCTCTCGGCTTGCATGCTAGTGAAAATCTCAATTGTGGATTTTGTTTAACACAGGAAAATAAATTGCGTGAAACGTTTCTTTAATCATTTTTTTATTAATTAGCAATTTAATTGTAATTTTTCTTAAGTTGCAATGAGAACAAATTATTTTAATTGCCTCTACTCCGCATCTCTCGGCATTCATGCATCGCAATTAATTATACTTTTATGTGTCGGATATATGTTTGCATTCATAAATGGCTTCGCTCTTCGAAGATATTTCTTTTTCATTTTTTATGTTACGATGTCAAGATGGAAACAGCGAGATAGAGAGAAGCGAAAAATGCGCGTAAACTGAAGCAATTATTTTGATGTCTTGCCTCGCATCCTAAAACTTTCTGGCTTCGTTCAATCCTGATGGTTTCTTTATAAAGGAATCTTCATTTTATAAATACCCGTCAAATCATCGAATCAAAATTTCTATAAATCAAAGTTGTGTGGCTAAATTAAGGCTAAGATATTAACGACTTCAATCAAACCAAAACTTGAAACGTAGGTGGCAAGGGGAAAGCCAAGAAGAATAGAAAACCAATATTTGACTTGAACCAAGAGCCAGAAAAAGCGTTATTTCAGCTTACAGCGCTGATGAAATTAATTTCTGAACAAGAAATTTATTGTTCAAACCTTAAAAGAAAATCGATGACCGAAGAAATTATTATATGTAAAACGAACGCACGAAATAATGAGAATCTACGAACGTTGCATGAAAAATTATGAAAATTATGAAAATTATTTTATAAATCACGAAATTCATGTCATTATTTAATTTGCCATCGATTTATGAAGCTTGCACGTTTCGTCGACTCGAAGCCGTTTTTTATTATTCTCTTCGAGCAAATGTTATTAAATGGCCAGTTACTGCAGGCGAGTGAATATTTAATTGGATTAGTTCGCTGATGCGATTTTCAAAGAGTTTCGTGTTACCAACTGACTTAGCATATTTTGCAGTACAATCAAAAGTCAGACTCAAATCTTACTTATACTGGTCACGCATTACTTGATATATCCACGTGCATATGAGTAGTTCATATTTGTAGTTGTCAAACATGCTTGCGTATTCAAGTAGTCGATGCGTTAGTTTATCCTCTAATTGGACTCATGACTAGTCCATCAGTAGTTGAACGTCTGCGGACAAAAAAGTAGATCGAACATGTGTTTTAACTTCATGCGAACCAAAACACATGCTCGTTAATAAATTTTCGGTTTAGTCTCGTCTTATAAAATTAGTTTTTTTTTTCGAAATTATTTCAATTTAGATTTCCATGAGTCAACCGCTTCCGAGCTTGAAGGAGAAATTTAAGGATGCGTTGAGATAGATTGTTTCATATTTTAATTGAGAGAGTAACAGAGGAAACAATCAGTTACAGTATTAAGTTATCAATCAAGCTCAAGCATCTCTCAAATTCGAGTTCAAGCGCCCGACGAGATGAGACCTCAAAATAATTAACATCAAACCGAAGAGAATTCTTCAAAGTGTCTTGATGTTTAATGACATTCCTTCCATCACGAGGAAATACATTTTCTTCTATTAATTCTCTGATTTTTCTTTTGAGTAAATCGTTAATTACTTTTCTGATGTGCGAGTGGAATATTTTTAGATTTGACTCAAATCATTTGAGATATTTGAGGAACTTTTCTCGCGGGTTTTCAAAACGTGTTGGGGATGTTGATTGATCTGTAAAGTTGATTACCGAATTTTGATTACACGCAAAGCAACGGCCAAAATGCCGCGCCGACATCGCCAGCGAAATGTTTGAAATTAAAGTTGAATCTGAACTAATTAATCATTGTCATTGTATTTTGTTCGTGCGACTTAATTTGAAATTATGCTCGCCGACATCGTTTGAATGAGAAATGTGATCAAACTTTATAATTTTTTCGTAGTTTCTCTAATGCCACAGATCATCATCATCATCAACACCATGTGACATAAGTGAAACGATCTTCCATCGGAGCGTTTTAATATTCTTTTGATAGCTTTCGACACAATCGCCACATATTTATAACAACTTGAATAGAAATAATTTGAATTTGTATCTTCTAATTTTTCTCTTTCAGAGCCTTCCTAATGAATAAGTAATTACTACCTTTGTATCACTTTTCAGAGATGACACATTTGATCTATAAAACAGTTTCTGAAGTCCTCTTTCAATTCGCTTAACAAAAGATTAGAGAAACCGGGGATGACGGAAAATTATGAAACGTTTCGTTGCCAACAAGCCGTTGAGTATCTCAAAGTTTGTTACTAAATTAACGAACATAGCCATTAGCTATTCATATTTCAGCTCTACCTCGTTCTCGTTCACGGTGTGTCAGTTCCATCGCTAAATATCAAATGAATCCGAGATCAAAGATCACTGAAATTAGAGTTGAGTTACGATCAACTATTAATAAACATTAATGTAACTGTGGCAGAAGTATGTGGTATTTACTATACCCCAGCGAATTCTCTGCATAAGTGCCGGCAATACCAACGAGCGCAAATTAATAGTTCGGTAAATTTCTGATCCCAAATCGAATCATCAAGATGCTCGGATACTTGGGCAGCAGCCGCCTGTTAATTTAATTATATCATCAACAAGAAATTCAACATTCTTCTAACGTTCTAGATTCACTCGCTGCTGAAGAATGTTGCCAAGCATAGATTGAATTAATGGAATTCCTAGCGAATCTTCACGCTTTTCTGTGTCATAAACTTTTTTCTGTGCCACTGCACAAGCAGCACGAGCTCATATTAATAATAATACGGACAAAAACTGATTAAAAGCTTCATAAACCTAATTTCCGCTCAAGAGAGCAGAAAAAGCTTTCAGATTTAATAGCATTCGCTGCAAAATCTCACGATCCGCAATTACACAATCATGACTTGATATAAAACGCTGTTGATGAATGTCTTGCTGTTGCAATTACTCAATTTTATATCTTCGCATTTTTAATCAGTCGGTTGCTTGCGTGAAAGCGTAAAGCTCATGCATTATTTATAGCAATCCGTTTAAGTCGAGGCATGATGAAAAGGGAGAAAAACATTCTTAATTTTATTGAAGGCGTGTCAAATTGAAATCAATCAAAGAACTTGAGAATTTTTGCAAAAAGTGCATAAAAAGCAAATTTTATCGAGTTTTGCGCTTAAACATCTTTTTCGCTTATTTTATTTTGCCAACACACATCAATAAAACATTTTAATAGCCTTCCGCGAGGAAACTCCATTTGATGTAAGATCGCTGATTTAAATCATTATTCAGATTCCTTTAGTTTATGCCGCTCAGCAACTCGGAATCGTTGCAACTACTAAAATGGAAAAAAAATGACTTTAAAAATAATTTAAAATAAGTTTTAACTTTCTTGGTCTTTGATTTTTTATAATTTTCATGGTCTTTGATTTCTACAATCAGTAAACTAACGCAGACTGTTCTAGGATTAGACCAATTTATTTTCAGTGGTAATTATCACATAAAACTTGATTCAAACCGGAATAAATTTTATGAACTTTTTCTGCTTCTCCCTTCAGATTTTCCTACAGAAAGTTCGGATTTTCTCACAGAAAGTCGACCCTTCTTTCGATAAGTCATGCAGCATAAACCGCAACAGTTCTTGAAATATTATTGAGGGTCAAAGGATTAAACCAATTACGAGTTTTTTTTCTATCAGAATTGATAGGAAAGCATGTAAAAATGTCCTCACAGTTTTTATTATGTAGTTCAGACCTTTGTGAATCAATTTCTTCTGAAACTTCACACTTCTTATAGCGTCGAGGCTTGAATCAAAAATCTTGCATGAGAAAATCCTGACTGAAACAAAAACAAAGAGAAAAGTTTCAATATTTGTTCGAGAAAACAAAAAAGCCTCAGCGAAGATAAAGCAGACGTTGAAAAATGACTGAAGAAATTAATTTCGATATAAAAATTATTGTTCAAATAAAACTCACGAAACTACATTAACATATTTTTAATATAATATATCTCCCTACCGATGAACTCGATGGATAAATAAATATCAACGAGATAAACGTCTTGAAGCTCGTTGGGTAAACAAAATTTCATTATTGAAACAATAAACAAAAGTTATACTCTAGACTCGAGAAGAAGAGCTGCTAGCCTCCATTGACGTCGTCATAGCAAGGTTCAGGTTTCTTGAAACTTTCCTCTTTGATTCGATTCAATCACTTCTAATTGCGTTTAAAATTTAATTTCTGAGTTACAAATTCAAACAGGCGGTGTCAGTCAAAGATCCTGCAGACATGACACGACCTCAATCGCAGCATCAGAGATCGTCAAACATAAATTCATTAACGCTCATAAACTTCCTGCCAATTCAAAGAGATTCAAGAGTCGTTAAAACGAAAGCAGAAACTTGAGTGGCGAAATTAAGTGCAAAATCTCTCTGTGCAAAGTTAGCTTCCTCGTTCGAATGCATTTATGACACAAAATTATTTATGTTTTTCACTCGCGAGAATCACTTTTCATTTTTTTCTCAACTCGTGTGTAAAATGTCATTAAAAATGAATATATATTTTCTGACATCTCATGCGCCACCCTGGCGATGATACTTTGTTCGCAATGTCTCTCTCTTCAAGTATAGTTGCAGATGCGTCGTCGTTTAGTTGCAGGTAGGTCACCCGAATGTCTGGGAATCTCGCTAAGCTGCGAACAAAGCTAATGAAACTTCGAATTTAATAATCACGACGAGCGAAAACAACTTAATAAATTTGATCGTAAATAAGCATCTGTGAAGTTTTTATCGAGCCTTTGATCTTCATCATGTGATGAGAACAGATGAAATCGCTTTCGATTACTTTGTCGCATTTCGCATGAAATTCTCTTTTCGTTTTTATACGATTCTTGATATGAAAACAGAATTTTATATTTTAAAGATCTGCAAATTGTTAAGATCATTCAGGTCAAACTCGGGCCCAACAATTCTCGTCGAGCGCATAATCGAGCACAAAGGTGCTTTAGCCTTCAAGTGACAAAAAGTCTTTTGAAGAATGTTTTAAGTTGCCTTCGCAAATTAAGCGTAATTCTCTTGATTTCAAATATCCACCAGACAAACCGCCAGACATGTCGAAGTGATCTGTATCAACGAAAAAGTTCTAACGAGACGTCTAAGAACGAAAGCATCGCCATCGATTAGTCAAACGCGAGACACTCCGAAGACAATTTCAAAATCCTTCTGCGTTAATTATCGTTGGATATCTCTTTATTTTTCCCGATGTAATTAAAGAACCTCATCACGCCCACTTCTTCTACCGGGGTTTTGAATGAAATTTCCTGAGAAAATTAGAAGCAAGAAAGAAATCATCAGACTGATGACAATTCGACGAGGTTTTTCATCTGATGGGCGATGGCTTTGGCATCATTCGAGAAAATGAAATTAATTATTTCACGTTTCCTCGTTATAAATAAACTTCATGAAGACAAAAACGCCTGCAGACAGACATGACAGAGTTCCAATGATGATTGAGCAATTTCCTAAATATTAAAACAAAACTCAAATGACAGCGCGCAAGTTTTCCGAGGAATCGGAAAAAATATTCATCAAAGCATCAGACCGTCCATTTCATCAACTGATGTGACATTCGTTCGTTTAATTTCGGGCGGTGAGTCAGTTGATTTCTATGATAATTGAATATTTTTCCCATTCTGATTGACATCGACTGACGTCATCATCATTCTCAAATTACTTACACACGAAACGGGAAAATCTATTTTAAACCGAACGGAACAAAAAATTAATTATATGTATTTCTCTTGGCTTTTTTCTCACTTAATGAAACAACTTTGTTGTTGTCGATTGCGATTAAACGTGACATCGAATGAATTGTGAGAAAAATATTAGAAATTGTGGCTTATTGTTTGCCTTTAATGGCTGAATGAAAAAATTCATCGCCATGCATCATCGTCACTTCAATGTGTCCGACACATTGTGTCGCTATTAAAAGTTTATTAAAGTTTTTGAAGCGCGATTTCGTTCGAGCTTCGAACCTCAATAACGTATTACTAAACGCTTCGGCAACACAATGCTCAATAAAATGTGAATAAAATGCGGCGAGAAGTAATAAGAGTCCAAAGCTGCGACTGCGATATCGCTGCCAGTGATTCGTTCTCGGCTGAATAAATCAGCAGAACTTCTTCAGCCTTAATGAGTGCAGAGATAAATTTTGCATGATTCGGAATCGATTTTTTCGCAATTCGAATCATTGTTATTACTTTCTGCGGTATCGCGGAATCATCAATTCGAGCATGCAACATAAAATTCATTAATGATGAGCATTCCAAAACCTCAGACTCGGATCAGTTGCAATAAAAAATGAGAATTGATTAGCCCGGAAGATTGAAAGCGATAAAATGGAACTTTTTATGCAACTCTTGCGTTTCATTAGTTTGATCCATGAATAAATTTCTCATGCTTTCGATTCGATCGCAACATGGCCAGACTTTGAAGGCTCGTATGATTTATTGACAAAAAAACGCCCAAACAACAAAACAGTTTGCTGCTTTTAAAACTTTGCTGTCGGCTCGTCTCGGCTTCGAATCTTATTGAAGCAACGCGAACCATAAAATATTCTCATCAAAGAAATTGCATAAACATTTGATTGAAACTTGTTCGAGACTCGTCAGCATTTCATTCAGGTTTGCATTCTGTTTGTCAGGTCAATTTGTCTGACGAAACAAGTTTGTTATGATTAATGTCAATTTGATCGAAAGAGAATCAGCGACACGCTGAGCAGAGAGCAAATGTAAAATTTAATTCAGCTGATGAACTGAGCAGATAGAAATGATATAAAGTTGAGTAACAAAAACAACATTAAGCCGTGCAGATATTTAATTGAATATATTAATCTAAAGAGAAGGCGACGTGACATTAATCAAGCGTTTAATCGATCACGCGCGAGTTTTGCTGGATGAAGCCGTTGCCGCAAACGAGAAACGATCAGATCGGATGACTAAGGGTTCAGCATATTAATCATTTCGGATGAAAACTCTCAAGGAAACTCCGCTTTGTTCGTTTTTCATTAATTTTCTCTTGCTCGTTTCGCAAATTATTTATGTTGCTTCATCCTTGCTTGGGTTGGAATGTTTTTTATTGGTTTCCCATTTAACATCATTAATTATTCGATAAACTCTGAGCGATGTTCTCGCAGAAGCAAAAGAGTGAAACGTTCAAGTTTTTCACGCCTTTTTGGGGGAAAATTAATTTAAAAACAAACAACAATTTTCCCATCATTAATTTTCGCAGAATCGAAGGAAATTTCGTGAGCGATGAAATCAATTTATCATCGTCATTGAGATTGCAATAAGTGAATTTTTGAGTTCTACACTCTAATCTCTGATCTATGGTAACCTAGTGGCAATCACTTGGAGCTGTTTGTAACGGGAAGCAAATTTATAAATTTATTCACTTGAATTGATCATGCAGTTTCTAGACAAAAGGATGAACTGGAGACTTCGTAGCGTCACGAGAGTTAGTCAGGGTCAAAACTCATCACGCGATGTCCAAAATTGATACATCTAGGAAGTAATTAATAAGCAGCATCACTGAAACTCAATTATCAAACATGAAATGAATTTATTTATCAATAAACTAGAATGCAGAAAATCTAACATTTTAAATTGATGAGTTCGGTAGAATGAGGGCCGTGAGAATTGCTGCAATTGTTGTTAAATGAATTGGCAGCAATTAAAAGCAGATCTCATCATGGAAGTTGGCCGATGGTTTCCCAATAATTTTTTCGCCGTTACACGAAGACTTTCAAACTAAATCTCACGATTATCAATGTATTACTCAAGCCAATTGTTATTTGCAAAGCCCGTTTAATGTCCTCATTAACGGGTGTGATCAGCACGCGAAACGACGACGAAAACAAAGTCAATAGAGACGCGACACGAAGAGTGACACTTCTCTCAAATAATAGATGAAAATATAATTTCAGACCATCGATTGTTAACGAAACTGGCTTCATCCTCTTCTTGCTTTACTTTGAAATGTTTGGCCATTAAAATGTTAATTGATTTTAAATTTTCCTTTTTTCGATTTTCGTTCTTTCAAGTAAATATTAACCGGACGATCATTTAGACATAATCAAGAGACCCAGTTTAATTAAGACCTAAATCAATGAAGAATAAGAATTTTGACAAATAAAAATACCCAAGAGAACAATCCTAACTTGCATGAAGACAATTTCCTCGCTCCGAGTTCTCCTGCGACGGCTCACTCTTCATCCAATCATCGTCCAGAGGGGAAATTTGTAGACTTTTCGTGATCGCTACAATCCGAAAAGCTGAAAATGTGGTGAACACAGAGGCAAAACATGTAATTATTCGAGCTGGTAGTGTGCTCGCGCAACATGAAGAACGTGCGATGGAGAGCGTTCGAAGAGGTTTGAAACTAATAATTTTTCGCCTTACACACTTCTTTTCATTCATACATTTAGCTCGTTTGTGTATTGTTTATTATTTTTGTCGTTTCTCGGTTGTCCAAGGGAAAAGCCTTCGCGATCCGCGCGCGCGAAAGAAATATTGCCAATTAAATCATCTTAAATTTTGCGTAATAATTAAGAAGAAAATCGTTTTTGAGGAAAATGACAAACCGAAAATAAAAAGAAAACTCTCGAATGTTAACGGTGATCTGATTTCTATCTCGATTGAGAAGAGTTGACGCGACAGCCGAAGAGAAAAATAAACACGAGCAATCGAATTGAATAATCGAACTACTGAATAATTCAATAATAAAGTTTCCTGAATGTGATGTGTCATCTCTTGTTATTCGAAAAAGAGGAAAATATTCTCCGTTCACAACAAGATTGAAGAGACAGAAGAAGTGAATAGCGAAAACCATTTGATGAAATAGTGCTTCGAGTGTTTGTCGAGTCTTAATAAAATATCTGATGTCACTTTGTAGGTGTTGTGTTAATTATTAATGAAAATATTTTATTAAAATCTCCGCGAGATATTTCGAGTGGATAAAAGCTTGGTAGTTGGAAAAAGTTTTATTAACAGTTATATCAAGTCGTCGAACAGCGAGTTTAACATCAACATTCGGATCCATTGTTGTTCAATTTGTGACTTTTTACGCTGCCACGGGCCACAAAACTTGTTGCCTCGTTGAATCACCGAATCTGCTGGAAAAATTATAATTTCAAATTCATATTTATTTAGGTAAATTAAAATCGTTTTGAAACACTTTTGTCACAATCTCGAAACAATTGAAATTAATTTTGGTAACGAGCCTGCATGAAATTTTGTCGCAGCTCCATTCAAGTTTTATCGCTGGAAAAGCAATTCAACTTTATTTCTCGAATTTCAGGAATTACCGAATTCCACATCAAACGACAGCCAGCATCGTGTTATGGATACAAGAGATTCCGACCTGGGAGACGATTCAATGGTGAGAGCTCGAAATATTTTTGCAAATAACGGTGAAGCGTCGGAAAAATGTTCAGTCGCTAGCGATCGTCGAACGAAATAGTCCGACAGTTTTAAATCAATGTTGCATCAAGATGTCAGACTGCCGCCTAAATATAGAAATGCTATAATAGAATCAAACCCTAAACAAATCGAACAGCAGCTTTTGTTGGCTGGAGCGTTTAGATGGAACGTGTTTGCACCGTGGAAGCCGGAATCCCTCCTTCTTTGTTATCGCTTTGTTTGCACCACAGCTATTTGTAGCAAGACAACCGTCTACCTGTTGATGTTTCTCTTTTCCATTGATCTTGAAATTGGGTTGGCACGAGATTCGTGTCTTTAATCGATTGTTCTGCCGAATAGCAAACTTGACACTTTATCAGTTTACAAGTCTCGAAAATTCCTTCGACACTGAAAAGAACAAAAGCTGTTCGCCGCACTCACCGCTTAGCTTTGCACTTCAAGGTTTCTGTGGCCCTCCCGGGAGCAGAATTAATTATCACGTCATTTAGAACCTAGTCCGGGTCGAGGCGCGGAATTTTCCATTAAGACATTGTTTTTGATATCAAACTATGTACGTCCGAGATGAAGTGATAATTAAATTAATTTTTGTGACACTCTTCTGTTGTTTGATCAATCGAACAACAACACTTTTGAAATTAAATTAACGACGAATAATCAGAAGACATGTGCGGAACCACATGCGATTTTAATTTAACACAATCTGTCAAACGCTTGGGAAAACATCTCGTGAACTAGTCGGAATTTATCGTTGATAGCTAAAAATAAATCGCTCTAGGTTCACATACAATCGTAAACGTCTCAGTCAGAACCAATTTGTCTTTGCCTTTTCCGAGAAGAAAGTATTTTAATCTGGATTATCAGGGGACAAATGGAAGACGAACTCGTCGCCTGGATTGTTAAATTTTACGCTCAATGAATAAGATGATAAGAAATATTGGCAAGTCTGGCTCAGTCTCGGTCTAGGTGATTTGTGGCAATTGCACGATGACTAACGGCTCGCAACCTACTCAACCTTCGCCGAATTCGTTCGAGAATAAATTGCAAAGCGGGGTATCATTAGCAGCAACCCTCTTATCGAGCCGCAGCTTATAACTCATTTGACTTTCTAATGTTTCGAACAGAATAGCCAACACCCAATGAAACACCACATCAAATAAAATACTTTCAGTGGAATGGAGAGAAAATTGTTCGACAAACCGAACACAATATTAAAACGTGTAATAAATGTTAATGCGATGGAAAAAAAACTCTCTCGTGATTATTTATAAGAAAAAGGCGGAGTTTAATTTTTCTTTCTCGGTTTAATATAAAAACTTCGCTCGAAGACGCAAGAAAATGTGCAAAGATTGGCTCGGCAGAATAAAAATGTTTTTCAAATTCCACGAGATTCGCGCGAGCGAACGAAGTTGATAACAGAGACCAGAGAAGTGGGGAAAAGCCGTTCCGCAATCATTCCGAATTTAATTATCATCGATCTTGTTCGAAGCATCGCTAAACCAATCGCAACAAACGTTTCTCTTGAATACAGTGCGCATTTCCATGATTGTTTTCTGTTGTGAATATTAAACTGAGTTTTATGGCATGCGCGTTGGGGATGGACATGAAAAGAATTGGCGGGTCTCTGCCAGTTGTCTTCCGCTCTTAGATTTTGAGAAGAAAAGTTTCTCGCTGGCGACCTTGGCGTCTTCGTTCGTCGCTGCAATTGACATATCCATCATCTCTCGTAAATATTGAGATGCACAATGTCTCTTTCTTCGAGGAAAAGTTACTCTACAATTTCTTTGCGATAGACGAGTCAGAACATCTTGAGTGTAAATAGACATCATCAAGCAGCCGGTTCAAGTAATGTGACTGTTTAATTACATGTCATGTGCACAACATGTGCTGTTATTTCTGTGCATTTCTTCTCAGGAAAAGGACCGGAAGACAAGTTTTATGATAATTAGCGATTAATTGCGCAATGGAAACAAATTTATTTTCCTCGTTACTTTCCTCTGAGTCTTTTGTCAGTGCGTAACAGTTTGTTTCGAAATGAAAAGAGAGAAAAATTGAGGCAGAAAGCAAGAACAAAACTTGTCAAGTAGCCATTGCAAATCAGAGTTTAAAAATTCGCTAACAGACACTTTTGAGTTCAGGAGGCAGAATAAAATCTCGTCATGATGTCAAGTAATTCAGAACCTAAAGATGTCGCTCGAGAAGTTGTCGAAGAGGTTCTTACAAACGTTTTTACACAGCTCGGTCTCAAGAACCGCAAGTTGGAGTTCGTTGCGATCTATCACAATGCTCTAAAGCAATCACTGAAAGAAATTTTGCAAGTCTACGATCAGCCAAAGCCTCGCACGGATCACTCTATGATTATTGAAGCCTGGAAGAGAGACAAACCAGCAAAGCCATCGCCGCCCGACAGTTTGCTCCGAAATTTATTTTGATGGGAAATCTTCCAGTAATCTGAGTCGCCTCTTAAAATTCAAAATCATGCAATAACTTCGTAGAAGAGACGGCAGAATTTTCGAGGTCGGCGAGGACTGCATCTGCATTTGAATAAATTATCTTTTCGACAAAAGCAATAAATAAATTCATGCTAAGGCTCCGACCGATCCTTCAGTGTCCTTTTTCGTTTTTTTAATGCTTGCCTAGAGAAGGAAAGGAAAATTACTGAAGCAGCGTCTTTCTTTAAGTCATAAATTCTATTTCTCACAATTAATGCAAACGAATCTGCAACTCGAATCCTCGCTCAAGACGCTTTCGCCATTTTGAAGCTAAATGACGAATCCCTTGCGTTGTCGCTTCAATTACAAATGATGTTCAACAGTCGATGGAATTCTTGATAAATCAAACTGTCAATTTAATTGAAGCAACGAGCGATCATGTCACAGATTGTGGTATCGATGCTTTTCGTTTGTTTACTCGAGTCAATTAACGTTTTCGATTTATTTCCTTTGCTGTTAAGTAAGCGTTAATTGCATAACAATAATTGATAACCGAGCCCAGACAATTGTCGAAGGAAATCCGTTGTGATAATCTCGAATGGAATTTTGTTGATAAAATTTGTGTCAGATTGGAAAACCCAAACAATGACAACGAATTCCAATAATTGAAGAGTCTTACTTCGCCATCGAGACTGAATAATGTGAAAAAATCATCACCGGATGTTTGAATTTACTCAAGCTTTAAACGAAACGAAATCTGAGAACGAGTCCGAATGGTGACGCAAATTAAGGAAAGTTTAATACTTCGGCCGTTGTGTTGGTGCTGGAGGCACTCGACGCAATGTCGCAGACCAAAAATTCCGAGAAATTCGTTTATCGACTTATCGGGTGGTCGAAACTTCAATGCGGGCTCATGGAACAATTCGAATTGGAGTTCGCTTGCAATTTGGGAACAAGATTAATTTATTTTGAAATGAAATTTGGAATTATTCAGATACATTGAAGAACCCAAATGTGAAGACGGAGCTCGGTTGCGCAGTGTCGAACTGTTTTAAATAGGAAAAGGAGTGGCGCAATGTGTGTGATGAACATTAATTGATATTGAAAAACAATCAAACATTTCATTGAGGCGTCAAAAGTGTCACAGGAAATGATGAAACACAAAATCGATCGAGCGCGTGGTGGGCCCTCGAAAGCCTTTTGGAGCCGAGTGAATCCGTTTGCATTTTATAAATCACGAAACTTCATGTCATTATTTAATTTGCCATCGATTTATGACTTTTGCACGTTTCGCCGACTCGAAGCCGCTTTCTTCGAGCAAATGTTATTAAATGGCCAGTTACTGCAAGTGAGCGAATGTTTAATTGGATTAGTTCTGTTTACCGAATTAAGTGAATTTAAATGCAAAGTTTCACGATGTCTTTGTTGATGCGACTTTTAAATAAGTTTCGAGTTTCTTGGGTGCAAGCAACGAGGCACGATATGCATGTCTGAGACGGCGATATCGACGTTAATGACAAGGAGTTGTAAGGAAATCAATATTTGCCGAGTTTTATATGAAACGAGACTTCCACTGGCTTCACGCTAAGAAGTCTTATTGAAATCATATTGAGTTTCGAATGAAATGCGATAGCGAAAATAATTTCATAACTTAAGCCGCGTTTATAAACTGGAATGAAGGGAATCGTAAACAATTGCAAAGGGGAGTCGATCAATCGAGGACAGAATCGATTTGTGTGTTCGGCTGTATTCGAAGAAACTTGGCGACAGCAAGAAAACTCAATTTGCTTTAAGGTCAAACAGTTAATGTTTTCATTTCTGAACACGTATCCGATTTGCGATGATTGTGCAGCTTTTAATGATTCGAAATAATTTATTCGCAGTCACATATCGATGAACAGTCGGATCGAGAGGATGATTTGCGCGATTGCGAATCAAGCGACGAAGGTGTGAATGTAAATGCAAACGGAGCGCACGCCGGAATGGATTTCAGTCGAAGTCCCAACAGAAGCACAGACTTATTGAAGTAAGTTGATGTCTCGACTGGACATTCAATTACACATTCATTAAACAAACGTTCCCTTCAGTGACTCACAATTTCCAACGAATCATGCGCTGGGAATGTTGAGCAACTTGAACGCTCTCAACATGGGTGTTCAGAATCTACAGAACTTCCAGCAGCACAGCGACGTCCTTGAGAAGATTAAAATGCAAGTTCGCGATATGAAGGTTGGCTTCATGAACAATGACTTCTCGGCACTTCATCCCTCGTTCACCAGCTCACTACAGACTAGTTTAGGCTTCAACCCAGCACAAAGTCATCAGAATACGTCACAAAATAACGCCGACATGCCGAATGGATTCCCCTTTGCCTCGCCGACGCCGGCAGCGAATAAAGACGGTAAATTGAAAAACATTTAGGAATTTAATTTACACTTTATCGGATGATTAATGGATTGTTCTTGACAACACAACAGGCTCGAACTCTTCAACCTCTAGCGAGACGTCGAATTCGTCGCAACAAAACAACGGCTGGAGCTTCGAAGAGCAATTCAAACAAGTTCGACAGGTGAGTGCGAAAACGTCATAGTGGTTGATATTTAATTAGACAAATATTTACGTGCAACACGTCGCATCGATGATGGCTCGAGTGCAAAAGTCATTAAAATGTCTGAATTTGCACAACTTCCGAATGAAATTGTGCGTCGTGTTTACACGCTGTTCTGTCGCTCTATAGCTTTGCTGCTGAATTCCATTTGAAGCAAAGAAGAAAGCGAAAACAAACAGATTTGTCATCTCATCTCCGCTCGTGAATGTTTTGTCCCCTGATGAGAATTTCCGAGATCGAATTATAATTTAGATCATGCAGGGAGAGTCTTCGCTTTGACACAGTTGAGAAAAAATTATGTTCCATATCAAAACAGATAGAGCAAAGAAGTTTTTAAAACAGACGACAACCAGATGATTTCATTCGAATAAATTATTCGAGATCGCCCACCTCAGTCACAGAGTATTTATCCAGAAAGCTCTTCATCGCGACGATCTCAGTTCTAATTGATTGCCACCGTAGACCCGAGAACTCGGTAGTCAAAACACCGAACGTCAAAGATTAAATAAACAACTTCATTCGTTTGCTCAAGTCAAGAGATGAGCGAAGAATTAATACGAATTAATTGTGTTTTGATTAACGCGAGTCACTAATTGTTTATTTAAGTTTGGCTTCCTCCTTTCCAATTTGATTTTCTTTAATTTCGAGAGATAAGTTGGAAAAATATGCGATGATGTTAATCTAGATATTTTTATAAAATTGTAGGAAAACAATTTTCAATTAGCTGACATTTTCCATTAATCGAAATCAAAACATTAATTAGTTAGAGATTTATTTTGGGAGTTTCCGAATTAATCACAAGGCTTGTAATTGCCTCGAAAACGCCACGTTGAATTTAAATTGACGTTGGCAAACATTTGTAGGCTCAAACCGAACCAGGCGATGCATGCAATTGCGAATGTTTTATTTGCAGACAAAACGCGTGAGATTATGGTAATCTAGCTTAACAGCTAATTAGGCAATAATTTTAATTGGCTACTTGTTTGCGCTATCAATTGCAAATGTTTCTTGCTCCATTTTCAATGCAAAGCTCTGCTCGTTCTGCTGTCGTTTCTATTATTATGTTTCCAACTGAAATCTTAAAAACTCGTTTCTGCAATTGCTAATTACATTCGATAGAACTTTTCATACCGTTAATGAAGTCCATCAGTTAGTTTATGTTAAGGTAAATTGAAAGCAGGTGAGTGTTGTTGTCTGAACGTGTATTTTTAACACAAGCATTGATTGATTCATGGAAAACCTTTTGTTAATTCCAAACATTTTTCCCATTTCTCGTTGTCACGAGAGATCAAAAGGAACTTTCGGGAGTCTGTTGATGAACGAATTTTAATTGCACGAGTCGAAGACATTTCGTTTTGGAAACATCATCGTGTGCTCGCATTCCTCCGAGATTGAAGCTGAATTCAAGTTAATTAATCAACGTCGGCGTGTGCTTCGTGTGACTTATTTTTGAACAACATTGGAGGCACAAAGTCGCCTCGACGAAATTCAAATGCGATATGTGATCAAAATTTATAATTTTTTACCCTCATTGTGTTGTTTTCCTAATGCCGCAGATAATCATCATCGTCTATTTGTGACTGAAATGATCTTTTCATCAGCTTACTTTAATATTCTTTTGATAGCTCTCAACGACACAAATGCCTCACATTTATAAAATCTATTCGTGTATCTTGCCACGAAACGAACTCGCTTGACATTGGATGAAACTTCTTAAACTTTTGCTATTCAGGTTCAACCTAACAGCGATTATCGCTATTAAAACGACATAACTTACAGTCACCGCCGATGTAGGTGCCGGCGACAAACTGCACTAAGCATTCAAAACATGAGCGAAGCCACAAATCTTTTTTTACACTTTTCATTTGCATTTTAGCCGCTCAGATTTTATTGGCTCTTAAAATGTTTTTTATAGAAAGAACGTTCATTAATGCTCACAATTGAAATGGCGCGTCGTTGCTTCAGATTTTATTCATCTTGAAATAATTAACAATTTTGTATCGTCGTCTGTGTCGGTTTCCCGAGTTATCCCAGCTTGTTTACGATTCGCTTTAGTTCAACTACGTCGAATTTCGAGCTAAACAATTGAATTCAAGTCAAGAAAATTTCCATCGAAGCTTAAACTCGTTCATGGCAAATTGCTAAACAAGAGACATAAAACTATGAAGCTCTTATCGTTAATCTGTCAACTCAATTATTTTGTCAGTGAGTCAGCTTTGCACGAGGTTCCCAACGTCTATTTTGAATATCTTTACTTATCAAGAGTCGTAGCAAGTAGACATAATTCGTCATTTACCTGCCGCATTAGCAGCTTATTATTCAAGGATATGGCTCTGTTATCATTTCCTCTGCTTCTCTCTGGCGATATTCAGATTTGTAGTTTTCCATTAATTCTACCTGAACACATTAATCTTCCTCAATTCTTTCTACACGTTTCTGCATTCCATTATTTATAAACATTTTTCCTGGTTTTATTACAACTTCTCGGAACTTATTTTAATTTTGCTTTTGCATTGTGTCGGGGGGTCTTGCAATGCTGAAAATATTGATTTCGATAGAAGGAAGAGAGAAAGAATAATTTTTAATGTTATGCAGGTAAGATCTGCAAGAAGAGTTTATGACTTTGTTCATATGTTTTATGCAAGATGTACTTGATGCTCATTTTGAGCTTGTGACTAGAGACGAGCAGAACAATCCGCCACATGTTCCTACGAACCATAACCATCCTCAACTTTAATGTCTCGAAACATATGAAACATCGTCATCGTCGTGCGCCCATAAAACCCAACGATTGACAACGACGACTTGTGATTTTCCATCATTTGATGTCTGCTCTGAGAGGCAGCATTTTGAATTCCTCCTTGCCATTCTATTCTGAGATTATTCGAATCCCTAAAAATATCTTCATTGCCTAGCTTTCTGCATATTGACGGCAATAGCTGGCTGTGAATGTGTGCGGGTGTCATAAATTATCATGCATTACATTTTTCCATGAAAACTTCAATTTTTCTCAATCTCTTTTTTGGGTTCTCCGGGTTTATTTTGAAGCTTGACTGTGTTGTTCTCTGGGACTGTTATTGCTCCTTCAACTGACCGAGGTTTTATCTTTTGCCAATTCTTTCAAAACGTTTTAGGGGTTGTGACTGTCGAGGATTTTAAAACGAGTAATGGACACACAAATGAACACACGAAGCGTCAATCGTGTCGTTTCCAGTCCCTCTCCTCTCTCTGTCAATGTTCCACAATTTGTTTTCCTTAATTTCTTTCACAATCTCTCAGTTGTTTGTCGATATTTGTTTAGATAAGTTGCTTTTGGCTCAAAGTGTGCAATCAATGCTAGAGCAATTGAAGAGTTCAATCAAAGACGCTGAATCAATCGAGTGTGAAACGATTTTCGGATAAACATGCTGCCAAATGACGGACCTATGCAGGTAATGAAGTGATGCCACTCGACGTTCTCGTAGTGAACTGATTGCAAAACATCACAAGAAACTCATCAACGCAAGGGCGCGCACACATCCAAACTAAGCAATAATAAGTCGATGATGAAACGTTGAGATTATCCGGAGTTCAATCAATTGGCGCGAGTCAAAAGAAAATGAAATGAATGAAGAAAAAACAATCTCGTTAATGACTCGATAAATGAAGATTTCCTTTAGTCAATCGAAGACGAAGAAAAAAATCATTAAAATCCATCATAAAGACGGATTTATTCCATTTATCACGAGAGCAGAAATATCTTGGGGAAAACATCGACTCTTCGGCAATAAAACTCACGCGCTCGATCATCGTTTTTACAAAAGCTTCATTGATGAATGAAAAGAATCCGGCCAGGACTCAAATCACCATCACACTCTGCCTCGCTGAAGAGTTCTTAATTCGATTCTCAACATCTGCAATGCATCACGAGAGTTTACGACTCTTGTCGAATCGCATTTGGTCTCGACTTTTATTCGTTTTAATTTCCTCAAAATCCGCCTTATAAACTGTAAATCATCCCGTTCGCGGAATGCATAAAAAGTTGAACTTGAATGATGAAATAATATTGAGCGATGTGAGAATTCTCGGGCGAGGATTAATAAAATTCGAGCTGATTCGTTTGCACTTTTTTGTGTGCTCGGTTGCGTGCGCCGATCAGACGTTAATAAAAAACGTTCGACAGTTTAATGGTTTGATGCAGAAGAATCAAGTCTGCGAACTTCTCTCATTCATTGGCCACAAAAAGTTGTCGAGACTTCTTAATTCATTATATCAATTGAAAGTTCACTCGAGATTACGCTTTGATGGTCAGAAGAGAGAAAGAAATTCATCTCATCGCTTCAACTCGCGGGTCCGGTGGCTTTAAATCAATTTACATACTCAAACATTCAATTAATATATTTCTGAAGAAAGACGCGATGAAATTAAAATGCTTCGTCGCTGTAAATGTTTATTGTGGCCCCTCTTGTTGGCACTTTATGGAACCCGTTCGGAGTTAAATCGAGTAGCACTTTTCAATAAAAAAATACTTCTGCGTTTTATTGAAGGCTCGAATATAAATAACTTGAATCGTAAAAGACACCAAAACTCTCGTTGACGAGCTGTCTTGACTCATGCTGGCGATCTTCTCGCGATTGATGCAAGTTTGAAGATGTTTATCGTACAATTTTGGGCGCAGATTTCGCTCCACCAATTCAAACACGAATATTAATCTTTTAACAAGTGTTAACGAAAACAAAATCAACATTGATAGTTTCAAATTGACGTCAGAAGATTTCTTGATTTAATCGATGACTCTTTGATTGAAGCATTTTCACATCTCCGTGCTAACAAAGTTATAAAGTTGATTAGAAAGTTTGATTCGGGTCTCCCTAGAAACAATTGGTCTTTTGTGAATCTTCCATATTTGAATCGCTTCAACTTTTAATCTTGCGTCATAAAAATATCAAAGAGAAATATTTAATGATCGTCGTCATAGGCGCCAACTCTGCCTTTATTGAAAATTGAGTTATCGACCTCGGCTAGAATTTCAGAAATCTCCCTGAAAGCGCTCGCAATTAATCACCCGAGAAATATGAATCAGGAAATGTCGGGCAGATGACTCGAATCGCTGAGACGTTTTCTTATGCTTAATTGCTCGTTACCAATCAAACTCGTTCGAAAGTTCCCATCGAAGCCTTTCTATTTATACGCTTTCCCGTCCCTCAGTAATTTATGTATCAAATTGCGGGCATAGAACATATAAGTGCGATCACATTAAAGAGCTGAAAAAATTTCCCGTGAATAAGCGATCGAGACAAATTGTTATTTTAAGCTTAATCGACAAAGAGATTGAAATAATCGAAATTACCTCATAAACTGCCTCGAGCGCGGAGCAAGAAGAACCACAAAATAAATCGTAGCAAATATCAAATAAAATTAAACCACGAGAATGGAATTCATGATAATCAATCATTGAGCAATGCGATCTACCCAAAACAAAAAGCTCAATTAATTTATTTCGTGCTTTTACCTTGTTATTCGTTTCACAAGATTCCGAATAAATCTCCAGCTTTGATAAAAAGATTTGTTTCTCTCACTTTTTGTGTCTTTACCACATCGCACTCGGTGCCGAGATTGATGAAAGGTTGAGCTGAGTTGATTAGATTTCAAGATCATTAAACAGTCTCAACTTATGATCCACAACAAAGATTGATTCGATTTTCGAGCAGAAAGAAAAAGAATTAATTTAATGAAGTTTTTTATATCATGGAGAAATATTCATCACTCGCGCGAGTGAAGTTTATAGTTTATGATATTCCGCGCGATGGCTCGGAGCCCATTCCTCGCTGTTTTTATTAAAAAATAACGAAAAAACTTCATCAATCAACTTTTGACCCGCACTCTTAAGAGTTCAACAAAAGAAAATTATCGCACTTTCATTATCGTGAGCATAAACAATAAGCACGAGAGATCTCGCGATTGGTGAATGTGCGTTAAATATAGGAGACGAATGAAGGTTGAACGTTCATACCGCAACTCATAAAATCTCATAAAACGCTCGCATAAAATGTTTACACGATTTTTAATTGTTTTTTCTTTTTTCATCGCCATTAAGTCTCTTATCTGATGTTGAGGAGGCAGGCCGAGTCGATTGAAATTATGCGCGGCTTTTAAATATGGCTGCCTTAGGTTGTGCTGGTATCAGCATTTTAATGAGTGTGGTCGTCTCTTAAGCAATGGGACCTCCAGTGACTTTTGTCTCTGTCCAGAACATAATCAATTAAAAAGTGTTTAAAATGATTTTACGTTCTTTTTGATATCCGATGCCATGAATGAAGCACGTGTTACGACAGAGTTCAAAGTCTCGTTTCGCTCGTTGACGAGGGTTCCTTGAGGATTCCGAAGAAAAGGAAGAAAAGAAACACCTTGAGTTCTTCCGAAAACACGAAGCCCTCGTTGTTACCTAGAAGGAATTCAGCTATTTTATTTTAAATGGATGAATCATCGTCGGTGAGAGTTGTGTGAAATTGAGTCCCTGCTTTGATTTTAGTGAATGAAGTCATTGTTTGTTTTTTGGGAAGCATCAGGAGTCTTGAACTGAATCAGGCTCATCAATTATTGAACTTCCCCCTAGGAAAAGGACAAGCAATGCGTGAATGATTTGTTCATGCTTGGTCACCTCTTCGAAACCGAATTAGGTTAATAATTCCGTTTAATAGGCAAACAAACGTCGACATTATGGATTAGTCCAATTATTTCTTATAATATTATTAACAGCATGAGAGATAATTGTGAGATTTCTGATTTGAGGTGACAGAAACCAGTTTCACGATTGTATGGGAAAACTCTGTGCTAGAAATTGCTGTACGTTTGAAAAGCAACTTCGCCCGTATTGAAGGTTTCAATGAACTTTCCACCTCATAAATTATTAAATTTCTGTGAAACCTTTCAATGCACACGATTTTAATATAAAATGTTTGCGGTTTTCATTACAAACTTGCCGAACTATCGATTTTGAAAGTGTTGCCATCAACAGACTAGAAAACTCAAGTGAAGCTAAACACGTTGACTAGTTTTTAGTCGGTTGCAGACAGCGCGTTAGATATCGAATCTAACTAAAAGACACTGCAACTCGACGAATATCAGCTGCAGCTCAATCACATGCCGCCTTGAGGTTTTGCATGTCTTCGAGAATTCCTCCAGCCCTCGAGTTCGCTGCAATGAGCTGACTTTGCGCAGACTCCAATTAATTTTATTCTCGAGTTTGCGTGAGGCAATTTGCTGCTCAAAAATTCCAGTAGCGTTTTTATTACTTCAAACTCAATTAGACATTATTATAATCAAAAACGCTTTGCGAGATATTTTTCATTTAAAATATTTGCGGAGAATTTACTTAACTCAAGATTTCTCTTCTCTTGTATCTTTACAGCTTTATGAAATCAACGACGATCCGAAGCGTAAGCTCTTTTTAGACGATCTCTTCCTTTTCATGCAAAAGCGAGGTGAGTGAAAGGCAAAATAATCTCGAGTAACATGCGAGCGCATTTTTCTCGTCATAACAAATTGCATTTTAATGTTTTCATTCGTTAAATTTGCAATTAATGAAATTTGAGTCAAAGTCGAATGAAACTCGAGGCGAGCGAAGCTGAAAGGAAATTACTTCAATTTCATCACAAAGCGCTGCGAGATTTCATCTTGGCATTTCAAATTTCCATCGACTCTAATTAAAAGTCTGCTGTCCATGTGTGACGTGTTTCGATCTTGACGCAATAAAAATAAAGAAATTTTCATGAACTTAATCCAAAATGCTTTAATGGATTTTCAATCCAACGAGAAATAAAATAAATTATCTGTAAATTCGAATCGCTTTAGCTCATTGGATGAGCGGAACATGTGTTTGACATCAAATGTCGCGCTGAAGCTCGAGAAAAGGAAAACGAGTACAAAGTTGGACCGAAATAGATGAACTAACTAAGTAGTCGAAGTAAGATCAAGTCAGTGAGAGCAATCTAATGAACTCTGAATGGGAAATTATGATGAAACGTTGAAGAAGAAGTTGCCAGTGTTCGCTTTTTGGGAGCGACAAACAATCGACGCATTTGCATAGTCGTCGCTGGATGCCGAAAGAAATTCTGAGCAAGAAGAACGAGAATTGCCGACAAAACTGCCGGAGCTAATATCTCAAACCATTTTACGACTTCCACCGAAATGCGAGCGACAATCAAGGAAACACAACGCGAGCTGAGCTTTGATGTCGCGTAAATCAATTTGCACGCCAAATCGACATTAATTAACAAAATCCGATTTGACGACAAATTTCAATTAAAACTTTCAATTTGCAAAAACATTTTCGAGTCCCGTTGGTTTAATTGGAATCTCAATCGGAGCGTGTTGCGTCGACCGCGAATCAATCCGAGTTCTTTGAACGCCGATCGCCAACATTGCGAAACAATTGAACATGTTAACAACTATCACGGAAATCAAGTCGAGCCCTCGAGCAGTCGCAGCGGTCAACGCGAGAATGAAAACGTAAAGTGCGATTAATTGAATTTCCTCGACCGATCGGTGCAGCGATAAATTGCCGGCAATCAAAATTTCGAGTCGTAAATATCAACATCGTTGAAGTTCGATCAGCGAGGGAACCGGGGACATGAAATCGATTAAATTGGAATTGCGAGTCGCTAGGCGAGTGCAGGAGAAAGAAGCGCGATTGCATAAGACGGCAGACGAATTGTTTGTGTAATCTCGAGCCGGTAAAACAAAAAATATTTGGAAACAATTCCGAATCCTTCTCGCGCTTTATCGAATGTTTACTCAAATGTTTATGGAAACTCGAGCGCGTTCGTAGCTAGAAACAAATCAATTTTCATGAGTTTTTGATGAATCCATCAAGCTATTGAAGAGATCAATCATCGAACGATTAAACAGAAATTGATGAAAACATTTTTAATTTTCCGACCGAACAAGTTTTGATATTAATTTCCACTGGAAACTCTCGTAGGAAAATGTAAACGAAAGCTCATCGTCGATTTATAGCAATTATTTTATTGCGTGTTTATGCTTTCCCGTGATCTCATGGACTTGTAAACAGAGTTTAAGAGTTTACAGATTAGTCTGATGATCAGAGGTGGCGGCTAAGATCAATCCTACATGATTTTCCAATTGACCAACATCAACACATTGCTGTTGATTCAACTTTAATAGAACTGCAGTTGACTTCAAAGAAAAGATCACAATGTTTTGATGGTTCAATTAAAGTGAAATTGAATCCGATTGTAAACTGTTTACTAAACATCGAGACGGTTACTGATCACTTGAACAAGCTCACGCACCATTCGAGATTGAAGCTTATTTCTGTTGCAATGATTGCATTCCATAAAATTTCAAATTTATTTGACGTTGAAACGTGGTCTTCAAGAAAAATTGTTCTGGACGACTCGAGACGAATCGTCTCCAAAGAAATTCAAGTTTTGCAGTCGAGAAACAATTCTTACAATTGAGAAAATTTATGGACTTGCTAAAATCAGACTTGGAGCAATTTATGTCTTCCAAGAGCCCGCTGAAACTACTGCGACGATTAACATACAATGTTGCAATTTCGACAAAATAATGATTCAACTCCAATTTCGTAGCCAATTCAAAACCATAAATTACAAATTTGGCTTGGCTTGTTCTTTGCGTTTGGCATTAGGCTTCTTACGAAGGCGTCATGAGTGAAAAAAAAATTGATTAATTTTCCCATTCCGTGAAATTAATCATAAAGTAATGAACTGCTTCAGCCGAAATTGAAAAATGGTATCGCGGATCGCGTTTGATTGTGTGTTGATCGCTTAGCAGCGTGACGCCCTGCAAGATGGATTACAAAAAGATCAATAATAGTACAATAGAATGTAATGAACGATCTTTAGCAACAACGTGCCAGTGCTGCTTTCTTGTTCTTTGTTGCTGATTGATCCATGTAAACGATCGAAGCTTGATCATGGCTTGACCGTTGGTCGCGTGAATTTCTGATAAATTTGATTTCTGTTCACAGGCACTCCAATCAATCGTCTCCCCATCATGGCTAAGTCAGTGCTAGACTTGTACGAGCTCTACAATTTGGTCATCGCACGTGGAGGACTCGTCGATGTGATAAATAAGAAGTTATGGCAGGAAATCATCAAAGGACTTCACTTACCCTCAAGCATCACGAGCGCCGCATTTACATTGAGGACACAGTAAGTTTTACAATTATTCATTCGGAGTTTATTGCAACTTTTTGTCATAAGAGTTTGCAATTCTTTAATTACATCCTCGACAACTGTTTACAAGCGATTAAACGTGACAGCAAATGAATGAGAGAAACATGGAAATTTGCGGCTTATTGTTTACATTCAATGGACTTTGCTTGTTTAATAGTCATGCACTTTGCGGTTTTCAAACAATTCCCCCATCGCAATCTTAATGTGACACTTTCAGAAGTTTATTAATTTGGAATTGGCGTCGCGATGTGAAGGAAAACGTGAGCTTGTGAAGTCTCAATTGTTGGAAAAGGGCGATCGCGAGCACAATACCCAATAAAATAAAATTACATTTTACTCATTCGCTTGCAGCGGCCGCGAGTCCTGAGTGTCGAATCAACTTAATTATAGTTCGCTGGGCTGTTCATTTCCGATACAAGAGAAGGGAAGAGCAGCAATTGCAATCAAATTATTTCTCGAGGTGTGGTGGGACGATACGTTTCCTCCGCTTTACAGCAGTTGCGCAATTTCGAATTGCAACTTTTTATTGATTTGCGGACAAGATTTTATGATCGCGAGCCCACCCATCAATTCGAACTTGGTAGTGCTCGTAAAACGAACTTTTGTGGGCAGGCCAAGATGGTTTTGAGAAGCTTATGCTTGAACAAGCGCAACTGAGTTGCGGCGAACGGAATTGATCAACTTAGACGCGTAGCAAAATCACTGTATGAATTACTTAAAGTGCATCGAGCCAATGCTCCACAATCCCAACAAAGACATTTCATCGTACGTTCTTCAGACAAAGAAAGACAACTGAGATTGAACAGGTCTTCTTCCTTTGGACCTCAAGAATTTATAATTAAACAACGAAAAAGATGAGCAAACAAAAATGAATTAAAAATTCCTACAAATTAATATTAAACGAAAATTCAAGTTTCTCTCGCGTCGAGTCTTGGATTTGTTTGCTTTTCGCTTTTTACTTCGGCGATAAAACATTTCATCAAACATCGAAACGGACACACAAGAACCACCAGCGGACATCGAATCCAACACAATTTTTCAATTTTCGTCTATTAATTGATTGTTCAAACATCAGAAATGAATTCATGAGCAAACATTTGAAGAAGATTCTTGAAAGCCGTTGGATGCTCATGAATCCAACGACGGAGAAGACTAACGTCGTCGGCTCCATATTTGTCGCGCTGCATACATAAATTGAACCAACTCGCTTCAACATAAAAGTATTATAATGCTTGCGACAAAGCATCTGGCCATGTTCATTGTTATTCTGGAATGAAAGAATTTCGCTGCTCAGTTTTAATGAAGTTTTCAAATCTCACCCACGCTGTCTTTTTCTTACAGGTACATGAAGTATTTGTATCCGTATGAATGCGAAAAGAAACACCTGAGCACACCCGCGGAACTCCAAGCTGCAATTGACGGTAACAGACGCGAAGGGAGACGAACTAGCTATGGTCAGTTTGAGTCGCAAATGCAACAACAACTGCAAATGGTAAGATTTGAACATTCTGTGGTTCAAGCTCTTTAGTAATCTAAGTTCCGTCAGCCTCAGATGCAGCGATCACCGATTCCAAACAGCCTCCAGCAAATGTCTCCGTTGTCATTAGTCACTCATGGAAATCCACAAAATCAACATCGACTGATGGGAGCTCCGCCGATCGGACAGCTTCCAAGCATCGTTCCACATGACATAGAACAACGAATGCTTGAATACATCAAACTTTTCCAGCAACCAAAAGACATGAAGCGTAAGAATTACCGCCATGAGTTTTAGTCAGGTTTTAAGTTTGTCTTTCTTTCACAGGCCCGCAAAGTCCTGACGTCTCTCGCGAGGCTCTCAACGCCCTCGAAATGTCAAGAATGGCGCTTTGGAACATGTACCAGAACGCAAGTCCCCCAAACCAACAACACACGACTAGTCCACCCGAAGTACAACGAGAAGCATTAAATTTGCAACGAGAGTCTCCTTCGCCTATCCCACAAGCACGCTCGCCAATCATTTCCATTAAAAGGGAGCGTGACCAAAGCGACTTGATTAGCGATTATCAAGTTCCGCCACCGAAGAGAGGCTTAGTGCGCACCAACAGCGACGTTAGTCGTAAGAATTCGATGAACAACAATCATCACCACATCAGCAACAACAATGCTCACTTGACACCACGAAAAGTTACCATCAAAGAGCGATCAGAATCGCCAAGCACTGAAAACGGTAGTCATCATCAATCTCCGTCGTCCCATCATCAGAAGCAACAGAACGCGTTGGAGAATCTTGGCATGACAGTTTTGAACGGAATGCAATTTAAAATTATCAGTAAAGGTAAAATTTTTCTCAGTTGTCTTATTGCTTTTTCTAACCTCTGTTGAATTTCTGCAGAAAACTCATCCACTGGCGAGCCGCAATTGGTTGTGAAGTTAGAAGTCAACGGAATATCCTTCGAAGGCGTCCTCTTCCCGAACCCAAGTTCATCTCCTTCAGCGTCAACGTCATCTCTGACCCCATCAAACGCATCAACCGAACGAATGGTATCGCCGAATAAAAACTCATCGCCCGCAGTAATTAATGATGACCACAAAATGTCACAGCATCCAATGGTTTCATCGTAAATTTATCACATGGACGAAGACTTTCCCAACGGCTTCAAGTGCAAGATAACATGCGTGACTAATAAAGTCACAGCTCGACTTCTAGAGACATAACTAAGGAAACGAGAAAGCTTTTCCGAATCAATTAGCAAATAGTTAAAGTAATTATTATTGCGTAAGAATTGTGTGCTCCTCGCTTTCTCTGGCAAACGTTTGCATAATGTTTTGTGTTTAACTGTTGCGACAAGAAACTTAGAAATTCATGAATTCATTTGAGAGCGAAACTTTTAGAATTGTGCAAGTGTAATTGATGCAAAAACTAGCAAAATATAATTAGCCAATTAAGCAAAAATCGAAAAGAATATGACAGTATTTTTTTCACTTGGAAAATATTTCGACGCAACCAAAAGTTTTCCCCGCTCTTTTTGTTATGTTATCGTTTCGTTGAAATCTATCGATTATCTGTAGATTGACGCGACTCCCAATGTCAATTTAATCTAGTGATTAAGGCGCTACGATGCTATTTGACTTCCAAGAGACACATTAATAAAATAGATTTAACGCTAATAGTATACGGTTTAATATTGCTTTAAATTTTCCAGAATATCTCAGGACAATTCAAGTTGCAGTTCGTAATCAAAAACACGAAGAACCAAGGTATGGGAATAGTCATATTTATCGTTGATCCGCAAAAGAGAAATGGTTAACTCAGGGGCTCGCGTTTAATATGTCAAACATACATGTCCACTTTAATGATTTGATGTTTGTTTGACCTCCCGACTCTACCAGCTCCTGGAATAACAAACAACAATAGGAATCTTTTTAGAAATCTGAGAAAAATAGCAGTGTATCTAGAGCAGCATCAGATTCACTAGCGAACACGTACAGCAAAAAATTTCTCTGACCAACACTCGTATGAAAAAAAATTTCATCATCATTTGTCATATCACGGTTTTCAGAGAATTAAGCATAAGAATGTGTGCTTAAGTATTCCGCCGGTTTCGTTATGTTTTTTTTATTCGTCATCCGATACTGGTCCGTTTGATATGACTGTGATGAAATAATTTGGAGACATTTCATTTTACTTATGTATTTAGTCAGTCTCATACCGATCGCTGGTTAGCACAGTGAAGTCAGAAAAATCTTTCGATTTGAGTGTTGAAAAACATGAAAGCAAATAAAAACCGCGATGTTAGAGTGAAAATTTACAAACTTCCACGGTTGCTAGCAATAATTCCAAACGCAGCGAGGCCAGTCGCCGTAATCAAGCCGAGTTATTTTCATCCTCCGCCGATTATCCCAGACGTTTTCGTCCCTGAGCCCGAAAATGCACAGGGAGAAATTCAGTTAGATTTGGACGCTGAAAATGAAGAAGAAATTCAAAACGAATCTCAAAATGATTTGGAGCTGGAAATCGAAACAAGTTCACTGGCATTGTCGTATGCCAGGAAGCTCGTAAGTTGGACAAAATGTGTGGAAAGAAATCCATCTCATCCTCAACATGAATACGTTGCGCATTTTCGAGAAATTCAACAAGTTCTTAAAAGCGAGAAGAAAGTCTCAAACTCCGAGTTGGATCTAATGGAGCAAACTTTGAAAATGATTTTTGAGTAAATGTGAATAAATGTCAATTATATTTACAGACTTAAAATAAAATTTTAAATGCTTAAGTTTCTTGTTTCTTTTGAAACTATGTATGTAGAATGTGAAAGGCTGATACTTAAGTTACCAATTCTCCTTATGCAAGTACCATGTCCTGCTCAATCGTCGCACTTGAAGAATGTTATCGTGAGGTTTTCAATTGGTGTTCATTGGAATATTAGATGGCAATGTGTTGATGTTGGTCAATTGGAAAATCATGTAGGATTGATCTTAGCCGCCACCTCTGATCATCAGACTAATCTGTAAACTCTTAAACTCTGTTTACAAGTCCATGAGATCACGGGAAAGCATAAACACGCAATAAAATAATTGCTATAAATCGACGATGAGCTTTCGTTTACATTTTCCTACGAGAGTTTCCAGTGGAAATTAATATCAAAACTTGTTCGGTCGGAAAATTAAAAATGTTTTCATCAATTTCTGTTTAATCGTTCGATGATTGATCTCTTCAATAGCTTGATGGATTCATCAAAAACTCATGAAAATTGATTTGTTTCTAGCTACGAACGCGCTCGAGTTTCTATAAACATTTGAGTAAACATTCGATAAAGCGCGAGAAGGATTCGGAATTGTTTCCAAATATTTTTTGTTTTACCGGCTCGAGATTACACAAACAATTCGTCTGCCGTCTTATGCAATCGCGCTTCTTTCTCCTGCACTCGCCTAGCGACTCGCAATTCCAATTTAATCGATTTCATGTTCCCGGTTCCCTCGCTGATCGAACTTCAACGATGTTGATATTTACGACTCGAAATTTTGATCGCCGACAATTTATCGCTGCACCGATCGGTCGAGGAAATTCAATTAATCGCACTTTACGTTTTCATTCTCGCGTTGACCGCTGCGACTGCTCGAGGGCTCGACTTGATTTCCGTGATAGTTGTTAACATGTTCAATTGTTTCGCAATGTTGGCGATCGGCGTTCAAAGAACTCGGATTGATTCGCGGTCGACGCAACACGCTCCGATTGAGATTCCAATTAAACCAACGGGACTCGAAAATGTTTTTGCAAATTGAAAGTTTTAATTGAAATTTGTCGTCAAATCGGATTTTGTTAATTAATGTCGATTTGGCGTGCAAATTGATTTACGCGACATCAAAGCTCAGCTCGCGTTGTGTTTCCTTGATTGTCGCTCGCATTTCGATGGAAGTCGTAAAATGGTTTGAGAAATTAGCTCAGAATTTCGTCCATCACATAGCGACTACGCACAATCGACTCGATTGTTTAGTTCCCAAAAAGCGAACACTGTTAACATCTTCAACGTTTCATCATAATTTGCCCCGTCAGTTTTGTCGGCAATTCTCGTTCTTCTTGTTGAGAAATTTTTTAGGCATCCAGTGATGGCTTTGCAAATGCGTCGATTGTTGTCGCTTACGATTTCTTTTTGTTTGAGTAAGATATAAAGCTATCAAGCGGGTCAGGTGGAAAATTTGTTAAAAACTAAGCCGATTCCAAATCTTAGGAAAATCTGGAACAAGCGACTCATAACTTCTTACCTCGATCTTTCATGAACATGAAAACATCATCTAAGAACTCTTTTCGCTTTGGATCGTCGTTAATTTCGTAGAGCTGTAAAAACGAGAGAAGAACGAGATTAATGAAATAGTCTTGAGTGGAGCCAACGGAAATTTGGAGGCAAGGGAATGAAAGTGATTAAGTTAATTAATCAAGGTCTTGCTTCGTGTCTCGCTTTTTGTTCTCACTGCCACGCCGATAATGATCTCGCGAATTAAATGTTCGTTGCGTAAATTCAGAACCGACGGACGAGCGAAAAACTGCCGCATCCTGAGTCTTGATCGATGATAATTCGCCCTTATCACGTTATTCCCTTCGATCGCAGTCGACACTCAAGTCGCTTCTTCAGGAATTCGTCTCGACCGGCAGCTACGAGTGAGTAATTCGGCTGCATATCGAGCCCGATCAAGACGATCACGTGAGACGTCGGTGAACGGGAGCGAGAGCAAATTAGCGTCACGCACATAAATTTAAATGAAATGAGCAATTCGATAACGAATGAAATAGCGATAAACGTTTGATGCAAGAAGCGCCTGAATGCAAGTTTCTGATCTCTTTCCTCGACTGCTTCACTTCTTCCTTTGCGTCACGAGCTATCAACCAATAAAATATTACCAGTAACTGTCTTTGTGACCTTTTTCAAGATTCATAAAGTGCTTCAAGAAGAACGTTGAACATAGAGTAGCGACAGCTAGTGTTGGGTGTATAAAGTTCAAGATTTGTTGCAGCTACATACATAAATTATCTAGCGAATGGCGGAAGCAAGAAGTCTCTAGCTGCTACCGTTATTGCTCAACTTCCGTAACGGACAGACAGACAGACACATTAACAGACAAAGTGGCTCCATGAGGGATGTTTGACTATGCCCAAAAAGCCCTAAAAACCATTAACAGCAACAAAATGTGTCGTTCTTTACCGATATTTTCACGATGAATAAAATCGATCTAATTACTCTTCTCTTATCACCAAACGTTTTGAAAGCTTATCAAATTGATGGAAAATATAATTACAAACGAAGAGATAACTGACACAGAGATTCGTGTTTCTAAGTTACTGTCAATCACTTAATAGCTTTAGTTAAAGACAAGATGCGAATGGGTGAAGTCGTTTTCTTATTTGTTGGTTTCGTAACTTCTTCGACAGGATTTTTTTTTACTTTTATTTATCACCGTGAGCTGAAAAAGCAAACTCCTAAGTTGCAAAGGGCTCATACAGAAAGCAAATTTCAAAGCTATGATGAAGTTTACAATAAAAATTTGTCAAAACTTTTGTTCGACGAATCTAAAATTTTCTGCATCGTCCTAACTCAACCGAAAAATCACAAAACAAAAGCAAAACACGTTCAGAACACTTGGGGTCGACGTTGCAACAAACTTCTCTTTGTGAGCTCAGAGCCTGATGATGAGTTGGAAGTTGTTTTGCTTCCGGGAGTGGAATCGAGAGAAGGTTTGTGGAACAAAACTCTCATTGGGTTTCAGTTCGCCTACTACAATTACATCGATAACTTCGATTGGTTTCTGAAGGCTGATGATGACAGGTTTTTCGTTGTTTCATATCTCTATCGCATCATGCTTATAAACTTCTTTTTAGCTATTTGATCATTGAGAACTTGCGGAGCCTTCTGTCGCAGTACAACCCAAAGACTTCTCTCTACTTCGGCCATCGTTATGCATCGCAGTGGATAGACGAAGGTTACATGGCGGGCGCTGGTTATATTCTGTCCAACAAAGCGCTGCGAAAATTAAAAGAAAAACTAATCGGCGAACCAAACTGTCGACCTAACAACGGATCAGAAGACTTAGAAATGGGAAAATGTCTAGCTCATTCTGCGATTTTCGTAGATAGCAGAGATGAGTTGAAACAAAAAAGGTTTTTTCCGAACAAGGAAGGAATCGAGCTGCACGTAGCTCCTACAATTGACCCGAAGAACTTTTTCAAAATGTTTCAATACTACAATGTCACACAAGGAAACCTCGATTGTTGCTCAGACAGGCCAGTCGCGTTTCATTACGTGAAACCTCAATCAATGCATTTTCTCGAGTATTTGGTCTACAAAGTTCATCCATTTGGGCTCGACCGAGTTCCTGATTTGCTACCCCGTAAACTATCGCTGCAAGAAATAGTTCAAGCGTCGGATGTTGAAAGCTCAAGTTCGCAGTTCCTTCGTCATAAAATTCAGCATGACTTCGACGACTCAGAATTTTTCTAATTTCTTCGTAACTTTTGAAAAATTCTTGTTATGTTAAATTTAATTTTTACTCATACTAAATTCGATTGGTTTTTAAAAGTTTTGCCGCTTCTTGATTTTCGTGATTTCTAATCAGAAGATTCGTCGGATTCCGAAGATTATGAATTTGAACCAGATTTTGACTCCGTAGACTGCGAGATGCTGATGATGATTTCTTATGGCAATTGCATTTTCTTTCGTTTCGTGATTAGTAACGGTTTCGTTTTTTGATTTTCAGATTGTTCAGACGCTTTCTCCGTCTTCAAAATTTCAGTTAGGATGGCTTATGTCACTGAAACATCTCTATATCGCAAGGTGACGTCAACAACCCAAGGCTGGCTCGGCTTTAGACTCGTGCACAAGCCAGATATTTTAGCCAGAACGGAAATCGAGGTTCATGTAAAACTTCATCACTATCCCATGTACGCCATACCTCATGCACATCGCATACTCAGCTTAAATTGTGTGGAAGGTCGAGACCCGAAGACTTTGGTGTTTGAGTTTTGGGGACCGACGCTTCTGAAAGTGCTGCAGGATTTAGGAACCCGGCGCATGTCAACCAAAGCCTTATCTTCAGCAGGCAATGTGGATGAAAAAATTTCAGCTTCAGTGAGAAGTTTTCCAAATTCCAAATTTGTACGATGGAAAAAAATCAGTTGTTGCAGCTCATCAAAGTCCTTACCGAAGTTCTTGCGTATAAGAAGCGGGAAGCAGCTAAAAGAAGCAACAAACGGTAATTTCTTCTGCCATATAAATTTTGTTAAATATTTAATTTATTTTGTTACAGGAAATTGGTTTGGATTGGTTTGCTTTCGATTGCTGTGGCGTCAGCAATATCATGGACTGTTTTCAAGACACGAAAGCCAACTATTGAACGACCAACAACATCGTGGGACCTTTTAAAAGTTGGATAATGGATCAAAATTGTAAAAGAATAACTTTCATTAGTTAAAGAATTTTGGAATCTGCTTCATTGAATCCGTCTTGTATAAATAGATGAAAAAATCCTGTATTAGCCGAAAGCACTTTTTTTCTCTACTTGAAAGTTTGCACATCAATAACTCGAGACTCGGCGCTGCACAGTTTCATGTTTGACTTTAACGGAAAGATTCATATTTCTAGAACTCAACTTATTTTTTTGCTATCTTCCTTATTTAAAAGAATTCGGTATGTTAAATTGGCCGCCCCGAATCGTGGTTCGGCAGCCGTTAGAATCGTGTATTGGCCGTATTTTATGTGATAGTGGAACCAATTAAGTAACTTGAAATCAATAAAAAGCGATAGCGAAAGTGAAAAGACTAGTTCCTGTGCTAATTAAAAAGCTTGCTTTGTTTTTTTTTTAAAAAAAAAAACAAATAAAAGAACATGTCCTGCTTTCTCAAAATACTAAAAACAATATCAAAATGAGTTTGCGACCACATTGTTAGAATAACGATGATTTCTCAAGCCAATTGCAGTTTTTGTGGTAACATTCGCCCAACAAGGAATCTAAGTCTTCTTGTTCGGTCAAATCGACAGAGATGTCAGCACATCGATTGGATATCAATAAAGACATAAACCCCTAAATCCGACTGATAATGTTCAACAGGCAATGTGGATGAAAAAATTTCGGCTTCAGTGAAAAGTTTTCCAAATTCCAAATTTGTACGATGGAAAAAAATCAGTTGTTGGAGCTCATCAAAGTCCTCAGCGAAGTTCTTGCGGATAGGAAGCAGCTAAAAGAAGCAACAAACAGTAAAGAAATCACTCATTTGAGGGCGAGGGTCGATCGGTATCCTTGTCAAATCTAAATACAAGGAAAACATCCAGGAATTCAAAGGATACTCAGATCGAGTCTGCACTCTTGTTGTTCAATTTGAAAATGAAAGTTTGGGAATCGTACAAGCTTATGCACCGACCCTTTGAGTTAACTCTTTTCTCTAACTGGCTCAGGGTCAGGGATATCATTTCTTGTGATGAGATAACAACGTTATAGGAATTTTTAAGCAAAGTGGAGTGATCAAAGGAATTGGAGCGGAAATATTCATGTGAGCCAGCTGGGAGACATCGCGGAAGCTTTGGCAGCTTGTGGGTAAGGTGAAAAAGGTGAATGTTCAGCTTGGAACAACAACAGGTAAGTGAAAACTCGTCATATTGGATCGACAGTAATTTTGTTTTCTTTTAGAAAGTTTGTGACGATCGGGACTGATGGAAGTGACTGGGAGCTGCGACGAAGGAACTGAGCAGCTGGCGAGTAAAAAAGTGATGAAGTCTAAACAACGAGATAAGTAGCAAAAGTAAGTTGACGTTCCCAAGAGTAACTTTCTCTTGTTTTAGGTGAGCGGCAATAGCATATGGCAGACTTGAAGATACGACGGAAACGAAAACCAACTATTGAACGACCAACAATATCGTGGGACCTCAAAAAAATGGAGAATGGATCAAGATCGCCAAAGATTTTTTTTCCATTACTGAAAGAATATTGTCGTTGAGAACGGAAGTCTCTGCTTCATTGAATTCGTCTCGTGGTGCTCTTAAATGCCCCTTAACACTCTCGGAATCAACCTCGTAAACATTTCAATATTAAAAAAAATCAAAGCTTGCTTTTTTTAAAAAAAAATAACTAAAAGAACATGTCCTGCTTTCTCAAAATACTAAAAACAATATCAAAATGAGTTCGCGACCACATTGTAAGAATAAGACGATCGAATATGTTCAAACAAAAGAGAATGAAAACAGAAAACATCAAAATAAGATTCTTGCATCGTGAAGTTTATTCTTTGGACGCTTCAGGTTCATAAGAATGTTCAGGGTCTACGCTCTGTGACAAGACTCATGGACTCTGGGTGTGTCAGAAGTTCAAAGCGATGAACAGCAATGACCGATGGGCTGCCGTCAAAAGCAGTCGGCTCTGCTTCATCTGCTTGAGACCGGAATACGGAACTGCTGCCTGTTCCAACGACAAATTGAGAAGCAAGAAATGCCAGAAGAATCATAAAGATCTGCTGCATTATGAGAAACCTGCTGACGGTTCTCTACGTTCAAGTGAAAGTTTTGCTGTAACGCAGCAGTCGAACAATTTGAATCCGCAATCGCAGACGTTCACGCCATTCGAGATGAACAAGAAACAAGCTGCTGTGTTGTCTTCTACTTTCTCTGCTATGGTCAAATCACGCTGTCGTTCGAACAAGGACAAAGGCTTGCTGTCTACTGCGATTGTGCTGTTACAAGATGCTGATAGAAACTTGCAACCCGTTCGTACGCTGTTGGACACTGGAACCGAAGACAATCACATCAGTGAAGAAATGGCAATGAAGCTTGGATTGCAAACGGAACCGCAATACCGGCAAATTGAAGGAATCGGAGCTCAAACAGTGGTCTCGAAGAAGAAGGCATTCGCTAAGATGGAGAGTCTCGCTACGGAAAAAACGTCAGAACTTGATGTGCTTCCTTAAATCGCTGGCGACTATCCGACCGTCTCGCTTGACGTGGAATCCTTGGAAATACCTGATGATATCTTCTTGGCGGCATCAAAGATTGGAGCAAACTACTGGAAGAAGCCAGATAAGACCACATTTTCAGATGGATCAAAAATCGACGAGAAGGTTGGCTATGGATACACTGGGAAAATCAAAGAAGAACTCATCAATGGCAGTGTTAGAATCAGTGATCATGCCACAGTATTTCAAGCCGAGCTCAAAGCCATTGAGAAATGCATCAAAATTACCTCAGAAAGAGACATTCGAAACCACGATATCTTCATCTTCACGGATAATCAAGCCACAGTCATGGCACTCAGAAAAGGAAGAGTAACATCAGGAGAAATGCTTAACTGTATGAAGCTTATTAATAACCTCGCAAAACACAATAGAATCTTCATCAACTACATACGGCCCATAAGGAGATACCGGACAATGAGGCCGCTGATACCCTGGAAAAGGAAGGAGCATCACATGAAAATATCGAGGAAGAGGCAGCTCATTCACGTCAAGGTATAAGGAAGAAAATCACGGCCAACACCAGCAGAGAGTTCAAGGACTACAGTGAGAAGAACGTCAGTCGACTACGTCGAAAAAGCCCTAAAAATGAAACGTGTTGAATACCTTCCGCAGGAAGTTTGAGCTGCCAAATTTGAATCGCCTCGATCGTCGTTGCTACATTGACAACCACGTCATCGTTGAGAAAGTGACGTTATGGAACGATTCGACCATCGCTTTGAGTTGGATTGCAATCACGCCACCGTCGAGACTACAAAAGTTTGTTTGATACAGAGTTGCCGTGATACAGGAGCTAACTCATCAATCTGCCTGGAAGCATATTCGAGGAACCGAAAACCCAGCAGATGTCTTGTCACGAGGATTGGCGTCCGATGAATTGATGAATTGCGATATCTGGTGGAACGGTCCGAAGTTTTTACGCTTGCCAGAGACTAAGTGGCAGACTTCCCTCATCACGAAGACTATTAACGAAGACGACCCGGAACTGAAGCAAGAAATGAAGCAGACGATGACGATTTCGCCTGGAAACATTCTGCTGCAATACATCGAAGCGAAATTAAACTCTCGACCAATGACTCTGATGTCCCAGGATCCCAACGACTTGCGGGTTCTCACATCTGGTCATTTCTCGATTGGTCGATGGCTGATTGCCCTGCCACAACGGATTCGGAACTTGATGCCTGTCTATCGTCTTTACCAATGGAACGAGGTTCAATGAATTCAGCAAATGATAATGAAGAAAAACTGGCAACCCGGGGAGATCTGGTTATGTTCCACGAATCAAATTTGCCATCGCAACAATGGATGTTGGGACGAATCACGACGCTGATGCCAGATCGAAAACTAAGACTGTACGCAACGTTATGGTGAAGACAGCAACTGAGAAAGCTCTTCCATTAGAGAGGCCGGAGGGTGTTCAGGCCAACGATCATTCCCACCTACGCAACCCAACGAATGTTTAAACCCGGAAAACTAAACCGCGGAAAAGCTAAACGAAAAAAACTAAACTAAAGGAAATGGCAGTCTGTGTTATATTACCTGTTAACGTCTCATCATAGGTCTTTCCGATATGTTGGCTACTGTCTTCGTTTCACGCTACCGCTTGCGATTAGAAATATTCTCTACAAAGGCTTCACGATCCACAACTGGATTCGAGATTCACAACTGGTTACGAGATCCACAATCGGATCCGTAACCACAATCGAATCTCGTATCCACAACTGGATCCGGGATCCACAATCGAATCCTGGATCCACAATTGGAACTTGAATTGATTGGCAACGTTGCAAAACCAGTGATATCGGCCTCTGCTTAATTTAGGGTGGCCAGAGTCCGCGTTTTCCGCGGATTTGTCCGCGTTTTTAACGCTTATCCGCGCGGGCGCGGAAAATTTGCTCAAAAGTCCGCTTTTTCGACAATTTTTCACCAAAATCAGTTAACAATCGTTAAAATTTCAAAAATTTCCGGCTCGCGGTCCAATCCAAGTGAACATTAGTGAAATGTTAACTTGAACGTCAACAGTACGTCGCAATGACAGTATGTCGCAATAAAGGCACGAATGAAAACAGTTAGCCATTTTTAAATTTAGTCTGCTAAAAGTCCACTTTTTAATACTAAATTACTCCGCAAAACTCCGCGATTCTGATGATTTTGAAAATCCGCGGAAATCCGCGTTTTTGTAGAGCCAAATCCGCTTTTTCAGGCTCTGGTCAATGGCCACCCTAACCTTCATAGTACTTCAGCCGAAGCTTGAGAATCGCGTTTTCCACGCGGAGACCTTTCAGCTCTAAAATTTGTCGTTGAAAGTCGTCAGAAGTTGGAACCTGAAATATCAAAAATAAATTTTCAACTTTGATTCCAAGTTAAATGTATTATCTTACCATACTCGAAGAACTTGCACTGCGATCGCTGCGAATGAAGAACGATGTGAAATAAAAAACAGAACTTTTCAGTTAGAAGTTAGTAAATACTATGAGTTGATTTCTGCTAACAGATCGGTGACGCGTGGTTCCAGTTCCTCCACTTCGTGGTTCATAATTGAATTTATGAACTTAAACATAATTTATTCAATTTTGATAGCGAAATTTTGGTGAAGCTCGAAAATACTCTGAGGTTTCTGAGATTTTTTCCTGTTTATCTCGTAAACTCGTTTCAAAGGGTTGAAACGTCTGATTTATGCAGCATCATGCAAAATAATTCGAACGCAATCAATGTTAATTTTTGTATCATTTTTATTATTAAACAATTTCTTCATTTTTCATCATATATCAAATATATATTTTCTATAATTTTCTCACTTTTTTATATCAAATTTGAACAGAAAAAAATGATTCAATAGAGAATGAGGAAAAACGTCTCAAAATGCGAAAATGTCTTCAAGATCCGCTAAACAAATTTCCTTCTTCATCTAACAAGGTCGTTTCCATGTTGTTACGCAACTATCAAGTAAACATTTTGTCGAAAAACCATCGAGCGTGATTAGAAAGTCCCGCGACTTGTCGAACACGAGACCAAAATGATTTTTATCCCCCGTAAAGAAACAAAGAGTGAAAACAAAACCGACCCTTAACTAACATTTGATTAAACTTTAAATAATAAATTGATGTTTTCTTTTGCATTCGCTTCTTCTCCATCGACCCACCAAATATTGCTAAATAAATCTTCTTCATTAGTAAAATTCATAAATTTGCTTTGTTTTGCTTCTCTCAAGTCGAACCGAAAGAATTTCCACTTTCTATGAGCATCGTGTGGTTCCAATGTGCTTTCCCCATCTCGATGGAGGCTCAAACGTCGCGAGGAATGTTTGAATCCTTAAGCCGTCCAGCGTTGAGCCTTTGCGAAATGTTTTCGAGGTGAAAAGCTTAGTTAAATTAATGTTTTTCCTTTTTCTCAGTTAATTGTCTCATGATCCGTTTCCGTAGTCCAATAAGTGCTTTTCTCTTTCGTTATGCAAAACTGATTCATTTATAATTAACTTTTCTTGAATGATCGTCTTAAGATTACTTTTGCGGTTAGTTTAAACTTTGCGTTCTCTCGTGTTTCACAAGTTTTAATTGAATCTTATCAGCCAGAGAAAACTTTTATTTTTTTCTTATCAAGTGTAAAAAAGAAGAAGAATAAGTTTTGATTAGCGACACGAACTCCAGCCAAAGGTGCAGAAATGTCGCTGGTTTGATTAAAACTTTTTTTTTCTCACGCTTAGCGGTTCGGATTCCAAGCTGAGGCTAGCGGTGTGTTGTCTTTGACATGCGATGGAGCACCGCCCAAGCCAAAGTCTGGGAAATCGATTTGCGAATCTTTGTTGGGAGCTTTTTCCCATGGTGCGCCTTGCACGACAAAGCCGCTCTTCTTGGTGGGACCAGCGTGAGTGTTCTTCATAGCGTTCTCGAAGAGGTTCTCGTAGGTGACATTGGCGGTAGCCTTTGGCGCTTCGCTGACATCTTGCATGTACTCTTCTTCCAAGTTGAGCAAATGATCCTTGCAAGCTTCGACGTCTTCTTCCTTGCCCATGATTGTGACATGATTCATGTCAGCATCGCCATCGCGAGGGAACTTGATATCAACACGGTAGTCTTCCATGATTTGACGAACATGGCGACCACGTTGGCCGATGACACGAGAATGTATGCGGGCATCAAGTGGCACAACCTAAAACGATAAAATAGAATGTGAAATTTATGTTGGGCGTAATCGCATTTCTCTCATTTTACCTCCTTAATCATTTCGTTGAAATCGCCGACAATCTTAAGGATCTCATCACGAGCAGCCTTGGCTGAGTCTTCGTAGCCTTGAATGCGGATCGTGCTCTGATCTTCGCCAGCGTCTTCTTTGCGTGGGAAGGAAATTTGGACGCCGTGAGTGGTGCGGATTTTGTTGATGACAGCGCCACGTCGTCCAATGATTTTGGGATGGAGATCAGGTTCAACCTGAATCTTCAGCTCATAGCTGCGCAATTCGCGATCCTCGCGATCCTTCTCGAGGTCCTTGACACGGTCAGCAATGGCAGATTTAGCATCTAGAACATTTTGAGCAGCACCGGTGACTTTGATGACGTCAAGCTTTTGGTCTTGAGGTGAAAGTTCGATGTGAACATCGTAGCGATTCATTAATTCACGGACATCGTCGCCGCGTTTGCCGATGATCGAGCGATGCAAATCAAATGGAACTTCGATTTCCTCGGTGATTGGAACCAAATCGATGAGAGCTTGCTTTGCTTGCTCGCACTTCTCGCGCTTTCCACTGATGCGAATGATGTCGCCAGAGTTATCGCCGTTAACAAGTTCACCGTTGGTCTCAGCCTTGCGCTCTGGGAATTTCACTTGCACGTCGTAGTCGTGAGTGATAGCCTGCACTTTCGTTCCTCGCTTGCCCATGACGCTGCGATGATGTTTCTGTGCGATGATACATTCGATCGTGACCATCGACTCCAAGTCGCCAACAATTTCAACAATTCGTTGCTTTGCAGCTTCGATGCCTTCTTTCGGTCCCTTAAGAGTGACGCGTGTTGAATCGATTTCAGTCGAGCGTGGGAATGAGATTGTGACGCCCCCGCACTCTTCGCTAATGCGATTGATGACTTCACCACGCTTTGCAACGAAGTGCTTGTGGTATTTTGGATCGACATCCATCTCACCTTCGGTGTTGTTGTTGACTTCCTTGATAATGGCTTCGAGCTGAGCTTTAGCGGTCTCGACACTTTCTTTCTTGCCGATAATTGTGATGACTTCTTTGTCTTTGTCATCGTTTGTGGGGAAGATGATGCGTGCTCCGGTGGAATCACGAATTTTCTTAATGGAAGCTCCTTTTTTCCCGATAAGGAAGCGGTGATGCTTAGGATTGGCGCGAACCTCAGCCGAGAAGCTTGACAATTGCTTTTCATTGCTCAGTTCAAGCAGTTGAACCTTTGCACGTTCAACGTCGTCTTTAGGCCCGCGGATTGTCACCTTGTCACTCTTTGACTCTGCTGTTGGGAACTTGATGGAAACTCCACCGCATTCTTCCATGATTGAGCTGATCAATTTCCCTCCAGCGCCGATGAGTGAGTTGTAGTACTTTGGAGGAATTTGAATTTCTTCGGTGACGATGTTGGCCAACTCGTTTTGAATCTTCTGAATGCGATCGCGAGCTTCCTGAACGTTCTCTTTCTTGCCAGTGATGACAATGACCTCGTTCTTATCACCTTCGGCTGGCAAATCGATTTCCGTTTGAGTCTCATCACGAATCTTCTTGATGTTCGCTCCGCCTTTCCCAATGATGAACTTGTGGAACTGTTTGAAGATCGGAACCTCCAACATGAAACTTGACTCTTGCAACTCCTTAACAAGCTTCATCAAGTGCGTGTAGCATTGCTCGACATCATTCTTCGGACCGCGAATCTTAACGATGTCCGATTTCTCGCTCGGGTTGGGGAAGGTGATGACGACTTGGTTGAACTTTTCACGAATCTCTCGGATCTTTGTCCCCTTGCTGCCGATGATGCTGCGGAACAAACGGTGATCGATCTTAGCGTCCTTTTCCTTCTCATTTTCAAGCTTTTCGATCATCTCGAGCAATTCACGTTGAGCTTTTTGAACGCCTTCGGGCGATCCTTCGATGCGAATAGAATTGAGACCATCCTTCTCTTCGATGTTGATGACGACTTCCATTTCATCCTTAATGCGATTAATGTTCGATCCAGCCTTTCCAATAATGTGCTTGTAGTGATTTGGATTGACTTCCATTTCAACAAAAGTCAAGCGCTCGATGTAGCTTTTGACAGTGCGGTCGAGTTGATCGAAGGCATCAGTTGCTTGATCAGGTGGGCCCTCGATCTTGATTTTATCTTCGTTGAACTCAACGTGGACGTTCGGGTAGGAAGAAGTGATTTCCTTGATGCTCGCGCCTTTGCGACCGATGATGTACTTGTGGATCCAAGCTGGAGCTTCCAGAACGCGCGATTGAACTGAGTTTGCCTTCTCGTAGACTGTGGCCAAAGCGTTGCCGAGCTTATCATGTGGACCACGCAGAATGATGGTGTCTGTAGCAGCATCGCTAGCTGGCATCTCAACGGATACGCCAGTTATGCGGAGGATCTCCTGGATCGTGCTGCCTCTTGGTCCGATGACGTACTTGTGCTGGGCTCGTGGAACCTCAACGCCGACGCTCGTGCATTTCTTCTCCATATCCTTGTAGATAGCATCAATGCGAGCTTTAGCTTGTTGCACACCTTCAGTTTCGCCGGTGATGATGATAGTGTCGTTCTGGACTGATTGTGGTGGGATGTTGATGCGAGCACCAGTCTCTTCAGTCATCTTCTGCAAGTTCTCCTGATTCGGGCCGTAGATGAAAGGATGATAGATCTTGGGAATGTTGATCTTTTCAAACGCCTTGCGAGATTGTTCATCGCTAGTTGTACGGATTGCATGCTCCGCCTTTTCGATTCCTTCTTTTGTCCCTTGGATTGTGATAGTGTCGCTTTCATCACTGATGCTTGGAACGCTAATCTTAGTGCCGGTTGTCTTTTCCAACTCGCGAAGTCTGTCGCCTTTTTTACCCAACACCCAGCGATGGTGATCGCGAGGGATCATGATTTGCTTGCTGGCTTGCGTTTGGAAGTGGATGAAGATTTTGCGACGAGCTTCGAGAACTTCATTTTGCTTTCCGGTGACGAGGAAGGTCAACGACTGATCCTTGCCGCTTGAAATTTCAATGTGAGCTCCAGTCTCCTTCATAATCGTTTGGCACGATCGAAGCGATTCGCCTTCACCGAACTTGTCGTTCTCGAACTTGCGCTCAGTCGAAGGAACATAGAAGACCTAAAAAAATTGATTGATTTCTGTTATCAAAAAAACTCACACGATTTCAAAGTTTGTTATCGCATACCTGAGTCACGACCGAGCTCCCAATGCGCATCGTGTTGTTCGTTGGCGCTGGGAACTTGGGCTTTGCACTTTCAGGCAGAGCTGGGAACAAGTCATCGTAGCTATAAGCTGGAACTGAAGTCACAGCGGCCGCTGAAGTTGATTCAACTGAAGAAAATAAATGGCTCATTAGTCGAATACAACATCGAGAAATTGATTCTTCTTACCTGTTGGGTCTTCCATCATTCTTATTACGCTTTAGACTCAGTTGTTTTTATATCGAAACAAGTTAGCAGTATTTAAAATTTGTTGCGTGAGCTTGATTTGTTGTTTCAATGTCGATGAATTGCAGATTTTTTAACGAAAGAATAGTTAAACACAAGAACAGATAATTTTAACGCGAATTTAAATCCTCGAAGGTATCAATTGTTTAGTAGAATGTCCTTTATTCGTAGCAAGTCGTAACAGTACCTCTGAAATGAAAATAGAGACAGAAAGAGGGAGATGGATTAGATTACTAATTTAATTTGATTTAGTTGTGTTTTGCTGGTTCGCTTGCTGCAGAGTGCAATTGAAAGAGGCATAAACATGAGAGGGAGAAAAATTGAAGCTCAGGCTGGCTATGTCAATTCTTGTGCATCGTTTCAAACCAGCAAGTAGCTCAGGCTGCTGGTCAAACGATGAGCAATCGATTCTTCAGTATGAGTGATCTTCTGTAACGATCTCAGCCTGAAGTAAGCAAGTTATGCCCGAAAGATCCGTTATCAGTCTGTTACATAATGTTTCTTTCTTTCGTTCGTTTCGCTCTCTCGTTCGTTGTCGACGACAGCGATTCAACTCTCAAGTGCGAGGGTTCTAAAGTCACACGCATACACAGCAAATGAAACAAATTAAGCCTCGTATTGATAAGCGATTATGATGTGCGACGAGCCGCATGAAGCTTTTTCGTGGCAACGCGTGCTCGCACATGCAACAACAAGAACGGATTTGCAATTGTTTCTAAATTAATTTTTCTTCCTCGCAATCTTTTCTTCTTTCGGTTTTCTTTTCTTCTCAAACCGGCCTGCTCAACTATAAATAGATAGGCTACATTCATTAAACATACACACGTCGGGACAGAGAAGGGAGAGCGGAGATGTTGAGGAGCACAAGCATCAGGTTGCGATTGTGAAACCGTCTGCTCCGCTCTGGTCGTGGACCTCAACGAAAAGCTAAGCTGAGGAATGTGCTCGGTGGCAGTAGCGCAAGTTTTCTTTCATGCGGTGCAAGGTTTAACTTTCTAGACTTCGACTTTCTAGCGAGTGAGATAGAAAGAAGAAACTTTTCTGGCGATTTGATTCGATTGTCTGAGACGAATTAGGAAACTGGAGACAAAAGCAGCGTGAAACTGAATCTTGGCTGGTCGCTCCGTGCTATAAAGTGTGCCATCGAAATAGTTATGGATGTCGTTCCACTTTCTTGCTAACGTGTCAGATGATGATGTTTATCGAATGACTGTATTGTCGACAAAGTGATTGTGGTGTGTTTGGGACGGAAGAAGAAGAGGAGCACTCTAGTGTGTGAATGTCTTGAGGAGAGATGATGACCAGAAAGATTTTTACACGGGATCAGCGAAAAAAGTTTCTTCTTGCTGAATACGTGTCAAGATCTTTTCAATGCTCGCGGCAGCATTTCTGAAATATTTGCACTCGTCGTGGGGCCACTGACACGCCGAAACCGTGCCGATGACGTCTACTATATACCGACGAGCGACGTCTGATAAAATCTGATCCATATTGTTTTTTCTCTTTCTTTATCACACAAAAAACATAACCAAAGATCACGACGAATTCGCGAAATTTTCTCACTCAAAGTCAAGCCGGAACTTGCTGGCGACGAACTCTGAACCCGTTCACTATTCAAATCACTCGTACAACGCGCCCGAACGTAATTATATTCATCGGAACGACATGATTTTTTTTTGATTTCGTGGCAAATCCAATTCGAATATTTTTGATGAAATTCGTGCTCTTGACTTACAAAGATACTGAAATCCAAAAGTCCGGCCTAAAATTTATGTCTTGTATCCAGAGTGCAGCCTTTTTAAGCAGTTTACTGTATGATAATTTAACAAATTAGTTGCTCGATTTCGTTTCTTTCCTCAAAACTGATTTGTGAGAGTAGTTGAGCGCCCGTTAAACTGAGCGTTTGAATCTTCGATCGATCTTGGACACAAATTTTAAAAACAGAAAAACCGTTAAAATGAATAAATTAAAATGGTGCAAATTCAGATTGGCTGAGAGATGACTTGCTTGAAGCAAGTTGCTTCTACTCTAGACACCCCAGATAGGAGGTATTACCGTGAACGAACATATGAGGCCGCTTTTTAACAAGGCTGGCTAGAGATCGATCTGCCTACTTTTGTCATTCTAGTAATTGCTAGAATTAGACTTGTGGAGTCTTCTTCTTGTCCGTCTCTTCGTAGACGACGAGAGGTTTGTTGCGCCGCACACGCGTTAGATTCAAGAACAAGATACGTGGTTTGTCTTTGAATTCTCTCGCTTTGCGAAAGCTAAATTTAAAGTTGTTTGCTGCGATTTTATCTTCGCTCACTCGCAGTTTCGCCTTTCCTAATGATTTGATTGATGATTTCTATTCAGAGAATTAATTAAAATCTATTTCGCGTTTCACGGTTTGTCGATCAAATGCCGAGGTGATCAACGAAGTCCATCGAACTGTTCCATCACATTGAACTCTGAAATTGAAAGCTCATGCAAAAACACCAGATTGAAGTTGCTACGGCTGTCCGATGAGCGATTTAAACCATTCTTTCAATAGGCTCAGTGGTGATGAAGCGAAAGAGGCTGCAGCTCGAGCATGAACCAGCGTTTTTGTTCATTTTTCAGACGATTTCCCAGGCTTTCGTTCACGATCCAGTTGGTTCAAATGTGAAGTTGAAGTGATCGTTGGCTTAGGCTGCACGTTTGCATCAATGAACGAACAGAAAGACTTTATATCCTTACTCTCCACGAATTAACATGAAATTGAATTCAGATTGAAGCTTGAAGAGACTTGCTAAGCTTCTCTGGCGTTTGATCTCTTTGCTTCAATCCTTTGGTCCGGCTACTTCCAGTTGCTTTGAAAATCTAGATCGGAAAATCATGTGAAAAGAATGAAACAAACTCGATAAAAAGCGCTCAAACTAACTTCGGAACAAAGTGCTTGTTTTATCTGGATTTTATTCATATTTTCATAGTTTTTTTAATAATATAATTTTGAGATTTTTTCAATAGTTATTCTTCAATCAATTGATTATGACCGCAATTTGTTTCCTAATCATTTTCACCGTACAAAAAGTTATGTTTCGAAAATGTTTTGAGGAGCGCGAGCTGCCGTTTGCGCCTTGAGTCTCCAAGTTCGTTTACGCTGCACTCCTCTACACTGTCATTCCTGTCATCATTTTCACCTTATCTTGAATAGTTAATTAAATTTAATATATTCTCAATTTTCTTTTCAATATTTCAATGAGTTTTTTGCGTAATATTTTAAGAATCTTTTAATGTCCACTTTTCGTTTCAACAAACATAAAATACTTTTCACTTATTTTTGTTTCTCGTCATCTCTCCATCGATTTAAAGTCAAGCTTTGAGCGAGACTGTCAGCCAAACGATCGAGAGACGAACTGATAACTCACTCGTCCCTCCCTTCACTGATATTTCTCTAATTAGTTTCAAGAATTTTGGGGTAAAGATATCAAGCAAATATATTTGATTTTCTCATATAATTATTCCTCTCAAATTTTTAAGTCAATAACAATGTTTTTGTAGGTAGATTTTCTTGTGTAGCAATTATTAAATAATTTCAATCTTCCTCAATCAAGCATGTCCAACTCACTCCCAGCTCCATTCACTACCCGAAAACAAAACTCGTCGCCGTCATCTTTATAAGATAGGAAAAATGATTCTCATCAAGTTTCAAATTTGAACAAATCGCCTAAAGTTTTTCTTCATTTCTATTTAACAATTTTTAATCTTTGTTTATCAGCCAAAAGTAACACATTTTAATTTTCTTTTCTCCTTTGTTTCGCTATTTTTTTTTGTTTTTTTGCTTCGTCCACGAAAGAAAGAGCAACAAAATTTCAACTTTTTCTTATCAAATTTCTAATACCAAATAATCACATTTCCCATCTTAAAATTTAGGGTTTCATTTTTATTGATCATCTCTTCTCTCTCACTTTGTTGCTTAATAACGAAAAGAACGACTCCGTGTGAAGCCAAAGAAGAAACTTGATTACGCAAACACGAGCTCTTATCAAGACGAGAAAATTATTTTAAAAAGTAAATCACGTTAAACGGGATTCATAAAAAAAGTTGTCGGGGCAGAGAACGTCATCAATCGAGAGTCTTCTCGTTCCTATACAGCTCATTGACTGATTCTCAATTCACTTCGTTTTCACTTCTTTTTGATTTGATTTCATTACTGATAAGGAACAAACATTTCATTCGTATGTATGTTTACATGCTGATTTAAAACCGGAAGGCGAAACAACAAACGATATGGACTAATAAGGACTTTGTCTCGCTTCCGAGCAACATTGGCTTTGACTTCGGCTGTCGGAAAGTTTCCTCGTTTTTGAGTTATACTCGTTGACTCTATCAGGATGTGAAAAGCTAGCAAACATTTTCAGAAGTGAACAAACAAGTCAAACTCTTGAGATTTGAAAGCATCTCAGCTTCAACATCCTCATCATTCCGTTTATAACAGAAGAGTTTTCAGATCTTTGCACTGCTAATGAGAACGCTAATTGACTGCCAAGCCTTCAATCAAAGCCTTTGATGTTTCTATTCACAAGGGGTTCGTTCATGGTTTCCGTAACTCAATCGCAATTCGTTCTGTCACTAGCGAAAACGCTGAAGTTTCAACATGAATATCAGCTCAGCAATTTTACGTCACCGTCAATTACTTAATTCAGGAACTCACCCCCATTATATTTATCTTTTATCCACGTCTAAAATCCAAAGAAAGACTTCTAAGAAACGTAAGGATTAATTAAAACTGAAAGCGCGAGTTGACGGCCAACCAAAGCGACTCGCTCTCATACACGCATCCTCCGTTGTGAATTCGTAAAACTAAATTACAGTTAAAACTAAAAAATTGATAAAAAAAATGTAAATTGATGTTGTTACCCTTCGACGGTAATTCAATCCTCTCCTCACATTTCGCAGTTACTTGACAAATCGCAGCTTGTCCTCCGATTAAGAGTGTGGAGGAGCTCATTAAGATGTACAACAACATTAAAGAATCAAGAAAAACGTTGCAATTGCATGAGGTGTGGTCGGCGCCAGCTTAGTGCTTGCCATAATCAATATGATGCATATGATGGTTGTTTAAATCTAAAAAGTTTGTAATGATGTGTCCATTTGTTGTCAAAATTTGATGATGAGCGGCAAGTGCCTGAGGTTGTTGATGGTTGTGTTGAGTGTGCTGTTGCATATGGTGATGGATGTGAGACATCACCGGTGGCGTGTGAGTGTTGTTCGAGCCCTCGTCCATTGTCTCTGTTTTAATCTCAATTGACTCCTTCTTCGGCTCGATAATCGTCAACGTGGCCGTGCCGTTGCCATTCGAGTGCGAATGGTGATGATGCTGCAAGTGAGGATTGTTCATCGGGTTCAAGTTGCACACTTTGATGTGTTTGTTGAAGTCACTGATGTCTGACAGCTCCTGCTTGCAGATGTTGCACTGATAAATGACGTAGTTGGCAGTAGAGGTAGGTGGCAGAACTGCAATCGCTCCGTTCTTTCCATTCTTTCCGTTCTTCTTCTGATGAGTCAGGATGTGCTTCTTCAAATTCGATTGCTGCGAGTACGACTTTAAGCAGATGTTGCAACCGTATGGACGAATACCCTGTTGCGGAATAAAAAGATTTGTGATGAGTTTCGTTTGTAGGAAATGAGAAATGCTTAGAGAATCTTGAGGCGAGCCCAGACGAAGTATTGATCGATAACGCAAGAAGAAAAACGTGATAATCGATTTTGGAAAACATCGAGTTTCATCATTCCGGAATGAAGTAAAGCTAATGACAACTAAACTTTTAAAAAGGCTAGGAAATCGCAACAGGTTTAGGCTTGAGAACCACTAATGAAGCCAATAAAATTTCAGCCGAAAACGTTTCCAGTTTAAACCAACCACTGCTTAATAAAACTTTCACATCACTTCGCGTACTCGCATTGAAACCTTTCTAGAATGCTCCCGTGAAAGTCGAACCCGATCTGTCTAACCGCTTTTGCGACCTAATTTATAACTCCAGATGACGAAATATTTCAAAATCCGTTATCACGAAAAGATTAAAGATTGCGCCACGCGTTCAATTTCAAAACAACTCAAAATTATGCTTACCAAGTGAATCATTTCATGTTTCTTCAAATTCGCTCGTTGTGCAAATGCCTAAAAGTGAATGAAAAACAAATTTAGCAACTTTTTTCGATAAGACAAGTGGCGGATTTTGTTTGCACTAGCTCACCTTATCACAATTTTTGCACTTGAAAGGCTTTTCACCTGCAACAACAACGAGAGAACACAACTGTCAAGATGTTGAACTTCATTTCATCTTTCGTTTCACTCACCAGTATGCAACATTTGATGCTTTACCATGTTAGCATGTTGGGAAAACGCCTTTTGGCAGCTGGGACACTTGTACGGCTTCAAACCTGTTTGCGAATCGATACGGAAATGTTTGAGACTCGAGCTGTCGCCACAGGGCCGAAAGTTGAGCTTACCATTGTGAACCAAGTTGTGTCGCTGCAAATTTGCCAATTGCGTAAACGCTTTGTTGCAAATCGAACTATGAGAGGACGAGACAAATATTGATTTAGTGCCTAGAAGATCAGAGGACATCGGTTTCGGCTTCCATCATCAATTATGGAAAGATGTTCTTTGATAGCGGGTGCGGTCGTAAAATAAACTTACCACACAAAAGGACGCTCGCCAGAATGAGCCTTGGTGTGCTTCCACACGCTGCTCTGGCTCGGAAAATGCTTTCCACATAATTCACACTTGTACTTGCTCTCAGTCAAGTGCTTTGCCTGGTGGGCTACCATCTCCTCGTTGGTATCGAAGCGCTGTTAAATAAAGAAGCAAATACTTGAATCAGCGGCGTTCTGAGTGTTTCGAGGTTGAAGGTTGCGGATTTGCGACAGGACAAGAAGAAGAACGGGCGGAGAGATTTCAGCACGTGCACGAAAGTTAACCGAAAAAAATTAGAGCAGAAGAAGCGAGAAAGAAGAATGAAAGAACAACAAATATTTTCATTGAGATATATAAAGCGAGGGGACCACGACTGATAAGAAGGTTGGAGTGGGCTCGCTTCGTCTGTCCAAGTGAGATGAAATTGCTGGAGGTGGTTGCATGTGGCTGGTTAATCGCGTACAAGATTGAGTTGTAACTGATGAATGATTGATTGGTACGTAGCATAACTTCTATGATCCCCTCAGCAAATGTTCCCTCTCGCCGCTTACAACAACATCATCGGCTGCCAGCAGCGTCAGTAGTCAGCAAAAAAGGAAAGGCCGAGATGCCGAAGGGAGAGAGAGATGGATGTTGGGGTCGGATCGCAAATGAGACTACAGAACCAACGCAAAAAAATGTATAGCGAGCATACACTCCGGTAATCGAGGAACATGGAGAAAAGACGAAATTTCATCGGGCTTTTTTCTCTTTTCGGAAGAATAAGAACGGCGAAAAAAAATTGGCGAGTGTGGAGGAAAAGCAACGCATACAGTCAAGCTCGAAAGGCACAGGCAGCAGAGAAGAGAGAGACGAGGAAAAAAGATTGGTTGAAGCTGATGGGGGGAAGAAGAAGAAGCCCATTACATATTATATCAAAAGCATATTTTCAAGGTGAACTCACAGCCGAAAAAAAATCATTTTCGAATGTGAGCTCTTCTTGTTCTTGTCGCCCCAATCGAATTGAATCTTTCCTCTATGCTTTTGCCTTCTCTTCTTCATGCTTTCTTAAACTCTGGACAAAGTTTTCTCCTTCGTCTTGCGGCCCCCAGAACTCAGCGCAACGATGGTTGATGACGTTAAGCATGTCAAAGCAGATTAATTGACTCACCTTCCGGCACTGGCCGCACTTGATTTTCACCAAATTTTCCGAATCCCGTATGATGTTAGACACGACGTTGACGTTGTTCTCGAGCGAAAGAATCATTGATCGGCTGTCGGCGGCCGAGACGGCGATTGAGTTGCTATTCAAAGGAACGTGATTTGTACGGTTGGAAGTGTCAAGATGCAAGGGCAGCGGTATTTGAATCGAATGTCCTTGTTGCTCATTTTGATGATCATTTTGAAAAGTCTAGAGAAATTTCGATTTGTTGTTGATATTTTTTTTCGCCGCCGTCGTCGTCGTCGGTTTTTGGGAGTTGCGTGTGTGCGAGGGAGTGAGAGCGCCAAGCGAGGGGGGCACGGGAGGGAGAGAAACGAAAGAAAAAAATTAGAAAATTTAAAAATAAAAAGAAATTCAATTTGCAGAAGGTTAAGAATCGGCGAAAGAGAGAAAAAATCGCGTCTTGTCGTCAAACTCGTTCAATATCAATGTTCTCCTCAATGTAACCTCATTTTCATGCGAAAAGATCGAGCCAAAGCTCCACTGATATTGAATTAATTTATCATGTGACGTCTTGCGACATTCGTCGCGGTGCTAATAGCATTTTTCGCCGAATATCTCGCGACTCCGATATCGCGAAAATGTGATTTTTCTCTTCCTCTGGAAGCATGTTTTAATGTCGGCAGCGAATCACATTTTTTCTCTCGACGTCGCCAAAGGGAAATCGAAGCAATTCCTCACCAACGGATAAAACATGATAAACTGAACTGATTAATAGCACTTATTGAATGGAAATCAACTGTTTTAGGGCATTTTTTGATAACTTCAGATGTGTCTTCTGAATTTTCTGTGACTTTTCTTCGAATATTACCGGTACTAGTACCGCGCCAGGCCCGCGAGTTGGTCGAGTGTGGGCCGGCTGCGCAAGTGTTCTGCAAGAGTGAAGCAGACAAGAGAGTTTGTCGTATGAAAGCTTGAACGGATTTAACATAACACAAGCGACGAGTTACTAGAAGATGGAAACTTGGTTCGTTGGCTTAGTCGAGACGCGCCAGAAAATGTCAGATTCGGAGCGGCGATTCCTCTTTCTGCAGAAATATTTGAATTCCTCGAGAAACGAATCTAGAACCGCGAAGAAAAATGACACAGATGGTGCGACAAAGTCGAAGGAACCGAAGAAGGATGACGAGCTGACCAAGTGAGTTGAAGGGATTGAAATATTTCCAATTCTAAGTGTTTGTTTACGTTTTCTGATAGAAAGGCGATCGAGGAATTGAAACGAGAAATCTGCATCAACAAAGTAAAACGGAAAGCTTTTGGATCTGTGACAGTTCCTAAGGCAAAGACCAACAAACGGTTTCTTGCAACTACGTTGAGTCAATGTCTCAGCCACAACAAGCGAGAGACCAACAAACATCAGGAGAAATCAACAGATAAGCTGAAGGAACTCGACCGAAGGGACCGACTCAGGAAAAGCAAAGAAAAGTTTGGAGAGAGAAAACATGAGTACAAAAAGCCCGAGAAAAGAAAACGGCGGAGACGGAGCAGCTCAAGTAGTTCCGATGATTGCAAATTGATCTCGTGATGTGATCCTTAGTTCTTTGTTATCGAGATATTTTTTCTAACGTTTTACACTGCGCACTCCTTGAGAATGAAAAATAAAATTGTTCTACGACATGCAATTTGTCGAACTGTGTAAAGCTGGGATAGTTGACGTTGCAGTTGAAAAGCGAAACCCTGATCTTCCCTGAGTTTGTGGATAACGTGGCCTAATATCGATCGATTCTATAGACTATTTATTGACACATCAAATGTTTCGTGCCATGTCTGTTTTATGTTTACATATTATCTCTGGTTATATCGGAAGAGACAGAATTGAGCGTATAAATTCTTGTCGATTTAGCAAAATTCAAGAAATTTAGCCAGTCAATGAATTTGCACCAGTCACTCGCTTCCGTCTCAGACCACTCAAGATTGTTCTTCGATAGTTTTCTAAAAGCATTCCCATCTCATCGACTTGCCTCATAAGCGCCTCGACATTGTCTTGAAGCTTCTGAGTTGCCTTTCCATCATCTAATTTCATTAAGTTCACTTTGTCAAATCAAACTGAAAATTTTATTCTTTGATTTTGAACTTGTGCCTGTGACTAGTCGAAACAAATAATAAATATCCTTTTAAAGAAAGCTTTCGATACTGAGTGATTTAAAAAAAAGCTTTCGTCACGACAGATTATTCTTGAGACAATCAAAATATTATGTACATATATAATTAGTAAGTCGAGTTAAAAAACTTGATTAGGAAGCATTCACAACTCCCTGCGATGATCTTGCAACATCACGTTTAAAACGCATGAAATCAGCTTTGAAATTAAAAACTTAAAATACAAAATTATCCACGCGTTCGTTTCACTTTAACCTTTGCATGATAATGCGACAGGCAACCTCTGGCTTTCGGTCTCACTCTGATGAAAGAAAAGCTTTCTATCGATTCGAAATAGGTTTGAGCGAAACGTATCAAAGAGTTGAGATGATGATCTCTCGTTGTCTTGATATCGATTCGGTTCCACCTTGCGATCGTTTAGATTAAGTTTGGCACACGCTAAAGATTTAAAGTTTCGAGTTATTCGATGTGAATGGAGCGGCTCGCCTGCTGAAGAAAGGCGAGGAGATTGGTTTATGGAATCAGTACGCATGCGAGGCTGTGTCATCAAACTGTCGTTTAAGATAATTTACCGGCGATGAGAGTTCATCAGTCGCAAGCACGACGTTAGACTCAGATTTGATGGCGTTAGTAATGATGACCATTTAAAGTGCGCCGGCGGCGTGTCGAGGCTCGAGTCACGTCAAAACGTTAAGATCATGAGCGAGATTCCCAAATAAATCGCGAATAAATTTCCCAACTCGATTTGGAGCTTAGTAGCAGTTTCCCGCATCGATTACCCAATTTGGATCACAAAGAAGTTCATCAATAACCGCCGTCAACCGCTCGAAGTTCCCATCGTTTATCACCGAGAGGGTTCGAACAATCGCACTGCGAAAATTTGACCGTTCCACCGGATCCGAAACAATCAAATCACGCGGGAAACAAAGCTCGAGAAATTGCGCAAAGCAAGATGTTCAACATGAGTTGCATAAGAGCTTTGATGATCCACCTTGATGATTAACTGCGCGCTTCGGACTTATTGGCTGCTCTGATCGTAAATCATTCTCGCCCATTCTAATGATGAAATTCGTTGTGCAATTTCGAGCATTGTCGTGATGAAAATTCAACGTCTTCTCTGTCTACATTTGTCAACTTGAACTTCTGCCAAATCACTCGCAAACTTTCTCAAAATGTTTTAGCATCTCAACTTTGCATGCGAGACGCTTAACTCGTTAAACTTCTCGCCGCGTACATTTCACAATAAATCACAAAGTTTTCTTCAAGGAAAAAACCCGAAAGGTTTTGACAAGCAGCCAGCGACTTCGGCGTTTCAAAGTGTTAACTGTTTAGCCCGAAAACAAATCATTAGATTTGATTCAAAGTAATTTCTCTTGCATAATCTAAGCGGCTATTGTTCGATTTTCTATTGGGTCGGCTCCATCGGAGGATGTTTGCTAATAAGCCGCTCTTCAATGAGCCCCAACAAAAAAGGTAATTTTATAAGGCGAGAAGTGAACGTTGATCGGCCGATCACTCGCTTTGAGCAACAAATGATCTTCCAGTTTTGCACAACAATCGGAATTCAAAATAAGCGATAATTTTATGGGAGGAAGGTTCGCATGAGACATTGTGGGCTTTCTCTTCTTTCGCGATAAATTTGGGTCTCTCGCTGTTCCAGCTATAAAAATGCAAATCAGATCAGAAGACATCAGCGTGAATGAATTCGCGATTGCGTAAAATCTCAGCGAGTTGTCGGAAGAAAAGTTTAGCTTGATCGTCAAATCGTTGCATTGAAGAGCGAGAAATCTCGATTGCTTCACGGTCCATGTTTCACTTCAATTATCGACTTTTCAACCGTCCGACAATTTGAGAAAAACAACAACACGAAATGATTGTCCGCATGATGTGGATCGAAACACGCTTCGGAAGACGAAATCTTGTTGATCACTCCATGACATCGGGCTATTATAAATCTCTTCAAACTGCGATCGACGGTGGATTGTCGCGAACATCGATAAGACGCTGATAATCGATGAAAGACACGCGTTTGAACGATCGAGGATTTTTATTCAAATTCAAAGAATTGCGTAAGTTGCAAGAGTCTGACGATGAGTCATCACAAAACTTTCTTCAACACTCAGTGGCTTGCGGCCGATTACTTTTCATGGAGCGGATTGATTACCGCAATGATTCAATAAACCCAATTGAATCTCTTACCAACAATCGACGATTCATTGTAAGTGCTTTTATATTACTTTTCTGCATCGTCAGATGTGATATGTGTTTGAAAGCTTTTGAGATTGGCCTGGTTGTTGGTTCATCTAAATTGATACTTATAAATTCCTGGAAGTTGATCCTGATTCCTATGAAACCAACACCCGATTTAGAATCGAAACCATCCAGCCATACACAGTGAGATACAAAAATCTCTTGCAGCATCGTTTTTCTAATCTACATATCGACGTTTGCGAGCTGTCGAAGGTAAGCGAAAGCATATTTTTGATTGATGTAGTGTAACGGATTCAGAGTCTCTGCATTACAGAATTCTTCATTCACGCTTTTTAAGTCAGAGAAACCTAGGCAGGAGGTTGTCAAAAATGAATAAGGAATTGCTGTCACTTAATCAAAAGGCACAACCGACTCACTGTTGAACCAGTTAAATTGCATCACGCATTCTCGATCAGGATATTTCGGTAGCTTCACATGTAACAGAAGTCTCAAGCAGAGATCATTTTCTGTGGCCAACCTCATACTCTGATCCAAGCCTTTCACTAAAGCGTCAATTTCAAGCGCGTCGCCAGACCAAGTTTATTACAGTCGAAGATGAACGACAGAAAAAACTAAATAAACGAGATTTTTTACGATTGAGCTAGCGCATGTGCCGCAGCATTTCTTGCAACTGTTACTCAACGCGATCATCTGCGATTCAGCGACAACTTATTACGTGTCTTTTGTGTATTGAAAGTGAAGAGTTGCTGATGATGATTTGTCGGGAGATCACGGACAATTTTTGGTTAACAAAGCTATTAATTAGGAAGGTGAATCGCTTGGTGAATCGCTCTACATTGTTGAGTGGCTGGGGACTTAAGATCATGCGGCGATCAAAAATACTTGATTCATTACGCAATGTTTCGAAGAGACGCCTTTCCTCTTTTGTATTCTCGGATCAAATTAGCGACGTGATGGATTGACCAACAACACACAAATTGAAACTTGGCCTGAGGCTCCACGCAGATAAACGATGGGAAGTTTCTTTCATTCAACTTTGGCTCTTATTGATGTCCGTCCTTCCACTCTTTCAGCCTCTTGATTGCTTCAAATTATCGCCGATGAGGCGAACGAATTTCTGATAAATCGTCCAAGTGTTTCTCGACATCGATTCACCTACGCGGTTCGACAAATTTGCGAATCATTTTGGAAAATTAGCAATTTGGACGCTTCCACGACTCTTAATTGGCGTCGCACAATCTCTCGCACTGCCTTTCTCTGAACAAACATTTCTCCGAAGAGACGAAGAGCGCTAGCGGTGGGGACTTTATTCGTGGACTTTAATAACTGCATGTTGGTCGTACGGCGGAGAAGACTTTCTCAAAAATGTTTTCCTCTCTTGTGCTTTCTTGATTCGGCACCAAGCGGCTGGGGACAGTCTTCAGTTGATGAACGAACCTCGAGTTTTAAAGACGCTTTCGAAGAAGCATGCGAGATTAATTTAAGCGCCTCTAGTCGCGGAAACTGCCGAGTAGTGATATTAAAGTGGTTTGTGATCATTTCAAGTCGTGGAATCCGAAACGTTTCTGATAGAGAAGAAAAGACTTTCACTTGTCGCATCGTCTTCATCAAGATCCGAGTCGAGATCGCTTAATCTGCCCGAACGAATCTCGACGATGCTTTGTTGATTACTCGTATTGTGAAGAAGAAAAGTTTCTCGAATTGAAATCATTGATGAAAATATTTTGAAAAGAAATTCGCTGATCGCAAAAGAATTGCGTTGGATTATTGGACGATTGACTAGGAAAAAGCAGTCGCGATCATGTGGAAAACAATTGTGCTGGTAAGAAATCGAAAATTGAAACTTGTTGAACCCGCAGCGATTTCCCTACTGAGCGGCGAATGTCAAAAAATTAACAAATCCATTGAGGACGCTTCACGCCAAACTCGAACTTCAAGCACGACTCACGAGCTTTTGCTAATTTCGTTTTGAGCATTACTCTAAGCCCCCTATGAGCGTTCACCAATTGCACTCCTTGATTGAAACAGAGCATCTTCAGTACTTATTGAAAGCTTCGAACTTCAAACTGCGGGCTTGACATGATAATTTCAAAGGTCGAATCGGTGCAGCTGCTCATTGCAAACAGTTTCCAATCACTCGCTGGTTGCCAATCGCTGACCAATTTGAAGAGCTCATAATGATCCTCAATTTCCCGTTGAGTTTTCATCACTTTTCTTGAAACAAGCCCGCAAACAGTTAAGCAAGAAACGAATTATTTAGCCAAATTATCTGCCGTTAAGTCACAATCGCGAGTAAACTTAATTGTGCAATCCGATTAATTGAAAGATATGATGCGATCTGAATCGGGAGAGTGTCGAAAAAAGTGTTTTAATGACGCGATGTCGTGCGATCACTTAATGGAGTTTAATGATGGTCTGTAAGGTTTCAGCTTTTGTTAGCGACATTCTGATCCGAATCACGATGAGGAAAATCGTATGTTCGCTATGTTTTTATGTTCGACAACTCGATCCAGCCATAAAACACCTTGAGACATGGGAATCACGACATCTGTCGATCGACAGTGTCGGATTGCGGACTTTAATCTAAATTATTTCAAAAGCTTTTATGTAATCTCGATCAGCCTTTTGTTAGCTGTCATAAAAAGCGTTTCATTTGCATTTTTATCAGCGACGCTGCAGATCGACTCGCTGGGAGGAAGTGAAAGCTTCGGATGAGACGTGGCGTATGTGGATTGCGATGATCCTCCCATTCAATCAAAACTCGTTTTGAATTCCTTTCGGTGATTAACGAATGGATTTCATCGTTCACTTTGTTTCACATGAACTCGGCGTTAATGGCCACAGCGCTCGGCGTGAACATCCGGAAGTCCAAATTGCGCCTTGTGTACCGATAGATTATGCAAAAATTCCGCGTTTATCGATTGACTGCTGGGACTGAAGACGAGCATTTCTGCCAATTAACACTTCAGTGTTTCACGTCTCGGGTTTCGTTTCACCTAACGCCTCGTCTTCAACCTGCAATCGACTCGTAGCTCAGGTTTCAGGCCAGAGAAAATTCGTAAGTTTGTGATTTATGGATGAAATGACGAGAAGTTCAGCGAGCGGAATGTTAAACATTTCGCAGGTAAAATTGAACATTGGGGAAAGTAAAAGTTTTCGAGTGATTGGCAGAAGCTACAATTGACATCGTCACTGTTGATCACGACAATGCTCGAAATTGCACAACTAATTGCATCATTAGAATGGGCGAGAATGATTTACGATCAGAGCAGCCAATAAGTCCGAAGCGCGCAGTTAATCATCAAGGTGGATCATCAAAGCTCTTATGCAACTCATGTTGAACATCTTGCTTTGCGCAATTTCTCGAGCTTTGTTTCCCGCGTGATTTGATTGTCTCGGATCCGGTGGAACGGTCAAATTTTCGCAGTGCGATTGTTCGAACCCTCTCGGTGATAAACGATGGGAACTTCGAGCGGTTGACGGCGGTTATTGATGAACTTCTTTGTGATCCAAATTGGGTAATCGATGCGGGAAACTGCTACTAAGCTCCAAATCGAGTTGGGAAATTTATTCGCGATTTATTTGGGAATCTCGCTCATGATCTTAACGTTTTGACGTGACTCGAGCCTCGACACGCCGCCGGCGCACTTTAAATGGTCATCATTACTAACGCCATCAAATCTGAGTCTAACGTCGTGCTTGCGACTGATGAACTCTCATCGCCGGTAAATTATCTTAAACGACAGTTTGATGACACAGCCTCGCATGCGTACTGATTCCATAAACCAATCTCCTCGCCTTTCTTCAGCAGGCGAGCCGCTCCATTCACATCGAATAACTCGAAACTTTAAATCTTTAACGTGTGCCAAACTTAATCTAAACGATCGCAAGGTGGAACCGAGTCGATTTCGAGACTAAATATTGATTTTCTCCATAAGTCAACGTGATCCGAGATCGAGCGGCGATTGAGACATTTGTGAATAAGTGGCTGACATTTACTGGTGACAAAAACGAAGCCTGACAGATATCTTCTTAATGAGAAGTGTCTTTTGTAAATTGTCGCTTTTAGAGACACGAAGTTGAACTTCAAATCTTTTTGTGGCTCTATTCGAAACTGAGTTAATGATAAGCATTTCTCCCGCTGCCTCTCCACTCGACTGTTTATCATCCAAATCGGTTGACAATTTGTTTTTTCTCCCGAAAATATTCAAATCACCATCGGGCAAAGAGGTTTCTGTGTCATGTCGCGATTCTTATTTACATTCAATGATGAGCTTTACCGTTTTATTTGTCATTCCAATCAGTAATCTGACGTAAATCGACCCGAAAAAAATGAGAAATTTCGCAATGATTCAACGATTTGCAATGCAACGTGCTGCAAGAACGAATTGCCGACGACCTTCAACATGGCATGCATCACTCAAATGTGTAATCTTCTTAAACAACAAAGCTCTAGACGATCAACAAACGTTCATCATCATTACATTGAATGCCTTTCTTTGCCATTGTTTGTTAATCACGTTTGAAAAAATTGTTCGCTTTGTTCGAGGCGCGAATTTAATGGAAAAGAATCGCAACGAACCCCAAAAAAAAACATGACGGAAATCGATCGACACTGCAGGAGATTTACTGAGAAGTCCAGCCGTGGGAACTCGGGCATTAGGAAGTTCACCGAACTCATATGATTTATGGGTGTAAAGCTTGAGAACTAAGATGTTTTCTACAAAATACTAAGTCGATAGATTGTTGCGTTTCACGAAAAAGTTTCGTGTTGAGCTGGACTCGAGTTCCACTGAGTTACGAATGAACAGCCTTGCCATTAGATCGATCATGATCTGGGATTCCTTCCAGCTGTTGTTAATCAATTACGTCCTTACCTCTCACCCTTTCAAAAATGTGTTAGACATCTTTCACATAACGTTGCGATGACTTGTTCATCACGGCATGGCGAAAGATCCAAATTAAAGTTTTTTTGCATAATTTTTATAATTAAAATCGCTCGAAACGCTCTGCCAGCAAAAAGCGTTTCTCGCGCTGCCTTTCTCTGAATAAACATTTTTCGAAAGAGACTCCGAAGAGCGGGGGAAACTTCTTTTCTTCTTCTCGATGGACTTTAATAATTGTAATGTTGGGTCGCGGAGAAGACTTTCTCAAACCAGCGACGATCGAAGACCGAAAAAAAAAATGTTTTCCTCTCTCGCGCGGTTCACCTGAGTGAAATGAAATTTCTTGGGACTATCTGCAGTCGCTGAACGAGCCTCGAGTTTAAGAGTCGCCTGAGACAAGCGCGCTAAGTATTGAATTACCTCGCTAGGAGGAAGTAAAGAAGAAGTTGAAGTGATATTAAAAGCATTTTACGATTATTTTGATTGCCAATTGAGTTAACTCGCTTTCACTCAACAGTGCACACAGTTCTCGGCCCAATTAGCTCTCGTGTGAACTTTTCTCCGTCTAATGATATTTTTATCACAGACTTATTTTACGAGTTTGGTTTTATGACGATGGAAATTGAATCTTCCGATGTTGTTGTTGTGCAAGACTGAGAGTGCCTCGAGTTGGAAGTGACGAGAAGACGAAGCGAGGAAATTAAATAATGAAATAAAAGAAAAACTTAATTGGTCAAGCAAATTTCACGAGACATTGCACAAGATTGTTTAGCATTCACTTCACGTTCGCTGAGTGAAATATTCCGAGTGCGCGATGAGGACTTCGAGTATTCTTTGGGTGAGTGCGCGGATCGACAAAGTGTGTCAATCAGCCGTCAGGTGCCTAGCATTTACAAAACTGCAGCTCAATTTTCCGGTTTCGCGGAGAAAATTCTCGCTGGTCGCGGCGATCGAAGATGTCGTTTGCCTCTTCGGTTAAGCGCAAACTTTGCTTCATTCGATCCACGGCCGTTTCGTTTTCTTTTATCTCATCTCTCGGCGCTTTGGCGCTGCAAGTGAAAGCAATTGCTTCTTCTTCACAAAAGTTTCTGCTCTGGTCGATGTTGTTGATCTTCTTTCTTTTATTTCGGGGCGACTTCGTTTGATATCGATTGATGATGATTTCGAGCCGAACGCAACGGCGGGGAAAATAAGAAAATAATCTTCTCGGCTCGGCTCATTACATGACGAGTGAAGATGTTGCAGAAGGGAAATTGTAATTCCTCAGCGGCTCACGAGACGGTCGATGAATTATTGCTGTCAAGAGATTTCGATTTCGTTTCTTTTCAAAATGATCTTTTGACCATTGAAAACGCATCTCGTAAATACCAAATACCTCCAGGAAATATTGTACTTTAAAAATGAAAGGATGCTACATAGAGTGCTGGTTTATCAGACTTTCAAAGACTAAACTATGGAAATCTCTTGAAAGCTCCTTCGATGCATCGCGATCTATTCAAGTTGAAAATTCATCAAGAGTGAAACTTTAATCCTCCATGCTTAAATACCACATTTAATTTTGTGCCGGAGAGCTGAACCGGATTCAGGCAGCGCGGCGCAATAATGGGATTTTTGGCGGTGACGATCAAGATGAGTGTGTTATAAAGAGTCCATAAATGTTCCGCTAGTGATGAACTGAAAAAGATTGCCAAAGCTTTCAGAAAACACAGGAGGAAATCACGGTTAGGAACAAAGCCGGAAGACAAGTCGATTTGTAACAATCGAGAAATCTTATCGGAAATTGAGAAAGTTGGCTGTAAACGTCCTTGTAATTACACCGCAGCTGCTTCAAATCCGATCGATCTCTTGAGTCACACGGAAGTCTCTCGCATCGAGTCCGAAAGTCTCGCGATCGCCAAAAACAACAGGAAATTATGAAGCACGACGCTGATCGCTTTGCACGGTGAGCCGTCATGATGGAGCGATAATCGGACAGCTATGCGATTGTTTCTCTATAGCTTGTGCTCATAAAATTACACACTTGGCGGTCTCTAATCACGAAAACTACTAATGAAATTAAGTTAATCAATGGCAAGATTTTGTTTGGCCGTAATAGTTCGGAACAAAAGGTTCCGCGAGGCTGCACTGAGCTTAGCTTGCGGGTCCATCCAACGAGATCAAAGGTTGTAAGCTTCTGTAGTTTCTCGATAAAAATAATCCAGCGGCGAGTGATTTATGGCGCTTTCGATCTTGCGGTGGGCAGAATTCGTGACTCGAACATCAGCTGAGATGAGATTTGTTAATGGCTTTGATATGTTTCTGTGGGAAGAAGACATTTCTGGGCTTTCTAAGACAGACGTTCTCAACTTTTTGCCGACAAAGTAATTTCCTTCAAGTGTCCGCAGCCCACGGATGTCGCCAGCAGTTGCAAAACGTGCGAATTTCTTTCGATTGCTCGAGATAACAATTAGCTTTTGCCTGTTTTGCTTGACCGCAGACCAAAGCTTCTTCAAGCCCTGCCGAGAAACCTTTGAAGTTTCTCGATGATCGCTGGTCGAATAAAATTTTTAGCCCAATTTCACTGCAAATCATTAATATTTTTCGTGCTCGCAGCTGAATAAATTTTCATGACTAATTTCCTCGAAGCATTTAAAAGCCCATCAATGTGAAGATTTTCCATCTCTCGCATAATTTCTTGTCCATCGAGAGTTTCTAAACATTAATGGAAGCAACGACAGTCGAGCACGATGATATGCAAAGTTATTCCCAAGATTAAGCTCGCTCGCTTCGTTTTCAAGTTCAATGCAAAGAGAGAAAAGAAAACGAAAGAAATTAAAGCAAACATATTTGACTTGGCTCGTTTCGTTTCTGCATGGAGTTGACCGCCTTTCTTCCTCCATCGAAATCGATTTCGCAGAGCTAGTGTGAGTGACCTCAATCTGTAGCGCACCTCATCTCACTAGCCGGACTCACTTCTCACACTCGAGCCCAGGTTAATTGATTGAGAGTCTTTTGGTCATCGACTCTTCAATTAAACAATCAACTTGATGATCAACCAAACAAACCGTCAGTCGCGCAACATTGAAAATCAATTTCACAGCAAACAAACATCTTCTCTTATCGTCTATGCTCGCGCTTGCCATCAACGTTTTCGAATCGTTGTTAACTCGAAATGTGTTAATGACTCTACGTTTTTCTTATACCTTCACTTTCTTTAATCGCTTGTGCCTCTTTCGCTTTGCTTTTGATTGAAGACGGCAGAAAGTGAAATACTGACAAACGCCTACGTCAGCTGCGACGATAAATTGGCCGTGTAATCAAACATTTGCTTCACTGTCTAAGCAATTAAATTTTCTCTTCGAGTGCGGCATGACGGAATGTCGAGCGTTGGACTTAGTCGAAGGAGGCAATGTCGTGAATTCATTGACTTTATTTAAGCCGACTCAGTGTGCAGCTCAGCACCCGGTTGAGCCTACATCACGACGCCGATTTGTCTCGGCCCCGCCGGGCGTGTTTTACTATTGTTCAAACATGCAATTCGCTTCTTCTTTGCAGATCGCAATTGCATTAAGCGTTGTTAATGCTGCTGAAAAGACACCGACGAACGCCACGGCTGAAGTAGCAAAGACAAAAGAGCCGCGCGGCAAACGAAACCTGAATCAATTCGGAAATTATGACGCGAGTCGGCGGGCTGATGGATACGATTACCAGTCATCTGGTTACAGTAAGTTTATTAAACTTTTACAAAGACTCGAATTACTCACGCTGCTATTTTTCACAGACTATGAACCGAACAATTACATCGGCGGTGGATCAGCGTCTGGCGAAAACTATCCTCAGCAATACGCTGAAGCGCCGGAACCAATCATTGAAATTATTATTCAAGACAACAACGAAACATTGCCAGCCCCACAGCCAATAGTGCAAGGATCAGGCAAGAAAAAGAAGGAACAAGTGCAGGTGTTTTATGTCAAGTATCACAAGGATGAACACAGCAAGCTCGTTATTCACGACCCTGTCGCTGCCCTCTCGCCAACGTCGCACGCACAAAATGAAGATGAGTACGAGGATGAACCGATCATCGTCACGCCGATACCTCAGCTGCCAAAAGCACCGACAACTCTTCGAACTGTCATTCGACCAGATTCGCAGCAATATGAGAGTGACAGCGGAGTTCACGTGACCTTCGGTTCGCCTCACAATCATAACAGCAAATCCGACAACCAAATTCACGATGAAGATAAAGTCGAAAGTGCCATAAGACCGATCATTCATTTGCCACAAAACCGAGTTGGAACAGCTAAAGAAAGAAGATCGCAACAGAGCGGATCACAAAATCAGGGACGCGTTCTTAATGGACCGCCGCCAAATTTCCATCCACAACCCCAGGCTTTACAGCAATCTCCGCCTTCCAACAGGCCGCCGCCAGAGTTCAACCCGCTGAATAATCTCATCTCATTGCCTAACCAAGGCCCGCTCGCAAATCAGCTCAGTCTACCAAGTCAGGATCCAATCAAACCCTTCCGATCGAATCAGGGTTTTCCTAATTTCCCTGAACGTCAGCAACAGCAACAAGGTGGAGGGCTCAATTTTCCAAACATACCCCGCCCAGAGTTCCCTTCTTTAAATTTACCTGATCGTCGACAGCAACAGGGACCGAGCTTCCCAGAACGTCAACAATCAGGAGGCAATTCTCGGCCACAAGGGCCAGGATTCCCTGATTTCCCTCAAGGACCAAGCTTCCCAGAGCGTCAGCAATCAGGAGGCAACTCTCGACCCCAAGGGCCAGGATTCCCTGATCTTCCTCAAGGACCAAACTTCCCAGAGCGTCAGCAATCAGGAGGCAACTCTCGACCACAAGGGCCAGGATTCCCTGATCTTCCTCAAGGACCAAACTTCCCAGAGCGTCAGCAATCAGGAGGCAACTCTCGACCACAAGGGCCAGGATTCCCCGATCTCCCTCAAGGACCAAACTTCCCAGAGCGTCAGCAATCAGGAGGCAACTCTCGACCACAAGGGCCAGGATTCCCTGATCTTCCTCAAGGACCAAACTTTCCAGAGCGTCAGCAATCAGGAGGCAACTCTCGACCACAAGGGCCAGGATTCCCTGATCTTCCTCAAGGACCAAACTTCCCAGAGCGTCAGCAATCAGGAGGCAACTCTCGACCACAAGGGCCAGGATTCCCCGATATCCCTCAAGGACCAAACTTTCCAGAGCGTCAGCAATCAGGAGGCAACTCTCGACCACAAGGGCCAGGATTCCCCGATCTCCCTCAAGGACCAAACTTTCCAGAGCGTCAGCAATCAGGAGGCAATTCTCGGCCACAAGGGCCAGGATTCCCTGATTTCCCTCAAGGACCAAGCTTCCCAGAGCGTCAGCAATCAGGAGGCAACTCTCGACCACAAGGGCCAGGATTCCCCGATCTCCCTCAAGGACCAAACTTCCCAGAGCGTCAGCAATCAGGAGGCAATTCTCGACCACAAGGGCCAGGATTTCCTAACATTCCTCAAAGCTTCGCAGAACGAGAACAATCAGGTCCAAGCTTCTCTGAGCGCCTGCAAGGACAAGGTTTCCCTGAATTTCAACAGGGCGCAGGTTTTCCTGATTTTTCACAAGGAGAAGCCTTCCCTGAACGCCAACAAGGCCCCAACTTCTTAGAGCGACCACAAGGAAATAATTTCATTGAGCGCCAGCAGCAGCAAGGTCCAAGTTTCCGACCACCTCAAATTCCTCTTCAATCACAAAATCCATTCCAGCAGCAGCAAAATATTCTTGGGCAACCGCAGTTCAATCAAGCACCACCAAGACTGCCCACGCCACAGTTGCTTCAGCAGCAGCAACCGCTCTTGAGACCTCCTCAAAGACCAGCGATTCCAGGAAACTTTAATCAAAACCAGAAGCCGTTCAATTATCACGCTTTCCAGAACCAACAACCGCAATCGCAACAACAACAGCAGCAAGTTCGTTTCCCGACCGGACAACAACAGTTTGTTCCTAACTTTGCACAAAACCTTCAGCGTCCACAGTCTCAAAACTTGCCCCCACGGCCAAGTCCACCACAAAACTTCAACCCGAACCGACCACAAATTAGCCGACCAACAAGTGGACAACAATTCCCAAGCGCTCCACCTCCAAACTTCAGACCGAACCAAGAGCTGGGAGGCCCACCTCAACTTCAAGTGCAATCTCTCCAACAGCATAATCAGCAATTTGAGCAGCAACAGCAAAGCTTTGAAGAAAGCAACTCCAACGTTTTCCGCGGTGGACTTGTTCAACAAAATGCCCCTGACCTGACTAATCCTCATCATCGCCCACAACAGCACCAGTTCCCAGCTCAACAGCAGTTCCAAAGCCAGCCTGACGCCGCTTTCCATCAAGAGCAAAATCGGTTCATTCAGCAAAGCTTCGGCAGCGACGTGCAAGTTTCATCTTCAGTGCCCAAATTCGAACATCACATAACGGAAACTGTGAACCCACCAGTTTTCTTCCAGCCAACTGCCGTTGACATGGAACGATTCCAACAGCAGCAAGCCGAGCAGCAATCTCAAAGCCAACAGCAATCACAGCAGCAGGCGCAGCACTCGCAGCCTCAATCACAGCAATCGCAAGAGAAGCATGAACACTCTCAAGAACAACCCGAGCCACGAAAACCTAATCCTCCAAAGGTCCACCGATTCTCGATCCAACCTCAAGGCACTAAGAGTCAGCTCGGCGGTGTCTCGAATCAGTTCTCAGAAGTTTTCTCTCAAGCCGACAAGCAAAAGCAGCAATCGCAGAGTTTCTTGGAACTGAACGGCCGCAATAATTTCTCGCCAGAGCCACGTGAAACTCAACGCCCAACGGCTCATGTGTCCACGACAAAGAAAGCGACGACAAAGAAACCAACAGCCACAACGACCCAGAAGCCAACTCCTTCAACAACGAAGAAACCTTTCAGCATCGACCTTCCCGATGAAGTGCCGGACGATCTCAGACAGCAACTTTTGTCGTCAGGAATTTTAGAAAATGCTCAGATCAGCGTGCTCGACTATGACAAGGTAAGTGAAGTGTCCTAACGTCTCCCCAGCTGCCGTCAATACATTTTATCTTAAATGTACATACTTATCCTTCTTTCTCGTTTTCTTTCAAGGTCGGTGACACGTCACTTCAAGATCTGCCCCCAGAGCATTTGGCAAACTTCTTCAGCGCAGGCGGAGGTACACAGATCGGCGCTTCGAACAAGGTTGTCTCGGTATTGAAACCCAACGGCGATGGCATCGAAGATAAACTTCAGGCATTGAAGAACGACAAGGACATTGCGAAAATTCTTGATAACACGAAGAAGCTTCCGTCCCGAAAGGAAGACGTCAACCTTAAGGTCGTCAAATTCGATTCGCAGTCGCAGAAAAATTTCCCACAGCAGTACATTCAGAAAGACTCAAAAATTCTCCCGTCGATCAACCTCGAAAACAACTACAATCGCTACTTGCCTCTGAAAATCAACGGAGCTCAATTCCCGATTCCAGACGTTGAAGAGCTTCGTGGAAAGAAAATCTCGAGCGTGGTTGTACTCGCACCCGTCAATGCAAACGAGGAAGAACGTCGTTTCGAAAGAGACACGATCGAGACGAAACAAATAAAGTTCATCGCTGGAGATTCGTTGAAGAATCTGCTGAGAAAGCCGTCGAGTGATAACTACAAGCGTTGGCTCGAGAAGGAGCAGAAGACAAGCCCAGACTTGCAGAGCGTTGTGCTTTTGGTGACGAAGTAAGTATTGCTGATTAGACTTGAAACTTGGCGACCGCAATCCCAACAACGCTGAGATTATTTCCGAACCGTCGTTGACAAATTGGTAATCATTTTCTCTTCAAACTTTCACAGAGACGACAGATCAAACGAACAAGAGATTTTCATGTATGACATCGTTGGCAAGACGGTGAATCGACTCAGCGGTGAATTATCATCGAAATTCGTTGACGTGGCTGAAGAGAACATTTTCGACGAATCATCTGACTCGGTTGACAGAATGGATGTTGGATTCGCCGATGAAGACTCTCAAGCTAATCCATCCGAGATCATTGAGACGTTCGAGGAAAGTCTGGAAGCGGAACCTTCAGAAATCGTCGAATCGATCGAAGAGAAACTGCAAGCAGAGCCATCGGAGACAGTGGAAACGATTGTCAAGCCAGCCAATCAGCCCGAGAACAAAATCGACATCAGCTCCGGTTACAGTGTCATCAAGAGCGAGTGAATCGTCTGACAGGGGAATCTTTTGTAAATAATTTCTAAGACTATCGCAATGAATTTTCCAAGGAAAACCTTCAGCGATCAACGATCAAGAGAAGAAACGAGTTTTTAGTCAGAAAATTTTGTGTAAATTTCGAATTAAGTAATTTAGTGTTTAATTAATTTTTTCATTCCACTTTCATTCGAATATTTTTTCTTATTTATGAAATCGGAGCTACAGCGATGCTGTGGTGAGCGACCCGAAGCGGACGCTCGCCGACAACTGACTAGTGCCTCTAGAATACTCAATTCGTGCTTATCTCGCTTTTCAAAAAAGATATTTCGATAAATTAATAAAATTAATTATGAATGCAAATCGGTTAAAATAAAGAGAATTAAAACGAAGAAAAAGTTTGTTGTGAAAGTTTTGGTCGATGGAGCGTCGTGGACTGAATGGAAAATTCGAACAAGCCGGCCGAGTGAATTGTGTCTAGACAAAGATATTTCTACCCTTAACTCACTACGTAAACTAATCAACAACTGAGAGACGTCTAGACGTAACTTTTCTTTTTATTAAAAGTTGTTTTTGACTCGCATAATAAAATAATTCTCACAAATTTTAAAATATCAAAACTAAATTTCAGGAGTTTAAAATAATCTTTGGCTTTCGTCGCAGATTTTTCTGCTTTTCTAGAGCTCTAGGATCTGGTGGCTTTAGTAGAGGAAGCTATTGAACCCAATAAGAATGGAAATTCATTGACAGAAGCTGAGAGTGAAGCTGTCATTTTCATCAATTGCTGAATCTTCATCAAATGTTATTCAATTTAACGTCTCGTTCTTCAACTAAAAGCCAAAGTCTAATTTAAACTTTGTAAGGAATGTTTTTTGTTACCATCAGCCTCGATTTAAAACTATTCTTATAATCTTTGTATAAATTAAAAGCATCTCGAGCTGTTCTAGTCGAGCATGAACTTCACTAAAACTAAAAAATTTCTGTTTGCAGTTTGAACTTAAAAGTTTCTTTGGACTAAAAGTTTTTCCTTTGGCAACAAAATTTTCAATGTGTCGTCAAACGATTATCGGGCTTGTCCCTAACTTTCTAAAAGCTACACAAATCGCTATGACTAAGAATGCCTGCAGGCTGATTAGATCGTTATCAAATATCTCGTCACTGTTTGAGTTGCTCCATAAGAGCTTTTCTCGTCAGCTAGGCGATAATTTAATTAAATAACTTGACAGGTTTAAGGAAACTTGATTGACGTAACGACGACTAACTCGTAAAGAAATAAAATTGATTGCGGTAGCAAAGTAAATTGATAGACATTGCACAAGAAGCGAGCGACATTACCTTAAAATAAAACAATCGAGTGATCTCGTTCAAGTCTTCTTTTGGCTTGCGATATGATGGTGAAGTCCGACGGCGCTGGCAAACCGCCACTTGACTGCTTTTGTGATGGATGCTGATAATAAACTTCAGACTCGCCCGACTTGTTGTGTCCATAAAGCACCGAGTCGTTCGTGCGAATTATTATGTCAGAAATGCTCTTGTCGTCGAAGTTGTCGTGCATCAGAAGCAGCGTTTGCAGATCGTTCTGCTGCCAGGCGCCACCTCGCTTCAGAATGTCCCACTGCTTGTCCAAATTCATGAACGAGTAATCGCTCGCCTTTAAGTCAACTGTCACGTTGATAATCTCATTCAACTTCTGCTCGAGTCGGCTCAGCCGATTAACACAAATGTCGAACAAGGCTTGCACAATTTGCTGATCGGATTTCATCAATCCTTCTTCGCCAATCACCATCAGCGTCATATTCTGTTGTCCGCAGATAAACAAATCGACTCTTTTCATTTCATCCGTCTCAACAGTCTCGTCGTTTGCATCTTGTTTCTCTTCTTCTACTTTCGTTAATCGACTTAACATCGTTCGACTTGGATTCTCGACTGGCGTGTCGAAATAGCTTGGAGTTGGCAGTTCAAAGCTAGAGAAATTTTCGTTTTCACTCATTGCTAGCATCGTCAATTTTGACATCAATGGTGTCAATTGCAGGCTTCCCATGTACTTCTTCGTCTTTGTTGAAGGTGAATCAAAGATAGAAGTGCTAGTTGAAGCGACGGAAGCAGATGAGGTCGAAGCTTTGCCTGAGTCCATCTCGACGTTGAATGATTTAATAGGCAATCTCATCATTTTCTTTTTCTGATTGCGCAACGCTCGACTCGGACTGTTCTTGTTCTCCGTTGGCTTTTTGAAGATCATCGGATCCGGTTCGGCTTTCTTCAATTCCGTCACGTTCATCTCTTTAGCTTCCGGCGGCTTAAAGAAGTTTTGGTTCGTGATGAAGAGGTTCTGATAGTCGTCGAAGAGTGACTTTGAGAGTGGTTGGCGTTTCTGATTGAAGATCGGATAAGTCGCATCGCTAATGGTGTTGTAAACTCTTTCGTTGGTGTTTACCTCGTCATCAAGGTCCGTGATTTTATGCAGCTCGCTCCACGATTTCTTCCACTGAGTGTCTTTGAATGGATTAATCGCAAAGCTGACGAATATCGGCTCTAGCTCTTTCTTTGTTTCATTTAGAGCCATTGGCTCTACCAAATCGACTTCGTTAGCTCTTTCAGTAGCGACGATCGAAGGCATTGGACCGATTAGAATCTTGTTCTCAGTCATTGGGGTTGGGCATACGCTGGTGCGGCCTATGAAGTCCGCAAACGAGTCGCTCTCGTCGAATGAAATGATTGAAGCGATGCCAGACTCTGGCAAGTCTCTCGGTTGAACAGTTTTGAACTTGAGCGGAAGATGATTCGGTCGGCTGAAGTTTCTCGATTTCTCCGGCGACGGAATCTCGACCAGAGCTTCTTCTTCGGGAATGTTAGCGAAGATTAATGACTTGTCACGTTTCATCATCGATCCGCTTTCCTTGGGCTTCTTCTTGATAGAGAATGGCAGCGGTGTCGAGTTCTGAAGACCCAGTGACGTTGCCTCTTTGACTCGTTGGATTTCTCGCTGAAGCCGATTGTACTCGCTGACTTTAATGTAAACTTTGATTATTTGCGAGCCCATTGGAACGTGGAAATTGACGTTCCGTTCTATCTCTGCCGTAGTCTTGATTCTGACGGGATCTGTCGCCGTAAGGATTTTCGTGAGATCAACGGACAACTGCGAGGCAACGACTTTGTTGTGATGCAAGATAATCCCGCCGAGAAGTCCTTTACGCGATGCGATATGGTCGAGTATTTGGCTTGCGTCGAGGAAGAGATTGCTGGCACTCTTCGGAAGGAACAGCTTGTAAACATTTTGAAGAAGGTTGCCGTTATACTGAAGAATCGGCAAATAAGTCTCGAAAATGTGATAAAGTTTATCGCTGAAGTTTTTCGGATCTTCAAACTGGCCGAAAATATTGTTGATGTCTTGATGATAAAGCCGCAGGATGTTAACCATTAGTTCAGCCCGGTGTTGCAGTAAGGACTGCTGAATGTTCCTATCAGTACCCATGGCCAAGATGAACCTCCCGAACCTCTCGAGCTTGAATTTTCCATTTTGCAATGAAATGATGTCGGGTGAGCTGAATTCACTGCAGAAATTCATCAGTCCCATCAATTGTCCGCACAACGCCAGCTTCTGGATGTCGCTTACCCAGCTCGGGTGGAAGTAGCGAATCGCCAGGAGCGGATCATCGCCTGGAAAATAAACCAAAACACCTAATTGATAAGGAAATTTTAGGAAAATCGGAACTCACGCTCGGATGAACAAAACTCGAGATCGTAGACGAATAATATCAACATTTCCTTCGTTGCCATCTCTGTCGTTATCTTCTTTCATTCACAAGATCTTTCTATCAGCCCGGAATTCAACTAAATCCATCAAAACATTGCCCAAGATATTTTCAGTCGCGGCGAGTTTTCGTTTCGTTTCCCTTTGTAGATTTTGTTGGAGATTCGTTCGCCTTTTGGAGACCGAGAAATCGATTGATTGTGAAATTTTATTTATTCAAGATTTCAGTCAGAACGAGGTAGCATCGCCCAACAAAAATGAACTCAATCGGCGAGGATTGCAATGAGCTTAAGACGAAATACGATTCCTGCTTCAATCAGTGGTTCAGCGAGAAGTTCCTGCGGGGAAACACAGACGACAGCGCTTGCCAACCTTTATTCAAAGTTTACCAGAAATGTGTGCAGGTGAGTCTAATCCTCTGTTATCAGTTGCGCAATCTAATCTTACAATTGTCTCTGGACTAACCAAGGACGCACTGCAGCTTCACCAGATTGACATGAAGGATTTAAGTCAGAATCATATAGACGGGACGGAGTTTGAAAAGCCTTCAGGGGATTCCAAGGAGAAAGACGGAGCGTCAAGCAAGAGTAAGCCCTCAAGCTGATCCGACTTCTACAAAATTGTGATGAGTTTTGTTCAGAGCTAATCGAGGGCACTTTACTTAGATCAAATTAAGTTTCGTGAATTAAAGTTATATTTCAAATCTTTATAAATGCTTATCAACTGCGAACCAAAGCTTCTCATTGACTAAATCTGTCTTAATGTTATTTTACAACTCGAGAACTGCTGCTTTACTTCTTGGTCTCCATGGCAAACTTGGACAGCGATTCCAGCAAGCTGATGTAGCTCTGATGTTCGTAGTCGGTTGAGAACTCTGACAGCTTCTCAGCGAACTCGTTTGAGATGCCTTTCTCTTCCAAGTAGTTCATCAAAAGATCGTACAGATATCCATCCAAAACATCGCCAGCGACTGCGTACACTTTGTCCGACCATTCGCCCTCAAAGATTGTCAGCTCGTCGATCGCGAAAATGTCGTTGTATTCGCCTTCTTGCGCCTCGCCTTGCAGGAATGAGCAAGTGAACGACAGAGTCTTCTTGTCCTTTTCGATCTCAATCTCGAAGGATGGCTTGCTCTTCATCTCGCCAAAGTCGGGCTTTTCTGCGTCTGGGCTCATTTCTGGCTCTTCATCAGTATCAACTGTATGGTTGACGTTGAATGAAATTGTGACCCTGCGATAGAAAAGGATTTGTTAACATCGCGGATCTCTCGTGGATAACAAAACTCACTTTTCACTTCCGCTATCTTTGATGAGCTCAACGTCCGCGCCGTTCAATTTAACTTTGAAGCCATCAATCTCCGCAGGCAGAGTCTTCTTCTTCTGTGCTTTGCGTTCAGCAGTGATTTCTTCCGAGAGAAACTCGACCAGCTCCCGCTCGCCTGAAATCACAAGATTCGATTATGAAATGAATCGCCGGGATAACCTCAAAACAATATTTTATGTAATTTACCTTTAGTGTGAAGCTTTGACATGCCGGCGCAACCACATGTGCAATTGATGCTCGGGTTTTTCAGTTGAACGGCTGAAATGGAAGCTGAGCTGTTGCGATTGACCATGTGAAAAATCGTGCGGTTTTGAATCGATTTTGCCATCGTCGGAAGACTTGCAATCGACCGAATCGAGCGGATTGACGATCTCAGGATGGTGTTCATGGCGGCTGGAGTACTTTTGTTCACTGGTATATAGTTTAAGCTGGATAAAATTGATTAGCAAATGTAGCTCTGAATTGTGTTTGAGGCTTTGGAGATTTTTGGGGAGAAATGAAGATGACGTTTGAGGTTTGACGAAGTTTTTGTAGAGATTTTCTTTGTTTTTGTTTTGAAGTTTGATAAGAAATTGTGTCGCTAATTTAAAGCGGATTGCTGTGATTAAAGGTATTACAAAGCAATATAAGTGAGTGCTGCAAGCTCCTAGACATTGAATCTACTCTAAAGTTAAACTTATCTGTTCTTAAAATCATTTTGTGGCAATTTCCTTTGTAATTACTTTCAAGTCTTTGGTTTTTCAATATTCGTCTATCATAATCAAGAACTACGAGCTTTTTATCATCACCACTTAAACTCATATCCATAACAACCGATAAGCCGTTTCCAACCCGCAATCAATTACACACTTCATTCGAACAACAGATTTGACCTAATCGCAAGATAACCAGAATTGTCGTTTGCTTCGTTTCAGTTGAATTCTTGACTTTGAACGATGTCGCTGTCTCTTGGAACTCAAACACATAAAATCCCGATCAGCCTTTTCAAGGACAATCGGGAAAGAGTCGCCAGCGCCTTGAGAGAAACCAAGAAAATCAACAACGAAGGTTCAACGTACATTATCTTGAAAGGCGGAACTGAAGACGAACACGGATTCTACGATACTGATACGACTTTGACAACTTTCAGACAAGTTAGTATGTCGATTGCAATACGAAACAAAGTTTCTAACTCTTACAAAACTTTAGGAATCTTACTTTCAATATCTGTTTGGTGTTTCTGAACCTGACTACTTTGGAATCGTCCGAGTTTCAGATGGACATTCCACTTTGTTTGCACCTCACTTGACACCTGATTATGAGGTGTGGATGGGCCCAATTGCTTCCCCAGAAGACATCAAGAAGAAGTACGGAGTTCATGAAGTGTTCTTCACTGAAGACATCGAACGCGTTATCACTTCAAAGAATCCATCGCTGTTGCTGACGTTGTCTGGAGTGAATTCAGACAGTGGAAAGACCCATCAGCCAGCAACGTTTAAAGGAATGGAAAAGTTCACGCAAGATGCCGACATCCTCTTCCCAGTCATCGCTGAGTGCCGCGTCTTCAAGTCACAAGCTGAAATCGATGTGCTGAGATATGTCGCTTCCGTTTCATCAGATGCTCATAAGAAAGTCATGCGAATGCCTTTCCTGAGGTCGAAGCACTTCGAGTATCAAGCGGAAGCTGTCTTCCTTGCTCACACCTACTATGTTGGTGGCTGCCGACACATGAGCTACACGTGCATCTGTGGAGTTGGAACTAACAGCGCAATTTTGCACTACGGACATGCCGGAGCGCCGAACGATCGAGAGATTAAAAACGGCGATATGTGCTTGTTCGACATGGGAGCGAATTACTTCGGCTACTGCGCTGATATCACTTGTTCGTATCCCGCGAACGGAAAGTTCACTGATGATCAGAAGCTCGTGTACAATGCTGTTTTGGATGCAAACATGGCCGTTCAGAATACAGCAAAGGAAGGCGTCAACTGGGTCGACATGCATTTGCTTGCGAACAAAGTAATGCTTGGCAAATTGAAGGAAGGCGGTTTGTTGCAAGGAGACGTCGATGAGATGATCGCAGCTGGACTCAACTACATTTTCCAGCCTCACGGTCTAGGCCATTTGATCGGCTTAGACGTTCATGATGTTGGTGGATATTTGCAGCATTGCCCACCGAAACCCAAGCAAATCGGTCCGAATCGACTTCGTTTCGCAAGAGTTCTCCAAGCCAACATGTACATCACGATCGAACCGGGATGTTACTTCATCAAACCGCTGTTGGAGAAGGCATACGCAGACCCTGTGCAATCGAAGTTCTTGGTGAAGGAGAACCTTGACAGATTTTGGACTTTCGGAGGAGTTAGGATTGAAGACGACGTCTTAGTAACGAAAACAGGAGTTGAAAACTTCGCCGTCGTTCCAAGAACAGTCGATGAGATCGAAGCTTGGATGGCCCAGACTGATGACGTTCCTTATCGTCCATATTAGCCAATTGAGACTGTTGTAATCAAAATACATGAAAATATATTTTCCTAATAAAAATTTAACAAGATATTTGAAATTCTACAAAATTTTGAATTTCCCGGGGAGAATTCAAGTCGACCGTTATAATTAGTTGCAGATTTTATAGTTGTAATCGTAAACATTCGATGATTTTCTTGTGTAATATTAGATAGAAAATTAGGAAAAACTAGCTGGGAAATATTTATTTCAGATTAGTTCGACAGTTGATTTCCCCTCGGCTCAGAGAGCGCGTAGACTTTGTGTAGAGTTTTCAGTGAGAGTCTCGGCAAGATTGCACGGACGACATAAAGTTAAAAGATTTCGCTGGAAACGGACGCGGCAAACTAAGTCTGTTCGGTGCAAGCTTCTCGTGTGCAAGTGGCAAAGTGAGTTTGATTGAAAGTTGAGCGGCGACTCGATGCAAATCACCAGATTTATACGGCTGAAGTGCGTTCGCCTTGAAATCGATTTTTATCACATTTTTCCATGCGAGCAAAAAAAAGAAAGCCACCTGAGAAGGGAGGAGAAAGAAACCGGCAGCTGCCACCCTTAAAATCTAGTGAACTCCCATACAATCCTCGCTCGATTCACTTCGAGGAAATCGATTGAAAACTCCACGCGCTTTCGGCGATTTTCTTCCGAGAAGTTGGCGAAAAAATTTGATTAGCGAAAGGCATCAGAAAAATTAGAAACTCGCGATTGGGCGATCGAACAAAAGAAGAGAATCAGACGATGTATCGCAACGGTTAAAATCGTCGGTGAAATTGAGGTTTTGTGTGCGATTTAATGTCTTGAGAGCTTCACCGGTGCCTCGTTAACAGAGTTAATTTATATCATTGGCTAAATGTCATAAGGAGTCGGCAATATTTCGACCTAGTCCCCAATCTTCTTCGGCTAAGTGTCCGTGTCTTAGAGTTCACAAGTCTCAAAGTGTTATAGGCCTCGTGCTACGGCTCCAGGCCATCTCAACCAGCCAGCATTTTGACACTGCCACATGACAATTCACAAGCTAACCGGTTTCTCTCCCTCCGATTCCACTAAGTCTATAAACTGTGACGACAATCTCTGTAAAATCTCCTTTCGTTTTGCAGATAATTCATTGAGTGCTGCCTCTCGCTTCCAGTTTTCTTATTAATTAACCAAAGCGTGTTAGAGTCGTACGCGGGAACGTTAAGCAACTTAATTGAAATGGACTCGAGCGGATGGAACTTTGAAGTTTCGGAAGTGAAGCCGAACTACTCGTACATGTTTGACTTCGAGATGCACTTCACACATCAAAAGACTCGGATCTGGATGCAAGAGAATTGGACCTACGTGTTCTGGTGAGTTTCCCCTTGAGATTAATTCGTGTGAACTCAACTCACGAACCGCAATCATCATCGTTTAGGTATTCCGGCGTTTACATGCTAGTGATCTTCGGTGGACAGCAGTACATGGCGAACAGACCAAGGTATGTAAGGGCTAATGCCATGTCTACGGCGACAAGAATGTGGAAGCACGAGTGTGCGACGCGCTGAGCGTGAATGAAGAGAGACACGAACGGGGTGGGAAAAAATAATCGATAATCTTGTCTCACATCCGGATCCATGTGCAAACATGACACTCATTACGCAATGCCGCTCTGAAATAAAAAGTTTCTTTTACTTCTACGATGTTAATCAGTCGTGCGACAGGTTAATATATTGACGGGAGGACGCGAGATAAGAGTTGTTATTCGTGATGTTCTCGAGCCTCTGATCCGGTTTCTGTTCCCTCCACAAGAATCTCTTGGAGTTCAGAGTCGCGCGACTCTATTTATAATCGCGCGATGCTTACTCAACTCTGAATTTCTTTTATTTTGATTTCTTCATCGTCCGAGCAGAAGCAAAGTTCGAGTGTGGGCGATAAACTCGATGACGTTTCGAGGAAATTCCAAGCTAGTCTTTTCTCTCTCTCGTATCAGTGGGATGAATCACACGCTGTCACTTGCTCGTCATAAAGCTATTAAATTTTACGCCAAACAACCGGAAGAACACGAAAACCGAGACAACAATTACGACAGAAATTCCATCTTCGCATATTTCATTGTCGAGCAAGCACATTCGTCAACCAAAACATTAAGCAGGGTTTGTTTGGCAATAAAAGCAATTTAACAGTTTTCTGTCGCATGCAATGACAAGAGCACGATATCAAGTTGAAATCGCCACATTCCTAATCGCGGTGATCACACGATTGAGTCGTTCGATGTTTGTTTTTCCAATTTGAGCCGAAGAAAGTGTGTCGTGTCGTAACACTCTCATCACGTGTTGCTGTCGTTTATTTGCAGTCCGACTAGAATCGGGTTTATTGCTCCCTAAACCAGTCTTCAAGCTCTGTGGAGATTTATCTCGTAATTGCTAATTGAAATTCGACTTGTTTTCTTCTCGGCGCCGGCCGTGCAATGTCAAAGTCTTTATGAGATTCAAATAGACGAGCGGTGTTGCGTCATGTCCTGGAAAAGCTTCAACTTTAAAAGTTTCGATGCTTCAATAAATCTTTGTTTGATTGTTTGCCAATTACGTAAGCGAAAAAGTTCTCGAGTTTTTCCAGACTCCGTTGACTTCGTTTTCTCCCCACGACATTGATTCTCGATTAGCTCTCGACTCGATTCTCTTTTTTCGTCTCCGCTTGCCTAAACAGTGAAGTGGCCATGAACATTTTAAGACCGAAAGATGTAAATTAAACAGCGATCGAATGTTTGAGCGAGATGAGGTGATCGCGCGGTCGCTTATCGGACGAGGCTCGACTGTTGTTTGTAGAAGCGACGAAGCGTTGTTGGGCGCTTCGATCTCGATGGAAGGCACGTTTATTTATCTATTACGCATGTAAACTTCCACTGATTCATCCAGCTGATCGGGATGAGAATCTAACACGAAATTATTTGTGTTAGATCGCTGAAAGATCAACTAACAAATGACGCAATGCGCTTGCATAAATAATCATCTGATTCATTCGCGAAAACTCGTAAAATTTTCCTTCCATCGAAGACCGCCAGCGAGTAAAACAACGGAATTCCACCAACTTTCTTTTCATAAATTTCACAGAGATCCGAGCGTTTTTATCATTTTCGTTTTCTTCATTTCGCGTTCGACAAACCGGAGCGAGAGAGACGTTGGGCAGGCTGCACGCAACAACAGCTCTCGCATTAATTGAGACTGTAAAGTTATAAAATCCGATGTTCGTCTCATTACTCGTGTGACTCGCACGTGATTATGCAATTCAATCAAAAATATCTCAAGCTCGGCTGAAAAACTTTAACACCTTTGAGCTTTAATTGAAATTTTGATAAGAAGACACCGAGCTAAGTTTAATCAGGTTGACTGAGCACTTCAGTGTTAACACAGGAAATCTCCTGGGGCTAATCAGAGTGCTCACTGATTAGCCTGAAGTTTAAGGAAGGTCGCGCCGCTTTCAATTCTTCAGCAAGAAATGAAACTCGTAATCAATTGATTGATAAGCGAAGTGGTCATTCAACGGTAAATTAATTACAGCGCCTCATAAAGTTCCGGCTTATAACGTCTTACGCTGATTACGTCTTGCGATCTGCCTTGACATTCGCTCTTTTTCTCAAGTTGAAAGCTTTTTCAACCGACGTAGCAATTTCCAGAGAAAGAGTTTAAATCAATAACACTGACGTTTGTGGTTGACAAACTTGGCAAGGCGCTTAAAATGCTGCGATTCAGTAAAGTCTGTGCAGCTAGAAACGAAGATGAACAGCTCTTTAATGCTCGTTGATCCCAGTGAAGCTTCATTGATCAGGTTATCACGTTTATTCACGAACTCGCTGGTAAATGAAGTTTGTGGCTCAAAGCCAGAAGGGCCGATATCACCTCTCGATATAATTCATCCAGCTGTCGCTTGTGTGGGTTGGAAAGCTAAGGCAAATGATGAATGAAATATTATTGATTTTCTGCTTGTAAATTTTCCATTAAAAGCTCTTCTTTCTTTTCACAGATTCGAGCTACGAGGACTCTTATCACTATGGAACACAATGCTGGCAATGTTCAGCATAATGGGAGCATTCAGGACAGCACCAGAGCTCATCCACGTTCTTCGGAACTATGGCTTGTTCCATTCCGTCTGCGTTCCAAGGTGAGTTGAGGCCTTCAATTATCTTTCACTGACATCCAGTGAAATCGATAGACGAAAGCTCTCAAACCGGTTTGTGATAAACCGCGTTTGAGTCACATCGGCTGATTCCTCGGTGAACTTTGAAACGATCGGGCTTTCGCGTTCATACAATGTTCCGTCTCGCACTGATAAGAAACAATCGCAACTTATGGTCGCTCACTTAATTTTTTCGGAAGTTTCCGCGTTTCGGCGGACAAATGATTTAGCGATGAGAAGGCATTGAGCTGAAACTAAGCACAATACGTTGTTAAACAAAATGATATGCGAATTCCTTCAATTGAAGTCTTGAAAGCTTATTATTGTGTTTTGGTATTTTGTTTTCATCTTGATAGAGAGTTCTCGAGTCTTAATTGATTCTTGTTTGAGCTTTGCCATCTAAACATAAGCCGCTCCCACCGAACGTCGACTGTTTTAGCGACTCTAATTTGTGTTTAGTGTCAAAATAATTCATTTCCGAAATCGATGAAACGTCTCAAATAATCTAAAACTGATTCCTTACGTCAAGAACGGAAGAAGAGGTTTTTAACGACGGCCTCATGCAAATTTCATTCGCTGTCGCTAGCTGCTCAACAGACAAGTTCCCTTTCCAAAGCTTTCGTGACTAAGCTGCTGATTCAGTGCTCACGCGAGAGAGCTTAGATTGCAATCTCCGAAAGCAACTTTAATTCGGCAACGAGACTGATGTTACTACATCGCCTCTTTTCATCGAGGCTGATTACAAAACAAATGAGTTCGTGTTCGCGCGAGTGATAAGATAAAAATAGCAAACGCTCTGAATGGGAATGAAGTTCGGCGGGCGCGGTGTGGTGGGAGGGCGGCGGACGATGATGTCATAAATGATTCAATCTGCTAAATTGAATGATTGCGCTCTCTTTCGCTGAAAGCTCGCTCGTCGTCGGCGGATCGGCTGTGAATGAATAAACCAAAGCAAACATCGAATGATGTCAGTGGCAACGAGCGATCTCGGCTAATATTGACGTTGCACTTTGTGCCGATGCCTTACTAAAATGATTGCCAACTTTACGTGTAATTCGCGGATGCAAATATCGGCGGATTCAATGAAAGCTTAGATAATTACTAATTATAAATTACTCTGCCAAGCGACGAAATATTTTACATCGATCGATTTCTCATGTCCCGCTTGACGACTGCTTAGGGCTTCAAACGACTCCTTCGACCCTTCACATCGCGTGACATCGCGCAGTCAATGACTCAGCTTAGAACTCGGTGACAGGCAAATCAAGGCGGCTCGTTCTACAGTTGAGCCTGTTGCGCAACGATGAAGTCGAGCCTTTCATTAATTAGAAGCGGAAGCAGACGCGTCCTCGCTGCGCTCACAACGACCAAAAACAAATGCAAATTGCAACCGTGAATCACGCGATGCAACAAGAAAGTTTGTTATTGAACATCGAGTTCCAAATCAACGCTGATAAATCGATGAGAAATTTCTCGCCCGGAAATTCCCAACTTGAGCTCGCGCGCGATTCCTCGTGTTTCGACATTGCTGTAATATTCGATTGAGTGATGAGCAAGCCTGTCGATGTAGCTTGATGGGCTATTAAGCTCTGTATGCGAATCCATTGAACGCTTAGAGTTTAAGAGACCTTGACACGAGTTGGTCACGAGTCTCCGCCGAATCTATGCACGAAAATAACTCAAATTGGATCCAATTTGCAAGCTAACGACAACAGAGCTCACGTAAGTGAGTCGTTAGCAATGATTACTTATCACAGCAAAGAACAACAGCCCACTCGGTCATCCACAGTGCTCAGCACGCGCTTCTAATCTAATCGCGGTCTTTAATGTGCTAGATCGGCCCGCAACCTTGAAAAGATTTTTTCTGATAAGTATTGGAGAAAAAGTAAATTGGAAAGGCCGTGGGATTGAACTGTCGGCTGATTGCTTTTCTCCACTTCTGCTTCGCAAACATTTTGTTTCGCTTACATAGAAGGATTTGTCATCGTCACGACGAATGTGCAAAATTTGCTTTCTAAAACCTCAAAAGGAATCTTTGCACCTCAAGTTCGTCGAAGAAACTCGTTTGTCCAATAATTTCAAGTGAATTGGCATGTTTTTGAGACTCGTTACTTGAAGTTCAAGGCGATCTTTAGGTTCTTGCGCGCAGAAATCGATAAATTTTAAATATTCCTAGTTAAGACAAACTAGTTTCGTGACGCAATTCGACTTAACCGAATGATGCCAACGGTCTTTTCCAACACATCACACGTGAGAAATCACAGTTTGTTTACTTCCGAGCAGATTGAATTGTCGTCGCGTCACTGGACAATTAAGGAAATAAAACAAATTATATTACTAATTCCAACACATCGTTGTGCCTAATGAGACAATTTAATTACACCGCGTCCAACGTCAAATGACCTTCCACTGCTTAAGAGCAGCACATGTCTCGCACTTGAGCTTTTCGCAACTTAAAAGAATTGTTCTTCGCGAAACGAAGGAGCAAAAAAGCTGCGTCTCACTGAGCTGCGATTGACGTCATAGCGCTCGTTGTCTTTTGTTGTTTGGAGTTTAAACTTGAACCATCGACTCGAAACACTTTGAAAGTGTAATCTGACTAGCGAGACTAGCTCGTGGGCATAACGAGAGCTTGCTTTTTTTGGCCATAAATTGTTATAATCGTCGGACAATTCGAAGAAATTCGCAAAGCGTTACGAGCCGAGCCGCTCACATGGAATGAAATATTCTAGCAAAATACTTTTCGGATCGCACGCGAAATGAGTTGTTGAACTTTTTAATTATTCTTTTTGGTCGGTGGGAATCACAACTGATGATGATGATGATCTCGTCATATCGCTTTGACCTTCGTTTAAAGTATTATTAAAAGTTTCGGCTTCAAAACTAATCTCGTCCTTGTTTCTATTTCCAGCTACATCGAGCACGACAAAGTTTGCGGCTTCTGGACATGGCTGTTTGTCCTTTCAAAACTGCCCGAGCTGGGCGACACAATTTTCATCGTTTTGCGCAAGCAGCCACTTATCTTCCTGCACTGGTATCATCACATCACCGTGTTGATGTACTCATGGTTCTCATACTCTGAGTACACTGCATCTGCCCGCTGGTTCGTCGTCATGAACTACTGTGTTCATTCTCTGATGTACACCTATTATGCTCTACGTGCGCTCAAATTCCAACCACCGCGCTTCATCTCGATGGTGATTACTTTCCTGCAGCTCACACAGATGGTCGTAGGATGCGCAATCAACGTCTGGGCCCACGGATTCCTTCAGCAAGCTGGCCATGCAGCCTGCAACATTTCATCGACCAACATCAAATTTTCCATCGCGATGTACGCCAGCTACTTCATTCTCTTCGCGCGATTCTTCCATCTAACGTATCTGTCATGTGAGTACAGTTGTAGAGAAGTTGTCAGACAATCGCTAATCCTTTCTCCATTAGCTAACGCTCGCAAGGGCAAGAAACTCGCCACATCGTCCATGGCATCGCAGCAAGCGAAGCAGCTCGACCACAAGATCAAAGCTCAATAAGAACCATCGACGCATTACTTCTTGGCTGGAGTCAGCCGTCTTCAGTGTCACAAACATTTTCAACTCACAACAAAAACTTTTCTTATAATTTAAAGTTAAGAAATTTTCTACATAGACATGAGACCTTTGCTTTCATTGAGGTTCAGTTTTCCCTTCGGCTCCGCTAATGAAACAGACATCCATCGAGAAAGACTTAGTCAGTAAATTGATGAACACGAAACGATGGAGTGTGAATGAGAGTTTCATTTTGCTTAGTTTTAAGAATCTTATGCGCTTAAGTTTTGTGTCAAATTTTTCGTGTTTTTGTTATTCACGTTTTTTGGGTGGAAAATTTGGCAACAGCATAAAGAGAGTGACGAGCGACATGCGGCGGGCTGGGACGTTCGAAAAAGCTCTTGTAGACTTGATCAATAAATCACAAAAGAGGATTCAGATAGAAGCTCGCGGTGAAGTGTCGAGCGCCTTCGCTCTGCCCGCCACGAGCTTCCAACGCCAAATTTGGAAACTAATGAAAAAATTTGCAAGCCAAATGATACCAAAGAAAACAAGCGAGGGATGAAATTGCGTCAACAGGCGATGGGATCTGATTTTGACGCTCGTCGCTCTTCGGGTAAAAGCTTTTTCACTCCAATTAACCGGCTAACGCCTAAAGTGCTGATAACATTTCTGGTGAAACAATATTCCTCATTAATTGATAAGTTGCGCATTTTCATTTGTTTGGGGGGAAGCGAGGCGGTCGAGGCTTGGCTGATGAAGTAGCTGCCAGAAATTCCATGAAACTCCATTAGGAGAAAACAAAATTGATTCCCCAAAGCATAGTTCGCAAGCCAAACCTCGTCTAGCTTCGCACGAAGGCGTCGTTTTCCATTTATACCCATGAGAAGTTTTGTCAAGATTGAAAACCCCAGCGGCTCGGACCTAGCCGATCCTTAAGTGATTCTTAACGAACAAATAGCTTTCACAAGAGATTCTTGACGGACAAAGTTAAACGAACAACAGATCAAAGTTAGGAGAGTTGAAAGCTGACGACATTAATCGCTAGTTAGTCATTAAGTTAAATGGTAAAAGTAAATTGCCCGGGGGTTGATTAATTATCATTCTCATTCCTTGTCTATGGAGACGCTCGCGTTCGACTTTAGCTTTATGAAATCTTCATTAGCTTGAGTTGAATTCACTGGACACGCTTCGACTATTTTCACTAGCAATTCAAATGTTTAATTTAATATTTATGGGAAATTTTGAAGCTGGAAGTTCATCGCGTTTTCGGCATCGAAGCACTTTCTATTTATTCTCGTTCTGTTTATCGCTTCGCGGACCATGATCAAAATCAACGGGATCATTGCTCAAAACTGCATTTTAATTAGCGAATTAGCTGTTTCAAGTTTAAGTTGATCCGTCATGGAGCGGAACCGGAAGCAGACAATGTGCATTTCGCATCGTTTTACATTCCCACTACTAAGCACACTTCTTACATACTTCTACTCTTAATCTTCGTTTGATGGTTGAATAAACTAGACAGTAACAAATTTCATAGTAACAGCGATATTGACGCGAAGGTGCGTGAACAGCGATAATTCTATTTTTTATTAGAAAAACTTGCATGAATCACTTTTTGATAAGAAAAACCACAGAAAAGTTATATTACTGAATTTGTCTTCTGTTGCAAACGCGAAGCCAACTTCAGGAAGCATAACAAGCGGAGATTGCGGAATAATTGTTTCGCGGGCCGCTCAGCTGAAGATTGTTACTTTAAAATTAAAAATAAAGCTCAATAAATGAAAGAAAACAAGACTTTTGAAATTGTTTTGGTCGCTTGTGGCGACGGAAGCTTCAGTTCGTGGAATTCCATTGCGCAAAACTTCAGTTTCAGAGTTACAAGTTGCAGTTTTTACTGAGAACTGTTTGCCCTTACAGAAAGGAGCCAATCACCAGCGTAAACTATGAGGACTGCGCTCGCGTGTTCTATTATCTGACCAGCTTCAGCGTTAAACCGATCCTTAATCTAGCGAGTAAAGCTCTTCAACTCTGCTTCCAGACGTTTCCCGACTCGCAGTGATTTAATGAAAACGAGTTTCACAGCACAGCGGCGACTCAATTTACATTAAAATAAATATTATTGACGACAATTATGTCCCACAAACGTGCCCAATGCAATTTCATTCCGCGAACAAGGTAAATACGTTCCGATGGAGTTCAAGGCCAACCGCTGAAAAACCAGCAATGACTGCAAGTATGTATATTGACTTGTGAAGTTTCAGTTATTCGCGTCAAGAGTTTGTAAGACTGGCGTTCTTCTTGACTTGTTCTGGGCATAATCTGTTTATTGAACATCATTAAATTAAAATAATTGAATATAAAAGAGAAAGTGAACAAACTTCCGGGCGCCGCGATGTCTCAACTGTAGAATATTTTTGGATGCGATTACAAATCTTTTAGCTACGCCGTAAGCATGGGAAAAGCTGTTCCGAGACAAAACTGAGGTGGCTTATTCCGTCTGACGCAAGCGAGCGAGTCTCTGAGTCAGCTCATCTTGTTCTTGTGAAACTTGAGTACTCTGGCCGATTGTAGCTGAAGGTCCAGCGGGAAGTTCCATGTTGAGCTCGAGGCCAGCTTCATCGGCGACCCTTTGCATCAATGAGTCAACATCATTCTGAGGTACACTCGTTGTTACAGTGGAATTCATCGTGTTCTCCATCACACTCGACTGAACGTCGAGATCTTCAAATTGGCTTTCGAACTTATCCATTAGCCCGGAGATTTTCTCTAAATTCATTCCTTTCATTGCAGCATCCATCGCCTTCACAACACCAGCCATACTGTTCGTAACTTTGCGTGTCTGCAAAGCTGTCTGGACGCGGCTAAAATCAGAAATAGATTTTGAGAGTAACTGATAGCGGAGCTATGACTCATTTACTTACCTTGAAACAGCGTCAACTCGAGCACTCATCCGCAGATAGTTTAGCGACTGATTCTTCTGTCGAATGGCATTCTCAGCATGAATACGAGCTACTTCTGTGTTTCCCTTTTGGATCGCTTTCTTTGTTTTTGCGATTTCAAGCTTCTCCTCTTTCTCTGCTTTCTAGAATGATTAATCCAATCAGTTGAGGGACTTGCAGCATGTGATTGCGTTACAAACCTTTGCTGATCGCTCGAGATCTTTCACAGCAAACTTCAGATTGAAGAGGTGCTCTGAAATGTCATCAATCAATTATTTAGATTCCAAGGTCGCAATAAAAACAAAAACAAATTCGCAATCGCCCAATTGAACTCACTTTCCATCGCGTTCACTGACATGTCGTTCCCCAGTTTGACTGATTTATGGAAATACTTGAATGAGAATAAAACGGACCCAGGAAAAGGTTCAAATCAACTTTTTAACTTTTGGCGAATTTTGTTTTCTTATAGAAGCGAAATGACTCATATGGGAAGCGAAAGTTTTGCTTCATTTGGGAAGCGAGGAATTGAAATTGAAGCAGAGAATTTGAAATTTGAGCGTTAAATTTCGGGTTAACTCAAACTTTTCCGGAATGAAAGCTCGCGCTCTTTGCCGCTCTCCGCTCACGATTTTTTCTTTCTCAGAATTTTCCTGAGTTCGATATTTCGCACGTTCATATTTTTCTTTCTCGTCTCATTCGTATTTTAACCTTCCGACGAGCACGATATCTTTTGATTTGTTCTCGCTAAATGTAGTTTGTGTCTTGTGGAAATCAGCTTTAGCATTGAGGATTCCATCCGATTGTTGGTTGTCGTTTCGTGAGCGCTCGTCGAGTCGACTTTCCCACGGAAAATCTTAAAAAGGAAATCAAGAAAACTCAGTGAGAAAGTGACGAATGAAAATTTCCTCCGATCGAAGAACTTGCTTCGTTTAGGCTTCGTGAGAAACGAAGTTGACAAATGATGAGATGTGTTAATTCAGCAGCAGAATAATGTTGTTGGCTGCAAGCTGAAGGCAATTGCGCGAAAAGAAGAAGCAAATAAATTACTCCAAGTTATCGCTTGCGACGAGACTGGCAGTCGTGAAGTATCGCGCTGCTCATTCACAAAATTTTCTGTGTGCGGAGGTGGAGTGAGCGAGAAAACGTAACAATTCATTAAAAATTAAGGGAGATTTGCCAATCTTCGAGGCACGTAGCCAGTGAAACAAAAGCAAGAAGGAAAAGCTGTGAAAGAAAGTGAAAGAGAAAAAAATGAAAATGAAATTAGGAATTGTTTCGTGTTATTTAATTTTTATGTTAATCAATCACAGATCTAGTAATTTATTGGTTAGTGCAAAGAGTTTAGAGACACAGAATGGCGCAAGCTGTCAGCATGTCGGCGACTTCTTCAAATCCTTCCTCAACGTAACCATTCAGTCGTCCAGTAAAGTCGGTAAGTGTTGTGATCGACGCGGCCGTTATCAGCGATAACAAAAATAAATGTTACGACGTGTTATCGGGAGCGAGAGTCGTCTATCCTCTCCTCTCGCCTTTCATGTATTTACTTATCGCACCGGCAATCCATCATAAAATTTACATACCTTCGGATCGCTCACAAGCTTCACCTGTGTGTTGGATCCCCGTTGACGAACATGTCGAGTGTTTGAGATTGACTCTTATCGTTTTCTTTCTCAAGGCGCTTGCACTGACGAGTGTGTACACACGAAAAAAGTTTCCACACACCTTATCACCTTCCTCAAAACACAATAAATTATATTTTTTACTTGCCGAGCGAGAAAAGGTGTTCGACTTATTGAAAAGCGATTCCAAACATTGTTGGCGCTTTTTTCCCTGTGATAAGCGCCGAGAAATTTATTGATTATGTCGAAGTTGCCAGCCCGACAGTCCTTAGTATGCATATTTGTTCATGATGTTTTGTTTGCGCTCTATTTCCCGGTACGATGTCGCATCGAGTCTACCGTGCGCGGTGTTCAATTCTGTTTATGAAACAGTTTCCAAGAACTTTCCGTTACTTGATATGTTCATTGTTGCGGCTTATCCCGACCCAACAAGAACCTTTCGTCGTCCCGAAAGGAGTTAAATGGTTACAGGTAGACGACGTCGACTTCGCCCTTTTTCACTTGATCTTGAGACACTCAGACATGATGTTTATGGGACTGACGCATGAAATTACGTGCGATTCGTTGAAATGACATTAGAATACATCTAGTAGTTCTAGTTACGAGATATGACGTTGATACGAAAGCTAAGTCTAACTCTCGTATGAAGATTCAAGTAGCAAATTACTCAGTTAGAGTTCACACAGCAGACTTAGAATATGTTTCTCTACGTCTGACTATTTTCGCCGTTTCTTTTATAATGACGAGTGGGTGACAAGGCTGGGAAGGCAGGCAGACTCGTAAGCAAATCCGTTCCAAGTCACTCATCACATTGGTATTCACTCGATATGTAAAATAATCACGTCTCCTTTCGAGAGAAAAAGAAGAGCGCGCAAGAAACAATAAAAATCCATCAATATTGAAATTCTCGTCGGCCGGAGCGAGACTGGCTTTGTGTCTCGAACGCCAAGAAAGAAGACGATGAAATCATCTCAGCACACCACATCGAGACGACGACGCTTTTGAGGTGTAGCAAAGTCTTGATTCATTTAATGGATTACTTCATTCGTGGCTGCTTTTATTTATTAATGTGCATGACTTCACTCCTTTTACCAGCGATGGTATGCAAATGAGCCGGGGTATTTTTCGCTCGCTCGCGTCCATCAACGGTCTCATCTCTGAGTCACATTCTTGCCTCATCTGTCACCGAATTGTCTCCCTTTCCCTCGGTCATCATTGCGCAAAGAAACTTCTTGGCGGCGAAAAAGAAAAACGGGAAGTGGTCTGAGCCGATCGTTGAAATGCTGCCAAGAACTGTGAAAGCAAAGCTTTTCACTCGTTGTGCTAGCCATCAAGTCCATTGGCATCGTGTCGAGCGGGAGCGAAAGGGAGGCGAGTGAGAAAGAAAGAAAACAAGTCACAGCGAAGAAGAAAACGATTTTTCACACTTGACGATTTTTCATCTTGCAAATGAAACGGCTTCGCAGAGAGCGTGGGGAAGGGCGGGCGCAAACACATTTCGTGCCATTTTTAAGATTTAAAAATAATCAATTAATTTCAATTGCGGTGGACATTGAGTTTTACGCGTTATTGCTTTCTTCAACTCTCCGCCGTCGTCGATGGGGCAATGAGCACGTCTTCGGGAACGAAGAGGAAATTGAGAAATGCAGAAAAAATTATTCACGCGTCGAGAGCTACAGTGACGGCTCCACTTCGATTGCAATTGGAGGGCGAGCAGTGCACGTGGAGACTTATCGATCATCACCTGTAAGAAATGTTATTCTCGTTCGTTAAATCTTTCCCTCTCTGCCTTTCTTCGCCGCTTGCGAAACGAAGTCTCGGACGAACTTATCGGCTTTACATTCGAGCAGATTTCGTGTGGGAAAGCACTCGCTTGTTCAATCGGCGTAAAAGGCCAAAAAGCGAAAAACAGACGAAAGAATTCAACTGCGAATGTTTTCGGGGGGCGACGGAGAAACGAGCGGCGCATCCATAACCATTTCATTCTGCTTTATGTTAAGCACACACAGAGACACGCTCGAACAATGAGCGAATTCTTTCGAATTCCTTTTATACCTTGGCGCGTCTGCTCTGGCTGCAGTTCCACATCTCTCGCCCCATTGTCTTGCCTGTGTTGCTTTTAATGATATTCCCTTCGGACGACTCTTTCCGTTCATCCGAATTATTAGAGTTGATGCTTTGCCGCAGCAGCGCTGGATATATGAGAGCAAATCAAATTAATAGAGCGTATTAAGTGTGCTAATCCATGCTGAAACAGAAAAAGAAACGAAGAAAAACTGCAAAATTTCTGGAGCCGACGAGGGAGTGGGTGGCTTGAACTTCAACTCGGCTCCGAACGATAAAATCTTTCAACTCTCTGCGCTCTGCATTCCCATCCGCAAAATTCTGTTTCTCATGCATGCTTCGCCAACAAAAACCCGAAAATAGCAGATTCGAAATCAAAAAATTATTCATAAACGAACGAATTGTGTCAGCAAGGAGAGAACTCATTCATGTTTGCAATAGCGAGGCGACAGTGTTGCCAAATTTCTCGCACAAAATTGAAGTCGTCAGAGACTTAGAAACCTATTTTACGATAAGTATTTAAAGAAATAGCTCCTGTTATCTCTAGAAACCACCAAGACCGTTTGATTAAGAATTCCGAAATTGAATTATGCGTTGCAGTCAAGCATCCATCACGTGATCAGCACCTTCCATCTGCCAAAAACCTATTTAAACTAGCACAGCTGACATCGCCGAGATGGCAAACTCCCGAATTTTTGTGTTGGCGTGGGTGCTGTCGGAGCATTCTCCTGATTCCCCGAGCCTAATTGCCATTTAGTGCACATGCGGGCAAAAATTCTCAACAAATCCTCGAAAGAACCGACAATTAAAAACTTTTGGTGGCTTGCTACGACTCGAGGCAGTGGAACAAGTCGAGATGCACTTGTTTACTTTTCATTCCCGACGTTTCATGCGCGAAAAAGTTTGATCGTTTGAAGTGGAGGTGAAAAGCTCTCCTTGCCATTCTCCCTGATTCATCATTGTTGTTTTCCGCTTTGATGGGAAAAGTTTTTTTCTTCTGCCAGGAAACCAGCGAGTTGCTGATGAACTCTCGTAATACATAAAATTGTTTCCTTGAGTCATGATAGAACAAGCGCAAGACAGGGCTTGAAACGAGAAATGCTCTATGCAAATTAGACATCGCTTTTGCATGTTGGCTGTCAGAGTGATTAAGCTCCAAAAGGCTTAGAGAGGAATATTCCCATGGTACAGAAGCCATCCAAGCCTCGTGTCGCACTGTCATCTACAAACCTCCGCTAGTGTGTAACTGAACACAGCAATCTCACAGTGATTGTCATCCTTCGTTCCAACCCCTGCCACGTTGCGGATAAGGAAAGTCATCCGTAAGCAACGAGCTCATTAAATATTTATCAGAATAAATTTACTGCAAAATGATTTTAAAAAAGGCAAAACGGCGAACATAAAATTCAGAAATCCTTGATTTCGTCCCGGCGAGAAGACGAAAGGTTAATACATGACAGCGAATGCGATAGAGTAGATCTCGGCTGCGATACGTCACGTCGCAAAGTGAGTAGTGGGAGTGGGAATTGAACCGAAAGAGTGCGTGATGGTTGAAAGCCTCCCAATCATCCAATTGACGGATTAAAAGCTACTAAAGCGGATTATTGAACTTCCACGCCCTCCCCTCCGCCGTCGGTCCATGATTCATCTTCGTTACGTCGACCTATCCCCCCTTCACGTTCTGATTGAGAAGGATTTGTGTGGGAACGGGTAAAGCAGGAGTTGATTAAATTCCGCCCGAATGCCATCACAGCTCCGAGCGACTTCGCTTAATGAACGTCGAGATTCTTTTGCTCTCTCCCCCGCCGATTGGTTCACGTACTCCGAAAACTTTGTGTGCACAATGTGAAAGTTCTTCGTCGTTTTGTCACTCCGGGGCAGTCTATTGTTTCGTTATTTTCCCCGACACTGACTGCCGATGTGAGAAGGGTTAGGCAGAGCTTCATTATCGAAGCATGAAAAAGTTTTTATTTCGCTCTTTCGCTTTGGTTTTTATTTCGCTCTTCTCGTTTCGAACCATTCCTGGCGGTTTCAGTCGATCAACCCCTGGCTGTTTGCATCCCTCACACTTATCGATTTATCGAGACACTCAGGCTCACGGCGGGAGTTTGCTGAACGCTTGCATGTCTCGAGAACCTCGAATCCTTTCTGTTCCATGCTTTCGTGACCATCTGGCCCCAACCGTCGTTTAATTATTTCGCAATTTTATTTTTGCAGTTTTTTATACGAATCGCTACATTTGTTCAACCCTTTTTCGGGCGCTCATAGTCGGCGAGGGTGCCGTATGCGGGCTTCTTGAGGAACGGCAATTAACTCCCTCTCCTCAAACAGCTCGCCTTCTTTCCCAATCGCTCCGATCCGTGTTTATGTTTGCTTTTTATTTCAAGTCGTCGGCAAACATACACAGAAAAAAATAATTCCTTCCATTCAATCATGTTGCTGTTGTTGTTTCATCAATGGCTCGGTTCGTGAGTTGCCTCAGCTCGACGAGAGACATGAAAGAATCTAATTTATCGATAGAGACGCGTTTGTTTGGAGTTTTATAAATACTGTCAGGTTATCTTCTCGCTCGCCTCGTCATTTTGATAATCGCCATTTGTTGTTGCGCTGCTCTTTCGTTGCTTTATGTTTATGCATTGAAATATAAACTACAGTAAACGATTTCCAGTCTATCGCGGGATTATCAAGAGGGAGAAGGGGCCGAGAGAACGAGCGAGTGGGCGTTCGAGTCAGTGCCGCGGGCTGATTTTTAATTGGAATTGAGCCATCGGGTCTGCGACCTCTTCACATTGTTCTGCCAATGCAGCTTTCTCTCTAATTAATCTTTATTTGTTGTGCATTTAAATTGATGACTTAATGTCGACTCGAGTTGCACTCGAGCATTTTTTATGGGTCATTGATCATATGTCGCAAGCTTCGAGTGCAGTTCGCTTGTGATTTCGCGAGTGCAGTGTAAACACTGCGATAGCATTAAGTCAAACAACTGATTCACGTTCTAGAGAAATTGAGCGACTCGAGTCGACTGATGCAACACTTGCAATTTAATCAAATTAGCAACACGACAATCAACCGACGACCGAACATCGTCTCAGCCGTTCATGACTAAAATACTTGATAGGTTGTTGAAACAAGAAATCTGAGAATGTTTTCGCGAACCTTCGTCACATTTGAAAATTGAAACGCGTTGATTTTCGCTTCGTGATTAGTTCGTTGCCATTGTGTTGAACAAATATGCAATTTGCTTCGGCTGATGGCAACATGAGGCTCAAAATAGTGCATTAATGTTTGTGCAACGCCGGAAAGCAAGAGGGAGAGGGCAAAGTATCGGCGACGATTTGCGACGCGAAAGAAATCCGATTTGCATGTGCTGGAAGTGGAAAAGTGAGCGCGCAGAGCAGAAGGCAACGCGAAATTATTATTAAAAATTGAAATAAAATATTTAGTATGGAAAGCTGAGAGACGACGACGAAAGAGTTTTATATAGAAACACGAAGAAAGAAAGAGAATTAACATATATTGAAACTGGAAACTGCCTTAAATGGACTGAAGCCTCGCGGACCCGCGTGTTCATTAAGGCAACATCGCGTCGAGAAATGTTTATTTAGAGTTCTTAAATATTTTAGCGCGATTCATTCCCATACACACTTTGGAGCGACCGTTTTAACGCGACGTTTTATGATGTTCTGGCTGCGAGACAGCCGCGCGAAGCGTTTAGTTAATTGGCTGCGACTCTCAGCTTGAAAAGCGACCTAAAAACTGCACAATTTCACTGAAACCACCGTCGACATGGAAGGCAGAGCGGAGCAGAGCAGCCACCAATAACGACACAACCGACCATCGGTTTTAATTACTTCATTCCGAAGCATCAAGGCATAAAATGAAATTTTATAGTTTATTTTTACATTGAACTCGGTCCTACCGCTCGGGCTAGCTTGCCAACAGCATACAAAATGTTGCAAGTTTCAAAAAAAAGCGAAAAGGCAATAAAATGAAAAATCTATGCACGTTTAGAATCGGTGTTCGGTTTGGAAATGATGTCAATATTGACAGGCGATCCCAAGTCGGCTGTTAACGTTGCTGCCGTGCTGGCGAGCTGATTTCTCAATGCACGAACTGGCCACATCAATGGGGCTTTTACAATGTCATTGATGTAACAAACAAGCATCTCATGACACTGAACTCTCGTTTGATACACGTCTAACGTGCTCATCGGGCAGACTACGAGTCGAAGCGTTGGAAATAACACAGCGCAGAAATAATAATCGCCTCAATGCCAGCCCGGCATCCGATAATATCTCATCTGGCCCGGCGTAGAGCGACAATGTCTGTCATTATTTTCATATCGATGTCTTCTTCGCCTTCACCGATGTCGCAGATGTTTGCTTATGAGTAAATCGCTGCGAAACATTCTGAATCGCTTTAATGATGAGATCAATTTAATCAATCAAACACAACTTTATATGTTTGTCTAGCTAAGACTCGCGAAGCAAAATGTCGAGAATCGATAGTTGGGTGTGGGCGGTCGAATGGAACTTGAAACTACAAAAACTCGCATGAATCATTCTGCTGAAGGGAAAAAGTTTTCCTCGAAAGCATCGCAAAAAGTGCTAACTTTCCTTCCGCCGAAAAGCAGAAAGAAAAACGAGAAGGCGATGGCTTGCCAGCTATAATCCGGCAATTCGCAAGAAACTTTCTGTTGTTTGTTTGCCTAGAAATTTGCAAAGTTCTTCGCTGGCTTCAGTCGTCGCTCCCCCTTTCGACCAAAACTCGTTCCCGGAAGCTCAGAATTGCTTCAACATGCACAGAGCTCTCTTATTCAATAAAAATTAGCATTTTGATTCACGACCCGAAACTAAAGCTAAACACATCTAACACTCTCGAAAGAATATTTTTCGTGTCAGTCGCGTTGTCGGGTGCGCGAAAAAATAAAAATGTTAAATTGAGATTGACATGAGGGAGCGGGAAGCCAAAAACTGTTTGTTCCAAAGACGATTTCCGTTGAAGTGATTCGAACTGATTACGTTTCCTAACGTGTAACCTCCTTCACTCGTTCGGCTAATGGGGCCGCCGATGGTGTCAGTTGACGGTCCGAGGAGAACAAGCGGAGAAGAAATAAAAAGTTGACAGTCACACGGCTTCTCATTTAATTTCTAATTTTATTGTTTCACGCGATTTGGCCTGTGCGCTTGTGTTTGTCGTGCCGTTTGAGGTCGGAGCGCTTACCATGTGGAGGGCATCAAATGGATTAGGAAAGAAAACAACACAAAGGCGAAACAGTCATCTCCATCATCGCGAGTCGCGCGGCCAAGTCGCAGCAGCGTGTAGGAATTAATTAATAGATTGGTGATGTTTGTCCAACCGAGCACAAATTATTCTCTCTCGCTGTTTCACTTCCATAGTCGAATTGTGTCCGTCCACAAGACACCATTCTGCTTAAGAAGTCAATGAACATCTCGCCGCGGCGAATCAAAAGCTGGTTTCAACGACGGCTGGAAATGATTTCTATAACTTGCTTTTGTGTGTGGCTTGCCCATCAAACGCTGAACAGCTGGAGCTCAAGACTTCAATGACAACTAATCGTCATCATTGACTCATCTAAACAACATGTTGTCTCAAACCCTTCGATGGAGAACGATCGCTCCGCTTATGGCAAGAAGAAGTTTCACTGTAATATAAATGTGAGGGCGCAGAGGGCAACGGTGATTAAACGTTTCTCCTCTCTGCCGGACATTAAGAAATGTTTTATTTCTATTCGACTGCGCTGGTGGCGAGTGAGTGAGCGGGAAGAAAGGCCGAGAGTAAAAGCTCGGCAATAACATTAAAACAAATGACCTACAAGGCTCATAAAATGTTCCTCAATCATCCGCATTAAGCGCATTCTGAGGGTCCGTTAAGGTAACGCACGCTTGAATGATGATTTTCCTCGCACGAGATAAAATTCTTCGTCTCCCTCCAGTCAGTCTACTCATTCTCGTGCTTCGGAGACTGATTGGCGTCATTTTGAATTTCCCAAGGTTGTCCACCGCACTACATACATTCAATATCGCAATGAGCCGGACGCCGAGCGAGCGACAGAAACAAGTTTGCGGTTCTGGCGATTTCCAGTTTTTCTGCTCTCGACTCGTGCATTTCTCTCGCAATTAAATGATTCGAAATTCTTCTACTTAGGCCGCCTTCCAACAGATAACTTTTGTGCTTCTCTACGGGTACAAACGTTTTTGCGCAGCTCGCCGGCTGAATAATTAAATATTTGGCTTCCGTCACAACAGCTGTTCAATTTCATCGATAATTGCTGTTTTCATTCGAGCTTTATCTTATGTTTGGCCTCTACGTGCACTCGAGGAGAAAGTGAGAAAGACGAAACTAATTTCAGCTTAATGAGAATTGTTACGGGGAGGGCGGCGCGCACTTAAACGAGTCCCTCTTAATTTGAATGTAAATGCTTCGAGGCATCACGCTCAACAGCGGGAGAGAATGGGAGGGTGGCACAGCGTCATCAATAAAGACAGCAAATGCGAATTAGACTTGACTTTAACCTTCATGCGATGTTTCACTTTATAGTCCTCGAGCGTGGTAAATGAGAAGATCGCAGCAGGATGCGAAGGAGCGTTAACTGCGAAAATTTTCATATTGTTTCTTATCATACCGACTCTGCTCGTTCGTATGAGGAGTAAAAGCATCCTGGGACGCCCAGGTGGGCGGAAAACTTCATCTCTCGAGAGCTAAGCTCGTTGCCTCGGTGCGGGCTCGAAAGATAAGCCTTTGTGAAAACAAAGAAAACGATTTTCCGCAAATCCCGCTACGTTATCTCAAACGTTTTTACTTCGCTCGAGTTGTAAAAGCAAGAAATTATTAAGAATTTAAACGAGACAAGGATTTTCCGTCTTTTCCCTTTTTACGAAAGCTTAAGCTCTATTTTCTTCCCAGTCTCCCCGTCGTCGAAATCTGCTCTCGTCTATCGATTTTTCCTTTCTGCCTTCTCCTTGATCCTTCGCTAGAAAGCGAAAAAACGTCTTTGGGACTTGAGAGGGGACCGAGAAGATTCCATCACGCTCGCTTTGTGGTGTGGGGCGTCGAATCTTTGCTCGATGGAACGAGGCAAAATCGAGATGATTCACAGAAAAAGAAAACAAATGAGCGAACACATCCTCCACAATGATCCATCTCGTTCAGCAGAATCATCCGTTACATTATCCGAGCGAAAACTCTGTATGAAAGCAAAGTGGTTCATGCCTTCTGGCCATGTGCTTGAGTTATGGATTTCTATTTTTCAAAACAACAAAACACACTCGTCGCAGCGGAATCGAGAACAAGGAGAAGACGTTTCGCAATCGAGCAAGTTGCACAAAGTCGACTGCGAGCCTAAGGAGCTTAAACAACGACTTTGAACCTTCCGACGAAGGAGAGAGAACTTTTTCATGCAAATAAGCGACAATTTCATTAGCCTTTGATGACTTTGAAGCTTTGAATCCTCTTGAGAGCCTTGAGCGAGCGAGATGAACTCGTTACGCAATGATTGAAAATCCTTCAGCCCTCCCCGAAATCCATCATCAATTTTTATCGCTCTAGCCTTTCTCTCAGCTCACATTGTCTGTTCCATTTCTCCAGGATCAAGCGCCAATCCATTATTCAAATCAAAAAGGAAAATATGAGTTTGAGCGAATGGGAACACAGACATGATAAATAATAATTTCGGAATAAATTTTTCTGTTGTTTTCGCTTTGGCTTGAGTCGTTGAATGAAAATAAAATAAAAACACATCACAGAACTATCGTAACTGCGTTCTCATCGTACGAGCGGTTTACCCCAAAATCGAATCGCTAATCACGAAACGCTGAGCCCGAGCGCAGAAATATATTTCGATTTCTGGTTTTTCTAATTCGAGGATTTATTTCCGACGCATTTCTCCAAGCAACGACGGCTCGAATGTTTATTACGTGCTAATTCAATTTGAATGTGTTAAATATCGTCGTTAATGGCGTTAATATTTCCTTGATTAAAGCGAGGAAGCACAAAAACCCCAATCGCGTTTCGTTTCTCCCCAGCGAGCCTTCGACTTTGTCATTCCCAAGCGTTTCTTTTGTATCGGGGCAGGCGAACAAAGCGACAAAACATTTCTCATTTCTAGAGCACAGCTCAACAGATCGTGAGAAATTCGTTATGAAGGTGATTAAATGTTTCGAAATCTCACTACGAATTCTCAAAGCAATGTCATAACAGCACGAAAATAAATCATACAAACAAGCGCTCGACTCTCTTTCACTCTTCGTCTTGACAAAACGTCTTTCTGCCTTGTTTGATCCCCATTTGAATGGACTCGAAGATGCGAGCGGGAAAGTGAATGAAAGCGATGCCAGCTTCTGAGCCTTTTGTTTAAGTCGGCGACTCCACTCCGCATAAGGAAGTGAAACATCTCAACCAATCTTTCTCCATCTCTCGACTGCGCTATTGTTCCTGGCCACAAGCAAGCTCGAGATGTGCCCGATCATCTCGAGAAAGGTTAAAGAGTCCCAAGAGACCGATGGGAACAAGCGAGAGAACGAATGTTTGCGCTGACCCAAACCTCAAATCATGTTCCATTTCCATTAAAAGCTTTTCTTGCCCACATCTTGCTACGAATGTCACATTGAACTACATTTTCCTTGGCCCCAAAGATTCCAATCATACAAAGCTACGGAGAGAACGAAAGAAAATATATATAGGTGAAGGAGTGTTTCATTCTGCACAGAGAATTTATTTGCAGCCATTAGCAACATTTATTTAAATAATTAATGTGCCATTGCCAAGTTTCTTCGTCGCCCTTTTCAATTTTCTCGACTCTCGAAACTTTCGAGTTGAATATCAAGTTCCAAAGCTATTTTCATTCAACTTAGACATTTCTTCTCTCTATTTGCAGGTGAAGTGTGCAGTGGCCATTGCTGTGATAATAAAACCGAAACAGATGTCCTGAAAAAGTCCGTAAAAATATTTGAAGGACTAATCAAGCATCAGCTTAAGAGCTTAAAAGGTTTATGGGAATCAACTTACAGCATATACAAAGGTGAGTTAGCTTCAGCTCTACACGTCAACTCTAAATTAAGAGCCGATAAAGTTTCTTTGCGTGTTGAGGATTGAAGACAAGCCCAAGGAAACTCTGATACCGAGGGATTAAGTAAAATACTCGAGTTCCAATCTCCAGGCTTACATAACAAACTTATGGGGAATGTTATGAACAGTTAGAATAACTTGACTTTCAATCCTGGCTTTGACTGTTTATGGTTCAAAAGAATCAAATTTCCTTTTAACTTTCTAAACCGTTGAAGAAATATCCAACTAGCAAAGAAGCTTGCTGCAGTGGACTCGCCTGTTGTCACATCTCCCAGTCATTAAGTGTGCCATCTTAATGCGTCGGCCGTTGCCAGAGTTCACAAGCTTGTCGCAAAACTTCGCGCGCACTCCAATAAATCATTTGCCCACGTCCATAAAAGCAAAATGGAACTTGGTGGGACTTAATTAAGAGTGATTTATTGAAACGAGAGGAAAAATGCTGAATTGGTGACCGTTGTGTGGCCCATCAGCTCGGTCGTTTGCAGGCTTCACACTTGACCCCAAACAAATTCGAGAAGGCGATAAAAAAATAAAGGAAAAGAAAAGCTGTGAACATTCACAAACGATTTGATAGTTCGGGTCGAGCGTCTGAGTTTGCACAATCGGCGAGGAGAGAAAGAGCAGAGTCCATGGCATTGAAAGAGCCGAGAACATCATCGCGAAACGACTTTATTCAAATCTAAAAGACTCTGTTTAATAAATTTATCGATGACTTCACGATGAACGATGGCGAGAATGGAATTAAAACGCTTTTTCATTGGACTCGTCTTCTTCGCCGCGCTGCTCTTTCGTCACTTCTTCTTCATCATCGTTCAATCGAGTTTAATCAACGACCAGCCAGTAGGAATTTCGCACACATCGTCGACGAATTTCAACCCGGCGCGAGCGATTCATTTACATTTAATAGGGGAATTTATGGAAAATAAATTAATGGAATTGATACCATGCTATCGAACTGCCCAAGCCTTCGTTTTTGTAATTGATTGGATCGGACTCAATCACCAAATTGCTAAAATACAAATCATCAAAATTGATTAGATCGTATGGAACTGGAAGAACTGTAGTATTTATCTCGTACTTTATACGTTTTGAGTGGCCCCGAGTGGAAAGTCGAAGTGCAAAGTTTCCAATGCTTTTACTGTTTGATTAAAAAGCAGAAATTTTACCTGTCAAGAATTTGAATTCGTGTGACGTTGGCTAAAGCGATAAAAAGTTCCCTAGAAATCGCACTCACTGATAAGTTTGGTTCACGTGGTATCGCAATCAAGGCAGAAACGTTATCATTGCTGTATAAGACTAACAAGAAGCTCAATGCGTTTTATTTATTGGTTACAGGCTAATGTACCCATAAAATTTTGACCCGACTTGATCACCCTAGTTAATTACAACAGGCACCAGCCAAGTGTCCTATCCAAACACTGGATACTTCAGGAAACATTGACCCTTTTTCGTCTTGTGCTATGGCCGAGCACGATTAGACCATTGACATATGTATAACCCCGAGATTCATTAAATATTTCAAATGTAACAAGCGAGCTTCATTGAAAAGGAATCGAAGATTCGTCCGCCCACTGTCTCGATAGGCGCTCTAAAAAGAAAAATCTCTGGGATTTGATTAAGACATCGATACTTCTTTTCCTCATCAATTCGTATTTATCGCTCTCCGGCTTCAAATTGATTTCGAGAAACGCTAAATAATGTAAAAGACTTTGTTTGTTGTTTGAATAAACTCTCGGCGCTCGCTGGCTTTCGAGGCTAATAAGAAATTGTGACTTTGACTAGGTTGACTAGGAAACGATCGAATGCCGTAAGCGTTGAGGCCCTCACTAAGCTGAACCTTTCGTTGAATCTCTGATAGTGAATCTCCGGCGAAGATGTACAACCGAACTCAAGAATGCTCGAGCAAACCATGAAACGAGATCGAAGAAATGAAAATAAATCTCCAACTCGGAGTCTTACGGAACGTAATAGAAAATGATGTCAATAACAATAAACTTTGACAATAATCTTGATATACATTTCAGTTAATGTAATGCTTATTATTGTTCTCAGCTCTTCGCCCGATCATTCCGCCGAACGAGAGTGAGAAAGGAAATTGAATTCACAAATTCGACTGCTGATGGATCAGAGAATGTTATGAGCTTAAAGTGTTCAAAGCGTCCCGGCGACTCGAGCGTGCTAATTCCCACCGCGCATTCTGTGGTTCCTCTCGCAATTTAAATGTGCCTGTCGATCACTGAGTGAAGGCTCTCGAAATCCGCGGCGCTATTTGCGATATCAATTTGTGAAAAACGAAACTAAAAGCTTTTCAGATTCTGACTGGGCCTAGTCAATCTAACGAGATTCATAGACGATGTCGAGTGCTTTTAAGCGCCAATAGAATTTTCTGTTAATCAGCTCAAGTTAGCATTGAATGGAATGAAAAATGTTTGAGGCTGAATTGAGTCATAAGGAGCTTTACATGCTGTTGTGTAATTAATGAGATTCAATTATTGCGATGTAATCCCACCTACTTAGCTAGCTTCTTAATCTAATTTCACCGCTTTCCGTGCTCCATTTGCCTCGCTCATTAATAACTTAGGCTTCTAAGAATCCAATATTTCATTGTCTTCTAAGCTTTCCCTCCTCTTGTTCTCTGCACACACGTTGCGACAGTCACAAGGAAAAGGCGCGGGCATAACGAACGCCGAAAAGCAACGTCAGGCATGATGTCTCTTGAGTGAGTCACACACTCCGCGGGGCGCGAAGATTGAGAAACGAAGAGGAAGAGATCTCGATTTGAATAAAATTGTTTTCTTATTTATTTGTTTTATTGTTGAGATGTTTCATAACTTCGAATGTCGCTTTCGTATATCATAACATGTCGGAGGATTACACTGATTATGGCGCCACGAAGAAAAGAACGAAGCAAGCTGATGCTTCCTCATTAACATGAAGAGAACCCGAAGTCAGTGAAGCAATCATCTCGCAGATCTCTGACTCTACGGCTGCCATCCTTCACTCGCTTCGCCTCTCATTTTTTTGCCATGCGGATTAAGTGCAAAAAAGCGTCTTCATATGTGTTTCAAGGAGTGCTTTTTTCACTTCAAGATGCTATCTCATTACCGTCGAGAGATGGAAACAAATGGAAAGCAGCAAAAAGCGAAATGAAATTTTGAAGTAAATTTAAAACGAGAATGAGGCAAGAAACGACTGCATAAGAAATCCACATTTGGCGCCTTTGTGTGCACTGTTCTCATGCAGTTTCTCTTCCTCCTCTCGACATCTCTCAGCTCTTCTCCTTGGCTAAAGCGCAGCGCAAAACCAACGCTTTTGTTTAACAAGCAAAGCGTTTTAAGACATTATAATGCGCAATGGTCGAGGGGCTGCTCGATGCAAATCCCTCAATTTACATCGAGAATGCTTGAATCTCATCAAGCTGGTCGAGGCATCGCTCCCTCGTTTGGACACTTAAATTATGCACACAGCGAAGAAAGAAATCGGCATTCTGCGGCCGAACAACAAAGGACCGCGCTCCGCGAAAATAAATGCGAAACGACCGAGCGCAGAGCAAATGCGGGAAACAGAAATATTCGCGTAAAATCAGACACATTCCATCACATCTTTTTAATTTAATCATGGAAAGAAGATTCGCATAAAACCTGCGCTGTAAATTTGCAATCTTTCTCGGTGCTGAATCATTCAGAAGCCTTGTTGGAAGGAGAAAAGGTTTTGTGGCCTAATCGACTTCCATCCGATTCTTGCACGTCTGAACGAAACGAGAAATTGAAGCCGAAAATTGGCGTTAATTTGATCCTTATCAAGTGTAAGAAATGCCGACTCGATGCCTGCTGCGGGGGCGAACGAAGGGAAAGCAAAATATAATTGCGAAGAGATTGATTCCTGTGCCCGTACCGCATGAATTGAAGTCATCCATCAATTGGCATTGAATATTTTATCATGCAACAGCCAGAAATCTGAGAAATCTTTTAGTTAGGAGCTGTCGATCGAGTTCCGGGTGGTTTGTGGGGATTACTGAATGATAAAACTCGGCGGCGACTGAACTCGGCGTTTAATTGGATTGCAACGAATTTGGACTTTCAGATGTTTTGTTATTTCACTCTCATGTGAAGCTCATCGATGTTTATACAATGATGGAATTCAAAATAGTTGAATTGTAAACAACGCACACGGCGATGCGGTTGGGATACAGAAGTAGACAGAGAGTAAGAGACATGGAGTTTATCCAAACATAATTTAAAGAACGAAGAAGTTAACCGAAGCTTCATCTCGAAAATCGATCTAAATGTCTAGAGAATCCATTCAAATAGACATTGAAACTCGCTTCGCTATTTACATACGACGTTCAGAAATTGCGAAAATAATTGAGTTCTCTTTCGGGGCGAGTCAACAAGGGCGAGCTCTCAAGTCATCAAATTAAAGCGTACGAAAATTGCTTGTAATGATATCATTAAATGCTGAATAAACAAGAAATTAATTCACGAGACTGCGGCCCCAATTTTTCATCTCGCATAGCGCTTGACGATGATGTTGACTTTTCGAGTGGGGTGAACATCGACTGCTTAATCGTTAGCCTTCGACTTCAATTTCCCTCCGAGCGATTACTGGAGAAGAAAAATATTTCGGCAGACTTGTGAACCTCGCAATGCGCAATAGAAAAATGAGTGGAGAACAAATTAATTGATTGAGCTTAATTGACTGTAGACACACTCAAGACGATTGTGCGAGAAATCGCTCGAGATATGTTCGGTCGATATCAAATTAATTTCCATTTACTATTCATATTTCCAGATCATGTGTTAGAGTTGTCACGCCAGTCCGAGAACAAGACGCTAACATTATTTTCAACCGTCTACCGACGAATGTCGCCGCTTTCCCGCACGCCGATCTTGGAGCTCTATAAGAGTATACGAAGGTAAGTTTGTCGGCGATTTCTTTGATATTGAACAGAAGTCGTTTAGTCGCTCTATGCAGGATGTGTTAGCGCCTTTGATAGTAAATTCAACATTTTACGGGTAAAAACGCTTTATAATTCGTTTTATGTGAAAAATATTCATAACATTTCACGGTTTAGCTGACTAAGCTTCTTCTACGAAAGCAAATTGAGGGAAATAGAAAATCCTCCGCACCCACACGACTCGTGCTATCGATTTCAAATTAAGCTGAAAACTGTTTTCCTTCACAGTCACATTTCGTCGCCAAAGTCACTGCACGAGGAGGAGCTTGAAGCGGTGACTGAAAACTTCTTTCGGAATCTGTTCCCGCTCGCTTATCATCACGCCGTCCATTCACGCGACGTCGACGCAGACGAGGAATCAATGGGAAGAGATTTCCACGTAGATTACAAGAACTGTCTCGAGAAATCCTACGACGTTCTCCAGCCGTTTGGCGAAATTCCGCAAAGCATCAGCCGTATGCTAGTGCAGAGTGTTGGGTCAGCCAACGTTCTGCTTCGTTCGCTTGAGAGTGGCGGCAAGATTGTGGACGAGACTGAGAGTCTGCCCATCGATACGTTGAGCGTCAAGTGTCAGCACGCACTTCTCAAAATGAATTATTGTGCCTCATGCAAGGGACATAATTACCATCATTCTAGGCCGTGCTACGGCTATTGCTCAAACGTCGTTAGGTAAGTCTTGGCCTTTTGCCTTGCTGTGTGATAACGAATATTAATGATGCTGAGTTGCTTTCAACAGAGGTTGCCTCACTCAATTCCTCGGCGGCTTGGACACGGATTGGACTTCCTTCTCGGAAGCGATCGAACGTTTAATGACGCTGGTGCGCAACAAGGATGGCATCGAGTCGGTCATTAAGAATCTTGACGGGAAGCTCTCCGAGGCGATTATGCATGCCATGACGAACGGACCGGAATTGGAGAAAAAGGTGAGTCACGTTCAGAATATTTATGAAAAGAGATTTCTCATCATCGTCGAGTCAATTGAGATGTTGCCAAGTTTCCCGCCGGCCTGATGAAGATTTTTTCTCTCGTTTCATTGAGCATCGGAAGGAATGTTGATTGGGGGGCGACCGAGAGTGAGCTGCCCGTTGCGCAAGCACTGATTACCGATTTGTTGGTGGGCCTCACACGCGATTAGTTACGTGAAAATGTGGTCGAGGGATTATATATTTGTGAGCCTTTAAATCATTGAATGGAAGCATGTGAGCGACGACGAGTCGTTTACAAATTAGCCGAAACAAATCACAGTAAAAGCTCTCAAGAGCCTCCACAGTGTCTCGCCTCAAGAAAAACCGCGTTGCGTTGTAATTTTTACGAGCGACCAAATGTCTGAAGAATGGAAATGATTATTGCCGGCTATGTGTGCGAGAGTCCGGCGAGCAGTGCGATGAAATAACAAGAACAACCTCATTATTGTACCAAGTAGTCGGAGAGACTTCGCATTTGCTAATCAATTCTTCGTGCGTTAGCTCGTTGATCTACCGCAAAATCGCTCTGGGTCTAATGTTTATTTGCTATTTATATTTTGCTTTAGTCGCGGTTCGTTTAGGATTCTCAGCTTGTTCGATTTCCGTTAAGTGAATTGCTGCACTTTCAGTTTTTCGCAAACGATCGAGAAACTTTCTAGCTTTAGCGTTAGAAAAACGAAGAATAAATTAATCAATCTCTCGCCTGCTCGGATGAACGATCTCGTGTTTGCATAACGGTGCAATTGTCAGAGGCTCTAAGCGCAAATCCTGTAGTTAAAAGAGAGATTCGCACGTCGAGATTCGACAGCAAAATCCAATTTTACTGCTCGAGAGCTCGGCAAGAGATTAAACTGCAGAATTATTCATTCCGCTTTGCGAATGGAATTTCACTTGCTGCCCATAAAACATTGAAATTGTGCTGCGCTGCCCTCCGAGTCTCGAACACGATGGAGGAAGTTTTGCATCTTCGAGCGAGAGAGGGTCACAAGAATCTCAGAACCCAATGTGGGCTTCCACAGAAATTCCATTCCTTTCGCAATCCAGCACAAACACATCGATGCGCTCAACTCTGCCACCCAAAAAGAAGAATCCGACGATTCTTGTTTACCTTTTGTTTCGACTTCTTTCGAGAATGAGAAGAGGCAAAGGCGAGGGAGAAGAGACTGCGACTGGGCATCCCAGCAAGTCTTTGCCGACCCGAGCGAAAAGCGCAACGATGAACCCAGGCCGGGCGATGAAAACAGGTTCTGCTCTCTTCACTGCTAAATTCCTTAGCCATTCTCATTCTTGAATCGAATGTGGATTTTCGTTCACTCTGCCGATCTCTTCAGCTCGAGAAAATGGGTTTTTCGGTGAGAAGAACAGCGAAATCGGCGATTGCGAAACACAGGAAAAAATGTAATAAAAAGAAAATAAATTTTTGCAACTTCTCTTCGCGAAGATTCTTTGCTGCCTTTTCTTGTTTATTGCCTTCTGCTTAGGATCTGCTTCGCTCAACGAGAAGAATTTCAATAAAAAAAAATCATTTCTGTCGAGAAATTTTTGCTTTTTTGCCTTTTGGGAATTCTTCTTGCTCTTTTATTCGAGAGCGATAACAGTGAAAGTTCTTAAACTTTTGCAATCATCGAGAACGATCCAAAAAAGTTTCTGTTTGATGCATCTCGCTGAGCAGATTCGCTCGGCCAAATCGTTGGGAAACTTCCTCGTATCGTTTGTGTTATCTGCTTTCAATTTAATTTTTATTTCACTTGTCATTGGCATGAGGGAGAAGAAGAGTGTGGCGGGTTGGATGAGCATCATTCTGGAGATGCCTCGGATGTGAATGAGAAAAAACGATCTGCAAAGCGTATAAATTTGATTTAAGCGCTATAAACACCTCAGTTTGCGTAATCGTTCGTGCCTAACGACCTGAGAACGAATGAGATTTAGGATTGGGACTAGTCCAGAGGAGGGAGAAGCAGCGATTATCAGTTTCAAGCGCTTGACAGCTTTACCCATCCTTTACCATCTTCCATTAAATTAACGGGCAATTAACTAGCAATTGCAATAAAAATGTGTGAATCCTTGAAGCAATCCAAGTTGAAACTGAAGCAGCCGTCAAGCGAGCGAACGAGAGCGAGAGAATTGAAATGAAGATTGTTGTTATGCAAGTCGTGGCCCCCGAAACGAGAATAGAGACTTTCTGCTCGCTGATTATAATCCTTTTACTCATGTGGGTTGATATGCTGTCGATTGAAGCGTTGGCGAACAAACGGCTCGCTCTACATCGACAAGAGTGTGACACTTGCCTCGGCAAACGAGCTTCAATTGCTCGAGAGCCAGAGAAACTTTTTCTCCGGTTTCATAATCAAACAAATTGCAAGCTGTCTTAGAAATGTTAAAGTTTAAATCAAACATTCATAGTTGTATGAAATATTTATTCCTGACTCGTTGCACAGTCGGCAAGAGGCGCTGATAATTTTAGCGAGTAATCGAGCCAGACATTGTGGTGTTTGGTCATACGGAGTCCGAGTGCCTCAGTGGAAATTCGCTTGTTCAAGTGTCTGCAAACACCCGCCGCGTTCACGACAAGCCGAAGACGCGTCGTTATGAATTATTTTTGCGTCACCACAAAAAGATTGAGGAACGCGACGAGGCGCACAATTGAATTTCTTTGTACTCCAAGTTTAGCTCGATTGTTTCATTCGATCAAGCCTAATTAATTCATCAAACTTTTGGAATTCTTTTCATTGATCGTTTGGGTTTTCCTCCGAATGCAAATTTTTCGAGTGTCATGCTCAATAAAGGAATGTTCAGTTTGGATGAGCTTGAGCAAACGCCGCAAAGTCATTTTTAAAGCGAATAAATTTGTTTGTTCTGCAGAGTCGCGGCAAAAAGTGTTAATAAAGTGTGGATTGGGCTCGTTCGGCAGTTCCGGTTCGTGACGATCCTCCTAAACATGCAGCGGACCTCCACAAAGTTTATGTAAATGCCATCGCATCTCAGAATCGTTAAATTCCTCGACTGCTCAATATCAGTTTTAGCTTTTATCGTTTTTTTTTGCTCGACTCTGCAGAGAATTCTTTCGTTCTCGGCGAGAAGTTTTAATTGATTTTGTGCTGAAACCAGTTTTTGACACCGAAAATGAGTTTTGCGACAGGGATGAGTGAGACGCGGAGAGATGAAATGCAACTCGAGACAACCGCAGCTTGCGGTCGAGTCGTCTCATCGTCTTTCAACCAATTGAATCTTGAGAGATTCTGTGGCGATGGTGAAGTTTACAATCAATCAGCAGGGTCAGCGTGCTATCGCTCTGCCCAGCTTGCTTCAATCAAAAGCGACTCGAGTCTGCCGAAAAATCATAATGAGAGACGAAAGATAATCTGATTAAAACTGTACTGAAAACAGTTTTTAGTTTTTATTCGTTCACTGGCTTTTGGTGGCGAAATGTTTCGCAGTTTTATCGCTCGAGGATGAAAAATGACACCAAGAACAAACTTTGCTACATAGAGATTTTCTTGCGACGACTAGGTGGAGTGGTGAAGAAATTAATTATGACTTTATGGCTTTATTGCCTCGCTTTTGCGCTGAATCCAATGGATCGGAGTCAATCCGCTGTTTTCATAACGAATTAGCATTCCGAGATTGATTAATCGCTTGAATCTGCTCGAGAGTGGTTTCAAGAAGCAATCCACCAGTGATGTCGCCAACTGTTATCATTAGGTTCGTCGCAAATCTTCTCTTCTCTATATCAAACTTCAAACAAACTGTGAACATCGAAGCACAAAACAGCCGTGTATCGAATGAAAGCTTGCCGATGACAAAATCGTTCTTGTTAATCTGCCATCCATGAATATGCACAATTTAAATTTATGGACTTTTTCTACTCGTTCGCAATTCTTATTTTCCTTTTCGCCACATCGATAGGAACTCGTTTTCGTGCGACTCGGACACATCGCCAGCGAGCAAATCGCTTTTATGAGTCCATGTCGTTCTAAGCCCGGCTGTCGCTGTCGTTCGTTGACGTTTGTTTGATTGCTTAGCGTGTGAATTTCTGTCATAAATGTTTTCGCCCGGGCTTTCCGCCACAAATTGAAAAATGTTTTGATGAGACGTCGTTATGAAAGGAATCAATTAAAATCGATTATTAAGCTGCTTTGTCAGCCCTGGCGCTAAATTGACGTCGCTCTTGACGCTGTTTGCCAATTCGATTCCAATGTTTCGCTCTAAATTTGGCCGGTGTGAGAGGCATTTCATTATCGTTGACGTTAGCGAAGCTTACGAGTTATGGTTTTAATTAATCAATGACTTTCTTCGCAGGTCCATAAATCATGCGGAGCTCCATCGATTCGTCACAACGACAAGATCCCCTCCTACGACAGCTCGAACGAGGACACAGTCGACGGCCCGTCGCTGGAAAAGAAGCAGAAACAAGTTCCACCGGTCCACCACGGAAACAAATGGGCCCCTCCACCCGACACAGAAATGCTCTTATTCCTCACCAACCTCGACAGATCAAAGACATTCTCGTTACAAATCGCTAGCAGGTAAATTGATTCGCAAGCGGATGCGGCGAGCGACAAGTCACAATTAATTTTCCTCTTCATTAGCATGTGCGAGGATGACCGTTACCAAAAGCAAGACCGAGACTGCTGGACAGGAGACCATCTCGGCGATTACACGCACAAAGTCATGGACATGCATTCACAAAAGTACAATCCCGAAGTGCCAACGCTACAAGTCGTCAACAACGATCGACTTCATCAGCTTAACGATCAGCTAATCACGCTGAAAAATATGGTGAACAAACAGGTAGGAGCGAGCGGGAATCTTTTAAAAGTGACAATCAAGTTTTTTCCTTTCTCGTTGGCAAATGCGGCCAATTAATTTTAATCGCCTCCCATTTGTTGCACAAACCAATCTGACGATATTTTTCTTTCGTTCGGCTTGAAGATGACTCATTTGTCAAGATCGGACGGTGATAAGATGCTCGCAGATATGGCTGAAGGTTCGGCCGACTACGGAGACCATGGGGAACCGTATGATGGCGATGTCTATGACGACGAAGACGATATGAGCGGCTCTGGCGATGGAATGATAAGTAAGTCGATGGAGCTTAACGACAACAAATTGATTTCTGATCGATCTTCTGCTTTTTTTCCTCAACAGATGGTCGCGAAAATCCTATTGTGGAGCCAGGAACGCCAGTGGATCCGTCACGCGTCGATCTCGGTGGCGAAACGCCAACAGCTGGAAGCTCCCAGAGAATCTCAATCACACCCACGTCTCTAGTTTTAACCTCGTTAATTGTGATCTTCGTTAAGCTGTTGTAAGCTGAGAAATTTTTTTTGTTTTTGTCGAGAGTATAACGACGACCTTTGCAAGTCTACCATGAAAGCCCAAACCGCACGTTCAAATCAAAGCTCGCAAGAAGACTCTAAAGAAATGCGACAAAGTCATTCGAATTCTTAATTGAAGCTCCTTAATGCGCCATAATTAATCGCTACAATCAATAGACTAAACAATTTACTTTTAAACACAACGAAACGCCAAGACCTTCTTCTACTTAACAACCCTCCAAGCTTCAAGTAATTGTAATTTAATCTTCGCTAGAAAACGAGTCGGAGAAGCTTTAACAACGTAGCTCCGGGGAGACGAGACACGCGAAAAATGTATTCATTCGAGTCTTCGAATCAAATTATTCTGCACTGTCGGGCTCTGTTTGCTCTTGTTTTGAAGCGAAACGAGAGAAATGTTTAATTAAAATCATTTCGCCAGCAACAAGAGACCGATTTGTAATCGCTTTCGGAAGTAGTCAAGCACAGAGTGGATGCGTGAACAGTTTTAAAGTCGAAATGTTTGCCTTACGAAAAAAAAGTTATGACTGTTGAGTTTGTTCTGATGAATTTGCTGAAGTAGAAAAGTTGATGGAGAAAGTTTGTTTTATCTACGAAGACGAAGGATTCCTTGTTGAACGAAGACCTCCCCGCAATGCAAAAACATTTTAATTATTCAAAGATTTGACTTCTTTTAATTACAAACATTTTCCTCTCTCTCCCTTCTATCTCTGGAGGCGACGGATGAAATTTTGATGGAGCGGAGTTTTTCTTTCGTTGTTTGCACAAACAAAATCTCGCTTGGTACTGAATAATCAATAAAACATTTTTTTGCTCGGAAAAACAAACATGAAAAGCGATATGTTTATGGCGAATTTGTTTGGAACTGCTCGTGAGCTCGGCTGCCAAGAAATTTATCTAGCTCATGATCGTTCCAAGTTCGCTGCAGACTCTCCATAGGGAGATCCAAAAGCTCTCCGCTTCATCGTCCGAAATCTTCTTCGAAGCTCACTCCATGAAACTTCACGGAGACAACAATAGCCGAAGCAAAGTCTTATCAAGCTAGGAGGTAAAAATTTGTACATATTGTCTGACTAATGAAACAAGCTCGTCACTAATTAACTCAACAACAGCGAAGAAATCGTTCAGTATAGCCAATTAATTAGCTGCAGAACATAGAAGCGTAATGAATTTAAATTTGTATAAAAAGATTGATGAATAGGCGAGTCTCGTTATGCGGATTGTTTTAAGGCTCTCCTGTAATTACCATTAGAGCGAGGAATTCCTGAAAAAGATGAAAAGTTATGAAAATGCTCAAGAAAGAAGAAATTTAAATTCATATTCCCTTGACAACGACGTCGCCCGTTTCAATGCCAATTGCCAATGAAGAACAACGACAAAGTTTTCGCCCCATGATTTTTCAATGTTTATTATTTGGTCGTTCCATTCATTATCGCACTCGGTCCCGGGGTGAGTGCCCAAGTGGCGTAAGAAGTTGTTGCTTGTACATAGACGAGACTCACGGCATCGGCACAAGACAAAACCCCACGCAATTGAAAGCTAGAAACTTGTCGTACTTGTCATATCGTTGAATTCTCTTGCGGAGCAGACAAATTTCTCTGTAATTTGGACAGTTCTGTCATATTTATTTCCGAATCCACATTTCGTTTCGAGCGCGGTAGCGAGAAATTGGAAAATTGAAAACTTTGTTTCGGTGCAAAACAACAAAAAGCATTTAGGATGATTATCAATTAGAAATAGAAATTCGAGTCAATAAAATTTTAGTTCGTAGGCGAAAACATTTTATTTTAGTCACAAACTTCTTTCCGTCTCTGTTCCGGTCAAAGTAGAGATTTGGGGGATTCATGTGGAATGGCAAAGAGGCTTTGAAGGGCGAGCCAACTAATTGAAATGAAACAAATTCGAGGTAGTAATAAGCTCGCCCCACATCGCCAATGCTCTTCAACGCGTGTCCATAGTATTCGTTTGTGATAGATTAGTGAAAGAGAAGCAAATTTTTAATTATTCAAAGGGAAACAGGAAACTTTAATAGGATTTGCCTTTTAATCGCCTCTTGAGTTGGAACAAAAAGTTTTATTGCTGCGTTGATGGACAGGATGGATGGACAGTTGCTTTGTCACTAAACCTTTGCTAAGTAAACAATTAACAACTTTTCTTTTTGCTTGTTTTCTTTTGGAGAGGAAAAAAAATGTGAATTATCTGTGATTGTGAATTTCTTCATTAATTATTACGCAACAGCAAGAAGAGAAAAATGTAAAATTAAAAAGGCCGTGTGGAACGATAGAAGGAGACGAAGAAGAAGTTTAATATATGAAAAATCAATATCAAAGATTTTAATAATTTTCTGTTCACCTACGGGAATGCTGTAGAAGTCCATTAAGTTGTAGGCGAAGACGAGAAATGTTTTATTGGAGAGAAATAATTGGAAAATTTATCATATCAAAAAAATGTTGTTCTGTAAGCTCCGAAGAGAAGTTGCGAGTTGATGAAAAATGTTGCATCAACAAACGAAATGATTTCTAAAAAAATTGAAGCTAGATTAAGCTGCAAAACCTCAAAACTATGAAAAAAGAGAAAGCACGCTCGTGATTAATAGCAAATCAATTAAATCTCACGAGAGCGAAATAATGATAAAAAATATTGTGAATATGAAAAGGAAAAATTCATAAAAACAGCAACAATAAAAATTATTTAAAAAAAAGTAAAACTTCATTGCATTTCAATTCCTGCTTGGCTTGCAGCGATATTTTGAATACATTTTCAGGTGGCTGACAATTGAACTTTTATTATTGAAAAGTCTCGTTCAAAATCGATGAGGTTTTTGAACTTTGATGTCGAAGGCTTTCACGTTTCAGAATTCAATTTGCTAGGTCACCAGTTCAGTCTAATTGGACGAAGCTCGAAAGGTCTTGTCAAGCGGTTCTGGTGTTTTCGAGATAACGAGCAAAAGAAAAGTTTGTATTTTCTTCTTCACACTATTTCAATTGGGATGGAAACTGTTGCCTCAGCTTCCTTAGAACTTCCATTTGAGTGCTCGAGAAAACTTTCATAAGCTTAATTGTAGCTCAAAACAAGCTTCAAGAAATCTTCAGTATTAAATACTCGATCTATGGTTACCCTTGACTCTCTTCAAGGCTGAGTGTTGTCATAAAGAAAATTCTAATTAAGAAGATCACAGAGAGTGCGGCGTCAACGAACAACAATGCGCCATTATCCGGTCATGGAGAGAAATCTTTCTGTAATTGAATAGATTGTTAATTGGGCGAGTGAATCCTTATATTGCTCTTAATGTTCCCAACAAAACAAACTTACCAAAAAGCGAGAATATGAAAACATAACAATAAGAGAAAGAAAGAAAAATTCGATAATCTTCAGAATTTGAAGATCATCATCCGACGAGCAGAAAATGAGTAAAACATTAAAGAGCAATCGACACAATAAAGAAATAGAAGTTGAAGAAGAGTCGGAGGAGAATGCTACGAACGGAACGTAGATGAATCAGATCAGGGCAGGTATTGATCTCAACAATAAAAATTCCATTGTTGCTGCTTTCCCGAAAAAAAGTCGAAGAATCGAAATTCATTTCGATGGAAACTCTTCGTGGGCTTCTTCTGTTTGAAAAGTCGACCGGAATGATAATTAATCATAATTTATGAGAGTGTCTGCGAGTGTCGGGCATCGTTTTCAATAGGAAATTCCTCAATAAATTTCATCTTGTGCTGCACATTCGACGGATCCCACGTAGGAAATAATTGACGACTGATCGATAGCGGCTGAACGATATTTCACTCGCCGCTACCGCAAGGTTCTCTCACTCGCCCGCAGACAACATCTAGTCAACCGATGTTTAGTCTCGGCATGTTTCGACATAAAATGAAATATTTGGGATCTTAGTCAAACATAATTTTCCACTTCAGCGGCAATCGTGAAATATTTTTTGTTTGAAAATAAATGGAGGAAAGTCTGATTTATTACGGCGGACATATTTTGTCGTACGGGCCGCAATTATTCCCAATCGCTTTTGATCGATGTAGAGGAGCGAATTCAGGAATCCCCGAGGGAGTGAGATCGAAAAGGTCCAGTGAGAGATCAGCGCCATGTGAAATTGCGGAAGAGCTTCACGTTTTAACAAGATGGAACAAGATTTTTAGTCATGTTGAATTATTTCTGGCGTTTCGTATAGCCTTGGAAAAACTTCAACACTCTTCCGTAAATCTATTGTCGTTTCGCTTGAAGTTAAAGCTCGACACAAGTTCTAAGAAATCTCTGAGATTTTCCCAGAACCTTCGTTGACGCAACTCTGAATCTTGCAAAGCTTCTTAGGCAAGATTGAGGCAAATTCTATCGCTTTTCCTCAGATTTCCTCTGCAATCTCGTAAGCTCCAAGCACTCGAGATTAAAGCGAGAAAAATGAACTCCGACAACATGCAAGTCTGCACTTCTTCGCTTTGCTTTCGCAAAACACTCGAGCTTCACAGGGAGGAAAGAATTCTTGAGCTGTTCCCACACACAAGCCAGCGAATGTCATAAGGAGCAGAGAGTGCGAGAGCGAGCGAAGGGCCAGATGAAGTCACAGAGAATGAAAATATGTATTAATCTTATGCGTTTCCAAGAAGCCTAAGGAATTTTCATTAAGAACCGGCAAAAGACACAGAAATTCTTTCAATCTTCGCCTTTTATTTCATTTACTCCTCTCGACGGTGTTCTCGACGTCGGGGGAAGCAAAAGAGAGACTGGAGAACCGGTGGGAAGACGGAATGCTGGAGAACGAAATATTGTGAAGGAATCAGTGCCTTTTAATTGTCTCCGGTGGTTCGATGATGTGCGTCGATCCTTCGGGCCCAATAGAAGAGCTCGAAAAGGGAAATGGTCAAGCGATCAACCTAACGGTGCTTGTGCCAATTGTCTCGGAGCGAGACGAAACTGCCAAACGCCACCCTCACAGCAAGAATACGTTTTTGACACCGAATTCAACACTGACTCATTCATTATTCGATCGTTCGTTCCTTCTCTTCTCCTTATAAAAGTTTATAATTTTTTTCGTGTTTTTCGGTACGACATGAAACGACTTTTGGGTGAGAAGAAGCAGAGAATATTATTCAGAGACTTGTAGATGGGATTTCTCTTCTTTTTCCTGTATGCTCCATCAATAAATCAATAAAAGAAGAAGTAGAAACACCGGCGATAGACGAAAAAGGGGGCAATTGCTCTGGATGGACGGACAGAATCTTTCTGGTTTCTTGCATCGAAGGTATTTTTCGTGATTGTTTATCTGATCGCCGAGATCTCGCCTTGTTTCGTGTTTTATTTCATCTTGCTAACGCAGCAACTTCTCATCTTCGGCTTCGGTTGTTTATTAGGAGCAGCTCGACTAATAAAATATTTCACAATTCAATCATCGACTGTAATTGGTGGGCGCATAGGAGAATGAAGTTGAGATCTCTCGCTCACTCACGTCAAGGAATTTCTTTCGATTCGACGGGAAAGGAATGTTTGCTCGTTCGCCTCCGACAACACTGAAACGGAGAGCGAATCGAGAATAAAAAACATTACGTTATCGTTCGCAAAATCGCTTTTTGCATTTTTCTTGTTTATATTTCCCTTTCAGCTGAGCGGTGGAGGTGCGCTCTCTTCTCTAGATGGAAGAATCTCTAGGTTCCGTCTGTATTCGCAACAAGCCGACAAGTATCTTAAAGCCTTTTAGATTGGTGACTCAAACCGTGAAAATATCTTCATGTTCAATCTCTAAGGTTCGTTTGATCTCAACCAATTTTCCAGCTTTTCTTATAGATCTGCTATCAAAGACCTTTCTAGCGTTTTCCTATGAGAACGATTTCCATTCATCATCGATTCACTCGCTTGTGTTCCTCCCAAAGGTACAAAAATAAATTATTTTGTAAAGTTTTCGATACCTTGCAAGCGAAAGTAATTACGAAACTAATCTCCGCCAAATTGATTAATTGTCCATTTCATTCGCTAAAATTTTTAACTCGTCGACTTTGAGCTTCCTCTGGCTCTCGCTTGTTCAAATTTCACAGGTTTAAGATCAACAGATTCAAGCTTTTATTAAGAGAGAAAAGGCAGCGGAAGAAGAATTCCATATTTGTTTGGGTCGAAAACGAAAACTGCACGCCGAAGCAGGCAGTGGAGAAAGAGCTTGCCGCTATTTCATTGTTTTTCGGTTAGGGTTGAGGTCTCCGGAAAGAGTCGAATGTCGCAGTGGAAAGGATTCGATGCTCCGAGCACTACTGAGTCAACTCCCTTCCGAGTAACTTGCCACGCAACTACAGTTCGACCGACAATCCAATCGCCAACCCTCCCAAGTCTTAAGAGCCTCCGCGATCTACAAAAATGTCAACTCTGCTAAAGAATCGTTGTTTCTTCTCGCTTGCCACGGCAAATGCTCCAACTACTTTTGAACATTTTTTTTGGGATCTAAAGTGGATTAAACCAGAATCCGTGCCACATTTTTATCTGCGCCTTCATAATTTATATTTTTCGGGCTTCCTGGTTCTCTCTCTCTTAGCGAGTCGTAAAACGTTTCTTTGTTGGGATTGCCATGGTGGTCCGCCGTCGTTTATTGCATCCTTTTGCTTCGTTTCGTCTACAAATCTTCTAATTGAGCGCTTACTCCAGGCTTACCGCATCTGATTCGTGCCCGCCGAGCTCTTCGCTTTTACAATGTTGCAGATGTTACTTTTCCGATGAGAAATCTTTCCTGCACCCAACGAAAGCAAAGAATCTCCACGCCGCACTAAAAGCAGAGTCTTAAATAATGTTTACATCATTCTTCACATTTTTCACGTTCATCATGCTCTCTTTTGCGGGGGAAATTATTTAATCCACATGCACCCACCGTGTAAACACCTGAACATCGAAGTTTTATTTATAGAAAACCGAATGATGAGTGTTTTGTATCTTCGTCAATGAACTTCTCCGATCACGAGCATCATGCCCGACAGAAAGTCGCACTAATTGAGTCGTCACTTGAACAGATTTGAGATTTCAAGTGGCGCAATCCGATGGAGCTTAGTCGCTGTTCTCCATCCACTCGACGTCGATTCAAATAAATCTCTTTTTAGCAATCTGAAGTTCAAATGGAATCCTAATTTACGCGCAAGAATAATAAGATTAATTGCCTCCACGTCCTGGACGGATGGATCTTGTCGGCTAAAGTGAAAGCGGAGGAAGGAAATTTATTCGTGACGGAACTCATGAATTTTCCGCCGAAAAGTTTTGCAAAGGAAACAAAGAAAATCTTTCAATCGAATCGATTTTTCATTCAGCCTAAAATAAAAGTGGAAATTCGATTTGAAATCCCATCAGGTCTTGTGCGAATTTTCTTCTCTCTTCAATGAAAGAAATCGCGGTTTCGCATTTTGCAATTGAAAGAAACTAAAAATAAAACAAGCCGAAGCTTTCCATTTCGATTTTCATTTCCTTCTGAACGGCGGAAAACTTAAAAATAGCGAGCAATCTCAATTTTCTACTTCTTTACCTTCTTGCCACTCATTTCGGCGACTTCATCGCACGACAACGTGCGACGAGAACGAAGGGAAAATAGTGTGAAAATTCCCATCGTGGAAACGATTTTTTTCTTTTGAATTTTCATTCATAACTCGCTGGCTCGCCTCGACGGCTTTAATTAATTTATGTTTTATTTTGAAAAGCATTTCACTTCACTCGGCAACTGATGTCAGCAGAAGCATTAAAGTTCTCAAACGAAATTATTAACCTCTTTGTTGTTGCTTCGTGAGAAAGAAAAGCATCAACAGAATTCTATGACTGAGGATCAGACGAGAAAAGGGGTCAACGTGACGTTTTTCCAAGCGATGGGATTAGATGTAATATTTCAAAAAGATATTTTTACTTTCCTCTCTTTTATGATTGAAATTGATAACTCACTCAATTTCTAAGGAACTTGCCTTTCTTGACTTCTAACGAAGGTTTTGTATGCAAATGCTGTATCGTTGCGAAGATTACAATCGCTCATTTGATGAGCCAGCGGCTCAGGAATGTTTCATTAGAATCGACTTTGCAAATAAATCACGTACGACGCAGAAATGATTTACTACCAAGTGTTCGTCTGACGCTGCGAGTATCTCCTTCACACATTAACCTAAAGTTTAAGTCTTAACTTTCAATTCCAAAGCTTTACGATATTTCGAAAAAGCTCGCTAAGCGACATCTGCAAAAAGCTTCGACTTGAAACTAACTGAAGACTCGAACCTTGAAAGCTTTCGATTCGAAATGTTCTCTGCAGTTGCACAGACGCAGTTGAACAGAATCATATTAAAGTCCTTGCATTGAACAAGCAAATCAATGACAGAGTTGAGAAAGAAAATCGATCGGCTCATCACAGTTCCAAATACATATAAATTGAACTGTCTTGACGGGCAAGAGCTGAGACAACGGTTGGGTTCTATGGGCCGGATACTTCAGTAAGGAGAACTGGGATAAATTTTGTTCTGTCTTAATGGAAACGAAGTCAAATTAAAATGCATTTTTCGTTGGGTGCATCGAGGTTTGAAAGTGCAAAGGAAGCTACATATTGGAACGCGTGGTTTCCAACTAGCGATTTTCTTAAAAGATAATTTGTGTTTCCTTTCAGAAACTAATAAAATGAAGCTGAAATTGTTCCTGCTTGGTTTTTTAAAGACTTTTCGGGTACTGGGCGGGGGATTTTCAACTTTTTCAGGTACGATTCTTAGAATAATTTGTAAACGATTAAACTCTCGCGACTCGCGTTTTGTGGAAACTTCTTGGTGGAAAATTTAAATTAAACTGTGATTTAGTGAGAAGCAATGTCTAAGTATCCGGCCAAAGATGTTGAGATGGCTCGACACTTGTAGAGAACCACGAATGCACCTGGATCTGAATCTCGATGAAAAACTACAGAAAGTAAAGCTCAGTTTTGTTTGCAATTTCATTTTATTGAACTTCAAAAGTTGTGTTTCAATTACACGTGTTGATAATGTAGACAATCAGCAGTTTTATCAGAGTAAAGTGTGTAGGCAGTGCTAACTAAGCACAGTAATCAAAGGCTTCGGGTTTGAGTCTCAAGCGAGTCTCAACCCTTTCGTTAATTTTTTATTTCATTGTGGAAAAACATGAAAAAGTATCAAACATCGTCAGGGAATGCACTTAAGTTTTGTTTTCTAATTCCTTCCAGCGTGATCGCCGATCACAACATGTCATCTCTCTTTCTCTCTCTCTTAAGTTTGTTTCGAGAAAATTATTCAACTAATTGTGACATCGTTAATTTACAAGGAATAATTGAATTTTCATGTTGCTGTTAAGCTTTTAAATCTTTGGCATGTGTCTAAATGTAAGAGAAGAGTTCTTCTTTCAGTTATCGTCGTCTTCGTATTCAGCTGTCGATGCAACAGGTTGCAGCACAAATGGATCAGCGAGCTCATAGTCTGGAATATATTTCGGATATGTTAATTCAAGTCGTCATTGATATATGCAAAGGGCAAAAGCGAATTATCATCGTTGTTAAAAGCAAATACTTACGAGTGAAATTAAAATGTTATGAAAATAATGCAAACGAAAATATTAATCGGCAAACCACACTTAGAATGTTAATGAACGAAAAATTATTCACGAATTAATAAAAACGAAATCAAAGCAAAGATGGGGTGAAGATGGTCGCAGCGAGTGCATCGCATGATGAGACTCAGTGTCGAGCGTAAATGTGTGTTAATGTCAGCAAGTCTTGTAACAGATGTCTTCTTATGGCTTCGCTTCTCAGAAATCATAAACTCACATTATCCATAATGTGTTTTAGAAAACGTTTGAGGGAATGGAATTTCTCATAGCGTGCGTCGTCGTTCTTGTGACGAGTTTCTGATCGGTTTTGTTATGACAATCGTTAAACTTATGATGCCAAATGTTGAATTCATATTGAAATACTCAGATGGCAAAGCTTTTCATTTTGTTCTCGGGACAATCGTAAATTACACAACATTTAAAAGATTTGCATTACCAATCTTACGAAGCGAAAAATCTATAGAGTTTGAATCTCATTTACATTCTTTTTGAACTTGAGCTTTTCATTGGGCTCGAGAGTTTTCTACAGTTCAAGTTCTACTTTTGCTGTTGCATAATTTAAGAAAGTTTCATCCAATTTACACTGGCTAACTCTCAATCCGAATCTTACCTCGAGCAAACCTAACCATGTGATAACCTAAACTTTTCTTGTCTTCAATCGAATTCTCTATTGCTAACTACAGAAAACTCTTTGGAAATGTTTTGATTCGATTTTGATTTCTGCTTTATTCTTTTTTTACAAAAAATTAGTTCTCATTACATGTTTTTGTGAGTTTGATTGGTAAATTTAGATGGTTCGAAAGATTTTCCTCCTCATTTTCGTCAGCAGTTCTAAGTTTTCATAACAAAAGTGTTTAAAACAAAATTTCTCTTTGAACAAATTCACTTTCTGGTTATTAAAAATCAAACTAAATTTTAGTAACGGAATTATTTTCTTCATTTCATCAGTTTTCACTTTAAAAGTCTTGTGCTTCTGAAACTTCTTCGCTTAGGAGAATAGACGAATTGTTACAAAAAATATTTACATACATTCTTTCCTCTAAAGTTGTTGATACAAATTTAGTTTTTTCCAACAAGTTCGGGCACGTAAATTTTGATATTCCATCTGAGGATCTATTTTTTTTTCAAACTTGAAATAAGCAACGACATTGTAAAGTGACCAAATTCTGGTAGAACCCTAACAACTTTTTAAAAGCTCTTGAGCTTTCGTTCGAAGCTTTCTGCTCTACACATTATCATACACATCAGCCCAATATGTCCTGCTCACTCTCCAGGAACTTAGTGATTTACAAAATAAAACTTAATCGCTACGATTTGGCAATATTTACAAACTTTCTTCGTCTCCATCTTCTCTTTAATCTCAAACTTTTGGTTATTGCGTTTCAACTTTCACGTTTCTGTTGGTGTCATAAACGATTTTTCAATTGTAATATTTGTACCGATTTTAAGTGTTATCAAATTATGTGTCAAGGGATGTTTTTGGGTAAAAACTATAAATGAACGAAAAAAGAGAATGAAACCTTATACCAAAAATATAGTAGATAAGAAATATAAATTTTTCAACAAAAGATTTTTCATTGCGATTGGAGAAAGTTGATCGAGACGGGACGTGAGAGTTTCGAACCGAAATCTTCACGGAAGATTTTGTCGATTGTCTCCGCCCGCTCTCGATGAACTCCTTTCGTCAAAGTGTATGTGATTTTTTGGCGAAAGAATGAAAGAAATTTTAATGAGATAATTCATATTTGCTTTAGCAGTCGAACGCTTTTATTGCTGAAGAAAGTTAGGCTCTCTAGGAAGTTTACCTATTAATTTACATATGACCTGCTTTCCGCTGACTCGAGTTTGGAGAACTTCTCGTTAAATAAAGCACCTTGAAGCTGTTGTGGATTATGCAAAGTCGAGATGTTCTATTGTGGGTGACACGTTCGTCCTCCACCTCTCAAAACAACTTTCGAACTCCACCCACAACTTGTTAAGTTTACGTTCGTTTATTGAAGCTTTCAAATAATTCACTCGCGAGAGTGAAGCTCGAGGCAAAACTGGAATGTTTCAAACATAAAAATGATTTCTACTCGTGCACACTTCTATGCGCGTGCAGCCGCAAGAGAAGAGCAAGGAAACTGTTCACGACTCATTAAGATTTTTTTCGTGTCAAATCAAAGTCTCGCGAAAAAAAGAAATTCAATCTCTTATGAAAGTCTCACGAGCCATAAATAACTGTCTGCTTGTCGTCGTCTCTAATTTTATAATTATCAACAAATTTGTACTGAGAATCTATGCGCTACGCTCTCCTATTGCACATAAAAGTTATTTTTGAAGACGGTCGCGGTTGCGGATTTTTAATTACATAAAAAGATTTGGTGCATTAAACTTTTTGGATTTTTGCTTATGAGTCTCGTGATAACGATGAGATGTGTCTTAATGAGAAGTATGCTTAATGAGTCGCAGTCTTGTCAGACAACCGACAGTTTGAGCCTAAGTTTCTTTAGCAATAAAAGCTTCCCAAATATTGTGGACATTCTTGTTGTTTATTGTACGTACTCGCTGTTATATTTGGTGTCTTGTCCTCGCAAATCTTGCCGCTGAAGCCTTCGGGGCAGCTGAAAGAAATTAACAAACGATCGTTAATCAAGCATTGGCGATCACATTTAGATTTCTCAACAGTTTCGCATCGATATCAAGTGGTGGGAGTTGGATATTGCTGATTTATTTCCTCACCGTCTACGCTTGGAAACAGCGAGGGGGAACGTCTCGAGCGACGTAATGACGTCAATTTGAGTTCGATAAAGTTCTTCTTGAACAAAAAAACCAACGAAATCATTGGAAAATTTTCCAATCGCGAGCAAGATTTATCAAAAGCCCCAGAAGTGAAAATTGTTTACTGAAACATTTTCCAACAGCCGAATTGATTAAAGAAGAAACACGCTGCACAGGTTAATCAATTATCCGTAAATAAACAAAGAAAAGTAGAAAATCTTCCACTCTAAAGTCATAATTAATATTGAAGAAAAATGTTTGGGATTTAAAAGAAAAACTCGGCAAGACTCGACCGACACTCGGAACGAGCCCTCAGCGCTTAATTTATCGACATGTTGTGTCAAAGACTAAATAAAGCTGTCGGCGTCAGGCTCCCGTTTACTCGCAGGTATTCCTGGCACTCGCGCCCCCGAAAGATAAAAGGCGATGACTCATGCTGCTCGAGTCAGGCTACAAAGTAACGCACAGCGGGTAAATTCGAATTTGAACTTTGATTTTAATAAAAGATCTTGCTATGTTTACACAACTGAGAAGATTGAAAATGCCGAGTTCGATAAAAGAAGAAACGGAATCGCGGCGGTGTACGAAAAACAGATGAGCGAGTCTTTGCCCAACCGTGGAGCAGCAAACGGGGATCAGTCGATTGTTGTCAGCAAATTGCCAATATCCTTTCCAAAGCGCCGATCGGCAGCGAGCAGTAACCTTGGCGTGCTTCCATCGAGGCGAGTGAGAAAATCTCCCCGCAAGTCTGTCAACTCATCGAGTGTGGCTCGAGGACGGCGATTTTCGTTTCTCCTCTCGAAAAAGAAGCACACGCGGCATCAGATCAGTGAATCATCGTGAAAAGTGCACACACTGGCGAGGTAAACTTCTTTTCATGTTCGCATATAATTTTTTTCATCTTCTCAGCGTTTTTCTTTCTTTTTTTTTTGTTAAATGTTTAAAAATAAATAAAACCGCCAGACTAAACAAAAAAAGAGAACGCGAAGAAAAGATTTTCATGGAGGATTTTCTCGACTTGCAACGCCGATCGAGTCGAAAGTGTTTGTTGGCATTTAAAGGATTTAAAAACATTCGATCGGCGGCGCGAGTTGATTGCAAGCTTTCCGAGAAATATTTTCTTCTGGCTTTCCGGGGAAATTCGTCGATGAAAACAAGATTAAGAAATTTCTTCCGAATATTTTCCCGGAAACTATGCGCAGGTGATAAATAGTCGACGAGATTTTTCGACACACTTTCATTTGGCGATTGAACTCTTCCTGACTAAGGTGATCACGGTTTTCCATTAAGTCGTGTGTCGTAAAACGCGCCACGCGAGTAAGAAAAATCTCTGTCTCGACGACACTGTCTCGGTCGCGAGATAATCAGGTGGATTTATTTTCATTTTGCCGAGAATTTTCCATGCCGCGTTTTTTCGCGTAAGCTGCCAAGTATTCATGAGTAGTGTTTATCAATGTAGAAGCTCTCGAAGCTTCTACGAAGACTTGAAGTTGAGCAAGAAGTGGAAAGCAACACGCAAAGTCACTTACTCGTGAGAGAGTCTCCACGTCTATAAATCACTTAGGGAGAGCAACTAAAAAGCAAACCATTAAAATCTAATTTTGACGACAGCGAACTTTGATGAATCGTCAAGTTTATCTCTACGGCCGATTGTAATTAAGATGGAGGAATCTTTTTTCGCTGAAGGTACGACGCGTCTCGATGATCACTTTGCCTCTTTTTCCTAAGCTAAACATTCAGCCGCTTGGCCTAAAGGTAAACTCACAGCTAAAAATAGCGTGCGCTCCACACAAAAAGCGACGCCACGTGCGAGTGTGTGTGAGTGTTTATGAAAAATTTATTATTTTTCACGTTATTTATGCTTCATCTCAATATCCACATCACTCATCGATGGGCGAAGGCAACAAACTTGTTCGGGATTGGAAAGGGCGATTTTGAAGGTGAAACTGGAGAAAATCTTTCTGATGTGATAGCGTCGTTTGTACTCACTCGCATGACGGCTCCTTGATGGATTCAATGTACCAGCACTTGCCACCGTTAAGACAGAACTGCTCTCCGTTCATCGGACACTCCTTCATGCCTTCGTTCAATGGTTTTACTGAAATGGATTTCGTTAAAATTCAGTCACATAGGCTTTGAAAGCTTTTGGCTTACTCGTTCGTTCGGTGGTTGGACTGTGCTTCGATAACACGTCGAGCCATGTGAAGTTGGAAACTGGCCGCTTCAACGTCAGCTTGTTTTTCGCTCTACATTCATATTGTCCGCTGTCCTTCCACACAGCAGATTTAATTATGAGATCAGATCTTCGTCTGGAAAAGAAATTAATATCGTCAGCAATGTTCTCCCGAAAATCATTTTCAACTCAGCACTCACCGCAAATGAACGAAAATATATTTTGTTCTATTCCTATTTATCGACTTTCCATCCTTGAACCACGTCACCTTTGGTGCCGGCTCTCCATCCACTTTACACACGATCCTCACACGCTTGCCCTCTTTAACAGTCAAATTGGGCGACATTGATTCTATTGAAGCACGTTTACCTGCAAAGAGAGAGAAAAGATGGAGATCAATTAGCGTCGTGCGTGATAGATTCACTGTGAAGTGAGGTGAATGGAATCAGAAAATAAACAACGCGAGAGAAGAAACCGCAACTTTTCATCACCAGAATTCTACAAACCGAGCCGCAAAATGTTCGACCGCAAGTCTCTAAATTGTCATATGACGAACGAGCGGCGGTGAGAGGCAAATCGCAGATCGAGTAACGCGGGAAATCACAAAATGTTTGCTTAGAAAACCTTCACGTTTGTTTAGATTAGCCCCAGTCGCAGGTTGAACGCTCTCAATGTCCTTCGGCAGCGGAGAGAATGTAAACTGTAAGATTTTCTTCGTTTTTCTCCGATGGAAAATAAAACTTGTTGCTAATCAACGCTCATCATTGATCTCGTTGATGATCAAAAAAGAAAACTAACTTGCTGAGAAAATTGGGCGAGAAGAAAAATCTTGTTTCTAGCATTTCCCGAAGAGATGAATCGCTTTCGTGCGCGATAAAAAAATAAGATGAAAGACGTTTCGAGCTCCACTCAAGCTCGACGAGAGTTGAATGAAAGGCGAGCACCAGTTCGCGATTGTCTGAAGGCGCTACGCTGACTTATGTATATGACAAATATAATCGCCCTCCACTACTTTCTAGGATGATTCATCGCCAGTAGTTTCTCCTCACTCGCCGCCGTGCTTTTTGTGAATGAGATTTGCTTTTCTTGTTGTTCACGTCGCCTTCGGACTTTATGTAACTTGCGACACGACAGCCGAACTCTCTTCAAAGAAAACTCACTGGGAATATAAATATTTTGCCTCGTTGCAATCGAAAACAACTTTTCACGAAGAGTCGTGCATTTGCGTGCCGAGTGGCTTCAATGAAACTAAATGATTCGCGAATGATTCACGACAGATGCGGAATCGCTTTTCCGAGAATTAATCTAATTAACTTCGTAAGATCAAAGCGAGAGTCCGCCTCTGGCCCAACTCTTGCCGGTAGGTTCACTCTGCCATCATCAACTTTGTTGCGCGATACTTTTAACGACTCCTTGATCCATTTTCATCCACTCCTCTCTTAAAAATTATCATATATCAACCCGTTTAATGCCGAAGACTACTAAGTTGAAAAGCGAGAGAGCAAAGTCTGGCATGCCTCAACACGAAAAATAACATCGTTTACTATCAACACGTTGAGTTTCTACGTTTCGGCTGTATCGGACGTCTCTTATTTATTTAGGCGAATATAGGTCAGCGCTGTTGAAATTTATCGCCTTTCTTCACGGGGTGATCGCGACTCTTCACGCAGCTTTCCCTCCCCCAAAGATCTCTTTTTTTTTGGCATTAAACACGCGAGTGTGCTGATGGACCAGATTTTCATCTCGCTAATAAAATGATTTTTAGCCGATTGAAAAAGATTTCGTGTAAACTAGACAAGCGAATTAGCAAGCGATAAATCGTCAAACGACTGCGATAAAACGGAGCTGCCGCCAGAACTTTGCCGAGCCGTCTAACGAAGCGTTTCTAACTGTAAATGCGTTTACACATTTTTGCGCAAGAAGGGGACACACACAAGAAAGGGAAAACGGAATTTCAAAAGGGCCAACAATGAATGTTTAATAACCCAAAATATTTCGCTCGGAGAGTTTTGCGTTTTGCGCCAAAGTCAAACCGCGAAAAGAATACAATCGATCGCTTTTTGAATTTTAAAGAGACATCGCACAACAACGAGAAATGTGTGCACCGTCATCAGAAGACTGAAACAATCAAAAATATATATCACAGAATAAAGTTACCGTGACGGTTCGAATTAGTTTGATTGAAATCGGAAGACAACACCACGATCAATTTGGTCAAAACGTTTCTCTGACTTCACTACTGACAGTATTTGGTTCAAAGTCTCAGATAGTCCAAGAGCAACAAGTTCAAATGTTTGCTTTCTTCTCACAAGACTTTCCTCGATCACCAAGCTTCTGCTGTTGCAAAAGAATTTCTCTGGAATCCGATCACGGCTCCGAACGCTCACTGTAGCCTTTTCAAGAACAACCTCGAGTAAGAGGGAAACAGTATAAACAGAAATGGATAAAACGGGGCAGAAGAAATGATTGTTTTTAAATATAAAAATACAAATCGTGAAAATTTAAAAACAACAGTTTACCGATTGGGATAAAATGCACCATAACTACATATTTGGCATAGAAGCCCTTCTGTGTAAACTCTCGGGACTCTTTTCTTCTTTCTCTCCGCTTCGATGCGCCCCCATCGCCTTTACTCGACTCGCGCACCGCCAAAACCAACCAAATTCATCAAGTTTCGTTTAACATAAAAGAGAATCACAATGCATACACACATTTTTCGGCAGTGGTTTTGGATGTATGATGATAACCGACAGCGATCGATCGATCTCCGCGCACCGAAAAACTCTCGACAATCGAAACAAATTCATTATTTTTTCCTGAAAAGGCAAGTTTCGTCTCCAAAAATCGATCAATTCCAATCTGGGTAAAGTTGCGAGCTTCGCCGGTTTCATGGGAAAATTATGCGGAGCGTCCGATAAAAGCTCGCTTGGAGATGATCGGTGGCCAAGTTGAACAACAAGAAGCTAAAGTTGGCAAGCTGTCTCGCCTTTAATCAGATTGCATGAGCAATGGCTTCGCGAAAAGATAAAACGGCGATGAGAGAAAATTAAATAAAATCAGGCGAGCGTGCAAAGGCACAAAAACAAAATCAATGACTAATAACTTCTCGCGAAAAAGTCGCCCGCCGCCTAGTTTTCCTTATTTTCTTTCGCTGCAGTATGATGCCAACAAGGCGAATGAGACACGATCGGCTCATGGTGAAGTGTAAATAACGTCGATTTATCGCTAGCAGCAGGTCCGCTGCATCTTCGATATTTATCGCGAGCACTTTGGCTTCATTCGCCGACGCGCAGCCTTGGATAATTACGAATAGTTCAAAGATCATGCGAGTGACATCATTGAGGTTTTCATCTCATTGTCTATTTGAAGCGAACTACAAATCGAGACGAGGTTGATTTCAGAGGTTGAGCAGCGATCGAGTAGTCCTCTGATGCTGTTTTCGTTAAATTAAGAGCGCCGTCAATTTTCTTTGTGAGAAGTGTGAAATTCACTCGGGAAAATTGATGCGGCACTCGACTCTCGCCTCAACACTTGGCTTGGAGGTGGCATTGTGAACGCCAGACGCTGAGAATTCTTTCCGTGCTCGTCTGAATCATGCGTGTCAGGCGTCTGATTTGAAATTCAACGCTTGATTCCGCTCATAACACGGCATACATAAAGTAACTTTCAGGTAACGCGTTTACTTGAAGGGGTTTTCTCTAACCATTCACACGAATTGGATAAAGTTCGAAACGAAGACCACTCTGGGAATTTTTCATTCAGCCGAAAAGTCCCTAAAAAAGATTGGAACATAAAAATGCAAATTCCAATAAGAATTTCTCACAAGAATTTTCATGATCTTCGCATGATTAGAGTGATCGCAAGTGATCGCACATGGAAAGAATTTCAATGAAATGAATGCTTAATTGCAGTTGTCTGTTAAAAGAATTAACGTCGTTAAGAATTCGACGAATTCAATTTTTGCTTGCTCGAGAATCTTTCAGCAATGAAACCGTTCAAGCTGAATCAATGGTATGACAAAATGTAAAGTCGTGCAAAGTCCTAGGATATCAGAACGATCGTTGAAATCTCACTCGTTGCTAATGTGTTGAGAGCGAAACGATGACAATGATGAACAGGAATCAACAGAAAATTGAAAACGTTGATGCGTATCCTCCCCCGCTTGGGGCTCGAAGCGACAATTAACCTCGCCACCGCAAGCAGAATGCGCGTCTGGCAAAAGACCTTCTTTCGTTGAAAGTGGGAAGAAGTAGAAAAGTGAACTTTTCCGCTTCTTTGCACATCGCGAAGAATAACAACATAGAGTGGGAAAGTTCTCAAGTCTCAGATCTTTACAGTCACTTAGACAATTGAGTCAAGTTGTTAAAAAGTGACGCGAACAGCACGTAGCAACAATGAACAACGAAAACTTGAGGAGAAAACGACGCAGAAGTAATTATTCTTTGAGTAAAAACAACTCGCTGGTGTTTTCCTTTCACGTTTTATTTTTTAAGAAAACTATTAGGCTGACGATTCGATGCTTCAGTAACTCCCGAACTCCTTCAACTACAGTGAAAATCTAGTGACCAGACCTCTGAACGATCCCCGAAGGTTTGAGCTCAATTATTCAACATTAAAATCAACGTCTTTCTGCTCGGGGTTGATCGCACATAAGCAAGAAGGGCTGCTGGTGCCCAACTTAATTAGATTAAACAAATTTATCATACTCTGAGTGAGAAAGCCGACGAGCGTTAAGTCTCGAGTGGCTCGAGAGTCTTAAGAAAGGGAAATTTATTCGAAACAATTATTTCTTGTCCACTTTTCTACGCACTTGGTCGTTGAGTTTCTGATTGAGTAATTTCTTCCATTTGTTCCGTGTCCGGTAACAAGGAAGAAGAATTTTATGCAATTTTTCATCACTCGAATCCGCTTGAATAAATTTTTTGGAATAAAATCTGATCGCTCAACTGTTGCAACATTTTACCTTCGCCCCATGAAAGTCATTCGCTTCGTTTTTTTTGGCAAATTGTAGTCTCATCATAGTTTCCAACCGATTTTCGTATTTTCGTTGCTCATGATTATCTTGTGTGAAATAATCTCCGGACGTATTCCGACCATTCAATTTGGAAAGAATAAAATTCACACAGCAAGTTTTGCTAGTGGATGAGCTTGGGAATCGTACTGCAGTACTGTGACGGTAATTGAGTATATAAAGTAGTTTGTTATTTCGCGAAGTTACGTTTAAGTAAAGTGATGAGTCCCACGAACATTTCTGCTCTAGATTGCTGACTTGACCGTTGGGGTCTGACGTTGGATGACCATCAGAAGTCCTCGAGCCCGTTAGAACCATCCAAGCAAGATTTCCCTCTTCGAAAAGTCGTCTAACTCGCATAATGAATGTGGTTCACCAACGACGACGCGACAAATTAAAATAAATCGGTTTTCGTAAATCAATTAAAAAGCTATACATTTATGCGTTTTGGGTTGGAGGGAGCGAGAAAGACCAAAAAAAGGAGAGAAACTATTCGATTTGCATTCTCGGCTTCGTTAGCCGAGATTGACTTCAATCTCTGTGTGGCGGCGGTCGGGGTTGCTTTTGGACATTTCTAGATTTAAATAAATGAATTTTAAATTTGTATATTTTGGGATATTTAATGAAGCCGCGATGTTTGAAGTGAGAGAGATAGAGAGCGAGTTCGCCCGTATGAAAATTTATTCATGACTCTGTTTGCCTTTCTCTTGAGCTCAAAATGCAACTGCAACTGTCGGTTGAAACAACGCAAAAGGGAGGCGAAAACAAATCTCTGTTCAATACGTTATTAAGTCATTAATTAGGAAGCTGAAAAAAGTCAAAATGGGACAATAAAAATTTATGATCTCTTGCGCAAGAGGGCTCGGACAGCAAACGGGCAAAAAGCAAATTGTGAATTGATCAATCAAATTAAAATTACAAAAATAACTGTTGACGAAAGATTCACGATGTGTGTGCGGCAGAAGCAACGGCAACGATCCAAAAGGAAAACCTCGTCAACATTTTATCATCGCGAACACATTTTTTCGTCGGCCGAAATCAGAAATGTTTAGTAGCTCGTCAAAAGCTTCTCGTTCTTCTTTGTGGAACATTAAATTTTGCAACAGTGATGCGAGCGCAGACCCGACGGGTGCTTAACGAAAATCTATTTTGCAGATGTCGACTGAGGTCCGACAATTGAATGTCGTCGTCGCTCTGATACACAAATCGAGTCTCATTTGTCAGCAGGCCAGTGGAGTGAATGAATTTGTGTCGAGCGCGAGAAGCCAAAATAAAAACAGCGAGCAGCCAGCTCTACAAGGTGACATACAAAGAAACACTGAAGAAACATGAAATTCCATTTGCGAGTTGGTGCATTAGAAACAAATACGAAACAAAAAAATATTTCTAATAGCTTTTCTTTTCTGCGCACTCGGCTTGCTGCGCTGATATACCGACAATGTACATTCTTTCGTACGTATATGCACTGGAATATAGCATGGCATTCCTCAAAGTGTGCCTTCGAACTGCGGTAGGAAGATTTTAGATACGAATTTAGAGAATTTCGTTCGAACCGAGTCGAAGCAAGAAGAAGAGGTAGAAATGCAATCAAATTTTGATACGTTGCTGGTCAGGCTAAATCATTTGTCATTGCTGACTAGTCTCTGTCACTAAAGGAAGAAGAACCTCAATTGATATTGTCGAGCATTCCAGCTAGTGAACCGACAGTTTTGCAAAAGATTCCCCTAAGTAACTAGGCGCATTATCTCGTTAATTCTTATAAACACGTTTAACCTTATATCCGGTTTGATTTTTGGCCAGGTTTTCTGTTCATTATTCTTCGGTCCCAGAGGTAAGCATGAGTCGTAAAACTAAAAACGCATCCTTTTCGGAATTATGCTTCTTCTCTCCTTTTCGGAAATGAACAGTTTTGTGTCCAACGAACATATTTTGTGTTATTTTTTCGGTTCTGTTTTTTGGGGAACGGCAGATGAAAACGTCGATTCGCTTTATTCAACGGGCTTCAAGCTGATTCTTACGTCAACGGAACGAAATTATTTTCAGTCTAACGAGGGACAAATTTATCGGGTTGTTGACACGATCGCGAGTGAACTCTTCTACTTGAATAATCCTTGTAACAGTTTTACGCGTTTTCTTAGAAAATCGACGAAAAAAGATGTTAATGCACTAAGTGCTTCGTGTGTGTGGCGCAAAATTTGAGACTTATCGAGAGCAGAGAAGTGAAGAAATGCAAGCCGAAAGGAAAACAGTCATATTTATGTCGTCGAACAACAACAGAATCGGAGAAACGGCACAGGCCGACGTGAAGTGTGAGTGAGGAGAACTCATCAAACGCGTTTGGCGCTCGGCGGGTTCATTAGAAAAATGCACCAACAACAGCATAAATACTACACTTTTTGTGTTGTCGAAAAGGAAAATAAAATAAAAGAGCTATAAAATTAATAATTTTGCCTGTTTCACTACAGTTACCACTCGTCGTCGGCATATGTGCGGTTTTATTCGAGATAAACAACGATTTCTTGCTGCTCGAACCTTTTTGTTTTGTTTTCGTTCTGCGCGCAAATTGAACTTTTTATTTCTTTTCGCCTTGCCAGTTCTTTCAAAGCTCTTTACACATAATTTTTCATTTGAGAAATGCAACAAACAACACAAATCAATAAATATATTGATGCGAGCTTTGGCCAGTGATGTCTCAGGTGTTGTGATAAACGATGTCATAAGGGAGAAAGTAATCAGTTTGTCAAAGTAGCCACATGAGATTCACAAGCATTGAGTCAACCCCAGATATTTCTACTTGTTGATAGAATTGTAACAAAATAATTTAAAACAATTCATAAGTGGCTTCTTATGTGAGAATATAAGAAATATCAAGAATAGAGTTTTCCGAAATCAGTAGTTTCGTTTGTGTTTCTCATTTTAATTGAATCAATTTAGCCTAGCACCACCAAGTGTCCTTGATAACTTCAAAACAGTAAAAAATTTGAGGCAAAGCATTGGACGTTACCAACGAACATGCCCACGAAAAAGAGTGAAGAAAACTTATTATTTATGTTGCATATTGGCGCGCACATTCAGCAGCTTGTTGTGTGTACACATTTTGCCAGTGTCCAGATTAAGTAAGGAAAACTATAGTAGCATAGTAGCTTTCTAGAAAAAACCCATTTTAGGGCAAAATATAAAGAAACCCATTCGAAGCCATGGCTTGATTCAAGTTTTTATTTTGTCTCGCTCGCACTCGAAGTTGTTTCGAGAGATATAAATGAAAATATTGTTTATGGCAACTTAGGTGCATGTGAGACAAGTGCGTAGACAATCCCCGATCGACGACAGCAAAATCGACAACGCTGCAAATTTCCCAAACGTGAGAAATCCGCTTGTTATTCAATCCGAGCGTGTATCGTGTCGTTTGAATCTCTACGCTTTATAACTGTTTCTACCCTGATGAACTTCATTAGTCAGCTGTTGAATGTTGTTGCATAATCATTCGTTTCTTCTCTCGCGCACTCGTTCTCGGCCCGTCAAGCCCTCATACAGAATTAGTGGAAATTAAGATTCATACTCACCATATTTCTCACTTACTCCTATCTCTACATCTTTAGCAGTACGACTGATTTTCTTAATTGGTTGTCCTAATATTGTAAAATTACCTAAACTTATTTGTTTGACAAATAAAAAATAAATCTTTCCCTGTTCTAGTTCATCACGCACAAAGCCACGATGTCGAAACTCTTCACGATAAATGTCACATTCACTGGAGTTTTTATATGCGAATTGTAGACGCACTTGTCGCGGTAGCGTGAAATTCGCTTGCTGTTTGTGTACTTTGAGAATCTCAACAGTTACTGAGAAGTTTGCCTGGCGATCGGGCGTCATTGACTTAATCTTTCCTTCAAATACTGTTGGTGCCTCAAAGGCGAGCGTTCGTGGATCTCGCGCTGAGCAGTAGCGTCGACGTCGCTGGCGGTTGTTGTTACGGTTCGTATTGATGTTGTTGTGATGCGACTGCGATGGCATTTGCAGGTATTGCTGATGATGAAGACGCGACTCTCTTCGATTTCGATTACTCGCCACCGATATGTTGGCCACGATCTCGTTCAACGTCTCGAACAGCTCTTCACTCGATGTAGTGTTTATCTTAGAGCTTAGTTTGTTGTTGTTATCTTGGTTATGCTGAGTAATTATGTTGCGGTTAATAAGATGCTTTAAATTATTTATGTTTAAGTTTGGATTTGCACTTAGTTTGAGATTCTCAGCGCGCTGATCGAGAAGTTGCTGTAGCAGCAGTTTTTGCTTCCGGTGGGCTTGAATTCTAGCGCGTTTCTCCTTCATCCGCAGTTGCCAAAGTCTCTGAAGCCTCTCATCTTGCTGATGATCGAATGGTCCTGGTTGCTGGTAATGTAATGGTGAGAACTTTTCATTGCGATTACTGCTGAGCGACGAGTTTCTTATAAGCGAAATGAAATGATTTTGTTGCTGCAGATGTTGGCGACGGTGTTCCACATTTAATGATGAGAAATCAGGCGGTGTTAGGTGCATAGCGGATGCACCTTGGCACCAAAAAACTAATAACGAACAAATTGCTAGCAACAGATACATGAAAATTTTGATTGGACTCCATTTGCGCCATGTGTGCGCATTCATTGCGTCTTTTTTATTGGTTATCGCCCCGTCCTAAAGGGGAGCGACATTCAAAAGGCCTCAGGTGCTTTAGTTTTGTCTGAATGATTGCACGATTACTGGCGATTTCTTTATCTTCAAGTCTAATACTTTGTTGCAAACTGTGTAAACTGTTTTCCTGATTCACTGTTTTATGCTTGCGGCATTTCTCGGGGGACCCGACGACACCAAATGCGATCTCGCAAATCGTTAAAGCACGGCCACTCTTTCGCAATCATCGACAGATGCAGTTGGGTGTTCATGGCTTTTAATTGAAACATTAGATGCCTTCGGTCTTCCTCCGTCGTCTCTCACTCTCTTCACCGGCTTGCCATGAGAGATTTCCTTACAGATTGTTTGTTGGACGTGTCGAAGTTGATGTTAAAATGTTAATAAACTCAATTTGCAATTGTAAATTAATTTAGCTCTTATTTCTTCTCACTGCTCTCAGTGTGTCTTTTAGATAATTCACTTTTGCACTTTCTTCTTTTGCAATTTTTTCTTCATTTTCTCGTCCACTTGAATTCTTTTTCTATTTGAGAAGGAAAGATCACACAAAAATTAATTAAATCTTTTTATTTTTTCTCATCGCGTTTCACTCTCGCAGTTCGTCGTCGGCGACAGCAACGTTACATAACTTTTTATGCGGGGATTATTGCATTTATAAATCTCGTCTTCGCGCGGGAGAGGAAGCATTAAAAATACAATGTCACTCGGACAATGCGACTCGAAGCCATAAATTGCACTCAAAATTGCGATTTTTATTAATTAAAAATTAATTCGGCTCGTCGTCGGTGACAACAGAATGAATTTTTCTTGCTTCGCCAGTCAAGCCGCCGAGACGTTTGAAAATGAGAAGGAGAATGTTTTATTTTGGCAGTGATTAAAGAAGCTGTTTATTGCTCCCTGGGCACCATAAAAACATCATCTATAATTTCTCTCGCCGTCGTAGACTTTGCCTGCTTGTCATGTCTCGCTGCCTGCTTTTCCCCCACGAGAAATGTGATGAAATTATTCAATTAATCAGACACGAAATTTCTCCGCGCAACTTCAAGTCTCGCGCGTCTACAAGGTGAAAAATCACTGACGTTTGAAGATCTCTTGTGCCATATTCACTTTTTTTACGATCATCGAGATCGTAAAGTGTGCGTACGATACAGTTCTCGTCTTTCTGGATCATTTTCACGGCTTTTTCCGTGGAAGCGAAGAGGAAAGCAGCGTGCTTGGGGTTCGTGAAAATTTATGAAAGTGAAATCACGCTGTGCGAGCACTAGAGCGACGTGAAGGAAAAGTGAAGCAACACACGGTGGAGGAAAGTTTTAGAATCTTGAAAGCGATCTGCTGCTGCTGCTTCTGCTGCCCAATAAAAGTTTTCTTTTCTCCTTCTCATTTTCATTTTATTATGCGAGAAAAAAGAAAAAGGTTAAACGCACATACACACGAACTTTTTATTCGCAGAATTCATTTTTCATCGTCGATCTCCTTCAATTTATGTTTAAACTTTCCACACTTTTCTTCTTTTCTCACTTTCTGTTCGGTCTTCGGAGCTGGGAGGAAAATCTTCTCTGTTTTCTTTCACGACTGATTTTTTCCACGAAAGTTGCACCGTCTTCTTTACGTTTCGTCAGACACTTTAATTATATCATTAGACAACTAGAGCTATATTACTCATTGTCGCGAACCAAAAATAATTTGATTTTTCCTTGTGTATTTATCATCATCTTCACATCGACGAGACACACAAATAGAAGCACCACACAACTTTTCTTATTTTTCCTGCTTGGCTTGCGCCTCTTCGAGGCTGAATTTTATTCAAATTTGCAAACTCCTCTTGCTGCTGCTTGCGAGAAAATTCAATATCTTATGTTTCAACTGTCCCGCGAGCGCGGCGTGAAAAACTAATCATTTACTCTTCAAACTGTGTTCTATATTTGCAATCTCTCTCTCGTCGTCTTCAAGTTAAAAGAAAAAAAACTCTTTTTCGTGTTCACAAACCCGCAAAAAAATCGTCGTCGAGCGATCCGAATTTCGGATAACTTTTTTTTCTTCCGCAATTTGTCAATTATTTAATTGACGCGTAATCGTACGAACAGGCTGCGAGAAAAATGTTCAATTAAAACTCTTCTCAATTAAAATCCGACCCGATTGTCCACTGACTATACTGCAATAGCCACTTAATTCGACTCTTAGTTCTCTCACTGTGCTTGCGATCACAGTGGAAGCAAAAAAAGAATGAAAATCAGCGATAGAACCCGGAGGAACGTCGTGTGTAAGCGATGAAATTACAAGTTGAACTGAGAACTCGGTGAGAAAATACAAGAAAGAAAAAATGAAAAATAGAAATTTTCTTTTCCCACAAATCGTCCGAAGCCGAACGCAGCGTATAGACGGTGAAAAATCACCCGAGAACCGAGCGATGGCTGCATGTGGTCGTACTTCACTTCTCGGCTTTTGCTTTTCGAGACCGATTCGTCGGCGGCGGAGCCTTCGCTGTGTTTGTGCAAGCAGCGACTCTCAAATCCGACAATTTCCTTACAGTAGCGACTAATGGTTTTTCGACTTCTTCTTTCTAGTCGCTGCTGTGGCTCGACGACGATATCTTGGTGGTGTGTGATGGCACTCAGTGTGTCTGTCGTTCTGCTTTGAGGATTTTTCATCATCACATGCATCATGAGAAGTTCTTCTCTCCGTAGCGCCCGCGAAAAACTAAACTGATCATCCCGAATCATCTTCTCGCTTTTTCGAGCAGAGCCAGGTGGAAAGAAGTATGCGTGCGCTCGGGGGAGATTTTCCAACTGTTCTACGCAACGTGCGGTGATCGTCTTTGCTCGTTGTTCGGGTCTGTTCATGTCAGGATATCTTTCATTTCCTCCTCTTCCATTCCTTCTTCCTTTGAAGCGCATTCACATCTTCCTCCCGAATAATTTATGTGCTGTTGCGTTCCTGACAAATTGCGGGACGACGACTAATTTGGTCTCATCACGTTCTGAACTCACACGTGCATTGAGCCAGCGTGGAAAGCCTAATTTCATATCCATTGCTTGCAGTGTGGTGACCTCAAAAGTAGCGACTCACTGGTTCAACGAGGTTTTTGCCAGCAATTCTCATGACGATTTCTCATCCACTCTTAGCTCATCGTTTTTGTGGCTTCTTGAGGGAGAAGACTACTGATTGTTGTGCTTGAAAAATTGTAGTTTTCGGAAGAGATTTCATATGAAAAATTGCTTAAAAAAGTTCATTAAAAATTACCATGTCCGGTAAACAGATCGGCCACTTGATCGAACTAGTTTTGATACTCGTGAACAAACCAAATAACGGGAGGATCGTAGAAGAAAAACTTCCAGAAGCGTTACAGCCAAACCAGCAATCTCATCGCCGCAATTAAAATTCACAAGACTTTTTTGTTTTCTTCTGTTTGACTCGTTTGTGACTCCCAAAGACTCTTGAGTGAGACTTCTTAACCGAAAGGCAAAATAATTAAATAACAAAAATAAAAGTTGATGGAAATGATCATGAGACCATAACGAAAGAAACGAGCAGCACATTCGGCTTTTGAAGGGTGATATCAAAATGGAAAACTCTCGTCGCTTGAAGGCAGCAGTAGCAGTGACTTTGTGTGTCGAAACCGAATCGACAACTTAGTTGCGATTGGGAACTGTCGTTTGATGATCGTGCGAATGCTGATGGATTGATTTTTATGATCCCTCAACGTGCTCGCTGCTCGGGCTGCTTTTAACCTTGAACGAGCAGAGTGATGGGCCCGTCACAACAACAAAGCGTTACACAATGACCATCAAATATTTTAATGATAGCCGACGATGACACAATGGGCAGAGCTTCGTTCTGTCAACGAATTGTCATTTGCGGGGGACCGGAGAGGGTCAGCATAAGTGAGAAACGCCATGTGTTCGGCAATACACTTTTTCGTCGTTTCCCATCGGCATGTGTGCAACCGTGAACGAAGAAGAAGACAAGAAGAAAACCACGAATATCGAAATCAATTAAATTTGTGATCCATCATGAGAACATGTGCATAAATTAACCGTGACATTAATGTCGATTGCGCCCCTATTGTTGTGTTGTTTCTGCTTCTGGCTTCACTCTCTCGCTCGTTTTCATTTCAGCAGTTTTTATTTTGTTTGCTGCTCGGATGGCTTAGAATGATTTCGTCAAGAATAGGGGCGTCTGCCCGAGTCCGTGCGTCTTCACAAATTTATGACAGGGGAATGTGTTGAAAGCCACGGCCGCTGCACTGACCGACACATTTGTCATTCCGCTAACGTTCACTCGATATCCAGGGTAGACATGATCAAGTATCAATTAAGCAGCCCATGACAGCTTTCAGCCGACGTCTCTGCTTGAACATGACATCGTTGTCCATCGCGAGTCACTGAAATTTGCATGCCACGAGCGGCATATCGCGATTGATCTCGCCTTGTTTCGCTGATAACGAACGAATTGGATTGGCTTCATATGCAGCTGGAATTTTCAATTAGTGACTGCGCAAGCTTCTAATCTCGTAACAGAGAGTTAGGGAAACGCCAAAAACTCACGTTGCGTGGGAAATTCACATTGTGGGTGGCTCACTGCCATTTCCCATGTGATCGCAATTAGCTCTTTTTCTTTGCTACGCCGTTCCCTAAGTTATTAGTTTTGATTACAAATCGAGAGCAGGCAAGAACAAGAAACACTCGCCCAATGTGTGAATTGAAAAATTAAAAGTTGTTAAGGCAACTTCAAGCATTGGCATTAAATGCTAATTTGTTCCAAATTACATGTCGATTTGATTTCTTGGCAAATCTGACGAACTAGCGGGGAAAGCCCGACTGCGATCGAAACTTTGAAATTACAACACGGCTACCGCCACTTGCGCTACCTCATTCTTCTTCACTTCTCTCGGAAATGATTCGAATTCCTAGGGAATAATTTATGCTTTCTACGTTCAAGCCGAAGTAGTTCCAAGAATATCGATATTGCCAGTGATAACGTCAACCCAGAATGCGACTCTTGATTGTGTCGTCTCACGATTACAGTCGAATGCGTCTCGTTACGCGTCCGGAGGCAAAACATAAATTCTCTTGATTTTTGGTAAATTTCAATCATCATTTTCACTCCAACCTTTCTCCTTCAAACAAGAAAGATTAACAACAAGAAACCTCCGAACGTAAATTGTGTGTTCATGCTCAGCCGTTTTCTTCCAAACGGTGAGCGCTCAGTACATGAAGTGACTATAAATAGGATCATGTTTAAAAAATGCAGACAGCTTTTTTCGGGTTCTTCGTTTCACTCGAGCGCTGTCACCGTTAGACACTCTCAGGTACATATACCTCGCTCAGAAGCAGGTTTCCCCCGGAAAAGTTTCGAAATTCCTTAACTGTTACACGCAGGAAAAACTGTCAATGAGCTCGTGAGGAGTGCAGCGTGATAACAACGCGATCTGTGACGGATGACTCGTGCGGTTTTTCTTTTTCGACGAGTGAAAATCTGTGACGCGATATCGCGACTCAAGCTCGCTCATCGTCTAATTTAAAATAGACAAAAATACACGCAAGACACACCGCTTTCGATTCTGGATGTGTATAGCTGATGATGATACCTTTCTGGTTCTGACTGTGTGCACAGCGCACAATGTCATTGTTCTCCCCCTCATTAGAATATTTTCGTGTGTTGATGTTTGTCGCGCTCAGAAGAAGCAGATTCGGCCGTCGAAGCCGAAGAAATTTCTGGCTTCGTTGATGACAAAAGTCGCATACGAAATTAGTCTCTCGATTTGGATGTTTGACACGGTGATTGCCATTACGCGAGTGCCTTCAACTCTCTTCCAGAGTTGTCAAGTGCGGGGGCCGAGGTTGATTGATTAGATCGCTTACTCGGCATGCACTCATCTTGATTGCCGATTATTGTGTTGCAGCGAGCGGTAGCTGTGATGCATCAACGACGACTGAGTGAGATCATCAACGAGTTAAAGTCTCTGACGATGAATCAATCACTTAGGGGGCGCAAATTCTTCGGAAACGACCGCGCGCCTATCCCCCTCACGCGCATCGCGCCAGAACGTGAAAATAAACTGAGATGAAAAATAAAATCAGATCACTTCACGCTGAAACTATAACAAGCTGTTTCAGTGAAACGTAAACAAATTTTCACAATTCTTCACTTTCTTGATCATCATCAACTTTTCCTCTCAGTCTCTCGCTCACTCATTTTCACCAGAAACTGTAACATTCATTGGATTGATCGGCTTGCAGCGGCGGCAGCAGCTACGTCGCGAGTCGTGTGTATACGTTATGGGGTGCGATGAGAAGCATCATCAAGTATAAATTATTGAGAAAGCAAATTGAATCCGAAAATAGAAGCCTAACATATCTTATATATGGCGCCTTGAGGATCGCCTTTAATGTTTATATAAAGTGAAGCGAGATGAGCGAAACGCGAAGAGTTTCAAGTTTTCCTTCAAGAAATCGCGAGAAATTAGACTTTTCCTTTGCCGCCTCTTTGGTATAAGCCGGCGTCGAGGGCAAGAAGAAGAAGCTTCTATCGTTTAAACGAATCTCTCGTAGCTCGCATTCCACTGACATCACTCGCAACAGACATTGTAGTTGTGATTGATAATTTATGAACGTCAACGAATCGTCATAAATTGACACACTTGATCAACGAGATTTATAGCTGACGCTTCCTGATCGCTTGTAAATCACGCCGCGACGATAAAAGTCTAATGGATGCGCAAAAGCTTTTTTGCGATCTAGGAAATAATTCAATCATCGATTGAGACAAATGGCTTTTGACTTCTGGTATGATTGGCTTTCCACTCTGGACAAGAGAAAAGTTTAATAGTCCTTGGATATAAAATGCGTAAACTTTCTGTCAACCTATGGACTCCGTCCAAATAACACATGAAATTTGGCAAATCGTTAATTTCATAGCTTGACCATTAAAACTGGCTTTGAAAGTTTTATGTTTGCCTCGTGGAAATCGGAAAAGTGTGTCCGATAGCTTCTTCGACTTTAAACTAAGTCAATGAGAGAAATCTCTGCGAAAACAAAGTCGAGAATTTATTCAAATTCGCAGTGAGGCAAATGAAATGCGTTCACATCGGTCGGGTGAAAGAAGTCCAACGCGTGTGTTGAGAATCAGCCGAGTTATATTGTGATGCTATACCTAATACGAAAAAGTTGTCGCTACCAAATAAAGTTTCCTAATGTGCCGTAGAAGGAGTTGCTGGTGTGTACAGCAGAAGAATTCTCTTCGCTCGGTTGTCGAGCGAGAAAGAAATTGTCGTCGATACAAATGTATTGCGAATATCTGTTTCTGGGTAATTTTTGCCAGCTCGATTCGCTTCTCAGCGCCATGGCTCGAGCACCTCAAACTGAAGCGAATGAGTCGAGACATAAATCAAGGAAAATGCGAAATGAAATTGTTATGCGATCCATCTGCCAAGGAAGAGTTTTTCACTCTCTCGAGAAAATTTACGATTATGATTGCAACAATTCTCGACATTCATTTGTGATGAGAAATTAATGTCTCTTGAATTATGATCTGCTCGTAACGATTGCAACATGGAAGACATTTCTTCCCCACTATAAAAATTATGGGTTTTCTTACCCTTACGCCCCCTTCCTACCCAAACAAGACTTTCCTCCCAGGGAGCGACACAAATTCGCTCGAATCAAACAAAGATTATGGAGAATGCTTGAGACAGAGAGGCAACAAAAATATAATCGATCCGGCGAAGATTTCTGTTTTGTCTCCTCCAGTTCGCCTTCGAGTTTTAGCAGCAAATTAAATTGTAGATTTTTCTTGGACGGCAGGCGGTATTTTTATATTCAACTCGTTGTTCCTTCTACTGGATGAGGAGAATCGTTTCGTGTTAAACTAAGGCGAGAAAGTTTATGTCCTGGCAATACTGTCTAGTTATGCCGGGTGCCACTTTGCGATTCCCAGACATAAAAATCCATAAAATTTGTTGCAATTTACGATGATGACTTTTGTGTTTCTTCCTTCCCATGTTACCAGCTCAAAACGTCAAAACATTTCCCCACTGCAACTAGTTATTTAACAAGAATGAAGACATTTGTGTTATGGGACAGAAGAGGGAGAAAGAGCGATACGACGAAGGAGATAAAAGGCCCCGAAAATTAAGAGAAAAATACGAGTGAATAAATCGATGATAAATGTTGCTTAATTCACTTCTTCTCTTTTCTCGCTCGGGCTGGTTAAAGGTGGTCCTTTCGTCCACTGCGCTACACATGGAAGGTTCTCAGCCCTCTCCGCGGTTATCTAATTGGAATATCTTTGGGGAATATGAACGGCGAAGAAGCAAACCGAGAAATGCAAATAAGGAATCGGAGAGTCGCACTAAGCGTCCCCGAAAATATTTGCGAACTCACCCGGCGGCCTGTGGGTATCATTCAAGGTCAATTTCTTAAATTGACGCTACTATCAGTTCATTGGAATTCTTTCCGTTCCTTTTTAAAGTCATCAGCATTTTTTCTGTCGTCTCTCGTGTGGTTTCACATTTCGTCGTCTGTTGGAAAACGAGCTTGTGCCCATCACCAAATTTGCACCTGTCTCATGCTTGTGGGTCTCTCACATTGTGTATGTCTGAACTTTAGTGCGACTTTACCATGATCGAGGGAGATGGAGAACTGCAGCCACATGGAAAGGACGCGATCGTGATGATTAATAATGAGCTCGAACACGTTTTGTAAGAAGGAAAGCGATGGCATCACGTTCAAGGCATTGAACGGAAGATAATATTGACTTACTGCGTGGGAGAATCCTTTTAGACGATTTTCCTCGAAACGCGATACATTTTCCTCTCAACTAATCTGTGTTTCAGCAACTGCCGCCTACACGCCATGAGTTGACATTTATTCAGTTGTTCCCTTCGCCTCAATCGAGCCATTGTTGCCATTCGTAATTAATGATTTTTCCGTCATTCCATCGCAGAACGAAGTGATTCATTATTTTTAGATCCTTGATTGATTTACGTTCATCGGCCGCTTTTCTCGAGTTACGCTGATGGATGACTCGTAATAAAGTGTAGGATAAACTGTTCGAGTTTGAGCAACAGCGAGGCGAAATTGTATCCTCGAAGCATCGAAATGCAAAAGACCGCGACGAGCGATAATGGAATCGTGCATGTGGGCGTAAGAGCGAGATATTATCATAAGCGAATCGCTTCCAAAGAACAAGAACGAGCTTGAGAACTGAAACTGTTAATTGATCGCCATAAATAATTCTGTTAATTCCCAATGAATTTTTCGGCTCACATGCCGTCTCGTCCCGTGTCCAATTCGTCTTGTGTTACCACGTCGTCGTCGAAGGTTCTCCAAAGTGATAAACTTCCGTAAAAACTTCTATTCTCTCCAGCAACAACATCTGGCAAAAATTTTGCTTGTTTGTTGTCTCAGTCATGATCCGGTAGATGTGATGACAAAGTTTAGAAACTAGCAAAGAAGCTCGGTGAGGTAATGACTTTTTCAAACCCTTGGTTCGCTTTGCTTGATCTCCGAACCAGCCATGTTCACTCTAAAGTAAGCGAGCTGTCTTCGTTCTCGCACTTATCCCACTAATCCTTTCCAGATAATTTGACAAACAAACTACGATCCTTTTTCAGAAGTATGTTACCTTTCTTGTTGAATGCTGAAGGACATTCGACAGTTAAACTTATCCTACGTTCACAGGAGTTTTGTCTCTACAAAATTACTTTTATAGTTCTACTTAAATTGATAACTTTCCAGTGGTCATCATGTTTCTAGTCGGACCATGCCAAGCCTTGGCGTAATGTATGTAATAAACATCTTTTTCTCTATGTGATTGATTTTAACTTTGGCCCGATCGTCGACTCCTTTGTCGTGTTAGTTTCAGCTTTTCTTCTTCTTCTCCTGGTGTTTAGCCTTTAAATCCCTCGGCATTAATATTTTCTTTGAGGAACCGTGTGAGGATATAAAGGAAATTAAAACCGAATTCTACGAACGGCACTTCTTTTGAGACAACATTTTTATGGTTCCATTCTCTCGGCCTCATTGTTGGCAACGATCAAATCTCATTTGCTAAGATATCGACAGTTTATTACGGCTGAATGTTTGCGTTAGTCGTCTTCCCTCCGACGTACCTTTGACTTCCTCGTTAGTTTTTTCTAATTGGGCCTCAAATTATAGATTTATTGAATCAAGAATTCCTTTTGTTGCGATGAAATATTTCTTTATTTAGCCATTGAGGTGCTGCTTGTGTCATAAGAAAGTTTAATTTATTGGTAGGATAAAATAAATAACTCGACGGGGAAGCGGCGAAAGGTGAGAAGCCTCAACACATTTGTCTATCGATTTTTCTTCTATTGAACTGCTGATGAGAAAGGTTCATGCAGACTCGAGAATCCCTAATTGTGCGCCGCAGACCTTCAGCTGACCGAGACGCAGAGGCCAGAGACCACCCATTTAATTCACTTATTAGCCGATGATAAATTGGGTGAGAAATTGATGACAGCGACCGGTGTCGGTTCCAGGAATCCTCGTAGATCGTTCGGCCGCGATAAAGACGAAGCGAGATTATTAAAAACAGTTTTTTCTTCCGTGTGTCGCGACAGCATAAAAGTGAATCGAGAGAAGAAGAAACCGGTTGGATGCAAGTGAAGACAAGGCACGAGGAAAAGCCGGAGAAAACTCGAACTCTGCTTGGAAACACACTCGTCGCATAACTTTTTATATTCGCTCGATGCGAGGAAAGTTTTCGCTTGGCAATTGCCGAACTGCGAGGAGAGAAGAGAGAAAAAGTCGGAAAAAATTTCTCCATCGACGCCGTCTGGTCCAAAGCAAATTCGGCGCCTATTTTTCTGATTAGATTCGTTTCATTATTTAGCAATGATATCGGGGCCGCGACAGCGTTCTGGCGATAGTCATAAAAGTGGCTTTTGAGGACTGAAATGCGTGGGGACGTTAATGGCATCGCCTAACAAGCGTTTTATTAGAATTTAAATGTTTTATTGTCTTTTTTCGTGTGTTAAGTTATCACATTCCTGTGTCACGCTTCGCCATACCTCGAGATTACGATCTCGTCCTCGCGTGGAGTCTGTGCAGCAGGCGAATAAATCATTGCTAGGGCTGACGTAGGCATTGAGGACGTTGAGCTTCCTTTACGTAATCGCAAAATCTACGATCTGCCCTTCTAAGCGCAGCCTTGTCACTTCGAGCCATTTCTATAATTCATGGTGGCGCTTCGACGGCTCAGAACTTCCCAGAAAAGAAAACTGTTGAGTCTAAAATTATTCCACATCGCGTGGCATTGCTTTGTGAAAATTTCTCGGGTCTCTTTCTCCACGAGATGATGAATGACCGCAACCGAACAGCAAAAGGGGAAGAGAAATTGTTATTTTATGACAAGAGCTACCAAAAAAGTCCATTAAAATGGCCAAAGTTTAAATTAAATCATCGAGCATTAAATCATCTAAATTAGCCACGCCAACAGCTCGCTGATCTTCCACTTTCATGCATGTAGCAAAAACGCTTTAATTGTTGTTTAATCCTTCGTTGCGCGCAAGAACCTCCAACGAAACAAAAGGAAGCACTAATTAATATTACTCGATTTACATAAGAATCTAATTTCTCAAATGTATATTATTAAGTCATAAAAAGATATCTAACTTAAAAGGTTTTCTTGAGAGCGACGCAGTGGATATTAATTTGGAGTTTAAGGCCTCTCTTCGCCGTTGCAGATAGCCATCGAGGTCAGCTGGACGTTGCCGTGGACTAATCTGATTGAAGAAGGTTGCCTGAATCGACAGTGTTGCTATGCAGCATTGTATTGACATCTGATTCAGGGCAGCAACATCAGAACCCATTAACAATTATTTGAAATGTCTCTTCTTCTGGCTGACGGACGATTGAATTCGCCACTCGGTTAGTTTGCACCCAAAAATTTGCCTCGAAAAAGATTCAGCTATTGTATTTCGCGATATTTTGCGATGAATGGTAGGAAGTTATAAAATCGCTCAAATTAATCCAGAAAAAGAACACGAGTGCGATTACGATCACGTTGAGGTTTCTTCTTTCCAGCGATTCAAAGCAAAAGCCAAAGTTTATTTGGCAGACTTCTTCTTATTGTAGACAAAACTCTTTCTTAAGTTCTGTTGGCACTGCGCGAAATTGGCTAGAACAGGAAGTCAATGATTAAAGAAGAATTTTTACCTTCGGGTTGTTTGAGCTCATGAAAATTTAGCGGATTTTTGAAGTTCAAATCGAACTCCACAAAAAATTTGTTGACTTTCCCTTCGTTTTTTTGTTTACAGTTCATAACTTTCCTCCAAGTTTTTACAGCATCTCCGCTCTCCAAGAATGATCCACGCAATCCTAATCTTCAATAACTATGGAAAGCCTCGCTTGTCGAAGTTCTACCAGCATTTCGTAAGTGAATTCAGCGAAGCTCATTCAGTAAACTCAATAATTTCTTTTCTTCTTAAGACTGAACAGCAACAGCAAACAATCATATTAGAGACATTCCAACTCATCAGCAAGAGAGAAGACATGTGTAACTTTCTCGAGCTTCCATCTAATTTCCTGATGAACGCGAGTTCAGACTGCAAGCTCATCTATCGACACTACGCTACTTTATATTTCGTTTTCTGCTGTGATGAGAGTGAAAGCGAGCTGGGAATCTTGGATTTGATCCAGGTCTTCGTGGAGACACTTGACAGATCGTTCTCAAACGTCTGCGAGCTGGATCTAATCTTCAATAGTGATGTCATTCACTTCATCGTGAACGAAATTGTGCAGTCCGGAATGGTGGTGCAAACAAATATGAACGAGATTCTAGCGAGGGTTGAGGAGCAAAATAAGATTTGTAAGGCTGAATCCGGCATCACGAGTGCTGCTGGCTCAAAAGCTGTATCGGCAATGAAGAACATTAATGTCTCCGCTATGAGAGATAAGGTTTTCGACTTGCCGAATACCTTTAAAGATCTGAAATTTTGACCTGCTGCCAACATTGCTTCCACATCGTCGAGTGACCGCTATCAAACCAATTCGTCGACTCATATAAACTCTAGCTCTTCGAAGTGATCTAAACTTTGCTCTAATTTTATTGCATCTAATCCTTAAATGTTAACATGTTGATCAGCAGTTCTTGATCGTTGAATAAATTTGTTCCTTTTTGTATTCGCTCAGAACTCTGTCTCGTTGATCATTTTCAAGATGTGCTGTTGGTAGCCATACCGATCGTAGTCTTGCTGCATCGTGTGATTGTCGCTTCGCTTGAAAGTTGTGGGAAGAACGCGAGCGCGGTCAAGAAGCGACAAGACGAAGAGAAGGAACGT